>CM060928.1:951492096-953992096 GCA_030765085.1 Allium cepa | reverse complement strand
TACGACTTGATAAATTTATATAAAATAATTAATATTTCGAAAATTCAATTTGATAATTTTGAAAATTAATATTACATATCAGAAGCGTTGGGAAAATTTTCTAGATTTCTTAAACATTTATTTATATTTGAATTAATTAATTCGAAACTCGATTGTATGTTGATTTTTTGATTAAAAATAATTTTTGTTTTAGAAATATCTCAATTTTTTTAAGTTCCTAAAATTCAAATTTTTATCATATAATTAATTTATTGTGGCCTAAACTATTAATTTAATTATAGAAAATATATATTAAAGTATTTAAATTATAATATTTTCAAATGTTAGTTAGTTTCGAACTGACTTTTTTTAAATTATTTATATATTTATGTATATACAATAAAGCATGAAGTACCATTAATAATATATATTTTATAAGTGTATGTATATATTATTAAGATAATTAGTTTATATTTTTATATATTATAAATTTATATATATATGTATGTATGTGTGTATTCATATACATTTATTAATCTCTGTACATATATAAATAATTTAAGTTATTAATCATAATATTTTTTATATAGATATATATGCACATATTTATACATATTGTTAGTATTTGAGATATTGGTTTTAATGACAAAAAAAGTAGGAAATCATATAAAATATAAATACTAATGTTTTATCAAGATATATAATATATAGTGCAGAATATTAGACATATGATGATTTAAGAAGAATGTACAGTATCAAATCAGGATGTTGATATAAAGACTTAAGAGCTAGATAATGAAGACTCATGGGTATCGAAGAGTTCAAGATTTCAAGATATTCCAAATAAGTTATAGAGTCATTGAATTATGTTAAAATTCTAATAGCACTTGATCTCTCTCATCTCTCTCTCTCTCTCTATATATTTTTAAATATGTTTTTCAAAACAACTTTTAAATATGTTAACGCTAAAAGTGCACGTTAACACCTCGTGTAAGTTGCCGTATATTGAAAGCACCATCCGTTTGCATGGGAACTAAAAGTAAGAAGAAAATAGCAAAAACAGTAAAAGAGACAACAATTATTATAGTGGTTCGGCTCAAAGTCAAGCCTATGTCCACTTTATATCCTTTATTGCTAATTCGATTACAACTTTTTCCATGATTCTTTGATTACACTTTTGCTACAATTCAACTTCAAGTTACAACATAATCAGGGAAAGAAATCAAAACTTCCATATTGATAAGCCCTTTGAATCACTATCGAATGAATTAGATCTGTTCCCCAAGTTCGTTGAAGCGTCTTCGGTGTTTGGAATGTTGAAGAAGTCGAGAAAACTGCAAAGTATTGGTCGTCCCTGAGGTATCCAAAAAGTCCCCTTTTCCGTTGGAGTAGGCGAGGTATTTATAGAGAAAAAACTGGAGCTAGGTCGGTCGGGGCGACCTAAGGGTTAGGTCGTAGGTCGTTAGCGACCTATGTAGTAGCAGGAGAGGGAGTGGCGACCTCAGGAGTTACGGCATAGGGAGTAGCCTTGGTCTGTTTAGGTTGCGAGCGACCTAGTACGAGAGGTAGTGTGCTAACTTAGGTCGCGAATGACTTAGTTGGAAGATGCAGTATGTAGCTTAAGCCGCGACCGACCTTACTTCGAAGAGGTTGCGTGACCTAACTCTGAAGTTTACTAGGTCGTTACTTGTTAGATCACTGGATCCTTTAGGTAGTTAGGTCACTCGTCCCTTTAGGTCGTTGAATCATTCCTTCCTGTAGGTCATTAGGTCGCTCCCATTGATCCACTTAGGTCGCTGAGTTCATCGAGTCGTTAGGTCGTTGGATGTTTTAGCTCATTGGGTCGCAGTGCATTAGGTCGTATCCCTTGCCGAATCGCTCTATGCATTAGATCGCATGCCTGTTGAGTCGCTTTAGCCTATTGATCACTAGGTCGTTCGAGCTTTTTGACCTGTTGAGTCACTTTGTTCGAGTAGCTAGGTTGCTTTGAGATGAACTATCTTTGGTTTTCCGATTAACCTTTTGGTATCACGGCCCTTGCCTAAAAGGCGGGATAACATTTGCCCCCCAAAACATGCCTTGCGGTAGGAAGGTGTTTTTTGTAATGTCATAAGTTGGATGTTCATATCCCGTTGATGACCTGCAAAGAAATTGACGTTTTATATGACATCAAACGACGACCGTTCGAGATCGAGCCATTTGAGGTGAAATGTGACCGTTCGCGATCAAATGCCTTACCTCGAATGACGACCGTTCGGGATCGAGCCATTTGAGGCAAAGTGTGACCGTTCGCGATCAAGAGATTGACCTCAAATGACGACCGTTCGGGATCGAGTCATTTGACGTGAGATGTGACCGTTCGTGGTTAGGGTGCTTGACCTCAAATGGCGACCGTTCGGGATCGAGTCATTTGAGGTGAGATGTTACCGTTCGTGGTCAGGGTGCCGTTCGAGGCGGATTGCGACCGTTCGAGGTCGGATTCCATTCGAGGCGAGTTGTGACCTTTCGAGGTCGGGTGCCGTTTTGTGACCGTTCGAGGTCGGGTGCCTGTTCGAGGCGAGTTGTGACCGTTTGAGGTCGGGTGCCTGTTCGAGGCGAGTTGTGACCGTTCGAGGTCGGGTGCCTGTTCGAGGCGAGTAAGTGTGCCCGAGGGGCTTAGTATTATCGATGCCAGGTTCACGTTCGGGTGAGTTCCTGGATCGTTTGTGTGCATGTTCGAGGCGAATAAGTATGCCCGGGGGGCTTAGTATTATCGATGCCAGGTTCACGTTCGGGTGAGTTCCTGGATCGTTTGCCAAGGTGATTTATTGTCATTCCAGAGCATGCTTTAGGACCATTTGCGACCTCGTACATGTGTAAGTAGCCCAGCCATCTCAGAGCATGCCTAAGGACCGTTCGTGATCCCGTACATGTATAAGAAGCTTAGCCAACTCAGAGCATGCCTAAGGACCGCTCGTGATCCCGTACATGTGCAAGAAGCTTAGCCAACTCAGAGCATGTCTAAGGACCGTTCGTTACCCCGTACATGTGTAAGTGACTTAGCCTTTTTGGATTTATCGAAATTCAATATTCATCCAACTGAAGAGCCTTAAGACAAAAATGTCTGACAAAGTCAAATTCAAACATCAAAAGTAAAACACAAAAGCAAAGTACTTACATCCGAGTGTAAATGCCTACATCGACACTATTTACAGTTGTATCAGAGCTTGCCTTGGGATCGTTCGTGGTCCCGTACATGTGTGGACAACCTAGTTGTGTCGATGTAGAGTTTTCCCCTCATTCGTCATAACCTCAATTAATTGATAATAAGCTGACGCCTCGATCCTGAGCCGTCTTCAATTAGTGAAAGTGGTGGTCGTTCTTGTTCCACTGCTGCGATCTTCCTTTTCACATACCGTGATAGCAAACCATCCCGGATGTGCCCCTTAACTTCGTCTTTTAAGTGTCTGCAGTCATTTGTGCTATGACCATTCAGCTCGTGGAATGAGCAATACTTATCCAATTTTCTCTCGTTGTTAGTTGGATCTCTCCTTATCGGCTTTCGATAAGGAATCTGTCCCTTGGTGTCTTGGTAGATCCGCTTCAAAGTCTCATTCAACTCCGTCTATGAGGTGAATCTTGGTTCCCTTCGCGGTCGTACTGATCTATCGTTGTTATCCTCGGCCTTTCGTTTACCTTTGCTAGATTCTACACCTTTCTCAGGAGGATTTCCACCTTTGATTACATAAACGTCGATTCCTTCTCCTTCTTCTCTTTCGGCTTTTGCGTCCTCTAACCATAAGAATCCTTCAGCCTCGTGATAGAACTCCCCTAGATCCACGGGTGATCTCTTGTCAGCGAATTCTTGAATTCTGTATCGTCAGCTATGCCCGACACAGCTGCCATCAAGACTGTGGATGGATCTGGTCGATCCACCGATGCTGCGGCTGCATTGAACCGTATCAAAAAACATCTCAAAGATTCCCCAGTTTTTGTTTCAATGCTGCCAAGCTCATCACAATTTTGGGTCTCGAAATGTGGACTCTGAATTGCCTCATAAACCTTTCAGTCAAATCACTCCACGTTTCGATAGATCCACTCTCCAGCTGTCTAAACCAAAGTGCCGCAATATCTGTCAAGTACAATGGAAAGCACCGGGCTATAACTTCCACTAATTCCCCCAGCACCTCCATATGCCTCATATATTTTGTCAGATGAACTGTAGGGTCTGTCCTTCCATTATACATATCCAACGATGGTAGCTTAAAGTCCGGTGGGTTCTTAGATCGCCTGATTGTTGTGGTAAAAGGACTCCTATTCACATCCTCCAAGTCCTTGTTTACCAAGCCACCTCTCATAGCTCTTTTGACCATTTCTACCAATCTGTCGTTGTCTCCTAGCTGTAATCCTCGTCCATTGCCTTCGGCCTGCCCCCCGAATTCACGAGGAAATTTTGGAATCTTTTCACCTATCTGAGCTCCTGTACCTCTGTCAATGCCATGTTGCTTGAATCCACCAGATGTTTTCCTCAATATCGAGTCAGTGTGCTCTAGATGAGTGCCCCTAGCTCTGATGCTGCCTCTGATAGTCCTGCTCTGTTTTGAACTCCAGTCGCTCCTAGATTTTGCGCTCCAAGTTGCCCAATCTGCTGAAACAAATTCTGGATCAACTCCTCTTGCCTTTTCATCATTGTCTCTATCTCATCCCTAGTGATGAAGGCTAAATTTTGGTTCTCTCCTGAGGAAGCCCCTTGACTCCCTTCATGCTGACTTCTTTCTGGTCTCTGTCTTCTACTTGTTTTCTTCCAGGAGCCATAATCTCGGGTAGACATCTGGTTCTTAAAGAAAGTCTCTCAACAAATCTTTGTGAAGCAATGATGAAAGCGCTCTTGAGTTCAATTCTCAGTGACAGCAAAATAGTTTTTAATTTCTTATATTTACAAATATTATTTTAAGTTTTTGATATTTTACAAAGTAATTGTTTTTATTAAATTTTGATTTATAATGCTTTATTTTTCAAAAATCTTATCATATAATTTTACGCAAGTTTTATTATGATTTCAAAGTGTATAAATATATTTAAGCATGTTTACAAAGTATCAAATTATTTTACAAAGCGATACATTTTCAAAATAATATTTTAAAGTGTTTTTCAAAATTACAAAGAATACGTCGACATACTCTAACCCTTTATGTCGACATACTAGCCGTGATTTTCAAAAATCAAATTTCAAAAGAAGTGTTTGTTCGTCGTATCTCTTCACGAACGATCATGACCGTTATTCCTCTATAAATACCTGTCTTTCCAATGAATTTTACTATCAATTTTCATTCTTCTTCTCTCCTCCTAATTCTTTTTCATTTTCTAAACAAAAATATAACCATACCGTGTCGAATTTTGACCGAAATCAAACTCAATCAACATTAGTTCGATTCTCTATCATTTTCTCTCTGATTTCTATCATCTCTCTCACTCCAATCAAAATCAAAGTGCTATTCAAGAGTTAAAGGATCATTTATAATCAAGATTGAAGATCTACGTTTGTAAAACTATATCCAATCAAACCACTATACTATAAGTCTACAGGGTGGATCGTGTAGTGTATATGCAAGTATATGTGACAAAATATATGATGCAATTAAAATAACATTAAAGGTACTTTTGGCACAGGTCCTTATTAAGTTTCAAAATTCACAAAAAGTCCTTCACTAAATTTCAGCGTAAATTAGGTCTCTGTATTTTATTCATGATTATTGCAGAGCATGATGCAACATTTCATAAAAGTTATTGACATTTCCGCAACTTTTCTATACACTGTGAACATAATGTATGAAAGTTGCTTAAATATCAGCACTTATTTATAAAAGTAGCAGACATTTCAGCAGCATTTATGTACACTATGAACACAATTTATGAAAGTTGCTGAAATATCATCACTTATTTATAAAAGTTGCTGACATTTCAGCAATAATTTTTCATTGTTTTTACAATAAAACTTTGATGGGGAAAGTTGCTGAAATATCGGCACTTATTTATAAAAGTTGCTGACATTTCAGCAACAATTCTTCTTTGTTTTTACAATGAAACTTTGACAGGGAAAGTTGCGGAAATATCAGCACTTATTTATTAAAGTTGCTGACATTTCAGCAATAATTTTTCTTCGTTTCCAGAAAACGAGGACCCGCTTTACAATGAAAGTTTGACAGGGACCCGTTTTACAATATAGAAGTACGATAGGGATTCCTTCCTACTTTCCACTAATATTAATCTAAGTAAATATAGAATAAGCACAGTAGAATTTTATACTAGTTCGGACCTCCCATCCTACGTCCAGTCCCGAAGCTCCCTTCGGAATTCGACTACCAAAAACCCTCACTTCGCCCAGAGGAATAGGCTTGCTTAAAATAAGTTGTTCTTGTCAAATGTGTGTTCTAGTATAACACAGATGTTGACTTATTAGTACAATTGCTTCCAATATATATCTAAAGAATATTGTATATGAAGAACTGAGTATATGGAAGAGTGAGTACAAGTAAAGATTGCTAGAGTGCAAAGATCAAGAAAATATGATCGAGTATAGAATTAGAAAGCGTAAGTAAGTAAGTTAAGTTCTGTTCTCTTGATTCTTGATGTTATATATAGTTGTAGATAGGTATCTTGAGTAGTTGCATCCATTAGCGAGCGTTCTAAAGTTGCTTCTTTTGATGGTGAAGAGTTCTGGCGAAGAGAAGCGGGGATGTCCATTCGCGTGTGGCAGTTGCAATTCTTTTCTGAAGTTCGATTTTAAATTCAGACGTCTAGTATTTGTTTTAGACGTTTGATACTATATATTTTTTGAACATGGTAGATTTTCAGACGTTTGAGTGCGATTACCAGATGTCTGGTTTAGCATGTTTGTTGTTGCAGAGGAATTTTCCAAATGTCTGTCTTATGCATCCAGACATTTGATACTGGTACATGTCTTTTTTCGTGCATCTTTTCTTTTGCTTCTTTGTACCTATCGACTTGTAGTCTTTTGCAGTGTCCTTTGAGTCTTGTTCTTGTCTTTCTAGTGATGTTGTTCTGGAAAGTACCTGTGTATATAAATATATATGTATATTTGATTTTAATTGTATAGTTGTTGACATCTAAACCGTAGATTGGATTTTCTAAGATTCTCCCCCTTTTTGGTGATGACAACTATACAAGTACATAGACATAATTTTATAAATCTCCCCCACAATATGTGCTTACCATTATCCCCCCCTTTGGCATTATGAAAAAGTATTATTATCTATAATTTAGATAGAACGTACACACTGTTAATCTGGAATCTTTACTAATTTCCGGAAGGTTATAACAATTTACTATAATTACGTAGAAGTAACAAACCAAAAAGCACCCTTTATAATCATTAAACACAGTAATTACATGCATAGTTTTTTGATTTCAATACAAAAGATGGAAACTATTAAAAAATATCTAAGGATCTTTCGGGGAAGCTTTAGCTTGAGCATCTCCTTTATCTTCACTCTTTGAAGAACTATCTTGTTTTTTAGGAGATGATGAAGTATGTTCGAGAGGTTCTTTTTCCACTTCAAATAGTTTAGAATGTTTTGAAGGAGGAGGAGAAGGCATTGGAGTTGGCCAATCTTCTGAAGGTGGTGTAGGCCATTGACTTATTGAAGAACCTCTTTTAAAACGGGTAAAGTTGTTGAAAGCGATGATTCGACTATTGCTAGGCGTGAAGAAAACGCTGTTTCAAAGCTATCAATACGCTTAGCCAATAATTTTTGATTTCTTGATAAGATAAGTTGATTTTGGAGAGTTAGGTCTTGAGTACTTTCATTTGGATTGGTCTCAATGCGATTCTCCAAAACATCATCTTGGCCTAGATAGTCAAAAGGTGCAGGAGGAGGAGTTTGTTTGTGATGATATTCCTCTTCTTGTGAAGGTTGTGGTGGTTGTTGATGGGGTTGAGGCCTAGCTTGTCCAGCTTGTTGACGACGTTGCGTCCATTCGTCAAATGACATAAAATTCGGAGGATTTTCTGGTAAGTGCACAAGAGAAAAGAATTTTGTGGTGGCGTACTTGGGAGAAATCTCTTCAAAAGTCGATAAGTACGATGGAATATTGTGAGCTTTCATAAGACGCATGATGTAGGTAGGGTAGATGATGGATGAATGTGATAAATTCCAATAATGTTTAAGCTCGTCAAATATGAATTTCGCCCAGTTTACCCTCGTTCCACTAAAGATGGCATATAGAGCTTTGTGCTCTAATTCTGTTATTTTCTCATGACTGCCAAGGCGAGGAATGATTGTGTTGATAATCATCCTGGTGAGGATTCTTGCCTTAGGTCGTAAGTGTTTGGAAGCAACTCTTGGCATTTCATCTTCTCAAATTTTATGGGTAACATTATCTCTTGGTTTTAGACGCATATCGGGGATGTTATACAAATCTTCTCTGGAGTCGGAACAGCCTAGAGTACGGCCTATAATTCCCAGATTTAGACGAATAGTGTTGCCGTAAACACTTGACCAAAGCCAATTATCATCGTTATCGATATTCCATACGGGAGTGCTATCGAGATTATCGTAGAAAAAGAATATGGCGAGCTAATCGATTTGGACATTATTCCCAGCATTTTCACACGTTTCATCCAAATCGTACATAGGAAACTTAAGCAAATTATAGAAAGGACATGCATGTAGCTTTTTCTTCTGAATATCGTCATACCTTTTCATTGAATGAAGTACTCGATTCATCCATCTCTTAATTTGATCATTAGAGCACACTTGCGGGTTGGAGGATGTGGCTTGCTCTTGCTTTCTTTTTGAAATTTAAGGGTTTTTAGTTTTGGGGGCCATGAGATCGAGCGAATTTATGGAGATAGCGATCTGGAGAGTTAGGGTTTTGGATATGAAAGAGAAACGAAATGTGCGGTAGAAATTTGGGAAAAATAGTCGTTATAAGGTTACTGAACGTTGTCGATTGAATTTCATACGTCCAGGAAGTGAGTCAGATGTCACGACCCGATTTTTCAATGCTTGAAAATCGACTTCAATACATCCACTGTATTAATTACCGAACAATCGAATACCGGAAAACCAAACCGTAAGGGAAAGAAGAAGGAGGTAGAAGAAGAGAAAACAAAACAACATCAGAATCTCACAATCGCAGCGGAATAATATATAATAGATAAATGACTGATCTTTATACAAAAGAACTGTAATTGTTTTATATATACATCATCAGAGTACAACATCAACAAAAGCGCAACACTAGACAGTTATGATAATTTTTCCACAAAAAGCTGAATATACAACATACCATACACAGCGAAAATAAGTCAGATATGATTATAGAGACTTTGAGAAGATAGAAATCATTCTACAATGAATGAATGTTGCATAGGACAGACAAAAGAGTTATTGGATAAAAGAAGATATGATTCAAGGTTCTCTACTTGTGATATGGTGTATGTTAAGACTTCTCCGTTGAAGAAAATAGTTCGATTTGATAATAAAGGGAAGTTGACACTATTTATAGGACCTTTTTCGATATTCAAGATGATTGGAAACCTTGCATACATAGTCGAATTAATTTATAAGATGGTGAATGTGCACAACGAGTTCCACGTTTCGCACATTTGGAAGTTGGTGCATGGCTCAAGTGTGGTAGTTGCAGCAAATCAACTAGATTATCTAGAAGTTGAACCCGAAGCATCGAGAGCTCGTAAGTCGATACGTATAGTCGAGAAGAGTGCAAAGCAATTTTACAGTTAAAGCGCCTAACTATTCCATAGTGTTGAAAGTATAAAACGGTATAGCAAGGATAAAGTGGGGATATAGTAGAGAATAGTAGTGGTGCAAAAAGCTTCATTGTATATAAAACCAATTATTTAAAGTTAATTTGTTCTCATTCACATTATGTTTAAGAAAAAGGACTATTGTTTAATATTATATAACAAAACTAAATAAAATCATAATTTATGCAATTTAGATTCAGCGACTGCAATAGATTTATAACTTATTTTGTGTGCTTATGCCTTAAAATTAGGTTTTTATCATGACTTTGTTGACTTGGTTCAAAAGAGAACTAGTCAAATCAACCTTTTTATATTAACTTTGCTAAACAAGTACTAAAAAGGCCTTGATTTAGTAAGTTTGATGGAAAATAGAAGTAGATCTACTATTTACTGGCGTTATATTGAAGAAGCGAGGTAATCGAAGAATGTTACACACTATAGTAGGGATTTTGCAGGGTTTTAGTAGGGTTTTAACTACACAGTGAAGCAGAATATGAAGAAGACCATAATGCCTTTAAGGATTAGCAGAGTGAAAGAGAATGCGATAACATTAGAAAGACCGAGGAGAGCATGAGTACCACTTATCCAGAGTTCTTTACTTGGTGAGTTTCAATTTTCACATTTACTTTCATACTTGGTATTTTGTCTAGTTGTTAGTAGCATACACATTATTAGGATATTAGTGTAGTCTGATTATGTGTTATGCTTATTATTGCTTATATTGGCTATGTTTGTTTGACGTTGGTTGAATTTCAATGGAAAAATTCCTAAAGATGGGAGAAAGTAATTACCCAGAATTCTAAATATCGACGAATCATAAAAATATAATTTTCATAACATGACATCCTTAGAATTGTAATAAAACTTTGGGTAGCATTACGTTTGGACATATTTGACCTTTATTATATGTGACGCCCCACCTCTATACCCACGCTAGCCAAGAACACTACAGTGAATGCTGTCAACTAGCACGAAGAATAAGGCTGTTGAGGAGCGACCATCCGTGTAATTGCTTTGTGCGAGCATCGATATGTCAGATAGTATAGCATGCAATTCTTTTCAAGTGGAAATCCGACATGCCGACACAAACTCAAAGCTACTACACAGTGGATATAATATCTTCGGAGACAAATATAGAAATAAACATAACACAAATCAGTCACAGACATTTCATATCACAAAGGCGGAAATAGATATGAATATAACACATGAAAGTGTACATCAGAGTAGCGGTCTAAAAAGATCCACAATAATACAAAAGAATAGCAACACGTGCTATACAAAAGAATACAACTATGAGTCTATATCTCAAGTGTATACAACAAAATAAACTACTAATCTAAGTAGTTTGCCAAAAGTCGGGATGATAGTCCGATAAGGGGTCAAGCAGAAGCACCTGTAAAATCTCAATCTGACCCGAGTATTATTTAAGAAGAAAATAATAAACGGATCAGTCTAGCTATAAATATCAGAAGAAATAATATAGAATAGGAGATATGACATAAACATATAATAATCACAATGCCGAGCTGTGATAAATAAGTAATTGAAAATCAACAAGAGATTAATCAATATCACAATAATCTACTAAAGATAAAAAGGAATGTCATACTCCTGATTTCATTCACCAAGCCACAATAAATGGCATATATATATCCATGCCAATCGTAAAAGTTGGTGAAACACAAATTCCAGAAATCAACACACGAAATCCAGAAATCACAATAAAAAGGATGGTCAAGACATTGATGTAGTACAAACGGTACATCCAATGAATCCAAAAGCCAAAACATCGATGTAGTACAAACGGTACATCCGATGAATCGAAACACATTAGAAAGTACATGGGTCGCTAGCCAACGAAGAAATGAGACGAAGCTCCATTTAATGAGGTACGGTCCTCCACATAGACAAAGAGACATCGCACATTGCTAGTCTAAACCATAAAATGATCGTCATGATCAAAGAGAAGTGTCAATTACACTAAGCTAGTAAATATAAAAGTTTAGCTTCATGTCCCATAACCACTTGCTTAACTTAAACATTTACGAACAAACTGTAAATCTCCACTAGAAGAATGTCACAAGAGATTCAATCGAACAAGTCCAAGAATTAACCGACGAAGTAAACGCAAGCGTTTCATACCACTCGTTTGACTAAGTCGTTTAATTAGATTTCTCATACGAGTGAGGTAAAGGCTTGTATATACTAATAGATTGGAAAACGGTTTAAGAAAACGAGATTTGTTATTGAAAATAGAGTTGAAATCATTTTGTTGAAAGAGTTTTGATATTTACTACTAGTATTGAAACCTTTATATTTTTAAGTGACAAATCATAGAATTGATTGTAGAAACAATCAATCATAAAAATTCACATTCGAAGACGTGAATAAAATCCAAAGAAATCGATATCAAATCCATCAAAGTGGATATATCTAAAATTCCCAAAGAAAAGGTCATCAAGTCATAATAGATGATAACAACAAATAGGAAACAACATGAATCGATTTAAATTGGAAATTCAGTCCAAAAAGGCAAAATGGACTCAAACAGTAGGTTCGGTCGACCGAACAGAGTTTTCAGTCGACTGACCTTGTACCTGGAAATTTTCCAGGTTCAGGAAACTTTCTGTTTCTAGGTTCAGTTGACTGAACAGAGGATTCAGTCCACTGAATCATGCCTGGAAACTTTCGGGTTCTAGGTTCAGTCGACTGAACAGACTTTTCAGTCGACTGAATTTTGCCTGGGCTGTTTTTCAGCCTTATTCAAATGAAGAGCAAACTCTTCCAAAATGCAACCGGACGAACATTGGCTCTAAGGGTTTATGCCAATCGACAACCCGGCCCTATATGCTCCTCGATGCATCACCAAAAGCATGATCAAACATCCATAAAAGGGTTTCATACAAATTTGACTTAAAAAAAAATCCAAAAATTGGAATATTCACAAAACCAATCCAAATTAAGAGCAAATGCACATGACGAAGTGTTAGGAATTCATACCCAACAACCAAAGATAATTATAGTCATAGATGTGAGATAAAAATCTCACCTTTGAATCCAAATCTATGAAGAAGAAGCTTGAAAGCAAATGGAAATCAACCACACTTCAATCTCACACTAGAAGCTTGAATCTAAGCTTAAAAGAGAAACATTCCCTAAATTAGGTTTAGGAAATTTCTGAAATTGAATGGAGAAAGAGTTGGAGAAGATGAAGGAGATGCTTACCAAGGGGTTCTCTTTGATTTTGGAGCGAGAACATGGATTTGCAAAGAAAGCTAGGGCTTGGAGTTTTAATTTCCTCTTCCACCCTCCATTAACATAAAAGCTTGAGTATTAGGAAAATAGAAGAGAAGTGAATGAAGAGGAGAGGGTTGGAACTGAGTTAAGTGGTTAATTGTCTCAGCCCAACCAAAACCCTAAGTAAAAAGCGGCAAAAATCAACTTTCTCCAAACATATCGAAGCTTATACTCAAAAAGGTCGCAAACGACATTTTGAACTCGATGGAAGTGGTCTCGAGTCCCAATTCGACAGTTTGCAAAAAGTAGGTTTTTGGACCAAAATCAGATGAACGGTGAAATATTTAGATAAAATATTTAAATATATAATCGATAAATATGCGGGTTGTTACAGACTCCCCTCCTTAAAGAAATTGCATCCTCGCAATAATTAAGAAGGAAATATAAGAAGTGACAACCAAAAAAGCATATCAACACAAAAGAAAATTGAAATAAGAAGTTCACCATAAGGAGCATGAAAGAGTAAGCCTGAACGGGATCGCTCGATGAATTCTCTAGATTCTCAGGAGTAATCCCTAAGATTTGAGAACCATTGAACTCTCACAAGAAGAATATCTTTATTCCGAAGGTGCTCAACCTCCGAAGGAAGGATGCGAATGGAATGTTGCTCATAAATTAAAACTGGTGAAACTTCAATTTCCACAATATCACCGGGCTCAAGAATGCAAACCGGAATCCCTAAGGCATTTCCGTAGGTAAAAGACATGGAAAATGTCAAGAATAGCAGAAAGTTGAGCCGGTGCAACGGCGTAGTACAATCACGGTACGCCCGAGAAACTAGAAACTCGAATAATTTGGAACACCGACGTAGTACAAAGGCGGTACGTCCAGTGAACCAAAGAGCGAAGTCGTTGATATAGTACAAACGGTACATCCAATGAATCAAAAGCAAAGACATGGATGTAGTACAAACGGTACATCCGATGAATCAAAAGCAAAGACATCGATGTAGTACAAACGGTACATCCGATGAATCAAAAGCAAAGACATCGATGTAGTACAAACGGTACATCCGATGAATCAAAAGCATAGACATCGATGTAGTACAAACGGTACATCCGATGAATCAAAAGCAAAGACATCGATGTAGTACAAACGGTACATCCAATGAATTCAAAAGCAAAGATATCGATGTAGTACAAATGGTACATCCGATGAATCAAAAGCAAAGACATCGATGTAGTACAAACGGTACATTCGATGAATCAAAAGCAAAGGCATCGATGTAGTACAAACGGTATGTTTGATGTGATTTTTTGTTTGATGATAACAAACATATATCAATATATATGTGTGTTTGTAGTTTGAACTATATACAGAAAGGAAGAAATATTCATATTGAATAATTATACTATTGCACAGAATTTATATAATTCAAACAGTATTTTTTTTATTCAATATAATATTTTATTTCAACACTTAAACAATACAAAGTTTTTCAGTTCTCTCTATATATATATATATATACATACATCAGTTCGTACATTTTACTCTTCTCACTACAACACTCAACACTCAGTTTTTTTTTACTCTGTCTGCACATCTGCATCTATCTGCATTGTCCAGCTCCACTTCTCGTCCTGTCTCCTGTGTACCTGTGTAATTAGCAACTACAACAGTAATCTGAAAACAAACAAATTTAAATTGCAAAAATAAAATTTGTTTGTGTCTCAGATACATGGGTTATTGTCATCATCTTTGATTGTGCAATATCTGTGCATATCAGTATTTTTATCAGGAACAGGCAATTATAAGTGGCTGCAATACACACGTATACATTCGTATACGTGTGCACTGCCATGCCTACTCGTGTGCACAAACTAGAACAAAACACAAATTCAACATGAAGCAGTGCACAGCAACCATCAAGATACAACAGTGAAAGAAAATGCAAGCACAGTCTCAAGCAATGAAACTGTCTCAAAGCACAAAAGCACACATGCACAACTTATCACAATGAAACTCAAGCAAACCAGACCAGGTTGCAAGATGATCAACTGGCCAAGATTACAAGTACAAGCAGCAGAGTGCAACTCGAAAATTTACACAAGTGAAAGCAGCAAAATCAAGACAGCATCAAAATACACAAAATATGGAAACTGCATCAATGCAGTACAGAACACAGTATATATATATAGTGATGCATAGCAACTGCATAGAAGCTACAAACACCAAGTGCAACAATGAACAATGAACAGAGAAAATGCATGAAAGCTACAAACTGCAACATGCTTGAAGATGGTTACCAACACAAGACTGCAACCAACAGGTCAGAGGTGAAAACAATGCAATGCTGAAATGATGAAATGCATACAAACAACATTTTCAAAATGCAGTGAAGCATGCTCATGGAACACAGCAACAACAGAGCTATATGAACAAATGCACCACTATGTAACAGCAATTACAGTGACAAACTGCAACAAACAAGGAACAAAAATACTGCAACTTCAACTATGGAACAACAGCTCATATGAACAAGTGTACAGAGGCAAAGTGAACAAGTGTAGCATCTGTATCAAAACAGAGGAAACAAACTCAAATGCACGTGAACATGGCAGGAGACCAGTGACAACAGACCCAACAACTAGTGCCAACATGAACATAACAGTCAACAAGGCAACAATGCAGAGAACTGATACAAAGAAATGGAGTGAATGCAAATAACTCGGCAATCAAATACACATCTAATCAGGTGATGCAGTCAACATCTATTCAAGGCCATAATGATTATAAGAAGTTACAATGTCAAGTGCAAGTGCAGGCGACAGCAACTCAAATCAACACAGGGAAGATACCAGTGAAACAAGTCCAGCAACATGAACAAATGGATGAAGTATGAAATTCGAAAGAATCAGTGCACAACTACATGCAGTAGGGAATGCAAAGATAATGGCAAGCTAAATCAGTGCAGAAGTCAAGGATTTCTAATTTGGAAAGAAATCTCTGCAGAAAATTTCTCGAATTCATATATGGTCAATATTAATTCAAATGGGGACCGAGACATCAAATACAGCAAGATACTTTCGAATTAATTAATTCGAATCCAAATATGGTCAGCAATTACTCGAAATTGAATCAAGAAAGGAATACTCCAAAACAAATTCAGGAAAATCAACGACGTGAGAAATCAAATCTGACAGTGTTAATTAGGGTTTCAACCCTATAAATACATCCCAAGAAATCATCATAGACAGAACAATCGAGTTCAAGTATCAATTTAGAAAAGCAAAAAGAGACAATACATACCGAATACACAAGCAATGAATTCGATCGAGCGACTGCAAAACTAGCAATAGTCAACCATCAGAGAAGCAGCGAGCTAGGGCAACGAATCACAGTTCAATCGAAGAAATCGAAGCCCTAACTGGAACAAAAGGGAGCGAAACCCTAATCAGATCGAGGCCGCCATTTGTTTCACAAACAAAAGAAAATGGACCGGGTGAAATAAGAGAAAGGGAAGTGACCGCAATTTTTTTTTGTTTGTATAGGGTTAAGTTTTTTATTAGGCAAGATAATTTAAGTTGTTTTAAATCTAGTGCTTGCTTTTATAATTTGCTTGAATTGTATATTCTCTTCAAAACAAAACATGATAAATTATCACCTAGGGTTTAGGTGTTGACAGATTGTCTAGTTAGAGTTAGTCCAGTTAGCAGGGTTTGCAAGTTTGCAAAACTCTATAGGCGGTAGCAGGGTTTGCGAGTCTGTTAGAGTGTTTGTAAGCGTGATACTGTTTAATTCTAATAGAAATCTGGGAATGCAGCAGTAGGCAGGGGTTGCCGAAGCTGGGTAAAATCTTGTGTGTGATTTATTTTTCAGCATATTTATTTCTGTAGTTTATTTCTGAATTTAAATTGCAAAAATTTGCTATAACCCTATTCACTCCCCCCCCCCCTCTATGGTTAATCTAGATCCTACAAGTGGTATCAGAGCCTGGTATTTTACTTAAACTCTAGAGTCATGAATCCACCAAATAATGCTTTTTCTGAGGGGCAATCTATTGCTAGGCCACCCATGTTTAATGGGAATGATTATGCTTATTGGAAAGTTAGAATGAGTATTTATCTTAGTTCTGTCGATTATGATGTTTAGGATATTATTGAAACTGGCTATAAATCTCCCACTATAGTTGTTGGTGATACTGAAATTCCTAAACCTAAGGATAGGTGGGATGCTAACGATAAGAAATTAAAAACTACAAATGCCAAAGCAATGAACGCTTTGATCTGTGCTCTTGATAAAAATGAATTTAATAGAATTTCTCATTGTACAACAGCACAGGAAATTTGGCACACTCTGGAGGTGACACACGAAGGAACTTCTCAAGTCAAGGAGTCACGACTAGCTCTATTCAGCAATGAATACGAAAACTTTGTGATGGAAAAGGGCGAGAGCATAAAGGATATGTTTGGACGGTTTTCAACCTTGGTGTACAATGCTAGAGCGCTTGGGAAGGTCTTCACTGAAGTAGAGCTTGTACGGAAGATACTGCGAGTCTTACCAATGAACTTTGAGGCAAAAGTCACTGCAATACAAGAATCGAAAGATCTGAGTAAACTAAGCATGGAAGAGTTGATCGGAAACTTGATGACATATGAGCTTGAGCTAAAGGCAAAAGAGGAACGCAACAACTCTGAATCAAAAAAGAAGACGATTGCCTTAAAAAGCAAAGAAGAAAGCGGTGAAGAAGAAGAAGATCCAATTGAAGAGCTTGCGATGGCAGTCAATAATCTTAGAAAATGGTCAAAATTCAGGCCACGCAAGAAGAAAACAAGTGGTAATAAGTCAAAAGATTCTGATGATTCCGATAATGAATTGACATGCTTTAACTGCAAAAAGCCTGGCCACTTCAAACAAAAATGTCCACTTCTCAAAAACAACAAAGGAAAGAAAAAGAAGAAGAAGGCCTTTGCAGCAACTTGGGATGATGAAGAAGGAGAAGAAGTTTCGGATAATAGCTCAGAAGAGGCTAACTTGTGCCTTATGGCAAGATCAAATTCAGAAACAAGTTCAGAGGAATCCAGTGAGGTACGTGACTATTCTTATAAAGAACTTGTTTTGATGTGTTATGATCTTACTAATACAATTGATACTCTTGAAACTAAGATTGAAAAATTGAAGTCTGACAGGAGAGAACTTGTTCATGAGAATACTAGGTTAGAAACTGAACTTGAGAATATTCAAAACCTAGACTGTAAAAAATGTAAAACTTTAGATTCAGAAATATCAAGACTTAAGAATAGCTTCGATAATCTTGAAAAAGAAAACTCAAGTCTTAAGGAAATCATTGACACGAGGAAAAAAGATTTTATAAATAGATGCACCACACTTGTAACTGAAAACACAACACTAAAAACCAAAGTCCAAAATCTTGAGAAATCTCTGAATAACTTTTCAAGAGGAGAAAAATCTTTTAACATGTTGTTGGGAAATCAACTCTTTGCTAATAATAGAAAAGGACTAGGTTTTGGGAAAACACAGGTTGATGATCATGCAAAAGGTAAGAGTGTCTTTGTTAGAAGTGAAATTGGACATCGTGTTGAAAATTGTAGTCATAGGAATAAGAACACAAAATTTATACAAGTTTGGGTTCCTAAGAATTCTACAAACAAATTTCATGTCTATAGGAACAAAAATAAAAGGACAAAACAAGTTTGGGTTCCAAAGGGATTGTTTGTTCACAATGCTTCAGTTACTAATATCATTGGACCTAAGAGTTTCTCTAGGTCATCCTCCTCTCTCTTTATGTAGGTCTGTTGGCGGGCTAAGGAGCAACAAGAATGGTTTCTAGATTCAGGTTGTTCTAGACATATGACAGGTGATAAATCTAAGTTCCTTAGCCTAGAGAAGTTTAGAGGTGGAAATGTGATCATGGGAGACAATAGCAAGTGTAAGATTATTGGGAAAGGTGAAGTAAGTAATGGTACTTTTTCCTTGACTAATGTTTTATACGTTGATAATTTGCATCACAATCTCATTTCTATTAGCCAACTCTGTGACAAAGGTATGAATGTGGTTTTTGATAGTGATACTTGCAAAATCATTGATAAAACTTCTAATAACATTGTTTTTATGGGCAAAAGAAAAGGAAATGTTTACTCACTTTCGTTTGACAATCTAAATCTTTCCAGATGTTTGGTAGCCACTGACGAAGAGGCATCTTTATGGCATAGGAGACTTGGACATGCTAGCATGAGTCTCTTAAGAAATCTTGAAACGAAAGATTTAGTCAGAGGGTTACCACATCAGAAATTTAAAGATAACAATGTGTGTAAAGCATGTTCCTTGGGCAAGCTTAGTCGATCATCATTTCGCCCTAAAAATATTGTTAGCACATCAAGGGTCCTCGAATTAATTCATATGGACTTATTTGGACCAAATGAAATTGCAAGTTTGAATGGAAAACGTTATTGTTATGTATTGGTTGACGATTACTCTAGATTTACATGGGTTTATTTCTTAGCCAAAAAATCTGAATCTTTTGATTATTTTTCAAAATTTGCTAAACTTGTTCAAAATGAAAAAGGAGTTTCAATTAAAACTTTGAGAAGTGATCATGGAGGCGAATTTGAAAATTCGGAATTTGAAAACTTTTGTGAAGAAAATGGTTTAAAACATGAATTTTCTGCTCCACGAACACCTCAACAAAATGGGGTGGTTGAAAGGAAAAATCGTACATTGCAAGAATTGGCTAGATCCATGTTGAGTGAGTATAAACTACCTCTAACTTTTTGGGCAGAGGCGGTGAATACTTCATGCTATGTAATGAATAGAGTAATGATTAGACCAATACTAGGCAAAACGGCTTATGAAGTGTGGCATGAAAGGAAACCTAACATCTCTTACTTTCGTGTTTTTGGATGCCCTTGTTTTATTCTTAACACAGGTGATCCACTTGGAAAATTTGAATCAAAGGCCGATGAGGGAATTTTCATGGGCTATTCAACAAGGAGCAAGGCTTACAGGATATACAACAAACGAACAAAGACAATTGTTGAATCAGTCAATGTGAAATTTGATGAATCTGATCTGGAAAGGACGACTGAAAAAACAGGTGATGATGGGGTAGATCATGAAGGCATTAAAGAAGGGACATCTACTGAGAAAGATAGAAGTAGGACTGTTGATGCTGATAGATTGAAATTCAAATCCAATCATCCTCCTGAATTGGTTATAGGAGATCCTACGGAAGGTATACGCACTCGTTCTGCATTTGATAAAAATTTGTGTGCGTTTTGTTGTCATAGTGGTTTTATTTCTGAAATAGAACCTGATTCTGTTGAAATGGCTCTTAATGATGAAAGTTGGGTTTTAGCAATGCAAGATGAACTTAATCAATTTGAGAGAAATAAAGTTTGGAAATTAGTTCCTAGGCCTAATGACTATCCAATTGTAGGAACTAAATGGGTGTTCAAAAACAAACTTGATGAATCAGGAAATGTAATTAGAAACAAAGCTAGGTTGGTCGCAAAAGGATATAACCAAATAGAAGGCATAGATTTTGATGAGACATTTGCACCAGTTGCTAGGTTAGAAGCCATTAGAATTTTGCTCAGCTTTGCTTGTTATAAAGGTTTCAAACTTAAACAAATGGATGTAAAAAATGCATTTCTAAATGGTGATCTGAAAGAAGAAGTTTTTGTTGAACAACCCCCCGGATTTGAAAATCATGTTTTTCCAAATCATGTGTATAAACTTGGAAAAGCATTATATGGTCTTAAGCAAGCTCCTAGAGCTTGGTATGACTGCCTTTGTACATATCTTTTGGAAAATGGCTTTAAAAAGGGGAGTGCTGACACGACACTGTTTCTATTACACAAAGGAAGTGATTTTTTTATTGTTCAGATTTATGTGGATGATATCATTTATGGTGCTACTAATGAAATCTTGTGCGAGAAATTTGAACAAGTCATGCAGGCTAAATTCGAGATGAGCTTGGTTGGAGAATTGAAATATTTTCTTGGATTTCAAATCAAGCAAAGCAGTGATGGCATTTTCATTTCACAATCCAAGTATGTGTTGGAACTGTTGAAGAAATTTGGAATTGAGAACTCCAAACCATTGAGAACTCCTATGAGCCCATCAACAAAGTTGGACAAAGACGAGAAAGGAAGTGCTGTTGATCAGAAAAAATATCGAGGGATAATTGGTTCACTTCTCTATCTTACTGCTTCTAGACCTGATATTATGTTTTCTGTATGTTTGTGTGCACGTTTTCAATCTAATCCTAAAGAATCTCATTTGAAAGCCACTAAACGAATTTTGAGATATCTTTCACACACACACAAATTTGGATTATGGTACCCTTCTTGTGAAAACTTTGATTTAGTTGGTTATTCTGATGCTGATTATGCTGGTTCATTGGTTGACAGGAAAAGCACCAGTGGGACATGTTTCATGCTAGGACATTCATTAGTTTCATGGTCAAGTCGAAAACAGAATTGTGTTGCATTATCCACCACTGAAGCAGAATATATTGCTTTAGGAAGTTTCTGTGCTCAAATTTTATGGATAATGCAAACTCTTTCTGATTTTGGCTTAGTTTATAAACAATTCCATTAAAATGTGACAGTAAAAGTGCAATAGACTTATCAAATAATCCTGTTCATCATTCACGCACAAAACACATTGATGTGAGACACCACTTTCTTAGAGATCACATTGCTAAGGAAGACATTTGCATTGAATATATTTCAACTGAGGCTCAACTTGCTGATATTTTTACAAAACCCCTCCCTGAAGACAGATTTTCTAGATTACGTTTGGATTTGGGGATTATAGAAATTGACTAACCATTTTTTTCATTGTTAGGTAGAAATATTCTTGGATATATATACTTTCAACCTCAATTTCTAGGATTCAAACAAGTTTTGGATATTTTCAAAAGATTGATTCGAATATGGTATTCAGTACTGGATATTACATAATATAATTAACTTGGTAACTTATTCCACGATCATTTCTATTTCTACCATCTTTCTATCATTCATAATGGTTTGATAAAATAAGAAGAGTGAATTATTTTTAAATTAAAAAAAAAAAAAACATTTTAATAATAAATAATAAATCTCATGTATCCATTCTCATTTAAAAGTCCTTATGGTTATGCATGGATGGAACATATGAGAGAATTATTTTTATCATCACTTCATTCTCATTTAAAAGTCCTTATGGTTATGCATGGATGGAGTATGGTAACTAAGTATTCTGGTCTCGCTTAATAGTCTGGATGCTTAGACTAATAAGTAACTGCTAATCCCATTTAAAAGTCCTTATGGTTATGAGTGGTTAGTAAGTGCTTATTTTTTTGTTTTTGTGCTTAAATGTCAAATTAATGTTAAAATATCTCTCTTCTTATTAAAACCAATCATCGATCCATCCTCTTCAATATGGAAGTTTTTATCTCGTTATGATATATTATTTTTTGTTCCTACTGCTCCATTGTTTTTTGTCAGTCTTTTGATAATGACAAAAGGGGGAGAAGAACAAGATTTTGATGAGGAAGTAAATACTTTTTGGAATATTTCAACAAATTTGGTTAAATATCGATTAGTTAATTTTCTTTAGTTCTTTTATTCCTTTGTAAATTTTGTTAACTTCTAAATAGGGAGAGGTCTTGGTCGTAGGGGGAGCATTCAAATAGGGGGAGCTAAAATTTTTTTTTGTTCGAACACATGTATTAGCATTTCAAAATCTTTAATATATATGTTTGTCATCATCAAAAGGGGGAGATTGTTTGATGTGATTTTTTGTTTGACGATAACAAACATATATCAATATATATGTGTGTTTGTAGTTTGAACTATATACAGAAAGGAAGAAATATTCATATTGAATAATTATACTATTGCACAGAATTTATATAATTCAAACAGTATTTTTTTTATTCAATATAATATTTTATTTCAACACTTAAACAATACAAAGTTTTTCAGTTCTCTATATATATATATATATATACATACATCAGTTCATACATTTTACTCTTCTCACTACAACACTCAACACTCAGTTTTTTTTTACTCTGTCTGCACATCTGCATCTATCTGCATTGTCCAGCTCCACTTCTCGTCCTGTCTCCTGTGTACCTGTGTAATTAGCAACTACAACAGTAATCTGAAAACAAACAAATTTAAATTGCAAAAATAAAATTTGTTTGTGTCTCAGATACATGGGTTATTGTCATCATCTTGGATTGTGCAATATCTGTGCATATCAGTATTTTTATCAGGAACAGGCAATTATAAGTGGCTGCAATACACACGTATACATTCGTATACGTGTGCACTGCCAGCCTACTCGTGTGCACAAACTACAACAAAACACAAATTCAACATGAAGCAGTGCACAACAACCATCAAGATACAACAGTGAAAGAAAATGCAAGCACAGTCTCAAGCAATGAAACTGTCTCAAAGCACAAAAGCACACATGCACAACTTATCACAATGAAACTCAAGCAAACCAGACCAGGTTGCAAGATGATCAACTGGCCAAGATTACAAGTACAAGCAGCAGAGTGCAACTCGAAAATTTACACAAGTGAAAGCAGCAAAATCAAGACAGCATCAAAATACACAAAATATGGAAACTGCATCAATGCAGTACAGAACACAGTATATATATATAGTGATGCATAGCAACTGCATAGCAGCTACAAACACCAAGTGCAACAATGAACAATGAACAGAGAAAATGCATGAAAGCTACAAACTGCAACATGCTTGAAGATGGTTACCAACACAAGACTGCAACCAACAGGTCAGAGGTGAAAACAATGCAATGTTGAAATGATGAAATGCATACAAACAACATTTTCAAAATGCAGTGAAGCATGCTCATGGAACACAACAACAACAGAGCTATATGAACAAATGCACCACTATGTAACAGCAATTACAGTGACAAACTGCAACAAACAAGGAACAAAAATACTACAACTTCAACTATGGAACAACAGCTCATATGAACAAGTGTACAGAGGCAAAGTGAACAAGTGTAGCATCTGTATCAAAACAGAGGAAACAAACTCAAATGCACGTGAACATGGCAGCAGACCAGTGACAACAGACCCAACAACTAGTGCCAACATGAACATAACAGTCAACAAGGCAACAATGCAGAGAACTGATACAAAGAAATGGAGTGAATGCAAATAACTCGGCAATCAAATACACATCTAATCAGGTGATGCAGTCAACATCTATTCAAGGCCAGAATGATTATAAGAAGTTACAATGTCAAGTGCAAGTGCAGACGACAGCAACTCAAATCAACACAGGGAAGATACCAGTGAAACAAGTCCAGCAACATGAACAAATGGATGAAGTATGAAATTCGAAAGAATCAGTGCACAACTACATGCAGTAGGGAATGCAAAGATAATGGCAAGCTAAATCAGTGCAGAAGTCAAGGATTTCTAATTTGGAAAGAAATCTCTGCAGAAAATTTCTCGAATTCATATATGGTCAATATTAATTCAAATGGGGACCGAGACATCAAATACAGCAAGATACTTTCGAATTAATTAATTCGAATCCAAATATGGTCAGCAATTACTCGAAATTGAATCAAGAAAGGAATACTCCAAAACAAATTCAGGAAAATCAACGACGTGAGAAATCAAATCTGACAGTGTTAATTAGGGTTTCAACCCTATAAATACATCCCAAGAAATCATCATAGACAGAACAATCGAGTTCAAGTATCAATTTAGAAAAGAAAAAAGAGACAATACATACCGAATACACAAGCAATGAATTCGATCGAGCGACTGCAAAACTAGCAATAGTCAACCATCAGAGAAGCAGCGAGCTAGGGCAACGAATCACAGTTCAATCGAAGAAATCGAAGCCCTAACTGGAACAAAAGGGAGCGAAACCCTAATCAGATCGAGGCCGCCATTTGTTTCACAAACAAAAGAAAATGGACCGGGTGAAATAAGAGAAAGGGAAGTGACCGCAATTTTTTTTTGTTTGTATAGGGTTAAGTTTTTTATTAGGCAAGATAATTTAAGTTGTTTTAAATCTAGTGCTTGCTTTTATAATTTGCTTGAATTGTATATTCTCTTCAAAACAAAACATGATAAATTATCACCTAGGGTTTAGGTGTTGACAGATTGTCTAGTTAGAGTTAGTCCAGTTAGTAGGGTTTGCAAGTTTGCAAAACTCTATAGGCGGTAGCAGGGTTTGCAAGTCTGTTAGAGTGTTTGTAAGCGTGATACTGTTTAATTCTAATAGAAATCTGGGAATGCAGCAGTAGGCAGGGGTTGCCGAAGCTGGGTAAAATCTTGTGTGTGATTTATTTTTCAGCATATTTATTTCTGTAGTTTATTTCTGAATTTAAATTGCAAAAATTTGCTATAACCCTATTCAACCCCCCCTCTAGGGTTAATCTAGATCCTACACGGTACACCCGATGAATCAAAAGCAAAGACATCGATGTAGTACAAACGGTACACCCGATGAATCAAAAGCAAAGACATCGATGTAGTACAAAGGGTACATCCGATGAATCAAAAGCAAAGACATCGATGTAGTACAAACGGTACATCCGATGTCTCAAAACCCAAATAATTCGGAACACTGACGCAGTACAAAAACGGTACGTCCAATGAACCGAAGCCTGAATGATTTTCGGAACACCGACGTAGTACAAAAACGATACGTCCAATGAACCGAAGCCTGAATGATTTTCGGAACACCGACATAGTACAAAAACGATACGTCCAATGAACCGAACACAATAAAAGAACATCGGACGCAAGTTCATAAAAGAAATGAGATGAAACTCAATAAAACGAAGTACATCAAAACGACCGATGAACTTGATAAAAAGATAATTTCATTTAGTCATCAACAAAGAAACAACCCCTTGTTGCTTACGACTAAACGCATTGGCAAGACGATTTCCCCTTCGGGAATAAAAAGAATATCAAGATCATAGGAAGCTAGGAACTCGAGTCAACATGCAGTTCCTTAAGAGAACATAAATATTCCAAAGATTTATGATCGAGGTAGAGAACAAATTTCTCATCCAAATATGATGATGCCAAATTCCAAAAGCAAAAACAATAGCCACGAACACTAGATCATGAGTGGCATATCTAGTCTCGATAAGCTATAATGGTTTAGAAGCACAAGTGATAGCACGTTCTCCTTTGCAAGAGAATGGCATTCCAAACCAATACGACTAGTATCGGTACAAATAGCAAAGTCTTGGTCCCCCTTCAGGAATCACAAGAATAAGAGTATTGAAAGGAAGGGTTCTTTTAAATAATCCTCTTTCCCGAAAAGTTAGAACTTTCAAAATTACATTTATTTCAATGTAAAAATTGTTTCTAGAAGAATTTACATTTTACAAGTTAATATATCGTGTTTGATTGTCACATCAAAGCGTTTAGGAAATTCCTATCGATAACGTTGATCAAGCGCATCGACCAAAATTCTTAAAGCACTCAACGGGCAATACAATCACAAAATCATCTTTTATAGGATAAATAAATCTCTTAAAAAGTTTTAAGAATATTCTTTGTTCGTTTCAAGAACAAAATCCAGTTTTACTTATAAATAAATCTTATGAAAAAGATTTGCAAAATTTTAAATTACTATTTTCATCCAAAATCAATAAACTCAAGAATGGTCTCATCGAAATATTCATAGAATATTCAATTTATAAAATGGATGGAATAAGCTGGACAAATTGAATGATAAAATAAGTCATTCATAAGAATCATAACGAGTGCGGAATGCGGTAAGTGGAATGCTAATTTCCGCAACTCGTAGCAAACGAAAACCGGTGGTAAAGTCAAACTGAAAAGTCCTTAACACCACACAAAAGATTTCTTAGGTGATAATCCTAAGACAAACTCAAAAATACCAGAAAATTTCTCAAACTACATGAATGAGAGAAATAACGCTTTCCTTATAAGTGGGCTTAAGGAATAAAATGATGCCATCAAGTTGGAATCAAAATCATAAAGGAAAAATAGAAATCTGCTTAACAGACTGAAAATGTCGAAGATGAATAATCCACTCGGAAAAATAGGATATGGGCTTCACAATGATTAAGCCAATCCTTACAGAAAGGTCAATTCCGAAGCCAAAGCAAAAATATCGGCTCGGAAAGAAAAGTCGCATAAAACAATCTCGACATCCAAACAAAAGCAAATTGAGTGTTGCGGATCTACCATCCGGATTCGCAATTCTCAATGAAGTCAACAAGCCCAAAATATTCAAAGAAAAAGAATTAACAAGTCCTTTTGATATAAAATAGCGAAAACTATATCAAAAAGAACATGAACAAGATAATCACAAAGCAAATGTCATCAAGGATTGAATGAAAAATACCTTGACCAAGAGAAGAATTGTTAGGAACTTGCAGCCTTCCTTCTCTCTTGCTTGGAAGCTTAGGGCACGAAGATAAAAGATGGCCCGAACCTTTGCAATAGCGACAAAAGAGGGGTCTCGAACACTCCCCTGCATAGTGGTCTGTTGAACCACAATTGTAGCATTGTCCACCACTAGAGGTAGGAGTCTTTTCTACCAGAATTTGTTGCTTCACTCTCTTATTGGGATTAAGGTTCTTGAACTCAATATGCCTCTTCTTGGAAGTCCCAATATCACAAGCACTTCCTTTACCAACCTCTCCATGAAGAAGAGTAACATCCACAAGCTGATTGAAAGAATCTTCAAGTTTCAAAGGTAGAACCATTTCGGGGTTCTTACTCAAAGCATAGATAAACTCTTGATTCTTTACAAGATCCAAAAGTTGTTGGGCAGACATAAAAACTCCATCCAGGGGAGTAGCACTAGATTGATCAGCGCTGGGACGGCCTGGTCTAACCATTTCTCTTCTTTAAGAAAGAAAGAAAGAAGAGTAAAAAGTTATTCTCAAAATAAATATCAAGCAATCTTGATAGATAAAACAAGGAATCATAAAAGAAAGTAGGATAGAACGGTACGAAGACTCGAATAAATCCTAAGGCACAACTCCTAAGAAAGACTTAGGACATGATCCTTGCTAAATTATTCTACATTGTTCCGAAGTTTGGCTCTGATACCAAGCTGTGACGCCCCACCTCTATACCCACGCTAGCCAAGAACACTACAGTGAATGCTGTCAACTAGCACGGAGAATAAGGCTGTTGAGGAGCGACCATCCGTGTAATTGCTTTGTGCGAGCATCGATATGTCAGATAGTATAGCATGCAATTCTTTTCAAGTGGAAATCTGACATGCCGACACAAACTCAAAGCTACTACACAGTGGGTATAATATCTTCGGAGACAAATATAGAAATAAACATAACACAAATCAGTCACAGACATTTCATATCACAAAGGCGGAAATAGATATGAATATAACACATGAAAGTGAACATCAGAGTAGCGGTCTAAAAAGATCCACAATAATACAAAAGAATAGCAACACGTGCTATACAAAAGAATACAACTATGAGTCTATATCTCAAGTGTATACAACAAAATAAACTACTAATCTAAGTAGTTTGCCAAAAGTCGGGATGATAGTCCGATAAGGGGTCAAGCAGAAGCACCTGTAAAATCTCAGTCTGACCCGAGTATTATTTAAGAAGAAAATAATAAACGGATCAGTCTAGCTATAAATATCAGAAGAAATGATATAGAATAGGAGATATGACATAAACATATAATAATCACAATGCCGAGCTGTGATAAATAAGTAATTAAAAATCAACAAGAGATTAATCAATATCACAATAATCTACTCAAGATAAAAAGGAATGTCATACTCCTGATTTCATTCACCAAGCCACAATAAATGACATATATATATATATCCATGCCAATCGTAAAAGTTGGTGAAACACAAATTCCAGAAATCAACACACGAAATCCAGAAATCACAATAAAAAGGATGGTCAAGACATTGATGTAGTACAAACGGTACATCCAATGAATCCAAAAGCCAAAACATCGATGTAGTACAAACGGTGCATCCGATGAATCGAAACACATTAGAAAGTACATGGGTCGCTAGCCCACGAAGAAATGAGACGAAGCTCCATTTAATGAGGTACGGTCCTCCACATAGACAAAGAGACATCGCACATTTCTAGTCTAAACCATAAAATGATCGTCATGATCAAAGAGAAGTGTCAATTATACTAAGCTAGTAAATATAAAAGTTTAGCTTCATGTCCCATAACCACTTGCTTAAATTAAACATTTACGAACAAACTGTAAATCTCCACTAGAAGAATGTCACAAGAGATTCAATCGAACAAGTCCAAGAATTAACCGACGAAGTAAACGCAAGCGTTTCATACCACTCGTTTTACTAAGCCGTTTAATTAGATTTCTCATACGAGTGAGGTAAAGGCTTGTATATACTAATAGATTGGAAAACGGTTTAAGAAAACGAGCTTTGTTGTTGAAAATAGAGTTGAAATCATTTTGTTGAAAGAGTTTTGATATTTACTACTAGTATTGAAACCTTTATATTTTTAAGTGACAAATCATAGAATTGATTGTAGAAACAATCAATCATAAAAATTCACATTCGAAGACGTGAATAAAATCCAAAGAAATCGATATCAAATCCATCAAAGTGGATATATCTAAAATTCCCAAAGAAAAGGTCATCAAGTCATAATAGATGATAACAACAAATAGGAAACAACACGAATTGATTTAAATTGGAAATTCAATCCAAAAAGGCAAAATGGACTCAAACAGCAGGTTCAGTCGACTGAACAGAGTTTTCAGTCGACTGACCCTGTACCTGGAAATTTTCCAGGTCTAGGAAACTTTCTGTTTCCAGGTTCAATCGACTGAACAGAGGATTCAGTCGACTGAATCATGCCTGGAAATTTTCGGGTTCCAGGTTCAGTCGACTGAACAAACTTTTCAGTCGACTGAATCTTGCCTGGGCTGTTTTTCAGCCTTACTCAAATGAAGAGCAAACTCTTCCAAAATGCAACCGAACGAACATTGGCTCTAAGGGTTTATGCCAATCGACAACCCGGCCCTATATGCTCCTCGATGCATCACCAAAAGCATGATCAAACATCCATAAAAGGGTTTCACACAAATTTGACTTAAAAAAATCCAAAAATTGGAATATTCATAAAACCAATCCAAATTAAGAGCAAATGCACATGAAGAAGTGTTAGGAATTCATACCCAACAACCAAAGATAATTATAGTCATAGATGTGAGGTAAAAATCTGACCTTTGAACCCAAATCTATGAAGAAGAAGCTTGAATGCAAATGGAAATCAACCACACTTCAATCTCACACTAGAAGCTTGAATCTAAGCTTAAAAGAGAAACATTCCCTAAATTAGGTTTAGGAAATTTCTGAAATTGAATGGAGAAAGAGTTGGAGAAGATGAAGGAGATGCTTACCAAGGGGTTCTCTTTGATTTTGGAGCAAGAACATGGATTTGCAAAGAAAGCTAGGGCTTGGAGTTTTAATTTCCTCTTCCACCCTCCATTAACATAAAAGCTTGAGTATTAGGAAAATAGAAGAGAAGTGAATGAAGAGGAGAGGGTTGGAACTGAGTTAAGTGGTTAATTGGCTCAGCCCAACCAAAACCCTAAGTAAAAAGCGGCAAAAATCAACTTTCTCCAAACATATCGAAGCTTATACTCAAAAAGGTCGCAAACGGCATTTTGAACTCGATGGAAGTGGTCTCGAGTCCCAATTCGACAGTTTGCAAAAAGTAGGTTTTCGGACCAAAATCCGATGAACGGTGAAATATTTAAATAAAATATTTAAATATATAATCGATAAATATGCGGGTTGTTACATTATAGTTTGTGGACATTTTCGACCTAGAAATCTTTTATTGGCCATAATATTTTATATACCTAGAAATCTTTTATTGGCTATAACATTTTATAGAAGCCTAATTAGGTCTGGTACTAATTCCGAATGAAAGATACGATGGTTTGCTTTTCTATAAAGTGATCATAATAGTAATTCTACCAAGCAATTCAACGGATATCACAGTTTTAAGTTTGAAAATTTTTAAGCAGATTTTAGCATAATTAACCTAAGCCCAATAATTACACTACGTATTTTAGGATTTGTACTAACAAGCAGTACAGACAGTCTTAAATCACTTTACCATCTTCCCAAAATTATTCTAATCCTCCATTGACTCCATCCCACACCAAAATCATCATTAATTCGGTCCAAAATAGTTAAATCAAGGGATTAAGGCTAGATTAGTAAGAAGATCAATTAGAGATTAGTAAAATCGACACTTTTAAGAGGGATTTCGTATCTAGACATAATGTGCTAGATTTATATTGTTTTGTGTGATTTACACTGATTTTACATCGATTTGTGAGTGATGTATCATCTCACAACCTGTTATATATGTTTTTCAAGTTTAAACATGTTTTAGATCCAGTTTTCAACTCGAAATATGATTTTAGAACTAATTTGAATTTGAAAATTAAGTACAAGCAAATTAAAACATTTTAAAGAAATTTAGACAATACTTCTATGCTTTGATTGATCACACAAGTGTTAGGATAGAACTAGATGGAATACTAGTTGCTTTACCATGATATAATTCTTGTTTTAATGTTTAAACCTTTTATTTGCATATTTGAATGGATGAAACGCTCGGAAGAGTGAATTTGAGGTTGGAATCATTTATATAGGTTTAGGTCTTTGTCTAAAAGAAATAGCTATTCGATGTGCTCTCCGATTCGATTATATGAAGGATGGAAGATCCATAGCAGTATAACAAACTTTGATGGATCATATCTAAAGATTTTAGAGTTAGACTGTTGCATAAGGAGTTACATCAAATAAAAGGAGTCAGAATAAAGCTGGATCGGTATAGAATTGGCCAAGGAAAACTTAGCCAAATCATGGCTAAGTTAGATGGATCAACATAAACCATATGTTTTGGCGCAATCCCATGTTTTTTTGGAAAATTACACGAGGGAAGCACGATGATGATCTGGTCTATTTGGAAAATGACACATAGTGGGACTCGAAGCACTTAAAAGCGAAGGCGTGTTGTGATGCCCCAACTCCGATTATCGAAATATTAGAGGGAGTATATCGTATGATAACTCGGATCAATGGGAATGGAAGGAGCGATCTCTTGTATAACTGCTTTGATTCAACATGGATATGTTTTAATACCTGAATACATATGAAAAATAGGTATTTCATCTTGATGCAAGGCAATGTACATGAGTTATAGACTTGAATAATACAATATTAAAGACAAAGATAAAAAATTTCCAACTAACAGAATCAAAGGGAACAAAATAATGAACTTTATATCGTTTTGAATATTCTAATACATCATCTCATGTATATATACAACTTATCACATTATATCAACCAATACAATGACATTCAATATTACTATAAACAATTCATACACTTGCCACCATCGTCTGCTATAAGTCTAGTTGTGAGTGTAATCGGTCACAATTAATAACATAACTTTACTCGATTATAAACATGGATTTGTTACTATATAGTCAATGCCCATGAGTAATTTCAATTAAGCTCAGTATCAAAACCATTGTTAAAAATATGTTTACAAAGTGATTTTGTTCCAAATCATTTCAACAAAATTACTTCAAAATTGATTTCCAGATCACTTTAAGGAAATTACTTTATTTACAGAAATCCCACATATTTAGAAATCCTGTACTAGAAGTCTATTTTGTAAACGATGTCAAAATACTAGTTTTATATACAAGTAATTTATCAAAACCAGTTTATTTCCTAATGCTGTATAAAACCAATCTTTGCAAATAGTGTGACGACCCAGAATTTTGAGCAATATCAATTTAATAATCTTTGATAATAATTAAATTGATTTGATCATTTACATTATAAATTGACAAGTTAAATTTATTTTAAAGGTTAATGATAATAATTTGTTAATATCTATTAATATTTTTCTTAACAGTATAAATAAGCAAGATTAAATTCTTTTGAAGTTTATAATAATTTGATTTGGAAATATTTATTTGATAAATAAGAAGTTTTAATGTAATAAAACTTTGTATTCAAATTGTAATATATGTGAATATATATATATATATATATATATATATATATATTGTGATTTGATATTTGTTTTAAAATTTAATATGGAAATTAATAAATTTAAGGTTAGGATGTTTTTCTATTTGAAATGTGTATATATATTTATATATATATTTGAGATAGGAAAATTATTAATTTGAATTTAATAAGAATTTTTAAACTTGAATATATTTAGTTTTGAATTTGAAATGATAATTTGATTTAATGTCTTTGAAATGATATTTGAAATTTAAATTTTAAATAATAAAGTTAATTTCTTATTTTATAAACATATATTTTAGCTTTTGTTTTTAATAAGATAAAATTGTTTTAATAATTTACATAAGGAGTTAAAATCAATTTCTCAAGTTTATAAACATATATTATATAATATAAATCAAAACTATAAGTTATTCGTATTCACATGCATATTTATTAAAAGATAAGTTCATAATATTACATAATTACTTACATATAACTTAAATAAATTTATAAATAAGAAGATAACATTTAAAAGAAAATTTAATAACACTTATAAAACCACTTCTAAGTATATTAATGTATGTTAAAACACTTGTAATCATATTTACATAGGTGTAAGTAAATTAGAGTTTCATTGTGACAAATGTCACTCTCTTGTAAATTTAATTTAAAATTAAATTGTAAAATACAAATGAGTTTCATTTTTAGAAAAAAAAATCCTTTTACTCTCTTTTGCAACAAAATTTATACAAAAACTAAAAGGGAAAATGTAAACAAAAACAAATCAAAGATGAATACAAACCTGTAAATCTGGATATTCAAATCTAATGCAAGATCACCTTCAAAATTATCAACCAACTCAGAAATCAGCTACACGTAAAACATCAACATGCAATCTGGAAATCAAACAAGCAATTCAGAAGGATTAATCAACATGCAGATGGAATTCAGAAGCATGCATATGAATTTTGAAAACCTGGAAAGAATATGCAGTTCTGTCTTCTCCCATCTAAGGTGAGTAAATGAATTTAAAAACAGTTTAAACTCTGGTTTTCAAATTGTTTTTATGAATGAATATTGTGATATTACTTGAATGCCTCGGTTAAAATTTAAATGCATGTTGGAATGATTGAATATTTGATTTACCAAGCTGTTGAAATGGACTCTGTGTGATATAAATAGACTTGGATTTCTAAGTAAATTCAATAATTAAATTTTGAATCCAAATTTGTTTATGATTTGTAAATAAAGATTGTTTGTAATCGTATAAGCTATCATTTAAAAATAATTACAAGATTTTAAATTGAATAATTTATTATTATTAGTTGAATTTACAGTACACTTTCAATTTGGATCAGAAATTCATGAATTCAATTTTTAATTTTGGATTCATGATTGAATGGCAAATGGAAAATTATGATTTTTAGTACTTGAATCACAATTTTTAATGGGGTAATTTGTGAGCATTTTGGGATTTACTGATTTGGGGTTTTCGGCCAAATCACGGCTAACCACGGCGAAGTGGACACCGCCGTTGAACTCGAAGGTGGAGGGGACTTAAGTGATCATGCGAAAAATGTTTTATGAATTTTTAGTAGATTGTGATGATTGTAATTTGAGGGAATAGGGTTTAACAACCTGTTAATGACAGTGTTGTTCTGTTGGGCTTTGTCGCTTCGAGAGGTTATTGGGGGCGTTCGCATATGGTTCTGGGGTTGCGGGGAAGTGAGTTGGAGCTACGGTGGTGGTGGCGTGGTCTCCGGTGAAGGGGATGGCCGGCGGTGGTTGGTTTTGGGGTTGGTACTTTCGAATGGTTTTTGGTTGAGGGTCGAAAACTCGTTCTCGATCGAATTTGTGATTTCTGGGTTTAGTACGTTGATGTCGAAGTTGAAGTCGACTTGGGGATGACCGGAAACGAGTTCGCCAGCGACCAACGTGGGTGTGCACGTTAATGTGCACGGATATGTGTTTCAGAGGGAGGTTCTGGGGAGAAGAAGGAGGAAACTCGAAGTAGGCTCCGTGTTTTTGATGTTCTGACTCGAAGCAGGGGTAGGTAAGGGAAACTCGGTGTGTTTGTTAGTTTTGCTCGGGGTAAGCGAGGGTGTTACTCGGGTTTTAGGGGGTGATTACTCGAGTTTGTAATGCAGCTTTGGTTTGCTTCAAAGTTCTAGTATATAAAGCAATGTTTAAAGATTTTGAAAGCAAAAGGAATTTGATTTATATATTTAGTTAAAGTTTATAAAAATATAAACAAGCTTACTCTTATAACTAATTTGGTTTCAGAGTTAAGTTTTAATAAATTTTATATTTTAAAACATAAAGGTTTTAAAAATGAAATAAGTGGATTTTAAATAATAAGTATTATATTTTGTTTAATCACTTCGGGAAGTTCAAACATTTTTAATTTTGAATGTTTCAATGGTTTGAGTTAAGATTGATTTATAAAGTATTTTATTTTAATAAGTTAAATAAAGATTTGGAGAACAATAAAATTATCTTTAGTTATTTTGAATTTTGATTTAATTAAAGAAAATTAAATTTGAAAAAAATATATATAATTAAGATAATTAGACTATTAACTATTTAAGGTTATTGGTTAATATAATGATTTAATTAAGACAATGTTTTCTTAATTAAGAGTTTTATAATATTAAAAGTTAAGAATCATTTAATTAATTTAAATGATTAAGTTAAATAAATCAATTAATTAAGTAATTAATTAGTGATTAATTAAGATAATCACTTATTAGTTAATTTAATATAATTCCTTGGTGAAGTAATTAAGTGGTTAATTACTAGAGGTAATTAAATTACTTTATGAAAAGTAATTAAGTAATGTGATTAAGAGTTAATCACTTTAGTTATTAATTAAAGAATTAATTAATAATTAGTTAAAGGTCTAAATTATTTGATTAATGATTAATTAATAAAAGGATTAAGAGTAATTAATTATATGATTAATTACTTGTTAAGTAATTAATTAAGATTATAATTAATGAAGTAATCATTAATTAATGTAAATAATTAATTAATTGTTAATTAATAATTTAAGAATGATTTATTTATAATTAAGTTTTGATTACTAAAGTAGTTAAAAGCAATTAATCAAAGGGTGATTAATTAAAAGTAATTAATTAAATATGATTAATTAAGAGTAATTAATCAAATATGATTTATTAGAAGTAATTAATCAGGTGTAATTAATTAAAGGATAATTAAGGAATAATTATCGGGATAATTAAAGAATAATTAATCAAGGTTGATTAATTTTTAAAGGGTAATTAAGAGGTAATTACTTAGTATAATTTGGAGTAATCAATCAGGATGATTAATTAATACGGTAATTAAGTAATAATTACTTAAAGTAATTAAGTGATAATTAATCAGAGAAGATTAATTAAGTAATTAATTAATTTGTAATTAATTAATGAGTAGTAAAGTGGATTGAAGATAATCCAAGTATTTAATTTAAGGATTAATTAAATTAATCAAGTTTGAATCCAACTTGTTTATGAATGATTAATGATTGGATGATATATATCATTGGATGAGTTAATGATATTGGTTGTTGATGGATGACATTGGTTGATGGATGATGATGTGTATATGCTATATCTGATTATGATATATATATGCTGCTATGTGATATGTATGGATGCATGTGATAATAGGTGCTTATCTATCTGTGTAATATTCCATTTATGTGAAGTGATATTTCTGAAATATCTATTGTTTAAATCCCTTAAGTATAACTTGGACATTAAAATGGTGATTGGTTTCGATGAGACCGGGATCGGGATTCCATATTTGGATATCCGAAAACCACATCGATTCCAATTAAACGTAGGTCGTTAATCCAAGTGGAGCAAGTGAAGACTCGAGGTGTAAGGGCTATACGTCAGTATAACTCTGTGGGTGATTCCGTAATGAGTTTGACGGAATAGTGCTTATAGATTCGAGATGGTGAATTAGAGTGCAAGGGCTATGGTCGTTGACTCTGAGGATGATTCCAAAATAAGTGCAACGAGATAGTGCCTTCGGTTTCGTTCGAACCCGGAACGAACTTGTATGGATTGAATGCTTTCAGCACATCGTTAGGCGGACGATGAGCATTCAAAGATAATTGGTCCTATAAAGGTAATCGCAGCCTCAAGCCTCATCAACCGGGAATGGCTAAAACAGGGGAGGTGCAGCAAGGCTTCGTGGGTCGCTCCCACTTGAGAGCGAGATACATCCCTGTCTAGATGTCCCTTTTTATTTCGGCTTTGTGGGCAGTTGGAACTGCAGCCAACTGCGGGGTGGTCTTGTTCGGAACTGTTCAGTAAGGAATGGTCCCGACCTTGTGTTGCAGGGGATGAAGGGAGTAATCCTCGGTACGGTGATCTAGGCCGCGTACTGTGACGGGCGGTACCCCAGTAGCCCTGCCATTGATGGAAACTCAATTTTCCCTACGAGACCCTACGGTTTTGTTTGTATTACCCACTTTTGTGGCTAGTAGCTGGAATTTAATAAATGTAACAATTTCGGCTATTTCATATTTACTTGAAAACCCTAGAACTATTATAATATAACTGGATTTTCTATCAAAATGTTTTGGTTAGCGTAAGGTAAAAACCTTTCCATTTTTATGTGTGGTAAGTCTTACGTGATACCTTTTCTTTTCAAAGGATTTCCTAAAAGTTAAGCAACTTTAAACCGTTTACTCACACCAGACCCCTGTCTGACCCGAGTGTTTATTTTCTGTTTTATTAAACTCTTGGGTACTCATATTATGTATGAGTAGTCAAGTGATTCAGGTTATCTCTTGACGAAATCTGGAGGAGCTATGGAGCAGGAGGCTTCAGCGTGTAGATATATAGTTAGAGTTTTCCGCTGTGTTGATATTCTGTGTTGATGTCTTGTATTGTATCAGACAAAAATGTTATAACTGTCTAAATTGAGATGTTTAGTTGTGTACTCTGATGTATATGATACTATGTATATGTTCTATATTATATTTAAATCGTTCCGCTGTGAAATTCTGATGTGTTGTTTCTTTTTCTTCTCTTTCTTTTCTTCTTCTATCCCTTTTTTTCTTAATTAGTGATGCGATTTTCCGGGAGTGGAAAGTCGGGTCGCTGCAGCTGGTATCAGAGCATTAGGCTGAGCGAATACTTAAGCTATGAAGTGTGTCTTTCTTTAGGGAGCGTTAGGTTGAGTGAAGACTTAGGCTTTGGAGTGGTGTCTATCTTGAGAGAGCGTACTTGTAGTTTATATATATATATATATATATATATATATATATATATATATATATATATATATAACTACCTAATCTGTTGGGTTATCTGTTCAGATTTTCCAACATCGATTATAAAGGTAGATAAGGTAGGAGTGTGTGGAACACAACTACCCCTAATGGTTGAGGTTCATATATTGTGGTTGGAGGTGTTTATCGAGATTGTAGACCTAATACTGTCTCGAATAAGTTTTGTGGATTGTAGAAAGGATTTCTTTGAGTCCAGAGGAAGTATTTGCAAGTATTGGAGTATATTCTTGAAGTGTGAGGTTGATTTGCTCACAAGTGAGCGGGATTTTCAAAAGTTGAATCTGTCCGCCGAGGGGAAGCAGGTAAGGGTATCTTGATAGCTTCAAGAAGGAATAGCTGTGTGATGAGATGTAGTTTCCATAGATGGTTCTGAAGATGTTTCTTTTGGAGCCAGATTTAGATGATGTTGGAAGAGCAATTGATGTCTACTATAGTGGAGAGATTCTCTGGATCTCAAGTAAGGGTGTCTTATCTTTATTGAAGTAAGAGACTAAGGTCGATGAGTAACCTCATTTCGGACATGGTCTCATTTGTTTTCTTAAGAGATAAGTGGTTGGTGTTTGGTTTGGAGCCGAGTTTCTTGAGAAGATGTCAACTCGTCTCAAGGATGTTTTAGAGGATTTGGATGTTAGTTTTGTGTTTCAAGAAGCTTCTAGTTAAGGAAGATCTTGTGGCTTAGCAGTATCATTGAAGTGAAGTTTGGAAGCAGCAGCATGAATCTATTTCTTCATTGATTCAGGAATCTTTGGGATTCTATTATCGGCAGGTAGTGAGGACTTATCCATTTCTTTGGGAAGCTCAGCAAAGCAGGATATTTATTGGTGGTAATCTATCAGTTTCTGGTAGATAAGCCATTCTGGAAAGATTTATCTTATTTAGGAAAAGCTGTTCTAGTTGGGGAGACAGTTCTTTAGAGTCAGAGCTGAGTGGGATCGCAAAAGTGACCTGCGATTATTTTGGGAAATCTTTGAGTATTCTTTGGCTTGGGAATTGAGGCATCTTATATGAAGGAGGATGCTTATGTAGTCAGAGATTTTCCAGATGTTTTAGGATGAATTCAGAAGTTTACCTGGATCGGAGGTTGAGTTTTCTTATCGACTTGGATTTTAAGAGTAATTTTTATGGTTCAACCATATAATAGGATGACTCTTGGAGCGAGAAGAGTTTAGTGAGGCAGCTCATGATTCTTTGGGTTGATCATCTTATTCTAAGTTAAGATTCTGTTGAGATGTTTTGACCAAGTGGAATGGTCACTAAGATTTTATGAGTCGGATGAACTGTGTATGGAGAAAGATTTTATTTATGTTCTTCGATAGCATTCTTATCTGCTCTAGATCAGAGTTGTGCAGCGGAAGCGAGTTGCGAGTTATTCTAGTATGGAGCAATCGGAAGTTGCAGTTTACCTGGATTAGAGGATTTCTACAGGAAATTCAAGTATGAAATTTTTTTCTGTATTTGGTAGGAAAGGTTGTCAAGTGCAACTGTTTGGCTATTCCAGATAGGAGAGATGTAGGTTTGAAGACCATTGATGATTGTGGAATAGAGTTGTATTTTGGATTTCAGCAAATTATTTTTGGGAAACCCATTTTGTTGAGAAGGATCTGGAGATTTGGTTTGAGTTGGTCCTGTTGTTTCTTGAAGCAATCAGCAAGGGTTAGGCTGATCAGGAATATTGGAGGTGACTCAAAGCATTTGTAGAGTTGTGCAGCTAAGAACTGAGAAATTTTGGAATGTGCAGTTAGAATTTGGATATTGTTTTAGTTTTATCCAAACAAAGGAGATATAAGACTAGGTAAAAGTGGAGAGTTCGCTCTGGAAGTATTTTGAGTTGTTCATGTGTTCTCTAGAGATTAGATTTTGATCTACAGGATTGAATTGCCTGTCCGGATAACTGGAATTCATTGTACTTCACATATCTCTGAGGAATATGTGTATGATTCTTCGAGTGTTAGAATCAGCAGTTCTGAAGGAATCTGGTTGTTGGGATGGTTTTGAGTTTAATCTGATATCTTGTCCAGATTTGTGGGTTCAGTAGAGGGAGTTCTTGGTTTTAATAGTGTAGTTAATTAAGATTCTGTAGAGGGAGTATTCCAGTTTAGGTATCTGGAAACTCAAGATAATATTAGTAAGTTCTATTCAGAATTTTTCTGAATAGATAAAATTGTTTGTTTGAATTAGTTGAATTGGTTGCTATGATTGGTAGTGTATGATTGATTGTATGATTGCTAATTTAAATTCTCTAGCTGGATTATTAAATTATCTTTGCTTTTAAATTTCAGGGACGAAATTCTTTTAAGGGGGGAGGAATGTGACAACCTGGAATTTTGAGCAATATGAATTTAATAATCTTTGATAATAATTAAATTGATTTGATCATTTACATTATAAATTGACAAGTTAAATTTATTTTAAAGGTTAATGATAATAATTTGTTAATATCTATTAATATTTTTCTTAACAGTATAAATAAGCAAGATTAAATTCTTTTGAAGTTTATAATAATTTGATTTGGAAATATTTATTTGATAAATAAGAAGTATTAATGTAATAAAACTTTGTATTCAAATTGTAATATATATGAATATATATATATATATATATATATTGTGATTTGATATTTGTTTTAAAATTTAATATGGAAATTAATAAATTTAAGGTTTGGATGTTTTTCTATTTGAAATGTGTATATATATTTATATATATATTTGAGATGGGAAAATTATTAATTTGAATTTAATAAGAATTTTTAAGCTTGAATATATTTAGTTTTGAATTTGAAATGATAATTTGATTTAATGTCTTTGAAATGATATTTGAAATTTAAATAATAAAGTTAATTACTTATTTTATAAACATATATTTTAGCTTTGGTTTTTAATAAGATAAAATTGTTTTAAAAATTTACATAAGGAGTTAAAATCAATTTCTCAAGTTTATAAACATATATTATATAATATAAATCAAAACTATAAGTTATTCGTATTCACATGCATATTTATTAAAAGATAAGTTCATAATATTACATAATTACTTACATATAACTTAAATAAATTTATAAATAAGAAGATAACATTTAAAGGAAAATTTAATAACACTTATAAAACCACTTGTAAGTATATTAATGCATGTTAAAACACTTGTAATCATATTTACATAGGTGTAAGTAAATTAGAGTTTCATTGTGACAAATGTCACTCTCTTGTAAATTTAATTTAAAATTAAATTGTAAAATACAAATGAGTTTCATTTTCAAAAAAAAAAGAATTCCTTTTACTCTCTTCTGCAACAATATTTATACAAAAACTGAAAGGGAAATTGTAAACAAAAACAAATCAAAGATGGATACAAATTTGTAAATCTGGATATTCAAATCTAATGCAAGATCACCTTCAAAATTATCAACCAACTCAGAAATCAACTGCAAGTAAAACATCAACATGCAATCTGGAAATCAAACAAGCAATTCAGAAGGATTAATCAACATGTAGATGGAATTCAGAAGCATGCATATGAATTTTGAAAACCTGGAAAGAATATGCAGTTCTATCTTCTCCCATCTAAGGTGAGTAAATGAATTTAAAAACAGTTTAAACTCTGTTTTTCAAATTGTTTTTATGAATGAATATTGTGATATTACGTGAATGCCTCAGTTAAAATTTAAATGCATGTTGGAATGATTGAATATTTGATTTACCATTTGTTGAAATGGACTCTGTGTGATATAAACAGACTTGGATTTCTAAGTAAATTCAATAATTAAATTTTGAATCCAAATTTGTTTATGATGTGTAAATAAAGATTGTTTGTAATCGTATAAGCTATCATTTAAAAATAATTACAGGATTTTAAATTGAATAATTTATTATTAATAGTTGAATTTACAGTACACTTTCAATTTGGGTCAGAAATTCATGAATTCAATTTTTAATTTTGGATTCATGATTGAATGGCAAATGGAAAATTATGATTTTTAGTACTTGAATCACAATTTTTAATGGGGTAATTTGTGAGCATTTAGGGATTTACTGATTTGGGGTTTTCGGCCAAATTACGGCTAACCACGGCGAAGTGGACACCACCGTTGAACTCGAAGGTGGAGGGGACTTAAGTGATCATGCGAAAAATGTTTTATGAATTTTTAGTAGATTGTGATGATTGTAATTTGAGGGAATAGGGTTTAACAACCTGTTCATGACATTGTTGTTCTGTTGGGCTTTGTGGCTTCGAGAGGTTATTGGGGGCGTTCGCATATGGTTCTGGGGTTGCGGGGAAGTGAGTTGGAGCTACGGTGGTGGTGGCGTGGTCTCCGGTGAAGGGGATGGCCGGCGGTGGTTGGTTTTGGGGTTGGTACTTCCGAATGGTTTTGGGTTGTGGGTCGAAAACTCGTTCTCGATCGAATTTGTGATTTCTGGGTTTAGTACGTTGATGTCGAAGTTGAAGTCGACTTGGGGATGACCGGAAACGAGTTCGCCAGCGACCAACGTGGGTGTGCACGTTAATGTGCACGGATCTGTGTTTCAGGACGAGGTTCTGTGGAGAAGAAGGAGGAAACTCGAAGTAAGCTCCGTGTTTTTGATGTTCTGACTCGAAGCAGGGGGTAGGTAGGGGAAACTCAGTGTGTTTGTTAGTTTTGCTCGGGGTAAGCGAGGGTGTTACTAGGGTTTTAGGGGGTGATTACTCGAGTTTGTAATGCAGCTTTGGTTTGCTTCAAAGTTTTAGTATTTAAAGCAATGTTTAAAGATTTTGAAAGCAAAAGGAATTTGATTTATAGATTTAGTTAAAGTTTATAAAAATATAAACAAGCTTACTCTTATAACTAATTTGGTTTCAAAGTTAAGTTTTAATAAATTTTATATTTTAAAACATAAAGGTTTTAAAAATGAAATAAGTGGATTTTAAATAATAAGTATTATATTTTGTTTAATCACTTCGGGAAGTTCAAACATTTTTAATTTTGAATGTTTCAATTGTTTTAGTTAAAATTGATTTCTAAAGTATTTTATTTTAATAAGTTAAATAAAGATTTAGAGATCAATAAAATTATGTTTAGTTATTTTGAATTTCGATTTAATTAAAGATAATTAAATTTGAAAAAAAATATAATTAAGATAATTAGATTATTAACTATTTAAGGTTATTGGTTAATATAATGATTTAATTAAGACAATGTTTTCTTAATTAAGAGTTTTATAATATTAAAAGTTAAGAATCATTTAATTAATTTTAATGATTAAGTTAAATAAATAAATAAATTAAGTAATTAATTAGTGATTAATTAAGATACTCACTTATGAGTTAATTTAATATAATTCCTTGGTGAAGTAATTAAGTGGTTAATTACAATTAAATTACTTTATGAAAAGTAATTATGTAATGTGATTAAGAGTTAATCACTTTAGTTATTAATTAAAGAATTAATTAATAATTAGTTAAAGGTCTAAATTATTTGATTAATGATTAATTAATAAAAGGATTAAGAGTAATTAATTATATGATTAATTACTTGTTAAGTAATTAATTAAGATTATAATTAATGAAGTAATCATTAATTAATGTAAATAATTAATTAATTGTTAATTAATAATTTAAGAATGATTTATTTATAATTAAGTTTTGATTACTAAAGTAGTTAAAAGCAATTAATCAAAGGGTGATTAATTAAAAGTAATTAATTAAATATGATTAACTAAGAGTAATTAATCAAATATGATTTATTAGAAGTAATTAATTAGGTGTAATTAATTAAAGGATAATTAAGGAATAATTATCAGGATAATTAAAGAATAATTAATCAAGGTTGATTAATTTTTAAAGGGTAATTAAGAGGTAATTACTTAGTATAATTTGGAGTAATCAATCAGGATGATTAATTAATACGGTAATTAAGTAATAATTACTTAAAGTAATTAAGTGATAATTAATCAGAGAAGATTAATTAAGTAATTAATTAATTTGTAATTAATTAATGAATAGTAAAATGGATTGAAGATAATCCAAGTATTTAATTTAAGGATTAATTAAATTAATCAAGTTTGAATCCAACTTGTTTATGAATGATTAATGATTGGAGATATATATCATTGGATGAGTTAATGATATTGGTTGTTGATGGATGACATTGATTGATGGATGATGATGTGTATATGCTATATCTGATTGTGATATATATATATATGCTGCTATGTGATATGTATGGATGCATGTGATAATAGGTGCTTATCTATCTGTGTAATATGATACATCCATTTATGTTAACTGATATTTCTGAAATATCTATTGTTTAAATCCCTTAAGTACAACTTGGACATTAAAATGGCGATTGGTTTCGATGAGACCGGGATCGGGATTCCATATTTGGATATCCGAAAACCACATCGATTCCAATTAAACGTAGGTCGTTAATCCAAGTGGAGCAAGTGAAGACTCGAGGTGTAAGGGCTATACGTCAGTATAACTCTGTGGGTGATTCTGTAATGAGTTTGACGGAATAGTTCTTATAGATTCGAGTTGGTGAATTAGAGTGCAAGGGCTATGGTCGTTGACTCTGAGGGTGATTCCAGAATGAGTGCAACGAGATAGTGCCTTCGGTTTTGTTCGAACCCGGAGCGAACTTGTATGGATTGAATGCTTTCAGAACATCGTTAGGCGGACGATGAGCATTCTAAGATAATTGGTCCTATAAAGGTAATCGCAGCCTCAAGCCTCATCAACCGGGAATGGCTAAAACAGGGGAGGTGCAGCAAGGCTTCGTGGGTCGCTCCCATTGGAGAGCGAGATACATACCTGTCTAGATGTCCCTTTTTATTTCGGCTTTGTGGGCAGTTGGAACTACAGCCAACTGCGGGGTGGTCTTGTTCGGAACTGTTTAGTAAGGAATGGTCCCGGCCTTGTGTTGCAGGGGATGAAGGGAGTAATCCTCGGTACGGTGATCTAGGCCACGTACTGTGACAGGCGGTGCCCCAGTCGCCCTGCCATTGATGGAAACTCAATTTTCCCTACGAGACCCTACGGTTTTGTTTGTATTACCCACTTTTATGGCTAGTAGCTGGAATTTAATAAATGTAACAATTTCGGCTATTTCATATTTACTTGAAAACCCTAGAACTATTATTATATCACTGGATTTCCTATCAAAATGTTTTGGTTAGCATAAGGTAAAAACTTTTCCATGTTTATGTGTGGGAAGTCTTACGCGGTACCTTTTCTTTTCAAAGGATTTCCTAAAAGTTAAGCAACTTTAAACCGTTTACTCACACCAGACCCCTGTCTGACCCGAGTGTTTATTTTCTATTTTATTAAACTCTTGGGTACTCATATTATGTATGAGTAGTCAAGTGATTCAGGTTATCTCTTGACGAAATCTGGAGGAGCTATGGAGTAGGAGGCTTCAGCGTGTAGATATATAGTTAGAGTTTTCCGCTGTGTTGATGTCTTGTATTGTATCAGATAGAAATGTTATAACTGTCTAAATTGAGATGTTTAGTTGTGTACTCTGATGTATATGATACTATGTATATGTTCTATATTATATTTAAATCGTTCCGCTGTGAGATTCTGATGTGTTGTTTCTTTTTCTTCTCTTTCTTTTCTTCTTCTATCCCTTTCTTTCTTAATTAGTGATGCGGTTTTCCGGGAGTGGAAAGTCGGGTCGCTACAAATAGTTTATCAATATATTTCCCAACTTGTTTAAAATAAATCTTTGCAATTTATTTCTCAGATCACTTTGCAAATTTGATTTATCCTAAAACACCCGTTAGTAAAAACCAATCCCAAAATATTCGATAATCTCACTAAAACTAGATTTCAAAATATAACACAGTTTCACCAAATCTAGTTTAAATAAATATCCTCAACAGGTGAATGCTCGTCATAATAAATCATAACCGTGACGACCAAGAATTTTCGCGTTTGAAAATCGACATACATACTTCAACTCGTATTCGAATGTCGTAGATTCAAACGTTGAATCCGATTCGCCGGGGCTTATAACACATTAAGCACAACAACACAGCGGAAGAAAATGAATAATATCACTGATACACATTAGGTACAACAATTGATACAATATTCAAATACAATGAATATCAATACAAATCAGAGCCAAAAGATATACAATATCGGAAGACAACCCCAGAAGATGGTCTAGACTTTGCAACCATCGATAGCGGAAAGATATATCCAAAAGAATCCAACACCATCCCGCAACTCCATCTCCAAACTCGAAACTAGAAAGTGAGAATCGCCATCCATGCTGAAGTGAAGCAATTCGATCCAAATGCGATTGCCAATATCCAGAGAATGAATGCTATCAAATCTACACCTACTATTCGTATCTGAAAAACCCAACTCTAGACTGCCCGTGTGGTAAATTGTGGGCACCCAGATTTTAGAAAGGGAACAATAAACTCCAGGTCAGTCATGGGACTGGTATGAGCAAACGAAAACAGTTTTATCTTTTAAAACAAACAACAAAAGAATTTAAAATTGAAATCCGCAATGCTTTTTGAAAAATGAAACTACCATAAGGTCTCCCGCCACACACACCATGCAAACGCAAAATTGGAGGAGATTTCTCCTTATGATAGTCAAAAATGCTTGATACGCGAAACCGTTTGATATTATTATTAGCGCATAGTGGAAAACATTTCAAAAGTATAATATTAATCTTAGCCAGCAGACAAAATTTCATCGTATGCCTACTATAGCTACTATGTTCAATAGTAGGTTACCGCCACATTCCATGGCAGGTTATACAACTAAAACCGTACATAGCGCGTATTATTTTTTTGGATTTTCAAATGGTCAGGCAAAGGAACTTCCTATTGCCACATGGGAACGCCTTTGGAGGGATGCCCCGAGAACCTACCCGGTTCTTTGCCAACAAATGGTCGGTTTCCTCCCTGTCCGGGAGTAATACCTAAAGATATGCCATTCCCGGTCGTTTGTGACCTTTATACGAGGGCCCTCAACACCAACAACCACAAAGCAATGTATTTGCAGTAAACACATAGGTTAAATATCCGGGCTCCATACCATGATACCACCCTTTTCCAGAAGGAATGGACATAACCTAGGGGCGCGACCCGTGCGACCTTGCCACATCATTCCTGTTTCGACCATTTCCAGGGAGTGAGGTCCGACGAGGTCTCGTCCACAAAGCTACGCTTTTCACAAAAGCCATGCTTTGATCAACAAATGATCAGCAACACACAACAGCACTCAACATGCCACACTACCAAATTGGGAATGTATCACTAGTAACCATCAACTACATAACCTTTGAGCTCGTACGTCTCAGAGAAGGGTGTTAAGCTAAGAGAATAAATCTCCGCCACCATATAGAAATATATTCGATAGAAACCGGCTTTACATTTCAAAGTGTAATGTCAGACACACATCCATACAAGTCTGTTCCAGGTTCGAACAGAGCCGAAGGCACTTTCAAAGAAGCCCTTGCAATTCTGGATAATCCCTAGTCACGTCCGAACTCCCCATCACAAAGGGTGATCAAATCTTTGTACCTGGGATCAGCCAGTGCAGAGACATTTGACGAGCAATCCTTTCGCATTCAAAAATACCCGGTTTACACCACTGGTCTTCAAATGCAATCCATATACGTCATTTCGTTATTCGGAATGGGTTATATGACACATGGTCCTCTCCCGGCTAAACCGAATAATGAGCGCAATATTTAAAAAAAACATACGGATGTGGGATCTCAGTTAAGTCACAACTTTAAAACCTAAAACAAATGGTTTAAATCAAATTGCCATTTCAATTCTTTAAACAAAAAGATTCATTTCACAAAGTTTACCAATCTTTCACAAAGATTTTACGGCTTTTCAAAACAATTTCCTTTTCAAATTGGATTAACTCATCCAATCATTAAATCAAGGACTCAATTTATAGCTTTCAAAACCATTTCCAAAGGTTCATAGCTTTCAAAAACAATTCTCATTTCAAATCTCTTTTATATAAATGATATACCATTTAAAATCCTCTTCAATTTCAAAACAAGGTTCAACCATCTTTCATAAAGATTCATTCATAGATTTCAAAACAATTCACTTTCAAATTTAAATCTTTATGACATAAACTGGAAGTTGTTTTGTTATGTGAAAGCTATTATTATTTGAAAACAAATAGTTTTCGTCTCGGAAAAATCCGATTACATCTATACATGTTAAAGCCCTTCAAGTATAATACTTGGATTAAATTCAAATTCCCAAAACACTACTTTTAGAATGGTTTAAAAACCCATATAAACACATTTATAACTTATATAACCTTTTTAAACCATAATTTCCAAATATAGAATTTAATTTTGAATTTTGAATGTAAATTCAAATCAAACTATTTAAATTTCAAAACCTTATCAAGTCATCCAAAATAACTTTTATCTTTAAAACTTCTTTTCAAAAGTTTTTCATATTAATCCAATTCCATTTTCAAAACCGTTTGGATTTAAAACTCAATTTTAAAACTATTTCAAAAATCTGTGACTTAACCAATTTCCTCGTGCAATCCATATTTGTGTGTGTATAGTGTAGTCCAGGGGTTTTACGCAATAGTGCAACAACATCAATCATCACAGATTCAATCATATCAATATCGATAAGCGGTATATTCCTATAACACTTACCTTTATTCACAGATTCACAGATAAACGTGTCACGGATAAAATGAATAAATAAATAAATTACACACAGCTCAATTCACAGAACAGAATATTACAATCCAGAGATCATAATTAATTCAAGGCATTTCATACAATGCAAACATTCATAAGCAATCCAAGCATTCAATAATCATTTATAACAGGAATAGTTAATTGTTTAAATCCTAATAAATCCAGTTTAATCTCCAATTGAATAAATTACTTATGAATTAATTATCAAATCTTGATTAATTAATTACAAATCATTTGATATTAATGAAATTAATCAACCTTAATTATTTAGTTAATTACCTTTAATTAATCACATTAAATTAATTATCCTCTTATTAATTACTTTGATTAATAACCTTTAGTTACTAAGTAATTATCCTTTAATTACTCAATTATCCTTTAATTAATTATTCTTAATATTTATCTTAGTTAATGAACCATTAATTAGAATAAATCACCCTGATTAATTATCCCTTAATTAATCATATTAATTAATTTAACCTTTAAGTTGATCACAAAATTAATTAATCCTTAATTAATTACCATTAAAATGATTATCTTCAATTAATAACCTTTAATTATTAAGTAATTGTCCTTTAATTACTTAATTATCCTTTAATTAATTATTCTTAATTAATTATTTCTTAATCACTTGATAAATCAACCTCTAACCATTAATTAATTATCCTTAATTACTTCCATTAATTTAAAAGATAAACCATTTATCTTTATTATTGAATCCTTATTTAATAACCTTTGGAAATAAATCATCATCAATACATTAATTAACTTAAAATCTTTAAGTTAGATTAAGGATTATAAAACATTTAATTTTCTCAATTATTCACTTAATTACAAAAATTAAATTTATAAACTTTAAAACAAAAGTTATATAGATTAAAACACTTTTAACTTAGTAAATTTGAAATAATTTATTTTGAAAACAATTTGAGATTAAATTAAATAATCACCTAATATTTAATTATTCAAATCAAGATAATTTAATTTCAAAACACATTTGCATTTATAGTCTCTATATTTTAAAATTTTGTTTTAAAATCTTATTAAATAGTTTTATGAAAACTTGCTTATTTTCATTTAGCTTTGAAAACTTTGATTTAAAATTTGTTTTTATAGTCTCGATGCCTTGATTCGTTCCCTCGCGATCTATCCCGATCACCCCACGATCCCAAAAATCATCATCGACCGAACTGACTATCAAAACCCTAAACTCTCGTCGATACGTCGCCTTTTCCATTAATAAATATAGCTACTATTTTTCCAGTGATCCCTGAACCTCCGGCCACCTTCAGCTTTGGCCTCGACGAACACTTCGTCGTGAATTGTAGGAAATTGACCAAAATAGCAACTCTGATCAACTCACCAATTCTCACAACCCATACTCTTAAAAATCTAAATTTTCTGACCAAAGTTCATCATTTACCATTTCAAAACAACTTATCTAATCAAAACTCGAAAATAAATCATTTGAATTTCTGACAAATATTGTTCATCACTGTGATATCTGAATTTCAAAATATTTTCAAAATATTTCTTCTTAGAACCATTTTTAAAATTTAAATTATAACATTATATACAACTTTCATTTATACATTATAATCAAATTTTTGTTATACGAAGAGATATGAATTTTTTTCTTGAATTGGGTTTTTAAAACTGCAATTTTGAGAACAGAGAGGTGCCTGTACACACAGTCACCTATATACACACATATAGGCATGTTTACATCCATGCAAGCACATTCAACAAACAACATTCAATACTAATCACATGTAAAACCAAAGTATAAATGGGTTTAAGAGTTTGCTCACTTGGTTTGAAGCAGAGAACAGAGAACAAGTCTCTGTTTTGAGTTTGCCCAGGCATTGTTCTTATTTTTTGATTTGTTTGATCTGGAAGCTTGTATTTGCTTTGATGTTGAACTTGGACTTTGATATACTGTTTCAGCTTGATTGCTTCATATTTCTAAACTTTGACGTTGATTTAAGTTTTTTCTTTTTCCTGGCTTTATATGATTGTTTGCTTTTATCACTGATTTGATTTTCTTGCTTGAATGTTTCTAGGTTTTTAATCTTTCCATATTTGAATATTACTTTACATTTGTTCTTTAACTTTTTGTGGATTCTGAAATGATTTGATCTGGTTGCTTGTTTTCAACTTTAAAGCTCCCAAGTTTGAAGCTCATCATTTTTTTTCTTTTAAAAGCTTGAGAATTGAAAGTAATCAGGTTTTCATTCTCTTTGATTTTTAAATTTTCATTTGTTTATAGAAATGAAATGAGAGAGAGTTTGAACTGAAATGATAATCAGGAAATTTTTTCTTCTTTCTTTTTATTCATATTATTTAGGTTTTAAATTTTAAAGAAAAATAGAGTATGACACTTGTTAAATTCATACTATCTTTAAATTACACTTGTCCAACTCATATTACTTTACTTACACTTGTTAATATAAGCAATATTTTATTTAAAATCTTTATTCAATTTAATTTATGATTTATAATTTAAACCTTACTTAATCTTAATTTATGAATTTACAACCCAATTTTACATATGTATGTTTTCTTATTTATTTCCAAAAGATAAAACTTTTTATTAATTCTTGTTTTGATCTTATATATACATTTTTTTCAATTATTGATACTTATATAATTCTTTTTAAAATAAGAAATTTTTTGAAACTTAATTTCTATATTAATTTCAAAATAAATCCTATTTGTTGGCAATATATTTCTATTTAAATTTCAAATCAAAAATATTCACTTTCAATATACTTATTAAATTTCAAAATAAATTCAAATTATAATCCATTTATATAATTTAATAAACATTCATCTTATTAATTTGGAAAATTCGAATACAATATATATTTTATTCCCAATATTTTATATTAATTACCAAATATTACAAATTTTAAATCCAAAGGTTAACTTAATTATCAAATTATTTTTAGCTAAAATCCAGGAATGTTACAATAACAAATAACGATATTGCTCATCTGCAATCGACACCCAAGGAAGGAACTTTTCCAAACCCTACGATCTAGGCTCAAGTATCAGCTCTGAGCGATATCAAAAGCAATAATATCTAAATGGATAATAAAAGAAGTAACGGTCCATTTTAAAAAGGTAAAATCATCAAAACTATTTCCAACCGTGGAAATACAAAAAATCATACTTTCATTTCTTTTAAATTGGGAATTTTCAATAGTAAAAATACCTTTAATATACCTCTAGTTTGATTTCCATAAATCACTATTACATTAATTCTAATATAGTTTAAAGTCATTTTCAAAACCTTTCAAGTTATAGAAGTCATAAAAATTCTTTTTGAAGAGTTTAAATATAAAATTCCTTTCCAATTTAACTTCTAAATAATTTAAAAACCTTTCCTCCATATAAATTCTTTTTAAAGGAATTTTAAAGCCAAATCTCTTTTTCCTTAAAATATTAAAATAAAATTCCTTTAAAACACCATACCAGCTTTAAATTTTTTTAAATGGTACTTAGATACAACATGTTACTGGGACAACATGTCACAAATCACTTGTCAACATATGTTCGAATCAAACTACGCAAGTTTCGAACCTGTAACGTCTCGCACCAAGGTCGAATCACTTAACCACTAGGACAACGTTGCTTAGCACTAGCTTTAAATATTCATAACCTATTTTCCTTTTTCATATAAATAATTCAAATTACTCATTTTAATTTATTTTTCTATCATCCAAAACAATCAATATCAACATATATAGCATACCGTTTAACCATATATCACTTAGTTCAAACAATCATTGACCAATCAATCATTAATCATCTACTAATAGTAATAAAGACTATCAAGCCATCATCAACCAAGATATAGTTCCTATTCAATTCCACAAAGTGTATTCTATAATTTTCCCAATAAGCTAAGTATCCTAAATTTTTATAAAATAATTCAAGGGGGATGATTTCCTCTGCAATAACTAGGCTAAACAATTATCTATGCAAAAAAATATTATTGTAATATCACCATCCAAAGCATAGCATATCCTAGCTTCAAAAGATTGTAAATTAATTGGAAGCAGAGAACTTTAACTTACTGTAATTAAATAAAAAAGCAAATTATACCCATTGGTTGAATTATGCTCAACCAAAAAGGATGCCACTAATGCCAGAGTTTGCTTCATCCATCTCCTGAATAATTACTCCACATTATTACTTCCTACTTCCCTAAACATCGACGACTATCCCTCATCGTGCGTCATGAACTCCTCCTGCATCATCATCGAATGCTAAAATACCCAAATGTCACATAATTGCAGGGGGATTTTCACTTCAAGGGCTTATTTGTGCAGGGTAATAAGTTATAAGAACACTACTTCTAAAAAATTAGTTTTAAGGACATTTTACAGGAAAAAGATAAAAGAATTTATCACTTATATAGAAATAATGATAAAAGGATTTATCATTTTCCTATATAACTTAAAAAGATAAATGAATATATCATTATGCTGTAAATTGTCCTTAAAACTAATTATTCAAAAGTGTCGTCCTTAAAACTTATTACCCTGCAAATAGAACCCTTCAATCTAATTTCCACCAATTGCAGACCGTCGTAGCCAATTGCCGATGGCTCTAGCCTTCATCACGATGTCAAGCTTACGTACGCCGAGACCAATGTTGTCCCCTCTGGCTTGTGCCCTTGTGCCTTCTCACTCGTGCACGATTTTCTTTTTTTTTTCCGAATTGCGTTAGGGCATAGGAAGCGATTTGGGCAAACAGGTTTTATTAGATTTTACTTAAGGCTGAAGTATTGGAAAGAATGGAGGGTGTGGTCCAATGAAAAAGAAGGGAAAAATTATTTTTCTTTTAGTTATAAATCAAATACAGTCAACCATGATTTAATCGAACCGTTTATAAATCAACATTTAATACCTATTTAAAAACCTACTAGAGGCGTTTTATCCAAATTTTATTTCACTTCTATAAGGATTTTTCGTTTATTAAAATACCACCGTTCAATTTCAATAGTGATAAAATAACTGTTTTTTTCAAAACAACTGTAGAATCTTACAAATATTATTATTTTGCCAAAATAATTTTTTTAAAACAACTTTTGATTTCTAGAACACAATTCAAATTTCAAATTTTAATTTTAGTCAAATATTTTATTTTTAGTGGCAAATAAAATCCAAAATTTAATATTATTGAATCAAATTCAATAAAATATACATCTTAATTAATTTATTTTATTTGACTCTAAAATGGGATATTACATGTGGACTTGCTTGGATTTGAATGATTCGTTAAGCTGGAGCTTATAGGGACAGTCTAGTTTCTAAGGCGCATGGATTAGCGAGAATTCGAGCATTGATGGGACTGCGATGTTGAGTTGTCGTTGATCATGCAAGGTGGTCATATGAGTTATCATATATCCAACAATATATGAGTTGAGAGATGCTATATCTATTTGATGATTTCTATGTTTGCTATGGTTTTCAAACGATGTATGTATTATCGAGTTGGATACCTCGACACCCTAGACTATACACAAAGTAGTAGTACAAACATATGGTTGTTTAGCATATATTGTATTTATGTGCTAACTATTTGGTGTAGGGACGGTTCGGGCATAATTATCCATATCATATGTTCCTATTTACAATATTTATAGCTTATATCTACTCTAAGATTACAGATCGCACATACCAGATTTTGTCTAATTCAAGGTGGTTTGTATTGCTTCTTATATTTTTGAGTAATCTTAAATGAGTAGATTGAGAGACAAACATAAGACAACACATGGAGTTATGTCGACGACGAGCAAGAGGATGACACTTTCTTATATATCTATTATTGGAGCCGCTATCACTTATTTTAATGTATAGTTCTATGGAGCTATTTGACACTACTATCGTTTACAGACAATTATCTATACTTTATTCGATGTATCAGTATGTATAAATTATGTTACTCTGTTTTTCATAATTCGATGTATCAGCAAGAGCATCCAATGGTACTCCCCTTTATCATATGCTCTGTACTCATTCTTGCAAAGTCCATCTAATTCCGTGGATGCTCCATGCCTACCTGATATTGGACAAGTTCTGCCCAGCCCTCTAAACATCTTCAGGTCTATAATGGTTGGCTCGTTAAAATCCTCAATAATTATGCTTTGTAACCATCTCTCCTTTGATTATCTATTAACCCAACCATTACCCACCAAAAATGATGCTAAACTAACAATAGACCTACAATTTAACCATTAATAAAAGACTCATCAACCAACCATAATCGTTCATTCAAAATCGACCGTCAAAGTAGAAGTTTCTACAATTACCAAATAAACAACCCACAATCAGTAACTATTCTAGCAGCTAACCAAAGCATACCATGTTAACCCCATGTCAACACCAACTACACGAGCTTGATTTCTCTATAAATAGCTCTCTCCTCCATTAGGAAAGAACAAAATTTCGAGAAATTGAGCAGTAGAACAAAGCCTATAAAGTCATGGTAAAATTTAAAGTTACAAAGCAACAAAACATCAATCCATAGTGGACGGAGATACCTCAAGGATTTAAGCAATCAAAATCCCTAATTTGTTTTACCGTTTATTTTCCATTTTCAACGCTTTCGACATTATTGATAAAACTTCGATTACACAATGCAATCAGAGATCCTTGCAAATCACTCGTTATTTGAGGTTGATAAAGAAAATCGCCAAGTACGGGCATGAAACAAACTTTGTCAAAGGAGGCGGGGAAATGCAGCAGTCGAGAATTTACTTTTAATGGTTGTTTATTTCATTACATTTTTAGTTTTGTTATTTTAATAGTAAATAAAGGTTGTTGGTATCATTTGGCCTATAACCACTTATTTATTTCAGTAAATATTGCTTTGTACTTTTATTTATCACGGTTAACCGATAAGCTCTAACATTATTTATCTTGGACAAAAAAGTTTAAGGATGTGTTAGATTTGGCCTGACATGCATGTGCATGTTTAAATTAACTATAAAACTATGTGGCATCTCTTAAAACTCTGACGAGTTTTCAAGTCGTTAAAGTAGCTAAAAAGAGTTGCTACACACAAAACTTTAGTTGTTGTCCAGTCACTTTTCACTTACCCTTCTTCGTTAGGTATATCCAAGTGTATTTTATAAACCAATTCTAAAAGATCCAGAAATTATGCCAGGAATTTAGCCCGAATCCATCTTGGATGTTGTGTAATACATGTATCCTGAATTCAACCTTTAGATTCCAATACGCACCTTCTGCTTTTATTAAATTTCGGGTCCCGTAGCAGCTTTTGTATTTAATATTGCAATTATATATTTCCTAAAGAACATTTGAACAATTTTTTTAGTTGACAAGTGCTTTGATATACTTTGCATGTGTTCTTTTGATTGAGTTTACCTTCGTGAAAGTTTTGTCAAACCCGTTCCAATTCCAACAGCTCGGACTCGGATCGTGGGGATCGTCGGAATACTTCGTATCAATAAATAAGATATTCAGTATATCAGTATTGATTAGATCCGAAATCTGTTATCGAATTGCTCATTCAATGAGCAATCTCAATATTATGACTCGAATCCCCACGCTATTTAGCATGAGATTTTGAGTCTTGCGTGTCTACCATTTCACCATCAAGACATCATGAAAGTGTATCGTGCGATATTGCTTCTGAACAAAGCCATCAAAAATGTGTCGGTGCTAAAAGTTTGCAGCAAGGAATGTGATGGTTATGCAGATGATTGGCTTCACAACCCGTATGGGTCATCATCCAACAACCGCCCTTTCTTAATACTCACTTTTGGATTCCCGCCATTTCCACCCTAATTTTCCTGAACCTTTCATCCTAGCAATTTCTCATCCACACTTCAAGCCGAATCCTTAATCGGATACAAAATGATAAATGGAAGATGCCAGTACTCGTTGGAGAACAAGCTGCCGAAAACCCTAATCCAATCTAAGGTCTTAAACCGAGATAAAGGTTTTTGGAAACTATTATAGTTACTGGGTGAAGGCCAAGGCAAGGATTCTTCTGCTGATTCAGCTGAATTGCTTGGACCATCTCTAATTTCCTGTGAGCGAGTTCTGTATTTTACTACGGTTTTCATGTTGACTTTGATGATTTGTTTTTTTAACACTGTATTACTCGCAATGTTGCCTGAAGAAGCATTCAGTCTTGTGACAAAATCATTTGATGCTAGAAAGGTTAGTTTTCCAATTTGCAAATTCAAACATGTAGATTGAAGTTTGTAGTTAATTGATAAAGATTCATATGACGTACCACACATTGTTGGAGTAAATTTAGGGAATTGAATTATGAATATCCTTATATTTGTCTGCACTAGCTTAAGTGCAAAATTGCTGTTTTTGTAGAAAGTAAGAAAGGCGACTATGGATATAACTTTAGTCACCTAGCTGCTTGGAAGCAACTGACTTTGCTACATAACTACATGAGATACACAAATTGGAAACGGTTTAATCATAAATATCACGTTTTTAAACAGTCAAATTTATTCTCATTATGTTAGAGTCTGTGTGTGTATAAACATAATCAAAATCGGTAATATTTCCCTGGATACACATTCAATTGAGGACAGTGTTGTTGAATTCAAGTATGTGATGAAAATAAGTTTTATTCCATCTAATGTAGAAACTACTGCAAAATACATCAGGTTTGTATGACTTGTGAATACTAGCATATTTGTATTACTTGATGATGTACAAAAATGAGAATCAAATTTATTCAAACATATTTAAGTGTAGGCAAGAATTCTAGAGAAATAAGCAAATTGCACACGTTTGTAAATGTTAGAACGATGAAGTTTATGAGTATGAGTGAAATGTAAAAAATCATGAAGGTGGATGGTGTTCAACTTTAATCGACACTTCCTTTACAAAAAAGAAGAACACGCCGTTGCCGGGGTTCGAACCCATGTCACCCGCGTGACAGGCAGGAATACTCACCACTATACTACAACGACAATGATGTTATTCAAATTGAAATGTATATAACTAACCTAAATTCTTAATTATATACCATTATCTTTTTCAATTTCTTCAAAAAGAGTAACTTTGTATTTTAATTATAACTTATTCAATTCTTGAAAGATACTTTAACCATGTTTGATGGTCCCATGATCTTCACCAATTAACTATAATTTTTTTGCATATAGTAGATGTTATGCTGTAAAAATTAGTTTTACTTCAATTAACATAGAAAGTCATACCAAGATACGATAAAATGATATGATATGTGTGCTAGGATGCTTGTATAAATTGTAATGGATAAAACATAAGACTAACGAGATGATAAATACATTTATTCAAACATAGCCATATGCATTCTAGATAAGAGAACAACATATTGATAAGGAAATAACTTGAATATCATAGTTTATAAATGTTATAATAAGCCATTTTATATATACAAATGAAAACAACAAAGGCATAAAGGAAAATGGAGATGACTAGACATTAAATTCCAAATTTTAAAATAGTTTCAATTTTTATGTGAACATATTTCTTATAGTGGAAATTAGGCACAAGGGCCTCTTTAGTAAGTGCAATTAGTTTCTAGGACACACAACCGAGATAATTACTTTTGAGGACAAAATGAAAAATAATTAGTTTTTACGGCCTAAAAACCTATGAAATTATGTCCTTGAAAGTTATTGTACTACTGACTTTGTACTTAAAAGTAATTATTCTGCTAACTTTGGTCTTGAAATTAATTTATATGGATGTGTGTCCTAGAAACTAATTGGATTGTAAAGTTTGTCCTTCTAGGGAAATGCCCCTTTCTTATATTCCTTCAATCTATAAAACATTTATCAGTTTGAGGGACAATGTAGTTGTTACAATGTGTATATATGTGCTTTCACTATTTGATTATTGATATAAGCATAAGCATTTAACAACAATGTCGTCATATCATAGTGATAAGTATTTCCATCTGTCATGCAAACAATCTGATTTTGATTTTCTGGGGAAGTGAACATATTTATACGTTTGTCATAGTTCTTTAATTATAAAATATTCCATGATGAGTAACAAATGCATGTGCACTTAATGTTTGTATGAATAACTATATATATTATAATAATTATTTCAATTTTAGTTTGACTAACAACGAAGTCATATTATAGTGGTGAGTATTTTCATTTCTCATATGGGTAACTTCGGTTAGATCCTCGGGATGTGTAACAACCCTGAATTTTGTGATTTAGTTTAATTTTTTATTTTGATTTTTTATTTTATTTGAAATTTTTATTTAAGAATTCTATTTTATTTATTAAAATGAATAAATTATGTTATTAAATGTTGATTTATATGTGAATTATAGTTTCAAACATGTATAAATTGAATATTTTACTGGAAAGTGAATTTCTGTTCAAACTGGTCAACTTTGACTTTTAAACTTCAAATAAAATTTATTTAAAATCTTAAATTTTATATTTTATTATGAAAATAGATGAAATAACTTGAACACTGCTTTTCGTTTCGTTGGAAACGGACTTAAACCGTGAAAGTTGTGTATATTTCAATATTGAGTGCAATTTGTTTATTCTGCAATTTTGTTATTTTAAATTGTATTAATATTATATTTTCTTTGTCATATTTTATTTTAATATGTATTAATATGTTATTTTATGTATATTTCTATCTTTTAATATTTTTAAAGTGAGGTAGAATTTTTCTAGAGTTAGTAGTATTTTTCTTGTAATTTCCATGCCCTGTTCTCAATTTTTAAACATTTTCTTTAGTTCTTTTTCTATTTTTCTCCAATTTAATTATTTATTTTATTTTTAAAATGATAAATAAATTATTTTATTTCAAATTTTCACTTCATAATATTTTTAAAATGAAGTGGATATTTTTCCAAGACTAGTGGTGATTTATTTGTAATTTCTGGACACTGTTTTGTATTTTTAAGTAATTTCTTTCATTCTTTTTATATTTTCTTTAAAATTAAATTTTTATTTTCTTATATTTTCATTTGGTTTCGGTTTTTACAAGTATTTGATGATTCACTTTTGTTTTTATTTGATCTTTAGAAAATGGAAATGCATTTCATTTCTAGACGTTTCATTGTCCAAAAACGTTTCAAATGCCATAACCATCTCATTTATTCATTTTGGCTGCCCATTTTCAGTTTCTAGCCGTGACTTTCATCCTATTTCTCACTCAAGAAACCATTCTTTCATTTTATTCATGGCTTCAAACATTTTGGGTAACGTTTTCCTCTTATTTTCTTCCTTCTCTTCCTATTTTCTTATGTATTTTTGCCTTGTTCTCTCCACTCTTTTGCTCGGCCTCCACTCGATAGCCATGGCCAGCACCTCCTACACCTCTTCCCTATCATCATCACCACCTACTCCTCAGATCTGAAACATGGCGGAACCCACTATGATGCTAAAATCCAAAAAAAAATACAACTTATGCCTTGAAAACATGCTAGTTTGAGCCTTGTTGCTTCACCACCTCTTTTTCCACCAACACCACCACCTCTAGCCGCCATCACCACCTCTGACCAGACCACCACACACCACTACAACATCTATCCAGATCTGAACTTGAATGGCCAAGCCAAACCCCTACATGGTCGAGCCTTTTGTTGACCAAAAAACCCACCTATTTTGCATAAGTCTCTTCATATTCATGCGTAGTAACTCCTCTACCACTTCAATACCTTGTAGACATGATTTATAGGGCCCAAACCTGAACCAAAGTATGTCCAAACCTGAGGCAAAACATCCCCTAGATCGTGCAATCAAATGTAGAAAGCAAGGCAAAAGACTGTGTATTCGTATCTCTTTTTATTTCAAAGTTGTTTCAATTTAATGTTGTGTTGAAATGTTAATTTATTTGGTTTTGTTTTGGGTTGTAACACAAGTTCTAAGCTTGGATCTCTTCCCACACGAGCCTATTTTTGTGTCATCGTGCCTTCTGGAATCCGTTGTGTCATTTGAGTTGATATCTCCAGCACAAGAAGGCGAGTAAATCTCACCAGACTAATATGTACTTATATAACTGATAAACTAATACCATTTGAATCTGTAACTGTTTATCATCATGCTATATCTGCAATATTATTATCATATGATGTTCACACCTTCTATTACACTTTTTATATCATATGTTATTGTTATTTCATGCTATTCTTTCATTTATATCAGTTATCACCATTGCAAGTTCCCTGTAGACTAGAATCACTATGTGTTGAAATGATACATACCCGAACGGACTTTAGAATAGGGGAAAAACGTTATGGGCTGAAATGATAGGCCTGAACGGTTTTCGAAATCATTCGTTTTACTTGGGATTGCGGGTTTGAAATGATAGAACCCATTTTTTCTTTGTAAACTGCAGATTTAAATGATATATCCATATCACTTGACCAAGGCTAGAAAACTATATACAGACCCGTGGTTTATGTAATATTTTTGAAAATGTTTTAAAATATTTTGAAATTTAAAAATTATAATATTTTGACAATATTTTGATTTAAATTTAGTTAAAAATGATTTTTGTAGAAATATTAGTGATTTTCTATAAATTAAATAACGAAATAAGTAAACGGTAAAGTAGAATTTGAACTATAAGTAAAATTTGGAATTTATGTTTTGTTTTAAAAGGGAAATTATGTAAAGTAAGAAAAATATAATATTTTGATTTAAAAATGTATTTTCAATGATTTTATAAAAATAATAATGATTTTTGAATAAGTTAAAATGTTAAACAAATGAATGTTTAAGTAAATTTTGAAATTTAACTTAAATGTGAAATTTTAAATTTTGTTTTGAAAAGTGAAATTTTAATTAAGTAAAATTTATGGAAATAATTTATATTTTGTAAATTTAAACCTAATTGTTAAGTTAATAATTTAATTAAAGAAATGGAAGTTAATACTTGAATTTAAATAAGAAATTATGTTAAAAATTGATTTTTGGATGAGATTTAACTTTATATAAATCATAAAAATAAGAGTATTGAAACGATGATTTTAAAATGTATAATTAATGATGTTTATAGGTTAAATGATTTAAATTAAAGATTAAATGTTGGTAAAATTTTTATTTAAACGCTGAATTTGATTTAGTAGCATTTTTGAAGTGTAATATAAAGGATATTACAACATTTTGTAAATGCTGTAGTGGTTTTAAATGAACTAAAAAGTTAATTTGAAATAAAGGCTATTATAGCACATTGTAAGTGCTATAGTGGTTAAACTTAACACTTAAAGTTTATTTGAAATTTAAAGAAAATCTATTACAGCACTTAAATGTTGTATTTTGTTAAATGAACCGTTTTAAACTATAACTTTACGTAGCATTTTCAAGTGCTACGGAAACTGAATTTTATTATTTTATTAAATTTTATGAGATTAATCTTTGCAATAAGACTTAAATTTTGGAAATTTAATATTTATCTATTAAATAATAAGGAATTGACTTTATTTTTTTTATGAAAAGATTTAATCTTTAAATATAAACTCCTTTGAAATGTAAGTTTGAAATGGTGATTAATTTCTAAATAAAATGAATGGTTTTAAATGGTATGTAAATGAATTAAAAATGAATGATGTTTTGAATAATACTTTGATATTTTGATATATTAAAATGATTTGAAATGAATTTTTGAAAGATATGATATTTTGATATTAAAAATGTTTTGAAATGAGTTTTTGAAAGATATGATATTTTGATATTAAAAATGTTTTGAAATGAATTTTTGAAAGATATGATATTTGATATTAAAAATGTTTTGAAATGAATTTTTGAAAGATATGTTATTTTGATATTAAAAATGTTTTGAAAATGAATTTTTGAAGGATATGATATTTTGATATTAAAAATGTTTTGAAATGAAGTTTTGAAAGATATGATATTTTTATAATAAAATGATTTGAAAGAAAGTTTTGAAAAGATATGATATTTTAATATATTAAATGGATTTGAAAGGAGTTTTTGAAAGGATATGATAATTTAATATATTGAAATGGTTAGAAATGACTTGATATTTATTTTGATAAATATTTGAATTTAAATGGTATGGTATGTCGATATATTGAAATTGTTTTGGAAACGATTAAATCTTTATTTTGATAAAGATTTGGATTGAAAAGGATATTTTATTTTGAAGTATAAAATACTGTTTTAAAATTTTTATACACGGGTTATAATAACGATTGGTTGGCAAAGAGACCAGGATCGGATATCTGGCATACTCTCTGTCGATATCGAAAACCACTTTGACAACCGTGTACGCGGTGGAGATTCCAGAATGAAGTAGGATGGTGGTGACGTTCTATTGAGGTATGTACGTGGACCCGACTCCTGTGAGTTGGCATAAGGTGGCTAAAACAGGAGTGATTCTCGGGCAAGGGGGTTAGCGCCCTTTATCGGACACTCCTCTTCGATACTATACTCTGACTTTGGATTGATTCGATAGCCATCTTTATTTTTCTTGATTTTGGGGAGTTTGTTCGAGGTGGGCGGTAGCTGCGACTATGCATTACCACTAGTCCGGATAGCAATTGGTATATCTACCCTGGCATTGCCTAGTTGTGCCGTGTCACCTACCCTAGCGCGTCTTATACGATTTTGGTTTTGTACCATACCTATGGAGTGCCCTCTGACGACGCCCGGTACGGGGGAGATTACGGTACTGTATAGACTATGGGAATATATTATGTGTTAAGGTGGAAAATCTAAAGCCTTAACGCTATTTAGAAGTAGGTTTATTTTAATATAGACACTATTGTAATAGCGAAATATTACTATATAGTAAATAGTTTAACAGATCCTTAGAGGATGGGCGGTCCCAAGCATCTTCTAAATTACATGTACTTTTACTACAGTTCACTTGAGTTGGTTTACATTGTATAAGTATGTATGCCCTGACTCGAGTGTTTGTATTTTTATTTACGCTCGGGTCAGCCTGAGTATTCACGGATTTGGATTCCACTTTTTGGAGATTGGAATCACTGGCGATTATCTGCTAATCTAGTCTTATCTATTTCGGTTCTGTTGTTGTATTCAGCTTGTACTTGGTTATCATACTGAAACTTCTGTTGTACTTTATTTCTTCTGTTGTATCTTGTTTAACTCTGATATATTTATATAGTAGCTTCATGAACTACTACCTCTTTTACTTCCGCTGCATTATTAAATACTTTGTGTCTGTATTCTGTGATTATTATTTACTGTATATTCTGAGATTTGCCAAATTTTTATTTACAATGCAGTATTTTGAGCAATTCAATTCCGGCATGAGTGTCTGCCTATACGCTTATAATGGATGCTAATGGTTGAAATTACCGGGTTGTTACATGATGACAACGACATTAGTAGAAAGTAGCATTACATAAGATAATAGTCTTACAAAGTTTACATTTTATTTTTATTCATTGACGGCAAGTATCTTATACGGTTACTATTTTACATCCATTATGCATCTAGTAAAAAATAAGCTTCATTAACTAAAAATAAAATCACACCATATTTGGTTTAGTTTTAAAATGTTCCATAAACATATATGAAAAACAAATGTTTATATAATAAAATAATTATGAAACAGTATTTATACTAGGGCGTCCTATTATATTTCTAAAAACAAGTTTCTTTTATTAATACATTAGTTTTAATAAGGTAAATGTTAATTTTGAATGAAATAATTTTACACTTACACTTAAGGTTGTTATGGTAGTGTTAAACGCTATCAACGCGAGAAAATCTTTATGGTATCGATGCTATTGGTAAGTCAAAAATGACTATCAATATTTTACTGTTACCATTGGTAAAATGATCGTTGATAACTGATAAACTTTGGTAATGGTAAATTTACCAATGTATAAATATATTAAAATTTTATTCCAATAAATATTTTATAATCATAATTATTTTGTTTCCAATTCAAATGCTATGAATGATTATATCGACATTTTGGTTTATTTTAGTTGATATAGAAAAGTTTCTTAATTTATAACAAATTATCTACAATACTGTAAAATAATAACATTGCTAATCTTAGATTTTGAAGTTAAAAAAATTATGAAATAAAACAATGTCATGAATAATACTAAAAATTCCATCTTAATTCTGACATTTCTTTAAAATTGTTCATGGTTGTGATTAATTAAAATAGTGAAAAAATAAAATTAATATAACTGGTTAAATTACTCTTACCGCCGGTTTTGATTTTTTTTTCTTCCGTTAAATGTTCCGTTAACAATGGTACATTTATTGTTACCTTGCCGATAGGACTGGTATACTGATGCAGCTCAATATTGATTATTAATTGTTTGGTATTGATTTGATAACGGTAAATTTACAATAACCACAACAACCCTATTTACGTTAGCAAAACTAAAAGATAATCTCCCTGGCTGACCGAATGGTTATGCATCGATTGTTATGAGAAAAGTGTAGGATTTGTATCACATGGGTGGCATAAAACAATGGTTAAAGGTTTTAGAAGGAATTTTAAAATTCTTGTCATCTCGGTTCGGTTTTGGTGGACTCTGAAACGAAAACCTTGCAAAAATCCAGTGTCGGTTGGGAAAAGAAAAAAGTTTGAAAATTTTATAACTTAAACTATGAATTATATTTTAAAATTAAATTTTTTAATCACGTCGTCAACTTCAATCGAATGTAGGTTCATCGTATTCAATCTCGTTGTCGATCGTTCTTTTGGTTCTCTTGTGCCTTAGTTTTGAATTTGAGAGGAAACTGGTGTTGAATTGAAGCAAATTTTTTATTTTAGTGTGTTGATTTTTTGTTTTGACATTTTCCCTAGCTTCAAAACATTAAATCGAGAAAGATGAAACTAGGAAATATGCGGCTGAGCTGTTATGCGGGTTATTTCTATTATTTACTTTGTTTCTGTTACTAAAGTTGAGCTGCACGTTTAAGTTAATTATTTTTACTTTAGCTTAATCAAGTTCAATTTAGTTCATTTCAACTTAATTTAATTTGAAAACTATATATTTCTTTAAATACCGTATTTTGTGTTTTAGTTACAACTTTTACTATTGCGTTTTCATTAAGAAGAATACCCATATCCGAAACCGGAACCGAAACTTCCAAAATTAATTGAAACTATGTAAATTTCAAATGACTGAAACCAAGTTGTCCAATCTTGCATAAAACACACCTTTCATTCATTCGTTCATTATCATAGAAAAGGTGAAAACTGCAAACAACACGGTAGTGTCCGTTTGACCATCAGATCATTTGGTTATGGACCAATATGGCTTTAGTAAGTCATGTTTGGTAAGCCCAATAAGTCAATAGGTTGGATTGGCAACATAGCATGCAGAAAAGCTATTAAACAATTTCATGTATTTATTACCTTTTTGAGAAAGTAGGCAATCTTATTCATAAACAGTAATAATTTACAGAATAATACATTGTGGTACACTGATGTATCTACAATTGTGAAGTTGGTTAAGTTCTTCTTCTTCTCTTGGGAACTGAAGCTGCTCAAATTACCTATATATTCATCAATTACTTTCTTTCTATGTTTACCATTGTTAATTTGCAGTCTTGTAATATACTTATGCATAACTTTTTCGTTTCTTTGTGTTTAAACTTTATTGTACTTTTTTCATTCCAAATGTATATGGTAGTTGTAAATGCATTACATGGTAGGTCACTTTTTACTGCTCTAAACTTCAGCCAGATAATGTGAGTCATTAGTGGAGTTGTGTACCATGTTATGTTGGTTTTTGTTTTACGTCTAAAAAACATATGCCACGCATATTTGATATCTTATTTTCAATTTGCTTGATACTCGGTATCTTATATAACTATTTGCAACTTTAACATGTTATAAAAAACAATTGGAAAATTCTATTTGGATACAAATGAATGACACAAAATTTGAACTTAGATAATGTGCGCCACATGGTAGATGTAAATGCGATACTTACTAGGTAAACTAAAATGTCTTTTATCTTTGAACTTAGATAATATGAAAGCATCATTATATTAAGTTATCCTATATGTTTACTGTTTCATGTTGGATTTATCCTACATCTAAAAAAGCTATATTATGCTTATTTGTTATTTTATTTTCAATTTACTTGATACCTGATGTCTTGTATGAGTAACCACATTACAATTTTTATTCTATTACAATCTGTCATGTAGTTAATACAATTTTTTGATAAAAAAATTAGGGTTTATTATTTAGTACGAATGCCCAATGTCTTCTCTTGTTCAAGGTTGAAAAAGTCCGTTCGATTTTCATTCAGGATATGATTCAAGGTTAGAAAAATGTATGAAATTGTGTTCATTTGAATTGTTTGATGATTTTTTTATTCATCTGTTGTTTGGTTTGTTCTTGTTAATTTATGACATGGTAAATTAGGACTTGTTAATTATGATTTCCTTAAAAACATGAACAAATTAGGATTAATTTTTGATTAGAAGTTTGAATCTATCTCTAAATGTGAACTGTGTGCAAACAAAAACATATATGAAATCTATTGTGAAAAACCGGTTTGCTTGGTTTGGTATGTAACAATGTTGACGATTTGAAAGGTCATACAACTTATGATGGTAACAAATACTATGTCACATTAATTGATGATTATACTGGATATGCTTATGTTTATTGGATGAAAACAAAAAATGATGTCTTTGAAAAAAGTAAAATTTATAGAGTGAAAGTGGAAACACGGTTGGGATTTAGAATAAAAATACAATACTTTAATTTATAATGATATGGTTATTAGTTTAAATTTGACTAACACTTTATGCGGTGAAGCTATGTTATTTGTTTTTACATTTTTAAATAGAGTTCCTTTGAAAAAGAAAAATGCTTCTCTTTATGATTTATCATTTAATTAACAAAGCTAACCATGGGAGTACTTGGTTTCGGTCCAATCAATAAGTGTGATTTTTCCGGTTCTATCATGGGGCTACATGGTTGAAGATTAGTTCAACATAGACCTCAATAACAATTTAAAAATTTAAACCAAATGAAAGTTTAATCCAAAAGACCCTCATTTATGTGTTTCTTCCATGATGATGCAATTTTCCGTTCTTTAACTATATTGGGTTGATTCCACTTGGATATGTGGGCATCACCTAAGTAATGTTACCTATTTTATTTATTTTGTGTATTTAAATTTGTTTATTTAAAAATGAGGGGAGAATGCTGAATATTTTTAAAACAAAACGGAGTTGGTTTTTTTAAAATGAAGAAGTTTTGAGATTTTGCATTTGTCTTTGATTAAAATAAATTACAAAGAGTTGTCTTGGATTAAAATAGAAACAAAGCCATGAGAAAGCAAAGGTAGAGTGCGGTGCAATGTACATACACATGCATACGTAGGCAAATGGGCATGTAGAGTGCAATTGGGTCTTTTAGGACACAATTTGCACTTAGCACATACGCGTATCGATAGAAATGGGAGTCCTATTTTGAAAGTTGGGACCGTTGTAGAGCAAATCAACAAGTCGGGTAACAGATAGATCCGTTGAGCGAACTATTACTGGTTAATAGATCTGACCTTTGGACATATTCATTTTAGGAATGGATAGTTCAGAACCACTATAAATGTATAGCAGATCCTCAAATTTTAGAACAATTCTTTTTCCTTCTTCCTTTCTTTATTTTCCCTTTCCGCATCATCAACCATTAACATGAACTGAATATTCTTGGTCAAATGACTTTGAATCCTCAAGTCTTTGATTGTATATAATATACATTTGTGAAATAATGTATAGAAAGATCCTTGAAGCATGAAGTTTGGCATTATCATTCTCATAGCAGATACAATATTTCCAACAGAACGTACAAATGCACGCGTATTAGTAATCGAATGACAAAGAAGATGTTTTAAAAAACAAACATGCATTGTAACTGGAAATAGAATAAAACATAAATATATTAGAGGTAGGAATTAAAAAAATGGCCCATGCAGGTCTCGAACCTGCGACCTTCGCGTTATTAGCACGACGCTCTAACCAACTGAGCTAATGGGCCACTTGACATGGAAGAAAATTTGTAAGTACTAGTCAAGAGATTGGGTGTTTGGAAGGTAACTAAGTAATTATTTATCTAATCATGACACATATGTAAATGTTGTACATCTCGATAGTAGACTATTTAGTCTTGTTCTTATTGATGTGTTTTTGATAATCATTTGTCTTTTTCTCAAATGATTGAAATTGATCACATGAATTCTTTGGTTTTTTTATACGATAAAATCAGTTTGGGGTATCTTTCGGCATAAACAGTTGAAACTGGAGGTACATTGGTGAATCATGCAGAAACAGTTTTTTTATCAGCATTAAAGATTAAAGATGGATGAGGACATTGACATCGTGCCATGAAGATTAAAGATTAAAGATTTAAAGATTAAAGATGCATTGGTTGAAAATATATGTTTTGATCTTCATTAAGGCGACTGTTATATTCCGATCCTGAATCTCTCCCCGTTTTTTGCAGTTTGATTAAGACTAAACCTGATCTTCCTCTGATATATTCCTATCATACTCTATTCTCCCCTGAATTTCTTCCCCATTTTTCCTAATTCAATTGATTATTTCTAATCAATTTGGATATTCTAGGTACAAAATTTTTCATCGGTCATAGGCCGAAGAAAATGACTGAACATTAACTGATTTCTACATTTGACAACTTCACGAGAGTTGGGGAGGTCAACATTATTAAAGATAAGGTGACCAAGACGTCCTGAAGTTAGTTTAAACCTGGATTCAATACTGTTTGGTGGTTTCAGTTAGCTCCAAATTTTAATTTTTCTGGTGCATAATGCAGGTTGTTGTTTTTCGATATGTCTTACTAGAGTGGAAGCTTATAAAGCGATCAAAGATTTTCAAAATAAAAAGACCCTGCTAGGGGTAAGTATGTATATATATATATATATATATATATATATATATATATATATATATATATAGACACAGTGTTTTTGTTTTTTGAATTGAATTGGTACGGTCTGCCTTTACTTTTGTGGCAGGATTCGACATATGTTCGATTGATTTAGTTTGAAATATGGCAGGTTGAGTCAGGAAGTATTGTGTCATTGTCCTTGATTATGTGAGGAAATGCTGATGAATAAAGAAATTAAGTAAAATGTTGGAAACATGAAACCTACTTTGAATTGATGATACACCAATGCATCTTTAGTCGTTTTAAATGATTGAAATGTGCATGCATGTATTTTAGAGATATGGATGCAATATGCTAGGGATATAGCTAAAGTGATTGGGACTATTATTATAGTTTAGGTGGCGTGTTTTCAGACGTAAATTATTCATCTCTGCCACAGATTATGGAACACGTTGCTAGTTCCAAGGGAAAAATAATAATGGGAACGCATGGTTGTAGGAAATGCATTTTGTTGCACTTGTAACTTGTTGGTCATTAGCCGTCATAATTGTTGTTACCCCATCAAATAACATCTTGAGAGCTTTTAAAATAAAAATATTTATTGGACTTCCTGTTTTTCTTGTTATTATACTTCTATTTGACACTGTAAAGTTTCTACATTTGTATTTGATATAAATAATACTAATTTAACGATTCAAACAATACCAATGCTCTAAGATTTAGTTCCACCAGAGGTTTCGCTATGAAAGTGAGATGAGGTAGGTGGCTGAGGAAGAGACAACATGCTTTCTGGACATGAGCAGACAACCTCGTTAATAGACTTGAGCCTCTGAAGATGAAATGGACATTCCTTTGTGTAACCTTGTGAAGAATGCAGCTAGACCATATCAATCATCTGCAAGTTCGATGTGTTAAAATTGGACGTAGATTCCCGTCGAAGTTTACATTTGTTAGCAGTTGTGAGGACGAACGTGAACACTAGTTAACAGACTACTAAGATGGTGTTTTACACTTAATTACAAATATGATTTTAAATAGGCTTGTAAATCATATGTCCATCCGACCGAACCGAGCCGGGCCGAGCACGGATTGGGTTTTGGTTTGGATCTAATATGATCCTATTTTTACTGCAAAATTGGGTCGGGTTTTCTGACACTTGCAGGCTATACGAATAGATACAGATCTATTCAGAAGTGGACGCAGATTGACTGAAGAGACGCGGACAAACAAAAGAAGGTGCGACGCGAGTGGATGCGAGTAGCAGGCGGGTGTGACCCGACTGAAGAAGAATGGGCGAACATAAACAGGTGCGACGCGAACGGATGCGAGGAGCAGGCGGGTGCGACCCGTTAACGAACAGTAAATCACAGAGTTGACATACTCATTACTATCTCGTGCAGATTAAGTCTGTTGTATCTTGGGAGAATTTAAATAAAAATTCTTAAGGAAATTGTTTCGACGAGCCCAGACGGAATTTTCTTAGTTAACCAGTCAGATTCTATTCTATTTGTATATTCTTATACATCATTCTTTTATCTTTCTGGTTTCTACGTTGTGCTATTTTTACGACAGTATAACGTTATCGTTGTAATTTAATTGCGACATACCTATTACTTAAATTAGTTAATACAGACTTCCAAAGTAGTGGAAATCTGATTGATAAACTTGTGAAACGAGTTATAATTGATTATTCTCTGTTTTGGTATACCAGACGTATAACATCTTAAAAAAATTTCTGTGTTTACCGAAACAGAGATGACAACAGTTGAACTATCAACAAAAGCTACTACACATAATAGGTCCGATCCTTTCAAAGGAGATGGTAACAATTTTCTAACATGGCAGAATCAGATGTTGTTCTATCTCACCACACTCGGTCTGCAACGGTATCTCGAGGAGGAGGAACCAGTGACTGCACCAGGCCAAACCAGAGAAACATACAAAGGTGGATTTCTAGCTATTGATACATGGAAGCATTCGGACTTCCTGTGCAGAAACTATATTCTGAACTGTATCAGCCTTTAAAGATAGCAATGGCCCTCTGGAATGCATTAGCCGCAAAGTACAAGACACAGAATGTCAGTCTGAAGAAATTCATTGTACACAAATTCATGGACTACAATATGATAGACTCCAAATCTGTGACTACTCAACTGCATGAACTCCAAATTATTATTCATGAACTTGAATCAGAAGGCCATAAGGTTGAAGAATCTTTCTGGGTTGAAGCCATAACAGGAAAGCTGCCACCATCATGGAGAGACTACCGCAACTATCTAAAACATTAAAAGAAATATATTTCTTTGCAGGACATCATCGTACGATAAAAGATTGAGGCAGATAACCATGGAATTACCAAACAAAGCGAGGAGGCGTTGGTAACAGAAGGGTCGAAGAACAAGAATAGAGGCCACTTCAAAAAAAAGAAGTACTTCTCCAAGAAAAGGAAAGCTCTTGAAAACAAACCCAAAGATAATAAAACCAAGAAGTTTAATGGCGAATGTTGGGTTTGTGGCAAAATGGAACACACCGCTAGAGACTGCAGACACAAGAAGGAGCGCAATTCAGAGGCAAATATAGGTGACAACATGGAAGTGGACGAGTCCAATTTGTCAGTAGTTATGTCTGAATGCAATTTGGTTCAGAATCCTAACCAATGGTGGGTGGACACAGGAGCTAATCGTCATGTCTGCTCTGACAAATCCATGTTTTCTACATATCAAAAATTTGATCAGAAAGAAAAACTCTACATGGGTAATTCTGTTGTTTCCATGATCGAAGGCAGTGGCACAGTAATCCTCAAGTATACTTCTGGAAAAACTGTCAAATTGAACGACGTGCTTCACATTCCAGACATACACAAGAATCTGATCTCTGGCTCGGTACTATCAAAGAATTCAAAATGGTATTCGAGTCAGACAAGATGGTTCTGTCCAAAGCTAGAATATATATCAAAAGGGGATATTTATGTGATGGCCTATTTAAGGCAAATGTAGCCATTATCGGCAATAAAACTATGTATTCTATTTGTGCTATTAATAAAATTGAAGTTTCTTACTTGCTTGAGCATGAAATTTTATTATGGCATGATAGATTGGAACACATAAATTTTCGAAAAATGAAAACGTTATCAAACTTGGGATTAATTTCGAAATTCCAAGTAGATAAGAACTACAAATGTGAGACGTGTAGAAGCAAAAATGGTTAAAAAAACCATTTCAATCTGTTTATAGAAGCACCGAACCACTAGGTTTGGTTCATACAGATTTATGTAATTTCAAATCATTACTTACAAGAGGTGGGAAAAGTTACTTTATCACTTCTATTGATGACTATGCACGATATTTCTATGTATATGTTTTAAATAGTAAGGATGAAGCAATTACATCGTTTATGAAGTACAAAGCTGAGGTAGAAAATCAGTTAAATAACAAGATCAAGATATTGAGATCTGATGAGGTGGAGAATATGAATCACCATTTGAACAGTTCTGTCCAGAAAATGGTATAATTCATCAAACAACAACTTCATATTCACCACAACAAAATGATGTAGCCGAGAGGAAGAACAGAACGCTAAAAGACATGATTAGTGCCATGCTTTTAATCTCTGATCTACCGACAAACTTGTGGGGGGAAGCCTTAAATATGTCTAATCACATATTAAACAAAGTCCCTCACAATAAAACAGGAACTATTCCATATGAGCTATGGAAAGGACACATACCAAGTTTTAAATACCTCAAAGTGTGGGGTGCTTGGCAAAAGTTTCAGTTCCGCCTCCAAAGAAAGTCAAATTTGGACCAAAAACAGTAGATTGTTATTATCTAAGGCCAGTACAAAATAGTAGTGCCTACATATTTTTGGTATTCAAGTCTGATATAGATGATGTTCATGTAAATACAATCATGGAATCAAGAGATGTCTCGTTCTTTGAAGACGTGTTCCCACATAAAAGAAACGATGGAAACCTTGTCCCAAAGAGGACAAGAGATAACAGAGATGAGACATATGAAGATGAAACTCATCAGGACAATCATAAAGTTGAACTATGAAGAAGCGTAAGGGCAAGAACTTGCAAGACATTCGGTTTGAATTTTTTAATTTATATGTTATAACATGAACCTCAAACGTACAAGAAAACAATGTCTTCTTCTTAATCTTCATGTTGGAAAGAAGCAATCCAAAGTGAGATTGATTCAATTCTAAGTAATAAAACTTGGAAAATAGTTTATATTCCATCTGGAATAAAACCAATTGGCTGCAAATGGATTTTTAAGAAGAAAATGAAACCAGATAGCTCTATTGATAAATATAAAGCCAGATTAGTAGCCAAATTATATCGTCAAAAAGAATGTGTAGATTTCTTTGATACCCATTCAACGGTTACACGAATAACCTCTATAAGAATATTAATAGCAATTGCATCCTTATATAATCTAGAGATTCATCAGATGGATGTAAAAACAACATTATTAAATGTAGATCACGATGAGAAGATTTACATGGAGCAACCTGAAGGTTTTATTTCCAAAGAAAATGAAAAGAAAGCACGTCGGTTATTAAAATCACTATACGGACTCAAACAAGCTCCAAAACAATGGCACGAAATTTTGATAGTGTCATGATGAAAAATGGTTTTCGTGTAAATGAATGTGATAAATGTGTTTATTACAAACAAGTTGGACAATCATACGTTATGATTTGTTTATATGTTGACGATATGCTAGTCTTTGGTCCTAACACTAAAGTAATAGAGACCATAAAGAAGATGTTAATCAACAATTTCGATATGAAAGACTTAGGAGTTGCAGACGTTATTTTGGGAATCAAAATAATAAGAACGCCTAATGAAATTGAATTATCTCAGTCACATTATGTAGACAAAGTGACTGAAAAATTCCAAAACTATGGAATTAAAGGAGTGAGAACACCTTTTAATCCATCAGAAGTACTGCATAAAAACACTAATTAGAGTGTAATGCAACTGGAATACTCTCGTGTAATAGGATGCTTAATGTATCTCATGAATAGCACTGGACCAGATATCGCTTGTGCGGTATGTCGACCAAGCAAATATACAAGTAACCCCAGGAAGGAACACTAGAAAGCACTAATGAGAGTGTTGCGATATTTAAAGAATACCACTAATTTTTCCTTACATTTTGGAAAACATCTTACGGTCTTAGAAGGATACAGTGATGCAAACTAGATCGCAGATTCAGAGGAATCAAAATCCACAAGTGGTTATGTCTTTCCCTTGCAGGAGCAGCGGGGTCATGGAAATCTACTAAACAAACATACATAGCTCGATCCACTATGGAATCTGAGTTTATCGCATTAGATAAAGCATGCGAAGAAACATAATGGCTTCGTCAATTTTTTGAAGATATTCCATTTTGGCCCAAACCTGTAACGGCCATATGTATTCACTGCGATAATCAAGCATCGCTGAGTAGAGTGAAAAACTTTGTTTATAATAGCAAATCACGACACAATCGTAGTCGCTATAACACAGTTAGGCAGTTACTCTCTAATGGAACTATTTTCATTGATTATGTGAGAACAAATGATAACCTAACGTATCCATTCACTGAAGGTTATCGAGAGAGAAAATTGACTGCACATCGAGGAGAATGGGTTTATAAACCTATACCAACAAGATTTACCTTATACGAGAACCTATCCTAGCAACTGGAGATCCAACTGACTAGGATCAATATGGAAACAAGTTATGAGTAACTGAAGAAGCAAAGCATTTGTTTGGACTTAGTCCTACTCCATTCCTATGGTGTAAAATATAATGTATGCCTACAGAAGTAGTTAAAGGTTAAAACTATGTTTTTTAATGATCATATCTTGAATATAACAGGTGGGGTATATGTAGGATACTCTTAATGGTTGCGGTCATCTATGTTAGTGTGAGCTGGGTCGGCTCTATGAGAATATTAAAGGCTTATATTTTCTATAAACACTCGGAGAACCAAAAATTGTTCAGGACCAAAATGAATACAACCAAGAGATTGGATGAGAAGGGAATCAAGCTTCATAAAGCTTATTGTTTGGATATACAATAAAGGCCAACGGTTCAAGATGAAATAATTCGTCGATTAGCCAAGTAGATCCGATAAGTTTTAATTAGGGAAAGTTGAAAGTGAAATATCGACTTATCCACGATAAAGTATTATCTATATGTACTCTGTGATATTTGGCTTTGGGTTGGGATATGTATATTATCATTCATGTGGGGGATTGTTGGAACTTCTAATACTAAATTGAATGAAAATAACATAGTCCCGCATCGCCAAAAATTGCAAAAATGTTCTTGTATATTAATAGCTTTGCAATGAAGGGGTTGGAGTCTTGGGGCACTCAAATGTTTGCTTCGTTGTGAGGAGGGAGATCATGCATCACCACCACATGCACGCCTACCACCACCGTCCTACCGGACCGGGCTCAGGTTTGGGCTTAGATCTAATATGATTCTATTTTTACTGCAAAACTGGGCCGTATTTTATGACAGCTGCAGGCTATACGAACAGGTACAGATCTGTTCAGAAGTGGACGCGGGCGAACTGAAGCAGGTGCGACCCGACTGAAGAAGCGCGGGCGAACAAAAATAGGTGTGACGCTAACGGATGCAAGGAGCAGGCGGGTGCGACCCATTAACGAACATTAGAAGTTAAAAGGCAACGGGTGCAACCCGTCAAGCGAACGTGACTGTTTGAAGGGATGCAACCGAAATTATAAATAGGAGAGAACATTGATCACATTCTCATTCTATTTCAATTCTATATTCTTCTGCTTTTATTTCTCTACTGCTCTATACAGTAAATCACAGAGTTGACATACTCATTACAATCTCATGCAGATTATGTCTGTCGTATCTTGAGAGAATTTAAATAAAAATTCTTAAGGAAATTGTTTCGACAAGCCTCAGACGGAATTTTCTTAGTTAACTGGTTAGATTCTAGTCTATTTGTATATTCTTATACATCATTCTTTTATCTTCCCGGTTTCTACGTTGTGCTATTTTTACAATAGTATAACGTTGTTGTTGTAATTTAATAACGACATACCTATTGCTTAAATTAGCTAATACAGAGTTGCAGAGTAGTGGAAATCTGATTGATAAACTTGTGAGACGAATCTATAATTGATTATTCTATATTTTGGTATATAACAAAATGTTACTATAAAATACCATCTGTTGTAAAAATCCTTCTAGGCTCCGCTAGGCCAGCCTTACAGTCTGGATATTTGTCAAATCTACGTAAACTTACTGCATTATCTAAGCATATGAACATGTTTATAGCCACCATCTATGTATCAATTTAGATTTGATCCCTCTTACAAGCATTAAAATGTTTGTTTTAAACAATTTTATCTTCATGGTTGCTTCCAAACCTATCTAAATCTGTGGTGTCCCATTGAGGATCAGTTAATTCTAAACAACATACTAAAATTTTATCCGAAATGCATGAGTTTATCAAAAACGCCTAACCCCGATTAATCCTCGATTAATCCCCGTCTAGACGATTAATCTTCAGTTCACGTTTACCGTCTAGTATCCGCCTAACGACTTTTACAATTTTGTAAAATACTCATGAGCGATGCATTTTATTGGAGAGGATGAAACCGTCTTCGTAGTTCACGAGAGCTAACAATGATTAGTTATTAACGTGTCTTATAAAAAGAGGTAAAAATCTCTAAATGCAACTTAGTCCATGTGGCAAAATGGGTTGAGTTCGAAACAACCTGTCTATTACAACACCTCCTCCATTACTTTCAAAGAAAATTCCTTCCTTGGTTTCACAAATATTCGGAATCCATATTTTCAAAATTGTAGCACTTATTGTTGGTTTCTGACTGCTGAAAATGGCTGAGTTACGTACTTCATCGCTTTCTTTAAGACGATTCGCGGCTTAGCCTTAAGGTGCAAGATTAGCTGTCACCACTTCATCCACATGATAAAACAACATTCTGCCTATCTGTCATTTAAATAAATTGAATAGAAATTGTGTGCGTTATTAAAACAAAGGATTGTTTACGGATCTAAAATTATTGTCATTCATTATCAATTTTATCGCTTTTAATTTTTACAACGGCTCAATAATAACAGCACATAAATATATTATCGCTATACAACATCATTCATTACAAATTTTACTACATTTTTTCATAAAATTAATTTGCGTAAAATTCTAACACTTATGCTTAGCCTTTAATCAAATCCATGAAACATAAATTGATCATAATCGCTTGTTTCAGTGAGCTGATGACTATCCTTAGCTCGTTTTACATTATCATTCAATGCCATACCATGTGCTTCTGGTTAAACCTATCAGACTAACCTTTGTCATCTTATAGGCCAAAATAAAATTCTTTCGATTCTTATACTTGTAGGCCAAAATAAGATTCTTTCAATTCTTTTATCTTGAAAATGTCTTGCTTTTTTTCTGAATTGTGATAACAATTATTGTTTCTCAGGTATTGGGTTTATTTCCTGTTCAAAAAAAGTATGGGGTTGATGTGCTGATGCTAATCTATTATTTCGTTACACAAGAATGTAAACGCATTTCTTTGAAGATATGTTATAATCTTAACCCGTTATTATAAATTAAACTTGTTCATATTAAGTTCACTTATCATGTCAGCTATTCTAGTAGCAGCTTGATATGGTGGAAGATAATACATACGAAACTATTACTTGCAAGAGCTAACAAATCTATGATTATTTTTATTTTCCTGGTCCCTCTCCTATAAGACATGCTAATTTCAGAAATCACCGGTCATCATGGAATGATATTTTTGTTCATCTAAAATATTGTTTGAGGATGGGATTCTTCGAAGCACAGAATTAAAAATGGTAAAGCGATTGCACAGAAACCGAGTTTAAATTATAAAATCTATTACACAGACTTATAATCGTACACCCTACTGTTTGCTTTGAACGCTTAGATGTAGGCAGCTCTGAATCAATTTAAATTTCACTTTAAGCTGTGATATATTCTATTAGATAGTATTTATTTGCAATAAAAACTATAACTCCTTATAGTTGATTACGATAAGTTCTATTATTCTACAATCAGAAGTTTGTGCTTATTAAATATTTTTATCAAATGATAAACAATAACAACCTCACTGAGCGTTAAAAAATCTCACTACTCATTAAACTGTGCTTAATTTTTATAACATATATTTAGCCCTTGTAATTAGTAAAAATTATGTAATATGCTCGAGTTAGTAGTATTACATTCAGCCAAAACAAACAAAGCCTAGTGAATTATCATTCATGCCAAAGAAAACCACTAGTTGGAAATTTGCAGATGGCGAGTTGGAAAGATTAGGTTCGGCATTTGTCACACAGATCCTTCTCTTTCTTTTTTCCAACATTAAGTGATGCCAAGTGCCAGTTTTTTTTTATTCTTAATCTCAGTTCAGAAAGTTCTTGTGGATTATCGTAAAAATTAATTGCTTTAGGTATGTATATACAACAGTATCTAGTCTCAATATGCTGAACTGTATGTAGAGCACCAGATTTCATCTGTATGCTTCCAAAGAATGATTCAGAAGATGAAGTTCCTTCACAAATTTCTGAGTATTGTAATATTAAGGGCTAGCAGATTTGAGAGGATCGCAACAAATGATGTAGAACTCATAGGTAAAGTATAAATATGTAGATGCAGTAATATCTTAACACACACTCTTTTTTGGTTTTGTAATTTTTGTTTTTTGATTTCTATGCAGGTACCTAATGTAGCAGGTTGTGCACTATTGAAGTATACGACAAAATAATAAGCTTTAGCAATCTCTGAGGCTTCGATTGGTAAACAAATCTGCAACGATCCAGCGTTTGCAACACCTTCAGATGTTACAAAATATAGAGTATTTGGAAGTGTAGCGATTAGCAACACTTCGTTGGCGTCGCCGATCTGTGCAAGAAGAAGAAGAAGAGCGTAGAGAAGAAAACTATTTGAAACATGTTCTGGGCGTTGCTATTTATAGTGGTGGAGAGGTGTTTATTAGCCGAGCATCACAACCGTTTGCAATGGTCGCATCTATTTATTTTATAACAGTTCACAACTGTTACAAACAGTCGTGTCTATTCATTTTGTAATGTTTTAGAAAACGTTACAAATTTCCCGCCATCAGTTCAAATTTAGAATTTTCGGTTCTGGGTCCTTAACGGGCTGAAATCTGGTCTGTTACTGTTAATATATGATCCAAAAATATTTTTAAAAACTCGTACCCGGTCGGACAGACGGCGGCGGCGCGCATGTGGTATTGCATGACTTCTCTCCTCACAACAAAGAAAACATGTGGGAGCCCCAAGGCCCCAACATCCACATGAGAAAGCTAAATATATACAAATATTTTCTTTTATTTTCTACAATGTGGGACTTTCTTTTCTTCTTCTTTCTTTACATCTACTCTTCCAAATCAAAAAACCCAAACCCCAAAGCTATTTGAAAATTTACAACAATCTCCCCCAATTTTCAAAATAAAAATAAATGAATAGGATGGCTGCATCACTAGAGTGATTTCCTACATACCCAAGTGGGATCAAGCCTATTAGTTCTAAGAGCAAGTTTTGCATCATCGTGAAAACCAACACATAAATAAAAAGTATCTTTTGGATTTGAACCTTTATTTAGTGTAACCATTCAAAGCCTTATCAAGATTCTATGGTGAACGAATCTTGAAGCAAGTATCCCTAATGATAAAATCAGAACAATCACACATGTTGACTTCCTTAGGTAAAGTGTTATGTATTGCTCAGCACGTTAATGGCCATGTGCTTAAATCCTGGTTCATGAGTCTACTTAGAAAGCGGTCTTTCTTTCCTAGGAAACGACTCGATTTCCATACTCATATAGGTAAGTCTCTTAAGGTGTTTTTGCGAGACACCTTTTAAGGTTTCTAGACTTATTAAGGATATATATCCATCCTTTGTTCTTGCAGAATCCAACACTAAATATTAAGGGATTATCAGTTTAGTGTTCCATAATCATTCTCTTAACTTGTTGGTGCCCATTCAACTTTGTATATCCATTTCAAAACATAAGTTGGGTCTTTGTTAAGGATGATCAACCTTCACTCATAGACCTTAGTCCCATTTCTTGTGACTTTATGGAAACCATTGCCTTTGGAAGACTCTTTATAAGTGGGTCAGCCAAGTTTTTCTTTGTTTCTATGTAGTCAACAGTTATAACTCCTCTTTTGAGTAACTGTCTCACCATTTGATGTCTTAGACTCACATGTCTAGACCTTCCATTATATGTCTTATTAGACACATATATCATTGCTTGATTGTCACAGTTAATCAAGACTGCTGGAGATGGCTTCTTCCATAAAGGGATTTCTATTAATAAATTCCTAAGCCATTCCGCTTCTTTACATGCATCTGCTAATGCAATCAATTCTGACAACATTGTTGTGTCAGAAATACAGGTCTGCTTCTTGGAAGCCCAAGACACAGCAGCGCCTCCTAATGTAAAGATCCATCCAGTCGTAGACTTGGATTTGGATTCTACATTGTTCCAGGTTGCATCACTATATCCTTCTATTACAGCAGGATATCCTTTATAAGATAAACCATATTCAATGGTTCCTTTCTAATAAGCTAAAACACTGGAAATAGCTTTTCAATGTTCGAAATCTGGATTACTCGTAAATCGACACAATACACTTATAACATGTGCGATGTCTGGTCTAGTGCAATGCATAACATACATAAGACTCCCAATCCATGTAGTTAATACCAAGCTATTACCCCGATATAACCCCGCTATATCTCATAGTGGGTTTCTACCGCTACGATTTTTCCATGTAGCCCCAAAATATAGTCTTTTCGCTTTAAGCCCTGCTATTTCCGCTATATCCCGTTATTCCCGCTATATTCCTCTATTTCTGCTATATCTTCTTTAATAAAGTGAATTGAAAAATTGCATTTATACATTATAAAAATTATGAAACTAATTTATTTGATTTAATTTTTGATATATTTTCAGAAATGAAAATATTCAAATGTTCCACTAAATTCAATTAAGTTATATAACAATTGTAAGTTTATTTAAAGCATATACGCACATGGTTTTATTTAAAACTATTTATGTATTAATTATAATTTAATTAAATGATAATTTTTATTTAATTACCATTTATATATTTGTAAAAACATTAAGTACAAGTTTTATATGCTATTTTAGAGCCAGCCGCTATATCCCACTATATCCTCGCTGTATCCCCGCTATGACTTTTTGCACCTCCACCGCTATGAATCTACCGAGCGCATTAACTTCACAGCTCCCAATAACACGGGAATACTCTAGTTGAGAGATAGTACATCCAGTGTTCTTTTCTAATTTAATACTAGGATCTAAAGGAGTTGGTGCTGGTTTGTCATCGTAATGACCATACTTTTGTAGGAATTTCTCTATGTAATGAGATTGAGTTAGTAATAACTCCCCTTCTTTCCTACAATTTTAATTCTCAAAATTACATCAGCCTCTCCTAGATCTTTCATATCGAATTTAGAAGACAGAAACTTTTCAGTTTCGTCCACACATGATATATTGGAACCAAATATTAGCATGTCATCAACGTATAAACATATTATAACAATACCGTTGTTATCCGATTTGCTATAAATACATTTATCAACATCATTAATAATGAATCCATATGACAGTGCAACTTTATCAAACTTCTCATGCCATTGCATGGGAGCTTGCTTCATGCCATAAAGAGATTTCACTAATTTGCAAACTTTCTTTTCTTGGCCTGGGGTTTTGAAACCTTCAGGTTTTTCCATATATATCGCTTCTTCTAAATCTCGATTTAGAAAAATAGTCTTTACATCCATTTGATGTATGACTAATTTATGAATTGATGCAAGTGCAATTAAACAGCGTATAGAAGATATGCGAGCAACTGGAGCATATGTATCAAAGTAATCTACTCCATGTCTTTGCGTATATCCTGTAACAACCCTGGATTTTGGCCTTATTTATTTTAATAAATATTTGATCTAATTAAATAAAATGTGAACTGATCATATTAAAATGAATATGATTTTGGAATATTTACCATTTGTTTATATAAATTTGTATTTTAAAAAAGAAATTGATTTGAAACATTTAAAATTAAATCTCTTAATAATATTTATAATAAAATTTGTCTTATATAATTTAATTAAAATACTTTACTTTGTTTACTTCTGATAAATATACACATGAATAATAATGTTTGAAATTTAAAATAATTCCCTTTATAATATTTATCTTATACCATTAAATTAAAATACTTTCTTTTGTTAACATTTGATAGAAATATCTATAGATGATAATGTTTTAAATTAAAAATCTAATTCTATCAATATAAAATATAAATATTAAATTTAAGTAAAACTTAAGGATATAATTTAAATAAAATACAAATACAAATAAATATAAGTATAAATGTGAGTAAATCATATTAAACATAATTTAAATATTAATAGTTAAGTATGAAATATAAATATAAATGTAAATAAATCATATGAACCTAATTTAACTATTTTTAGCTAAAATATAAATACAAATATAAATACAAACAAGAAGCAAAGTGAAATCAAAATACAGAATAAAATTTATGAACAAAGTATATAGGATAGGACGAAAATAAGGCAAAACCATAAAATAAAATAAGCCAGGTAAACATTATCAAGCTAGAAGTAATACCAGACAAAAACAAACATAAGTATGTAAACTATTCAAATTAAATGCCTTCATTCTAAGCCAAATATTTACTTAGAAAAAAATATCTTCATAAACAAAGCTTCATTCATAAGCTATATGCATACCTGCAAAGTATATACCTTTTTATAAATATCTATATATACAACAAATCTCAATTATGATATGCAAACATATCATAATACAAAGCATCAATTACTATCAACTCAGCCTAATATTTGTCACTTCAAAATATATAGCAAATCTGGTCAAAATAAAGCTAGACAGGGTAATAACATGTCTAGATAATAGCTCCTTCATACTACTGTTATCTCATATATACGTATGCAGTTGCTTTTTAGTTCTAGTTCGTTCAACAAACAAATAACAAAACCCGAGAAAAATAAAAAGAAGAAAAAGATGAAAAACAAAAATCAAATCTTTATTCAAATCAAAAACAGGAATTCCAGACAGTTTCAAGTTTCAAATAATCAACATCAAATTTGTTCTTTGTTCAGAAATTGTGCAGGTGATTAAACTTAATTTTTATGAGTTTTAAAGTTAATTAAACAGTTCAATCTTCATTTATAAACTATTTGTATATGCTTTAGTTTGCATATGTTTTGAGATGCTCTGTGTTCTCTGAAATTTGGTACAGGTTTCATATTTGAATTAAAACTCAAGATATTCTTATTTAAATCTTTGATAAACTTTGATTTCTCAACAAACAAGATGCTAAACTTCAAATAAAGATTTTTAAAAGGTTGATTTAAATCATCTTCATCAAGCACACCACTGTAATGTTGATGTTCAGGTAATTAAGTAATAATTGAAAATATTCGATTGTGCAAAATATTGATTCAAGATTATATATTGGATTCATACTGCAAGATGTGATTTTTAAAACAAAAATCAAGATTTATATATTAATATTCAAAGAGCAGTTTGGGGTTGAACTAAAATTGCATTTCTTCCTATTTCAAGTGATCGATTCAATTTTAATTGATGAAACTTGAATTGAAACATGTTTATCCATCCACGATCTCGGGAAAAATGTGAAAAAAATTATTTATTGCGTGACTTAAAAAATCAAGGTCATTTTAGGGTTTATTTGCAGTTTTGTTCATCATTGTAAACGCAACAAATTCATTGCCTACAAGGGTTCGAGCTTCACGTGGTTCAGGAGGAAGGAAGCGTATCGTGTCGTGGTGGTGTGGCTGGGATTCGAGCTCCTCTGGCGGTCGGTGTGACGTTCGCAAGGCATATTTGTCGAAGGTCATGTTTTACAGTATTTTTTAAGGAACTGTAAATTTTTGATTTCGGTCATTTGAGGACGATCTGGGTTTGTATTTCATGTTATCGCATGATTTGGGATTTGCGCGATGGGTTGACGTTCGCCAGTGACGAGTCGTGCCGCCGTGCACGTGTACGGCGGCGGGTTCTCGTGTCTGTGTCGAGATTTTCCGCCTCGAGTCGTGCACGCGTTTTTTGGTTGGGGGCTTGGGGTTTGAAGTCAAGTTTGAGCGTGGGTTTGAGCCTGATTTCTTTAGGTGTTATGTTAGGTTAAAATTTAAACATACTGTAAATAAAAAATAAAATAAAAAGAGAAGGAGAGAAGAAGAAGGGTGTGCGTACAGGAAAGGCACGGGTGACTTTGGGGGATAACTCGAAGTAGCGCACGAGTTTTGAATAGGAGAGGTCTCGGGTTTTTAACAGGGAAACCTCGGGGTTTATTTAATCTGCAACTTTGTATTTTTTGTAAAGTAAGTGTTCTCAACCCATTTTTAAGCATTTGTAACTAAATGATTGTTTGCTGGTTAAGTCAAAAATTTAACACAAATCTTAATTATTCTAGGTAATACATTAACAATGTTCTAACACTTAGTTTATATTTTAATTTTGTAATTAATTTAAGTAAAAGATAATTAACAAATTGAGTTGTGGTTAGTATTATAATTGACTTTAAATTTTAAAGGAGAAGATTGTTAAAATGTCAATTAAGTTGAATAACGATCATTTATTTATTAATTATATTAGAAAGAAATTAAGAAGAACTACTTTATAATTGTAATCAAAGATTGATAAACTAATGATTAAGTGATAAGTAATTTGTAAACAACTACTTAAGTTAATTAATGACTTATTAATAGCTAATTAATTAAGTAATTTAATTTAGAAATAAATAAATGATTAATTAAGAAATTAGTAGTTAACAAATAAGTAATTAAGTTTATTAATTAATAATTAAGTTATTAATTAATGATTAAAGAATACCAAGGTTAAATAACTTGATTAAGAAAGTAATTAATTAAATAGTGTGAAATAAAATAATTAATTAGTTAAATAATTAAGATTCAATAATTGATTAAGGAATGATTAATTTACTTAAATCATTTGAAAATAAATAAGTAATTAATTATTGATTAATTAAAATAGGGTTAAGTGATTAACTCTTAGGTAATTAATTTAAATTACATTAATTACAAATGAGAATTTAAGATGATTGCTTATAGAATGTTGTGTATGTGGCATATCTGATTTGTGATATTTATTTGAAGATAATTCTGTGATATTCTCTGATATGTTGTGATATATCTATGATGATTGTGTATGAATTATCTGTGAAAAATGCTATGTGAATTATATCATTGAATTTAAACTTTTTAAGTTAATTAGACAATTTGGCCTTTAAAATGGCGTTTGGACTTCGATGAGACGGGGATCGTGTGTCAATTTGATATTCCGAAAACCACATCGATCCAATTTAAACGATAGGTCCTGACATATCAATTGGAGATCGAGATGGTGTTTTCAGAATGCAAGGGTTATCGTCGTTGTCTCTGAGGGTGATTCCAAAATGAGTGTGACGAGATAATGCCTTCGGTTTCGTTCGAACCCGGAACGAACTTGCATGGATTGAATGCTTTCAGCACATCGTCAGGCGGATGATGAGCATTCTAAGAGATATGTCCTGTAAAGGTAATCGCAGCCTCAAGCCTCATCAACCGAGAATGGCTAAAATAGGGGAGGTGCAGCAAGGTTAGTTGGGTCATGCCCAAGTAGGACAAGATAATCCCCTGTCTAGATGTCCCTTTTTATCTCGGCTGTGTGGGCGATTGCTAGCTACAATCGTGGGATTTATCTTGTTTGGGACTGTTCAGTAAGGAATGGTTCCGGCCTTGTGTTGTAGGGGTTTGGGAGTGATCCTCGGTCCCGTACTGTGACGGGCGGTACCCCAGTAGCCCTGCCATTGTTGGAAATCCATTTTCCCTACGAGACCCTACGGTTTTGATTTATATTACCGACTTTTGTGGCTAGTAGCTGCAATTTAATAGATGTAACAATTTCGGCTATTTTCTATTTACTTGAAAACCCTAGACGCTACTATAATATCATTGGATTTCCTAGAAAATGTTTTGGTTAGCGTAAGGTAAAAACTTACCCATATTTATTTGTGGGGAGTCTTACGTGATACCTTTATTTTCAAATGATTTTCAAAGTTAAACAACTTTAAACCGTTTACTCATACCAGACCCATGTCTGACCCGGAGTTTATATTTTGTTTTTCATAAACTCTTGGGTACTCAAATTTTTATGAGTAGCCAAGTGATAGGTTTTGGACTTAGGTTTCTGGAGGAGCATGGAGCTGGAGTTTCCAGACGTATATATATGTATCGAGTTCCGCCGTGTTAGTTGATGTATACTGTATCTCTGATGTATATAGCGACAGATGTATATATGACTGTCATGTGTATTGATATTGTATAACCTTGATGTATGTAAAACTATGTGATATATATGTGATATATTATAGTTTGTTCCATTCCGCTGTGAGATTCTAATGTTGTTCTTTCTTTCTCTTCTTTTCTATTTCTATCCCTTTCTTTTCTTAATGATGATACTTCTTTCTAGTAGTAAAAAGGCAGGTCGTCACAGTTGGTATCAGAGCATAGGTTGGTGATAACCTTGGCTCCGGTAGGAATTACTCATAGAATAGAGTCTGTAGTACTCTAAAATGAGTTCGAGTGTATTAATAGATATGAGCGCGTATTTGTTAGTGAATATAAAATTGTTTTTATATTGTGTTGACTTATCTGCCGAGTGTTTATCGATTCTGGTCGATGTGTGGGATGCCATTTCATCGATAGGGATTTCTAAACTCTTAAACAAGGTAAACCGACACAGTATTATTTTTAAAGTAGGGTAAATGAAATAATTTTACCCAAAATTATATTTTGATATAAAAGAAATATTTTTCTGAACTTAACATATATATATATATATATATATATATATATATATATATATATATATATATATATTTGGATGTTTGGTTGTTAATACTACAATTGAATAAAAATTTAAAATTTAAGTGGTTTATATCAAAATAAAATTGTATAAGTATGGTTTAAGTAAGAAGGAATACAACTAAAATTTGATTAAACCAGAATTTAAGTCCTGGAAATTTGAAAGGTTTTTAAATGGATTTAAACAAAAGGATTTGGGAATTTAAAATCTTGGGAATGTTTGAAATGTTTTTCCAAAAGATTTGAAGGCAATAATGGAGTATTGTTTTGGGAGGAATTTGTGGAAGTAAGGAAGCACTGAACTCACTTCAGTCGCTGGAAAATAATCCTGATGATGATGGCCACATCATTGGTATTCATTTTCGAGTTTCTAAAGTGATGGATTGCTATCAGGATAATTAGTCATGATATTGTTTGGGGTTGTTGGGCATACAAGTTGTTTTAGAAATTTCAAAAGGAAAATTGTTTTGGTGAAAACAAGTGTATGGAATTTGGAAATTTGATTTGATATACCAAGTGGGTATGTGTAGTTATCATTTCAAAATGGTTTTGGAAATGAAAACCGGGCAACTGAATTCTAAGAAATTCTATTTAAATAATGTGAAAGGTTTAAATGAATCAACTATTGAACTTATAAAATAAAGTTGATATTAATAAGAAGAAATTGGGAAATTTTAATCCGGGAATTAAAATTTAACTTAAGCAAATAAAAGTGAAGAAAATATATTTGAATTTAACCTAAGATAAGTTAGATAAAATTAAAATTGAAATTGAATTAAATTGGATATAAAATTGGAAGGTAAAATGATTGTAATTGTGAAATGAAAATTTATACCTTAAGATAGTAAGTGTTATATAGGTAATCTGGAATTGTGGTTATAAGATGAAATGACTCAAATTAGAAATATAAGCTTTTAAGTAAATAAATAAGTTTTGAACTTATATATTGAGAAATAAAATTTAAAAGAACGGTGAGTAGCTAGATTTAACTGAAGTTGAGTTGGAACAAAACTGAATTTAAATGAATTCAATCGAGTTATAGATAATATTGAATGGAATAAAATTCTTACATAAATAAATAAATGTAAACCAAGTAAGTATTGAATTGAATTAAAATAGAATTGGTGTGAGTTGTAAACAAATCTAATTCAAGCATAAATTGAATGACCTTATTATAAATAAATTCAACAATGAATTGTTAATGTAAATTAAATTTAAGAATGGAAAAAAGAATAAACTAATCGAATAAATTAGTAAATAGTTGGGATTTGATTAAAGGAAAATCAAATCAAAGATTTAAATGGAAGTTGATGGAATATAATAAATTTAAGTTATTGGGTGGAACAATTTGAAGAAAATAAATAACTTAAGTAACTTGTGAGATGGTTATTTAAAATATTGGTTGTCGAGTTTAATAAAATGGTTTGAGAATTGGTTGGAAGTAATTGTAATAAGTGTCGAAACCATACATATATGCTTATGAAAATATGTAATGCTATATAAGGGTAATGCTATAAACTTCTTATATATAGTGCTTATATATAATTATATCTCTTGTCAAATTGCAAAAGCTCCTCCGTACAAAGGAGACTCTGCCAAAAAAATTCAAAATTTTTGGGAGTTAGAAAAAAAAATTAGCAACAAAACGATGTCAAATTGAAAATTGAAATAAATTAGTGGATGAAACTAATTTAAAATAATGACAGGAATCAGTTACAAATGGAAGATAGTCAACAAAATTCAATATTCCGAGCTGCAGATAAATTGAATTCACATGGAATTGGAAATTCAGATTTAAAATAAGAGGACATAAAGGCTAAAGTGGTAGAGTAATAATATAAGAATATATATAATGCTTATATTAAACTTAAGAAATGAATGGTGAGATTATTAAGTAAATTTGATATTGAGAAAATTATTCCAAGTGGATAGAAATCAAAATAATGTGGATAAAAGAAAATTGATATAGTTGATAATCAATGGATATAAATACGCAGGATATACGTATATTATTTTATTCGCATAACAATTTGATCCAGATTCGAGCACAGAATTTCGAGATAGTTATATCGATCCGAGTTAGAATTTTTCACTCGATTTTCGACGACGGACCATGGATATGGATTTTGATTGATTCTGGAAATTCTCTATCATAGTTGTGGCTATGCAAGGAGAATGACAGTTTCTGATCAAGAAACCAGATCTGAGTCCGCACTAGGAATTCGGGTGGACGATACTAGTTCGGAAGTGAAATTGTGTGATCGAGCGAGCGATCGAATTTGATATTGTGTACGAATGGTATATGTACATCATACGGGCTTGATTGCATAGATATTGAAATTCTGTAAGAAGTCAATAAAATTTGGAAAGAGTTGGTGCTGTAGCTTACAAAGTTGAATTGCCAGAATGGATGTCTGGAATTCATTGTGTATTCCATATATCCCATCTAGGAATTTGTTCATGATTCATCATCAGTGTGGAACCAGTAGTCCAGGAAGATTTAGAAGTCGAGTCGAATTTGACTGTGGTCAGGAATCTAGTTAGATTGCTGATCAAGAATTGAGGCTACTCAGGAGTAAGGTAGTGAGGCTCGTCGTAGTGTTGTGGAGTGAGGATACTGGAGTTTGCTCATGGGAAACTCTGGAAAATTTTAGGAAAGCTTATCCGGATTTGTGTTCGGATAGTTAGTGATGTTTGTTAGGATAGACTGTTGGTTGTTCGTTAATATATGAATGATATCTATGTTTGAACGGTTGGTATAACAGCTTTTAAATTATCTTTGTTATAAATTTCGGGGACGAATTCTTTTAAGGGGGAGGAATGTAACGACCCTGGATTTGGGCCCTATTTATTTTAATAAATATTTGATCTAATTAAATAAAATGTGAACTGATCATACTAAAATGAATATGATTTCAGAAATATTTACCATTTGTTTATATAAATTTGTATTTTAAAAAGGAAATTGATTTGTAACATTTAAAATTAAATCTCTTAATAATATTTATAATAAAATTTGTCTTATATAATTTAATTAAAATACTTTACTTTGTTTACATCTGATAAATATACATATGAATAATAATGTTTGAAATTTAAAATAAATCCCTTTATAATATTTATTTTATATCATTAAATTAAAATACTTTCTTTTGTTAACATTTGATAGAAATATCTATAGATGACAATGTTTAAAATTAAAAATATAATTCTATCAGTATAAAATATAAATATTAAATTTAAGTAAAACTTAAGGATATAATTTAAATAAAATACAAATACAAATAAGTATAAGTATAAATGTGAGTAAATCATATTAAACATAATTTAAATATTGATAGTTAAGTATGAAATATAAATATAAATGTAAATAAACCATATGAACCTAATTTAAATATTTTTAGCTAAAATATAAATACAAATATAAATACAAACAAGGAGTAAAGTGAAATCAAAATGCAGAATAAAATTTAAGAACAAAGTATATAGAATAGGATGAAAACAAGGCAAAACCATAAAATAAAATAAGCCAGGTAAACATTATTAAGCTAAAAGTAATACCAGACAAAAACAAAAATAAGTATGTAAACTATACAAATTAAATGCCTTTATTCAAATCCAAATATTTACTTAGAAAAAAATATCTTCGTAAACAAAGCTTCATTCACAAGCCATATGCATACCTGCAAAGTATATACCTTTATATAAATATTTATATATACAGCAAATCTCAATTATGATATGCAAACATATTAGGCAACAAAGCATTAATTACTATCAACTCAGCCTAATATTTGTCACTTCACACTATATAGCAAATATGGTTAAAATAAAGCAAGACAGAGGATCCAGATAATACCTCCTTCATACTACTACTGTTATCTCATATATACGTATGTAGTTGCTTTTTAGTTCAACTTCGTTCAACAAACATATAACAAAACCTGAGAAAAATAAAAAGAAGAAAAAGAAGAAAAACAAAACTCAAATCTTTATTTAAATCAAAAACAGGAATTCCAGACAGTTTCAAGTTTCAAATAATCAACATCAAATTTGTTCTCTATTCAGAAATTGTGCAGGTGAGTAAACTTAATTTTTATGAGTTTTAAAGTTAATCAAACAGTTCAATCTTCATTTATAAACTGTTTGTATATGCTTCAGTTCGCATATGTTTTGAGATGCTCTGTGTTCTCTGAAATTTGGTACAGGTTTCATATTTGAATTAAAACTCAAGATATTCTTATTTAAATCATTGATAAACTTTGATTTCTCAACAAACAAGATGCTAAACTTCAAATAAAGATTTTTAAAAGGTTGATTTAAATCATCTTCATCAAGCACACCACTGTAATGTTGATGTTCAGGTAATTAAGTAATAATTGAAAATATTCGATTGTGCAAAATATTGATTCAAGATTATATATTGGATTCATACTGCAAGATGTGATTTTTAAAACAAAAATCAAGATTTATAGATTAATATTCAAAGTGCAGTTTGGGGTTGAACTAAAATTGCACTTCTTCCTATTTCAAGTGATCGATTCAATTTTAATTGATTGTTAACGCTAAAATTTGAACGCTAACACCCCGGTGTACGAAGTGAAATTGTGAAAGCACCACCCGATAGCTCGGGAACAGATTATAAGCAGATAATAGCGAAAAAGCAGTAGACAACAGCAATTTTATAGTGGTTCGGCTTAAGAGAGAGCCTCGTCCACTTTGAATATCTTTATTGACGATTTGATTACAAGTCGATGGAATTACACTTTGATTACAACACACTTCGAGTTACAAGTGACTTAGAACAAGTAGCCTAAACTTCAATGTCGATCCAAATCTTTGAACTCATGTTGGACATGTATGATTTCTTCGTGAAGTTCCTTGAGGCGTTCTTTATATCTCAAAAGCTTTAAGTGTTGGAGTAGTTCAGAATGCAGCAGAGTAACGGCGCTTGGAATGAATGAGCCGAAAAGTCCTTTGAATGTTGGAGGTGGCCATGTATTTATAAGCAAATTTCTGGGCTGGAATTGTTGATCAAGTCATGAGTCGTGACCGACTCAGGATGAACCGTGACCGACTCACATATCACGAGTCAGCAAGCAGTGGCATAGATGAAATGGCATTGAGCTTGTTCCTCGTATGCTTAGGTCGCCAGCGACTTATGGTAGGTCGTTAGTCACCTTGAGTCGTTGGAAACCCTGAGTCGTTGGAAACCCTGAGTCGGTCTGCCCCATAAACCACTAACTAGTTAAACCACTCTGCTCCTCTAAGATATTAACTCGTTGAGTCGTTGATCCGCTGAGTCGTTACGAACCTTGTGCAGATGAGTCGGTCCAGTCCTTGAGTAGATGAGTAGGTCCAGTCCTTGAGTCGTCTCATATGAGCCGTGAACTTCGTCGAGTCGATAACTCACTGAGTCGGCCTGTCTCATGAACCGTTAACTTCCATGAGTCGTTCCATTCCTCTAAGTTGCCTTGAGCCTTAGCTCGTCAGCCAATTGAGTCGCTACCAGTTGAGTCGGTCCTTTCCTTAAGTTGCTGAAGCCCTTTGATTCGTAAATCCAATGAGTCGTTAAAGACCTTAAGTGGATGAGTCGGCCCAAGTTTCAACTCGTTGGCAGAACAGGGTTAACATTGATGAAACTTGAATTGAAGCATGTTTATCCATCCACGATCTCGGGAAAAATGTGAAAAAAATTATTTATTGCATGAATTAAGAAATTAAGGTCATTTTAGGGTTTATTTGTCGTTTTGTTCATCACTGTAAACGCAACAAATTCATCGCCTACACGGGTTCGAGCTTCACGTGGTTCAGGAGGGAGGAAGCGTATCGGGTCGTGGTGGTGTGGCTGGGATTCGAGCTCCTTTGACGGTCGGTGTGGCGTTCTCAAGTCTTATTTGCCGAAGGTCATGTTTTACAGTTTTTTTTTGTGGAACTGTAAATTTTTGATTTCGATCATTTGAGGATGATCTGGGTTTGGATTTCATGTTATCGCATGATTTGGGATTTGCGCGATGGGTTGACGTTCGCCAGTGACGAGTCGTGCCGCCGTGCACGTGTACGGCGGCGGGTTCTCGTGTCTTTGTCGAGATTTTCTGCCTTGAGTCGTGCACGCGTTTTTTGGTTGGGCCTTCGGGTTTGAAGTCAAGTATGAGCATGGTTTTGAGCCTGATTTCTTTAGGTGTTATCTTAAGTTAAAATTTAAACATACTGTAAATAAAAAATAAAAAAGAGAAGGAGAGAAGAAGACGGGTGTGCGTACAGGAAAGGCACGGGTGACTTTGGGGGATAACTCGAAGTAGCGCACGAGTTTTGAATAGGGGAGGTCTCGGGTTTTTAACAGGGAAGCCTCGGGGTTTATTTAATCTACAGTTTTGTATTTTTTATAAAGTAAGTGTTCTCAACCCAGTTTTAAGCATTTGTAACTAAATGATGGTTAAACGGTTAAGTCAAAAATTTGACACAAATCTTAATTATTCTAGGCAATACATTAACAATGTTCTAACACTTAGTTTATATTTTAATTTTGTAATTAATTTAAGTAAAAGTTAATTAACAAATTGAGTTGTAGTTAGTATTATAATTGACTTTAAATTTTAAGGGAGAAGATTGTCAAAATGTCAATTAAGTTGAATAATGATCATTTATTTATTAATTATATTAGAAAGAAATTAAGAATAACTACTTTATAATTGTAATCAAAGATTGATAAACTAATGATTAAGTGATAAGTAATTTGTAAACAACTACTTAAGTTAATTAATGACTGATTAATAGCTAATTAATTAAGTAATTAAATTTAGAATTAAATAAATAATTAATTAAGAAATTAGCAGTTAACAAATAAGTAATTAAGTTTATTAATTAATAATTAAGTTATTAATTAATGATTAAAAGAATACCAAGGTTAAATAACTTGATTAAGAAAGTAACTAATCAAAAAGTGTGAAATAAAATAATTAATTAATTAAATAATTAAGATTCAATAATTGATTAAGGAATGATTAATTTACTTAAATAATTTGAAAAGAAATAAATAATTAATTGTTGATTAATTAAAATAGGGTTAAGTGATTAACTCTCAGGTAATTAATTTAAATTAAATTAACTACAAATGAGAATTTAAGATGATTGCTTATAGATTGTTGTGTACGTGGCATATGTGATTTGTGATATTTATTTGATGATAATTCTTTGATATTCTGTGATATGTTGTGATATATCTATGATGATTGTGTATGAATTATCTATGAAAAATGCTATGTGAATTATATCATTGAATTTAAACTGTTTAAGTTAATTAGACAACTTGGCCTTTAAAATGGCGTTTGGACTTCGATGAGACCGGGATTAGGTGTCAATTTGATATTTCAAAAACCACATCCACTACAAGAAAACTGCGGTTTACCTACGCCAAAATGGCGTAGGCGGGGCGTAGGTAAATGCATTAACTACGTAACCCTTACGCGAATTTTGGCGTGGGTAAAACTTGCGTAGCTAATAAAATACCTACGCTTTACCTACGCCATCCGTTGGGTTGTTTCCTACGTCTTTCCTACGCCATGATTTTTCTACGTCTTTCCTACGCCTCGTTATTCCAACGATTTTGCTACGACATTTTTACTTCTTTCGTTACCCACGTCTTTCCTACGTCATCCGTTTACCTACGTCTTCCCTACGTCTTGTTTTTCTACGCTTTCCCTACGCCATTCTTACCACTCTAACCAAAAAGAAAAAAAGATATTTGTGCTTGTGTGATTTTTGATTGCATTTGGGAGTGTGTGTTGTTTTCTTGTTCTCTTTTTATTTTGCATTTGCATCTCTTCATATATATATATGTGTGTGTGTATATATATGCTATATGTATGTATGTATATGTATTTATATAAGAAAAGAAAACACCCAATTTCGAAAACATAAGTATTTTTATTATTTGCATTTGCATTTGCTCTTACATCAATTTTTTTACAATTGCATTTACATCTCCTCTTTGGTACAAAAAAATTGCATAGAGTTGTTCGCTGTGCATAGGCATTTCTACGAACCATCCCAAACTCACTTCAACAAACCTTATAATCCCCTTCAAACTCCATTTGCCTTCACCATCCACCACTGCCATCAAACCAAAAATTACACTTCATCAAACCAAAGACCATTCAAACTTCATCAACATTGCCTTCACTATCAACTCATTTGCAATCAAAACTGCATATGCCTTAACCACATACAACCCCGACACTAACAGCGGTATCCACCACCAGTACAATCGAAAGAACAACCACCAATTCTCAATCTCCCCGTCCTTGGTATTCATCCCAAAACTGCAACACATTCCTCAGCACTCACATATACCAAATCCACAGTTACCACTAAAAACTGTTACCATTGTAAAAACTGCCTACATCACCATTAACTACTTCATTCCCTCCCCGTCGATTCCAACTTCAGATTGCAATTCCATCACATCCACAAAATTTGCTGACAGCAACTCCCTGAATTCACTTCGACAAAAACTACTGTCATTTCATTTTCCATCGAACAAAACCATTCCTCCACTTCGACAACCTCAATAACCCACTCACCTTTCTGCTCCTCTACAACACACTAACTTCCTCCCCCCTTACATTGCACCAACCTCTTCAAACCATCAAACATACAACTGCACATAATATTCCTCCACCATGACAGATCACCACACTTCACTAACCCCTTACATTCAACTGCAACAAATCCCAAACTTCTTCTCGAGTAACAACCAAGTCTTCAAATACGTTCACCTTCTTCATCCCTCACTAGAACCTCCATAAAACACCAGCATCTAATTCCAATCGACATCAACCACAACTTACCCTATACATACCCGCAAACTACCACCTGCCTCTGCAAAACACTTCGCAACAACCCACCACAAGTTGTTCAAACAGAGAACATAACTCGGGCTTTTTTTCTTTTTGACTGAAGGGAACTATGACCATACTTAAATTGAAGATATGAAAACTCACAAAGCGCCATCAAAAGTTATGAAATACTACAACTAAAATTACAAACTTAAATTGAAGTTTGACTGATATGAGTTAGTTGCAGTTGATTTGTTACTATTATCAAACATGCGATTACAAATAGGGTAAGGGGGAGAAAAAGAAATCCAAATTTACCAGCTAGAATTTGCAATCCAAAAATTCAGCAAACTACCAAATAACCCAAATTCATATTCAAAACTCTTCAGCATTCAAACATCTTATTTCAAACAAACGATTTGTAGCCAAGGATCTTGAATTCAATGATATTTGAGTCAGGAAAGAAAAGAAAAGAGAAGAACGTACGAGTAGAACCACCATTATTGCACAACAACAAGCCTACCTCAATCTCCAGTATTACAATGAGGGTGTTGAGGAAACAATTTAAGGACTTCCTTTGTAGATTCCATGAGCTCGGCCATTTCGGTTTTGGAGTCTTGAGATTCAGTGTTATTTGTAGATTTTTTGCTTCAGGAAGTGGTGTATTTTTCTTAAAATTTAGGCTGAATTTTACACGCCTTGTGGACGAACGAACGAAATTTAGGGTTTTTGAGAACAAGGGTCTGGATTTGGGAGCGTGAGAGGAATGGAGTAATTTGTTATTTTAATTTTCGGGGAAACAAAAGGCGGGCTGTGAAATTTTCGGGGGAACATAAGTAGTGTACCGCGGGTGTAGGGATGGCGTGGGAAATTTCTTCGCCTTCCTATGGCATACTTTTGGTGTATGGAATTTCCTACGCCTTTCATAAGTCGATCTGAAAATGTAAAAAATTGACAGAGGCGTGGAAATGGCATAGGAGATTATCTATGTCTTTTCTACGGTATAATTTTGGTGTAGGTGATTTTCTACACCTTTCCTACGCCTCGATTTTTTTTCTACGTATTGAAGTTGACGTAGGAAAGACGTAGGAAGTTTCCTTACGTCTTCCCTATGCCTTTACCTCTTTCTACCTGTTTCCTACGCCTTCGCTACGCCCCGCCTTCTGGTGTAGGAAAGACGTCGGAAACTTTGCGTAGGAAATTGAAGTATTTTCTAATAGTTATCGATCCAATTTAAACGATAGGTCGTGACATATCAATTGGAGATTGAGATGGTGTTTTCAGAATGCAAGGTTTATCGTCGTTTACTCTGAGGGTTATTCCAAAATGAGTGTGACGAGATAATGCCTTCGGTTTCGTTCGAACCCGGAACGAACTTGTATGGATTGAGCGCTTTCAACACATCATTAGGTAGACGATGAGCATTCTAAGAGATATGTCCTGTAAAGGTAATCGTAGCCTCAAGCCTCATCAACTGGGAATGGCTAAAACAGGGGAGGTGCAGCAAGGTTAGGTGGGTCATGCCCAAGCAGGACAAAATATTCCCCTGTCTAGATGTCCCTTTTTATTTCGGCTGTGTGGGCGGTTGCTAGCTACAACCGTTGGGTTTATCTTGTTCGGGACTGTTCAGTAAGGAATGGTTCCGGCCTTGTGTTGTAGGGGGGTCGGGAGTGATCCTCGGTACGGTGATCTTGGCCCCATACTGTGACGGGCGGTAACCCAGTAGCCCTGCCATTGTTGGAAATCCATTTTCCCTACGAGACCCTACGGTTTTGATTTGTATTACCCACTTTTGTGGCTAGTAGCTGGAATATGATAGATGTAACAATTTCGGATATTTTCTATTTACTTGAAAACCCTAGACACTACTATAATATCACTAGATTTCCTAGAAAATGTTTTGGTTAGCGTAAGGTAAAAACTTACCCGTATTTATTTGTGGGGGGTCTTACGTGATACCTTTATTTCCAAATGTTTTTCAAAGTTAAATAACTTTAAATCGTTTACTCATACCAGACCCATGTCTGACCCGGAGTTTATATTTTATTTTTCATAAACTCTTGGGTACTCAAATTTTTATGAGTAGCCAAGTGATAGGTTTTGGACTTAGGTTTATGGAGGAGCTTGGAGCTGGAGTTTCCAGACGTGTGTGTGTGTGTGTGTGTGTGTGTGTGTGTGTGTATGTATCGAGTTCCACCATGTTAGCTGATGTATACTGTATCTCTGATATATATAGTGACAGATGTATATATGACTGTCATGTGTATTGATATTGTATAACCCTGATGTATGTCTAACTATGTGATATATATGTGATATATTATATTTTGTTCCATTCCGCTATGAGATTCTGATGTTGTTGTTCTTTCTTTCTCTTCTTTTCTATTTCTATCCCTTTCTTTTCTTAATGATGATACGTCTTTCTGGTAGTAGAAGGGCGGGTCGCCACATATCCCTTAGCAACTAATTTGGCTTTAAATTTATCAATGGATCCATTTGTATTCAACTTTTTCTTGAATATCCATTTACATCCTATAGGTTTCGCATCAGGAGGTAAATCAGTTAAAACCCAAGTTTGGTTTAACAGTATGGAATTCATTTCATCATTGATAGCTTATTTCCAGAAATTGGTATCTCTGGAACTCATAGCCTCAGAATAAGTTTTTGGATCGTCATCGACGTTCATTACGTATTTAGTCACATTTAGGACTTCGTCCTTACTTCCTTCTGCAAGATATGTAATGAAGTCAGGACCACAGTCCTTCTCTATTCTTGCTCTTTTACTTCTTCGTTGTTCAATACTATTATCTGGTACTGACACTTTCTTGCTGTATTGAGCAGGAGCATAATCATCATCATTGATATCATTAGTCATACTAGGTTCTGGACTAAATGATCTCAATGGGATCTCAACAGTTTGATTTTCAAAAAATTCTACATCTATAGATTCTATAACTTCTAGGGTGTCTAGAATAAGGAATCTATAAGTTATACTATTAAGTGAATATCCTATGAAAATACATTTAAATGCTCTATTTCCTAACTTTGGTCGTTTAGGGTCTGGTTTTCTAACATATGCTAAGCAACCCGAAACTTTAAGTCTAGTTAGGTTAGGTTTCCTATTAAACCATAATTCATAAGGGGAAATATTATTCTTTTTAAGTGGTACTCTATTTAAAATATAACATGCAGATAACATAGCATCACCCATAGGTTATGAGGTAAATTAGAACTTATGAGCATGGCATTAACCATTTCCACTAAAGTTCAATTTTTCCTTTCAGCAACACCATTTTGTTGTGGTGTGTATGAGGCAGTACATTGGTGAACTATACCTTATTGTTTACAAAACAACGTGAATTCATTTGAGAAATATTCACCACCACGATCTGAATGTAATATTTTAATTTTAACTCCTAATTGTGTTTCGACCTTTGCTTTGTAAATTTTGAATTTCTCAAAAGGCTCATCTTTAGTTTTCATTAGATATACATATGCATATCTAGTATAATCATCAATGAATTTTATAAGTATTGGTTACCACCATAGGTGATATGATTGTTAAGTCACCCACATCACTATATACCAAACCAAGCAAACTAATTTTCCTTTCTACGGATTTGAAGGATTTTCGGTGTATTTTTGCTTGAACACATATTTCACATTTAGAGATGGTATCGAAATCACAATCAGAAATTAATCCTAATTTATTCATATTTCTAATGGATTTATAATTAACATGTTCTAATCTGCCATGCCATAAATTAATAGAATCAACAATATAAACAGAAGATTTCTTTATTAGGTTCAACTTAATCATGCCGTTACAAGAGTATCCCTGTCCAATGAATTTACCATTCTTAGACAACACTAGCTTATCAGACTTATACACCATCTTGAATCCTCCTTTGTTAAGAAGGTATCCATAGACCAAATTCTTACACATATCAGGTACATAAAATACATTGACTAATGTAAGAACTTTTCCAGAGGTGAGAGGAAGTTCTATAGTGCCTTTTCCCAGAACTTTGCTTGGAACTTTATTTGCTCTAATAACTTCGTCGGCTTCTCCTTTATTTTCTTCGTAACTCTTGGAAAGATTATGGTCTATGCAAATGTGAGTGGTTGCTCCAGTATCGAACCACCAATCATTATCATTGCCACTAACGGAGTTCGCCTCTTGCACTACAGCCACAAGCATGTCTTCGACCATATTCACTTTTTGTTGTTTCTTCCGCAGACAGAAGTTTCGGGCATAGTGGTCGGGCTTGTTACAAAAATAACAAGCACCTTTCTTTTTGTTGTTGGTTTTGGAATGATTTTTCTTCTTAAACCATGTCTCATTCTTTGGATTTAATTTATAAGTAATTTCAACATTATTTTCCTTAGAATGGGACTCAATTTGCGGATTATCATCTAGATCGCGTTTACGAGAGTCTTCTTCAATACGAAGATGACGCTGCAAACCGTCTAAATTATAATCCATTTTCTCATGCTTCATCTTTTTCTTATAATCATTCCAACTATGCGGAAGTCTAGAATTATAACTCCAACAACAAAAGATTCAGGGAGATTAATTCCAGCATTTTTAGTTGATTCACCAATAGTAAGATTTCGCTTACTTGCCCAATTATGGACTTATTGGTGGCCATTTTGAAATCTATAAAATTGGAAATAAGAAACTTTTTATTACTTGCCTCGGATATGCGGTACTTATTCTCCGGCGCAGTCCAGAGTGTCTTAGCTGTTTTGAAGGTCCTATGAGCATTGTAGACTGGGGTAGATAGCGAATTCAAAATATGACCTCTGCATAGGAAATCGTCCCCTTTGCGCTTTGCACGTTTAGCCCTTAGAGCAGCATCATCTTTATCAGTTTCCTTCGGGATTTCTTCCAAGTCATTTTCCAAAATGAAGAACAACTTGGCGATGACCAGGAAAATTTTCATTGTCTCTTGCCAACGAGTGAAGTTGTCGCCATCAAAACGCTCCAATCGAGCTAGATGCTGATTCATAACTGGTAGAGCGCTCGAACCTTCCATGGCTAAAGAATATTGTCTGAAATTTGTTGGGGAATTTTGCAGTTCGAGGCGAATTTGATTGTAACGACCCGGAATTTTGGGTAATATTAATTTAATAATCTGTGTTAATAATTTAACTGGTTTGATAATTTTTCTTTGTAATTTTAATTTTAAACTAATAAATTATTCTTTTAAAGGTTAATAAATGTTTAATCTGTTAATAGTAATCAATATCTTTCTGGCAATTTAAATATTGATAAGATTTGTTTTTCAAAACTAATGAAATATTTATTCTATTTATAATATATACTATTGACATATATTGTGAATAGAAGAGCTTTTGTTTTAAATTAAAGATTAATTTTCAAATTTGTAACATATATGTATGTATATGTTATAGTTTGATATTGTTTTGAAATTGAATTTTAATTCATTAATAATTTTATAATGTATGAATAAATATTGTAATTTAAAGCTTTGTTTAAATTTATATCTTCAAAAGTTAATTTAGATTAATTCATTTGTTTTTAAAATATAAGATAATTATTATTTTTAATATGCTAGTTTATAAGAGGGATTTAAATAAAGTTTTGTTTTGTTTTCTTTTATAATGCTTAAACTTTAAAGTGGTTATAAATATATTAAGTGTTAAATAAAATCTTTTTAAAATAATCTCCAAAATTTAGAATAATTTGTAAACATAATAGTATGTAAATAAATTACAAAATTCACATTTACATAAATATAAGATATAATTATCTTTGTAATAGGGTTTTTAATACAATTATGCAAGAGTTTAACACATGTAAAGCTATTAAATAAACTAAATGACATTTGTAAAGTAATTAAACAAGATGAATGACAATTGTAAGAATGTAAATAAGTGGCAACCATTTTATTCAAATTTTTAATAAATATTGTAAGAAGAATTTGTTTTCTTTCTCATTTCTTTTTCTTCCCTCTTTCAAATGTAAATGGAAAAAATCAGAAAACAAACTTCCAAAATATGAAAAAGAAATCCAAAAGAAAATCTGAAGTTCTTTCCCACATAATAAAATCTGTAATTTCAAATCCTAAATTGTAAAGCTTACATTTGCAATTGATCTTCAAAGCCTCAACCTGCAGTACAAATAATATTCAACCTGCAACTGATAAAATCAAGTTCAACCAACAATTCAGAATTAAACTGCAATTTTCAACATGCAAGGGAAATCAACCTGCAAACCAAAGATGTTCAACTCAGCAATTTCATCAGCAAGCAATTGAAGTTTTTCTACAAATTTTAAGATATAAGCCTGGAAGTACTAACCTTCTCTGTTATTAAATCTGTCCTGCAAATTTACTGAGGTGAGTAAATCTTATTTTAAAAACAGGTTTTGATTTAATCTTTGTTTGAATGTTGCATGCTAAAGTATTTGATTTAGATAATGCATGTATGTTTTCCTGTATGTATGTTTAAAAAAAATAATAATAAATACAGTGAATGCCTGCATCTGAATACTGTGATATACAGGTTAGTTTTATTTTTAAAAAAATATCAATAACTTGATTTTGAATACGATTTGAAATGTGATTTGTAAATGAAAGTTGTTTGTGATCAAGTGATTGATTGACTAAAAATAGTTATAGAATTTTAAAATGAATGATTTGCTCAAAAATTTCAAAATACAGTGGAAAACCAAGTATAGGCAAAATTTTATAGTTTCAATTTCTAGTTTTGAACTTATAAACGAATTATAATTGGGAAGTTAGGATTTTTAAATTTGGTATCACAATTTTTAATTGAGTAATTAAATCGAAATTCGAGTTTGAACATTTTGGGAACTTTTATGAACTACAAATGATTCACACAATAATTTGAGTTGTAATTCTGGAAGAAGCTTTCGTGTGAGTTAGTGATTTAGGGAAAAATATTCGAAAATTTTTCCAATGCTTAATTTGTTTGTAATCGAACAAAATATGGTTTTAGAGTTAATTTGGTTCGGTCAAACTGCAATGGGTTTTGCGTCATAGGTAGTGATTCGAGTGGATTCATTTTTGGTGGGAATGAAGTTTGAGTCACGACGCTTTGATGATGAGGACGGCAGGGTTGGTCGGCGTCAAGGAGCGTGGCCATGGAGGAGAGATTGGGGTCGATGTTGTTTCTGCAGTTGGTTCGAATGGGCATTTTTCGATTCGCGTGTTGATCGAAGGATCTGGGTTCACCTGAGTGGTCGCGAGTGGGTTTGGGACCGGTGGTAATGGTCGCGACGTTCACCTGAGGACGGCAACGGTGGGGCATATGCACGCGTGTATATAGTGTACACTGGAAGTGGGGTAATTGGAGAAGATGGAGTTGTCTCGGGTAGGGGATCGTGTAAGCTTCGGGTTTGACTCGAAGGGGATGGATTTGGGTTTGCTTCGGGGTTAACTCGGGTTGGAGGGTGGTTTGCTTCGGGTTTTCCCTTGGTGTTGTCTGATAATAGTTTTATAAAGGAGTAAAATGAAAACTTGAAACTTGCTGTTTAAAAATTTAATGTTAATCAAATTAATAAAGCATAAGTTGAAATTATATAATTTATTTCAATTTAAATTTATTTAAAGGGATTTCATATTGGAAGTAACTTAATTACATTTTGGATCTCAATTTAAAAAGGATATTTTGAATCTAAATATTAAATCGAAGTTAAGTTTAAAATGTTAAGTAATGATTCATTCTTAAGATTTCAAATTTATATTTGAAATAAATAAGATTAATTTGAATGTTTTAAAGTATTGAAAATTTTGAAATTTTCTTTTAAATTTTAAATAAGATTATCATTATGATTTTGAATCCAAATAGGATAGCTGGTTTGAGATGTTAAAATTTGATTTAATTCATTACAAAATAAATAAGGTAAATTTATCTTGATTTGAATATTAAACTTGATTGTTAATAAGGAAAGTTTAATTAAGATTAATGTTCTCTTAATTAATTAAGGATTTGAAATTATAATTAGTTAATTATTTATTAAATTTTAAATAATCACTTAATTATGGGTTAATTAAGTGTAATTACTTAATAAATAAATTAATGATTAATTGTTGAATGTAATTAAGGAAGTTAATCGCTTATGGAAGTAATTAATAGTAATTACTCATGGAGTAATTAGTAGAAGTGATTATTTTTTAATCACTTAATGATATCAATTTAAGAATTGATTAATATGATTGTTGAAGTTAATTAATTATGAAGTAATTAATTCATGAATTAAGAATTATTTAATGATAAGATTAATTATTTGCTAAGTAATTAATTAAAAGATTTATTAAGGTTTATTAATGGAAGTAATTAGAGATAATTACTTATGTTAGTAATTAAGAATTAATTACTTAATTTATTTTAGTTAATTAATTAATGTGATTAATTAATTAATGAATATGATTAATTTAAGATTAATTACCAAGTGTAATTAATTAAAAAGTAATTAATTAATTTAGTAATTAAATAAGGATTTATTGTTAATTTAAATTGATTAATAATTACTTAATGAAGTAATTAAGGATTAATTAATTGAATTAATTAATCAAGGATTAATTTAATTAGAAATTAATTAGTAAGAAGTTAATTAATTTAGTTAAGTAATTACAAATTGTTAAATACTAATTAGGATTAATTAGTTGATTAATTATAAGTTAATTATTTAATTAATTAAAGTAATTATTAATTAATAAAGATCATTAATTAATATAATTAATGATGTTAATCAAGGTTGATTAATAAATTAATTAATTAAATGTGATTGATTAATTGTAATTAATTAAGGTTTAATGTAATTAATTAATTAATTAATGAATAATCATTAATTGTTGTAATTAGTGATAGTAATTAAGATTTAATTACTGAATATGGATAGGATAATTACTTGAATGTAATTAATCAAAGAAAGATTAATTAGTGAAGATCATTAGAGATGATTAATTTATTTATTTGGGATAAATAAATAAAGAATAATTCAAGTAATCCAATTGATTTGAGTTAATCAATTGTGTTATGGATGAATGATTAATATTGGATGATTGATTGATATTGGATGTTGAATGATATTGGATGATTGGTTGATATTGGATATTGGTTGATACTGGATATCTTTGTTATATGATATGCTGCTTTGTGAAGATGAATGTTAGTATGAATTATCTGTTATGATAATATAATTCATCTATCTGTTTATGTATCATCCTGAATTAAGTTAAACTGTTTAAACCCTCAAGTATAACTTGGACATTAAAATGGCGTTTGGTTTCGGTGAGACCGGGATCGGGTTTGCATATTTGGATATCCGAAAACCACACCGATTCCAATTAAACGTTAGGTCGTTAATCCAAGTGGAGCAAGTGAAGACTCGAGGCGCAAGGGTTATACGTCGGTATAACTCTGTGGGTGATTCCTTAATGAGTTTGACGGAATAGTACTTATAGATTCGAGATGGAAAATCAGAGTGCAAGGGCTATGGTCATTGACTCTGAGGGTGATTCCAATAATGAGTGCAACGAGATAGTGCCTTCGGTTTCGTTCGAACCCGGAACGAACTTGTATGGATTGAATGCTTTCAAAACATCGTCAAGTGGACGATGAGCATTCTAAGATAATGTGTTCTATAAAGGTAACCGTAACCTCAAGCCTCATCAACCGGGAATGGCTAAAACAGGGGAGGTGCAGCAAGGCTTCGTTGGTAGCTCCCACTGGAGAGCAAGATTTTCCCCTGTCTAGAAGTCCCTTTTTATTCGGCTGTGTGGGCAGTTAGGTCGCGGCCAACAGCGGGGTTGTCTTGTTCGGGACTGTCCAGTAAGGGATGGTTCCGGCCTTGTGTTATAGAGGAGTGGGAGTACTCCTCGGTACGTTGATCGAGGCCACGTACTGTGATGGGCGGTACCCCAGTAGCCCTGCCATTGATGGAAACCCATTTTCCCTACGAGACCCTACGATTTTGTTTGTATTACCCACTTTTGTGGCTAGTAGCTGGAATTTAATAGATGTAACAATTTCGGCTATTTCTTATTTACTTGAAAACCCTAGACACTATTATAATATCACTGGATTTCCTATCAAATGTTTTGGTTAGCGTAAGGTAAATTTTTTTCCATGTTTATGTGTGGGGAGTCTTACGTGATACCTTTTCTTTTCAAAGGTTTTCTAAAGTTAAGCAATTTTAACCCGTTTACTCACACCAGACCCCTGACTGACCCGAGTGTTTATTTTCTGTTTTATTAAACTCTTGGGTACTCATATTATGTATGAGTAGTCAAGTGGATCAGGTTAGCTTGACGAATTCTGGAGGAGACATGGAGCAGGAGGCTTCGACGTGTAGTTATATATACATTGATTCCGCTGTGTTGATTAGTATCTGTTTCTGCTGTACTTGAGTTGTATAATTAGACAGAAGTTTATAACTGTCTATTATCTGTTGTTTAAGTTGTGTACTCTGATGTAATGAGATACTATGTAATATTTTATGAGATATATTATATTTTATTCGTTCCGCTGTGAGTTCTCTGATGTTGTTCTGTTTCTTCTTTCTCTTTCTTTTCTTCTTCTATCCCTTTCTTTCTTCAAGATGATGCGATTTTCTGGGAGTAGAAAGTTGGGTCGTCTCACTTGGTATCAGAGCATTAGGCTGAGTGAATACCTAGGCTCTGTAGTAGTGTCTTTCATGAGAGAGCGTACTTGTAATTTTTATATATAACTATATATATATATATATATATATATATATATATATATCTATGTCTACCTAATCTGTTCGGTTATCTGTACGGATTTTCCAACATAAGTTTTAGAGGCAGATGGATGGAGTAGTAGTGTGTGTGTGTGTAACACGACTACCACTGATGGAAGAGTTCCATATGTTTGAGGTTGGAAGTATTTGTTGAGACTGTTGACCTAATACCGTCTTGAGTAAGAATTGTAGTTTGGAGTAAGGATTTCTCTGATATCCGAAGGAAATATTTTTGAAGATTCGGAGTTTGTTTTTGAAGTGTAAGTTTGGAATTCATTCGGGTGAGCGAATTATTCTTGAGTTTGGATTTGATGGAAGTGCAGTAGTAAGTGATGGTATCTTGATACCTGCGTGATGAGATGCAGTATTCTTGGACATTTTCTGAAGATGTTTTCTTTTGAAAATAGTTTGGAAGTAGTCGAGGAGCAATTTTACCTGCTGCAGAAAAGACTCGACTGTGTAGAAGTTGTTTGGATCCTTAGTAAGGAGTTTGGCTGTTTTGGAATATGGGACTAAGGTCTATGAGTTGTTTCTCTTCAAGCATGGTCTCATTGTTATTCCTCAAAGTAAGCGAGTTGTTGATGCTTGGTTTGGAGCCCGAGTTTCTTTTGGAATGTCTGCCATCTCGGAAGTCAGTTGTGTGGTTTGTTGGTGGTTTTGGTTTTGGAGAAGCATTTGGATTTGAAGTCTTTGGTTGGCTGTGGTAGCAGTGCAACTCGAAGTGTTCAGTGTGCTGTCAAGGGGATCTTTTAGCTTTGCAGTGTCATCGAGGTGGAGTTTAGAAGCAGCAGTGTTGCTTATTTCTCTGATGGTTCAGGAATCTTATTGGTTCTTCTAGTAGCAGCGAGCAGTTGGTGGAAGTTATCTTGAAGAATTAACCTTGTTTGAAGAAGTTTAATGCTGTTCTAATTTGTAAAGGGAGGACAATTTCTTTGGAATCTGAACTAAGTAGGATCGCAAAAGTGACTTGCGATTGGTTTGGAATTTTCTTAGGCTTTTTTTGTTTGAGACCGAGGTTCTCATGTGGAAGTAGGAGCTGCTGGAGTAATCTAAAGTTTGTTTACATCTGGAGTTGAGTTCCATATTGTTTTGGTTCCAGAAGCGATGTTGGTAGTTAGCCTGGAAGTTGGATGGTTCTTGGAGTAAGGAGAGTTGGTATAGCAGCTCAGAATTAATTTTGGAATTGGATTTGGATTGATCTAGCTTTTGGTATAGGATTCTGTTTTGAGGATGTATGACTGAGTCAAATAAGTCACTCAGATTTTTATGGATTTGATGAACAAGTTTCCCGGAGATAGTGGATAAGTTTGTATTCGAGTTCATCAACAGTATTCTCATCTATTTTAGAATCAGAGTTGTGCAGCGGAAGCGAGGTACCTGCTGTGCAAGGAAGGAAGTAAGTTCTATTTGATATTACTCGAGTAGTGGAGCTTGTGTTCTGGATTTCGATGGATTTTGGAAAACTTTTCTACTGAATAGGATCCGGGAAGCTGTTTGCTTTGGTCTAGTTGTTTCTGGGATTATCAGCATAGATTAAGCTGATCAGGAAGAGATTGGCAGCCCATGATTGTTTGTTAAGTTACAGAATGAGATAATAAGTTTTGGAATTTGAAGTTGGAGTCTTCAGTGTTGTTAAAATTCTCTGGTTAAGAGGACAGATATTGGATAAGATTGGTTGGTTAGTGCTGAGGCATTTGAAGATTTCTTATCTGTGTTTTGATAGGATGAGATTGGATTGCCAGTTTGGATATGTAACGAACCAGAATTTTAATTAATTAAAATTTGAATATTTAATTAATTTTAAATATAAATAAGTGGAATTTATAAGTCGAATAAATTTTATTTCGAATAATTGGATTTAATTGAATAATTAAATCGATAATTTAATATGTGAAAATACACAAATAATTGAAAATTGGGTTAAATATGATTGAAAATGATTTGTAAAATTTTATTTTATTATGTTGGAGTTAGAACGATATTTTAGAACTTTTAAAATCGAATTAAAAGTTAATTTGTGAAAATTGAATATTTTAATATTTAATCGACTGGTGAAATTAGCCAATTTTCGAACAGTCTCAGAATTGGACAAAACTAGTTTCATTGGATCCGTAATAGTTAGTTATTACCGGATTTCAATTTTCGTAGCAATCGGAGTTATCGTTTGACCGTGGCAGCTCGAAACGCATCGAAATTATTTTAATATTAATTTGGCGAGTTAAAATAGCCATTTTTTTAAAATGTCTCGGATTTCGACGAAACCAGTTTCATCAGATCCGTAATGTGATATTATTGTAAGGTTTTAAATTTCGTGTCAATCGAATTTGCCATTTGTCCGATGCAAGCTAAAACGCCTAGAAAATCGTTTAAATCGGTTTAATTTAAATTGAACGTTTATTGCCATAACTCGCACAGATGACCGAATTAGCTTCCGAAACCTGTTCCATTGTGTCCGGAACGCGGGGTAAACCTTAGAAACGACAACCGGCACGCTTCGTTTGGAGTTCGAAAATTTCGGGATGAATAGTGTTTTCGTCGATTTTCTATATAAGCCCCTCCATATTTTCATTTACAAAACCCTAATCAAACCCTACGTCAAACTGGCCAGCCGCCACCTTCAAAATGGAAGGCTAGAAATGCATCCCTTTCTCTCCTCAATTACTTTCAATCCATCAACAATTAGAGAAAGTGTTCAACATGAGACTTGTAGAGCATGAAGAGAGCTTCGAATCTATACGGAGTTGATCGAAATTGGAGTGATAGAGTGGAGGCTACATGCTCGCGTTCACCATCAGGTCGGCATGCAATACGAGGCGCTGTGGGTGGCTGAGTTCACCAGGGTGGTGGCCGAAGGTAGAGGGGAAGGTGCTCTTCAAGGTGGAAGCTCCTGATCGAGTTATAACGTGGTGTGGTGGTCGGAATAATTAACCCTAGTTTGTGCAAATGGGTTCATACGCACGGCTATTTGGTATAAAAGAACGTGAGTGGAAGATAAAAGAAAGGACGGCAACGATTTTGCTTCAGAAATCCTACGGCCCTGATTAAAAGTTAGGTTTAAAAAGAAATTATATGTTGTAATTTATAAATAAAGATTCGTGTAACTTCATAAATTCATAACTTTTTCATACGAGGTCGAAAACACGCGAAACCAGTTGCGTTGGAATCGTATGGACGAGCACTACGCGATGAAATTGGATTGGAGTCATTTGGAGTTAGTGAAAATTTTGGGCAAAATTAAACGCACGTTTAATTTTATTCGAAATAAATCGCTAAAATGAAATTGAAATCAAGGTGAGAACTTCTCACTCAATCGAATCAGTTTCGATTTTAATTTTAAATAGTTAGATTTAAAATATTTGAATGCATGTTTGAATGATGATTGTTATCTATTGATTGTTAAAATAGACATTATGCGCCGTTAGTAAGCGGATGTTATTTATTAAATACATAAACCGCGAATATTTCATAAACAGTTAAATTGGGATTTTTGAATTTATTATAAAAAGTTTAATGTATAAGTGAATGAAATTTAATTATTTTATAAATCAAAATGATGAAATTATAAAGGACTTTAAAGACGTTTTAAAATAATAGTATAAATTGATTTATATAAAAGATTTATAAATGGATATTTATAAATTGAAATATTGAAATTATAAAACGAGTTTTTATAAGTGCTAGAACGAATTGTGAATGAACTTCAAAATTTAATGAAATTTATAGGATTATAAACAGTGAAGTTATAAATGAAATTTTATAAGCAGTAGGTTTATAAAATTTGTGAAGTTATTAAAGGAATAGATTTGGGTAAATAAATGAATCTTATAAGTTATAAGATTTATAAATTTGGAAGTTTAAAAGAACGATTTTTGTAAACGAATAAATTATAAGTGTTTAACTTATAACATGAACTTTTGGTTTAAAATTGAGTTATAAATCGAATAGGTTAATAAAGAAAATTTATAAAGGAAGTTGTTATAAGATAAATAGAAATGGAATTTATAAACGTTGTTTTATAAATTCGCAACGACTTATTTTGATAAGTAAATTATTATAACTTATTTATGGAGTTATATTCACGTTTTAGACAATGAATAATCCTTTGAAACAAAATGAATAAAAATGATGAAATTGGTTAACAAGCATATTCACGTTTTTGAATAGTGAATAATATGTTAAAGAAAATGTTTAGAATGTGATATTTTAAATAGAATTAAAACAATCTAATGATGTTTTAAAATATGTTGAGATTTGAAACCATAGATTTCGACATTCATTGTTGAAATAGACGTTTTCGAGAAATAGAAGGAAATGGTGGACTATAACACTGTTGTTATAGTAAATGATTTCCGAAAGGAAATGTTTTGTATAGTATTGGGATTTATATATCTATTTTAATTTCAAATCCCTATACTAGTTATTTTGGGTTGTCGTAACGATGTTTTACGCAACATTCGTTTTGGCCCAAATAAATATGTTTAAGATAATGATTTCCTTAAAGAATGAAATATGTGCTTAATCTCGATTAAGTATATTGAATATTTTCTAAAGGTTGAAAGTAAATAAAATTTGTGAATTACTTATGAATAAATAAGTATGGAAATGTTTTTCCAATGTGAAATGAAACGTTTTGAGAATCTATCTTTTTGAAGATAAATTGAAATGAATAATTGAAATCGTTTATTCATAAATATTTTGAAATATAAATTCATTATGGAATTTATAAATGAAAAGGATAATTTGTTTAAAAATAAATATTGATTTATTTTTGAGGTATTGAAATTATATATCTTGTAAAGATATTTTTGGGAAATAAATAATTTGGAAAATTATTTGGAATCTAGTGATGTTGAGCATATCCATTGATAGTTCAATAACCGACTATCAATATTTACCTTTGAAAGGTATTTGTTGTGATTTGCTGAATTTGAATGCTACACTCATTTTTAAATTATTGCGCTCGTTATTCGGATTACCCATTCCGAATAGTGATACGACGTAATGGATAGCATTGAAGATCGATGTTGAAGACCGGGTATTTGCGAGAGCGATAGGATGACCTGTCGATTGACTCTTCATCGAGTTGCTCCGGTATAGAGTTCTCCATATGTGATGGGGAATCCGATCAGGATTGTGGATATCCGGATTGCAAGGACTTCTTTGTAAGTGCCTGCGGTTCTGTTCGAGCCCGGAACAGACTTGTATGGATAATATGTCTGACATTACAAATTGAGATATAAAGCTGATTTCTTTCAAATATATTTCTGTTGGTGGCGGAGAATTTATTCTCTTAGCTTATGTGACTCCCCACCTATATACCCACGCTAGCCAAGAACATTACTGTGAATGCTGTCAACTAGCACGGAGAATAAGGCTGTTGAGGAGCGACCATCTGTATAATTGCTTTGTGCGAGTACCGATATACCGGATAAAAATATAACTTTTCATCTCAAGAGGAAATCCGACATACCGACACAAACTCAAAGCTACTACACAGTGGCTATAATTTCTTCGGAAACAAATATAGAAATAAAAATAACATAAATCAGTCACAGACAATTCATATCACAAAGGCGGAATAAGATATGAATATTACACTAGAAAGTGTACATCAGAGTAGTGGTCTAAAAAGATCCACAATAATACAAAGGAATAGATACAAGTGCAAGACAAAAGAATAAGTATACATCAAGGAGTCTAAATCTCAAATGTATACAACAAAAACTACTAATCTAAGTAGTTAGCCAAAAGTCAGAGGGATCAATCCCAAGAGAGAAGTCAAGCCGACGCACCTGTAACATCTCGGTCTGACCCGAGTATTATTTAATAAGAAAATAATAAACGGATCAGTCTAACTATAAATATCAGATGAAACGATATAGAATAAGAGATATGACTAAACACATAATAATCACAATGCCAAGCTGTGATATATATATATATATATATATATATATATATATATATATATATATATATATATATATACTTAGTTGATAATCATCAAGAGATTAATCAATGTCACTAGATCTACACAAGAATCAAAGAAACGTCATACCTTTTATTCCGTTCACCATACTATAAATATTGACGATAATATAAATGTCAATCACAAAAGTCAATGACGCACAAATTCCAGAAGACTACACAAGAAATCCAGAAATCACTAAAGTCAATGACACACAAATTCACCAATGCACAAATATTGATAAAACTTATCAATAGAAATCACGAAAATTGGTGAAACACAAATTCTAGGAATCTACACAAGAAATCCAGAAATCACAAAAGGGGGGAAGGCCTATCACATGAACGGGAGCATGAAAACTCACCAACAGCTATAACACATGAACGAGAAGCTATCTCATGGTAGCCAACCATAAATTTGACACACGAATGGTCCGAAGACCTGACACACGAATGGCCCGAAGACCGTGGGTTGCTACCCCATAAATTTGACACACGAACGGGGTTTAGTCTCCCACGTAGACAAAGAGACATCGCACATTGCTAGTCTAAATCACAAAAATGATCGTCATGATCATCGAGAAGTGTCAATTACACTAAGCTAGTAAATATATGAGTTTAGCTTCATGTCCCATAACCACTTGCTTAACTTAAATATTTACGAACAAACTGTAAATCTCCACTAGAAAATTATCACAAGAGGTTCAATCGAACAAGTCCAAGAATTAACCGACAAAGTAAACGCAAGCGTTTCATACCACTTGTTTTACTAAGCCGTTTAATTAGATTTCTCATACGAGTGAGGTAAAGGTTTATATATACTAATAGATTGGAAAACGGTTTTATAAACGAATTTGGTATTAAAATAGTATTGAAATCGTTTGAGGAAAGAGTTTTGATATTTACTGCTAGTATAGAAAACCTTTATATTTTTAAAGTGACAAATCACGAAGAAGATTGTAAGAACAATCAATCACAAAAATTCACATACGAAGACGTGAATAAAATCCAACGAAATCGATAAAGGATCCATCGAAATGGATATTCAAAAATCCCTAAAAAGAGTCATCAAAGTCATAATAGATGATAACAACAAATAGGATTATCACAAATCGATTTAAATTGGAATTTCAATCCAAAAAGGCAAATTGGACTCAAACAGCAGGTTCAGTCGACTGAACAGAGATTTTCAGTCGACTGACCCTGTACATGGAAATTTTTCAGGTTCAGGGAACTTTATGTTTCCATTTTCAGTCGACTGTGCAGAAGTTTTCAGTCGACTGAATCATGCCTGGAAACTCTCGGGTTTCAGGTTCAGTCGACTGAACAGAGTTTTTCAGTCAACTGAATCATGCCTGGGCTGTTTTTCAGCCTTATTCAAATGAAGAGCAAACTCTTCCAAAATGCAATCGGACGAACATTGGCTCTAAGGATTTATGCCAATCGGCAACCCGGCCCTATATGCTCCTCGGTGCATCACCAAAAACATGATCAAACATCCATAAAAGGATTTCACACAAATTTGACTTAAAAACCCAAAAATTGGAATATTCACAAAATCAATCCAAAACAAGAGCAAATGCACATGAAGAAGTGTTAGGAATTCATACCCAACAACCAAAGATAATTATAGTCATAGATGTGAGATAAAAATCTCACCTTTTCACAAAATCGAACAAGAAGAAGCTTGAAAGCAAATGGAGAATCAACCTCTCTTCAATCACAACCCAAATGAGCTTGAATCTAAGCTCAAAACAAGAACATTCCCGAAATTAGGTTTAGGAATTTCTGAAATTGGGAAGAGAATAAGTTGGAGAAGAAGAAGAGAAGCTTACCAATGGGTTCTTCTTGAGTTTGGAGCAAGGAATTTGATTTGCAAGAGAAACTAGGGTTTTGGAATTTTAATTTCCAATCTCTCCCACCATTAACACTCTAAAAACTGAAATGAGAAGAGAATGAGGGTGAGTGGGGGAAGAGTGGCTCAGATTTTAGCATAAGTTAACATAGGGTTGAGCCCAAAAACCAAACCCAAAGTAAAAAGTAGCAGAAATCAACTTTCTCCAAACATATCGAAGCTTATACTCAAAAAGGTCGCAAACGGCATTTTAAACTCAATGGGAGTGGTCCCGAGCCCTAATTCGACCGTATGCAAAAAGTAGCTTTTCTGACTAAAATCCGACTGACGATAAAATATTTAAATAAAATATTTAAATATAAAATCGACAAATATGCGGGTTGTTACAGCTTAACACCCTTCTCTGAGACGTACGAGCTCAGAGGTTATGTAGTTGATGGTTATCAGCGATATATTCCCAATTTGGTAATGTGACATGCTGAGTGTTGCTGTGAAATGATCATTGTGTTGATCATTTGTGATATGATCATTTGTTTGATCGTTTATCTTTGTGATCATTTCTATGATCATTTGTTGACCCAAAGCACGGCTTTTGTATAAAGTGTGTCTTTGTGGACGTGACTTCGTCGAGCCTCACATCCCGGAATGGTCAAAACAGGAAAGATGCAGCAAGGTTATGAGGGGTAGCTCCCTTTAGGGTATGTGCATTTCCTTCTGGAAAAGGGTGGTATCATGGTATGGAGCCCAGATACTTACTCATGTTGAAACACTTTATTTATGATTGTGTGATGTTGATGACGAGCGCTCGGTTAAAGGTCCCAAAGGACCGGGGGATGGCATACTCGTGTAGTAGTTACCTAGTGATAAAGGTAACCCGGCCTTGTGTTGGCAGAGAGCTGGTTAAGTTCTCGGGGACGTCCTTCCAGAGGCGTTCTCATGTGGCAATGGGAAGTTCCTTGGCCTGATCATTCGTTGGAAATCCAAAGAAACAATACGAGACTTGTACGGTTTTAGTTGTATAACCTGCTATGAAATGTGGCGGTAACCTGCTATTGAACATAGTAGCTATAGTAGGCATACGATAATGGTCGTATGTTGGCTAAGATTTATATTCTACTTTCGAAATATTTTCCTACACTATACAGTAGTAATAATATCAAATGTTCTTTTAAATGCGTATCAGGCATCTTTGACTATCATAAGGAGAAATCACCTCCGATTCTGCGTTTGCATTGTGTGTGTGTGCGGGAGGCCTTAAGGTAGTCTCATTTTTAAAAGCATTGCGAATTGACTTTAAAAATATTCCTCTATTTTGATTTTTAAAGATAAATAAACTGATTTGAGTTCTCACACCAGTCACATGACTGACTCGGAGTTTATTGTTTTCCTTCCTAAACTCTGGGTGCCCACCAATTTCCACACGGGCAGTCAAGAGTTAAGGTTTATCAGGATATTATGGATATTCTGGAGTTGCTGGAGGCAAGCTGGATGGCATGGCGTATTACTAGTATATAGTATTTCTTTTCCGTTGTTTGTTGTTTGTTGTTGTACACTCTGTTGATGATGTAATGTAATGTATAAAATGTAATAACTGATATAGTTCTTTGTTTAAAGATTATTCATTTATCTATTATATGTTGTTCCGCTGCGAATTGTGAGATTCTATTATTGTTCTGTTGTTTTCTATTCCGTTCTATTTTCTATTTTCTTTTCTCTCTATTTTCTATCTTCTTATCTCTTCTTCTGTCTTATTCTTTTTCTTAAAACCCTAACTATTCGGTTTTTCGGCAACGAAAAATCGCGTATGTTACATTTGGTATCAGAGCATATGGTTAAGCGACAACCATGGTTCTGTTGGGTATTACTCATTAGAGATAGAGTCAATAGTGCTCTAGAATGAGTTGAGTATAATAATAGCTATGAGAGCGTATTTGTTAGTGAATATAAAATTGTTTTATATTGTGATGATTGGTTTGTTGAGTGGTATATGGATTCTGGTTAATACGAGTAATTAACATTGTTGATAGGGATCTCTAAACACTTGTACAGAACAATTCGACATAATATTGTTTTAAATTGGGTAAATGAAATAATTTTACCTTGATTATATTTTATATATAAAGGAATAAATTTTCAGAATTATTAAAGTGTATATAAGTGGATTGTTGAGATGTTTGAATAATCAAAATTAAGGAATAATTGTATATGTAAAAAGAATTATAAGAATTGAATTATAATTAAAGTGATTTACAATTGTGAAATAAACTTATATATATAAGAAGTGAAACTATATGAATATATTTATGAATATGAGTTGTAAATAAAAATGAATTTAAAGTTAAATGGAAATTCACTTTAGAATTGGAATTTGAATTTATTTATAAGTGGGAATTTAAGTTAAGTAAAAACAAGTGATGTTTATAAAATGGAAGTATAACTTAAGTGATGTTGAATGAAGTTGATATTGGTATCAAAGTAAATTAATAAAGTTAAGTGAAAAATGTGAACTTAAGTTATGTAAATGAAATTCAACTTTTGTAATTGAATTGAATAAATGCATTGAATGTTAATCAATTGAAGGTTAAAAGGTTGATATGAAATAATGAATGTAAGTGTAATTCATTAAAATCTAATGTTATTGAAAGTTGAATAGTTGAATGAAGATCAATTTAATTAAACCAATTAAAAGTGATGGTGTTAAACCAAAATGAATGAATATAAGCAAAGGAATTTGGTTGTAATCGATATACACTGGTTGTTATATGGTTGTTAGTTGATAGCATGAAATTCATTAAGTATTAATGAAATTGGAAGCTAAAGTAATTGAAATTCAATTGAAAATTAAATGAATCTTAAATAGAATTGAATTTGATTTCGAAGTGAACCAACTTGAATATGAATTAGTGAATATAAACTAATTGAAAATGAATGTTAGTAAACATCCACTGTTAATGAATCGAATGTGATTAAATTGAAAACCTATTTCATTGAATATTAATGAGAATATGAATGAATATTTATTGGTTATGGATGTTAGTTGGTTGATGGTTGGATATATTGCTTTTACTGTATTTGCTATGTTGGCATATATAGTTATTATGTTGCTATATGTTGTATATCGATACTATTGTCTATATACATGTTCTCATGTTGTTTGTTGAGTGTTTAGTTGGTGCGGATCGCGTTTGCTTCGCATTTGGAGCTCGCTTTCGCCCTGTATTAGCCGTATATGCTCACTAATAAAATATAAGGTACAAATCTTGGATTAAATATCGTACTTTTACAATTTTTTCCCTGCGGGATGCCTCATTACTTGATGAGATGTATATTTGTGACATATATACTGTCATTTTTTTTCGGATCGAGCCGTGCAAAGGAGACTATGGCGAATTTTTCCAGAAATTTAAGGCGTTAGAAAAAATTTGAGAAAATTGGAAAATTTTGAAAACTATAACTTTGATTTGGAATTGAAAGTTAAACAATAGTAGTTGTTTTTGAAAAGATTACTAAGTATGATTTGAAAACTTAGTAAAGATTTTGTAAGAAGTTTAACTATGGATTTTGGAAAAATTAATAGATTATGTAACTTTTCTTATTTGTTAATTTCGAGGACGAAATTCTTTTAAGCGGGGAAGTATGTAACGACCCAGAATTTTAATTAATTAAAATTTGAATATTTAATTAATTTTAAATATAAATAAGTGGAATTTATAAGTCGAATAAATTTTATTTCGAATAATTGGATTTAATTGAATAATTAAATCGATAATTTAATATGTGAAAATACAGAAATAATTGAAAATTGGGTTAAATATGATTGAAAATGATTTGTAAAATTTTATTTTATCATGTTGGAGTAAGAACGATATTTTAGAACTTTTAAAATCGAATTAAAAGTTAATTTGTGAAAATTGAATATTTTAATATTTAATCGACTAGTGAAATTAGCCAATATTCGAACAGTCTCAGAATTGGACGAAACTAGTTTCATTGGATCCGTAATAGTTAGTTATTACCGGATTTCAATTTTCGTAGCAATCGGAGTTATCGTTTGACCGTGGCAGCTCGAAACGCATCGAAATTATTTTAATATTAATTTGGCGAGTTAAAATAGCCATTTTTCAAAATGTCTCGGATTTCGACGAAACCAGTTTCATCGGATCCGTAATGTGATATTGTTGTATGGTTTTAAATTTCGTGTCAATCGGATTTACCGTTTGTCCGGTGCAAGCTAAAACGCCTAGAAAATCGTTTAAATCGGTTTAATTTAAATTGAACGTTTATTGCCCTAACTCGCACAGATGACCGAATTAGCTTTCGAAACCTATTCCATTGTGTCCGGAAGCGGGGTAAACCTTACAAACGCCAACCGGCACGCTTCGTTTGGAGTTCGGAAATTTCGGGATGAATAGTGTTTTCGTCGATTTTCTATATAAGCCCCTCCATATTTTCATTTACAAAACCCTAATCAAACCCTACGTCAAACTGGCCAGCCGCCACCTTCAAAATGGAAGGCCAGAAATGCATCCCTTTCTCTCCTCAATTACTCTCAATCCATCAACAATTAGAGAAAGTGTTCAACATGAAACTTGTAGAGCATGAAGAGAGCTTCGAATCTATACGGAGTTGATCGAAATTGGAGTGACGGAGTGGAGGCTACATGCTCGCGTTCACCATCAGGTCGGAATGCAACACGAGGCGCGGTGGGTGGCCGAGTTCCCCAGGGTGGTGGCCGAAGGTAGAGGGGAAGGTGCTCTTCAAGGTGGAAGCTCCTGATCGAGTTATAGCGTGGTGTGGTGGTCGGAATAATTAACCCTAGTTTATGCAAATGGGTTCATATCCACGGCTATTTGCTGTAGAAGAACGTGAGTGGAAGATGAAAGAAAGGACGACCACGATTTTTCTTCAGAAATCCTACGGCCCTGATTAAAAGTTAGGTTTAAAAAGAAATTATATGTTGTAATTTAAAACTAAAAATTCGTGTAACTTCATAAATTCATAACTTTTTCATACGAGGTCGAAAACGCGCGAAACTAGTTGCGTTGGAATCGTATGGACGAGCACTACACGATGAAATTGGATTGGAGTCGTTTGGAGTTAGTGAAAATTTCGGGTAAAATTAAACGCACGTTTAATTTTATTCGAAATAAATCGCTAAAATGAAATTGAAATCAATGTGAGAACTTCTCACTCAATCGAATCAGTTTCAATTTTAATTTTAAATAGTTAGATTTAAAATATTTGAATGCATGTTTGAATGATGATTGTTATCTATTGATTGTTAAAATAGACATTATGCGCCGTTAGTAAGCGGATGTTATTTATTAAAAACATATACCGCGAATATTTCATAAACAGTGAAATTGGTATTATATATAATAGCAATATATATATATATTGGCATATGTATATATTGCAGTTATTGATTTCCCGCATTTGTATAACGGATGAGACCCTATTGCGCCGTCTATTAAGCGGATAATATTTTAAATCCCATATACCGCGATAATTTCGTACTGGAACGGAATTGGTATTGTGCTAATGTTTGTGGATGCAGGAAAACAGGTTGGAGGGATCCAACTGGATTCCTCAACAGTATTTATTTGATTTGGATATTTTGATATTCGTGGATTATCATATCGATATATGATGTCGTTTTTTGTCGTGATTGACTATTTGGTATGTAGCATCATTGGACTAAATTTGGAACTTTAAAATGATTTTTAAAGTGATTTTTGAAAATATACTATATGTTTGGAATTGATTCATTTTAAATAAATAAACGATATAGTTTTTAATGTTATAAAAATTATATTTTTGAGAAATATAGTTAAAAACTGATTTTTGAAAATATGGGTTGATGATTTTATGAAATAGTTAAATTGGGATTTTTGAATTTATTATAAAAAGTTTAATATATAAGTGAATGAAATTTAATTATTTTATAAATCAAAATGATGAAATTATAAAGGACTTTAAAGACTTTTTAAAATAATAGTATAAATTGATTTATATAAAAGATTTATAAATGGATATTTATAAATTGAAATATTGAAATTATAAAACGAGTTTTTATAAGTGTTAGAATGAATTGTGAATGAACTTCAAAATTTAATGAAATTTATAGGATTATAAATGGTGAAGTTATAAATGAAATTTTATAAGCAGTAGGTTTATAAAATTTGTGAAGTTATTAAAGGAATAGATTTGGGTAAATAAATGAATCTTATAAGTTATAAGATTTATAAATTGGGAAGTTTAAAAGAATGATTTTTGTAAACGAATAAATTATAAGTGTTTAACTTATAACATGAACTTTTGGTTTAAAATTGAGTTATAAATCGAATAGGTTAATAAAGAAAATTTATAAAGGAAGTTGTTATAAGATAAATAGAAATGGAATTTATAAACGTTGTTTTATAAATTCGCAACGACTTATTTTGATAAGTAAATTATTATAACTTATTTATGGAGTTATATTCACGTTTTAGACAGTGAATAATCCTTTGAAACAAAATGAATAAAAATGATGAAATTGGTTAACAAGCATATTCACGTTTTTGAATAGTGAATAATATGTTAAAGAAAATGTTTAGAATGTGATATTTTAAATAGAATTAAAACAATCTAATGATGTTTTAAAATATGTTGAGATTCGAAACCATAGATTTCAACATTCATTGTTGAAATAGACGTTTTCGAGAAATAGAAGGAAATGGTGGACTATAACACTGTTGTTATAGTAAATGATTTCCGAAAGGAAATGTTTTGTATAGTATTGGGATTTATATATCTATTTTAATTTCAAATCCCTATACTAGTGATTTTGGGTTGTCGTAACGATGTTTTACGCAACATTCGTTTTGGCCCAAATAAATATGTTTAATAGAATGATTTCCTTAAAGAATGAAATATGTGCTTAATCTCGATTAAGTATATTGAATATTTTCCAAAGGTTGAAAATAAATAAAATTTGTGAATTACTTATGAATAAATAAGTATGGAAATGTTTTTCCAATGTGAAATGAAACGTTTTGAGAATCTATCTTTTTGAAGATAAATTGAAATGAATAATTGAAATCGTTTATTCATAAATATTTTGAAATATAAATTCATTATGGAATTTATAAATGAAAAGGAGAATTTGTTTAAAAATAAATATTGATTTATTTTTGAGGTATTGAAATTATATATCTTGTAAAGATATTTTTGGGAAATAAATAATTTGGAAAATTATTTGGAATCTGGTGATGTTGAGCATATTCATTGATAGTTCAATAACAGACTATCAATATTTACCTTTGAAAGGTATTTGTTGTGATTTGCTGAATTTGAATGCTACACTTATTTTTAAATTATTGCGCTCGTTATTCGGATTACCCATTCCGAATAGTGATACGACGTAATGGATAGCATTGAAGATCGGTGTTGAAGACCGGGTATTTGCGAGAGCGATAGGATGACCTGTCGATTGACTCTGCACCGAGTTGCTCTGTTATAGAGTTCTCCATATGTGATGGGGAATCCGATCAGGATTGTGGATATCCAGATTACAAGGACTTCTTTGTAAGTGCCTTCGGTTCTGTTCGAGCCCGGAACAGACTTGTATGGATAGTATGTCTGACATTACAAATTGAGATATAAAGCTGATTTCTTTCAAACATAATTCTGTTGGTGGCGGAGAATTTATTCTCTTAGCTTAACACTCTTCTCTGAGACGTACGAGCTCAGAGGTTATGTAGTTGATGGTTATCAGCGATATATTCCCAATTTGGTAATGTGACATGCTGAGTGTTGCTGTGAAATGATCATTGTGTTGATCATTTGTGATATGATCATTTGTTTGATCGTTTATCTTTGTGATCATTTCTATGATCATTTGTTGACCCAAAGCACGGCTTTTGTATAAAGTGTGTCTTTGTGGACGTGACTTCGTCGAGCCTCACATCCCGGAATGGTCAAAACAGGAAAGATGCAGCAAGGTTAAGAGGGGTAGCTCCCTTTAGGGTATGCGCATTTCCTTCTGGAAAAGGGTGGTATCATGGTATGGAGCCCAGATACTTACTCATATTGAAACACTTTATTTATGATTGTGTGATGTTGATGACGAGCGCTCGGTTAAAGGTCCCAAAGGACCGGGGGATGGCATACTCGTGTAGTAGTTACCTAGTGATAAAGGTAACCCGGCCTTGTGTTGGCAGAGAGCCGGTTAAGTTCTCGGGGACGTCCTTCCAGAGGCGTTCTCATGTGGCAATGGGAAGTTCCTTGGCCTGATCATTCGTTGGAAATCCAAAGAAACAATGCGAGACTTGTACGGTTTTAGTTGTATAACCTGCTATGGAATGTGGCGGTAACCTGTTATTGAACATAGTAGCTATAGTAGGCATACGATAATGGTCGTATGTTGGCTAAGATTTATATTCTACTTTCGAAATATTTTCCTACACTATACACTAGTAATAATATCAAATGTTCTTTTAAATGCGTATCAAGCATCTTTGACTATCATAAGGAGAAATCTCCTCCGATTCTGCGTTTGCATTGTGTGTGTGTGCGGGAGGCCTTATGGTAGTCTCATTTTTAAAATCATTGCGAATTGACTTTAAAAATATTCCTCTATTTTGATTTTTAAAGATAAATAAACTGATTTGAGTTCTCACACCAGTCACATGACTGACTCGGAGTTTATTGTTTTCCTTCCTAAACTCTGGGTGCCCACCAATTTCCACACGGGCAGTCAAGAGTTAAGGTTTATCAGGATATTATGGATATTCTGGAGTTGCTGGAGGCAAGCTGGATGGCATTGCGTATTACTAGTATATAGTATTTCTTTTCAGCTGTTTGTTGTTTGTTGTTGTACACTCTGATGATGATGTAATGTAATGTATAAAATGTAATAACTGATATAGTTCTTTGTTTAAAGATTATTCATTTATCTATTATATGTTGTTCCGCTGCGAATTGTGAGATTCTGTTATTGTTCTATTGTTTTCTATTCCGTTCTATTTTCTATTTTCTTTTCTCTCTATTTTCTATCTTCTTATCTCTTCTTCTGTCTTATTCTTTTTCTTAAAACCCTAACTATTCGGTTTTTCGGCAACGAAAAATCGCGTATGTAACATTTGGTATCAGAGCATATGGTTAAGCGACAACCATGGTTCTGTTGGGTATTACTCATTAGAGATAGAGTCAGTAGTGCTCTAGAATGAGTTGAGTGTAATAATAGCTATGAGAGCGTATTTGTTAGTGAATATAAAATTGTTTTATATTGTGATGATTGGTTTGTTGAGTGGTATATGGATTCTGTTTAATACGAGTAATTAACGTTGTTGATAGGGATCTCTAAACACTTGTACAGAACAATTCGACATAATATTGTTTTAAATTGGGTAAATGAAATAATTTTACCTTGATTATATTTTATATATAAAGGAATAAATTTTCAGAATTATTAAAGTGTATATAAGTGGATTGTTGAGATGTTTGAGTAATCAAAATTGAGGAATAATTGTATAAGTAAAAAGAATTGTAAGAATTGAATTATAATTAAAGTGATTTACAATTGTGAAATAAACTTATATATATAAGAAGTGAAACTATATGAATATATTTATGAATATGAGTTGTAAATAAAAATGAAATTAAAGTTAAATGGAAATTTACTTTAGAATTGGAATCTGAATTTATTTATAAGTGGGAATTTAAGTTAAGTAAAAACAAGTGATGTTTATAAAATGGAAGTATAACTTAAGTGATGTTGAATGAAGTTGATATTGGTATCAAAGTAAATTAATAAAGTTAAGTGATAAATGTGAACTTAAGTTATGTAAATGAAATTCAACTTTTGTAATTGAATTGAATAAATGGATTGAATGTTAATCAATTGAAGGTTAAAAAGTTGATATGAAATAATGAATGTAAGTGCAATTCATTAAAATCTAATGTTATTGAAAGTTGAATAGTTGAATGAAGATCAATTTAATTAAACCAATCAAAAGTGATGGTGTTAAACCAAAATGAATGAATATAAGCAAAGGAATTTGGTTGTAATTGATATACACTGGTTGTTATATGGTTGTTAGTTGATAGTATGAAATTCATTAAGTATTAATGAAACTGGAAGCTAAAGTAATTGAAATTCAATTGGAAATTAAATGAATCTTAAATAGAATTGAATTTGATTTAGAAGTGAACCAACTTGAATATGAATTAGTGTATATAAACTAATTGAAAATGAATGTTAGTAAACATCCACTATTAATGAATCGAATGTGATTAAATTGAAAACCTATTTCATTGAATATTAATGAGAATATGAATGAATATTTATTGGTTATGGATGTTAGTTGGTTGATGATTGGATATATTGCTTTTACTGTATTTGCTATGTTGGCATATATAGTTATTGTGTTGCCATATGTTGTATATCGATACTATTTTCTATATACATGTTCTCATGTTGTTTGTTGAGTGTTTAGTAGGTGCGGATCGCGTTTGCTTCGCATTTGGAGCTTGCTTTCGCGCTATATTAGCCGTATATGCTCGCTAATAAAATATAAGGTGCATATCTTGGATTAAATATCGTACTTTTACAATTTTTTCCCTGCGGGATGCCTCATTACTTGATGAGATGTATATTACTCGAGGAGCGTGGCCATGGAGGAGATTGTTAATAAGGGATGCTTCGGGGTTAACCCGGGTTGGAGGGTGGTTTGCTTCGGGTTTTCCCTTGGTGTTGTCTGATAATAGTTTTATAAAGGAATAAAATAAAAACTTGAAACTTGCTGTTTAAAAATTTAATGTTAATCAAATTAATGAAGTATAAGTTGAAATTATATAATTTATTTCAATTTAAATTTATTTAAAGGGATTTCATATTGGAAGTAACTTAATTACATTTTGGATCTCAATTTAAAAAGGATATTTTGAATTTAAATATTAAATCGAAGTTAAGTTTAAAATGTTAAGTAATGATTCAATCTTCAGATTTCAAATTTATATTTGAAATAAATAAGATTAATTTGAATGTTTTAAAGTATTGAAAATTTTGAAATTTGCTTTTAAATTTTAAATAAGATTATCATTATGATTTTGAATCCAAATAGGATAGCTGGTTTGAGATGTTAAAATTTGATTTAATTCATTACAAGATAAATAAGGTTAATTTATCTTGATTTGAATATTAAATTTGATTGTTAATAAGGAAAGTTTAATTAAGTTTAATGTTCTCTTAATTAATTAAGGATTTGAAATTATAATCGGTTAATTATTTATTAAATTTAAATAATCACTTAATTATGGGTTAATTAAGTGTAATTACTTAATAAAGTAATTAATGATTAATTATTGAATGTAATTGAGGAAGTTAATTACTTATGGAAGTAATTAATAGTAATTACTCATGGAGTAATTAGTAGAAGTGATTATTTTTTAATCACTTAATGGTATCAATTTAAGAATTGATTAATATGATTGTTGAAGTTAATTAATTATGAAGTAATTAATTAATGAATTAAGAATTATTTAATGATAAGATTAATTATTTGTTAAGTAATTAATTAAAAGATTTATTAAGGTTTATTAATGGAAGTAATTAGAGATAATTACTTATGTTAGTAATTAAGAATTAATTACTTAATTTATTTTAGTTAATTAATTAATGTGATTAATTAATTAATGAATATGATTAATTTAAGATTAATTACCAAGTGTAATTAATTAAAAAGTAATTAATTAATTTAGTAATTAAATAAGGATTTATTTTTAATTTAAATTGATTAATAATTACTTAATGAAGTAATTAAGGATTAATTCATTAATCAAGGATTAATTTAATTAGAAATTAATTAAGTAAGAAGTTAGTTAATTTAGTTAAGTAATTACAAATTGTTAATTACCAATTAGGATTAATTAGTTGATTAATTATAAGTTAATTATTTAATTAATTAAAGTAATTATTAATTAATAAGGATCATTAATTAATATAATTAATGATGTTAATCAAGGTTGATTAATAAATTAATTAATTAAATGTGATTGATTAATTGTAATTAATTAAGGTTTAATGTAATTAATTAATTAATTAATTAATAATCATTAATTATTGTAATTAATGATAGTAATTAAGATTTAATTACTGAATATGGATAGGATAATTACTTGAATGTAATTAATCAAAGAAAGATTAATTAGTGAAGATCATTAGAGATGATTAATTTATTTATTTGGGATAAATAAATGAAGAATAATTCAAGTAATCCAATTGATTTGAGTTAATCTATTCTGTTATGGATGAATGATTAATATTGGATGATTGATTGATATTGGATGTTGAATGATATTGGATGATTGGTTGATATTGGATGTTGATATTGGTTGATGCTGGATATCTTTGTTATATGATATGCTGCTTTGTGAAGATGAATGTTAGTATGAATTATCTGTTATGATAATATAATTCATCTATCTGTTTATATATCATCCTGAATTAAGTTAAACTGTTTAAACCCTTAAGTATAACTTGGACATTAAAATGGCGTTTGGTTTCGGTGAGACCGAGATCGGGTTTCCATATTTGGATATTCGAAAACCACACCGATTCCAATTAAACGTTAGGTCGTTAATCCAAGTGGAGAAAGTGAAGACTCGAGGTGTAAGGGCTATACGTCAGTATAACTCTGTGGGTGATTCCGAAATGAGTTTGATGGAATAGTGCTTATAGATTCGAGATGGCAAATCAGAGTGCAAGGGCTATTGTCGTTGACTCTGAGGGTGATTCCAATAATGAGTGCAACGAGATAGTGCCTTCGGTTTCGTTCGAACCCGGAACGAACTTGTATGGATTGAATGCTTTCAGAACATCGTCAGGTGGACGATGAGCATTCTAAGATAATGTGTTCTATAAAGGTAATCGTAACCTCAAGCCTCATCAACCGGGAATGGCTAAAACAGGGGAGGTGCAGCAAGGCTTCGTGGGTAGCTCCCACTGGAGAGCAAGATTTTCCTTTGTCTAGAAGTCCCTTTTTATTCGGCTGTGTGGGCAGTTGGGTCGCGGCCAACTGCGGGGTTGTCTTGTTCGGGACTGTCCAGTAAGGGATGGTTCCGGCCTTGTGTTGCAGGGGAGTGGGAGTACTCCTCGGTACGTTGATCTAGGCCACGTACAGTGACGGGCGGTACCGCAGTAGCCCTGCCATTGATGGAAACCCATTTTCCCTACGAGACCCTACGGTTTTGTTTGTATTACCTACTTTTGTGGCTAGTAGTTGGAATTTAATAGATGTAACAATTTCGGCTATTTCTTATTTACTTGAAAACCCTATACACTATTATAATATCACTGGATTTCCTATCAAATGTTTTGGTTAGCGTAAGGTAAAAACTTTTCCATGTTTACGTGTGGGGATTCTTACGTGACACCTTTTCTTTTCAAAGGTTTTCTAAAGTTAAGCAATTTTAACCCGTTTACTCACACCAGACCCCTGTCTGACCCGAGTGTTTATTTTCTGTTTTATTAAACTCTTGGGTACTCATATTATGTATGAGTAGTCAAGTGGATCAGGTTAGCTTGACGAATTCTAGAGGAGATATGGAGTAGGAGGCTTCGACGTGTAGTTATATATACATTGATTCCGCTGTGTTGATTAGTATCTGTTTCTGCTGTACTTGAGTTGTATAATTCGACAGAAGTTTATAACTGTCTATTATCTGTTGTTTAAGTTGTGTACTCTGATGTAATGAGATACTATGTAATATTTTATGAGATATATTATATTTTATTCGTTCCGCTGTGAGTTCTCTGATGTTGTTCTGTTTCTTCTTTCTCTTTCTTTTCTTCTTCTATCCCTTTCTTTCTTCAAGATGACGCGATTTTCTGGGAGTAGAAATTCGGTTCGTCTCACTTGGTATCAGAGCATTAGGCTGAGTGAATACCTAGGCTCTGTAGCAGTATCTTCCTTGAGAGAGCGTACTTGTAATTTTTATATATAACTATATATATATATATATATATATATATATATATATATATATATATATATATATGTCTACCTAATCTGTTGGGTTATCTGTACGGATTTTCCAACATAAGTTTTAGAGGTAGATGGATGGAGTAGTAGTGTGTGTAACACGACTACCACTGATGGAAGAGTTCCATATATTTGAGGTTGGAAGTATTTGTTGAGACTGTTGACCTAATACCGTCTTGAGTAAGAATTGTAGTTTGGAGTAAGGATTTCTCAGATGTCCGAAGGAAATCTTTTTGAAGATTCGGAGTTTGTTTTTGAAGTGTAATTTTGGAATTCACTCGGGTGAGCGAATTATTCTTGAGTTTGGATTTGATGGAAGTGCAGTAGTAAGTGATGGTATCCTGATAACTGCGTGATGAGATGCAGTATTCTTGGATCCTTAGTAAGGAGTTTGGCTATTATGGAATATGAGACTAAGGTCTATGAGTTGTTTCTCTTCAGGCATGGTCCTATTGTTATTCCTTAAAGTAAGCGAGTTGTTGATGCTTGGTTTGGAGCCCAAGTTTCTTTTGGAATGTCTGTCATCTCGGAAGTCAGTTGTGTGCTTTGTTGATGGTTTTGGTTTTGGAGAAGCATTTGGATTTGAAGTCTTTGGTTGGCTGTGGTAGCAGTGCAACTCGAAGTGTTTAGTGTGCTGTTAAGGGGATCTTTTAGCTTTGCAGTATCATCGAGGTGGAGGTTAGAAGCAGTAGTGTTGCTTGTTTCTCTGATGGTTCGGGAATCTTATTGGTTCTTCTAGTAGCAGCCGAGCAGTTGGTGGAAGTTATCTTGAAGAATTAACCTTGTTTGAAGAAGTTTAAAGCTGTTCTAATTGGTAAAGGGAGGACAATTTCTTTGGAATCTGAACAAAGTAGGATCGCAAAAGTGACTTGCGATTGGTTTGGAATTTTCTTAGGCTACCTTTTGTTTGAGACTGAGGTTCTCATGTGGAAGTAGGAGCTGCTGGAGTAATCTGAAGTTTGTTTACATCTAGAGTTGAGTTCCATATTGTTTTGGTTCCAGAAGCGATGTTGGTAGTTAGCCTGGAAGTTGGATGGTTCTTGGAGTAAGGAGAGTTGGTATAGCAGCTCAGAATTATTTTTGGAATTGGATTTGGATTGATCTAGCTTTTGGTATAGGATTTTGTTTTGAGGCTGTGTGACTGACTCAAATAAGTCACTCAGATTTTTATGGATTTGATGAACAAGTTTCCCGGAGATAGTGGATAAGTTTGTATTCGAGTTCATCAATAGTATTCTCATCTATTTTAGAATCATAGTTGTGCAGCGGAAGTGAGGTAGCTGCTGTGCAAGGAAGGAAGTAAGTTATATTTGATATTGCTTGAGTAGCAGAGCTTGTGTTCTGGATTTCGATGGATTTTAGAAAACTTTTCTACTGAATAGGATCCGGGAAGCTGTTTGCCTTGGTCTAGTTGTTTCTGGGATTATCAGAATAGATTAAGCTGATCAGGAAGAGATTGGCAGCCCAGGATTGTTTGTTAAGTTACAGATATGAGATAAGAAGTTTTGGAATTTGAAGTTAGAGTCTTCAGTGCTGTTAAAATTCTCTGGTTAAGAGAACAGATATTGGATAAGATTGGTTGGTTAGTGCTGAGGAATTTGAAGATTTCTTATCTGTGTTTTGATAGGATGAGATTGGATTGCCAGTTTGGATAGCGGGAATTCATTTTGTAACACGTGTCTCTGAGGGAATACGTGTATGATTCATCATTGGTTGTTGAATCCGTAGTTCAGTTGGAATTGGAAGTTGAGCTGGATTTGAGAGAAGTCTGATGTTCTGTTCAGTTTGATGGATCTAGAGATGAGTTGAGCTCAGGATTTTGGTTGTATAGTTAGTTTGTTGGCTTTTGTGGAGCAAGTCTCCCGGTGATTTTTTACTTGGGGAAACTCGGGATAGTATTAGAGTTTTATTCTGATTTGTGTCAGAATAATTAGTTAAGTTTGTTTATGTGATTGTTATGGATATTAGTAATTGCTTGTTAGGAATGCTTTGCTGTTTGGAATTAAAATCTGTACTAGATTATTAAATTACCTTTGCTTTTAAATTTCGGGGACGAAATTCTTTTAAGGGGGGAGGATTGAAACGACCCGGAATTTTGGGTAATATTAATTTAATAATATGTGTTAATAATTTAACTGGTTTGATAATTTTTCTTTGTAATTTTAATTTTAAACTGATAAATTATTCTTTTAAAGGTTAATAAATGTTTAATCTATTAATAGTAATCAATATCTTTTTGACAATTTAAATAATGATAAGATTTGTTTTTCAAAACTAATGATTGGAGATCTCAAGAACTAGGTTCAATGGATAAGAAAAGTTGTGAAGTGATATGAGTTACACATGCTATTTTTATATATTTAGAAGCATGTATTCCTGAAGTGATTGGATGATGAGTTAATAGAAACTCTTAATGAGATGTATACTCTATACAGAGTGGAGTGCCTGCCTTCATGAGTACTCTTGATAGAGTCACCTATGTGGATGCAGAAATGTGGTCGTTTCTATAGTATTTTGGGCAAAATTCTTATAGCATTCACTGAACTGGGATAGACATGCATGACCATAAATGCATGGGCTTATTTGATTGCATTCTAGACAGTTTGTATGTGGTTTGATGTCGAGAATAGAGTTCAAGGCTATGTGTCACTCTGGTAAAAACTGAATTTTATTCACTATGCAACGGTTCAAGTCGAAAGACACTTTTGCTTATGCGCAATCTTATCTTCTCAAAAACTGCTCGAAAAATATTTTTAAAAATTCAAGTAGGGAATTGTTGGAAATTGTGCTTGTGAATTGTTTAAAAATTAAATACCTGGGTATAAGTGCATTTATTGCTTGAGTCCCACACCATAGGGATCAGGGATCATTGAAAGATACACATTTAAATATGAGTTTCTTAGCTCCCACATTGGGCCCTTTGGGCACTCAAATGTTGATTTAGTGTTCAGGAGGAAGCGCATGCATGACCATCACACGTACGCCCCGACCCGACCCGGGCTAGGCTCGCGGTGTAGCACTTATATTTTTGGACAAAATTTGTTAGGCGCTTTTTTGACTATTATTTTATTTGAAACTGTACAATTATAGATTCGAATTTTTAACCATCGTCACCCTACTATTCAATAGTACGTTCGACTTGGTATTCCGTCTATTCAATTAATTTATAGACGAAATCAAAAGAGAACGATATTTTTTTACCTCTGTGAAAACCAAAACCTATCTTCATCTCCATGAAATTCTTAAATTATAAGACGAGCGGTCATTTTTGAGTGCAACTGAGTCGGTTTCGTCTGTGCAAGCAAATCGTTATCGAACCAGAGACTATTTTATCATAGAGGCGGTGGCGTTGGTTAGACTGCTTTGCACCACTGAGCAGAATGCCAAAACGTCTTCAAGACAAAGATCAAGTACACGACTCAGCCGAAGATCATTTGTCTACAACAGAATATGACGATCAAGAGGATGAAAATTTGATCTTCACTACAAAGTTGATATAATTTATCATAGCTTCGAAAATGAGAACAGTTGGAATAAACTTTATGTTATTGTATTTATATTTTTATTTACATATATTTTGATAGTGATTTGAAAATTGAAAATGGTTAATTAATCCGTTAATTTATTGATATTAAAGAGAGCTAATGTGAAGGAATCAACTCTTCAACACTGTCAATCAATTCCCTAATTTATTGATAGTAAGAGAATTAACATGAAGGAACCATTTTTTTTAACATTGATAACCAGTTCTCTAGTTTATTGATATTAAGGAGAACTAATTAATGTGAATGTATTAATTCTTTTTAATATTCTTTTAAGTGTGCTAAGCACCAAGAGGCGATCAGCATTGGAAGTGATAGCTAGGAAGATGTTTGGTGAGTACATCTGCCAGCTGATCAGTATAGGAGACATGAGAAACTCTATTACAACTCCCTTGAATTTGTTCTCGAATAAAATGAGAACCAAGAGCAACACGTTTCATGCGGGAATTGAAAGTTGGATTTGAACATAGATTCGTTACACCAACCTTGTCGTAGTAGATAAACGGTTGTTGGGTAGACTAACATATAGATTAGTGAGTAAAGAGCGTATCAAACTTGCATCGAAAAATAAGCCGAAATTAGCTAAAATTAGGCACAATTTTTTTACTAAACATACACCGTGCGTATTACAAAACCATTATTACTTTAGGATAAAATAAAAAACTAATCTTGGTCGTACTCTTCTCCTCTTTCATGCATTAATCAACCTAAAATTCATATTTTTTCTAAATTCACTTTTATATATTTCAGTTTTCAAATTCAAATACCTTAAATATAATTCAAATTTATTTAATTTTTTTACATATAGCAATTCAAATTAAATTTTGATAGTAAAATTTTAATCTATTTAAATTTCGATGTTAAATTTAAACTTAGATTAAGTTAGAGTTAGAGAAGAATTTAGTACTCTACGAATGTTAATAATTTCGGTAATGAATTTTAAAATTTAATATCTTTTATATTTAAATTTTTAGTGAAAAATGTTAAAATTTATTACGAATGAATATAAGTTGAAACTCTATAGGCAGAATTTGATACGTGAAAGTAAATGAAATTTAATTCAATTGATGATGTATAGAAACTTTAATTACTTATGAAAGAAATTATATCAATTATATTATGAATTTATTATTCTCTAATTCTTATTTTTATCTTTTATTAAATAGGAGAACCTTTTTCTAACATTTTATTCAAATTTATATCGTGTAGACAAAACCATTAGTGGTGTATAAATAGAATTTTTCAAATATAAATAAGTAAATATAAGAATCTACAAAGATTGATAAATTATATTTGGTTATGTAAACAAGTGCAAATAAATTTTTGAAAAGTTGCATTGATACATATGAAACTATCTGGTATATAACTTATCTGAATTGTTGTCATCGTGTAAAATATGCTCACAATGAAATTTGGTTGATATATATTAGATAGTAAAATTAAGGAACGATAAAAGATTTTTTGGTTACATATACGTTTTAAATATAGGAATTATTTAAATAGGTATTAAGAAACAAAACTTTCTCAAGGACACTATAAAGTAAGCAAATTAAATATAAAGTCAATTCAAATAAAGAATAATAAATTATTTATATTATACTTTAACAGGATTACATCTATGGTATTCTATTTAATTTATAACGAGAATATGAATTGTAACGCATGGAGCCGTGCAAATTTTTTTGTTCATTTATTTAGGCTTGAAGAATCTTTGATTAAACCAAATAAACTAATCTAACCAATTTTTTCGATCGGTATGTTTTGGTTTTGAAACTATGTTGGTGTATAATCAGTGCGAAAATATTTTAGTTTGGTTAGCGATTTAACCAAATTAACTAAATTTTTATTATATTTTCAAAATTACTAATGCTATAATAATAATTTAGATTAATTCACTACGACAAAATGATCTTATTATAATTTTTGCTTATGAAATTCGTTAACTAACGGTTGTAATACTATTTTTTAACTGTTTTTTACCGTTAGTTGTAATAAAGTTGTTTTTAACAACTGTTTGTGTACTGCGGTTGTAGTATATTTCTTTAGCACTTACTTTACATGACTGTTGTAAATATTAATGTATAACAACCTTAATTTATAAATTTTTTTATCTTTCAAGGAAATGTTGTTAATAACCGACGAAAAGTCTGAGTAGACATAACATTATTAGTGACCATTAATAAATAATTTATAATTAACAACTAATAACTAATACCTACTTAATAATTTATAAATGGCAATTTATAAATGCCAACTTATATAGGCTATTACTTTTAATTATTATAATTAATTATTATTAACGAGCGTTACGGCATGCGCTTCATGCGTGATGAAGACACCCGAATTGTTTTTCTACCGACTGTATTTGTTTAATACGTTCAAAAGAAAATGATTTCCATAAATGTTTAGCTATATTTTTGTGTTAAATCATATGTAGTTAATTTGAATTTTTATTTATAAGTTGCAATTCTATTTTTTTAGTTTAAATTTTTATTTATATTATTAATAATATAAAAACGAACTTGTAAAGTAATTTATTCGTTAGATCCCATTTTAAAGTAACATAAAGACTTGGTAAATATTTGTTGAGGAAATTTTGAATCTGTAGTGGAAGCTTAATTATCAGATCCCATGTTTAAGTGATGCTAAATCTTAATAGTAATATCTGTAAAGAGACATTTTTGGTATTGCATGTTGGCACAAAAAGAGTGCAATGACAAATATACGACAACTATTAATAAAGAAATAGATATAACGATATTTTTGAAACTTCGCGCTCGGACCCAAAAAATTGCGCTTTACGCGTGAATTGTTTTTTTTATAAATTGAATATGTTTAACATGTTAATTTTTTTTATTTGTTGCTAGTTTGAATTTTGTTCTTCTAATTATATTCTAGTTGCAGCATCTATATTGGTGATAACTTGAATTTTTGTTTCTGTTAATTTGTAAAAGAAGTTAATTTGTTAGATCTTATTTTAAGTGGTATTAAGATTGGTAATATTTGAAAAGAGAAGTTTTGAATTTGTAAAGAAAATTTATTTGTTGCATGTTATATTTAACCAACACTATGATTTAGTAATATTTATGGAGGTTTATTTATTAGATTCTATATTTAAGGGATATTAAGATTTGACAATATTTATAGAGGAGAATTTTGAATTTATAAAAAAAGTTGGACCCAATTTTTAAATGATATCAAGATAAATGAGCATTTTTTTGTAGTTTATGCTGATACCAAAAAATGCGACATCAAAGATATTATAACTATCATTAAAGATGTATTGAACTATCTAGAAGAATCTTTTATTATTTAGATGTGTGTATTTGACATATTCTTATTTTAGTGAACACGCAAACCTAGAATATATTTATTGAAATAATCAAGTTTTAACTTGGTTTGAATTGTTCCATTCCAGCGTAGAAATAATAGGTTAGGTGCTTGTAAAATGAATGATATAGATAATAATTGAATTATACATGAGTGAAGGACATTTTGGAAAATTCACATTTGGATCAAAAGATTGCGCTTCTAAGCCCAACTATTAATAAAGATAAATAATGTATAATTACTAATTATTATCTATAAGCAATAATTATTTTTATATTTTGTAATTTATTATAACTAATTATTAATAATTAGTAAATTATAGTTTATATTTATTAATAATTAATAATCAATATTAAATAATTAACAATTAATATTGAATAATTATTATTAAACAATTAATAATAACTAATAATTAATGATTAATAATAAACATTAAATAATTAATAATAAACATTAAATAATTAATAATTAACTATTAATATTTAAACATTTTAATTAATTTAATGATTTAATAATTAATATTTAATAAATTATTATAGTTCACTATTTAATTAATAATTAATAATTATTATTATTAATTTACTGTTTAATAATTTTTACTACTCAATAAGTAATTTACTACTTAATTTTTACTATTTAATATTTACTACTTAATATTTAATGTTTAATTGTTAATAATCAATGATTAGTAAATAATAATTAACAATTAAGAAGTAATATTTTGTATTTAATATTAACAATTACAAGTGATAATTTTATTTAATATTTCAAAATTTTGAAAATTTATAAAATAAATTTAAAATATGAAAAAAAAAGTTTGAATAAAATTTTGAAATTGTCATAATATACAAAAAAAAAATTAAAATTTTATAATATATTCAAAATTTCAGAAAATTCCAAAATGTTAAATAAAATTCAAAATTAAAAAACTATAACATTACTTTGCAAATTATTACTTTACCGTGCATTTAGATGTTTTCTTTTATAACTATCTTCTTTGACATGTACAATTTTTTTCTAACACCAAGTAAAGAAAATTTTCCTCCAATCCAAATTTTTTGGCTACAATCTCAAAATTTACCCGCCATTCCCCCTTATTTTTTATTTACTCTTTCTTTTTTCATAAAAAATTGTTTCCCCAAAATGCTCCTCCTCCAACAAAATCGGAACTCGCCTCCTCCAGATCCAAATACATGCACCCATTATTAATCCAAAGTTCGCTTCCAATTCAATTTCTAACCGATATAATTTCTACCATAGCCCTAAATCCTCCTTACCGTGCCTCATCATATTTTGGCATCGCGTGTCAGCCTCTCAAACCAAATCTGACCATATTTTTGCAGCACCACAAAAGCTGACACCTTATGCTCCGGCTGATGCCAAGTCTATCCCGTGCGACGAAGTTGCTTTTGCAATCCAAGCTATGGCTTTCAACCCTACTGAATTAACGTCCACGATATTGGGTTTTATTTTTATGGACACAATTTACCAACTTGATATTACTACTGTAATTGAAAATTTGGTGGCTTCTGATGCTATTAGTAGAGCAAATGACACTGAGGATGTGGTCAAATGACATTGAAGATGTGATTAACCCCTTGGTGACAGCGCCTAATATTACTACTGCGTTATCCACGCTTATTCATCTGTTTTCCTCCGAGCCAAAGTTCTAGAAATAGGAACAATTTTAGGTTGAGTGGTTTTATTTGTTGAATTATTTCGATTTACTTCTATCTGTAAACTGCAATGAATACCCAATATAGCTTCTGCCTGCAAACCCAAATCAATTTGCTGAATTGGTTATTAGATGCTTATTATAGCTTGCAAATTGATTTGTTATATTTATTGGTAGGCACTAGCAAACAGATAAGCAAATCGATATAGCCTGCAGATCGATTTACTGAATTGATTCGATTTGCTTCTGCCTGTATATTCGTATGCATTGGCATAAAGGTTCTTGTTGTTTTCTTTCCTTATTATACCAAGTGCACGGATATGTGCTTGTGAAGTTCCCTGTATCTCAAATTTTGGTTGATTTTTTATGCATTTTGAATGGTATTGTGGTACAATAATTGGAAATGACCAAATATGATTGTTTAATTCTATATGTCAATTGTGTCGAAAGTTACTATCATCTTTTCAACTTTGATGTGTTTTAAGTAAAAATTGTTACAACATAGCCTAACCGTAAAACATGAAAGTGATGCAAAAGTGCAAACAATATGAGTGTTAACTTTATCTACAACTTTGCTGGTCCCTCAATAGAAGCCTAACCAGACACACAACCCATTAAGAAAGCGTTGCACCCAATGTGGCTGGATAAAAAAAATGGTTCGTTGGCTCGATGTTCCTTGTACTAGCCACTCTTGCTTGGGCCTTTCTCTTTGTCCTACAAGTATGTCTTACTGTTTCAGCAGTAAAAAACACACAGTATATGCAGAATCAAAAACATATAATATATATAAGTATGTCTTGTGAGTAAGTGAAATTTTTGTTTATACAAGTATTCTCTTTGTTTTTTATTTTGTTTATTTGCTTTTATTTTGTTTATGCTGTATCATTTGTGATACTGCCTTGATTGTTTTCCAAAAAAATTCCATATGGGCCATGTGGCGAGCCATGTCCCATAAGAACAACTAATATAGAAGTGAATCGAGGGAGGAAGTTCTTTTCATGCCAAAGTCGCAACTGCAGTTTCATTTGTATAGTTTGAAATATGGTCATGCTGTATGCACCCGCATAGGTAATTTATTAATATAGGCAGAATGTAGCATTTTTGTTATCTGTTTATTCCATGTTTCAGAAAACAATAATGCAATTGTATTGTACTATTTTAATGTTGTTTTAGGTTTGATAATTTGTAACTACGTTAAGACTTTATGCATAATGTGAATACATTATTCGTTTGGTTTTTTGAAATGTGAATCTTTCATGTTATTGTAACACCCTGCAAAACCAACCGAAAGTTTATTAATAATAAAGATAAAAGTGGAATTTGAACAAACGTTAGAATTTGATTATGAAACTTTTAGTGTTGCGTACATGGCGATTTTCTGGACAAGTTTCATAATTGGAGTTCGTATGGAAAAGTTATTAAAGTTTAATAATTTTAAAACAGAAATAATAAATATATATAAAGGTAAATTTTAAATTAGGTAACTTTAACCAGTTGATACCATCATTGGGACCAGTTGACACCTAACGGTTGATAGACCCCAATCAACCGGTCGTACATTTATGGCTAGGGTTAGCCTTGATAGAGTTAGGAGTATGTCCTAAAAGCGTTTATTTAATTTGTTACATATATCTAACTCAATAACCAATCCTGTTTAAATTCAAAGGTACTTTTTTCTATTATATACTTGAATTAATGTAGTTATATTAATTAATTTATTTAATTAAAAGTATATTTAATATAAAATCCATAAATGATATGTTTTGTGATAGTATTACAAAGTGTTGCAAGCGTGAGTAATTTATAACAATACAAATAAATATACCATTTTAAATGTTCCTAGTCAAGATGCATCGAGACTGAATAGCGATGTACCTGTAGGAATAAATTAAGCAACGCTCTCCAAATGTTGGGCAGTGTATTACTCATGGTTGTTGGGGGAACCTAGAGGTTACGTACAGATAGTTATTGGATAATCATGGAACGACCCACTTGATAGTTCTTTGTTGGTAAATATAATTAAGGTCAAATAGAAAATATCGATGCGACCGATTCACAAAATTCTCTCGACTTGAGAATACTTTGGATTTTAATATGAAAGCTTCGCTTTGATTATATCAAATCATGATACATCGTTCCATTGAGTGACTATAATTGGTCCGAGTGGAATTATTAAAAGTGAAGCACTATTCAAGAGAGGATTCGTCTTCTCAGTTATATAAGTTTAGTCACGGTCAACTCAAAGTCAAAATCTCTAGCCAGGGATTTTGATTAATAATAATTGTTATCATTGAACCAAAGACTTTGTGTTTGGACTATAAAGTCTAATATGGATGATATTGAAATTTTGACCATTACTAAATTTCATAAGTCCAAAGTGATATAAGTTTGATGAAGAGAATTGGTGTAAATAAATACCACAACGTGTAACGCTTAATAAAGTTAAATGAGATTTTACCAAAACTGAATAAGCGATAAATTTAGCTATAATAACACACCACCTGCTAACTGACTTGTGAATGTTAACATTTGAATTTGTTGATGTTAATTGCTTACCGAATTTGCACTCAAGAGTTACACATCCGAAATAATGAATTCTCTTTAGACCAAACAATTTAATTAGTTTATAACTGTTATAAATAATTAAATTAATTAATACTTATAAAATTTTAATTATAAAATTTTAATTTGATTTGAGAAATTAATAAAGTTATATATTTTTATAATAGTTATAAATATATCGATCGATATGAGATTATCGATAATAGAATAATTAAATATATTTGTATATATATTTAACTTGGGTCAAATAAACTCATGGACCATGATGCTTAGAGAGGATAGGAGGACGGTTTGGCATAGATTAGGGGTGGCTAAAACATAAGGGATGGGTTAGAGATGTTTGGATAAGATTGAGTAGGAATGGTTAACCTAATTGCTCTCTTATGTAACCATTTAGAACAAGATCCAAAATCCCAATTACCTTTCACTCTTGACCGCCATTATCTTCTTCTTTACTGGTCGAAATTCATCTCAAAACAACTCCCCAAAATCTCAAATCAAATTCAAGTAAAAAAGAAAAGCTATTCGATAGTGAAAGGTTGGCGATTCCAGATTAGCAATCTGACGGATCAGGAGACATTCAAAGAAAGCAATTCATTATTTCAACGTGGACTCAAAGGCATCAGTAGCTGGTAATATTCATTCAAATTATAGATATAATATCATGTTTTATAATCTTTTAATTATGCACACCTTAATACATATGTATACATCATTGTTATATTATTAGCTAGGTTAGATTTTTATATTTAAATACTGCTGTCGCTATAAGATTGGTTATGTGCACAATATTTGATGTATATATTCATACTTTAATTATAATCAGACATTATATGTTAAGCAAAGTTTATTTTAATATTATATTAATATATATATATATATATATATATATATATATATTTGTGTATAAATGCATAGACACTATCCATATAAAGGCATATATGATTATATACTATATAATGTTGACTCAATTTTTTTCTATACTTTTTTCTATTTATTATGAATTATAAGTACTAAAAATTAATGTTATATCATTATTATATATTAATTATTAATTTTTTTATGATTATACGACTTTATAAATTTATATAAAATAATTAATATTTCGAAAATTCAATTTCATAACTTTGAAAATTAATATTACAAATCAGAAGCGTTGGGAAATTTTTCCAGATTTTTTAAACATTTATTTATATTTTAATTAATTAATTCAAATCTGTTGTATGTTTATTATTTAGTTAAAAATCATATTTATTTTAGAAAAATCTCAATTTTTTTTGACGTTCCTATAATGTTATCCTAGTTTGTTTGAAATTTTAAAATTCGAATTTTTATCATATAATTAATTTATTGTGGCCTAAACTATTAATTTCATTATAGAAAATATATATTAAAGTATTTAAATTATAATATCTTCAAATGTTAGTTAGTTTCGAACTGAATTTTTTTTTAAATTATTTATATATTTATGTATATACAATAAAGCATGAAATACCATTAATAATATATATTTTATAAGTGTATATATATTATTAAGATAATGAGTTTATATTTTTATATATGATAAATTTATATATATGTGTGTGTGTGTGTATTCATATACATTTATTAATCTCTATACATATATAAATAATTTAAGTTATTAATCATAATATTTTATATATAGATATATATGCGCATATTTATACATATTGTTAGTACTTCAGATATTGGTTTTAATGACAAAAAATGTAGGAAATCGTATAAAATATAAATACTAATGTTTTATCAAGATATATATTGTATAGTGCAGAATATTAGACAGATGATGATTTAAGAAGAATGTACAATATCAAGTCAGGATGTTGATATAAAGACTTAAGAGCTAGAGAATGAAGACTCATGAGTATCGAAGTGCTCAAGATTTCAAGATATTCCAAATAAGTTATAGAGTCATTGAATTATGTTAAAATTCTAATAGCACTTGATCTCTCTCTCATCTCTCTCTATATATATTTTTAAATATATTTTTCAAAACAACTTTTAAATAGTTTTTAATTTGTTATATTTACAAATATTATTTTAAGATTTTGATATTTTACAAAGTTATTGTTTCTATTAAATTTTGATTTATATTGCTTTATTTTTCAAAAATCTTATCATATAATTTTACTCAAGTTTTATTATGATTTAAAAGTGTATAAATTATATTTAAGCATGTTTACAAAATATCAAATTATTTTACAAAGCGATACATTTTCAAAATAATATTTTAAAGTGTTTTTCAAAATTACAAAGAATATGTCGACATACTCTACCCCTATATGTTGACATACTAGCCGTGATTTTTAAAAATCAAATTTCAAAAGAAGTGTATGTTCGTCGTATCTCTTCACGAACGATAATGACCGTTATTCCTCTATAAATACCTGCCTTTCCAATGAATTTTACTATCAATTTTCATTCTTCTTCTCTCCTCCTAATTCTTTTTCATTTTCTAAACAAAAATATAACCATACCGTGTCGAATTTTGACCGAAATCGAACTCAATCAACATTAGTTCGATTCTCCATCATTTTCTCTCTGATTTATATCATCTCTTTCGCTCCAATCAAGATCAAATTGCTATTCAAGAGTTAAAGGGTCATTTATAATCAAGATTGAAGATCTGCGTCTGTAAAACTATATCAAATCAAACCACTATACTATAAGTCTACAGGGTGGATCGTGTAGTGTGTATGCAAGTATATGTGACAAAATATATGATGCAACTAAAATAATATTAAAGGTACTTTTGGCACAGGTCCTTATTAAGTTTCAAAATTCACAAAAAGTCCTTCACTAAATTTCAATGTAAATTAGGTCCCTGTTTTTTATTCATGATTATTGCAGAGCATGATGCAACATTTCATAAAAGTTATTGACATTTTCTCAACTTTTCTATATACTGTGAACATAGTGTATGAAAGTTGCTTAAATATCAGCGCTTATTTATAAAAGTAGCAGACATTTCAGCAGCATTTATGTACACTATGAACACAATTTATGAAAGTTGCTGAAATATCATCACTTATTTATAAAAGTTGCTGACATTTCAGCAATAATTTTTCTTTGTTTTTACAATGAAATTTTGACAGGGAAAGTTGCTGAAATATCAGCACTTATTTATAAAAGTTGCTGACATTTCAGCAATAATTTTTCTTTGTTTGTACAATGAAACTTTGACAGGGAAAGTTGCTGAAATATCAGCACTTATTTATAAAAGTTGCTGACATTTAAGCAATAACTTTTCTTCGTTTCCAGAAAACAAGGACCCGCTTTACAATGAAACTTTGATACGGAACCATTTTACAATATAGAAGTATGATAGGGACGCCTTCCTACTTTCCACTAATATTAATCTAAGTAAATATAGAATAAGTACAACAGAATTTTATACTAGTACAGACCTCCCATCCTACGTCCAGTCCCGAAGCTCCCCTTCGGAATTCGACTATCAAAAACCCTCGCTTCGCCCGGAGGAGTAGGCTTGCTTACAATAAGTTGTTCTTGTCAAATGTGTGTTCTAGTATAACACAGATATTGACTAATTAGTACAATTGCTTCCAATATACAGTTAAAGAATATTGTTTATGGAGAACTGAGTATATGGAAGAGTGAATACAAGTAAAGATTGCTAGAGTGCAAAGATCAAGAATATATGATAGAGTATAGAATTAGAAAGCGTAAATAAGCAAGTTAAGTTCTGTTCTCTTGATTCTTGATGCTATATGTAGTTGTAGATAGGTATCTTGAGTAGTTGCATCCATTAGCGAATGCCTTAAAGTTGCTTCTTTTGATGGTGAAGAGTTGTGGCGAAGAGAAGCGGAGATGTCCATTCGCATGTGGTAGTTGCAATTCTTTTCTGAAGTTCAATTTTGAATTCAGACGTCTAGTATTTGTTTTAGACGTTTGATACTATATATTTTTTGAACATAGTAGATTTTCAGACGTTTGAGTGCGATTACCAGACGTTTGGTTTAGCCTGTTCGTTGTTACAGAGGAATTTTCCAGACGTCTGTTTTATGCATCCACACGTTTGATACCGGTGCATGTCTTTTTTTGTGCACCTTTTCTTTTGCTTTATACCTATCTACTTGTAGTCTCTTGCAGTGTAGTTTGAGTCTTGTTCTTGTCTTTCTAGTGATGTTGTTCTGGCAAGTACCTGTGTATATAAATATATATGTATATTTGATTTTCATTGTATAGTTGTTGACATTGAAACTGTAGATTGGATTTCCTAAGATCCTTCCGCTTTTTGGTGATGACAACTATACAATGTACGTAGATATAATTTTATAAATCCCCCCTGAACATGTGCTTATCATTATTCCCCCCCTTTGGTATTATCAAAAAGTATTATTATCTCTAATTTAGATAGCATGTACACACTGTTAATTTGGAATTTTTACTAATTTCCGGAAGGTTATAACAATTTACTATAATTACATAGAAGTAACAAACCAAAAAGCACCTTTTATAATCATTAAACAAAGTAATTACATGCATAGTTTTTTGATTTCAATACAAAGGATGGAAAATATTAAAAAATATCTAAGGATCTTTTGGGGAAGCTTTAGCTTGAGCATCTCCTTTATCTTCACTCTTTGAAGAACTATCTTGTTTTTTAGGAGATGATGAAGTATGATCGAGAGGTTCTTTTTCCACTTTAAAAAGTTTTGAATGTTTTGAAGGAGGAGGAGAAGGCATTGGAGTTGGCCAATCTTCCGAATGTGGTGTATGGCCAATGACTTATTGAAGAACCTCTTTTAGAACGGATAAAGTTGTTGAAAGCGATGATTCGACTGTGGCTAGGCGAGAAGAAAACGCTTTTTCAAAGCTATCAATAGCTTAGACAATAATTTTTGATTTTTTGATAAGATACGTTGATTTTGGAGAGTTAAGTCTTGAGTACTTTCATTTGGATTGGTCTTAGTGCGAGTCTCCAAAATGTCATCTTGGCCTGGATAGTCAAAAGGTGCAGGAGGAGGAGTTTGTTCGTGATGATATTCCTCTTCTTTTTAAGGTTGTGGTGGTTGTTGATGGGGTTGAGGCTTAGCTTGTCCGGCTTGTTGACGACGTTGCGCCCATTCGTCAAATGACATAAAATCCGGAGGATTTTCTGGTAAGTGCATAAGAGAAAAGAATTTTGTGGTGGCGTACTTGGGAGAAATCTCTTCAGAAGTCGATAAATACGATGGAATGTTGTAGGCTTTCAGAAGACGCTTGATGTAGGTAGGGTAGATGATGGATGGACGTGATCAATTCCAATAATGTTTAAGCTTGTCAAATATGAATTTCGCCCAGTTTTCCCTCGTTCCACTAAAGATGGCATATAGAGTTGTGTGCTCTAATTCTGTTATTTGCTCATGACTGCCAAGGCGAGGAATGATTGTGTTGATAATCATCCTGGTGAGGAGTCTTGCCTTAGGTCATAAGTGTTTGGAAGCAAATCTTGGCATTTCATCTTCTCAAATTTGATGGGTAACATTATCTCTTGGTTTTAGACGCATATCGGGGTTGTTATACAAATCTTCTTCGGAGTCGGAACAGCCTAGAGTACGGCCTATAATTCCCGGAGTTAGAGGAATAGTATTGCCGTAAACACTTGACGAAAGCCAATTATCATCGTTATCGGTATTCCATACGGCAATGCTATCGAGATTAGCATAGAAAAGGAATATGGAGAGCTAATCGATTTGGACATTATTCCCAGCATTTTCTCACATTTCATCCAAATCGTACATAGGAAACTTAAGCAAATTATAGAAAGGACCTGTATGTAGCTTTTTCTTCAAAATGTCGTCATACTTTTTCATTGAATGAAGTACTCGATTTATCCATCTCTTAATTTGATCATCAGAACACACTTGCGGGTTGGAGGATGTGGCTTGCTCTTGCTTTCTTTTAGAAATCTTAGGGTTTTTAGTTTTGGGGGCCATGAGATCGAGCGAATTTATGGAGATAGCGATCTGGAGAGTTAGGGTTTTGGATATGAAAGAGAAACGAAATGTGCGGTAGAAATTTGGGAAAAATAGTCGTTATAAGGTTACTGAAGGTTGTCGATTGAATTTCATACGTCTAGGAAGTGAGTCAAATGTCACGACCCGATTTTTCGACGCTTGAAAATCAACTTCGATACATCCACTGTATTAATTGCCGAACAATCGAATACCGAAAAACCAGACCGTAAGGGAAAGAAGAAGGAGGTAGAAGAAGAGAAAACAAAACAACATCAGAATCTCACAATCGTAGCGGAATTATATATAATAGATAAATGACTGATCTTTATACAAAAGAACTATAATTGTTTTATATATACATCATCAGAGTACAACATCAACAAAAGCACAACACTGGACAGTTATGATAACTTGCCCACACAAAGCCGAATATACAGCATACCATACACAGTGGGAATAAGTCAGATATGATTATAGAGACTTTGAGAAAATCAAAATCATTCTACGATGAATGAATGTTGCATAGGACAGACAAAAGAGTTACTTGATAAAAGAAGATATGATTCAAGGTTCTCTACTTGCGATATGGTGTTTTTCAAGACTTCTCCATTGAAGAAAATAGTTCGATTTGATAATAAAGGGAAGTTGACACTATTTATAGGACGTTTTTCAATATTCAAGATGATTGGAAACCTTGCATACATAGTCGAATTAATTTAGAAGATGGCGAATGTGCACAACGAGTTCCAAGTTTCGCACATTTGGAAGTTTGTGCGTGACTCAAGTGTGGTAGTTGCAGCAAATCAACTAGATTATCTAGAAGTTGAACCTGAAGCATCGAGAGCTTGTATGTCGATATGTATAGTCGAGAAGAGTATAAAACAATTTTACGGTTAAAGCGCCTAACTGTTCCATAGTGCTGAAAGTATAAAATGGTATAGCAAGGATAAAGTGGGGATATAGTAGAGAATAGCAGAGGTGCAAAAAGCTTCATTGTATATAAAACCAATTATTTAAAGTTAATTTTTTTCTCATTCACATTATGTTTAAGAAAAAGGACAATTGTTTAATATTATATAACAAAACTAAATAATATCATAATTTATGCAATTTAGATTAAGCGACAGCAATAGATTTCTAAATTATTTTGTGTACTTATGCCTTAAAATTAGGTTTTTATCATGACTTTGTTGACTTGGTTCAAAAGAGAACTAGTCAAATCAATCTTTTTATCTTAATTTTGCTAAAACAGGTACTAAAAAGGCCTTGATTTAGTAAGTTTAGTGGGTAATAGAAGTAGATCTACTATTTAATGGCGTTATGTTGAAAAAGCGAGGTAATCGAAGAATGTTACACACTATAGTAGGGATTTTGCAAGGTTTTAGCAGGGTTTTAATCACACGGTGAAGCAGAATATGAAGAAGACCATAATGCCTTTAAGGTTTAGCAGAGTGAAAGAGAATGCGATAACATTAGAAAGGCCGAGGAGAGCATGAGTACCACTTATCCAGAGTTCTTTACGTGGTGAGTTTCAATTTTCACATTTACTTTCATAATTGGTATTTTGTTTAGTTGTTAGTAGCATGCGCATTATTAGGATATCAGTGTAGTCTGATTATGTGTTATGCTTGTTATTGCTTATATTGGCTATGTTTGTTTGACGTTGGTTGAATTTCGATGGAAAAATTCATAAAGATGGGAGAAAGTAATAACCCAGAATTCTAAATATCGACGAATCATAAAAATATAATTTTCATAACATGACGTCCTAAGAATTGTAATAAAACTTTGGGTAGCATTACGTTTGGACATATTTGACCTTTATTATAGTTTGTGGACATTTTCGACCTAGAAATCTTTTATTGGCTATAACATTTTATAGAAGCCTAATTTGGTCTGGAACCAATTCCGAATGAAAGATACAATGGTTTGCTTTTCCATAAAGTGATCATAATAGTAATTCTACCAAGCAATTCAGCGGATATCACAGTTTTAAGTTTGAAAGTTTTTAAGCAGATTTTAGCATAATTAACCTAAGCCCAATAATTACACTATGTATTTTAGGATTTGTACTAACAAGCATTAGAGATAGTCTTAAATCACTTTACCATCTTCCCAAAATTAATCTAATCCTCCACTGACTCCATCCCATACCAAAATCATCATTAATTCGATCCAAAATAGTTAAATCAAGGGATTAAGGCTAGATTAGTAAGAAAATCAATTAGAGATTAGTAAAATTGAAAATTTTAAAAGGGATTTCGTATCTAGACATAATGTGCTAGATTTTCATTGCTTTGTGTGATTTACACTGATTTTACATCGATTTGTGAGTGATGTATGATCTCACAACCTGTTACATATGTTTTTCAAGTTTAAATATGTTCTAGATCCTGTTTTCAACTCAAAATATGATTTTAGAACTAATTTGAATTTGAAAATGAAGTACAAGCAAATTAAAATGTTTTTAAAGAAATTTAGACAATACTTCTATGCTTTGATTGATCACACAAGTGTTCGGATAGAACTAGATGGAATACTAGTTGCTTTCCGTGATATAATTCTTATTTTAATGTTTGAACCTTTTATTTGCATATTTGAATGGATGAAACGCTCGGAAGAGTGAATTTGGGGTTGGAATCATTTATATAGGTTAGGGTCTTTGTCTAGAAGAAATAACTATTCGATGTGCTCTCCGATTCGATTATATGAAGGATGGAAGATCCATAGTAGTATAACAATCTTTGATGGATCAGATTTAAAGATTTTAGAGTTAGACTGTTGCATAAGGAGTTACATCAAATAAAATGAGTCAGAATAAAGATGGATCGGTATAGAATTGGCCAAGGAAAACTTAGCCAAAGCATGGCTAAGTTAGATGGATCAACATAAACCATATGGTTTGGCACCATCCCATGTTTTTTTGGAAAATTACATGAGGGAAGCACGATAATGATCTGGGCTATTTGGAAAATGACACAGAGTGGGACTCGAAGCACTTAAAAGCGAAGGCGTGGTGCGATGCCCTAACTCCAATGATCGAAATATTAGAGGGAGTATACCGTACGATAACTCGGATCAATAGGCATGGAAGGAGTGATCTCTTGTATAACTGCTTTGATTCAACATGGATATGTTTTAATACCTGAATACATATGAAATAATACGTATTTCATATCGATGCAAGACAATGTACATGAGTTATAGACTTGAATAATACAATATTAAGACAAAGATAAAAAATTTCCAACTAACAGAATCAGAGGGAACAAAATAATGAACTTTATATCGTTTTTAATATTCTAATACATCATCTCATGCATATATACAACTTATCACATTATGTCAACCAATACAATGACATTCAATATTATTATAAACAATTCATACACTTGCCACCGTCGTCTGCTATAAGTCTAGTTGTGAGTGTAATCAGTCACAATTAATAACATAATTTTACTCGATTATAAACACGGATATGTTACTATAGTCAACGCCCATGAGTAATTTCAATTAAGCTCAGTATCAAAACCATTGTTAAAAATATGTTTACAAAGTGATTTTGTTTCAAATCATTTCAACAAAATTGCTTCAAAATTGATTTCCAGATCACTTTAAGGAAATTACTTTATTTACAGAAATCCCATATATTAAGAAATCCTATACTAGAAGTCTATTTTGTAAACGATGTCAAAATACTAGTTTTATATACAAATAATTTATCAAAACCATTTTTTTCCAAATACTGTATAAAACCAATCTTTGCAAATAGTTTATCAATATAATTCCCAACTTGTTTAAAATAAATCTTTGCAATTTATTTCTCAGATCAATTTGCAAATTTGATTTATCCTAAAATACCCGTTAGTAAAAACCAATCCCAAAATATTTGATAATCTCACTAAAACTAGATTTCAAAATATAACACAGTTTCACCAAATCTAGTTTAAATAAATATCTTCATCAGGTGAATGCTCGTCATAATATATCATAATAAATCACAACCGTGATGACCCAGATTTTCGCGTTCGAAAATCGACATCCAAACTTCAATTTGTATTCGAATGCCGTAGATTCAAACGTTGAATCCGATTCACCGGAGCTTATAACACATTAAGCACAACAACACAGCGGAAGAAAATGAATAATATCATTGATACACAATAGATACAACAATTGATACAATACTCAAATATAATGAATATCAATACAAATCAGAGCCAAAAGATATACAATAGCAGAAGACAACAACAGAAGATGGTCTAGACTTTGCAACCGTCGATAGCGGAAAGATATCTCCAAAAGAATCCAACACCATCCTACAACTCCATCTCCAAATTCCAAACTAGAAAGTGAGAATCACCATCCATGTCGAAGTGAAGCAATTCGATCCAAATGCGATTGCCAATATCCAGAGATTGAACGCTATCAAATCTACACCTACTATTCTATTATCTAAAAAACCCAACTCTAGAATGCCCATATACTAAATTGTGGGCACCTAGAATTTAGGAAGGAAACAATAAACTCCGGGTCAGTCATGGAACTGGTATGAGCAAACGAAAAAAGTTTTATCTTTTAAAACAAACAACAAAAGAAATTAAAATTGAAATCCGCAAAGCTTTTCGAAAAATGAAACTACCATAAGGCCTCCCGCCGCACACACAATGCAAACAAAGAATTGGAGGAGATTTCTCCTTATGATAGTCAAAAATGCTTGATACGCGAAAAATCGTTTGATATTATTATTAGTGCATAGCGGAAAACATTTCGAAAGTATAATATTAATCTTAGCCAGCATACAACATTTCACCGTATTCCTACTATAGCTATTATGTTCAATAGCAGGTTACCGCCACATTCCATGGCAGGTTATACAACTAAAACCGTACAGGGAGCGTATTATTTCTTTGGATTTTACAACAAATGGTCAGGGTAAGGAACTTCCTATTGCCACATAGGAACGCCTCTGGAGGGATGCCCCGAGAACCTACGCGGCTCTTTGCCAACAAAAGGCCGGTTTCCTCCCTGTCCGGGAGTAATACCTAAAGATATGCCGTCCCCGGTCATTTGTGACCTTTATCCGAGGGCCCTCAACACCAACAACCACAAAGCAATGTATTTGCAGTAACCACATAGGATAAATATCTGGGCTCCATACCATGATACCACCCTTTTCCAGAAGGAATGGACATACCCTAGGGGCGCGACTCCCGCGACCTTGCCACGTCTTTCCTGTTTCGACCACTTCCAGGGAGTGATGTCCGACGAGGTCTCGTCCACAATGCTACGCTTTTCACAAAAGGCATGCTTTGGTCAACAAATGATCGGCAACACACGGCAGAAATCAACATGCCACACTACCAAATTAGGAATGTATCACTAGTAACCATCAACTACATAAACTCTGAGCTCGTACGTCTCAGAGAAGGGTGTTAAGCTAAGAGAATAAATCTCCGCCACCAAATAGAAATGTATTTGATAGAAACCAGCTTTACATCTCAAAGTGTAATATCATACAGGCATCCATACAAGTCTGTTCCAGGTTCGAACAGAACCGAAGGCACTTCTAAAGAAGCCCTTGCAATTTTGGATAATCCCTAATCACGTCCGTACTCCCCATCACAAAGGGTGATCAAATCTCTGTACCTAGGATCAGCCGGTGTAGAGACATTCGACGAGCAATCCTTTCGCTTTCGAAAATATCCGGTTTACACCACCGGTCTTCAAAGGCAATCCATATACGTCGTTCCGTTATTCGGAATGGGTTATATGACATAAGGTTGACGCAGCGGATTAATCAAACAAAACTTCAATCGATGAAATGTAGCAATCGGTGAGTTGAAGATACCAAAAATGCCCAAGTTCGTTGATCCAAAGATATCGAACTCTAGCTATCTCAAACACGTTGATAGCGCACTATACCGTGTTCAAAGATCTACGATTCTTCGCACGTTGATCTAGCACACTAGATTCCGTGAATCGGCTTCTACGATCGTTGAATCGAGCGCACTCGATTAACCGAAAGAGGAGATAGGAGATTACACTCAACTACCAATTAGTATGAAAGCACAAAGCTAACAAAAGAGAATTTTATTCAAAAATCAACCACCAAAATATACAACACACCCTCTATTTATAGCTTGACACAACCGACCCCTTTAACCCGTTGCCGACTCATAGACTCCGACTCATCATAAGTCGTTGCCGACTTAACAACGCAACACAATTTACACGACTCAAAGACATACGACTCAGCTTATCTACATACAGGACCGACTCATATACATTACCGACTCAAAAAAAACAACACAAGATACACGACTCATCAATCACACAGCTACAACAGTTAGGTCGTATACGACCTAACGACTCAAGGCCAACAAACTACAACACCTCAGCTCATATGGCCGACTTAAGCGCGTGCCGACTCAAGCCCAATCCCCCTGCGCTCCTCAACGACTCAGTTAGGCCGTGACTGTTTCCTCTTTTGTTAAGTCGTAGCCGACTTAGGCTCTTAAGTCGTAGCTTCTCTTCCTTAGGTCGGGGTCGACCTAAAATAGGCTCTTGTTCCTGTAACCCGTTGTCCTTTATCCCGTTAAGTCGTAAATGACTTAGATTGTCATAGTTAGGTCGGAAACGACTCATGCTTTTCTTGGGTCGTGGACGATTCAAACCCGATGTCTCGTTAACTCGGCCTACCTTCCCCCTTAACTTGTTAACTCGTGGCCCTCCTTCCTTAGCTCGGCAGTGACCCAAGCCTTCACTGAGTCGTGAACGACTCATCACACTACACCACAAACTCATGTTTTCAGGAACTAAAGTTTGCACAACTTCTTCTCCGGTCTTAGCTGCATCATCCTCCCCTGGTTGAGAAAAATTCGTCCTCGAATTTGTACATTCTTTCCCATCAGATTGTCCATCTCCATAATACGGCACAAGATGTTTAACATTGAATACGTCAGAAGTGTATACATCCTCCGGCAGTTTCAACTTATAAGCATTCTCATTGATCTGTTTCACAACTTCTACTGGACCAATTTTTCTGGCTTTCAACTTATTATAAGCGCCCATTGGAAAACGATCCTTTGTTAACACAGCATACACCAAATCACCTTCATTAAATTCAACATTTCGTCTCTTTAAATCTGCAGCTCGCTTATATTTCTCATTCGATTTTTCCAATCGTTCCTGAACGATTTTATGACATTCAGTCAGCTCATCAACAAAATCAACAGCTCGTTTAACTGTTCCCTTCAACTGTGGTACTACTGCCAAATCCAACGGTCCCCTAGGTAAATTTGAATAAATAATCTGAAATGGACTGAATCCCGTGCTACGATTCACTGCATGATTATGTGCAAATTCAGCTTGGCATAACTTCATGTCCCAACTTCTCAAATTATCCTGTACAAGACAACGCAACAAATTTCCCAATGACCTGTTAACAACTTCCGTCTGTCCATCAGTTTGTGGATGATAAGCGCTGCTAAATTTCAGTTTCGTTCCCACCATCTTCCATAAACTCAACCAAAAGTGACTCAGAAAACGAGTATCTCTATCCGACACAATAGACTCTGGCAATCCATGAAGTCGATAGATCTCCTTGAAAAATAACTGTGCTACTCGAACTGCATCCGCTGTCTTCTTGCAGGCAATAAAATGTGCCATCTTCGAAAACCTGTCCACTACAACAAATATCGAATCATTTCCCCTTTGAGTTCGAGGCAAACCCAAAACGAAATCCATGCTAATATCAGTCCATGGCTTAGACGGTACTGGTAATGGCATATACAACCCTGCATTCGTTGCTGTTCCCTTTGACACCTGGCAAATATGGCATCTCTCCACGAATCTTTCAACCTCTTTTCTCATCGATGGCCAAAAGTAAGACTGTGAAATCAACTGCAAAGTACGATCACGGCCCACATGCCCTTCCTCGTGTAACTCCTTGACAATTTTCAATCTCAAGCTACAGTCTGGTATACATAAACGATTCCCCTTAAACAGAAATCCATCAACCAACATAAATTCATCGGTACTCCCATCCTTCACTTTCTCAACATATTTCACAAAGTAAGGATCTTCATTAATCATCTCTGGCAACATTTCAAACCCCGTCACTTCAACCTTCATTGTCGTTAATAAATGACTCCTCCTACTCAAAGCATCAGCTACCCGATTTGTCACCCCTGATTTGTGCTTAACGACAAAAGTAAACTGCTGTAAATATGCAATCCAAGATGCATGTCTCGCTGAAATCTTATCCTGCCCCTGTAAATGCTTCAATGCCTCATGATCAGTGTACAGAACAAATTCTTTCTGAAATAGATAATGTCTCCAATGTTTAATCGTTTGCACAACAGCATAAAATTCAACATCATATGTACTGTATCTCATCTTTGCCCTTGATAACTTTTCGCTGAAATAAGCAACTGGCTTCCCATTCTGACTCAGAACTCCTCCAATACCAACCTTCGAAGCATCAGTATGCAATTCAAACAATAACTGAAAATTAGGTAGAACAAGAATTGGTGCAGACGTCAACAATTCCTTGATCTTCTCAAAAGCAACTCCCGCTTCCTCTGACCATACAAACTGTTTTCCCTTCATGCAATCAGTAACTGGAGCCATCACGCTACTGAAGTGTGGAATGAATCTTCGGTAGAATGACGCTAGCCCATGAAAACTCCTCACTTCCGTAATTGTCTTTGGCTGTGGCCAATTCCTGACTGCTTCAACTTTACTCTGGTCAACTTGAATACCTTCTCCTGAAACAACATAACCCAGAAATAAAACATTGTGCGTCATAAACACACATTTCTTCGTAGCAGCATAAAATTGTTCTTCACGAAGAATAATCAACACTTCTCTCAAATGTAGAACATGCTCCTCCATACTCCTGCTATATATCAGAATATCATCGAAATAAACCACGACGAACTTCCCAATGAATGGTCTAAAGATTTGATTCATCACCCGCATGAATGTACTAGGTGCATTTGACAAACCAAATGGCATAACCAACCATTCGTATAACCCTTCTCTCGTCTTAAAAGCTGTCTTCCATTCGTCTCCAGGTCTGATTCGAATTTGATGATAACCACTCTTCAAATCAATCTTCGAAAATATAGTTGCCCCACTCAATTGATCTAACAAATCATCCAACCTTGGCATAGGAAATCTATATCGGACAGTGATCTTATTCAAAGCTCTACTATCTGTGCACATCCTCCATGTTCCGTCCTTCTTTGGTACTAATAATGCTGGCACGGCACAAGGACTCAAGCTTTCCTGAACATGTCCCTGTTCCAACAACTCTTCCACCTGCCTTCGTAACTCCTCATGTTCCTTCGGACTCATTCGGTAATGTAGTCGATGTGGTAACACTGCTCCCGGAACAAGATCAATTTGATGTTGAATGTCTCTAAGTGGCGGTAACTCCTTAGGCAACTCCTCTGGAAAGACATCTTCAAATTCTTTCAAAATTGGCTTTGCTGCTTCTGGGATTTCAACTTCTTCACTACTCTCTCTTCCAATCAACAAAAACACTTCAGGTTCTTCCTCCACTTCCTTGACAAACTCCTTCAAAGTCAACAGAGTTTTCAATTCTTCAATTTCTTCTAACTTGCTCTCCTTCTGTTGTTGCTTCTTGGGAACCAAAGTGATTTTAGTACCCTCGAACATGAAACTGTAACTATTGGCACGACCATCATGTTGTACTGCTCTATCAAACTGCCATGGTCTGCCCAACAACAGATGACACACGTCCATGTCTACAACATCACACCAAATTTCATCTTTGTACTTCTTCCCAATAGAAAAATTAACACAAGCCCTTCGACACACTTTCACTTCACCACCCTTCCTTAACCATGCTAGCTTGTACGGTTTAGGATGTTTCTCAGTCTTCAAGTTCAATTTCCTCACTGCTTCTGTAGAAATAATATTATCACAACTTCCAGCATCAATAACGAACTTGCAAACTTTCCCCAGAATAGTGCATGTCGACTGAAAAATATTGCTTCTCAACCAACTACAATCCTCCTCTTGCTTTGGTGTAAGACATGACCTCCTCATCATAAGATTACAACCTTCATCTCCCGACACTTCTTCTTCCTCCTCAACATAAGGTGTATTTGAACATTCTGCCTCCTCACCATCATCCTCCTCAACTTCTGCAACCATGGTTCTCTTCTTCGGCTTCGGACATTCGTTGCTTTTGTGACCCAACTCCTGACAATTATAACATTTGAAAACACTGCTAGCCTTTGCCTTCTCAGCCTCCTTCACCACTGGCTTTGAAACAGGTTTAGAAACATTAGAACTTCCACCAACACCCCTTGCTTGATTATTGGAATTAGTAAACACACCACCTCCACGTCTTCCTTGTTTCTCCCAAGCTAACGCCTTCTGATGTGCCTCTGCAACTGATCTAGGATCAAACATATTAACCATATCCTGGATCTGCATTCTCAATCCCCCAATGAATCTAGCAGTTAGCTGTTCTTCCGTTTCCATAATATCATTCCTGGCAATGAGTTGGTAAAATTCATCAGCATAATCACTAACAGACTTTGTCCCTTGCCTCAGATTCTGCAACCTCTGGTACATAAGTGATTGGTAGTTGTAAGGTAAGAAAGTAGATCTCATCAACTTCTTCATCTTATCCCATGATTCTATCTTTGACTTCCCCATTCTCTCCCTTGTAAGTTTATTTTGCTGCCACCACGCCAAAGCTCTTCCCCTCAACCTAGTAGCAACTAACTTCACCCTTCTATGCTCAGGAACCTCCTTGAAATCAAAGATCTCTTCAACATTTGAAACCCAATCTAAGAACTCCTCAGCAACCATCCCGCCTTTAAACTCCGGAATCTCCATTTTCATTCCCGATTCCCAACGTCGATCATCTTCAATATCCCGATAAGAATTTCGAACTTGATCCCGATCTCGATAATGAATACTAGCTCTATCACCTTCTTCAACAAAATCAAAAGTACGTCTACATCGATCTCGACCATTATCATCCCTTCGCTCATGCATGCTTCTTTGACTATGTCTCTCTTCATCTCTATATGCTTCATTGTCAAATTCACGTTGACTTCTTCTCTCTTCATGTGTATAGTCATGATGATCTCTTCGTGATGAAATTGACGTTTCTCTTCTATCTCTACAAGAATGTGGCGATACCCTCCTCGCTTCCGTAACCGATGGCGAAACTCGGTTTCCTCCATGGTTCAAGTTTGGTGATCTCCTCCTTTGATTCAAATCATTCATCAATCTCTCCAATTTACCAATGCCTTCATCAAATTTCTCATTAATACGTTGTTCCATAAGCTCGGCTTCTTCTCTACGATACAAAGCTTCAACGTTTTGATGACGATTAGCTCTCCTTGGTGGCATAATTGAAAATTTCACAAAACTTCAATAATTCGAACACAAAACTCCAAAGCTTTCACAAACAACAATTTCACAAGGCTCGGCCTTGAACTTAACTCGGCTTGTATGTATACGACTCAAGTAAGGTCGGCTTAATTTGACTCGGCACAACCTCTTTAGCTCGGCTACAAATTCAAACACTTCAAACCTTGGCGCGCAAAAACCCAAGATAGATCCAAACAATTTCCAACTCCTCGATCCAAAATGAAATAGATCAAACACTCCAAACTTGATGCAACTTCAATATGAACACGATGAACAACTTCAAACTTCAAAAACTTCAAAAACTTGGCTCCAAGAATCAACTTAGCTATGATTGGTTAAGTATGGCTCTGATACCAATAATGACGCAGCGGATTAATCAAACAAAACTTCAATCGATGAAATGTAGCAATCGGTGAGTTGAAGATACCAAAAATGCCCAAGTTCGTTGATCCAAAGATACGGAACTCTAGCTATCTCAAACACGTTGATAGCGCACTATACCGTGTTCAAAGATCTACGATTCTTCGCACGTTGATCTAGCGCACTAGATTCCGTGAATCGGCTTCTACGATCGTTGAATCGAGCGCACTCGATTAACCGAAAGAGGAGATAGGAGATTACACTCAACTACCAATTAGTATGAAATCACAAAGCTAACAAAAGAGAATTTTATTCAAAAATCAACCACCAAAATATACAACACACCCTCTATTTATAGCTTGACACAACCGACCCCTTTAACCCATTGCCGACTCATAGACTCCGACTCATCATAAGTCGTTGCCGACTTAACAACGCAACACAATTTACACGACTCAAAGACATACGACTCAGCTTATCTACATACAGGACCGACTCATATACATTACCGACTCAAAAAAAACAACACAAGATACACGACTCATCAATCACACGGCTACAACAGTTAGGTCGTATACGACCTAACGACTCAAGGCCAACAAACTACAACACCTCAGCTCATATGGCCGACTTAAGCGCGTGCCGACTCAAGCCCAATCCCCCTGCGCTCCTCAACGACTCAGTTAGGCCGTGACTGTTTCCTCTTTTGTTAAGTCGTAGCCGACTTAGGCTCTTAAGTCGTAGCTTCTCTTCCTTAGGTCGGGGTCGACCTAAAATAGGCTCTTGTTCCTGTAACCCGTTGTCCTTTATCCCGTTAAGTCGTAAACGACTTAGATTGTCATAGTTAGGTCGGAAACGACTCATGCTTTTCTTGGGTCGTGGACGATTCAAACCCGATGTCTCGTTAACTCGGCCTACCTTCCCCCTTAACTTGTTAACTCGTGGCCCTCCTTCCTTAGCTCGGCAGCGACCCAAGCCTTCACTGAGTCGTGAACGACTCATCACACTACACCACAAACTCATGTTTTCAGGAACTAAAGTTTGCACAACTTCTTCTCCGGTCTTAGCTGCATCAAAGGTCCTCTCCCGGCTAAACCGAATAATGAGCGCAATATTCAAAAAAAACATATGGATGTGGGATCTCAGTTAAGTGACAACTTTAAAACCTAAAACAGATGGTTTAAATCAAATTACCATTTCTAATCTTTAAACAAAAAGATTCATTTCACAAAGTTTACCGATCTTTCACAAAGATTCATTTACGGCTTTTCAAAACAATTTCCTTTTCAAATTGGATTAACTCATCCAATCATTAAATCAAAGACTCAATCTATAGCTTTCAAAACCTTTTCCGAACATTCATAGCTTTTAAAAACAATTCTCATTTCAAATCTCTTTTATATAAATGATATACCATTTAAAATCCTCTTCAATTTCAAAACAAGGTTCAACCATCTTTCACAAAGATTCATTCATAGATTTCAAAACAGTTCACTTTCAAATTGAAATCTTTATGACATAAACTGGAAGTTCTTTCGTTATGTGAAAGCTATTATTATTTGAAAACAAATAGTTTTCGTTTCGAAAAAATCCGATTACATTTATACAAGTTAAATCCCTTCAGGTATAATACTTGGAGTAAATTCAAATTCCCAAAACACTACTTTTAGAATGGTTTAAAAACCCATATAAACACATTTATAACTTATATAACCTTTTTAAACCATAATTTCCAAATATAAATTAAATTTTGAATTTTGAATTTAAATTCAAATCAAACTATTTAAATTTCAATACCTTATCAAGTCATCCAAAATAACTTTTATCTTTAAAACTTCTTTACAAAAGTTTTTCATATTAATCCAATTCCATTTTCAAAACCGTTTAGATTTAAAACTCAATTTTAAAACTATTTCAAAAATCTGTGACTTAACCAATTTCCTCGTGCAATCCATATTTGTGTGTGTATAGTGTAGTCCACGGGTATTACACAATAGTGCAACAACATCAATCATTACAGATTCAATCATATCAATATCGATAAGCGGTATATTCCTATAACACTTACCTTTATTCACGGATTCACAAATAAATGTGTCACGCATAAAATGAATAAATAAATAAATTACACACGGCTCAATTCACAGAATAGAATATTACAATCCAGAGATCACAACTAATTCTAGGCATTTCATACAATGCAAACATTCATAAGAAATCCAAGCATTCAATAATCATTTATAAACAGGAATAGTTAATTGTTTAATCCTAATAAATTCAATTTAATCTCCAATTGAATGAATTACTTATGAATTAATTATCAAATCTTGATTAATTAATTACAAATCATTTGATATTAATGAAATTAAGCAACCTTAATTATTTAGTTAATTAACTTTAATTAATCACATTAAATTAATTATCCTCTTATTAATTACTTTAATTAATAACCTTTAATTACCAAGTAATTGTCCTTTAATTACTCAATTATCCTTTAATTATTTATTCTTAATAAATTATCTTAATTAATGAACCATTAACTAAAATAAATCACCCTGATTAATTATCCCTTAATTAATCATATTAATAAATTTAACCTTTAAGTTAATCACATAATTAATTATCCTTAATTAATTACCATTAAAATGATTATCTTCAATTAATAACCTTTAATTATTAAGTAATTGTCCTTTAATTACTTAATTATCCTTTAATTAATTATTCTTAATTAATTATTGCTTAATTACGTGATAAATCAACCTCTAATCAATTATCCTTAATTACTTCCATTAATTGAAAAGATAAACCATTTATCATTATTATTTAATCCTTATTTAATAACCTTTGGAAATAAATCATCATCAATACATTAATTAACTTAAAATCTTTAAGTTAGATTAAGGATTATAAAACATTTTATTTTCTCAATTATTCACTTAATTACAAAAATTAAGTTTATAAACTTTAAAAAAAAGTTATATAAATTAAAACTCTTTTAACTTAACAAATTTGAAATAATTTATTTTGAAAACAATTTGAGATTAAATTAAATAATCACCTAATATTTAATTATTCAAATCAAGATAATTTAATTTCAAAACGCATTTGCACTTATAGTCTCTGTATTTTAAAATTTTGTTTTAAAATCTTATTAAATATTTTTATGAAATCTTGCTTATTTTCATTTAGCTTTGAAAACTTTGATTTACAATTTGTTTTTAAACTTGAACATCTTCCTTTTTCCTTTGAATTTTTAAAACCCGAAAATTTATTAACAAACCGAGCCAAATGCCTGATTTTCCTGGGCACAACTTCGAGTCGCCCCTTCTTTTATTTTCCCCAAGCCCACACTTAAATCTACTTGAGCCAAATTCAATTCTTCCCGAGACAAACCTTAGGCCACCATTTCTTCTTCTTCCCAAAGCAAATCACTGATACTCCTGACACACGTACACGTGCATAGGCGAATCGATCGCCTTCGACCATCGATGCCAACGCCGGCATATCGGCCACAACACCCACTCTCGATTCCGACTACCAAAGCCTCGAACAAAATCAAAAATCGAATTTGAGCAAATCGATCACAACCTGGAGCCAAACTTCCCAACAAAAAGGGCTTGCCGACGATGATCTCGGTCATCTGAGAACATGCCATCACTGTCAGAACTACGCCGCGTCTCGATGCCTTGATTCATTCCCTCACGATCTGTCCCGATCACCCACGATTTCAAAAATCATCGTCGACCCAACTGACTATCAAAACCCTAAACTCTCGTCGATACGCCACCTCTTCCATTAATAAATATAGCTACTATTTTTCCAGTGATCCCTCAACCTCTGCCACATTCAGCTTTGGCCTCGACGAACACTTCGTCGTGAATTGTCGAAAATTGACCAAAAAAGCAACTCTGATCAACTCACCAATTCTCACAACCCATACTCTTAAAAATCTAAATTTTCTGACCAAAATTCATTATTTACCATTTCAAAACAGCTTATCTAATCAAAACTCGAAAATAAATCATTTGAATTTCTGACAAATATTGTTCATCACTGTGATATCTGAATTTCAAAATACTTTCCAAATATTTCTTCTTAGAACCATTTTTAAAATTTAAATTATAACATTATAGAAAACCTTCATTCAGACATTATAACCAAATTTTTGTTATACGAAGAGATATGAATTTTTTTCTTGAATTGGGTTTTAAAACTGCAATTTTAAGAACAGAGAGGTGTCTGTACACACAGTCACCTATATACACACATACATGCATGTTTACATCCATGCAAGCACATTCAACGAACAACATTCAATACTAATCACATGAAAAACCAAAGTATAAATGGGTTTAAGAGCTTGCTCACTTGATTTGAAGCAGAGAACGGAGAACAAGCTCTGTTTTGAGTTTGCCCAGGCATTGTTCTGATTTTTTGATTTGTTTGATCTGGAAGCTTGTATTTGCTCTGATGTTGAACTTGGACTTTGATCTACTGTTTCATCTTGATTACATCAGATTTCTAAACTTTGATGTTGATTTAAGTTTTTTCTTCTTCTAGGCTTTATATGATTGTTTGCTTTTATCACAGATTTGATTTGCTTGCTTGAATGTTTCTAGGTTCTTAATCTTTCCAGATTTGAATATTACTTTACATTTGTTTTTTAACTTGTTTTTGATTCTTAAATGATTTGATCTGGTTGCTTTTTTTCAACTTTAAAGCTCCCAGGTTTGAAGCTCATCATTTTTTTTCTTTTGAAAGCTTGAGAATTGAAAGTAACCAGGTTTTCATTCTCTTTGATTTTTAAATTTTCATTTGTTTATAGAAGTGAGAATGAGAGAGAGTTTGAAATGAAATGATAATCAGGAATTTTTTTCTTCTTTCTTTTTATTCATATTATTTAGGTTTTAAATTTTAAAGAAAAATAAAGTATGACTGAAACAGCCCGCAAATCCACACTGCTTGAGTCAACACTATTCTACAACAATCAACTCAAGTTGTACAGAAAAACAAACCATTTGGGTTAAAGAAGAAGAGGTAGAAGAAGAAAATAGAGAACATCAACAGAATCTAACCATCGCAACAGAATAAAATATAATAGATCATAAATAGTCTTTACTCAAGAATCAAATATACCAGTTTATATTTTACATCAGCAGAGTACATCAATCACAGCTCAACATCAATGTCATACAAATGGATACACAATAACTCAACTCAACGGAAAATATATATATAAGCAAGTACGGAAGTACGTATCGTCATCCAGCTCGACTCCTGAGCTCCACAGCATCATATCCTGTATTCTATAATACTCGGTCTGACCCGAGCATTATAGTTAAATAATACCCGAGTAATTCTGGAATACCAGCGTGAGAAAATCACACCCAATTGATTATTAAAGTTTCAAAAATCCTTTGAAAAACAAAAGCATCTCGTAAGACCACGCCACAAATAAACATGTCGGGTTTTTACCTTACGATAGCTAAAACAATTTTTATAGAAATCCTCTGATATTATAATAGGGTCTACATACAAATACTTATAAAATAGCCGAAATTGTTACATCTATTAAATTCCAGCTACTAGCCACAAAAGTGGGTAATATAAGCAAAACTCGTACAAGGCTCGTAGGGAGAATGGATTTCCAACAATGACTAGGCACTGGGGTACTACCTGTCACAGTACGGGGCTTAGATCACCGTACCGAGGAGTACGCCCGCTCCCTTGCAACACAAGGCCGAGACTACCCCTTACTGGATAATCCCGAGTGAGATCACCCTGCGGTTGGGATCAGCAACCGCCCACTAAGCCGAAATAAAAAGGGACATCTAGACTGGAATGACCTCACCCTGCTTGGGTGCTACCCACCTAGCCTTGCTGCATAACCCCTGATTTTCAGTCATTCCCATTTGATGAGGCTTGAGGCTAAGCGTTACCTTTTTAGAACATATCCCTTAGAATGCCCATCGTCCACCTGACGATGTTTCGCAAGCATTCATCCATACAAGTCCGTCCCGGGTTCGAACGGAACCGAAGGTACTATTCCTACTACATCCATTTTGCAAATATCCTCAGGATTAGTAGTGACTAGCCCTTGCACTTCACTGCTCCATCTTCGCATCCAAACTCGTTTTCCTCGAAAACGTACAAATCGGATCGAAGTGGTTTTCGAGAAATAAATTTCGATCCCGGTCTCTTCGAAACGATCAACGCATTTGTCCAGTATTGATAGTCGGTGATTTAACTATCAATTAATATTCACAAACATCCATCAAACAATAAATAATTTCCCAAATTATTTATTTATCCCAAAATATCTTCACAAGATATATTTTCACTTTTCAAATTCCTTTGAAAATAGTTTCAAACCATCTCTCTTTCAGAAAAAACCTCCTAAATATTTTCTATCTCCACTGAAATTGCCAAGAACAAACTAGAATTTTAAAATAATTTAAAACATTTTACTTTAAAATACTTTTAAAACATTTAAGTTAAACTACTTCAATAATTTGATAAAAATACATACTATATAAATATTTGAAAATAAGTTTACTTTATAAAATATAACTAAATTTTTAATCCTAAACAAACTACTAAGTCATTCTTTAAATAATTACTACTAATATAGGTTAAAAAGGTAAGATTTACTTTAGAATTCAAATATTTAGAAATAATAGATTTTCCAAACTTGCTTTTAAAATCAACTTAAAAACTTTTAACTTATATTTAAAAACTTACTTTGAAAACATATATCCAGGGAGAAGATCCAACTTCAATCACTTAAATCAATTTTTCCCCAAATTGATTTCAAACTTATCCCATTTGAAATAAATTTCTTTAATTACTTAATTCATTTCAAAAATTCATTAAGTATGGGCTTAATTATTGTTGTTATTATTATTTTTCATTTGATTCTAATATTTTAACTGAAATATACAAATTCCAGATTTTTCTCAATAATTTAAATCTTAACTTTTAAATAAATGATTTGTTCTTTTTAAAAATAACACTGAAGATTAAAATTCATTAACTCTCAGTTAATTCAAATTTTCCCTTTCCATGTCTATGATTTGTTTATTAGAATTTTTCAAGTCACTTTATTTCTTTTTCAAATTCATTCCTTAAAGTTATTCTATAATTATTTAACTTACAATTCACTTCTTTTATCTTCTTTCCAAAATTCAATTTATATATTTTTATGGTGATTCATTATACCCAATTATATCCAGTCAAACCATAGCATTCAATATTCCACTATAATTCATAATAGAATATCAACATAATCACAACTGAGGGTATTAAATAATTTAAATAATTGTTGAGGGATCCAGTTGGATCCCTCCAACCTGTTTTTCCTGCATCCACAGATGTTAGCACAATAATACACCAATTTCGAAATATACCATACTATAGTACATCAATCAATTTTCAATCATTCAAACAATTATTTAAATTTAATCATTTAAATTTAAATGTAAATTAACTGAGTGAGATTAACTCACCATATATTACTAGCATTCCATTTCCAATCCAGTTTGCTTTCTTCTCAATTTTGACCTTGTATAAACATTTATACAGTTTATTAATATTTGGATTGACCAAACAATTGATCAACATTTACTTATTTAATTTTAGCTTAAATTCGATTTAAAATTTTTAAACTAATAATTGCCTTTAGTAACTTACTTTTAGCAACCCAACAGTATATGCTTTATTCAACAAAAATCCTTAAACCAGGAAAAGTTTCAACTTTGAACTACATAATTTAAAAAAAAAACTGAAACAGATTTTGCTTTACTGTTTTAAACTTTATATATTTTTATCCCAATTCTGTATATCTCTGCACAATTATATATGAACCCTTAAATCGAAAAGAATAAATAGTAAGTATACCCCACTGACCAAACTTCCCTTCGCCTCTTGCCCTAGCTTGAACACCTTCAAGTCGCGACTGCCATCGCACGTACGACTATCTCGAAACCCCAAGCTTTCAGACGCCACCAAGCCACCATCGTGAGCCGAGCCCAGGCGATCCATCATCGCGATGTCTCCTCTTCCACCAACCCCGATACTTAGCCCTAAGCGACCCCGTGTGAAAATACTCGCCTGTGCCCTCATCCCCCCTCGCGTACATGCGACTTCCCCCTAAAAAATCACGGCGTCAATCGTGAGCATTGTCGCCCCCTTCGATGAACGGCGGCAAGAATGTGATTCGTCTCTCCCTACGCGATTAAATCGCGAACTGATTTTTCCCCCTTTTCTTCTTTTTTTTGGGAAAATTTTGTTCATCCTTTGAGGTTGAATTCCAGGCGGGCACGATTCAATACTAAGGGGAGAGAGAGAGGGCTGGAACGAGTTAAACTGGAGAATATGGAAAGAGTGAGATCCCTTCTTGTTTCAGCCATTATTTCGATTGCTTGTTCTTTTTTTTCATTTCGAGTTTGATGTGAACGAGAGGAGTGTCAGTTTCTGCTGATGTTTTTTTTGATGGGTAAGGGAAGAAAAAGGATGGGTTGCGTGTTTGATAAGGTTCGTATACAGTGCTTTGAAAAGCTCTGATGTGCTATGAATTTGACCAGTTATTTTATTAAATTCGTTTCAAACTTCAGCGTTTTAATAAATCGTACGCTCACACCATGCTTCCAAATACTACGAAAATTGAAATCCGACAATAATTAAATATTACGGATCCAATGGAACTTGTTTCGTCGAATTCCGAGACTATGCCTCGGATGGCTATTTTTAAAGTTCAATTTGAACGATAAAATTTCAAAACCGAACAAATCACTGTTAAATTCAATTTAAAACTCCCATTATCTTCAGTGTTATGAATATAAATATTACAAGCCTTCAAATTATTGTAATAGGCTTAAAACTCCCGATTCAACATTTTACCGAACTTCAAATTAACTAATTTAAAATTTTAATTATCAAATAAATTGTGATATTCGTAATTCAAGTTAAAATTACTCCATTGAATATTCAAAATCAATTAAATATTCCAATTTTAATTGCTTGAAAATTCCGGGTCGTCACATTCCTCCCCACTTAAAAGAATTTCGTCCCCGAAATTACTAGCTAGGAAGAATGGTCCAATACCCGTTTACTTTTTCCCCGAAACCAAACGGTTTCTAACAATTCAACATCTTATCAACTATCTTTTTATAAAAGACCCATTATTATTCTTATTAACTTTCCAAACTTTTCCAAAACCTTTCCCTAGTTTCAAACTATACCATTTGTTTAACCATTCAAGTTTCAATTTAAAACCAAATTTTGAAATATCAAAATTTTTCTAACTCTCTAAATTTTCGAAAAATTTCGCCAGCGTCTCCTTTGCGCGGCTGACTGGGTACAACTACAAAATGGCTCTACAGCCTCCCAAATCCAAAAAGAAAACAAAAGGCCAAGTGGCTCAATCCAAATCCCAATCAAATTTCACACCAAATATAAATACATACCTTTTTGTCGAGCATTTCAAATTTGTCTTCTAAAATCAAAATCAATTGTCTTTTCCCTTTATAATACCTGCATATTCTACTTTACAATAATATCCAATCACAATATTCCAAAAACATTTTATCGACTTCCTTACAAGTGTCAATTATTTACTCATTCAAATATCAATTTGGAATATATTTGTAATATCAATCTCCAATTAAGAATTCAACATTCCCTTCTTAAGTTAGTATAAGCATTTTATATGCTTCTTATTTTTATTTTCATCTCCCACTTTAGTTTATATTTATTTCTATTCACAACGATTCTTTCATTTCCATATGAATTCACTTTATCTTTAACTCTGAATATATAAATTTTATTTGTCATTTATTTCTAATTCATATCATTATTTTAATTAGTTTCATTTACTAACTTATTTCAATTTTCACGTTTAAACCGTTTTGTCGTTAACAAAATTTTCCAAAAATTTTCAAAAATTTTCTAACTCCCAAAATTTCTAATTTTTTTTGGCAGAGTCCCCTTTGTACGGAGGAGCTTTTGCAATATGACAAAAGAGATAAATATATATACATCGACCCACACGGTCGGAAAAACCAAAAACAGTTTATATTTCCTATTTTATTTCGTAGGCATACCTTATTTAGCATTTTTAAGCATGCAACTTATTATTTTTAGCAAACAGCACAACCAAATCCAGCCACACGGCTTCCAGGTACTTGTACTTACTCAATTTAAACATGTAAGTACCAAATATATGAAGTATAACAGCATATCACTTATTTGCAATAGTTTAACACATGAATTCTAAAAGAAAAACAAACCAAACACTTTTCCGTAAGCAATTTATATAGTTTTTATACTAATTCCACTGTTCCAATTAATTTATAACCATTTTCATTCAATTCGAATGGTTTAAAACTCAATCGCCTACCTTCAATTTATTTTTAAGCAAACCGAGCTCATATTTAATTCAATTGCTCTCAAAATTAATTCATTTTATTTCTATCAGTTCATAGGATTTTAATTACTCCTTTTTGCATCCAATGACAATTTATTCTATGCAATTTGACGAGATCTATTTGAATAAATAAGTCTTTATGGTTTATAACCAATTTAAATGGATTTCAATTCAATTTATACTTAATTCTATTCCCTTTTTAAATTTATTAACAACCATATATTCTCATTTTCATTGCATTTTAAATTTGAATACATTCACTTGAATTTCGTTTTATTAACCAACCAGTTCATTCAAACCATCAACAGTTTAGGTTCATCTTCATTACCAAATTAAATTTCCTTTTTATTTTAATTCATTCACGACCATTTATTTAGCTCGACTCATTCTAAACTTACACATTACTAACCATTCCCGAATTAATTCAAACCAAGCTTTAATTTAATGGTCGTCCAATTTTAATCGTAGTCGAGCTTCTAATTATTCTCAACTTAAGTTAATTTACTCAATTTATTTCACTTCAAACTTAAGTTCACTTCCATATGATTCTTATTTATCCCATCCATTTATTTATTCAATATAATTAATTTATCCACCCAATCCATTTTGAATTTTCGTTTCCTTAAATATTATTTATAATCCACCAAATTCTATTTTGATTCAAATTTATTTCACTTAACTTAAATCCAACCAATATCCTTCTCCATTCATTTAGCTTAAGTTAATTTCCTTCAATTTTATTCAAATTTTATACTTAAGCTCATTCTTATTTTGCAAATAAATTTCCCTTTTCAATTTAACTTAATTCTATTTTAATCCAATCCCATTTCAAACTACAAATTTATTTGATCAATTATTATACATTTTAACTTTTTAGATTCAGCTCATTCAATTTATTACAAGGTCATTTCCAATTATATTTAATTTGCTAACACTTAAAGTCAAATTTTTATTTATAACTCAAGTTCTAAACCCACTATCCATTTTCAACTTACCACCTAATTTCATGAACTCCCAATTCAACTACATTTACTTCACCAACAATTTAAGTCGAATTTAATTTATAACTTGAGTTTTATTTCCAAACTTCGTTATTATCTCACAATTCAGCTTTTATTTAACTGCATTGGGTTTCCATTACATATTTCATGAACTAATTATTATCTAAATAGTCTTTTCCTAACTTATAATCCAGAACTTGATTTAAATCTCAAAATCTTTTCATTTAAATTTTCTTAAGTTCAAATTTATTTTATAATTCAAGTTTTGATCTTCATTTTATTTTTCAATTCATCAAAAATATTTATTTTGGGTTTCTATCCCACTTTTCAAATGTTATAAGCCACAACTTATTATTTACACAATTCCATCCATCATAGGCTTGAAAATATTCTTCTTTTATTTTAACTCAAGCCTTATGCTTATTTGTATCCCAAGCATATTTTATTCCATGGATTTTTTAATTCTGATCCTTTTATAAGTGATCCTAATTTATTTACTTCAATAGAATCCTTAACTAATTTATTTTCCATTTATTCAGGTAAGAATCTAATTCCATTCGATAACTCAATTGAATTTTTATTCCAATTCAATTTTATTTTAACTCAGTCTTATTTAACTCGATTCGATTTCAACTTGATTCGAATACAACTGGATATTATTTTCAGCCTATCCAATTACTTCAATCCAGTTAAATTTTATTTCCCTCAATCCAAGTTTATTCCATTTTTAACTTTTACTTTAAATTTAAATTCCAACATTCAAAGCTTATTTTTTTCTTCCTGATTTAAAAATCATCTTAACTTATAAGCTTATAAGCCAACTCATCAGGAATTTGAAAACACCGACTTTTGGTTTCAAAACATTTTGAAATCTCCAACATCTCAAATCACACATCTCAAAAATTAAACCAATCCTGGTTTTTATTTCCAACAAATTTCCTTTGAAATTTCAAAAACAAACAGGTTTTTCTGAACAAATCAATTTTTTTGGCAGCAATCCGTCACTTAGAAATTCGAAAATGAATACTAATGATGCGGCCGTCATCATCGGAATTATTTTCCAATAATCCAAGTGATTTCAATGCTATAACATTTTCAAAATCCATTTAAAACTAATTTCTTTTCGAAAATGCCGACATAACAATTGTGCTATTATTTATCTTCAAAATACTTCCAAATTTCCAAATCTCCGCGATTTAAAATTTCTAAAGCCTGTTTAAATAAATTTTGAATTTCCAAATCCTACTTAAATCAATTTTAACTATAATTCATTTTTATAGTTTCCCATTTGATTATAATTCAATTTATAATGTACATTTATAATTCATATTTATAAATTTCATTTTATAATGAATTTATTCTCTTAACCTTTGATTATATTTTCAATTTCTAGTTAAATTTTTACCTATGATGATAATATTAATATTATTCTTCCTAATGTCCAAACAACCATATATTAGATAAATAGTTTAAGAAAAACTTTTCCTTATATCGAAATATATTTTTGGGTAAAATTATTTCATTCACCCACATTTAAAACAATACCGTGTCGATTATTCTATTCAATTGTTTAGAAACCCTTCGATACAGTTGCGTAGACGAAGGTTCATATGCCACTCCTTAAATCAATCAACGCAATATTAAAACAATTTATATTCACTAACAAATACGCGCTCATATTTATTAATACGCTCAAACTCATTCTAGAGTACTACGGACTCTAATTTAAATGAGTAGTTCCCACCAGAGCCAAGGTTATCACCAATCCAAGCTCTGATACCAAGTGAAACAGCCTGCAAATCCGCACCCCTTGAGTCAACACTATTCTACAACAATCAACTCAAGTTGTACAGAAAAACAAACCATTTGGGTTAAAGAAGAAGAGGTAGAAGAAGAAAATAGAGAACATCAACAGAATCTAACCATCGCAACGGAATAAAATATAATAGATCATAAATAGTCTTTACTCAAGAATCAAATATACCAGTTTATATTTTACATCAGCAGAGTACATCAATCACAGCTCAACATCAACGTCATACAAATGGATACACAATAACTCAACTCAACGGAAAATATATATATAAGCAAGTACGGAAGTACGTATCGTCATCCAGCTCGACTCCTGAGCTCCACAGCATCATATCCTGTATTCTATAATACTCGGTCTGACCCGAGCATTATAGTTAAATAATACCCGAGTAATTCTGGAATACCAGCGTGAGAAAATCACACCCAATTGATAACTAAAGTTTCAAAAATCATTTGAAAAACAAATGCATCTCGTAAGACCACGCCACAAATAAACATGTCGGGTTTTTACCTTACGATTGCTAAAACAATTTTTATAGAAATCCTCTGATATTATAATAGGGTCTATATACAAATACTTATAAAATAGCCGAAATTGTTACATCTATTAAATTCCAGCTACTAGCCACAAAAGTGAGTAATACAAACAAAACTCGTACAAGGCTCGTAGGGAGAATGGATTTCCAACAATGACTAGGCACTGGGGTACCACCTGTCACAGTACGGGGCCTAGATCACTGTACCGAGGAGTACGCCCGCTCCCCTGCAACACAAGGCCGGGACTACCCCTTACTGGATAATCCCGAGTGAGATCACCCCGCGGTTAGGATCAGCAACCGCCCACTAAGCCGAAATAAATGGGACATTTAGACTGGTATGACCTTACCCTGCTTGGGTGCTACTCATCTAGCCTTGCTGCATAACCCCTGATTTTATGTCATTCCCATTTGATGAGGCTTGAGGCTAAGCGTTACCTTTTTAGAACATATCCCTTAGAATGCCTATTGTCCACCTGACGATGTTTCGCAAGCATTCATCCATACAAGTCCATCCCGGGTTCGAACGGAACCGAAGGCACTATTCCTACTACATCCATTTTGGAAATATCCTCAGGATTAGTAGCGACTAGCCCTTGCACTTCACTGCTCCATCTTCGCATCCAAACTCGTTTTCCTCGAAAACGTACAAAACGGATCGAATTGGTTTCGAGAGATAAATCTCGATCCCGGTCTCTTCGAAACGATTAACGCATTTGTCCAGTATTGATAGTCAGTGATTTAACTATGAATTAATATTCACAAACAACCATCAAACAATAAATAATTTCCCAAATTATTTACTTATCCCAAAATATCTTCACAAGATATATTTTCACTTTTCAAATTCCTTTGAAAATTGTTTCAAACCATCTCTCCTTTCAGAAAAAACCACCCAAATATTTTCTATCTCCACTGAAATTGCCAAGCACAAACTAGAATTTTAAAATAATTTAAAACACTTTACTTTAAAATACTTTTAAAGCATTTAAGTTAAACAACTTCAACAATTTGTTAAAAAAACATACTATATAAATATTTGAAATAAGGTTACTTGATAACTAAATTTTTAATCCTAAACAAACTACTAAGTCATTCTTTAAATAATTACTACTAAAATAGGTTAAAAAGGTAAGATTTACTTTAGAATTCAAGTATTTAGAAATAATAGATTTTCCAAACTTTCTTTTAAAATCAACTTAAAAAATTTTAACTTATATTTAAAAACATACTTTTAAAACGTACTTGGTTATCCAGGGAGAAGGTCCAACTTCAATCACTTAAATCAATTTTTCCCTAAATTGATTTCAAACTTATCCCATTTGAAATAAATTACTTTAATTACTTAATTCATTTCAAAAATTCATTAAGTATGAGCTTAATTATTGTTGTTGTTATTATTTTTCATTTGATTCTAAGCTTTTAACTGAAATATACAAATTCCAGATTTTTCCCAATAATTTAAATCTTAACTTTTAAATAAATGATTTGTTCTTTTTAAAAATAACACTGAAGATTAAAATTCATTAACTCTCAGTTAATTCAAATTTTCCCTTTCCATATCTAAGATTTGTTTATTAGAATTTTTCAAGTCACTTTATTTCTTTTTCAAATTCATTCCTTAAAGTTATTCTATAATTATTTAACTTACAATTCACTTCTTTTATTTTCTTTCCAAAATTCAATTTATATATTTTTATGGTGATTCATTATACCTAATTATATCCAATCAAACCATACCATTCAATATTCCACTATAATTCATCATAAAATATCAATATAATCACAACTGAGGGTATTAAATAATTTAAATAAATGTTGAGGGATCCAGTTGGATCCCTCCAACCTGTTTTCCCTGCATCCACAGATGTTAGCACAATAATACACCAATTTCAAAATATACCATACTATAGTACATCAATCAATTTTCAATCATTCAAACAATTATTTAAATTTAATCATTTAAATTTATAAATTAATTGAGTGAGATTAACTCACCTTATATTACTAGCATTCCATTTCTAATCCAGTTTGCTTTCTTCTCAATTTTTACCTTGTATAAACATTTATACAGTTTATTAATATTTGGACTGACCAAACAATTAATCAAAATTTACTTATCTAATTTTAACTTATATTTGTTTTAAAATTTTTAAACTAATAATTTTCTTTAGTAACTTACTTTTAGCAACCCAACAATATATGCTTTATTCAACAAAAATCCTTAAACCAGGAAAAGTTTCAACTATAAACTACATAGTTTTTTAAAAAAAAAAACTAAAACAGATTTTGCTTTACTATTTTAAACTTTATATATTTTTATCCCAATTCTGTATATCTCTACACAATTATATATATGAACCCTTAAATCGAAAGAATAAATAGTAAGTATACCTCACTGACCAAACTTCCCTTCGCCTCTTGCACTAGCTTGAACCCCTTCAAGTCGCGACTGCCATCGCGCGTATGACTATCTCGAAATCCCAAGCTTTCAGACACCACCAACCCACCGTCGTGAGCCGAGCCCATACGAGCCATCACCGCGATGCCTCCTCTTCCACCAACCCCGATACATAGCCCTAAGCGACCCCACGTGAAAATACTCGCCCGAGCCCTCATCCCCCCTCGCATACATGCGACATCCCCATAAAAAATCGCAGCGTCAATCGTGAGCACTGTCGCCCCCTTCGATGAACAGCGGCAAGAAAGTGATTCGTCCCTCCCTACGCGATTAAATCGCGAACTGATTTTCCCCATTATCTTCTTTTTTTTTCTGAAAATTTTGTTCGTCCTTTGAGGTCGAATTCCAGGCGGGCACGATTCAATACTAAGGGGAGAGAGAGGGATGGAACGAGTTAAACTGGAGAATATGGAAAGAGTGAGATCCCTTCTTGTTTCGGCCATTATTTCGATTGCTATTTCTTTTTTTTTTCGTTTCGAGTTTGATGTGAGCGAGAGGAGTGTCAGTTTCTGCTGATGTTATATTCGATGGGTAAGGGAAGAAAAAGGATGGATTGCGTGTTTGATAAGGTTCGTATACAGTGCTTTGAAAAGCTCTGATGTGCTATGAATTTGACCAGTTATTTTATTAAATTCGTTTCAAATTTCAGTGTGTTAATAAATCGTATGCTCACACCACGCTTCCAAATTCTACGAAAATTGAAATCCAACAATAATTAAATATTACGGATCCAATGGAACTGGTTTCGTTGAATTCCGAGACTATGCCTCAGACGGCTATTTTTAAAGTTCAATTTTAACGATAAAATTTCAAAACCGAACAAATCACTGTTAAATTCAATTTTAAACTCCCATTATCTTCAGTGTTATGAATATAAATATTACAAGCCTTCAAATTATTTTAATAGGCTTAAAACTACCGATTCAACATTTTACCGAACTTCAAATTAATTAATTTAAAACTTTGATTATCAAATAAGTTGTGATATTCGTAATTCAAGTTAAAATTACTCTATTGAATATTCAAAATCAATTAAATATTCCAATTTTAATTGCTTGAAAATCCGGGTCGTCACAATGACACTTGTTCAATTCATACTATCTTTAAATTACACTTATCCAACTTATATTACTTTACTTACACTTGTTAATATAAGCAATATTATGTTTAAATCTTTATTCAATTTAATTTATGATTTGTAATTTAAACCTTACTTAATCTTAATTTACGAATTTACAACCTAATTTTACATATGTATGTTTTCTTATTTATTTCCAAAAGATAAAACTTTTTATTAATTCTTGTTTTGATCTTATATATACATTTTTTTTCAATTACTTATACTTATATAACTCTTTTTACAATAAGAAATTTTTTTAAACTTAATTTCTATATTAATTTAAAAAAATCCTATTTGTTTGCAATATATTTCTATTTAAATTTCAAATCAAAAATATTCACTTTCAATATACTTATTAAATTTCAAAATCAATTCAAATTATAATCCATTTATATAAATAAATAAACATTCATCTTATTAATTTGGAAAATTCAAATACGATATATATTTTATTCCCAAAATTTTATATTAATTACCAAATATTTCAAATTTTAATTCCAAAGGTTAAATTAATTATCAAATTATTTTTAGCTAAAATCGAGGAATGTTACAATAACAAATCACAATATTGCTCATCTACAATCGACACCCAAGGAAGGAACTTTTCCAAACCCTGTGATCTAGGCTCAGGTATCAGCTCTGAGCGATATCAAAAGCAATAATATCTAAATGGATAATAAAAGAAGTAATGGTCCATTTTAAAAGGGTAAAATCATCAAAACTATTTCCAACTGTGGAAATACAAAAAATCATACTTTCATTTCTTTCAAATTGGGAATTCTCAATAGTAAAAATATCTTCAATATACCTCTGGTTTGATTTTCATAAATCACTATTTCATTAATTCTAAAATAGTTTAAAGTCATTTTTCAAAACCTTCCAAGTTATAGAAGTCATAAAAATTCTTTTTGAAGAGTTTAAATATAAAATTCCTTTACAAACTTCTAAATAATCTATAAAACCTTTCTTCCATATAAATTCTTTTTAAAGCCAAATCTCTTTTTCCTTAAAATATTAAAATAATATTCCTTTAAAACACCATACCAGCTTTAATTTTTTTAAATGGTACTTAGATACAACATGTTACTGGGACAACATGTCACAAATCACTTGTCAACACATGTTCGAATCACACTACGCAAGTTTCGAACCTGTAACCTCTCGCACCAAAGTCGAATCACTTAACCACTGGGACAATGTTGCTTAGCACTAGCTTTAAATATTCATAATCTATTTTCCTTTTTCATATAAATAATTCAAATTACTCATTTTAATTTATTTTTCTATCATCCAAAACAATCAATATCAACATATATGGCATACCGTTTAACCATATATCACTTAGTTCAAACAATCATTAACCAATCAATCATTAATCATCTACTAATTGTAATCAAGACTATCAAGCCATCATCAACCAAGATATAGTTCCTATTCAATTCCACAAAGTGTATTCTATAATTTGCCTAATAATCTAAGTATCCTATATTTTCATAAAATACTTCAAGGTGGATGATTTTCTCTGCTATAACTAGGCTAAACAATTATCTATGCAAAACAATATTATTGTAATATCACCATCCAAAGCATAGCAAATCCTGGCTTCAAAAGATTGTAAATTAATTGGAAGCAGAGAACTTTAACTTACTGTAATTAAATTAAAAAAGCAAATTGTACCCATTGGTTGAATTATGCTTAACCAAAAAGGATGCCACTAATGCTAGAATTCACTTCATCCATCTCCTGAATAATCACACCACATTATTACTTCCTACTGCCCTAAACATCGACGACCGGCCCTCGTCGTGCGTCATGAACTCCTCCTGCATCATCATCGAAAGCTAAAATACCCAAATGTCACATAATTGCAGGGGAATTTTCACTTCAAGGGCTTATTTGTGCAGAGTAATAAGTTATATGAACACTACTTCTAAAAAATTAGTTTTAAGGACATTTTACAGGAAAAAGATTAAAGAATTTATCAGGAATACATAAATAATGACAAAAGGATTTATCATTTTCCTATATAACTTAAAAAGATAAATGAATATATCATTATGCTGTAAATTGTCCTTAAAACTAATTATTCAGAAGTGCCATCCTTAAAACTTATTACCCTGCAAATAGAAGCCCTTCAATCTAATTTCCACTAATTGCAGACCGTCATAGCCAATTGCCGATGGCTCTAGCCTTCACCACGATGTCAAGCTTACGTACGCCAAGATCAATGTTGTCCCCTCTGGCTCGTGCCCTTGTGCCTCCTCTCTCGTGCACGATTTTCTTTTTTCTTTTTTCCGAATTACGTTAGGGCATAGGAAGCGATTTGGGCAAACGGGTTTTATTGGATTTTACTTAGGGATGAAGTATTGGAAAGAATGGAGGGTGTGGTCCAATGAAAAAGAAGGGAAAAATTATTTTTCTTTTAGTTATAAATCAAATACAGTCAACCACCATTTAATCGAACCGTTTATAAATCAACATTTAATACCCATTTAAAAACCTACTAGAGGCGTTTTATCCAAATTTTATTTCACTTCTATAAGGATTTTTCGTTTATTAAAATACCACCGTTCAATTTCAAAAGTGATAAAATAACTGTTTTTTTCAAAACAACTGTAGAATCTTACAAATATTATTATTTTGCTAAAATAGTCTTTTTGAAACAACTTTTGGATTTCTAGAACACAATTCAAATTTCAAATTTTAATTTTAGTCAAATATTTTATTTTTAGTGGCAAATAAAATCCAAAATTTAATATTATTGAATCAAATTCAATAAAATATACATCTTAATAAATTTATTTTATTTGACTCTTAAATGGGATATTACATGTGGACTTGCTTGGATTTGAATGATTCGTTACACTGGAGCTTACAGGGATAGTCTAGTTTCTAAGGCGCATGGATTAGCAAGAATTCGAGCATTGATGGGACAGCGATGTTGAGTTTTCATTGATCATGCAAAGTGGTCATATGAGTTATCATATACCCAACAACATCTGAGTTGAGAGATGCTATATCTATTTGACGATTTCTATGTTTGCTATGGTTGTCAAACGATGTATGTATTATCGAGTTGGATACCTCGACACCCTAGACTATACACAAAGTAGTAGGACACCCATATGGTTGTTTAGCATATATTGTATTTATGTGCTAACTATTTGGTGTAGGGACGGTTCGGGTATGATTATCCATATCATATGTTCCTATTTACAATATTTATAACTTATATATACTCTAAGATTACAAATCGCACATACCAGATTTTGTCCGATTCAAGGTGGTTTGTATTACTTCTTATATTTTTGAGTAATCTTAAATGAGTAGATTGAGAGAAAAACATAAGACAACACATGGAGTTATGTCGATGACGAGCAAGAGGATGACACTTTCTTATATATCTATTATTGGAGCCGCTATCACTTATTTTAATGTGTAGTTCCATGGAGCTATTTGACACTACTATCGTATATAGACAATTATCTAGACTTTATTCAATGTATTGAGATGTATAAATTATGTTACTCTGTTTTGCATAATCTGATGAACCTGTGTTGCACTTTAATATAATGTTATTTCTGGTTCATTTGATTATGCTGCTGTCTCGCTTGTTTTATATCTATGTTGATTAATATATTATTTTGTCTATTCGATGTGAGATATATGGCAGTCTCTTCATTAATTGTATAACATTTTCTTTTGACAATTTCTCTCCATCGACCGGGCACCACAATAGCATGTTGTTATGCTATTAGATATTTGGTTTGTTTGGGTATCAGAGATAAAGGGGAGTCGTCACAGAAAATAAGGAAACCCCTGATTTAGTTTCGACTATGAAACCTAAAATGTAGGGTCAAATCCACATAGCCCAATCCTACTCAAATTCACTTCATATCTTGGGTTTTGTATCTGTCTTGAGATATAAAAAGTCACAAATCACATGATAATGACATATGTCATCGCATTTAACACTAAGAGAGCACCGGCACGCTAACTGCCCAAGTCTACACCTACATGTGTAATTTTTTTGAGGCAAGGGTGGTTAGAAAATGTTGTATGCATTCCAAGACAAAAGTCCCAATCCATGAGCATAATGACCCAAAAATTCAGTCCAAAAGGACCTTAACCTAGTTATTGGGGGCGCTCCCATATAGGAGGGTTTGTTCAACTAACTGTATTTGCTAAAGGAACATCAGTCTAGTAAATTCACATAATTCACAACATAAGAACATATACTCAACAACCATTAAGGTGCACCTCACTCAATGCTAGTCGTACAGTATGTTTAACCCACCTCAAACCGACCAATATTGGAATTTCTAGTAAACTGGGACAAAACTAGCATCCAATGGTACTCCCCTTTATCATATGCTATGTACTCATTCTTGCAAAGTCTATCTAATTCCATTGATGCTCCAAGCCTACCTGATATTGGACAATTTCTGCCCAGCCCTCTAAACATCTTCAGGTCTATAATGGTTGGCTCGTTAAAATCCTCAATAACTATGCTTTGTAACCATCTCTTCTTTGATTATCTATTAACCCAACCATTACCCACCAAAAATGTTTCTAAACTAACAATAGACCTACAATTTAACCATTAATAAAAGACTCATCAACCAACCATAGTCCTTCATTCAACATCGACCATCAAAGTAGCAGTTTCTTCAATTACCAAATCAACAACCCACAATCAGTAACTATTCTAGCAGCTAACCAAAGCATACCATGTTAACCCCATGTCAACACCAACTACATGAGCTTGATTTCTCTATAAATACCTCTCTCCTCCATTAGGAAAGAAAAAAAATTCCGAGAAATTGAGCAGTAGAACAAAGCCTATAAAGTCGTCGTAAAATTTAAAGTTACAAAGCAACAAAACATCAATCCATAGTGGACGTAGATACCTCAAGGATTTAAGCTATCAAAATCCCTAGTTTGTTTTACAATTTATTTTCCATTTTCAATTCTTTCGACATTATTGATAAATCTTCGATTACACAATGCAATCAGAGATCCTTGCAAATCATTCGTTATTTGAGGTTGACAAAGAAAATCGCCAAGTACGGGCTTGAAATAAACTTAGTCAAAGGAGGCAGGGAAATGCAACAGTCGAGAATTTACTTTTAATGGTTGTTTATTTCATTACGTTTTTAGTTTTGTTATTTTAATAGTAAATAAAGGTTGTTGGTATCATTTCGCCTATAACCACTTATTTATTTCAATAAATAGTGCTTTGTACTTTTATTTATCACGGTTAACCGATAAGCTCTAACATTATTTATCTTGGACAAAAAAGTTTAAGGACGTGTTAGATTTGGCCTGACATGCATGTGCATGTTTAAATTAACTATAAAACTATGTGGCGTCTCTTAAAACTCTGATGAGTTTTCAAGTCGTTAAAGTAGCTAAAAAGAGTTGCTACACACAAAACTTTAGTTGTTGTCCAATCACTTTTGACTTACCCTTCTTCGTTAGGTATATCCATGTGTATTTTGTAAACCAATTCTAAAAGTTCCAGAAATTATGCCAGGAATTTAGCCCGAATCCATCTTGGCTGTTGAGTAATACATGTATCCTGAATTCAACCTTGGGATTCCAATTCGCACCATCTGCTTTTATTAAATTTCAGGTCCCGTAGCAGCTTTTGTATTTAATATTGCAATTATATATTTCCTAAAGAACATTTGAATGATTTCTTTAGTTGACAAGTGCTTTGATATACTTTGCATGTGTTCTTTTGAATGAATTTACCTTCGTGAAACTTTTGCCGAACCCATTCCAATTCCAATAGCTCGGACTCGGATCGTGGGATCGCCGGAATACTTCGTATCAACAAAAAAGATATTCGGTACATCAATGTTGATTAGATCCGAAATCTGTTATCGAATTGCTCATTCAATGAGCATTCTCAATATTATGCCTTAAAGAGGACTCGAATCTTCATGCTATTTAGCACGAGATTTTGAGTCTCGCGTGTCTACCATTTCACCATCAAGACATCATGAAAGTGTATCGTGCAATATTGCTCCTGAACAAAGCCATCAAAAACATGTCGGTGCTAAAAGTTTGCAGCAAGGAATGTGATGGTTATGCAGATGATTGGCTTCACAACCCGTTTGGGTCATCATCCAACAACCGCCCTTTCTTAATACTTACTTTTGGGTTCCCGCCATTTTCCACCCTAACTTTCCTGAACCTTTGGCCTTAGCAATTTCTCATCCACACTTCAAGTCGAATCTTTTATCCAATGCGAAAAGATAAACGGAAGATACCAGTACCCGTAGGAGAAGAAGCTGCCGAAAACCCTAATCCAATCTGAGGTATTAAACCGACACAAAGGTTTTTGGAAACTATTATAGTTATTGGGTGAAGGCCAAGGCAAGGATTCTTCTATTAATTTAGCTGAATTGCTTGGACCATCTCTAATTTCTTGTGAGCGAGTTCTGTATTTTATTACGGTTTTCGTGTTGACTTTGATGATTTGTTTTTTTAACGCGTATTACCGGCGATGTTGCTTGAAGAAGAATTCAGCGTTGTGACGAAATCATTTGATCCTAGAAAGGTTAGTTTTCTAATTTGCAAATTCAAACATGTAGATTGAAGTTTGTAGTTAATTGATAACGATTCATATGATGTACCACACATTGTTGGAGTAAATTTAGGGAATTGAATTATGAATATCCTTATATTTGTCTGTATTAGCCTAAATGCAAAATTGCTATTTTTATAGAAAGTAAGAAAGGCGACTATGGATATAACTTTAGTCACCTAGCTGCTTGGAAGCAACTGACTTTGCTACATAACTTCATGAGATACACAAACTGGAAACAGTTTAATCATAAATAACACGTTTTTAAACAGTCAAATTTATTCTCATTATGTTAGAGTGTGTGTGTGTATAAACATAATCAAAATCGGTAATATTTCCCTGGATACACATTCAATTGAGGACAGTGTTGTTGAATTCAAGTATGAGATGAAAATAAGTTTTTAGTCCATCTAATGTAGAAACTACTGCAAAATACAGCTGGTTTGTATGATTTGTGAATACTAGCATATTTGTATTATTTGATGATGTACAAAAATGAGAATCAAATTTATTCAAACATATTTAAACGTAGATAAGGCAAGAATTCTAGAGAAATAAGCAAATTGCGCACGTTTGTAAATGTTAGAATGATGAAGTTTATGAGTATGAGTGAAATGTAAAAAATCATGAAGGTGGATGGTGTTCAACTTCAATTGACACTTTCTTTACAAAAAGGAAGAACACGCTGTTGCCAGGGATCGAACCCAGGTCACTCGCGTGACAGGCGGGAATACTCACCACTATACTACAACAACAATGATGTTATCCAAATTGAAATATATATAACTAACCTAAATTCTTAATTATATATCATTATCTTTTTTAATTTCTTCACAAAGAGTAACTTTGTATTTGAACTATTACTTATTCAATTCTCGAAAGATACTTTAACCATGTTTGATGATCCCATGATCATCACCAATTAACTATAATTTTTTTGCACATAGTAGATGTTATGCTGTAAAAATTAGTTTTACTTCAATTAACATAGAAATTCATACCAAGGTACGATAAAATGATATGATATGTGTGCTAGGATGCTTGTATAATTGATAATGGATAAAACATAAGACTCATGAAATGATAAATATATTTATTCAAACACAACCATATGCATTCTAGATAAGAGAACAACATATTGACAAGGAAATAACTTGAATATCATAGTTTATAAACGTTATAATAAGCCAGTTTATATATACAAATGAAAATAACAAAGGCATAAAGGTAGATGGAGATGACTAGACATTAAATTCCAAATTTTAAAATAGTTTCAATTTTTATGTGAACGTATTTCTTATAGTGGAAATTAGGCACAAGGGCCTCTTTAGGAAGTGCAATTAGTTTCTAGGACACACAACCGAAATAATTACTTTTGAGGACAAAATGAAAAATAATTAGTTTCTACGGCTTAAAAACCTATGAAATCATGTCCTTGAAAGTTGTTGTACTACTGACCTTGTACTTAAAAGTAATTATTCGGCTAACTTTGGTTTTGAAATTAATTTATATGGATGTGTGTCCTAGAAACTAATTGGATTGCAAAGTTTGTCCTTCTAGTGAAATGCCCCTTTCTTACATTCCTTCAATCTATAGAACATTTACCAATTTGAGCGACAATGTAGTTGTTGCAGTGTGTATATATATGTTTTCACTATTTGATTATTGACATAAGCATAAGCATTTAACAACAAAGTCGTCATAGCATAGTGATAAGTATTTCCATCTGTCATGCAAACAATCCGATTTTGATTTTCAGGGGAAATGAACATATTTATACGTTTGTCAAAGTTTTTTAATTATAAAATATTCCATGATGAGTAACAAATGCAAATGCACTTAATGTTTGTATGAATAATTATATATAGTATAATAATTATTTCAATTTTATTTTGATTAACAACGAAGTCGTATTATAGTGGTGAGTATTTTCGTTTCTCATACGGGTAACTTGGGTTAGATCCTCGGGATGACACCGACATTAGTAGAATGTAGCATTACATAAGATAATAGTCTTACAAAGTTCACATTTTATTTTTTTTCATTGACGGCAAGTGTCTTATATGGTTACTATTTTACATCTACTATGTATCCAGTAAAAAATAAGCCTCATTAACTCAAAAGAAAATCACACCATATTTGGTTTAGTTTTAAAATGTACCATAAACATATATGAAAAAAAAATGTTTGTATAATAAAATAATTATGAAACACTATTTATACTAGGGCGTCCTATTATATTTCTAAAAACAAGTTTCTTTTATTAATACATTAGTTTTAATAAGGTAAATCTTAACTTTGAATGAAATAATTTTACACTTACACTTAAGGCTGTTATGGTAGTGTTAAACGCTATCAACGCGAGCAAATCTTTATGGTATCGATGCTATTGGTAACTCAAAAATGACTATCAGTACTGTTACCATTGGTAAAATGATCGTTGATAACTAATAAACTTTGGTAATGGTAAATTTACCAATGTATAAATATGTTAAAATTTTATTCCAATAAATATTTTATAATGATAATTATTTTGTTTCCAATTCAAACCCTATGAATGATTATATCGACATTTTTGTTTATTTTAGTTGATATAGAAAAGTTTCTTAATTTATAACAAATATCTACAATACTATAAAATAATAACATTGCTAATCTTAGATTTTGAAGTTAAAAAAATTATGAAATAAAAAAATGTCATGTATAATACTAGAAATTCCATCTTAATTCTGACATTACTTTAAAATTGTTCATGCTTGTGATTAATTAAAATAGTGAAAAAATAAAATTAATATAACTGGTTAAATTACTGTTACCGCCGGTTTTGATTTATTTTTTTACCGTTAAATGTTCCGTTAACAATGGTAAATTTATTGTTACCTTGCCGATAGAACTGGTATACTGATGTAGGTCAATATTGATTATTAATTGTTTGGTATTGATTTGACAACGGTAAATTTACAATTACCATAACAACCCAATTTACGTTAGCAAAACTAAAAGATAATCTCCATGGCTGACCGAATGGTTATGCATCGATTGTTAAGAGAAAAGTGTAGGATTTGTATCACATAAGTGGCACAAAACAATGGTTAAAGGTTTTAGAAGGAATTCTAAAATTCTTGACATCTCGGTTCGGTTTTGGTGGACTCTGAAACGAAAACCTTGCAAAAATCCAGTGTCGGTTGGGAAAATAAAAAATTTTAAAATTTTTATAACTTAAACCATGAATTTTATTTTAAAATTAAAGTTTTTAATCACGTCGCCAACTTCAATTGAATGTAGGTTCATCGAATTCAATTTCGTTGTCGATCGTTCTTTTAGTTCTCTTGTGCCTTAGCTTTGAATTCGAGAGGAAATTGGTGTTGAATTGAAGCAATTTTTTTTATTTTAGTTGTGTTGATTTTTTTTTTTGACATTTGCCCTAGCTTCAAAACATTAAATCGAGAAGGATGAAACTAGGAAATATGTGGTTGAGCTGTTATGTGGGCTATTTCTATTATTTTCTTTGTTTCCGTGACTAAAGTTGCGCTGCACATTTAAGTTAATTATTTTTACTTTAGCTTAATCAAGTTCAATTTAGTTCATTTCAACTTAATTTAATTTGAAAATTGTATATTTCTTTAAATACCGTATTTTGTGTTTTAGTTACAACTTTTACTATTGCGTTTTCATTAAGAAGAATACCCATATCCGAAACCGGAACCGAAACTTCCAAAATTAATCGAAACTAAGTAAATTTCAAATGACTGAAACCAAGTTGTCAAATCTTGCATAAAACACACCCTTCATTCATTCATTCATTCGTTATCATAGAAAAGGTGAAAACTGCAAACAACACGGTAGTGTCCGTTTGACCATCAGATCATTTGGTTATGGACCAATATGGCTTTAGTAATTTATGTTTGGTAAGCCCAATAAGTCAATAGGTTGGAATGGCAACATAGCATGCAGAAAAGCTATTAAACAATTTCATGTATTTATTACCTTTTTGAGAAAGTAGGCAATCTTATTCATAAACAATAATAATTTATAGAATAATACATTGTGGTACACTGATGTATCTGCAGTTGTGAAGTTGATTAAGTTCTTCTTCTTATCTTGGGAACTGAAGCTGCTCAAATTACCTATATATTCATCAATTACTTTCTTTCTATGTGTTACCATTGTTAATTTGTAGTCTTGTAATATACTTATGCATAACTTTTTCGTTTCTTTGTGTTTAAACTTTACTGTACTTTTTTCATTCCAAATGTATGTGGTAGTTGTAAATGCATTGCATGGTAGGTCACTTTTTGCCGCTCTAAACTTTGGCTAAATAATGTGAGTCATTAGTGGAGTTGTGCACCATGTGATGTTGGTTTTTGTTTTACGTCTAAAAAACTTATGCCACACATATTTGATATTTTATTTTCAATTTGCTTGATACTTGGTGTCCTATATAAGTATTTGCAATTTTAACACGTTATAAAAAACAATAGGAAAATTCTATTTGGATATAAATGAATGACACAAAATTTGAACTTAGATAATGTGCGCCACATGGTAGATGTAAATGCGATACTTACTAGGTAAACTAAAATGTCTTTTATCTTTGAACTTAGATAATATGAAAGCATCATTATATTAAGTTATCCTATATGTTTACTATTTCATGTTGGATTTATCCTACATCTGAAAAAAGCTATATTATGCTTATTTGTTATTTTATTTTCAATTTGCTTGATACGTGATGTCTTGTATGAGTAACCACATTACAATTTTTATTCTATTACAATATGTCATGTTGTTAATACAATCATTTGATAAAAAAATTAGGGTTTATTATTTAGTACGAATGCCCAATGTCTTCTCTTGTTCAAGGTTGAAAAAGTCTGTTTGATTTTCATTATATGATTCAGGGTTAGAAAAATGTACAAAATTGTGTTCATTTGAATTGTTTGATGCTTTTTTTATTCATTTGTTGTCTGGTTTGTTCTTGTTAATTTATGACATGGTAAATTAGGACTTGTTAATTTTGATTTCCTTAAAAACATGGACAAATTCGGATTAATTTTTGATTGGAAGTTTAAATCTATCTCTAAATGTGAACTGTGTGCAAACAAAAACATATATGAAATCTTTGAAATCTATTGTGAAAAACCGGTTTTCTTGGTTTGGTATGTAACAATATTGACGATTTGAAAGGTCATACAACTTACGATGGTAACAAATACTATGTCACATTTCTGGATATGCTTATGTTTACTGGATGAAAACTATGTTTATTTGATGAAAACAAAAAACGATGTCTTTGAAAAAAGTAAAATTTATAAAGTGAAAATGGAAACACAGTTGGGATTTAGAATAAAAATATAATATTTTAATTGTGATGGGAATATTTTTCAAATGATTTAACTTTGTGTTATAAACACGTATTAGTTCATCAATGCACTAACCTCCATACACCTCAATAAAATGGTATCGTCGAAAGAAAAAAAATAGGACATTAGTAAAAATGTTAATGATATGGTTATTAGTTTAAATTTGCCTAACACTTTATGCGGTGACGCTATGTTATTTGTTTTTACATTTTTAAATAGAGTTCCTTCGAAAAAGAAAAATCCTTCTCTTTATGATTTATCGTTTAATTAAAAAACCTAACCATAGGAGTACTTGGTTTCGGTCCAATCAATAAGTGTGATTTTTCCGGTTCTATCATGGGTCTACATGGTTGAAGATTAGTTTAACATAGACCTCAATAACAATTTAAAAAATTTAAACCAAATGAAAGTTTAATCCAAAAGACCCTCATTTATGTGTTTCTTCCATGATGATGCAATTTTTCGTTCTTTAACTATATTGGCTTGATTCCACTTGGATATGTGGGCATCACCTAAGTAATGTAACCTTTTTTATTTATTTTGTGTATTTAAATTTGTTTATTTAAAAATGAGGGGAGAATTCTGAACATTTTTAGAACAAAACGGAGTTGGGTTTTTTGAAATGAAGAAGTTTTGGGATTTTGCATTTGTCTTTGATTAAAATAAATTATAAAGAGTTGTCTTGGATTAAAATGGAAACAAAGTCATGAGAAAGCAAAGGTACAGTGGGTGCAATGTACATGCACATGCATACGTAGGCAATGAGCATGTAGGGTACAATTGGGTCTTTTAGGACACAATTTGCACTTAGCACATACGCGTATCGATAGATATGGGAGTCCTATTTTGAAAGTTGGGACCGTTGTAGAGCAAATCATCAAGTCAGGTAACAGATAGATCCGTTGAGCGAACTATTACGGGTTAATAGATCTGACCTTTGGACATATTCATTTTAGGAATGGAGTTCAGAACCACTATAAATGTATAGCCGATCCTCAAATTTTAGAACAATTCTTTTTCCTTCTTCCTAACTTTATTTTCCCTTTCCGCATCATCAACCATTAACATGAACTGAATATTCTTGGTCAAATGACTTCGAATCCTCAAGTCTTTGATTGTATACAATATACATTTGTAAAATAATGTATAGAAAGATCATTGAAGCATGAAGTTTGACATTATCATTCTCATAGCAGATACAATACTTCCAACAGAACGTACAAATGCGCGCGTATGAGTAATCGAATGACAAAGAAGATGTTTTAAAAAACAAACATGCATTGTAACTGGAAATAGAATAAAACACGAATATATTGGAGGTAGGAAATAAAAAAAATGGCCCATGCAGGTCTCGAACCTGCGACCTTCACGTTATTAGTACGACCCTCTAACCAACTGAGCTAATGGGCGACTTGACATGGTAGAAAATTTGCAAGTACTAGTCGGGAGATTGGGTGTTTGGAAGGTAACTAAGTAATTATTAATCTAATCATGACACATATGTAAATGTTGTACATCTCGATAGTAGACTATTTAGTTTTGTTCTTATTGATGTGTTTTTGATCATCATTTGTCTTTTTCTCAAATGATTGAAATTGATCACATGAATTCTTTGGGTTTTTTATACGATAAAATCAGTTTGGGGTATCTTTTTGCATAAACAGTTGAAACTGGAGGTAAATTGGTGAATCATGCAGAAATAGTTTTATTTATCAGCATTAAAGATTAAAGATGGATGAGGACATTGACACTGTGCCATGGTTGAAAATACATGTTCTGATCTTCATCAAGACGAATGTTATATTCCGATCCAGAATCTCTCTCCGTTTCTTGTAGTTTGATTAAGAATAAATCTGATCTTCCTCTGATATATTCCTATCATACTCTATTCTCCCCTGAATTTCTTCCCCATTTTTCCTAATTCGGTTGATTATTTATAATCAATTTGGATATTCTAGGTGCAAAAATTTTCATCGGTCATAGGCCGAAGCAAATGACTGAACATTAACTGATTCTACAATTGACAATTTAACGAGAGTTGGGGAGGTGAGCATTATTAAAGATAAGGTGACCAAGACGTCGTGAGGTTAGTTTAAACCTGGATTCAATACTATTTGGTGGTTTCAGTTAGCTCCAGATTTTAATTTTTCTGGTGCATAATGCAGGTTGTTTTTCGATATGTCTGACTAGAGAGGAAGCTCATAAAGAGGTCAAAGATTTTCATAATAAAAAGACCCTGCCAGGGGTAGTTTATACACACACACACACACACATAGTGTTTTCGTTTTTTGAATTGAATTGGTACATTCTGCCTTTACTTTTGTGGCAGGATTCAACATATGTTCAATTGATTTAGTTTGAAATCTGGCAGGTTGAGTCAGGAAGTATTGTGTCAATGTCCTTGATTATGTGAGGAAATGCCAATGAATAAAGAAATTAAGTAAAATGTTGGAAACATGAAACCTACTATGAATTGATGATACACCAATGTGTCTTTAGTTGTTTTAAATGATTGAAATGTGCATGCATGTATTTTAGAGATGTGGATGCAATATGCTAGGGATATAGCTAAAGTGATTGGGACTATTATTATAGTTTAGGTGGCGTGTTTTCGGACATAAATTATTCATCTCTGCCACAGATTATGGAACACGTTGCTAGTTCCAAAGGAAAAATAATAATGGGAACGCATGGTTGTAGGAAATGCATTTGTTGTACTTGTAACTTGTTGGTCATTAGCCTCCATAATTGTTGTTACCCTATCAAATAACATCTTGAGAGCTTTTAAAATTAAAATATTTATTTTACTTCCTTGTTTTTGTTGTTATTATACTTCTACTTGACACTGTAAAGTTTCTACATTTGTATTTGATATAAATAATACTAATTTAACGATTCAAACAACACTAATGCTCTAAGATTTAGTCCCACCAGAGGTTTCACTATGAAAGTGAGATGAGGTAGGTGGCTGAGGAAGAGACAACATGCTTTTTGGACATAAGCAGACAACCTTGTTAATAGACTTGAGCCTCTGAAGATGAAATGGACATTCCTTTGTGTAACCTTGTGAAGAATGCAGCTAAGCCATATCAATCATCTGCAAGTTCGATGTGTTAAAATTGGACGTAGATTCCCGTCGAAGTTTGCATTTGTTAGTAGTTGTGAGGACGAATGTGAACACTAGTTGACAGACTACTAAGATGATGTTTTACACTTAATTACAAATACGATTTTAAACATGCTTGTAAATCATATGTCCAATTAAAATGTGTTGGAATTCCTAATACTAAATTGAATGAAAATAACATAGTCCCACGTCGTCAAAAATTGCAAAGCTATTCTAGTATATTAATAGCTTTGCAATGAAGGGGTTGGGGCCTTGGGGCACCCAAATGTTTGCTTCGTTGTGAGGAGGGAGATCATGCATCACCACCACACATGCGCGCGCCACCGCCATCTGACCGAACCGAGCCGGGCCGAGCTCGGATTGGGTTTTGGTTTGGATCTTATATGATCCTATTTTTACTGCAAAACTGGGTCGGGTTTGGTGACAATTGCAGGCTATACGAACAGGTACAGATCTATTCAGAAGCGGACGCAGATTGACCGAAGAGACACAGACGAATAGAAGAAGGTGCGACGCGAGCGGATGCGAGATGCAGGCGGGTGCAACCCGACTGAAGAAGCATGGGCGAACAAAAATAGGTGCTACGCGAACGGATGCGAGAAGTAGGCTGGTGCGACCCATTAACGAACAGTAAATCACAAAGTTGACATACTCATTACTATCTCGTGCAGATTACGTCTGTTGTATCTTGGGGGAATTTAAATAAAAATTCTTAAGGAAATTGTTTCGACAAGCCTCAGACGGAATTTTCTTAGTTAACCGGTCAGATTCTATTCTATTTGTATATTCTTATACATCATTCTTTTATCTTCCCGGTTTCTATGTTGTGCTATTTTTACGATAGTATAACATTATTGTTGTAATTTAATTACAACATACCTATTGCTTAAATTAGCTAATACAGACTTTCAGGGTAGTGGAAATCTGATTGATAAACTTGTGAAATGAGTTTATAATTGATTATTCTCTGTTTTGGTATACCAGACATATAACATCTTAATAATTTTTCTGTTTTTACTGAAACAGAGATGACAACTGTTGAACTATCAATAAAGGCTACTACACACAATAGGTCTGTTCCTTTTAAAGGAGATGGTGATGATGTTCTAACATGGCACAATCAGATGTTGTTCTATCTCACCACACTCGGTCTGCAACGGTATCTCGAGGAGGAGGAACCAGTGCCTACACGAGGCCAAACCAGAGAAACACACAAAGATGCGTTTCTAGCTGTTGATATATGGAAGCATTCAGACTTCCTATGCAGAAACTATATTCTGAACTTTATCATCCTTTAAAGATAGCAAAGGCCCTCTGGAATGCACTTGCCACAAAGTACAAGACACATAATGTCAGTCTGAAGAAATTCATTGTAGACAAATTCATGGACTACAAAATGATAGACTCCAAATCTATGACTACTCAACTACATGAACTCCAAATTATTATTCATGAACTTGAATCAGAAGTGTGACGACCTAAACTCGATGTCCAATAAACGACATCAAATTCGCATCGCCGGAGCTTATAACAACAATTAGATGAATATAAAACAGCGGAACAGAATCAATATCATAAATAACATCACTGTTACAACATCAACATAATATCCATACTGCAACAGAGTACATAAATACATATACCACGATCTCTAAATACAACATCATGATAATACAACAGTGAACATATATCCAAAAGTTCTCAAATGAGAGAGATGCTAACGAACTCCCAAAAGCTAGCACCTGCAATCTCCAAAAGCTCCTGATATATCTCCAAGATAAGAGCTCCAAAATACTGCTACTCCAAAATAACCTAAACCTGTTACTAGGCTGCCCGTGTGGAAATAATGGGCACCCAGAGTTTAGGAAAGAAAACAATAAACTCCGGATCAGTCATGGGACTGGTGTGAGTAAACAAAACAGTTGTGTTTTAAATAAACAAGACTTATAAAAGAATTTTCGGAATGCTTTTAAAAATGGAACTACCATAAGACCTCCCGCCACACACACAATGCAAACGCAGAATTGGAGGAGATTTCTTCTTATGATAGTTAAATATGCTTGATACGAGAAAAGAATTCTTTGTTATTATTACTAGTGCATAGTGATAGTAAATCATTTCGAAAATAGAATATTAATCTTAGCCGACATAGGTACCATTATACTATGCCTACTATAGCTACCATATTAGATGGCAGGTTCTACAACTAAAACCGTACAGGGTTTCGTATTGGGAATTGGATTTCCAACAAATGGTCAGGCCAAGGAACTTCCCATTGCCACATGAGAACGCCTCTGGAAGGACGTCCCCGAGAACCAAACCGGATCTCTGCCAACACAAGGCCGGGTTACCCCTAACTGGGTAACTACTGACACGAGTATGCCATCTCCCGGTCGTAACCAACCTTTAACCGGGGCCCCAGTAACAAATCACAAAATCATATATATATATCTGCGATATCCACATAAGTTAAGTATCTGGGCTCCATACCATGATACCACTTCTATCCAGAAGGAAATGCACATACCCTAAGGGGTGCTACCCCCAATAACCTTGCTGCATCTTTCCTGTTTCGACCATTTCGGGGTGTGAGGTCCGACGAAGTCACGTCCACAAAATCACACTTTATACAAAAGCCGTGCCTTGGGTCAACAAATGATCAACACAATGATCACTAAGATAGACGATCAAATAAACGATCCTATCACAATAATCAACACAATGATCATTTCGGCAACACTCAGCATGTCACATTACCAAATTGGGAATATATCGCTGATAACTTCAACTATATAACCTCTGAGCTCGTACGTCTCAGCGAAGGGTGTTAAGCTAAAAGAATAAATTCTCCGCCACCAACAGAAATATATTTGAAAGAAATCGGCTTTATATCTCAACTTGTAATGTCAGACATACAATCCATACAAGTCTGTTCCGGGATCGAACAGAACCGAAGGCACTTACAAAGAAGTCCTTGCAATCCGGATATTCACAATCCTGATCGGATTCACCATCACATATGGAGAACTCTATACCGGAGCAACTCGGTGCAGAGTCAATCGACAGGTCGTCCTATCGCTCTCGCAAATACCCGGTCTTCAACACCGGTCTTCAAATGCTATCCATAACGTCGAATCACATATTCGAAATGGGTTATACGACACAAAGGTCCTTTCCCGGCTAATTCGAATAGTGGGTGTCAAATTTCAAAACATGTGGATGTCATTCACAAATATTCACAGGTTCGATGTGGGTTTCGGATAACAAACTGAAATCCGACTCCCTGTCGCATTGAAATTTAAATTGCCGTTTTACGGCAAACAGGGTTTTCATATCACTACAGAACAAATCACAGTCATAGTGCAAAATACAGTACCACAATCACAACAAAAATCAATATCGTGCATAGCAATGGTTAATTATTTACAATCCAAAGTGAATATGATTTAATAGTTTACCCAAATAATTATCTTTATTGATTATTTTAAATCAATTGATTTAATATTCTTAGTGATAAATTAATTAATCTTAATTAACTTGATAAATTGATTCCTTAATTTATCATTTTAATTAACTGTCAATTATAAATCGATTTACTGGAATTATCGAATTAACTAGATATTTAATTTTTAATTAATCAATCTTCAACTACGACCTAAATCCCGAATTACTTAGTTAATTATAATTATTAATTTAAATCATTCTTGGATGCTTTCCAAAACAATTTGTTATTTACTCGAATTAATATTAGAAATCTTCTTATTTTGAAATCAATTTATTACTATTACAAAAGCTTAATTAACTTAAATATCTATCTGAAATTTTCTCTTGAAGTATTAATTAGATTTTTAAACGTGATTAAATATTTATTAAATTAATTGAACTTGAAAGTAAGTTCTTATCTCAAAACAGAGAGTTGTTAATACTAGTTCACCATTTTAAATAGATTTGGGTTTTAAACTTAAACATTTGATTTACAAGTTGATTGGGCTTAACCCATTTTTCGAACAACCCGGGTAAATCAAGTGCTTTCCCCGAGCCAAACGCGGGTTATTCTCGTCACTTCCCCGTTGCTTCTCTCGTGTCTTCCCCTCGTCCCAATTTCCTTTCTTCTTCCTGTCTCTCTTTCTTTTTTCTTTTTCTTTTTAAAGCTAAGTTTTAAAACCCAGATCCACATCTTTTGGAACACGAGAACACCGAAGTACATTACCTAATTTCTCGAGTTCCAACTCGAGTTCCAAGTCGTTACTTCCCCTGATGCTCAAAACACTGACACCATCACCACCGTGCACGTGCACGGTGGTTCGCCGCCGTTCTGGTGAACACCCACACCTCCAGCAAGTCACGCGTTACCCCAACATTCAACAACAACAACCATTTCGACGCCAACAACACTCGAACAAAATCGAGTATTCAGTTCGAAATCGAACCCACCCTCACCGCTAGAAATCGAAGCCACGCCACCTCCTCTGGCCACCAGAGGCCATGAAAATTTCACCCGAGCTCCTCTGATGTGTGACGCCACTACTGGCACCGGTGCGACGAGGTCCGGTTGCCTATAGGCGGAGCGGCGACCACAATTCCAGATCGTATGTTTTCGAGTTTAAAACCCTAATTTTATCTCAAACTCCAAATTCACGCAATCGAAAAATAACTTGATAATTTTCCCCAGATCCTAACTGTTTCAGCATGCTTCAATCAAATTTTTAGGATTTTTAATTGATTCGTTCTTCTAGAATTCGAAAAAAACAATTTTTTGTTCATATACAAATCCCTCTGAAAAAATTTAACTAAAAATTCAAATTTTTGTTTTAAAACTCATGAATTGAAATATAGATTCAGATTAAAATCTTGAATCAATGTTTCACACCTTTTTATTTTTGTCAAATTTCAACTTAAAACCTGTAGAACAAAAGTTTCAGTGATGCTTGATACAGAGGGTTTTAAATCACCTTTAAACATCTTTTTTTTTTTAAGTTTAACAACTGGTTTAGATGAGAATCAAAGCTAAAAAAATTTTTTTAAACAAAATGGTTTAAATGTTTGAACAGAAAGATGAAGTCTGTAACAACTTTTCAGAGAACAGAGCATACTAAAATCATCTACCTACTGAAGTACATGAAAACAGATTAAATATGAAGTTTGAACTAGTTTAAACAACTTAAAATCCTTAACAAAATCATATTTACTCACCTGGAAATATTTGAAAACAGGGAATACTTTTGCTTTGAAATCTGCAGGTTTTTTTTTTCAACTTCTTTTTATTTTCTGTTTTGCTCACTTTTTATTTCCTTTCTGATCTTTTCAAAATTTGTTGAATGATACTTGAGTTGTTTTTAACAAATGGACTAAGACAATTCTCAAGTATATAAAGAAGTGGGCAGGTTTAAGTGGACAGCTTCCTTATACTGTATTTGTATTTTATGAATATTTCAATTTACTGGTTGTTGTTTGAAAGCATTTAATGTATGTAACACTTTCATGTATCTACAGCATGCCGTGCTCATGCTTTGATTTAGGCTGATATGGTATCAAGTAGTGCTGAGAGGATAGGCATTAAATGAAGCATTAAATGGAAGCATGTAGTGTTTCATGCTTTATACATTTTCAGCATGCCATTTGATTTTCTTTTTCCTGTAAGTACTATCTTCATATATTTTTTTTTTTTTTAAATACTTACATTCCTAGTTTACTTTTATAAAATAAAAGTGTTTTGTTTTATTTTGCTAATTGTAAGAGTTTGTTTTATTTTATTTTATTTGTAGGTACAGTTCATATGTTTTTATATTTTTTTATAAGTGTTATTTTGTTTGATTTGTTTGTTCATTTGTTCATTTATTTGTTTACTTATTTGTTCATTTGTTTGATCTTTTGTTTAACTATTTGTTTATTTATTTGTTTGTTTGTTTAGATTATGATTATGTTATTTAAATTTTATAATTTCATCATAACTTACTTTAACAAATTTTAAATTCCGTTAAAAGATCATCTATCTATATCTCTTTTTATTTAATTCTATATTAATGTGTAATATTAATATCAACAATATTAAATTTAGATTAAATTTTTTTACTAGTTAGATCCCAAAGTTCAAACAATTTATCAATTTTTAAATTTCAAAATTTCGGGATGTTACAAGAAGGCCATAAGGTTGAAGAATCTTTCTTGGTTGAAGCCATAACAGGAAAGCTGCCACCATCATGGAGAGACTACCGCAACTATCTAAAACATTAAGAGAAAGAGATTTCTTTGCAGGACTTCATCGTACGATAAAAGATTGAGGCAGATAACCATGGAATTACCAAACAAAGTGAGGAGGCATTGGTAACAGAAGGGTCGAAGAACAAGAATAAAGGCCACTTCAACAAAAAGAAGAAATTCTCCAAGAAAAGGAAAGATCTTGAAAACAAACCCAAAGATAATAAAACCAAGAAGGTTAATGGCGAATGTTGGGTTTTTGGCAAAATGGGACACGCCGCTAGAGACTGCAGACACAAGATGGAGCGTAACTCAGAGGCAAATATAGGTGACAACATGGAAGTGGACGAGTCCAATTTGTCAGAAGTTATATCTGAATGCAATTTGGTTCAGAATCCTAACCAATGGTGGGTGGACACAGGAGTTATTCGTCATGTCTACTCTGACAAATCCATGTTTTCTACATATCACAAATTTGATCAGAAAGAAAAACTCTACATGGGTAATTCTGTTGTTTCCATGATCGAAGGCAGTGACACAGTAATCCTCAAGTATACTTATGGAAAAACTATTAAATTGAATGACGTGCTCCACGTTCCAGACATACGCAAGAATCTGATCTCTAGCTCGGTACTATCAAAGAAAGAATTCAAAATGGTGTTCGAGTCAAACAAGATGGTTCTGTCCAAAGATGGAATATATATCAGAAGGGGATATTTATGTGATGGCCTATTTAAGGCAAATGTAGCCATTGTCGACAATAAAACTATGTATTCTGTTTGTGCTATTAATAAAATTGAAGTTTCTTAATTGCTTGAGCACGAAATTTTATTATGGCATGATAGATTGGGACACATAAATTTTTGAAAAATGAAAACATTATCAAACTTGGGATTATTTTCGAAATTCCAAGTAGATAAGAACTACAAATGTGAGACGTGTAGAAGCAAAAATGGTTAAAAAACCATTTCAATCTGTTGATAGAAGCACCGAACCACTAGGTTTGGTTCATACAGATTTATGTAATTTTAAATCATTACCTACAAGAGGTGGGAAAAGTTACTTTATCACTTCTATTGATGACTATGCACGATATTGCTATGTATATCTTTTAAATAGTAACGATGAAGCAATTACATCGTTTATGAAGTACAAAGCTGAGGTAGAAAATCAGTTAAATAAGAAGATCAAGATATTGAGATCTGATGAGGTGGAGAATATGAATCACCATTTGAACAGTTCTATGCAGAAAATGGTATAATTCATCAAACAACAGCTCCATATTCACCACAACAAAATGATGTAGCCGAGAGGAAGAACAAAACGTTAAAAGACATGATTAATGTCATGCTTTTAACCTCCGGTCTATTGACAAACTTGTGGGGGGAAGCCTTAAATATGTCTAATCATATATTAAACAAAGTCCCTCACAATAAAACAGGAACAATTCCATATGAGCAATGGAAAGGACACATAACAAGTTTTAAATACCTCAAAGAGTGGGGTGCTTGGCAAAAGTTTCAGTTCCGCCTCCAAAGAAAGTCAAACTTGGACCAAAAGCAGTAGATTATTATTATCTAAGGCCAGTCCAAAATAGTAGTGCCTACATATTTTTGGTATTCAAGTCTGATATAAATTATGTTCATGTAAATACAATCATGGAATCAAGAGATGCCTCGTTCTTTGAAGATGTGTTTCCACATAAAAGAAACGATGGAAACCTTGTCCCAAAGAGGACAAGAGATAACAGAGATGAGACATATGAAGATGAAACTCATTAGGACAATCATAAAGTTGAACCAAGAAAAAGCGTAAGGGCAAGAACTTCCAAGACATTCGGTTTGAATTTTTTAATTTATATGTTATAACATGAACCTCAAACGTACAAGAAAGCAATGTCTTCTTCTTAATCTTCATGTTGGAAAGAAGCAATCCAAAGTGAGATTGATTCAATTCTAAGTAATAAAACTTGGAAAATAGTTGATATTCCATCTGGAATAAAACCAATTGGCTGCAAATGGATTTTTAAGAAGAAAATGAAACCAGATAGCTCTATTGGTAAATATAAAGCCATATTAGTAGCCAAATGATATCATCAAAAAGAAGGTGTAGATTTCTTTGATACCCATTCACCGGTTACGCGAATAACCTCTATAAGAATATTAATAGCAATTGCATCCATATATAATCTAGAGATTCATCAGTTGGATGTAAAAACAGCATTATTAAATGGAGATCTCGATGAGAAGATTTACATGGAGCAACCTGAGGGTTTTATTTCCAAAGAAAATGAAAACAAAGTATGTCGGTTAGTAAAATCACTGTACGGACTCAAATAAGCTCCAAAACAATGGCACGAAAAAATTGATAGTGTCATGATGAAAAATGGTTTTCGTATAAATGAATGTGATAAATGTGTTTGTTACAAACAAGTTGGACAATCATATGTTAGGATTTATTTATTGTGGACGATATGCTAGTCTTTGGTCCCAACACTAAAGTAATAGAGACCATAAAGATGTTAATCAACGATTTCGATATGAAAGACTTAGGAGTTGCAGACGTTATTTTGGGAATCAAAATAATAACAACGCCTAATGAAATTGAATTGTCTCAGTCACATTATGTAGACAAAGTGATTGAAAAATTCCAAAACTATGGAATTAAAGGAGTGTGAACACCTTTTAATCCATCAGAAGTACTGCATAAAAACACTAATGAGAGTGTAATGCAACTGGAATACTCTCGTCTAATAGGATGCTTAATGTATCTCATGAATTGCACTGGACTAGATATCGCTTATGTGGTATGTCGACTAAGCAGATATACAAGTAACCCAGGGAAGGAACACTGGAAAGCACTAATGAGAGTGTTGAGATATTTAAAGAATACCACTAATTTTTCCTTACATTATGGAAAACATCTTACGGTCTTAGAAGGATACAATGATGCAAACTAGATTGCAGATTCATAGGAATCAAAATCCATAAGTGGTTATGTCTTTCCCTTGCAGGAGCAGCGGGGTCATGGAAATCAACTAAACAAACATACATAGCTCGATCCACATGGAACCTGAGTTTATCGCATTAGATAACGCATGCGAAGAAACATAATGGGTTCGTCAATTTTTAGAAGATATTCCATTTTGGCCCAAACCTGTAATGGCCATATGTATTCACTGCGATAATCAAGCATCGCTAAGTAGAGTGAAAAACTTTGTTTAGAATAGCAAATCATGACACATTCATGGTCGCTATAACACAGTTAGGTGGTTACTCTCTAATGGAACAATTTTCATTGATTATGTGAGAACAAATGATAACCTAACGTATCCATTTACTAAAGGTTTATCGAGAGAGAAAATTGACTGCACATCGAGGAGAATGGGTTTAAAAACCTAAACCAACAAGAGTTACCTTATACGGGAACCTATCCTAGCAACTGGAGATCCAACTGACTAGGATCAATATGCAAACCAGTTATGAGTAACCCAAGAAGCAATGCATTTGTTTGGACTTAGTCCTACTCCATTCCTATGGTGCAAAATATAATGCACGCCTACAGAAGTAGTTAAAGGTTAAAACTATGTTTTTAATGATCATATCTTGAATATAACAAGTGGGGTACATGTAGGATACTCTTAATGGTTGCGATCATCAACGTTAGTGTGAGCTGGGTCGGCTCTATGAGAATATTAAAGGCTTATATTTTCTATAAACACTCGCAGAACCAAAAATTGTTCAGGACCAAAATGAACACAACAAAGAGATTGGATGAGAAGGGAATAATTCTTCGTAAAGCTTATTGTCTAGATATACAATAAAGGCCGATGGTTCAAGATGAAATAATCGTCGATTAGCAAGTAGATCCGATAAGTTTTAATTAGGGAAAGTTGAAAGTGAAATATCGACTTATCCACGATAAAGTACTATTCCATATGTATTCTGTGATATTTCGCTTTGTGTGGGGGTATGTATATTATCATTCATGTGGGGGATTGTTGGAACTTCTACACTAAATTGAATGAAAATAACATAGTCCCCAATTGCCAAAAATTGCAAAGCTATTCTAGTATATTAATAGCTTTGCAATGAAGGGGTTGGAGCCTTGGGGCACTCAAATGTTTGCTTCGTTGTGAGGTGGGAGATCATGCATCACCACCACACACGTGCGTGTCGCCGCCGTCCTACCGAACCGCACCGTACCGGGATGAGGTTTGGGTTTAGATCTAATATGAATATATTTTTACTGCAAAACTGGGCCGGATTTTCTGACAGTTGCAGGCTATACGAATAGGTACAGATCTGTTCAGAGGCGGACACGGGCGAACAGAGGCAAGTACGACTCGACCGAAGAAGCGCGGGAGAACAAAAATAGGTGTGACGCTAACGGATGCAAGGAGTAGGCTTGTGCGACTCGTTAACAAACAGTAGAAGTTAAAAGGCAACGGGTGCAACCCGTCAAGCGAACGCGACTGTTTGAAGGGATGTGACCGAAATTATAAATATAAGAGAACACTGATCACATTCTGATTCTATTTCAATTCTATATTCTTCTGCTTTTACTTCTCTACTGCTCTATATAGTAAATCACAGGGTTGACATACTCTTTACAATCTCGTGCAGATTACGTTTGTTATATCTTGAGAGAATTTAAATAAAAATTCTTAAGGAAATTGTTTCGACAAGCCTCAGACGGAATTTTTTTAGTTAACTGGTCAGATTCTAGTCTATTTGTATATTCTTGATGCAGTCCAGGGCAGAGTTGGAGCAGTGCAATGCCCAAACCTTCAAGACTTGAGTCAACCACGACCTAAGAAGGCGATCGTAAGTCGTCCACGACTTAACAAAGTCCGTGAGAAAGAACCACGACCTAACAAAGAAGATGAAAAGGAGTTACGACTTAACGGGGGCTTAAGTCGTTCGGGATGGATGAGTCGTATGCGAGCTAACGGCATGGTTCTAAGTCGTCCACGACTTAAGAAGGAAGATATAGGTCGTTTCCGACCTAAAGATTCACGTGAGGAGGAGCTGCGAGTCAACCGCTTTGAGGCATCTGCGACCTAAAAACTTAAGTCGGCTACGACATAAGGGTACAGGAGGAGCAAAGACCTAGTGTGAGTCGTATGTGATAAGTCGGTCGTGTTTAGGTCGCGTGATGATAGTTCTGTGTTGTTGAGTCGTGTTGTTTTTTTTAAGTCGTTCGGTTCTTAAGTCGGTTGTGTTAGGTCGGCCGTATATTGTAAATCATAAGTTGTGTACAAATGGTTGTAATGGAGTCGTATGTGTTGTTATGTGGGTTTGTTAGGTCGGCAACGACTTAAGAAGTGTTAGGTCGGCAACGACTTAAGGGTCAGTTGTCAAAAATGCTATAAATAAGGAGTGTGTTGTAACTTTTTGGGGGTTGATTTTTGTTGAATAAAATTCTTGTTGATTGTTGTGTGCTTTCATCTTAAATTGGTAGTTGAGTGTAATCTCCTATCTCCACTTTCGGTTAATCGAGTGCGCTCGATTCAATGATTGTTGAAGCCAATTCACGGTATCAAGTGCGCTTGATCAACGTTTGAAGAATTGTAGATCTTCTTTCATGGTATCGTGCGCTATCAACGTGTCGAAGATAGCTAGAATTCGGTATCTTTGTGATCAACGAATTTGGGTATTTCAGTGTCTTCAATCCACGGATCGCTACTTTCATCGATCAATATCGTTTTGTTAATTATCTGCTGCGTCAATTCTTATGCATCATTCTTTTATCTTCCCGGTTTCTATGTTGTGCTATTTTTACGATAGTATAACGTTGTTGTTGTAATTTAATTACGACATACCTATTTCTTAAATTAGCTAATACAGACTTGCAGAGCAGTGGAAATCTGATTGATAAACTTGTGAGACGTATTTATAATTGATTATTCTATATTTTGGTATACTAGACGTATAACAAAATGTTACTATAAAATACCATCTGTTGTAAAAATCCTTCTAGGCTCCGCTAGGCCAGCCTTACCGTTTGGATATTTGTCTAATCTACGTAGACTTTCTGCATTATCTAAGCATATGAACATGTTTATAGCCAAGATCTATGCATCAATTTAGATTTAATCCCTCTTCAAGCATTAAAACGCCTAACTCCGATTAATCCTCGTCTAGACGATTAATCTTCAGTTCATGTTTACCGTCTAGTATCCGCCTAACGACTTTTACAATTTTGTAAAATACTCATGAGCGATGCATTTTATTGGAGAGGTTGAAACCATTTTCATAGTTCACGAGAGCTAACAATGATTAATTATTAACTTGTCTCATAGAAAAGAGGTAAAAATTTCTAAATGCGACTTAGTCCATGTGGCAAAATGGGTTGAGTTGGAAACAACCTGTGCATTACAACATCCCCTCCATTACTTTCAAAGAAAATTCCTTCCTTGGTTTCACAAATATTCGGAATCCATATTTTCAAACTTGTAGCACTTATTGTTGGTTTCTGACTAGTGAAAATGGTTGAGTTACGTACTTCATCGCTTTCTTTAAGACGATTCACGGCTTAGCCTTAAGGTGCAAGATTAGCTGTCAACCACTTCGTCTACACGATAAAACAACATTCTGCCTATCTTTCATTTAAATAAATAGAATATAAATTGTATGCGTTATTAAAATGAAGGGTTGTTTACGGATCTAAAATTATTGTCATTCATTATCAATTTTGTTGTTTTTAGTTTTTACAACGGCTCAATAATAATAGCTCATAAATATATTATCGCTATACAACATCATTCATTACAAATTTTATTACCTTTTTTTATAAAATTAATTTGCGTAAAATTCTAACACTTATGCTTAGCCTTTAATAAAATCCATGAAACATAAATGGATCATAATCGCTTGTTTCAGTGAGCTGATAACTATCTTTAGCACGCTTTACATTATACATTCAATGCCATATCATGTGCTTCTGGTTAACCCTATCAGACTAACCTTTGTCATACTTGTAGGCCAAATAAGATTCTTTCAATTCTTGTCATACTTGTAGGCCAAAATAAGATTCTTTCAATTCTTTTATCTTGAAAATTTCTTGCTTATTTTTCTGAATTGTGATGACAAATATTGTTTCGCAGGTATTGGGTTTATGTCCTATTCAAAAGAAAAAAGTATGGATTGATGCACTGATGCTAGTCTGTTATTTCGTTACATAAGAATGCAAACGCATTTCTTTGAAGATATGTTATAATCTTACCCATTTATTATAAATTAAACTGGTTCATATTAAGTTCACATTATGTCGGCTATTCTAGTAGCAGCTTGATATGGTGGAAGATAATAGATATGAAAGTATTACTTGCAACAACTAACAAAGCTATGATTATTTTTATTTTCCCGGTCCCTCTTCTATAGGACCTGCTAATTTAAGAAATCACCCATCATCTTGAAATGATATTTTTGTGCATCTTAAGTATTGCTTAAGGAGGGGATTCTTCGAAGCACAAAATTAAATACGGTAAAGCGATTACACAGAAGCCGAGTTTAAATTATAAAATCTATTACACAGACTTATAACCGTACACCCTACTATTTGCTTTGAACGCTTAGATGTTGGTAGCTCTGAATCAATTTGAATTTCACTTTAAGCTGTGATATATTCTATTAGATAGTATTTATTTGCAATAAAAACTATAATTACTTATAGTTTATTATGATTAGTTGAGTTATTCTACAATCAGAAGTTTGTGCTTATTAAATATTTTTATCTAATGATAAACAATAATAACCTCACTGGGCATTAAAAAATCTCACTACTCATTAAACCATGCTTAATTTTTATAAGATATATTTAGCCCTTGTAATTTGTAAAAAGTATGTAATATGCTCGAGTCAGTAGTATTACATACAGCCAAAACAAACAAAACCTAGCGAATTATCATTCATGCCAAAGAAAACCACTAGTTGGAAATTTGCAGATGGCGAATTGGAAAGATTAGGTTCGGCATTTGTCACGCGGATCCTTCTCTTTCTTTTTTCCTACATTAAGTGATGCCAAGTGCCAGAATTTTTTTCTTCTTAATCTCAGTTCAGAAAGTTCTTGTGGATTATCGTAAAAATTAATTGTTTTAGGTATGTATATACAACAGTATCTAGTTACAATATGCTGAACTGTATGTAGGGCACCGGATTTCATCTGTATGCTTCCCAAGAATGATTCAGAAGATGAAGTTCTTTCACAAATTTCCAAGTATGGTAATATTAAGGGCTAGCAGATTTGAGAGGATCGCAACAAATGATGTAGAACTCATAGGTAAAGTATAAATATGTAGATGTAGTAATATCTTAACACACACTCTTTTTTGATTTTGTAGTTTTTGTTTTTTGATTTCTATGCAGTCCCCTAATGCAGCAGGTTGTGCGCTATTGAAGTATACGACAAAATAATAAGCTCTAGAAATCTCTAAGGCTTTGATTGGGAAACATAGGATGAAGGTATGCCTTTACAAAACTTTCCATGTAGCAATATTGTCTAGTTATCAAGTAAATTGATTATATGTCTGATACAAGGGTCTGCTTGACTAATGTTTTGATTTGTGAATGAATGAACCTGCTGTCTACTTATGTTTGTTAGACACTTGCTAGTCAACATAAACTTAGCTTGTTAGAACTCCTCCTTTGTATACAAATTTAGACGCAACATTGGTCAAGCAATAATAAGATTTTTATGAGAACTAGTTATATATGTAAATGTGATGCAATAAAATTTGATAGCGCGAAAGTCATTGTTTTGAGTAGTCATTTCCTTCACGGTTTGGGGTATATGTATGTATATGTGTGTGTATAGTTTTCATATTCCATACCGACTTCGGCTAAGAAAGACCGACCCATACTACTTTTGACCAATCATTATTTCCTTCAAGTTCTGAAAGTACCAATCAAAACGTTGATTATTCTTGTCACTACAAGCACGTTCCCGACTTAATTTTCTCTTGACTTTTCTCTTTGGTGTAAGGCATTACAACTTCACTAACTTTCTGGTATATGTTGATATGGAATATGAGGATGATCTCCTTGTTGAGAGAAAGAGAAGTGGTCATGGAGTTAACTGACAAATTGGCTTTATTTTTGTCTTAGAGGAGTAAGTCAACAAGAGAAACATTTATTTTGATATGCTTTGAATTTAACTATGGTTTTAACTTTTATGTAAAATAAAATTTGAAAATAACACTTAGACAAGTCTTATAAAAATAACACAAAAACAAGAATTGAACACGAAAATTTTAAATGAATTTCAATTTACATACCAGGTATGTTTTCCAATTTTCATATTGGGAGGCAAATTTTCAGAACAAATGAAATCAAACATATACCAGGGTTTTCTCCCTTTTATATTCTCTTTTCAGATATATTCTTATGACTCCTCGTATTTTCAAATATTCTTACTGGTTTCTCATCTTTTTTAAACATTCTTAGCGATTCGTCCTTTTAGTTTCTTTAATATTTTTATTTCTGTTTCTAAAAGTGTCAATACAATGTTTTCTAGCATATCATCATGTGTTTAATTAATTAAAATGATGGAAAATTACACGGTCTGTTCTGCCATTGCACTGTTATACCAGTTAGTAAAGATTAAACATGTCAACGGATACTTTCGGATGCGAATGATGTCATATCTGCATCCACGTCCAAAATTATTTTCGAACATCCGATATCTGCATCCGTAGATATAAACGGATACTGGATAACTATCTTATCATAAATAGAAACTTTGGTTTAAGACAATTATTTTTTTCAATCTCATTGATTATAAAAGTACAAAAAATAAACAAATATGATGATAGTAAATAGTTTTGAGTAGTTAATATGCATCAAACAGATATAATATAAACTATTGATTTATTAAAACAATAAACACATATTATCTATTATACTAAAACACGCATAATGTAAACTATAATATTGAAGATAAATTAGACGGATAATTATCGGATGCAAATGCCTTTATATCCGCATTCGCATTCGGTTGTTTAGATATTTTTTATTTATCATTTTTTCAGATATGGTTGTGGATGAATTTAAGATTTTTCAGATGTCCGTTCACGAGCTTAGTAAAGATAGTGATGAAGATAAAGATGTCTAATGGTGTTTTAGAATTGAACTTGTGGCAGAATATATTTTACATATATTCTATGCGTTAGAATATTTCTTTCATTTATTCCCTGATCTGATGATATCTTTATTTGGTTAGTATTTATTTAGTTAATTACCTTTGTTTTAGCAAATCAGTTGGCTAATTTGTAGCCTCTTTATTTAGTTAGTATTTATTTAGTTACCTTTGTTTTAGCGAATCAGTTGGCAAATTTGTAGTCTATCTTGACTCTTGTAACCATATATATTATTGGACATTGAATACAATGGACAGACAATTGATTTTTAAATTGATTTCTATCATTGCATTAGAGTCTCTTACGATCCTATTCTCCTTACCCTAGCCTCACCTATCTAATTCTATCTTTAATTCTTTTCCATGGCAGACTCGTCCAACTTTCATCCTGCACTCATCATCACTAATGTTAAATCTCTTATTCCCATAACATTAAACAATGAGTAAGCCATGTATCATTCTTGGGCTGCTTTATTTACCAATCTTGCTAGGGTTCATGATCTTTACGATCACTTGGTTCCACCAACGGAGGAAAAGACTATGGCTGCCTATGTCCATGCTAAGTCCGCTGTTCCGGCTCTTTGGAGGTGTTTGGATGCCGTTGTCTTACAATGGATTTACAATACCATTTCTTCCGATCCTCTCCTCGCTATCCTCAGACGTAATGACACGACAGAGGGGGCATGGAACCATCTAGAAGCTCTTTTTCAGGACGACAAAGCCTCTCGGGCTACCCATCTCGAGGAGGACTTTACGAACGTTGCTTTTGAGTCTTACAACTCAATCGAAAATTATTATAATTATGTACAATCTCTGGCGGACAGGTTAGCTGATGTTGATGCTCCGGTGGCAAATGGTCGTCTGGTTTTACGTCTCACTGGGTCTTTACCAGAAGCATATAGTGGTACGGTGGACTTACACAAATCAAGAGCCTTTGACATCCTTTGAGAGTTGTCGTTCAAGGTTGAAAATGGCTCAGCGTACTATTAAAGCTTGTCAAGCTCCTGAAACTGGTGGCTCTGGGAGTCGGTCCGGTGGTGCTGCCATGGTTGCCACTGATTCATCTGCAAGCAAGAAGCGCAACAACAATAATAAAGGGAGGAACAATTCGAAAAAACAATAGTAAGAAAAAAGTCCACCAAAGTACTAATGGGTCCAGTCATAATCACCCGCCATATCATCAGCATAAGTGGCAGCCACGTCAACAGGCCTCATCATCATAGTGGCAGTAGCCTGGTTAGGGAGGGTGGACTATTCCTCCTTGCCTATTTCCCGCATACTCTTGGCAGCCAAGGCCCAATCCAGCGGCCGAACGTCCCACCTCTTCTGGGTCAGGCTTACTTGGGTCCCGACCTCGAGCTTTCAATGTCGTTGCTCCTCCTGCTCCTAGCTACATGCCCGCCCACATTGAGGCCGCAACGCATGCTCTTTCATTCTCTCAACCAGATAGGAACTACTACATGGATACTGGTGCTACATCTCACATGATGGAGGATGCAAGTATTCTCTCTTCTTATTTTAATTCAAGCAATAAGCATCATAACATTGTTGTTGGTAGTGGTCATTTAGTTCCAATTATTGGTCACGGTCGCTCTACACTGTCTCCATCTTATCCACCATTTACCCTAAACAATGTGTTACATGCTCCAAGGCTCATTAAAAATCTGGTCTCTATTCGTAAATTAACCAACAGAAAACTATTGAGTGAATTGTTCCATAGTTATCCAACAACTATTAGTACGTAACCCCTAGGTGCCCCCAGTAGTCATGAGTAATTGTGACGACCCGGAAATTTTGACAAATTAAATTGGAATTTAAAAGTTAATTTTAACTTGAATTCAAGATATCAATATTTACTTGATAATGAAATCAATGAATTGTATAGTTTAAATATTGAATTTTATAATTGAAAATTGGGTAAATTGTTGAATCTGAAATTTCCAAGCCTGTTTAAATAAGTTGAAGGCTTATAAAGCTTATAATGATAATACTAGAGATAATAGAATGGTTGGGATTTAAATTAAAGGTGATTCGTTCAATTTTAATAATATATCGTTTAAATCGATATTTAAAAAAAGCCTTCTGAGGCACAGTCTTGGAATTCGACGAAACCAGTTCCATTGGATCCGTAATAGTTAGTTATTTTAGGATTTCAATTTTCGTAGCCATCGGAGTTGTCGTTTGGCCCTGGCAGCTCAAAACGCTTAGAACTATTTAATCGATTTAATTTTAAATTGATTGCTTATTTCCATAACTCGCGAGTATGATCGAATTAGCTTTCGAAACACGTTCCATTGTGTTCGAAATGAGAGTAAAACCTTATAAACGCCGGACGGCATGTCCAATTCGGAGTTCGAGATTTCCCTATATATTATACGAGATATTTTGAAAAAAAATATAATTAGTCAAACCCTATTATACCTTTCATCCAACCTAACTTCTCACCTCAGCTAGCGTATACTCTGATACGAGCCGCTTTCTTCAACTTTAACTTGTTGTCTTCCCCAAGAAGCCTTATGGCCGATACTTCTATATTAACCCCTTTTCCTTTTCAATTCTTTAAAAAAAAATAACAACAAACAAAATTGAAGCCGAAAGAAAAGAAAAAGAAAATTTGAAATGGCCGAAGCATATTCAGATTAATACCCCTCTTCCATTCAATCCAATTCACAATTCAATTTCGAAAACAAAGTCGACCGCTGCTTTCCATAACCATGGTCATAATTCAAAGTCGCTTAGTGGCATGAGGAATCGAAGGGGCGGCACGAGCTAGGGTTTCGAGCTCACGAGCGTGAGGCCACGTGTAGGGATGCTTGTTCTTGGATTTCGTGCGCGCATTTAGGGGCACGATGTAGCGATGGGGCTGAGGTCAGAGTTGGAGGGCAGTTCATCGCTGGCGCTTGGGGGATGAGGTTCGACAGTTGAAGGCAGTGAGGTATCGACATCCTTTTTCTCTTTTTCTTTAAAATGGAATTAGTTATATATATATCCTACAGTAAGTTATATAAGTAATTCGGTTATGAATTAATTTATGGATTTGAAAATAACTTTAATTCATTGGAATTCTAATGTGTATATATATAAGATTTTGAAATATATGGGGGTTCATAAATATTTGAGGAATTCATAAAAGTAGATGTTTGGAATATAATTAGTAGTTTCGGAAAGGAAAATTTATAGTTTAGTTAAGTCAATGGTCAATTAAGATTTTTACTTGGAAATTGATTGTTAAATTAATTCAAATTATTAATAAACTATACAATGTTTGTTACAGGTCCAAAATTGAGGAGAATATTGTCGAGATGGAAATGGATTGCAAATTTAAAAAGCAAAGGTGAGTAAATCTCACTCTGATTGATTTTTTTTTGATTTAAAGGGGTTAAATTTTAAATAATTGGTTGACTGATTGAGTTAATTGAATGTGTGTTGATGATTTGGTGACTTTGGTTTTGTTTGGTTCTCGAGTGATTATTGTTTGACTCGAAAGATTTGGGTTTTAAATGGTTTAAAACTTAAATCGTAAATAAGAAAATGGTTCCGATTAAATTAATAAAGATTTAATGATTGGTGATTCATCGAGTAAATAGGATAATTTAATGAGTACTTAATAAACTAAATTAATGATTTGGGTTAATTAATTGGGTTTAAATTAAGTGGAATGAACATTGGGTGGGTTGATAAATAATTGCTTAATGGAATTAATAAAAATATAATTACCTTATGGAATTAATCAAGAGATTAATTAAAATGATAAATTAAGGAGTATTTAATGTAATTAATAAAGTAAATAAAAGATAATTAATCATCGATTGAGATAAATCAAGAATGACTAATATATATGGTATAATTAATGATTAATTATTTAATGTAACTAAAATTAGATTAGAATAAATAGAAATGTAAATGAGAAATCATCAATCTATTTAATCAATGATGTAAATAGAAATTTATTAGTTAAGAAAATAAATCAGTACAAGTGACTTATGAAAGGTTAATTAATTAATAAGTAATTATAGACTAATGTAATTAAAATAGTTAATTAATTCCTGAGGTAATTAAGATTTCTTATTGATTTGGGTCAAGAACAATTAACATCGTGAAATGAATTAAAGGGAATTCCTTGAACGAAATTGAAAATTAATTAATCCAGGGCGATCGATTGAGATGAATAACGGAGGGTTGATTAATTAATTAATTTGGAATTAATTAATATTAAATAAAAGAATCTAAGTGAATGTGGTTAGAAATTCAATTAGAATCAATTGAATTGGTTTGTGTGTTATTAAGTTTTGCTTATGGATGATGAATGTTATTGGATATTTTGAATGAGTTGATATCTCTGATATGAAATATTAGGTATTTCATTTGGATGACTTGGGTTAGAATTTCATGAGACTTGAAGAGGCCGACATCGAGTATTGGGAAGATACCCGGAACCACTTCGGAAAATAATATTAATAATAAATTGATGTGTGAATCAATAGACTGGAATGAAATGATTTAAGTGAATTGGATTATTTTAGCTAAGTTTGGTACTTAGAAATTTATATGTGAAATATGCATTGTCTATAGAAAATTGTAAATATTTGGTTAAATTGTTATAAGTTACCCAGGGTTTAAATAAGTTGTTTGTTTTGGTATTCCATGTTAGTTAAATTTACTCACGCTGGTTTCCAGCCTGACCAGGGTGTTACTTTGGTGTAATACTCGGGTAAGACCGAGTATTACAGATTTCCAGGTTAGGACGTTCTGGAGCTCAGGAGACGAGCTGGAGGGAAATATCGTATAGAGTATTTTTATTGTAAATATGTGAGATGATAATTGTGTATATTTAGTGACTGTGTATATGTGAAACTCTGATGTATCTAAAATATAATCGAAAGTTATAGTATTCTTTTGTAAACTGATATTATTTATTATTATACTTTATCCGCTGTGAATGTGAGATGTTGTTTTTTCTGTTCTTCATCTTCTATCTCTTTCTTCTTTTTCATAACTATCTGGAATTTTCGACTTCGAAAATTACGGTTCGTTACATTTGGTATTAGAGCTGAAAGGTTAAGCGAGAACCTTGGCTCTGGTGGGAGTTACTCATTCATTAGAGTCCGTGGTACTCTAGAATGAGCTGAGTATATAAATATATATGAGCGCGTACTTGTTATTTTCTTATAAAAAGATTTTAAATGATTTTATATAAAATGTATTTTGATATACAAAGAAATATTTCCTTCTAATAAATATTAAAGCGATTGGTTGCTAAATTTATTGAAATAAAAACTAAGAAGTAATATAATACAACCAAACTGAAGTCTTGAATTGTAATTAAATTAAGTAGAAATAGAAATACAACTAAAATAAAATTTAATGGATTGAAAATGAAATTCTAAATCTGGTTCCAGAAATTTGAAAATTTTGTTTCAAAATAATGACAAATAATAAATAAGTATTATTTGGGTAATTGGGATTTGTCGCAAACAACGGGTTGTTTGAAATTTGATTTGAATTTAAACCAAGGGTGGTTTAAAAATTTAAAATATGGATGGGAGGGCCAAGGAATAAATATGTATGTATGTATGGATATACATGATATCAAAAATAATTTGAAATAAACTCTAAGAGGTTGAGTTTTGATTTTTCTCTGAAGTGATGTAAAAAACCCAAAGTGATATAGGTTTTCAACTTACGAGAGGGTAAGAATTTTGAAGTTTGAAGCAGGAATTCAAATTTAGTAAGGTTGATTGGATTAAATAAATTGGAATTTAACTTTGGGAAAGTTAAATAAGTGTAGAAAAAGCAACCAGAATTGGAAATTTCAAGATGAAATTGGAATTTAACTTGGAAAGTTAAATGGTTAATTTGAATTAGTAGTTTGTGTGATCTCAAATCGGGTTTGAGATTTAAAAATTGAAAATGGATGGACGTTTTAGAATAAATTAGATGATATCATCCTATTGTTAATAAAATAAATTTGAATAATTGAATTGTAAAATAAACTTGTTTTAGAATTGGCTTCAAACGGGGAGATAAAATTTGATAATAAATTAAAATTTTAAAATAAAATTGTATTGAACTCTTATTTACACCTTGAAATACATAAGTAAAGATAATTTAAAATGGGATTTTGAGAATTGGACTCAGAAATTTGGTTTAAAGAGTTAAATCAACCTTTGAGAATTTAACTCGAATTTATATATAATTCGACATAGTTTAAACCTGGGATTGGAATTGAATTAGTTCAAACTGAATCTGATTTGAATTAATTGGATTCGTGATTGAAGATGGTTAAGTTTGAAATTTTAAATGGAAAATTTGGATTAAATTGAAGTGATTTAGATTCTGAAATTAAATTGATAATAATTCAAATTGATTGGAATAATATGAAATTATAATTAAAATTGAACAGGATTAAAATCAACTAGAATTTGATTTAAATTTGGGAAGGAATAAAGATTGATTCAACTTGAATTGGGAATAAATCGAGTCAAATGGAATTTGGAGTTATTTCAATTGGAATTGGGTCAATTTAAATGGAGATTTAAATTGAATTGTTGGGGAAGTGAACAGTTGGCTCTTGACTATTTTCAATATAAATTGTTTAGATATAAACTTATTTTTCTAAGCTATTAAATATATACAACTTTTCTTTCATAAAGCTAACTTATTTTATATTTGTTTTACCATTATTTTTGGAGCTATTTAACCATCTTTCAACTGTTTCTTAAACTAATTACTATTTTTCAACTATTTCACAAACTAATTTCTATTTTACAACTATTTTGCAATTATTTGGAATCTTTAAAACTATTCAATTAGTTTTCGACTATTTTACAATTAGTTAATTATTTTATAGTTATTTGGTAAATTAATAAGTATTTTCAACTACTTATCTATTTTTAAAATTTTCAAGCTATTTAGTAAAACTGGTCGGAGTTCAAACTGTTATTTGGTTTAAATACCTAACTGAGGTAAGAATTGAAGTGACAATTCAATGGGAATTAAAGGAAATGTGAATAGAAAGGAAATTGATCTTGGAAAAAGTAATCAAATTTGAATATTTGATTTTGAACAAACAAGGTTATATATCTTTGTTATATAAGACAAATTTTCCATTGTTGAATCTATTGCTGGAAGAAAAGGATTTTTGAACATGTTTGAAGTATAAAAGGAGTTTTATACGAGATTGAAATAATCCAAATTTTTGGAAGTTATATATATTTGAATATATATATATATATATATATATATAAAGGATCTTATGAGGATTTTGGAAAAAAGGTTTTGGGAACCTTTGAATTTGGAAAGGCTTTTGATTTTGGGTAAAATCAAAATTGAATTTGAAAACCTAGTTTGGGAATTATCGATTTTGGGATAATCGATTTTGCGTAAAGGAACTTTGTATGGTATCATACTAGGTGTATGATTTGGAAGATACTATATGTGTATAGTATAAAGTGTTTTGATGATTGCTCTGGGGAAAAAAGCGCTCCCTTGAAATGAACTTCCCAAGAGTGCCACCGGGTGGTGCTGCCTTGAGCCCAGGGGGTTCTAAAGTTGATCCTGTGAGGAGTCCGGACAAAACTAGTTCATGAGGATTATGAGTTGAGTATACCATAGCGAAAGTTGTGTGTGCCGCTGAGAGCCAACAGTCTGCGTTTGATTTTATATCGGTAGACTACAACCTATGGTATAACATAGCGGAAGTCATGTGTGCCGCTGAGAGCCAACGGTCTGCTTTTGATTTTATATCGGTAGACTACGACCTATGTAGGAGTGGAGAGGTTTCATTTTGACAGCGAAAATCAGAGGCCGCGGAGAGCCTGCAGTTGCATGGACTTTTGCTGTGACGGAAACGTAACCCTGGGTGTAACTGTGATCTATTGTGTGAGATCCATGGCGTAATCGAGAGGCCGTGGAGAGCCTGCAGTTGCGTGGACTTTTTCTGTGACGGCAATGTAACCCTGGAATGTAACTGTGACCATAGATGGGAGTGATGATTTCCAGAGCATTCTCACCAAAGATATTTCCTCTATTTTGAAAAACTTTTTTTAATATTTTCAATGAAATTGTTTTTGCAAGTATTTTCACTGGGTGTTGAAAAACGGGTTTACCAAGTACTTATAGATTTTCAGTCCTACGCCTGATCAACGTATGACTAAATTTCTGTGAGAACGAAGATGGACTGGTTGAGACATCGAGTTATAAAAAGTATTTTTTGTAAAGGGCTATTTTATTAAGTATGATGTGAATTTAAAAGCAGTTCTAAATTTATTTTAAATAAAGATGTTGGAATTTTAGAAAATTGAGGGAAACCCAAACTGAAATTTTAAAATAAAATTGAAACTCGGGAATTTTAATGAAGTGATTTTGTAACTAAAATCGAATATTGATTTAGAAGTTGGAAATAAGCCAATTGGTTAAATAATTATTTGATTGAGTATATAAATAAAAATTAACTTGGGAAAATAAATAAATGGTAAGTTAATAATGGAATTTGATAATGAATTCAAATTGTAAATGGAATTCGACTTGGATTTGATAATGAAATAAATAAGAGGAGATATTGCAAAATAAAAATAAAATAGAGTTGGATTGAAAATGTGATGGTTTAAATTACAAATAAACTTCAAGTGTGATTTGAATAATATTTAATGAAATTGGCAAGTAAATTGGATATAAGAGAGGTGATTATAATAGAAATGGTTTGAGTTGCAAAACAAAACCCAAGTGAATAGAAATAAATTGAGAATGACCTTATATTAATAAAATAAATTCGATAACGAATTAAGTAAGTAAATTAAAAATTTATAATGGATTAATCGAATTAAATAATAAATGGATGAAGTCTGAATAAAAAAAACTAGAAAAAAAAACTAAATCAAAGATGTGATTGGAATTGGATTATCAGACTGAACTTAAGTTCGGTGGCTTATTAATTTGAAGTATAAATGAGTTAAGTATGTGCTTGGATATCATTTTGATAAATTGAGAAGGTGAATTTAAAATGGATGAGCTAACTGAATTTAATGGAAGTTGGTTAAATGAGAATCAAATAAAAGTAAACTTAAGTTTGATGTTGGAATAATGTAAAGAAAATTCACTTAATTTTAAAATTTATGGAAGTTTGGCTTCGAATAAGAGTGAAAGCCCATTAAATGAAAGCTTGGATTGAATTAATTTGGGAATGGCTAGTAGCATACAAGGATGAAATGTGTCGAGCTAATGAATGGTGGGTGAATAAATTAGAAATGAAATGGAATTAAATGTGAAATGAATTGAAAATTAATTTAAGATAGTTATAAACTAAAATAGATACTTTATTAAGAGAATATCATCAAAATTGCATAACAATGATTGTCGTTTGGCATAAACAAAAGTGATTAAATTCCTGTGAGTTAATAGGGATTAAATAAAATTGGTTCTGAATCATTTGAAGTGAATATGGCTTGTTTGGATTATAATAGATGGAATATCAGAAATTAAGTTGTGAACCATTAAAACTTAAATGAACCGACATATGAATTGGTTGAAAAGGAATTGAATTAGCTTTAAAGTATGTAAATTGTTTACGGAAAGTGTTTGGTGCTTGGTGTTTAGTAATATATATGTTTAGCTATTGAAAGTAAGTAGAATGTTAATAAATTCCCCATATATGGTACTTATATGTTTAAATTTAGTAAGTACAGGTACCTGAAGGACGTTTGGATGGATTTGGGTTGCACTAGTTGCTAAAATTAATAAGCTGCTTGCTTAAAATCATAAATAAGGTATGCCTACATAATAAAAATAGGAAATATGAACTGTTTTTGCTTTTTTCGACCGGGTGGGTCGATGTATATATATTTATATCTCTTGTCAAATTGCAAAAGCTCCTCCGTACAAAGGAGACACTGCCAAAATTTTCCGAAAATTTTGGCAGTTAGAAATTTTTTGAACATTTTGGAAAATTTTGTTAATGACGAACATTTTCAAATTGGAAATCAGTAGACGAAACTACTATGAACTAGTTATAAATGAAAATTAAAGTTCAATGCTCAAATTAAAGATGAATTGAATTCATATGGTGATGGGAAAAACTAATTTGAAATAGGTATGAAACATATGTGAGGGAATGTATAAAATGATTAAAAGGTTACAATTGGATATTATTGCTTGATGAGATATGCAGGTATAAAAAGGGGAAAAGAAAATTGGATTTGATTCCAAAGGATAAATTTTTATTGCCCGACAAAAGTGTACGTATTTAAATTTCTAGATGAAATTGGATTGGGTTTTTGATGTAGCCACTTGGCTTTTGTTTTCTTCTGGAATTTGGGAGCCCGTAGAGGCCTTTGGTAGTAGTACCGAGCTAGCCGTGCAAAGGAGACGCTGGCAAAAAATTTCGGGAATTTAAGGAGCTAGAAATTTTTTGAAAATTTTGATAATTCAAAATTTGGTTTTAAATTGAAATATTGAGAAAAAGGTATTGTTTGAAACTATAGAAGGTTTTGGGAAGTTGGTTAAGGTGATAGTGGATCTTTAATAAAGGATACTTGGTAGGATGTTGAATAGTGAGTTTTGAAAAAAGGTAAACGGGTATTGGACCATTCTTCCTATCTAGTAATTTCGAGGACGAAATTCTTTTAAGGGGGAGGAGTGTGACGACCCAGAAATTTTGACAAATTAAATTGGAATTTAAAAGTTAATTTTAACTTAAATTCAAGATATCAATATTTACTTGATAATGAAATCAATGAATTGTATAGTTTAAATATTGAATTTTATAATTGAAAATTGGGTAAATTGTTGAATCTGAAATTTCTAAGCCTGTTTAAATAATTTGAAGGCTTATAAAGCTTATAATGATAATACTAGAGATAATAGAATGGTTGGGATTTAAATTAAAGGTGATTCGTTCAATTTTAATAATATATCGTTTAAATCGATATTTAAAAATAGCCTTCCGAGGCACAATCTCGGAATTCGACGAAAGCAGTTCCATTGGATCCGTAATAGTTAGTTATTATAGGATTTCAATTTTCGTAGCCATCGGAGTTGTCGTTTGGCCCTGGCAGCTCAAAACGCTTAGAATTATTTAATCGATTTAATTTTAAATTGATTGCTTATTTCCGTAACTCGCGAGTATGATCGAATTAGCATTCGAAACACATTCCATTGTGTTCGAAATGAGGGTAAAACCTTATAAACGCCGGACGGCATGCCCAATTCGGAGTTCGAGATTTCCCTATATATTATACGAGATATTTTGAAAAAATAATATAATTAGTCAAACCCTGTTATACCTTTCAGCCAACCTAACTTCTCACCTCAGCTACCCTATACTCTGATACGAGCCGCTCTCTTCAACTTTAACTCGTTGTCTTCCCCAAGAAGCCTTATGGCCGATACTTCTATATTAACCCCTCTTCCTTTTCAGTTCTTTAAAAAAAAAAAACAAAATTGAAGCCGAAAGAAAAGAAAAAGAAAAATTGAAATGGCTGAAGCATATTCAGATTAATACCCCTCTTCCATTCAATCCAATTCACAATTCAATTACGAAAACAAAGTCGACCGCTGCTTTCCATAACCATGGTCATAATTCAAAGTCGCGTAGTGCATGAGGAATCGAGGGGGCGGCACGAGCTAGGGTTTCGAGCTCACGAGCGTGAGGCCACATGGAGGGACACTTGTTCTTGGATTTCGTGCACGCATTTAGGGGCACGCCGTAGCGATGGGGCGGAGGTAAAAGTTGGAGGGCAGTTCGTCGCTGGCGCTTGGGGGATGAGGTTCGACATTTGGACGCAGTGAGGTATCGATATCCTTTTTCTCTTTTTCTTTAAAATGGAATTAATTATATATATATATATATATATATAAATATCCTACAGTAAGTTATATAAGTAATTCTTTTATGAATTAATTTATGGATTTGAAAATAACTTTAATTCATTGGAATTCTAATGTGTGTGTATATATATAAGATTTTGAAATATATGGGGGTTCATAAATATTTGAGGAATTCATAAAAATAGATGTTTGGAATATAATTAGTAGTTTCGGAAAGGAAAATTTATATTTTAGTTAAGTCATTGGTCAATTAAGATTTTTACTTGGAAATTGATTATTAAATTAATTCAAATTATTTATAAACTATACAATGTTTGTTACAAGGTCCAAAATTGAGGAGATATTGTCGAGATGGAAATGGATTGCATATTTAAAAAGCAAAGGTGAGTAAATCTCACTCTGATTGTTTTTTTAGATTTAAAGGGGTTAAATATTAAATAATTGGTTGACTGATTGAGTTAATTGAATGTGTGTTGATGATTTGGCGACTTTGGTTTTGTTTGGTTCTCGAGTGATTGTTGTTTGACTCGAAAGATTTGGGTTTTAAATGGTTTAAAACTTCAATCGTAAATAAGAAAATGGTTCCGATTAAATTAATAAAGATTTAATGATTGGTGATTCATCGAATAAATAGGATAATTTAATGAGTACTTAATAAACTAAATTAATGATTTGGGTTAATTAATTGGGTTTAAATTAATTGGAATGAACAATGGGTGGGTTGATAAATAATTGCTTAACGGAATTAATAAAAATATAATTACCTTGTGGAATTAATCAAGAGATTAATTAAAATGATAAATTAAGGAGTATTTAATGTAATTAATAAAGTAAATAAAAGATAATTGATCACCGGTTGAGATAAATCAAGAATGACTAATATATATGGTATAATTAATGATTAATTATTTAATGTAATTAAAATTAGATTAGAATAAATAGAAATGTAAATGAGAAATCATCAATCTATTTGATCAATGATGTAAATAGAAATTTATTAGTTAAGAAAATAAATCAGTACAAGTGACTTATGAAAGGTTAATTAATTAATAAGTAATTATAGACTAATGTAATTAAAATAGTTAATTAATTCCTGAGGTAATTAAGATTTCTTATTGATTTGGGTCAAGAACAATTAACATCGTGAAATGAATTAAAGGGAATTCCTTGAACGAAATTGAAAATTAATTAACCCAGGGTGATCGATTGAGATGAATAACGGAGGGTTGATTAATTAATTAATTTGGAATTAATTAATATTAAATAAAAGAATCTAAGTGAATGTGGTTAGAAATTCAATTAGAATCAATTGAATTGGTTTGTGTGTGATTAAGTTTTGCTTATGGATGATGAATGGTATTGGATATATATCTCTGATATGAAATATTGGGTATTTCATTTGGATGACTTGGGTTAGAATTTCATGAGACTTGAAGAGGCCGGGATCGGGTATTGGGAAGATACCTGGAACCACTTCGGAAAATAATAATAATAATAAATTGATGTGTGAATCAATATACTAGAATGAAATGATTTAAGCGAATTGGATTATTTTAACTAAGTTTGGTACTTAGAAATTTATATGTGAAATATGCATTGTCTATAGCAAATTGTAAATATTTGGTTAAATTGTTATAAGTTACCCGGGGTTTAAATAAGTTGTTTGTTTTGGTATTCCATGTTAGTTGAATTTACTTACGCTGGTTTCCTGCCTGACCCGGGTGTTACTTTGGTGTAATGCTCGGGTCAGACCGAGTATTACAGATTTCCAGGTTAGGACGTTCTGGAGCTCAGGAGACGAGCTGGAGGGAAATATCGTATAGAGCATTTTTATTGTAAATATGTGAGATGATAATTGTGTATATTTAGTGACTGTGTATATGTGAAACTCTGATGTATTTAAAATATAATCGACAGTTATACTATTCTTTTGTAAACTGATATTATTTATTATTATACTTTATCCGCTGCGAATGTGAGATGTTGTTGTTTCTGTTCTTCTTCTTCTATCTCTTTCTTCTTTTTGATAACTATCTCGAATTTTCGGCTTCGAAAATTACGGGTCGTTAAAGTAATACACTGCCCAACAGTTGGAAAGTGTTAACAACTCCAGTCTCAACGGATACATCGATACCCAATCTCGATGAATCTTGACTAGGAACATTTAAAGTGGTATATTTGTTTTGTTGTGATAAATTACTCACGGTTACAACCCTTTATAACTACTATCAAAATATACCATTTATGTATTTTATTATTAAAATGTACTTTTAATTAAGTTAGTTAATCAATATAATCATATTGTATCAAGTATATAGTAGAAAGAAAATACCTTTTATTTCGAACAAGATTGGTCAACGAGTTAGATATATGTAAAAAATTTGCATAATTGTCCCTAGGGCGTACCCCTAACTCTATCAAAAGGAAGCAAGATTGGCTTGGAAGTAGGAGCATGAAATTAGAGAAAAGGAGGAATAGGAAGGAGGAGAAATGGAGGTGGAGGAGGAGGAGGAAGAACAAGAAGAGGAGGAAGACGCTTGTTTGGAAAGTTTTGAAAAGCCATCTCATCTATCCACCAATGAAATTCACAAGAATTGGGAAAAACTTCTTAATTAATAACCAAAAGAAGCTTAAGAAATTATTCACTTCTCTTTCCAACAAATTAGACAAGTGTTTTGGAAAGATTATTCACAAGATTAGTGAAAAATCTGCATCTTCTCTACTTCTTCCCAGTTGTATTTCCTATAATTTTCTAGCTTTTAGTGTAACAACCCGCATATTTAACGATTTTATATTTAAATATTTTATTTTAATATAGGGTCGTTAGTCGGATTTAGGTCCGAAATGTTACTTTTTGCAAATGGCCGAATTGGAGCTCGAAACTACCTTCATTGGTTCCAAAATGGCGTTTGCGATCTTTTTGAGTATAATCTTTGATATGTTTGGAGTTTGTGAAATTTTGACCCTTTTTCTATTGGGTTTTGGGTTTGGGTTCAGCCCCAATTTCCACTTAACCCTCTAACTCAACCCCTTTTCTTCATTCATCTTCATCTTCATTTCATTTCTTAAGCTAAAACTGAAAATGGTGGAATGGAAGAGGAAATAGAAATTGTAAGCCCTAGTTCCATTTGCATACTCCAAATTCTTGCTTGAAAATCATAGAGAAGCCATTGGTAAACTCCTCTTCATCTTCTCCAGCTCCTCTCCTCTTCAATTTCAGAAAATTTCCTAAACCTAAATTGGGAAATATGTGTTTTATTCTTAGATTGAAGCTTGTTGAGTTGAAGTAGAGTTTGTTTGGTCTTCTCCTTGTTATTGAGCTCCATCTTCTTTGTTTTTGGAAAAAGGGTGAGTTTTGAACTCACATCTACCTCTCTTGATATCATGGGTGTTGGTATGAATTCCTAACAAGTATGCATGTGCCATTGTTTTGGATTTGGAAAGAACTTGCATTTCATTGAAAAAGGGCAGGAATTGCAAATCATCAGGTTCGGCCGACCGAGCCCTATAGCCGGTCGACCGACCTGCTACCCCGAGCCATGTCTTATTTCCTGCATCTGGCCAGCCGACCGAGCCCTGCAACCGGTCGACCGACCTGCTTCTGTTTTGCCTGTTTTGCATATTTTGATTGGTTTTCCAAATTTTATTGATTCAAGTTGCTTTTTAGTAGTTGTTATTGCATCTTTGACTTTGATAACTTATTCTTGACTTCATCCATGGGTTTTTATAAAATAATCTCTCGAATCACATTTAAAAGCTCGTTTCTCCAATTTATAAAATTCTATTTAAAACACACACTTTCGCACTTCGAGCGAAGTGGAAGGGTGGATAAATGGTTGGGCAAAATACGGACCATGAATATGTGCGTTTATCCTTCCGATTAATCCCCGACCAATTCAATTGATCGTTTTGACCTTCGGGTTTGGTTTATCGATGACATGAGGTAAACTTTGTTCTACTTTGAGTGTGAAAGTGACTGACGGATAGTAAATCGTTTAGTGCGAACGAGTGGTTATGGGACATACGTTAACAGTTTCTGGATTCCTCTTCGAGATTTGTGACACATTCCGCCAGTTAGTGGTGTCCACTACTGGGTCTCTGACCTTCACCACTACGGTTTGTTGCCTTCGGGTATGTGCTTTCGGGTTTGTACCTTCGGGTTTGTTGCCCTTTAGTATCGCTTCCGATGTTGGTCGTTATGAGCCGCATGGGTGATATTGGGTTGCCCTTTAGTATCGCTTCCGATGTTGGTCGTTATGAGCTGCATGGGTGATATTGGGTTTGGAGTCTTCGGGCTCATGGTCCTTGTTTGTACAGTACTGAGCTCGAGCAAATTTTCTGATGTTTCATTCATATGTATATTCCCTTGGTATCACCCTTCGGTGTTGGTCTTTTTGAGCCGCATGATGAGTAGCGTTTACCTTGTGGAACTTGTATGCCTTATTGGTATTTGTTATTGCCTTTTTGGCTTGCTTTGGGATATTCCTATCCTTTGTTTCTATATGTTGCCGATGATATGAGGCTCGTTATCATATGATTCATCTTTTGTTAGATGATTGTGTTATCTCCTTTAGAGATATTTGTTATACTTTGTAACCTTACAGGTTTATTGTTGTTCAGTTTATCTAACTGATTTGTTTAGCTAGACGGACTCGCGTATTTTATACTCGAGTCAGACCGAGATGTTTCAGGTTAGGTGCTTTTGGACTTAGCCTATTTTGCTTCCGCATGGACTACTCCGCTAGCTTCTTTTTGTCATAGCTTTTTGTGTAGTCCCTTTTTTGTAGTAACTCTGATATATGTATTCATCTGGAATCATCTGTATATTGTGGTTTGTTATACCACTTGACATGTATTATTTTGTAAACTCTGTTATGTATCAGTATATGTGTATATGATGATCTACTGTTCTGTGATGTTGATTACATTCGAGTTGTTATATTCTGTTCTGATAGATCCTTCAACCACCTATGGTTTTGTTTTAATAATTCATTGGGTATGTCGACTTGCTTGGTATGTTTGTTGTCGATGTATTCAATAGATAGTTAGAGCAAGGCTATAGATGGTTGCTCCTAACCAGCCTTATTCTCCATGTTAGTTGACGGCATTACCCTGTAGTGTCCTTGGCTAGCGTGGGTATAGAGGTGGGCCGTCACAGTGTGGTATAAGAGCTGAGTTCAGAACGAAATATGTTAAACACAGAATAGAGCACATATTATGATACATCAAAGTGTATAAGTGATACAAATCTTTGAATCATTGTGTCTCTTTATTCCATCAAGGTTAGATAGAGTTTGGGAATACATCTAGGAACGCATATTATTCCGTAGTATTCCATATTGATTATCTACCTTGTGAATAATCATTTTCTTATCTTACCTTCAGCGTATGGCTGGAAGAGGCAGGGTACGACGTTCGGATGCTGGGCAATCCAGTGGCACACATCCGGATGGCGTTTATATGTCTGCCGATCAGTTTATGGAGTTGTTTAGGAGCACACAGCCTCCAGTTCCTCCTCGAGTGTGTCCGCCTCGCAAGTCTGCATTTGCACGCCAGTGCAGTGATTTTGCTCATCTTGGAGGAAAGCCGTTCAAGGGCTCTGAGTATGTTCTTGAAGTCCAAGCTTGGTTTCGCACATGCAAGCGTATCTTCTCTCGTATGGATCTTTCTGACCATGATAGAGTTCTTGTAACTTCTAGCTTATTACAAGAGCGTGCCCTTGATTGGTATGAGCTTCTTATAGCCGAGATTGATGAGTCTACTCTTTCTTGGACTCAGTTTCGGGAGCGATTTGAACTCAAGTTCGTTCCTGAATTTGAAAAAGTTTTATTGACCCGTCGCTTCCTTGAGTTGAAGCAAGAGAAATCTTCTGTTTCTGAGTATGTTGCATCGTTCGAGGCTTTATCTAAGTATGGTCTTGAATTCATTAGAACTTCTTATAAGAAGAATTGAAGTTTGTTTCTGGTCTTAAGAAGTATCTTAAGAAATCTTTGTTGCTCCAACTTAAACTTTCTTTTGAGGAGTTGGTTGATTCGGCACTTCACCTCGAGATCGTCGAGAAGGAGTGTGATAGTGATGTTGATGTTGAGGTTTCGAAGAACCCCAACAAGAGGTCGTTTCCAATTCAAAAGTCCAGGCCTTTTCCTTCTAAGAAGAAGAAGACTGGTGGTCCTAGCTCTCAGCCTCAGTCTTCCAGAACACCTTTCGCTCGAAAGTGTTTCAATTGTGGTTCTCCGAATCATATTATTCGAGCTTGTCCTAAGCCTCTCTTCTGCCGTTATTGCAAGAAGGAAGGTCATCATGTTTCAGCTTGCCCTACTGTTCCGGCTAGTGCCAAGTCTAGCAGGCTTTACGCTGCTAAGGCTTCTAAAGGTCCCTCTCAGCCCAAAGGTATATCTCCATCTATTTTGGAAGGTTCTATTTTACTTCGTGATCATAGTATTCGAGTTCTTTTCGATACGGGTGCTTCATATTCTTTCGTATCGAAGAAGCTCGTTGATGATTTATCTTTGGATGTTTCTTGTTTGGTTACTTCTTTAAGGATTGCGAATCCTATTGGGGGATCCACGACCCTTAGTTTGCTTTATGATGATATTGAGATTATTTTATGTGTCTTTTCTTTTCGTGCGAATCTGCACGTTATTTCTTGTTTGGGATTTGATATGATTTTGGGTATGGACTGGCTATTGAGATATGATGCCAGGATTATTTGTTCGGAGAGGATTATATATCTTCGACATCCAGATTCGCCTACTCAGCTATCTCTTTTTCTTGGGATTTGGATAATTCCAAAATGGCTTTATATTCTCTTGATTCGCGAGATGATGATGATATATCTCGTATTCCTATTGCTTGTGACTTTTCTGATGTTTTTGAGCCTGTATCAGGTTTGCCACCCAAGAGGGCAATTGAGTTCCGCATTGATCTCATTCCAGGCGCGAAGCCAGTTAGTCGTCCTCCCACAAGGATGTCTACAAAAGAAAATGAGGAACTCAAGAAGCAGCTTTTAGAGCTTGAGTCCAAGCAGTTGATTCGGTCCAGTTTTTCTCCGTGGGGATCCGCGGTCGTCTTCGTGAAGAAGTCCGATGGAACTCTTAGGCTTTGCATTGACTATCGCAAGCTTAACGAGTTAACCATCAGGAATAGGTATCCATTGCCTAGGATCGATGATATGTTTGATTTACTGAGTGGTGCTAAGGTCTTTTCTCAACTTGACCTTGCCACAGGTTTTCATCAATTACGAGTCGCGGAGGATAGCATACCTCTTACAGCTTTCCGCACTCGATATGGTTCTTTTGAGTGGCTCGTTATGCCGTTCAGTTTGACGAACGCTCCTGATTTCTTTGTTGATCTCATGAATCGAGTATTCCGGGAATATCTCGATAAGTTCGTTCTTGTGTTCATTGATGATATACTTATTTATTCTAAGTCTGAAGCCGAGCATGCTAATCACTTGAGAATTGTCTTGAGTACTCTCCGTCATCATTAGCTTAGAGGCAAATTCTCCAAGTGCCACTTTTGGGAGAATCGGGTCAAGTTCTTAGGCCATGTTGTATCTTCCGATGGCATTTCTGTCGATCCCTCTAAGATCGAAGCCATCCAGAATTGGAAGAGGCCTGAGAATGTGCATGAGATTCGTAGTTTCCTTGGATTGGCGGGTTATTACCGTCGGTTCGTTAAGGATTTTTCCCGTGTTGTGCTTCCTCTCACTTTCCTTACTCGGAAAGGCATTCGTTTTGATTGGTCCGACAGGTGTGAAGCTTCCTTTCTGACATTGAACGAACTTCTCACTAATGCTACTATTCTTATGGTTCCCGAGGGGAATCATGATCTTGTTGTCTACACCGATGCTTATGGTAGTGGTCTCGGTGCTGTTCTTATGCAGAAGGATCGGGTATGCTTCTAGGAAACTGCGTCCGAATGAAGTTCGCTATGCCACTCATGATCTTGAGCTTGCCGCCATTGTCTTTGCCTTGAAGATTTGGCGACACTATTTATTGGGCGAGCGCTTCATTCTCTATACCGATCATAAATCTTTGAAGTATTTGTTTACTTAGAAGGAACTCAATATGAGACAACAACGTTGGCTCGAGTTTCTTGCTTCTTATGACTTTGATATCCAATATACCCCTGGAAAGGGTAATCGTGTTGCTAACGCGCTTAGTCGCAAACATTCGGCTATTGTTTCCATGATGCTTGCCGAATGGGATATTCTTGAGACTCTATCTTTTTGTCAAATTCGGGATCAAGGTTCATCTTATGATTCTCATATCCTATTATTTAGTTTGGGAGCTCGACCTATTTTGTTGGATCTTATTGCCGATGCTCAGCGGCGTGATCCTGATTTGTTGCATCTTATTCAGCTTTGTGAGTCTGGATCCTGTGATGAGGCGTTGCGGGATTTTAGCATTGATTCTCATGGGTGTCTTTGTAAGAAGAACCGTCTTTTTGTGCCTTCTGATTTTGCGCTTAGGCATGACATTTTGGATGACTGTCACCATTCTAAGTATACCATTCATCCTGGTAGTAGTAAGATGTATGCCGATATGCGTCGTCTTTATTATTGGGAAGGCATGAAGCGCGATGTGGCGAGTTAAGTGAGTAATTGCATAACTTGTCAGCGTGTTAAGGCCGAACATCAGCGTCCTTCTGGTCTTCTTCAACCTCTTGAGATTCCATTGTGGAAATGGGATCAGATATATATGGATTTCATTGACGGCCTACCTCGTTCGAGACCAGGCCATTCTAGCATTTGGGTTATTGTTGATCGCCTTACCAAGTCTGCTCATTTTGTCCCTATTAAGTCTAATAGGACTGCTTCACATTTGGCTAAGTTGTATGTCAAGGAAATCGTAAGACTTCACGGTGTTCCTAGTTCTATTGTGAGTGATCGTGCTCCTTTATTCACGAGTCATTTTTGGAAGAGTCTTCAGCAAGCTTTGGGAACGAAGCTTAATTTTTCTACAGCTTATCATCCGCGGTCTGACGGACAGACTGAACGGGTGAATCATATCTTGGAAGATCTTCTCCGTATTTGTATTTTTGATTTTGGTGGTAGCTGGGAGGATCATCTACCTCTTGTAGAATTCTCCTGCAACAATAGTTTTCAGTCTAGTATAGGTATGGCTCCTTTCGAAGCCTTATACGAAAGGCCATGTCGATCTCCTTCATGTTGGTTGGAATCTGGAGAGAAGCTTATTCTTGGTCCAGATTTTGTTCGTGATTCTTCTGAGAAGATTGATCTTATTCGATTGAGAATGAAAGAGGCACAAAGTCGCTAGAAATCCTACGCGGATAGCCGTAGGAAGCCTCTCGAGTTCTCGATCGGCGATCTTGTTTTTATTCGTCTTTCTCCTTTGAAGGGGGTTACGCGTTTCAGTACGATTGGGAAATTGGCTCCTCGCTTTATAGGACCATTTTCTATTACTGAACGTATTGGCCATGTGGCTTATAGAGTTTCACTTCCTGCTCATTTATCTGGCATTCATGACGTGTTCCACGTCTCGCAACTTCGGAAGTGTCTTCGAGAGTTAGATTCCGTTATTACTTCTCCTGATTTGCATGAGCTTGAGATCTCACCGGACTTATCTATTGTTCAGCAGCCTATTCACGTACTTGACATGGAGGTGCGACACCTTCTAAACAAGGACGTGCCGCTCGTTAAAGTTCAATGGTCCGCTAATCCCAATGATTGTACTGGGGAAACCAGAGAATTTATTGAGCGATCTTATCCGGGTTTTCTTTCTTTGCTTTGAAACGGTGAGTATATCTTTTCACCTCAAGCTTATTTCCTTTTTCTTTTGAATATGGTATGTATGTAGTTGTTACAAATATCGTCTCTAGGAATTGCGGGGACGTAATTTTGTAAGGAGGGGAGATCTATAACAACCCGCATATTTAACGATTTTATATTTAAATATTTTATTTAAATACAGGGTCGTTAGTCGGATTTAGGTCCGAAATGTCACTTTTTGCAAACGGCCGAATTGGAGCTCGAAACTACCTTCATTGGTTCCAAAATGGCGTTTGCGATCTTTTTGAGTATAATCTTTGATATGTTTGGAGTTTTTGAAATTTTGACCCTTTTTCTATTGGGATTGGGGTTTGGGTTCAGCCCCAATCTCCACTTAACCCTCTAACTCAACCCCTTCTCTTCATTCATCTTCATTTCATTTCATTTCTTAAGCTAAAACTAAAAATGGTGGAAGGGAAGAGGAAATAGAAATTGTAAGCCCTAGTTCCATTTGCAAACTCTAAATTCTTGCTTGAAAATCATAGAGAAGCCACTGGTAAGCTCCTCTTCATCTTCTCCAACTCCTCTCCTCTTCAATTTCAGAAAATTTCCTAAACCTAAATTGGAAAATATGTGTTTTATTCTTAGATTGAAGCTTGTTGAGTTGAAGTAGAGTTTGGTTGGTCTTCTCCTTGTTATTGAGCTCCATCTTCTTTGTTTTTGGAAAAAGGTGAGTTTTGAACTCACATCTACCTCTCTTGATATCATGGGTGTTGGTATGAATTACTAACAAGTATGCATGTGCCGTTGTTTTGGATTTGGAAAGAACTTGCATTTCATTGAAAAAGGGCAGGAATTACAAATCAACAGGTTCGGCCGACCGAGCCCTGTAGCCGGTCAACCGACCTGCTACCCCGAGCCATGTCTTATTTCCTGCATCTGGCCAGCCGACCGAGCCCTGCAACCGGTCGACCGACCTGCTCCTGTTTTGCCTGTTTTGCCTATTTTTGCATATTTTGATTGGTTTTCCAAATTTTATTGATTCAAGTTGCTTTTTAGTAGTTGTTATTGCATCTTTGACTTTGATAACTTATTCTTGACTTCATCCACGGTTTTTTATAAAATAATCCCTCGAATCACATTTAAAAGCTCCTTTCTCCAATTTATAAAATTCTATTTAAAACACACACTTTCGCACTTCGAGCGAAGTGGAAGGGTGGTTAAATGGTTGGGCAAAACACGGACCATGAATCTGTGCTTTTATCCTTCCGATTAATCCCCGACCTATTCAATTGATCGTTTTGACCTTCGGGTTTGGTCTATCGATGACATAAGGTAAACTTCGTACTGCTTTGAGTGTGAAAGTGACTGACGGATAGTAAACCGTTTAGTGCGAACGAGTGGTTATGGGACACACATTAACACTTTTCTGATTCCTCTTCGAGAGTTGTGACACATTCCGCCAGTTAGTGGTGTCCAGTACTGGGTCTCTGACCTTCACCACTACAGTTTGTTGCCTTCGGGTATGTGCCTTCGGGTTTGTACCTTCGGGTTTGTTGCCCTTCAGTATCGCTTCCGATGTTGGTCGTTAAGAGCCGCATGGGTGATATGGGGTTGCCTTTTAGAATCGCTTCCGATGTTGGTCGTTATGAGCCGCATGGATGATATTGGGTTTGGAGTCTTCGGGCTCATGGATCCTTGTTTGTACAGTATTGAGCTCAAGCAAATTTTCTGATGTTTCATTCATATGTATATTCCCTTGGTATCGCCCTTCGGTGTTGGTCTTTTTAAGCCGCATGATGAGTAGCGTTTACCTTGTGGAACTTGTATGCCTTATTGGTATTTGTTATTGCCTTTTTGGCTTGCTTTGGGATATTCCTATCCTTTGTTTCTATATGTTGCCGATGATATGAGGCTTGTTATCATATGATTCATCTTTTGTTAGATGATTGTGCTATCTCCTTTAGAGATATTTGTTATACTTTGTAACCTTACAGGTTTATTGTTGTTCAGTTTATCTAACTGATTTGTTTAGCTAGACTGACCCATGTATTTTATACTCGGGTCAGACCAAGATGTTTCAGGTTAGGTGCTTTTGGACTTAGCCTATTTTGCTTCCGCGTGGACTACTCCGCTAACTTATTTTTGTCATATCTTTTTGTGTAGTTCCATTTTTGTAGTAACTCTGATATATGTATTCATCTGGAATCGTCTGTATATTGTGGTTTGTTATACCACTTGACATGTATTATTTTGTAAACTCTGTTATGTATCAGTATATGTGTATGTGATGATCTACTGTTCTGTGATGTAGATTACATTTGAGTTGTTATATTCTGTTCTGATAGATCCTTCAACCACCTATGGTTTTGTTTTAAGTATTCATTGGGTATGTCGACTTGCTTGGTATGTTTATTGTCGATGTATTCAATAGATAGTTAGAGCAAGGCTATAGATGGTCGTTCCTAACCAGCCTTATTCTCCATGTTAGTTGATGGCATTACCCTGTAGTGTCCTTGGCTAGCGTGGGTATAGAGGTGGGGCGTCACATTTAGTTTGAATTGTTCTAGTTTTAATCCATGTATCTTTTATGTTCATCTTTATATTTCATATACTCATATATGTTTGTCAATGAAATCATGTTCCTTGCTATTATACATTGTTATTAGTCTTTGGGAAATCATAAAAGTGCAATAGTTTAGGTTGATTACAAAAATATAGCAAATAAGTTGATTTTGCAATTGTTTATATATATGGACATCTGAGTACTACATGTCAACATATAACGGGTGTGACGACCCACCTTTCATTCCACATAAAGAAGTATCATTAATAAGAAAGAAATATGTAGAAAAAAATATATAGAAAGAAAGAACAACAATCATTATAATCTCACGGCGGAAACGGAACAAAGTATAATATATCACATAATCATTATAGTCATTACATCAGAGTTACGCGGTTACACAACATCATCACATTAGACGGCCTGAAAACTCCTGCTCCAAGCTTCCAAAAATTCATCAAGCCAAACCTGATCACTTGGCTACTCATAAAAACTTGAGTACCCAAGAGTTTAAGAAAACAAAAATAAACTCTAAGTCAGACATGGGTCTGGTGTGAGTAAATGGTTAAGTTGTTTAACTTGAAAAAAAACATTGAAACAAAAGAGTATCTAGTAAGACTCTCCGCAAATAAACATGAATAAGTTTTTCCCTTACGATAGCCAAAACATATGATAGAAAATCTGGTTATATTATAATAGTGTCTAGGGTTTTCAATATAAAATATAGAAATAGATGGAATGCTTACATCTCATGTTCTAACATAGTTGGGCACAATCAAAACCATACAGGCAATTATTGGAGATTGAATTACATACAATGGCAGAGCTACTGGGGTACCGTCCGTCATAGTACATGGCCTAGGTCACCGTATCGAGGATCCACCCTGATCCCCTGCATCACAAAGCCGAAGCTACCCCTTACTGGATAGTCCGAATAAGACAAACCCACGGTTGTGGCCAAACAACCGCACACCCGGCTGAATAAAAGGGACCTCTAGAGAGGGGAAAATCTTATCCTACTTGGGTGCTACCCACTTAGCAATAAGTGCACCTCCTCTGTTTTAGCCATTCCCAGTTGATGAAGCTTGAGGCTACGATTACCATTAGAAAACACTTATCTTGGAATGCTCATCGTCCTCCATTGACGATGGTCTGATATCATTCATCCATACAAGTTCGTTCCGGGTTTGAACGAAACTACAGGCACTATCTCGTTACACTCATTTTGGAATCATCCTCAGAGTTAACGACAATAGCCCTTGTACTCTGATTCTTCATCTCGATCTTCACTTGAGATTTCACGACCTATCGTTTAACTTGGATCGATGTGGTTTTCGGATAATCAAATTTGATATCCGTTTTCGGTCTCATAGAAATCCAAACGCCATTTTGAAGGTCAAGTTGTTTAAGGTTTAAGCAATTTAATTCAATCCAAAACATTGAATTCACACAGCATTCATCGCATATAAATAACATACATTTATCACATCTATATCCAAAGTATATCACATCCCAGAATAGCATAGATTATCATACTACAGATATCAATCAATCTAGACATTCTATTCAATCAATCACCCATAAGCAAGACTTATTAATTCGTACTATAATCAATTAATTAATTAACTCAAATTAAGAATTAATCACCCAACCCTGCTTAATTAATCATTAATTAATTTAAAACCATCTGAATTAATTAATCATTCTTTAATTACCTTATAAACCAATTAATTAATCTTTAATTAATGATTAATTATCCTTTAATTATTAATTAATAAATCTTAATTATTGATTATAAAACTTAATTACTAACTAATTAATACTTAATTACCAACTAATCAATCCTTAATTACCAATTAATTTATCTCTAATTACTTAATTAATTCTTAATTACAAATTAATTAATTTCTAATTACTTAATCTCTAATTACTAATTAATTAATGCTTAATTAAAAATTAATTAATCTTTGATTATTTAACTTATAATCCTTAAATATTAATTAATTAATTAATCCTTAATCATTTATTAATTGAATTGATTAATTTCTCTTTAATTACTTTATTAATTTAATTAATCTTAAATCATCAAAACCTTAATTAACTTTTAAGATAAACCATTTATCTTATTAATTACTTAATAATGATTAACACTTAAGTTTAAAACCTTTTATCCTTTTAATTAACTCTTAATTACATTTCTAAATTAAGTTTAAAATGACTTAAAATTTTTAATTTAACAAATTCAAGCTGAACAAATTATATAACTTCCTTAAATCAATTATTTAAAAACATTTATTATATAAAGAATAGATTTAAGAAATAGTTCAAAACTAGATTCATTTTAATTTTAAAACTTACTTTTATTTAAATTTTAAAACCGTTAAATTTACTTCGGGTTCGACCCGATAAACACTCGGGCCCAGACCCGAGACAATCCACTTTTCCGTTTTTTTAAAACTTGTTAAAATTTAAATCTAAAAACATATAAACACTCACGTTTCTACTCGAAGATAAATCCTAGCAAATCTGCCCTTCTCCCGAGCTTCCCTTCCAGACACACCATTACCCCCGACACTCCAGCCTCCCCATGCACGTGCACCAGTGACCGAGGCGATTCCGACCATCCACGTTATCTCCGGCACGTCACTGACCGTCTCTAACTACGACCCCGACCATCTAAAATCCATCACAAACTAGAATCAAAATCGAGCTATTTGAACAAACATGGAACTAAACCCATCACCAGAAAATCTTCTCGACCCGACGCTGTCGATCACCAGCAGCCATGGAACTCCGGTCAAACCCTCTCCAGCCATCCATACTTCTTTTCCCCCATGACCGATGAACCTCGATCTTCCAGAGATGACGCAGCAATCCCATTTCTCGACCTCGACCAATTTGGGTTTTAAACCCTACTCCGACCAAATGTCGCCGCCACGTTGGATAATAAATCCACCTGAAATTTTTCCCTAGCCCGCCAACATCCTAACAACCTCAGCAGAGACCCCAACCACCCGGAGTCCTCCGACCACCAAAAATCACTCAAAGTTCCTTTTCTGGTCAACTTCGAATTACTCGCTCGATCTAGCACTAAAAACCAGGACTTAACATCTAAAATTCATGATTTTTTATTGTGATTTAGATTATATAAGTAAATCAAAGGATTGTGGTATTTGAATTTAACAAGTTTTCAAAGTTTTTACTGCCATTTCCATTCCCAGATGATATTCAAAACTATCCTGCTTAAATATATTTTTAAATCTTGATTAGGTTTAAACAAACATAATTTTGTTAAATTCTAAAGCCTATCAGAGATTAGATAAGAAGATTTGAAATTTTGATCTAAATTTAAACCCATTAACTTGAAACAGAGATGAACCAAACATGCACACTTATGTATCTGCATATTTATAAACATGCAAGCCAAAATTACACTTATGCAACAACTATCACATCATTATATAATATATACATCACATGCAACATATTAAACAAGAATTTGGTTTGTTTACTCACCAGGAAAATGTTGAACAGAGAAGATTGGAGGAGTTTTTATTTTGAAAACTTGAATGCTAGGAAAAAATGCCTTGATCATTAAAAGCTTGTTAACTGGAAAACTTGATTTAAAACTGAGATGAATTACTTGATGAACTGAAACTGGAAATCTTGATCTTTGAAAACTTGATTGTGTTGCTTGATTAGATTATTTTTTGAATTAATTTCTGGTTTGAGTTTGGTTACAAACTTTTTGTTTTGATTTTATCAGGTTAGTATTTTAACAAGTTTAGGTTTACTTGTTTTGGAAATGAGAATAGGAAAGAAAAATTTTCTCAAAAAAAGAGAATAGGAAAGAAAATAGAGAAGTTAAAGTAGAGAAATATTTATAGCTGGATTTATCAAATATTTTTAAGAAAATATAATAATGTGACACTTGTTTAATTACCTAACATTTGTCATTTACATATGCTAATTAACTTACATTTGTTAAACCATATATATTTAACTTACATGTGTAATTTTGCATGTGTAAATATATTTTTAAATGTTCTTTATAAATCTTTTATATGTAATTTCCTATTTAATTAATACATTTCTTAATTTATATAAATAAAATCCTTTAAAGAAATAATATAAAACAAATTATATACTAATAAAAATTACACATATATATAATATTTTTAAAACTAAATTATTTTAAAATATCTACCTTTTGAATTTCAAATTCAATTTTAATTCAAATTCAAATCAACTAATTTATGTATATATTCATTTAAACAAACACAAATTTAATTTGAAAATAATAATTCTATTTAAAGCCTTATATATATACGTATAAAAAATCCACTACTATTTGTTTTAAAGGAACAAATTTATCAATTTTAAATAATTTATAAAAGAGATTATCACATTTTAATTGTTTGAAATTTTGAGGATATCACATTCCTCCCCCCTTAAAAGAATTTCGTCCCCGAAATTTAAAAGCAAAACATAATCCATTGTTTCAAACAATCCAAGCATACATATCAACTATACACTAACAACCAAACCAACAATTCATTCAAACAAACATTACTAGCTATCTGGATAGAATTCTAGATCGGCTTTCCTAAAACTATCCAGAGTTTCCCAAGTACAATCTCTTGGATCCTCACTGCACTGCACCTTGACCATCTTCACCACCTTGTTTTTGAGCTGCTTCTCATCTTGATCAACGATCTGGACTGGATGTCTGACAACAGATAAATATGGTTCCATCTCAAAATCTTCTTGCACTGCTGGATCCACAATTAGAGATGGGTCGTGCACATATTTCCTCAAATGAGATACGTGAAAAACATTGTGAATTCTAGCCATCGGGACTGGCCATTCAATCCCGTAGGCCACAAGACCAATTCTCTCAAGAATTCAGAACGGACCAATATACCTTGGGGCAAGTTTTTCCGACTTCCCAAATCCGATCGCTCCTTTTATTGGCGAAACTTTAACAAAATCTAAATATCCGTCTTCAAATTCCAATTGCCTTCGTCTCTTGTCTGCATAACTTTTTTGGCGATCCTGAGCTGGTTTCATTATCTTCTTGATAAGCTCCACCTTCGCAGATGCTGCTCGGATCAAATTTGGACCAAGAATAAGAAGATCTCCTGATTCAACCTAATAGGATGGTGATCTACAAGGTCTCTCGTACAAAGTTTGATAGGGTGCCATTTGATACTCACCTGATAACTTATTGTACGAGAATTCTACTAAATTAAGATGGTCCTCCTAAGACCCACCAAAATCCAAAACACAAGCCCTCAACATATCCTCAAGAATACTATTCAGCCTTTCCGCTTGTCTGTCGGTCTGGGGATGATAGGCTGTACTCAAACTCAATCTCGTACCCAAAGCTGTCTGCAAAGCCTCTCCAAATTTGCTGGAGAAGATAGGATCACCATTACTTACTATGCTGACAGGAACACCATGCAGTCTAACAATCTCCTTCAAGAAAATCTCTGCTAAAAACGTTGCAGGCCTGGTCGCCTTAACCGGAATAAAATGGGCGCTCTTGGTCAACCGGTCTATGATTACCCATATTCCTTCATTTCCTTTTCTAGTCCTTGACAAACCGTCGACGAAATCCATTGAAATCATTTCCCACTTCCATTTAGGAACTTCCAGAGGCTGCAATAATCCTGCGGTCTTCTGCTGATCACCTTTCATCTGCTGGCAAATAACACATCCTTTGACGAAAGCAGCAATATCCTTCTACATGCCCCGCCACTAGAAGATTCTCTTCATATCCTTATACATCTTCGAAATCCCTGGGTGGATACTCTGCCTTGATTTCTGGCCTTCTCGCAAAACGACCATTGATCCAAACTCCTTGATCATCTATCTTGAAATCCGAATATCAACCATCCTGGGTTCCAAGAATCAATTCCTCAAAAAGCTCTATCCTTCATCTGACCACTTATGATATTTTCCTCAAGAGATGGAACAACTTTCAAAATAGATAGAACAGCATTCCTACCCAGAGCGTCCGCTACAATGTTCGTTTTTCTTGGAGTATAGAGGATATCCAAATCATAAGATGCCAAAGATTCCACCCACCTCTGCTGCCTCAAATTTAGATACTTCTGGGAGAAAAGATGCTTTAAAGGTTTGTGATCCGCGAAAAGCTCGAACTTCTCTACCAACAGATAGTGCCTCCAAATCTTCAAACGATGGCCAACAATTCAAGATCGTGCGTAGCATAGTTCTTTTCACATGGCTTCAACTGCCTGCTCGCATAGGCAAACACTTTCCCATTCTGCATCAGCATTGCACCCAACCCAACTCCACAAGCATCCGTGTAGATCTCGAACATACTCTTACCATCAGGAATGCTAGAATAGGTGCACTAGTCAGCCTTGCCTTTGAATCCAGGAATGCCTCTTCACACTTGGGGGTCCACTTAAACTTTGCTCCTTTTCGAGTCAACTTGGTTAAGTGTGAAGAAATCTTAGAATAGTCTCTGATAAATTTCTTGTAATACCCTGCCAATCCCAAAAAACTGCGGACTTCCGTCGGAGTCCGCGGTTGCTTCCACTCCTGAATAGTAGCTACATTGGCTAGATCTACCGAAATACCCTCTCTAATATGCCCCAAAAATCTGACTTTCAATTTTTAAAAATAGCACTTCAAAAACTTAGCCTTCAGAACATGCCTCCTTAAAGTCTCCAACACTATCTACAAATGTCGCTTATGCTCCTTTTCAGACTTGGAGTAGACAAGAATGTCATCGATGAACATGAGCACCGAATTATTCAACACATCTTGGAAAACTTGGTTCATCAAATCCACAAAATACGAAGGAGCGTTGGTCAGCCCGAAAGTTATAACCAACTACTCATAAAAACAACTGGGTCCCCTTAACGCAATCAAGGGTATACTGTCCTCAGCTACCCTTAACTGATGGAAACCCAAAGCTAAATCCAACTGAGAGAAAACAGAAGCTCCATGGAGTTGATCAAAAAGATCGTCTATACGGGGCAATGGATACTTATTCCTAATAGTAACCTTATTCAACTCCCGGTAATCCATACAGAATCTCAAAGGCCCATCCGACTTAGTCACAAAGACTACTGCAGAACCCCAACTAGAAAAACTGGGCTAGATCAAACCTTTCTCTAAGAAATCTTGGGTCTGCTTCACCAGCTCTTCTCTCTCTCTCGACGCCATCCTTCTACTGGCTGAACAACAGGTATTGCTCTTGGAACCAAGTCGATCCGAAACTCTATCTCCCGATTCGAGGGCAAACGTTAACTTCCTCGAAGACATCAGAAAATCTTTGACCACCTCGATGGATTCTATGCCTTCTGGAGATACCTCGATTCCATGCAAAATATTACTCAAATGAATTCCAGAACTATCGCAAGTCACTTTTGCGATTCTTCCCAACTCAGTTTCCAAAGTCACGGTTCTCTCTTCACAAATCAAAACAGTCTTATACTTATCCAACCAATCCATTCCCAGAATAAGGTCAAACCCTTTGAAATCCAACACAAATGGGTCACGAGATGAACCATGAGACAGATAAGGAATCCTTAGGTTTCTACGGATCTTATTCTCTATAGGATTGGATATAAAAATAGGACAGTCTACCAAGCTAGGGGAAAGATGAAACTTCTCTATTGAATCCAAAGAAATAAAACTAAGAGATGCACCAGAATCAAACAGAACACTAATAAAATTGCCATCTAAAAGAAAAGTACTTTCCAAAACGCATTTGCCTTTAGAAGAAGAAGAAATTGATGGACCATCTTTAAGAGAAAACACCTTGTTCTGCTGGGCCTTCTGAAGAAGCGGACAAGCCTTTTCCATGTGCCCCGGCTGATGACAGTTAAAACACAAAGATTTCTGAACCAAAGCTGAACCAGGTCCACTCTAACGCTGCTGCTGAGATCTGCCTTTGGGACACTTCTTTGCCAAATGACCCTCTTGCTGGCACACTAGCACTTACGAGGTCTATTGATGCCTCCCTGCTTTTCTTTGCCTTGCTTCTTCCAATTTGGGTTGAATTTCCTCTTTTTTGCATTTGAACTACTTCCACTTGATGCTGCTGCAAATGCCAACGATTTCCTGTTCATAAGCTCCTCATACCTTAATGTCATGTCAATCGACTCCACAAAAGATCCTTAAGGTGTGCCATCATCTTCTCGTGGAACTCAGGGCTCATTCCTAACACAAACATCTCATACTTCTTGAGGGAAGTGTCGATCAAAACAGGTCCGTGGCGAGATAATTAATTGAACTTGTTCTCATATTCCGAAACTGACACGCTCCCTTGCTTCAGATCCAGAATATCTCTATGCAGATGAGTCCTCCCAGCTGTAGGCATGAACTGTTCCTTAAATAATTCTTTAAACTTACTCCATGAAATATCATCCTCTGAAATATTCACAGTATTACATCCCACCAAGCTGCAACTCCTTCTTAAAGTTGCCACGATGCCATGACTCTCTTTCACTCATCAGATAAATCCAAACTCATAAAAATGCGCTCACATGAGCGTAACCAAGCCTGAATCTCTATGATGGACTCCGATCCTTTAAAATGTCTTCCTTCCAAATTGGTGAAATCCTTGCACAAAGCGGCAAAACTTACTCAAGGCGGTGTTGGATTCATAGCCTCGCTAGCAGTCGGAGCTCTTCCACTATTGGTCATCATGCTGCCCACAACTCTGCCTCCCCTATCTCTATAACTCATGTTGGCAACCTGGACAGGTAACCTGTAACAACCCTAGATTTTTTTGTATATTTTAATTTTGACTTTATTTCATTTTTTTTTTTTTTAAAACTTGTTTCATTTCAAACATTTCATTTTTAAATATAAGTATTGATTATTATGTGAAATATAATTTCAAACAGGTATAAATTGGATATTTTACTAAAAGATGAATTTCTATTCAAACTGGTCAAACTTTGACTTTTAAATTTCAAATTTAAATATTTAAAATCCTAAATTTTATCTTTTATTATGAAAATGTATTTAACAACTTGAACACTGCTTTTTGTCTCGTTGAAAAAGGACTTAAACTGTGAAAGTTATGCACATTTCAATTTTGAGTATAATTTGTTTTATTTTGCAATTTTGTCTATTTTAGATTAGATAAATCATATTTTCTTTTTTATATTTTATTTTAGTATGTGTTAATATGTTATTTTATGTATATTTTTGTTTTTGATATTTTTAAAGTGATAATATAATTTTTCCAAAATTTATTGCATATATTTTCTATTTTTAAAGGCTAGTTTCCATTTTTTTTTGCTATTTTCTTCATTTAAATTATATTTAGTTAAAATTTATTTATTTATTTTTGTGCATGCATTTTTATTTTTGTGTCTTTATCTTTATTTATAAAAAAAATTCAAGTACACAAAATTTTTCCAAAGTTCATTTCATTTATTTTCAAATTTTCTAGCATAGTTTACATTTTCTTTGCTATTTTCTTAATTTAATTATATATAATTAATATTTATTTATATATTTTTGTTTATTTAATAAATTTTCGTTTTTTATCTGAATTTATATGCATTTTTCGGTTATTTAAAAATTGCAAAAGGAATTATGGAAATATGAAGAGTTTGAGACCATTTATTTGCCTAAGTCCTTTTGTATTTCGCCGTTTTATTTTCAATCAATGCATCATTATTTTGGCCGATTCTTTTCTGATTGCTTCAGCCACTTCTCTCTTCATTTTTCACGAAAATAAAAGTTTCTCATCCAAAATTTTCGGCCATGAACTCCTGAAGCAAAAGTTTGGTAAAGTTCTTCTTCTTTTTTCGCTTATTCTTCTTGTTTTCCTTATCTCTTTGCACTTGTCTTCACCTTTGTAGCTCAGCCCTTGCTCCTCCACCACCATAGCCACCTCCACCACCACCACAACCAGCTGCCATCCCCTCCAACCCACTATCCATCCATAGCCATGGAAATCCATGATGTAGATCCACCAAATATTTGAGCAAACTCCACCTAAACATGCATTGCCAAGCTACTTTACCTTCACCACTCCACCACATCACCTTGGTCGACCTTTGCATCATCACCACCTGCCACTTGCTGACATGAGACCCCTGCCACATCAGTACATGACCCTACCAGGCCTGGCCATGCCAATGTATGCTTAGGGCCGAACCATTTACGCACAGAAATTCTACTTTGGTTACCTTGATTTGAGTTATGCATGCCTATACACTTCATCTCCTTCATATCCATGTTATGGCCGACCCTATTGAACCCAAACCTGATCCAAACCTGATTCAAAACCATCCCATATCAGTGCCTTTCCAGTCCATAGCTGAAGCATACAAGGTTGAATGCAAGTGCAAAAGTTCTAGCTTTGAATTGTGTAGTTATTCCTAGCATTGTTTTGTAATATCTTGGTTTGTAATTCATGTTTGTATTTGTTTTGTTTGATATATTTAAGGAAATTAATATTTGGCTCTCTCGATCTCAAATCTTATTCATGTTGCCGTGCCTTCGAAGATTCCTTGTCGTGTGTTTTGGTTGTCATCTTCAGCTTAAACAGGTGAGTAAATCTCACCAGACTAATATGTACTTATATAGTGATAAACTGACATCACCTGAATCTGTAAATGCATATCATCCTGTTATAACTGCTATATTATATTCATATGAAGTTCACACCTATATTTACACTTGTTATACCATATGTTACTGTTATTTCATGCTATTCTGTTATTTTCATCAGTTTATCACACTGCAAGTTCCCTGTAGACTAGAATCACTATGGGTTGAAATGATACATACCCGAACGGAATTTAGAATAAGAGAAAATCGTTATGGGATGAAATGATAGGTCTGAATGATTTTCAATTATTTTCTTTTACTTGGGATTGCGGGTTGAAATGATCAAACCCGGTTTTCTTTGTAAATTACGGGTTGAAATGATATATTACCCGTATCACTTCATCTAGGCAAGAAAATGAAATACAGACCCGTTGTTAAAATATGTTTTTCTAAAAAATTTAAATTATTTTAGAAATGCAAATCTTAAAATATTTTGATTTAAATTTGATTAAAAATGATTTTTTTTAAAGCATTATTGATTTTTTGAAAATTTATGAGTGAAATAAATAAATGGTAAAGTTAGAAAATCTGAAATGTAAGTTATTTTGGAAACTAGAATTTGGTGATAAATGGAATTTAAATTAAATATGAAAATATGATAAATTTATGATATTTTGAATTAAATGGATTTAAAATGGTTTTATAATATATTAATGATTTTTGAATAAAGTTAAAATGCGAAATGAATGAATATTTAGGTTGAAATTTGGAAATATAACTAAAATTGGAAATTTATGAACTTGGCTTAAAAGTGAATTTTAAGTTAAGTAAATAAAAATGAAATTAAGTTATATTTGAAAAATTTTAAACTTAAATGTTAAGTTAAATTTAATATAATGAATTTAAAATTTATTGTTGGAATTTAATAAGTGAATTATTATTAAATTTTGATTTTTGAATGGAGATTTAACTTTATAAAATCATGAATATAAGGGTATTTGAATGACTGTTTTAAAAGTGAAATTGTATGATTTTATAAGCTAAAAATGATTTAAATAAAAATATAATTGTTTGTGAAATTATATTGAATACTTGAAGTTAATTAACTGCATTTCTGAAATGCTATTAACTCTAATGTAAATGATAATACAGCATTTGTAAATGCTGTAGTTGATAATAATGAACCAAATGGCTAAGTTTAATTAAAGGTTATTATAGCATTTTTGTAAATGCTATAATTATTGAATTTAACTAAGTTTTATTTGAAACTAATGTAACCCTACTACAACCTTTTTAAATGCTATCTTTTATTAAATTGAACTGTTTTGAGTGTAACTTTCCGTAGCAATTTCTAAATGCTGCGAAAGTTGAATTTTCATCTGTTTTAATAAATTAAGTGGATAAATGAATTTTGAAAGACTAAATTTTTTTAGATTTAATAATTTAATTATTAAATATAATAACTTCATTTTATGATTTAAAATGAAGTAATTTGTTTTGAAATATAAACGATTTTGAAATGTGTTTTGTGATGGTCTTTAAATTAAATAAAAATGAATGTGGTTTGGAAGATATTATATTTTTGATATTTTGAAATGGATTTTTAATGATATTTAATTTTGAAATGATATTTGATTTTGAAGTATAAAATACCATTTTGAAGTATAAAATACCATTTTGAAATTTTAACCACGGGATGTATTTAATTTATAGTTTAACTGATTCTTAAAGGATGGCGATCCCAAGCATCCTTTAAGTTATTGTGCATTTCTACTACAGTTCACTTGAGTTGTTTTACATTATATAAGTATATATTTTCCGGACTCGAGTGTTTTATGTTTTACTTTACGCTCGGGTCAGCCTGAGTATTTACAGCTTAGCTTTGGATTTCTTTTCTGGAGCTAGGAATCGCTGGAGATTTTTCTTGTCTAGTTGTCTATTTCCTTTCAGTTTCAGTTGTTCCATTTCAGTTCTGTATTTATAACTTCTATGTATTTGTGATTCTATTGTATATGTTTTCAGACTAATATTATGTATTATGTTTTGAGAGTTTGTTATAGTAGCTTCATGAACTACTATGGTATTTTTATTTCCGCTGCGAGTTATTCTGATATTTCTGTGTCTGTGATTCTGTGATTGTATTTCATTTGCTCCAAATTTATTTACAATGCGGTATTTTGAGCAATTCAAGTCCGACATGTGCGGATGCGAATGGCTGAAAATATCGGGTTGTTACAGTTGGTATCAAAGCTTTGGTTTTAGGCAAACCTTAGCCTGCGGAGCAAAAAAAAAACTCATTTGAGATAGGGCAGAAATACCCTAAAATGAGTGAAATCAATCTCAGAATCATTTCTTTGTGAGAGAACGTATTTTCGAAGTATAAAATGATTTCCAAATGATTTTGTGACGCCCCACCTCTATACCCACGCTAGCCAAGAACATTACGGTGAATGCTGTCGACTAGCACGGAGAATAAGGCTGTTGAGGAGCGACCATCCATGTAATTTCTTTGCACGAGCACCAATATGTCAGATAATATAACATGCATTCTATTTCAAGAGGAAATCCGACATACCGACACAAACTCAAAGCTACTACACGGTGGCTATATAAATCCTTCGGAAAACAAATACAGAAATAAGCATAACACAAATCAGTCACAGACAATTCATATCACACATGCGGAATAAGATATGAATATTACACTAGAAAGTGTACATCAGAGTAGTGGTCTAAAAAGATCCACAATATCACAAAAGAATAGTTACACGAACTACACAAAAGAATAAGTATACATTAAGGAGTCTGTATCTCAAATGTATACAACAAAATAAACTACTAATCTAAGTAGTTTGCCAAGAGTCGGGATGATAGTCCGATATGGAGTCAAGCAGAAGCCCCTATAAAATCTCAGTCTGACCCGAGTATTATTTAAGAAGAAAATAATAAACGGATCAGTCTAGCTATAAATATCAGATGAAGTGATATATAATAAGAGATATGACATAAACATATAATAAGCACAATGCCAAGCTGTGATAAATAAGTAATTGAAAATCAACAAGAGATTAATCAATATCACCATAATCTACTCAAGATAAAAAGGAATGTTATACTCCTAATTTCATTCACCAAGCCACAATAAATGACATATATCAATGCCCATCGTAAAAGTTGGTGAAACATAAATTCCAGAAATCAACACACGAAATCCAGAAATCACAATAAAAAGGAACAACGATGTCGTACAACGGGACATCCGATGAACCAAATCACAATAAAAAGGATGGCCAATCCCCAAAAGAAACTGGACATCGACACACCTAAAAAGACATGCCCCATGAACAGTCGAACATTGACGCACCTAGAAAGATACGCCCCATGCTCTAGCATCGACGCACCTAGAAAGATACGCCCCATGCACAAATAAATAAACATCGATGCACCTAGAAAGATACACCCTATGCTCTAGCATCGACGCACCTAGAAAGATACGCCCCATGCACAAATAAATAAACATCGATGCACCTAGAAAGATACACCCCATGCTCTAGCATCGACGCACCTAGAAAGATACGCCCCATGCACAAATAAATAAACATCGATGCACCTAGAAAGATACACCCCATGCTCTAGCATCGACGCACCTAGAAAGATATGCCCCATGCACAAATAAATAAACATCGATGCACCTAGAAAGATACACCCGATGCTCTAGCATCGACGCACCTAGAAAGATACGCCCCATGCACAAATAAATAAACATCGATGCACCTAGAAAGATACACCCCATGCTCTAGCATCGGCGCACCTAGAAAGATACGCCCCATGCACAAATAAATAAACATCGACGCACCTAGAAAGGTACGACCCATGTATAAAATGAGACGAAACTCAATAAAATGAGGAACAGTCCTCCACATAGACAAAGAGACATCGCACATTGCTAGTCTAAACCGCAAAGATGATCGTCATGATCGGAGAGAAGTGTCAATTACAATAAGCTAGTAAATATATGAGCTTAGCTTCATGTCCCATAACCACTAGCTTAACTTAAATATTTACGAACAAATTGTATATCTCCACTAGAAAATTGTCACAAGAGGTTCAATCGAACAAGTCCAAGAATTAACCGACGAAGTAAACGCAAGCGTTTCATACCACTTCTTTTACTAAGTCGTTTAATTAGATTTCTCATACGAGTGAGGTAAAGGTTTGTATATACTAATAGATTGGAAAACGGTTTTATAAACGAATTTGGTATTAAAATAGTATTGAAATCGTTTGAGAAAAGAGTTTTGATATTTACTACTAGTATAGAAAACCTTTATATTTTTAAAGTGACAAAGCACAAGGGGGATTGTAGAAACAATCAATCACAAAGATCACATTCGAAGATGTGAATAAAATCCAATGAAATCGATAAAGGATCCATCGAAGTGGATATATCTAAAATTCCCAAAGAAAATAAGTCATCAAAGATGATAATAAATGATGAAAATAAATAGGGTCATCACGAATCGATTTAAATTGGAAATTCAATCCAAAAAGGCAAATTGGACTCAAACAGCAGGTTCAGTCGACTGACCCTGTACCTGGAAATTTCCCAGGTTCAGGAAACTTTCTGTTTCCAGTTTCAGTCGACTGTGCAGAGTTTTTCAGTCGACTGAATCATGCCTAGAAACTCTCGGGTTTCAGGTTCAGTCGACTGGACAGAGTTTTCAGTCGACTGAATCATGCCTGGGCTGTTTTTCAGCCTTACACAAATGAAGAGCAAACTCTTCCAAAATGCAACCGGACGAACATTGGCTCTAAGGGTTTATGCCAATCGGCAACCCGGCCCTATATGCTCCTCGGTGCATCACTAAAAGCACGATCAAACATCCATATAAGGATTTTCACACAAATTTGACTTAAAAACCCAAAAATTGGAATATTCACAAAATCAATCCAAATCAAGAGCAAATGCACATGAAGAAGTGTTAGGAATTCATACCCAACAACCAAAGATAATTATAGTCATAGATGTGAGATAAAAATCTCACTTTTGCACGAAAATTTATGAAGATGAAGCTTGAAAGCCAAGGGGAATCAACCACTCTTCAAATCCAACTCTAGAAGCTTGAATCTAAGCTAAAAAGAAGAACATTTCCTAAGTTAGGTTTAGGAAATTTCTGAAATTGAATGGAGAAAGAGTTGGAGAAGAAGAAGGAGATGCTTACCAAGGGGTTCTCTTTGATTTTGGAGCAAGAACTTGGATTTGCAAAGGAAGCTAGGGCTTGGAGTTTTAATTTCCTCTTCCACCCTCCATTAACATAAAAGCTTGAGTATTAGAAAAATAGAAGAGAAGTGAATGAAGAGGAGAGTGTTGGAACTGAGTTAAGTGGCTAATTGGCTCAGCCCAACCAAAGCCCTACGCGGGAAAAAGTAGCAAAAATCAACTTTCTCCAAACATATCGAAGCTTATACTCAAAAAGGTCGCAAACGACATTTTGAACTCAATGGAGGTGGTCTTGAGTCCTAATTCTACCGTATGCAAAAAGTAGCTTTTCGGACTAAAATCCGACGAACGATAAAATATTTAAATAAAATATTTAAATATAAAATCGATAAATATGCGGGTTGTTACAGACTCCCCTCCTTAAAGAAATTGCGTCCTCGCAATAAGTAAGAAGGAAATATAAGAAGTAACAACCATAGAAGCATATTAACACAAAAAAAAATTTTGAAATATGAAGTTCACCATAAAGTGCACAAAAGAGTTAGCAAGAAATCTGGTGAAACTTCAATTTCCACAATAACACCGGGCTCAAGAATGAAAACCGGAATCCCTAAGACATTCCCGTAGATAAAAGACGTGGGGAACGTCAAGAATAGCAGAAAATTGAGCCGGTACAACGGCGTAGTACAAAAACGGTACGCCCGAAAAACTAGAAACTCAAACAATTTGGGACATCAGCGTAGTACAAAAACGGTACGCCCAATGAACCAAAGCAAAGACATCTATGTAGTACAAACGGTACATCCGATGAATCAAATAGCAAAGACATCGATGTAGTACAACGGTACATCTGATGAATCAAATAGAAAGACATCGATGTAGTACAAACGGTACATCCGATGAATCAAAAGCAAAGACATCGATGTAGTACAACGGTACATTCGATGAATCAAAAGCAAAGACATCGATGTAGTACAAACGGTACATCCGATGAATCAAAAGCAAAGACATCGATGTAGTACAACGGTACATCCGATGAATCAAAAGCAAAGACATCGATGTAGTACAAACGGTACATCCGATGAATCAAAATCTCAAAGCCCGAATGATTTTCGGAACACCGACGTAGTACAAAAACGGTACATCCAATGAACCGAACACAATAAAAGGTTATCGGACGCTAGTCCTTAAAAGGAATGAGATAAAGCTCAATAAAATGAAGTATACCAAAACGTCCGATGAGCTTGATAGAAAAACAATTCCATTCAGACAACATCAAAGAATCAACTACTTGTTGCTTATGACAAAGCGCATTGGCAACACGATTTCCCTTCTCAGGAATAAAAGAATATCAAGATCATAAGACGCTAGGAACTCGAGTCAACATGAAGTTCCTTATGAGAAAATAATTATTCCAAAGATTTATGATCGAGGTAGAGAACAAATTTCTCATCCAAATATGATGATGCCAAATTCCAAAAGCAAAAACAATAGCCACGAACACTAGATCATGAGTGGCATATCTAGTCTCGATAAGCTATAATGATTTAGAAGCACAGGTGATAGCATGTTCTCCTTTGCAAAAGAATGGAATTCCAAACCAATAGGTACAAATAGCAAAGTCTTGGTTCCCCTTCAGGAATCACAAGAAAGAATAAGAATATCGAAAAGAAAGGACTTCTTTTAAATAATTCTCTTTCCCGAAAAGTTAAAACTTCCAAAATTACATTTTTACTTCTATGTAATAATCTTTCTACAAAAATTTTACATTTTTACAAGTCAATATATCGTGTCTGATTGTCACATCAAAGCGTTTAGGAAAATCCTATCGATAACGTTGATCAAGCGCATCGACCAAAATTCTTAAAGCACTCAACGGGCAATACAATCACAAAATCATCTTTTATAGGATAAATAAATCTCTTAAAAAGTTTTAAGAATATTCTTTGCTCGTTTTAAGAGCAAAAATCAAATTGCACTTATAATTAAATCTTATGAAAAAGATTTGCAAAATTTTAAATTTCTATTTCCATCCAAAATCCATAAATAAGAATGGTCTCATCGAAATTTTCACAGAATATTGGATTTATAAAACGGATGAAACAAGCTGGACAATTTGAATGACATAATAATTCATTCATAGGAATCATAACAAGTGCGGAATGCGATAACTGAAATGCTAACTTCCGCAACTTGTAGCAAATGAAAACTGTGGTAAAGTCGAACTAAAAAGACCTTAGCACCACACAAAAGATTACTTAGGTGATAATCCTAAGACAAGTCAAATATACCGGAAAATTCTCAAACTATTTAGATGAGAGAAATAACACTTTCCTTATAAGTGGGCTTAAGGAATAAAATGATGCCATCAAGTTGGAATCAAAATCATAAAGGAAAAATAGAAATCTTCTTAACATATTGAAAATGTCGAAGATGAATAGTCCACTCGAAAAATAGGATATGGGCTTCACAATGATTAAGCCGATCCTTTCAAAAAAAATCAATTCCGAAGCCAAAGTAAATATCGTCTCAGAAAGAAAAGTCACATAAAACAATTTCGACATCTAAAAAAAAGCAAATTGAGTGTTGCGGATCTACCATCCGGATTCACAATCCTCAATGAAGTCAACAAGCCCAAAATATTCAAAGAAAAAGAATTAACAATTCCTTTTGATATAAAATAGTGAGATGGAAACTATATCAAAAAGAACATGAGCAATATAATCACAAAGCAAATGTCATCAAGGATTGAATGAAAAATACCTTGACCAAGAGAAGAGTTGCTAGGGGCTTGCACAATATTTAGTTTTCTCATGTCCTTATTCAAAAGTTTGGGACATGCAGATAAAAGATGACCCGGTTTCTTGCAATAGCGACAAGAATGGGGTTTTGGACACATATTCGCATAGTGTTCCTTAGAATTACAATTGTAGCATCCTCCACGATCAGGGATTGGAGTCTTTTCTACAAAAGTAGTTTGCTTCACTCTCTTATTGGGATTAAGGCTCTTGAACATAATATGCCTCTTCTTGGAAGTCCCAATATCACAAAAACTTCTTTTACCAACCTCTCCAGGAAGAAGAGTAACATCCACAAGCTGTTTGAAAGAAACTTCAAGTTTCAAAGGTATAACCATTTCGGAGTTCTTACTCAAAGCATAGATAAACTCTTGATTCTTTACAAGATTCAAAAGTTGTTGAGCAGACATGAATACTCCATCCAGGGGAGTAGCACTAGATTGACCGGCGCTGAGACGGCCTGGTCTAACCATTTCTCTTCTTTAAGAAAGAAAGAAAGAAGAGGAAAAAGTTATTCTCAAAATAAATTTCAATCAAACTTGATTGATAAAACAAGGAATCATAAAAGAAAATAGGATAGGACGGTACGAAGACCCGAATAAAATCCTAAAGCACGACTCCAAAGATGGACTTAGGACGATGATCCTTGTTAAATTATTCTACATTGTTCCGAAGTTTGGCTCTGATACCAAGCTGTGACGCCCCACCTCTATACCCACGCTAGCCAAGAGCATTACGGTGAATGCTGTCGACTAGCACGGAGAATAAGGCTGTTGAGGAGCGACCATCCATGTAATTTCTTTGCGCGAGCACCAATATGTCAGATAATATAATATGCATTCTATTTCAAGAGGAAATCCGACATACCGACACAAACTCAAGGCTACTACATGGTGGCTATATAAATCCTTCGGAAAACAAATATAGAAATAAGCATAACACAAATCAGTCACAGACAATTCATATCACACAGGCGGAATAAGATATGAATATTACACTAGAAAGTGTACATCAGAGTAGTGGTCTAAAAAGATCCACAATATCACAAAAGAATAGTTACACGAACTACACAAAAGAATAAGTATACATTAAGGAGTCTGTATCTCAAATGTATACAACAAAATAAACTACTAATCTAAGTAGTTTGCCAAAAGTCGGGATGATAGTCCGATAAGGAGTCAAGCAGAAGCCCTTGTAAAATCTCAGTCTGACCCGAGTATTATGTAAGAAAAAAATAATAAACGGATCAGTCTAGCTATAAATATCGGATGAAGTGATATATAATAAGAGATATGACATAAACATATAATAATCACAATGCCAAGCTGTGATAAATAAGTAATTGAAAATCAACAAGAGATTAATCAATATCACCATAATCTACTCAAGATAAAAAGGAATGTCATACTCCTAATTTCATTCACCAAGCCACAATAAATGACATATATCAATGCCCATCGTAAAAGTTGGTGAAACATAAATTCCAGAAATCAACACACGAAATCCAGAAATCACAATAAAAAGTAACAACGACGTCGTACAACGGGACATCCGATGAACCAAATCACAATAAAAAGGATGGCCAATCCCCAAAAGAAACTGGACATCGACACACCAAAAAAGACATGCCCCATGAACAGTCGTACATTGACGCACCTAGAAAGATACGCCCCATGCTCTAGCATCGACGCACCTAGAAAGATACGCCCCATGCACAAATAAATAAACATCGATGCACCTAGAAAGATACACCCCATGCTCTAGCATCGACACACCTAGAAAGATATGCCCCATGCACAAATAAATAAACATCGATGCACCTAGAAAGATACACCCCATGCTCTAGCATCGACGCACCTAGAAAGATACGCCCCATGCACAAATAAATAAACATCGATGCACCTAGAAAGATACACCCCATGCTCTAGCATCGACGCACCTAGAAAGATACGCCCCATGCACAAATAAATAAACATCGATGCACCTAGAAAGATACACCCCATGCTCTAGCATCGACGCACCTAGAATGATACGCCCCATGCACAAATAAATAAACATCGACGCACCTAGAAAGGTACGACCCATGTATAAAATGAGACGAAACTCAATAAAATGAGGAACAGTCCTCCACATAGACAAAGAGACATCGCACATTGCTAGTCTAAACCGCAAAGATGATCGTCATGATCAGAGAGAAGTGTCAATTACAATAAGCTAGTAAATATATGAGCTTAGCTTCATGTCCCATAACCACTAGCTTAACTTAAATATTTACGAACAAATTGTAGATCTCCACTAGAAAATTGTCACAAGAGGTTCAATCGAACAAGTCCAAGAATTAACCGACGAAGTAAACGCAAGCGTTTCATACCACTTCTTTTACTAAGTCGTTTAATTAGATTTCTCATACGAGTGAGGTAAAGGTTTGTATATACTAATAGATTGGAAAACGGTTTTATAAACGAATTTGGTATTAAAATAGTATTGAAATCGTTTGAGAAAAGAGTTTTGATATTTACTACTAGTATAGAAAACCTTTATATTTTTAAAGTGACAAAGCACAAGGGGGATTGTAGAAACAATCAATCACAAAGATCACATTCGAAGATGTGAATAAAATCCAATGAAATCGATAAAGGATCCATCGAAGCGGATATATCTAAAATTCCCAAAGAAAATAAGTCATCAAAGATGATAATAAATGATGACAATAAATAGGATCATCACGAATCAATTTAAATTGGAAATTCAATCCAAAAAGGCAAATTGGACTCAAACAGCAGGTTCAGTCGACTGAACAGAGTTTTCAGTCGACTGACCCTGTACCTGGAAATTTCCCAGGTTTAGGAAACTTTCTGTTTCCAGTTTCAGTCGACTGTGCAGAGTTTTTCAGTCGACTGAATCATGCCTGGAAACTCTCGGGTTTCAGGTTCAGTCGACTGAACAGAGTTTTCAGTCGACTGAATCATGCCTGGGCTGTTTTTCAGCCTTATTCAAATGAAGAGCAAACTCTTCCAAAATGCAACCGGACGAACATTGGCTCTTAGGGTTTATGCCAATCGGCAACCCGACCCTATATGCTCCTCGGTGCATCACTAAAAGCACGATCAAACATCCATATAAGGATTTTTACACAAATTTGACTTAAAAACCCAAAAATTGGAATATTCACAAAATCAATCCAAATCAAGAGCAAATGCACATGAAGAAGTGTTAGGAATTCATACCCAACAACCAAAGATAATTATAGTCATAGATGTGAGATAAAAATCTCACATTTGCACTAAAATTTTCGAAGATGAAGCTTGAAAGCCAAGGGGAATCAACCACTCTTCAAATCCAACTCTAGAAGCTTGAATCTAAGCTAAAAAGAAGAACATTTCCTAAGTTAGGTTTAGGAAATTTCTGAAATTGAATGGAGAAAGAGTTGGAGAAGAAGAAGGAGATGCTTACCAAGGGGTTCTCTTTGATTTTGGAGCAAGAACTTGGATTTGCAAAGGAAGCTAGGGCTTGGAGTTTTAATTTCCTCTTCCATCCTCCATTAACATAAAAGCTTGAGTATTAGGAAAATAGAAGAGAAGTGAATGAAGAGGAGAGTGTTGGAACTGAGTTAAGTGGCTAATTGGCTCAGCCCAACCAAAGCCCTAAGCGGGAAAAAGTAGCAAAAATCAACTTTCTCCAAGCATGTCGAAGCTTATACTCAAAAAGGTCGCAAATGACATTTTGAACTCAATGGAGGTGGTCTCGAGTCCTAATTCTACCGTATGCAAAAAGTAGCTTTTCGAACTAAAATTCGACGAACGATAAAATATTTAAATAAAATATTTAAATATAAAATCGATAAATATGCGGGTCGTTACAGATTTTAAAGGATTTTTTAAAGATTATTTTGGTATAAAAATTTTCTTGTTTTGAAAGAAAATTTCTGGACTTTATCCCTTTCGTATCCACCTTGTTAGTAAATTTTGTTGATTAGGATTTCCTTAAAATTTTGAACTTCTATCTTGGTTGGGATTTCTTCGATTAGGATTCCTTTGAATTTTGGAACATTCCTACTTGTTCTGAAATCTATTCTTATCTTCCCTAATTGCATTCTTTTGATTTTTGGAGCATTCGTAACTCTACTTTGGAATGACCTGTCTAAAGAGCGATGATTCCGTAAATCTTTGAATGATTTGTAATGGGGTGAAACTCCTTTACAATTGGCATTGATTCACTGAAGATTTTTGTATCCTCGGATGTCGATGCTATCTATCTCCTGCTCTACCCGGATTCTATCTCCGGCGATCGAAGGTCGATTTGCCTTAGATTTCCGTATTGATTATATTCCTAAAGTCTCGGTTGACCGGTTAAGTTCGCCCGCGATTTATATAGGCTTATCTATCCTCTGTTTGGTAGTTAAATTATCTCATCTTCGTTTGAGTTTATCTTCGAACTAGAATTCTATTTGATTAGAGTCCCTTTAATTTTGAGTCTTTGTTTGTTTGAAATCCTTCCTTGAATCATCCTGAAATTTGTGTTTGGTTGTATTTTGAAATTGTGCATACATCGAAATTACTAAGGATGGCCATATTTTTATATATAAAAGTGAAATATTTTCGATAAGGACTATATACCTTTCAAAAATGAAAATTTGAAATTTCGAAAGAATTTGAAATTTTGAAAATTTTATAAGAACTTGATTTATACAAAAATGATTTATAACTGAAGGGTTTTGAATTTGAATTTCGAGGAATCGAATTCCAGTATTTTGAAATCGGTTTTAAGATTTTGGAAAATATATATAGTAATATGATTTAAAGATATATATATATATATATATATATATATATTTCAAATAAGAAATGTTTCAAATGTATTCGAATGAATTTCAATGATTTCGAAGGAATTTCAAAGAAGTTTTTCAAAGTTAGTTGAAGTCCAGAACTCACTTATGTCGCTGGAAAATAATTTCGGTGATGAATGCATGCATCATCGGCATTGATTTTCGAGTTTCTGAGTGAGAGAGAGGCCACTCTAGTAGCTTTGCTCTGCGAGTGATTTTGTGAAACCAATTTTGATTTCAGATTTCGAAGTATGGTTTGATATTCGAAAGATAGATCCGTATATATATATTTGAAAAGATTTGAAGTAAGCCGCTGTTCAGTTCTCGACTTTCAGATTTTGAAACCTAACTTTTGAAGTTGGTTTACTGATTTGTTGTTGACTTCCAACTCTTGGATTGAAAATATGATTTCTTCGACTATTTTGAAAGTTCGAGCACTTCCAAATCAACGTTAACTTTTCAAAGCTAAGTAATTTTGAAAAGTATAAAGTATTTGCTAAATTATATAAATTTAGTTTGTATGTTTCAAGTATGAAATATTACGATTTGTATAAGTTGAAACTGTTTTGTTAAGTAAATAAATAAGATTATTTTGAATTATACTAATATGAAATTTAGTTTTCACATGTTTTGGATAAAAAAAAATTAGTCTTCAAATGTTTGAGAAAATTTTGGTTTTAAATGTTTTAACTTAGTAACATCTTTATAAAACTATTTATTTAACAAGTTGGAATAGATACATAAGTTGTACGTACGTTGTTTTATTCGCATAATTAGTTTGATCCAAGTTTGAGTACACAAGTTCGAGGTGAATTACACCATTCGTGTTAGGATTTTTCATTTGAGTCTTGATGGCGAACATTTGATATGGATTTTGGGCTTGATTTTAGAATTCTCTATCATAGTATATGGCTATGCAAGGAGACTGATGGCTTCTAGTCGAGAAACCATATCGAAGTCCGCATTAGGGAAGTCGAATGGACAATACTAGTTCGAAAGTGAACTTGTGTGATCGAGCGAGCGATCGAATGTAATGTTGCAAAATGATGACATATGTACATCTTATATCCTAATATCATTGGTATACTTGACGCTGAAATTGAAAGTTGTTGGGTTGGATATCTTTGTAATTTAAGTGGAATTTTTCTTTTATGAAAAACTACTATCAAATTTAAAACCATTTTTCAAAACCATTTTTCTTTTATTCTTCTTAAACTAACTGCTTTATTCTATTTTTCATACAAACAATTTTATACACAAAACTATTCTTAATTAAAAATCTATTAGTAAACAAAGATGTTCAATCCCACATGGCTTTCCATGCAGCGAAATTATTTTTGAAATTTTTGATTCTCATATAAGATAAACTTTATGTAAGTATAAGATGATTTTGAAAACCATCGATTTTGATAAATGAATAATTGAAGCTTATATTAGTATGAAAGGATATTTGGTTTACCTGTAATTTGAGTTTATTTAAAAATAATGGATTTATGAAATAAATATTTCAACACTAAGTAATAATGAAGAAAAATTTGAGATATATGGAATTATGAAATTTAGTTTTGAAATATGGTATACTTAAGCCTTGAAACATATTTAAGATTTAATAGTTTATTTTGTAAATCAAATCTATATTTGAAATTGATAATATTTGAAATGGTTTTGTTGGACAACTAAATTGAAACTGATGGTTTGAATTGAATTAAAATTGGAAATTTTAGATTTGGGTTTAATTGAATAAATTTGTGAAATGTAAAGAATTGAGGGAATGTTTTATGATTTCAAATGTATCATTTCAAAATGTTATTATTCTCAATGTGTAATGATTTCAAGTATTTTAGTTTCGAAAGATTCATAACTTTGAAAGTATTATGACTTTTGAAGTGAATAAATGTTTGAAATGGAAATGGATTTATTTGACCTAAATTTTGTTGATTTGGAAATTTGGATTATTTTCTAAACCTATTGTTTTAAGAAATTTTGAAACTGAATATGTATAAATTGAAGGAAATGATTTGGTGACATCATATATGATTTTAAAATTTATTTGACATCGAAATGGTTTGAAATTTAGAACCTTGCTTTATTAAATACTTGATTTGGGAGCTATCGAACTTATATAAAAATGATTTGTATAAGCAAACTGTTGAATTGGAACTGTTGATTTGAAAGGGTACCCAATTTTGAAAAGTGAAATCTTATATAATCGAAATCTATAAAAGTGTGATTTGATATACTATTGTTTTGAAAAGTATTTGATTTGAAATGAAATCTTATATAAAATGAACTTTATATAAGTATGATATTTGAAAGTGATTTTGAAAGGTACTATATGATACGTATTTTCGAAGTAAGGATATGGAAAGTGCCTTCTACTGGATATCCGCTTTGTGGCCACACTGTGGATTCATTCTATCGATATTATTATCTCTCTTTGATTTGGGTTTTCCGGATATGATACTCGAGTGTCCATCAAATTCCATGGCGATCTCCATGGTCATATGATCGCGACTGCATAGCGCAACTGCCTGGCTGAGCTGGCCTAGGGGTACGGATTGTTTCCTGGGGGATCCAGGCGTAACCATTGTGTATCCTGCACTCTATGTAGGTCGCATTAGTAGCGCAAATGTCTGGCTGAGCTGCCCTGGGGGTACGGATTGTTTCCGGAGGGATCCAGGCGTAACCATTGTGTATCCTGCATTCTACTCGTCATCATGGCGTAACTCGCAGGGCTGAGAAAGCTTACGGATACGGATTGTTTCCTGGGGGATCCAGGCGTAACCATTGTGTATCTACGATCCATGATTAGACAACTGTTTCGGTTTGGTTGATTTGTTTGGATTGTACTTTCCATATCTGTTTTTTTTAAAAAGAGTTTTTTAGTATTATCATTGGGTGTTGAAACAAGTCTACTAAGTACCTGGAGAATCTAGCTTTGCGCCTGATCAACGCACTGCCGGAATCTACAGGAACGAGGATAAACTTGTTAAGACATCGAGTTATAAAAGTATTTTGATAAAGTACTATATAAAGAATATTTTGATCAGTTATTTTCCCTTCTAAAAATTTAAAATGTTTTAAATATTGTTTACTTTGAACCATCAGATTTGAATCAAATGACTATTCATCATACTAAAAAAAAAAAATTATTTGAAATGTATAATGGTTCATCCTTGTCTTTCAACCTGCTTTACCTCCTAGCTATCTTTTTACCCTACCTTCTTTCGGGGATGCATTCCAACCTATTGCTCTTTCTTGTTGTTTCTCTGCTTCCTTCCTTTTCGAGGACGAAAAGATTTGAGTGGGGGAGAGTGTAACAACCCTAGATTTTTATGTATATTTTAATTTTGACTTTATTTCATTTTGAATTTTTTTAAAACTTGTTTCATTTCAAACATTTCATTTTTAAATATAAGTATTGATTATTATGTGAATTATAATTTCAAACAGGTATAAATTGGATATTTTACTGAAAGATGAATTTCTGTTCAAACTGGTCAAACTTTGACTTTTCAATTTCAAATTTAAATATTTAAAATCCTAAATTTTATCTTTTATTATGAAAATGTATTTAACAACTTGAATACTGCTTTTTGTTTCGTTGAAAATGGACTTAAACTGTGAAAGTTATGCACATTTCAATTGTGAGTATAATTTGTTTATTTTGCAATTTTGTCTATTTTGGATTATATAAATCATATTTTCTTTGTTATATTTTATTTTAATATGTGTTAATATGTTATTTTATGTATATTTTTGTTTTTGATATTTTTAAAGTGATAATATAATTTTTCCAAAATTTATTGCATATATTTTCTATTTTTAAAGGCTAGTTTCCATTTTTTTTGCTATTTTCTTAATTTAAATTATATTTAATTAAAATTTACTTATTTATTTTTATGCATGCATTTTCATTTTTGTGTCTTTATCTTTATTTATAAAAAAAATTTCAAATACACAAAATTTTCCAAAGTTCATTTCATTTATTTTCAAATTTTCTAGCATTGTTTACATTTTCTTTGCTATTTTCTTAATTTAATTATATATAATTAATATTTATTTATATATTTTTGTTTATTTATTAAATTTTCATGTTTTTATCTGAATGTATATGCATTTTTTAGTTATTTAAAAAATGCAAAAGGAATTATGTAAATATGAAGAGTTTGAGACCATTTATTTGCCTAAGTCCTTTTGTAGTCCGCCGTTTTATTTTCAATCAATGCATCATTATTTTGGACGATTCTTTTCTGATTGCTTCGGCCACTTCTCTCTTCATTTTTCACGAAAATAAAAGTTTCTCGTCCAAAATTTTCGGCCATGAACTCCTAAAGCAAAAGTTTGGTAAAGTTCTTCTTCTTTTTTCGCTTATTCTTCTTGTTTTCCTTATCTCTTTGCACTTGTCTTCACCTTTGCAGCTCAGCCCTTGCGCCTCCACCACCATAGCCACCTCCACCACCACCACAACCAGCTGCCATCCCCTCCAGCCCACTGTCCATCCATAGCCGTGGCAATCCATGATGTAGATCCACCAAATATTTGAGCAAACTCCACCTAAACATGCATTGCCAAGCTCCTTTACCTTCACCACTCCACCACATCACCTTGGCCGACCTTTGCATCATTACCACCAGCCACTTGCTGACGTGAGACCCCTGCCACATCTGTACATAACCCTACCAGGCCTGGCCGTGCCTATGTATGCTTAGGGTCGAACCATTTACGGACAGAAATTCTACTTTGGTTACCTTGATTTGAGTTATGCATGCCTATACACTTCATCTCCTTCATATCCATGTTATGGCCGACCCTATTGAACCCAAACCAGATCCAAACATGATTCAAAACCATCCCATATCAGTGCCTTTCCAGTCCATAGCTGAAGCATACAAGGTTGAATGCAAGTGCAAAAGTTCTATCTTTGAATTGTGTAGTTATTCCTAGCATTGTTTTGTAATATCTTGGTTTGTAATTCATGTTTGTATTTGTTTTGTTTGATATATTTAAGGAAATTAATCTTTGGCTCTCCCGATCTTAAATCTTATTCATGTTGTCGTGCCTTCGAAGATTCCTTGTCGTGTGTTTTGGTTGTCATCTTCAGCTTAAACAGGTGAGTAAATCTCACCAGACTAATATGTACTTATATAGTGATAAACTGACATCACGTGAATCTGTAAATGCATATCATCCTGTTATAACTGCTATATTATATTCATATGAAGTTCACACCTATATTTACACTTGTTATACCATATGTTACTGTTATTTCATGCTATTCTGTTATTTTCATCAGTTTATCACACTGCAAGTTCCCTGTAGACTAGAATCACTATGGGTTGAAATGATACATACCCGAACGGAATTTATAATAAGAGAAAATCGTTATGGGCTGAAATGATAGGCCTGAATGATTTTTAATTATTTTCTTTTACTTGGGATTGCGGGTTTGAAATGATCAAACCCGGTTTTCTTTGTAAATTACGGGTTGAAATGATATATTACCCGTATCACTTCATCTAGGCTAGAAAATGAAATACAGACCCGTTGTTAAAATATGTTTTTCTAAAAATTTTAAATTATTTTAGAAATGTAAATATTATAATATTTTGATTTAAATTTGATTAAAGATGATTTTTGTAAAGCATTATTGATTTTCTGAAAATTTATAAGTGAAATAAATAAATGGTAAAGTTAGAAAATCTGTAATGTAAGTTATTTTGGAAACTAGAATTTGGTGATAAATGGAATTTAAATTAAATATGAAAATATGATAAATTTATGATATTTTGAATTAAATGAATTTAAAATGATTTTATAATATATCAATGATTTTTGATTAAAGTTAAAATGTGAAATGAATGAATATTTAGGTTGAAATTTGGAAATATAACTAAAATTGGAAATTTGTGAACTTGGCTTAAAAGTGAATTTTAAGTTAAGTAAATAAAAAGTGAAATTAAGTTATATTTGAAAATTTTTAAACTTAAATGTTAAGTTAAATTTAATATAATGAATTTAAAATTTAATGTTGGAATTTAATAAGTGAATTATTATTAAATTTTGATTTTTGAATGGAGATTTAACTTTATAAAATCATGAATATAAGGGTATTTGAATGACTGTTTTAAAAGTGAAATTATATGATTTTATAAGCTAAAAATGATTTAAATAAAAATATAATCGTTTGTGAAGTTATATTGAATACTTGATGTTAATTAACTGCATTTCTGAAATGCTATTAATTCTAATGTAAATGATAATACAGCATTTGTAAATGCTGTAGTTGATAATAATGAACCAAATGGCTAAGTTTAATTAAAGGTTATTATAGCATTTTTGTAAATGCTATAATTATTGAATTTAACTAAGTTTTATTTGAAACTAAAGTAACCCTATTACAACCTTTTTAAATGCTATCTTTTATTAAATTGAACTGTTTTGAATGTAACTTTCCGTAGCAATTTCTAAATGCTGCGAAAGTTGAATTTTCATCTGTTTTAACAAATTAAGTGGATAAATGAATTTTGAAAGACTAAAATTTTGTAAATTTAATAATTTAATTATTAAATATAATAACTTCATTTTATGATTTAAAATGAAGTAATTTGTTTTGAAATATAAACTATTTTGAAATGTGTTTTGTGATGGTATTTAAATTAAATAAAAATGAATGTGGTTTGGAAGATATTATATTTTTGATATTTTGAAATGGATTTTTAATGATATTGAATTTTGAAATGGTATTTGATTTTGAAGTATAAAATACCATTTTGAAGTATAAAATACCATTTTGAAATTTTAACCACGGGATGTGTTTAATTTATAGTTCAATTGATTCTTAAAGGATGGGCGATCCCAAGCATCCTTTAAGTTATTGTGCATTTCTACTACAGTTCACTTGAGTTGGTTTACATTATATAAGTATATATTGTCCTGACTCGAGTGTTTTATGTTTTGCTTTACGCTCGGGTCAGCCTGAGTATTTACAGCTTAGCTTTGGATTTCTTTTCTGGAGCTAGGAATCGCTGGAGATTTTGCTTGTCTAGTTATCTATTTCCTTTTAGTTTCAGTTGTTCCATTTCAGTTCTGGTATTTATAACTTCTATGTATTTGTGATTCTATTGTATATGTTTTCAGACTAATATTATGTATTATCTTTTGAGAGTTTGTTATAGTAGCTTCATGAACTACTATGGTATTTTTATTTCTGCTGCGAGTTATTCTGATATTTCTGTGTCTGTGATTCTGTGATTGTATTTCATTTGCTCCAAATTTATTTACAATGCGGTATTTTGAGCAATTCAAGTCCGACATGTGCGGATGCGAATGGCTGAAAATATCGGGTTGTTACATAACCCAATAATTTAGATAGTTATATAGTTGTATAAAAATTGCAAATACGCGCTCTCATGACATATACTACTCGAAAGCCTAGACATTATCTCAACCTAGCGCTTTGATACCAACTGTGACGACCCGCCTTTCATTCCACAGAAAGACTTATCATCAATAAGAAAGAAATAGGTAGAAAACGAATAGATAGAAAGAAAGAACAACAATAATCAGAATCTCACAGCGGAAACGGAAATATAATATATCACATAACCATTACATGGTCGTTACATCATAGTTACACAGTTACACAACATCATCACATTAGACGGTCGTGAAGACCCGTCTATCCATTACATTCCAAAATACAACAGACCAAAAGACTCTAACACAGCGGAAATATATAGATATAGCTACGTCAACACTCCATGCTCCAAGCTTCCAAAAATTCATCAATCCAAACCTGATCACTTGGCTACTCATAAAAATTTGAGTACCCATGAGTTAAAGAAAACATAAATAAACTCCGGGTCAGACATGGGTCTGGTGTGAGTAAACGATTAAGTTGTTTAACTTGAAAAACTTTGAAATAATAGGGTATCTCGTAGGACTCTTCGCAAATAAACACGGAGAAGTTTTTTCCTTACGATAACTAAAAATTTGATAGAAAATCTGGTTATAATATAGTAGTGTCTAGGGTTTTAAATATAAAATAAAAAAATAGCTGGAATTCTTACATCTCACGTTCCAATATAGTTGGGTAAAATCAAAACTGTACATGCACTTATTGGAGATTGGATTCCATACAATGGCAGGCCTACTGGGGTACCGCGCATCACATAATAATTAATTACATAATAATTAATCACCTAACCCTGCTTAATAAATCATTAATTAATTTCAAACCATTTGAATTAATTAATCATTCTTTAATTACCTTATAAATCAATTAATTAATCTTTAATTACCGATTAATTATCCTTTAATTATTAATTAATAAATCTTAATTATTAATTAATAAAGCTTAATTACTAATTAATTAATACTTAATTACCAATTAATCAATCCTAATTACCAATTAATTTATCTCTAATTACTTAATTAATTAATTCTTAATCACAAATTAATTAATTTTTAATTACTTAACTAATTAATCTCTAATTACTAATTAATTAATGCTTTATTACAAATTAATTAATCTTAATTTACTTAACTTATAACCCTTAAAAATTAATTAATTAATCCTTAATCATTTATTAATTGAATTAATTAGTTTCTCTTTAATTACTTTAACAATTTAATTAATCTTAAATCATCAAAGCCTTAATTAACTTTTAAGATAAACCATTTATCTTATTAATTACTTAATTATGATTAACACTTAAATTTAAAATCTTTTATCCTTTTAATTAACACTTAATTACATTTCTAAATTAAGTTTAAAATAACTTAAAAATTTTAACATAACAAATTCAAGTTAAACAAATTATATAACTTCCTTAAATCAATTATTTAAAAATATTTATTATATAAAAATTAGATTTAAGAAATAGTTAAAAAATAGATTTATTTTAAATTAAAAACTTACTTCTATTTAAATTTTAAAACTGTTAAATTTACTTCGGGTTCAACCCGATAAACACTCGAGTCCAGACCCAAGACAATCCACTTTTTTTTTTTAAAAAAAAAAACTTGTTAAAACTTAAATCTAAAAACATGGAAACACTCACGTTTCTACTCGAAGGCAAACCCAAGCAACTCTGCCCTTTTCCCGAGCTTCCCTTCGAGACACACCACTACACAACCTACCGACAATCCAGCCTCGCCGTGCTCGTGCACTAGTGACCGGGGCGATTCCGACCATCCACGTTATCTCCGACACGTCACTGACCATCTCTAACCACGATCCCGACCATATAAACTCCACCACAAACCAAAAATCAAAATTGAGCTATTTGAACAAGCCTGGAACCAAACCCATCACCAAAAAACCTTCTCGACCCGACGCTGCCGATCACCAGCAGCCAGGGAACTCCGGCCACACATTCTCCGGTCATCCACGCTTCTTTTCCCCCATAACCGATAAACCCTGATCTTCCAGAGATGATGCAGCGATCCCATTTCTCGACCTCGACCAATTTGGGTTTCAAACCCTACTCCGACCTAATGTCGCCGCCACGGTGGATAATAAATCCACTTGACATTTTTCCCTAGCTCGCCAACATCCTAGCAACCTCCAGCAGAGACCCCGACCACCCCGAGTCCACCTACCACCAGAAATCACTCAAAGTTCCTTTTCTGGTCGACATCGAATTACTTACTCGATCTAGCACTAAAAATCTGGATTTAACTTCTAAAATTCATGATTTTTGATTGTGATTTAGATTATTTAGGTAAATCAAAGGATTGTGATATTTGAATTTAACATATTTTTAAAGTTTTTACTGTCGTTTCCATTCCCAGATGATATTCAAAACTATCCTACTTAAATATATTTCTAAATTTTACTTTAGGTTTAAACAAACATAATTTGTCTAAATTCTAAAGCCTATCAGAGATTAGATAAGAAGATTTGAAATTTTGATCTAAATTTAAACCCTTTAACTTGAAACAGAGATGAACCAAAAATGCACACTTATATATCTGCATATTTATAAACATGCAAGCCAAAATTACACTTATGCAACAATTATCACATCATTATATAATATATACATCGCATGCAACAGATTAAACAATAAATTAGTTTGTTTAATCACTAGGAAAATGTTGAACAGAGAAGATTGGGATCAGTTTTTTATTTTGAAAACTTGAATGTTGGAAAAAAAATGCCTTGATCTTTAAAAGCTTGTTAACTTGAAAACTTGTTTTAAAACAGAGATGAATTGTTGATGAACTGAAACTGGAAATCTTGATCTTTGAAAACTTGATTGTGTTGCTTGATTAGATTATTGTTCGGATTAATTTCGTGTTTGAGTTTGTTTATAGACTTTTTGTTTTGATTTTCTTAGGTTAGTATATTAACTGGTTTTGGTTTACTTATTTTGGAAATGAGAAGAGGAAAGAAAATAGAGAAGGTGAAGTAGAGATATATTTTATAGCTTGATTTATCTAATATTTTTAAAAATAAAAGAAAATGTAATAATTTGACACTTTTTTAATTACTTAACATTTTTCATTTACATATGCTAATTAACTTACATTTGTTAAACCATATATATTTAACTTACATGTGTAATTATGCATGTGTAAATATATTTTTAAATGTTTTTTATAAATTTTATATGCAATTTCCTATTTAATAAATTCATTTCTTAATTTATATAAATAAAATCTTTTAAAGAAAATAATAGAAAACAAATTATATACTAATAAAAGTTGCACACACACATATATATAATATTTTTAAAACCAAATTATTTTAAGATATCTATCTTTTGAATTTCTAATTCAAATTCAAATCAACTCATACACACACACACATATTTAAACAAACACAAATTTAATTTGAAAATAACAATTATATTTAAAGCCTTATATATATATACATATAAACAATCAACTATTATTTGTTTTAAAGGAACAATTTTGCCAATTTTAAATAATTTATAAAAGAGATTATCACATTTTAACTTTTTGAAATTTCTAGGATATCACAACGGGCAGGAACCAAATTTTTTTAAATTTCAAAATAAAAGAACTACCATCTACTCAACTATTCCAAATGACTTTTCACCCCGATATACACCTTTTCACTCCAAAAAAACATATTTTGACTCTCCTTCGTCTACCTTTTCATTTATGAACTTAGCTTTTCAAATATGACTTCTCCACACAAAAAATTGTGTGAGAATCTTGAACAAACCCTTTAACCATTCAAAAGTATCCTTACTTTTATCCTTAGAAATCAAAGACATTTAGTATTGAGTCAAATGCCGATGATAAAAGAACTAAAAATGCATTTTGGCGCTATTCGATGGATGATTTATTCTCTTATCAAGGATGAAGTAACTAACAGTTCGGATAGCACCATCAACAAAGACAATGAAGATTGGGATGCCATCAAAGAAGATCATATTTTTGGTTTCGATGATTAGGTAAAAAATTCTATGGACGTTTAAGTTGTTTGGTTAGTTTGTATTAGATTTGATTTAAATTTGTATATTAAAAATTTACACTAGAATAAGAAGTATAGATTGGTGTGTATAGACTAATTTAGGATTAGAATTGATTTGGTTTGACTTTAGTTTGATTTGAGTATATGATTGTATTGAATTAAATTAAATTAAATATTTGTATGTATTTGACTGGGGTGATTAATAAAATTAGTTTTATCACATCTTATTTATCAACATATCACTCTCATCACTTTTATATCATGTTATACTTTAGTTGGGGGGTTTTAATTATATTTTTGTTGATGACAAAGGGTAGAAATATATGAAATATCCAGACTTAGATTAAGAGGGAGTTTGCATAGATTAAAAGAGAGTTTTGTAACTCAAGGGGAGTTATATCATATTTTAGATACATGGTTGTCATCATCAAAAATAGGGAAATCATTAGTACCTTAGATTTTGGTTTTGATGACAACAACCATATGAGATCATATAAACCATAGATACTTATGTTTATCAAGTTATATATAATGTATAGTGTAGGATATTAGACATGTGTTGATTAAGAAGATTGTATGGTAATAAGAGCAGACCATAAGGCTGATATAGAGATTCAACAGTTAGAGATTGAAGACTCATGAGTTTGAAGATTCAAGGTATCAAGATAAGTTACAGAGTCAAAGATTATTTAATTAAAGCCCTAGTAGCACTTCTTTGATCTTTCTTTATTTTTTCAAAAAGGGTTTTTGAATTTATTCATCGATCTTAATGATTTTTCAAATATCTTGGCTTTCAAAAATTATTTTTAAGAATCTCGATTTTCAAAATGATTTTTCAAACATCTTTTCAAAATAGCTTTCAAATAATTCCTGACATTTTAATTATTTATTTGCAAAATTATTATATTAAGTTTCTAAGTATTTTATATTCAATATATAGTTTTAATTTATTTAGATAAAGATTTTGGTTTTAATTTATGTAGACATTCATTAATCCTTTAACATATCTATTCACTTATACTTTATATATTATTTTTCAAAAGAAATCCATATTTAAATCCTTATATATTAAAATATTACAAAAATTATTTTTTAAAGTTTTCTTAAGTTTTATTATGGTTAAAATGTGTAAAACTATGCTTAAAATATTTACCATAGTATCAAACTATTTTACAACGTTTAATATTTTTAGAACAATTTTTATTAATGTTTTTCAAAACTACAAAGGGTATGTCGACAAATAGTTCGAGAATTTCAAAATTCAAATTTTGAAAGGAGGTATTATCACTTCGTGAATGGACATGACTATTGTTTCTCTATAAATAGGGGTACCCACAATAAATTTTAGTTAACTACTTTCTTAGATTTTCTTTCCTCTTTCACCCTCTTGATTTCTAAAAGAAATTCTACTAAAAATCTTCTCAGATTCAATCAAAATCAAATTCAAATTCTATTTATTTGACTCTATAATATTTACTCTCTAATCTCTCCCATCTCTCCCACTCAAATTGTGGCGACCCAGAATTTTGAACAGTAGAAATTGAAATATTTAATTAATTCTAGATGTTTGAAAGTTATTTTAACTTGAATTTCAAATATCAGAATGAATTTGGCAATTTAATTATTGAAGTTGGGTAAAAAAATTGAATCTTCAATTTTAAGCCTATTAAAAATAATTTGAAGGCTTAGAATATCTATATTGATAATACTGAAGATAATAGAAGCTTCAGAGTTGAATTTGAAACTGTTTTGTTCAGTTTTGAAATTATATCGTTTAAATCGATATATAAAAATAGCCTTCCAAGACATAGTCTCGGATTTCGACGAAACCAGTTCCATTGGATCCATAATATTGTATTATTATGGATTTTAATTTTCATAATGTTTTAAATGGTCGTTTGATCGTACGATAAGCAAACGCACTGAATTTGAATTGAAAATTCAATTTAATAGCTGTGTTCAAAAAGGCTATCTTCTCCATACGATCGAATTTGGGCTCGAAACCTTTTCCACTACGTTTGGAATAGGGGTTTAACCTTATGAACGATTGGCGGCACACCTCAATAGGAAGTCGAAATTTTGAGTTGCAGAATTGATACAATTTGAATTTGAATTTAAATTTAAAATATAACATATATGTATTTAATATAATGTTTCTCAGGCCAAATATTAACATGTTTCTTCTTCCTCAACACTTGGCACTTGCTATGGACACGCGTTTGAGAAAGGAAAAATAAAAAAATATAAAATTTATTCGTTTAAAACAAAAGAAATGAAAACGAAAGCATTATCTTTCGTTCAAAAAAAATCAATACAATGGCCCAGCTCTCTCTCTAAATTTCGAATCAAAAGCCAAGTATATTCAATCATTCGAAATAAAAAAGGGGGACTTTGTTCAATTCAAAGCAGGAGCGACCGAAAGAAAAAATCGATTCAAATCGTGATTCATTTGATTGGGCTCGAGATGGAAGGTTCGCCGTCGGCAGAGCTTTGGGAGGCTCGCGAAAGGTCGTGCAGTGCTTGTGCCCGATGGTGGCAGAGGCGCACGCTCGCGCCACGCATTCGTGAGGCGTGGTGGAATCGCGTAAAAGGCATGGTGGAATCGCGTAAGAGGCGCGATGGCTTGTGGGGGGATTCGAGAAGTTCTAGAGCATCGCGTCGGCGCAGCAACGATGTTGGCATCGCATCGGGGGAATTCCCGACTGAAGCAATCGATGCGAGGCAAGCAGCTCGCGATGGTGGGTGCTGCAACTTTGCGCTCGAACTCAATCAGGATGTTATGGCCTCACGCACGTGGAGTAAAGGTCGATGGTGTCGTCACGGCCTCGAAGGTAAGGCGGCGCGTGAGGCAGGGGGTTCAACTCGAGATGGCTAGGGTTTCAATCGTCTTAAGCTTAACAGTGAGGTAATTCCTGTTTTATAAATTTAAATAAAATAAATAAATATTTATTTCTATGCAGCAAATTTATTTTATAGTATATATATATATAGGGTTATCAGACATGCAGTAAATGTATTTGTTCTGCGGTGAAAAGTAAAACAGTAAAGGGAGTTTTGTTTAGTTTAAAAATATGTATATAAGGTTTGAAAAACAGGATTTTATTTTACAAGTGGAAAATAAAAAAATAAAAATATATAAGGGTTATATATAGGAAATTTGACTTATATAAATTGTCTTTATATGCAGTTTTAAAATTAAAATAAAATAATCTACTGAAGAAAATTTAATTTTCAATTTAATTATCACTTATACAAATTTATTAAAAGGGATTTGTTTAAATAAATTATTAAACATATTAGTTTGAAATTAAATCACGGGTTAATTAAATTATCAAATGGAATTTAATTGTTTATTCGTTCGAATAATTAACAAATTGTATAATTCTTTATACAAGGTCTAAATTGCAAAGAAAACAAGACAGAATGGAAATGGGTTGCATGTGTAAGCAAAGGTGAGATCTTTTCACTCAATTAGATTTTTATGATTTCATTTTAAATAGTTAAATTTAAAATTGATGGATTGTGTGCTTGGATAATAAAAAATTATCAGTTGTATTGAATTAGACCCTATGCACCACATTATAGCGGATGATATTTTGTAAATCCCATACACCGCGATATTCCACCTCGGAGTGGAATGGGTATTTAGTTGTTGTGCTAACGTCTGTGGATGCAGGGAAAACAGGTTGGAGGGATCCAACTGGATTCCTCAAATAATTGAATTTGTTTCAATATTGTGTGTTGATTTAATTATAATCTGTGCGTGATTATATTATGATTGAGATTGTTGGAGGCTAAAATTTAGCCGAATATATTTTTGGTATCGTAGGATACCAGAAATAAATAAAACTTGATTTTTTTTAATTTAAGTAGAAAATCTATAGTGAAATCCTATTGAATAAATTTCAAAATATGGGAAAAGTTTAATAAATGAATTTCAAGTAATAATATTCAAAAGGTGAAGAATTTATTTTTAAAATACAGGTTTTAAATAATTTGGAGGAGATAAAGGAATTTATTTTAAAAAGAAATTCGAAAATTGATTTGGTGTTTGGAAATGATTTTTGAAATCAATTTGGAAATCATATATCCGTAGTTATTTGGAAAATCTAAATTTCACAATGGGAATTTTGTTTTAAAAATAAACATCGGTTTATTTTTAAAGGTGTGAAATGAAATTTACAGATTTGGAATATAAATTAAAATAAACTCAGAAGATTTATTAATTGATATAAATGGAAAGAGAATTCTTCCCTAGAAAGCCAAGTATATTTTTAAAGTAGCTTCTGAAGTATAAATTAAAAGTTCTAGAAATTGATTTGAAAGAATATTGTCGGAGAAATTATTTTTGGATTTGTTTTAAATCTTTAAAGTAAAAATTTATGGAAATATTTATAAAAGGGATTATTTTAAAGATTAAATTTGATATTTGATTTAGAAAGTAGTTATTTAAATACTTATACTCTATATACTAATTTTATTTTTGAAATTAGTTTGGACTTGAAGTATCATATGAGGTATTAGCATAATATTTTCATAATTAATAGGTAAGCAAGTGTTTTAAAAAATAGCTTTATTTTAAATATTTCCAAGTATTTATATGTTTGGATTAGTAGTTTAAATATTTTAAAATATTTCAACTCGGCAAATTTTCAATGGAATCAAATAAATATTTGGAAATTTATTCCCCGTGAGGAAAGTGACTTGGAATTTGTTTCAAAAGATTAAAAGGCGAAAAGTGATTCGAAATTTGTTTTCAAATAGTTGAAGTGTTAAAATTATATCTTGCAAAGATATTTTGAAAATAAATAATTTGGGAAAATTCTTTAAACCTCGGTGATCTTCGTGAATATTGTTTGATAGTGATTGTTGTGAATATTGATTGATAGTTAAATAACCGACTATCAAAATTGGCCTTCAAATGGCATTTGAATTTCAATGCGGCCGTGGGTCGGATTCCAAATGGATATCCAAAAACCACATCGAACCTTTGTGATTGCGATGGATCTTTTATTTAAAAGATCTAAGTGAAAATTTGTTATGAATTACTTGAATCTGAATGTAACACTTATTTTTAAAATAAGCGCTCGTTATTCGGATTAGCCGGGAGAGGACTTTGTGTCATAAAACACATTCTGAATAATGATACGAGGAAATGGGATTGCATTTAAAGATGGTGTTGAAGACCAAGTATTTTCGAAAACGAAAGGATTACCTGTCGAATGTCTCTGCACCGAGTTGCTCCAGTATAGAGATTTGATCACCCTTTGTGATGGGGATTTCGGACATGATTAGTGAATATCCGGAATGCAAGGGCTTCTTTGAAGTGCCTTCGGTTCCGTTCGATCCCAGAATGGACTTGTATAGATGTGTGTCTGAGGTTACACTTTGAGATGTAAAGCTGGTTTCTATCAAATACATTTCTATTGGTGGCGGAGAATTTATTCTCTTAGCTTAACACTATTCTCTGAGATGTACGAGCTCAGAGGTTATGTAGTTGATGGTTACTAGTGATACATTCCTAATTTGATAATGTGGCATACGAAGTGCTCCCGATCATTTGTTGATCGAAGCATGGCTTTTGTGAAAGGCGTAGCTTTGTGGATGAGACTTCGTCGAACCTCACAACCCAGAAATGGCCGTAACAGGAATGTTGTAGCAAGACAATTTGGGGGTAGCACCCTTAGGGTATGTCCATTTCCTTCTGGAAAAGGGTGGTATCATGGTATGGAGCCTAGATACTTAACTTAGGTGGTTACTGCAAAATTTATTGCTTTATGATTGTTGCTTAATGGTTGAGGATCCTCGGATAAAGGTCGGTAACGACCGGGGATGGCATACTCCTGGTACATACTCATGTTATAGCTGTATTACAGCGTGGGGTAACTCGCCTTGTGTTGGGAGAGATCCGGTTAGGTTCTCAGGGACGTCCCGGTACAGGCGTTCCATTTCAGTGTAGGAAGTTCCTTTGCCTGACCATTGTTGGAACTCCAAAAAACAACACGCGCCCTGTACGGTTTTACTGTATAACTTGCCATGGTATATGGCGGTATCCTGCTATTGAACATGGTAGGTATAGTAGGCTTACAATAATGGTTGTATGCTAGCTAAGATTATTATTATACTTTCGAAACGTTTTCTGCACTATGCACTAATGATAATATCAAATGGCTTTCGCGTATCAAGCATGTTTGACTATCATAATGGTCTTCAAATGTTTTGGAAAAGTGTTTTAAAGGGATGAAAGCACTAAACTCTTATCGGTTGCTGGAAAATAATTCCGATGATGATCGCGACATCATCGGTGTCCATTTTCGAATTTCCAGGAGAGGAATTGCTGCCAAATTATTTTAAAAAGGAAGTTGCTAGGAAAACTAGTTTGGGTTTTGGAATTCAAAAGATAATTTGAATTGATTTTCAAAAATGATTTTGAAATGTTGGAAAGGCTGTAGAATCTGATAAAAATAGTTATGGAATAAAATTTATTAAGATGGAAAATAAATTGGGAATGAATGATTAAATTTACAATTGCAATTAAATGAAAGTGAAATTGAATGTTGAAATTCATTTCCAATTTGTAAGTAAATAGAATTGGAATTGGAATTGAGTTTGATTTGTGATAAACAAAGCAAAGTATTGAAATTAAATTAGTGAGTGAAGCTAATTGAAGGGATGACAAATTTGATATGGTTTGAAATGAATTGAATTCAATATTTCTAAATAAAAGGTAAATTAAATTCATATGGAATTTGAAATCCAGTTTAATATAAGAAGTTATAAACTCCAATGGTGAAGTGAAGAATAAATATAAAAGGCTATATGAAATATTTATTGGACTTAAGAAATAAATGGTAAAATTCTTAAGTAAAATTTGAAGTTGCGAAAATATTCTAAATTAATAAGTGAATAAAAATTAAACTGGAAATCGTGAAATGGCAATTGTGAATAAGTGAATTAAGAATGAATGTGAATAAAAGAAAAGAAATTGATAAAGCCAATAATAAATTCGGAATAAATACGAAAGATGTATGTATATTATTTTATTCGCAAAACTATTTGATCTAGAATTCGAGCATAAATTTTTGAGACAGTTATATCGATCCGAGTTAGAATTTTTCACTCGATTTTCGATGATGAACCTGGATATGGATTTTTGGTTGATTCTAGAAATTCTCTATCATCGTTATAATTATACAAGGAGAATGACGGTTTCTGATCAAGAAACCAGATCTGAGTTCGCACTAGAAAGTCGGGTGGACGATACCAGTTCGGAAGTGAAATTGTGAGATCGAGTGAACGATCGATTTCGGTATTGCATACGAATGATAAGTATATCATATGGATTTGAATGAAATAAATATTCAAACTTGTGTAAAGGAATGTGCAAAATAAATTTGAATGTTGTAATTGGATATCATGGATAGTATGATACAGGTGTCCTAAAGGAAAATGGAATTGGGATTTTGATTTCGAAGATAAAAGTTTGAATTTCTCGAAAAGGTATATATTTGAATTTCAGTATGAAATTTGATGATCTTGTCCAGCCGCTTGGCTTTTCATTTTCATTTTGGAATCTGGGGGCCCGTGGTGCCATTTTTGTAGTCGTACCGAGCTAGTCGTGCAAACGAGACGCCGGTGAAATTTTTTGAAAATTTAGGGAACTAGACAAAATTTTGAGAAAGTTTTAAAATTTTGAATTTAAATTTGAATTTTTGAGAAAATAAAATTGTTTGGAAACCATGGAAGGTTTTGGAAAGTTAGTTGAAGGAAAAAAATGACGAGTCTTAAATAAAAGGATTTGCTTTGGCAAGTTGATAGAACTGTTGGTTTTGCAAAAATAATGAATGGGTTAAGGATTTTTCTTCTTAGCTACTAATTTCGGGACGAAATTCTTTTAAGAGGGGAATAATGTGACGACCCAGAATTTTGAACATTAGAAATTGAAATATTTATTTAATTCTAAATGATTGAAAGTTATTTTAACTTGAATTTCAAATGTCAGAATGAATTTTGCAATTTAATTATTGAAGTTGGGTAAAAAAAATTGAATCTCCGATTTTAAGCCTGTTAAAAATAATTTGAAGGCTTGGAAAATGTATATTGATAATACTGAAGATAACGGAAACTTCAAAATTGAATTTGAAACTCTTTTGTTCAGTTTTGAAATTATATCGTTTAAATCAATATTCAAAAATAGCCTTCCGAGGCACAGTCTCGGATTTCGACGAAACCAGTTACATTGGATCCGTAATGTTATATTATTATCGGATTTCAATTTTCTTAATGTTTGGAGTGATCGTTTGATCGTACAATAAGCAAACGCACTGAATTTAAATTGAAAATTCATTTTACTATCTGGGTCCAAAATGGCTATCTTCTCCATACCATCGAATTTGGACTCGAAACCTTTTCCATTGCGTTCGGAATAGGGGTTTAACCTTATGAACGTCTGGTGGCACGCCTCGACAGGAAGTTGAAATTTTGAGTTGCGGAATTGATACAATTTGAATTTGAATTTAAATTTAAAATATAACATATATGTATTTAATATAATGTTTCTCAGGCCAAATATTAACAGGTTTCTTCTTCCTCAACACTTGGCACTTGTTATTGACACGCGTTTGAGAAAGGAAAAATAAAAAAATAAAAAATTTATTCGTTCAAAACAAAAGAAATGAAAACGAAAGAATTATCTTTCGTTCAAAAAAATCAATACAATGGCCCCGCTCTATCTCTCTCTCAATTTCGAATCAAAAGCAAAGCATATTCAATCATTCGAAATAAAAAAATGGGGACTTTGTTTGATTCAAAGCACGAGCGACCGAAAGAAAAAAACCGACTCAAATCGCGATTCATTCGATTGAGCTCGAGATGGAAGGATTGCCGGCGGTAGAGTTTTGGGAGGCTCGCGAAAGGTCGTGCGACGTTCGTGCCTGATGGTGGCAGAGACGCGCGCTCGTGAGAGGTGGTGGAATCATGTAAGACGCGCGATGGAGTGTGGGGGGGATTCGAGCAGTTCTAGGGCATCGCGTCGTTACAGCAACGACGTTGGCATCGCGTCGTGGGAATTCGCGACTGAAGCAATCGATGCGCGACAAGCAGCTCACGACGGTGGGTGCTGCAGCGTTGCACTCGAACTCGATCAGGAAGCGATGGCCTCGCGTGAGTGGAGTAAAGGTCGATGGTGTCGTCACAGTCTCGAAGGCGAGGCGGCGCGCGAGGCAGGGGGTTCAACTCGAGATGACTTGGGTTTCAATCGTCTTAAGCTTAACAGTGAGGTAATTCATGTTTTATAAATTTAAATAGAATAAATAAATATTTATTTCTATGCAGCAAATTTATTTTACAGTATATATATATATATATATATATATATATATATGTATGTATGTATGTATGTACATAGGAAGAAACACATGTAGTAAATGTATTTGTTCTGCGGTGAAAAGTAAAACAATAAAGGGTGTTTTGTTTAGTTCAAAAATATGTATACAAGTTTTGAAAAAACATGATTTTATTTTACAAGTGGAAATTAAAAATATATAAGGGTTTATATATAGGAAATTTGACTTATATAAATTGTCTTTATATGCAGTTTTAAAATTATAATAAAATAATATATTAAATAAAATTTCTTTTCAATTTAATTTTCATTTAAATAAATTAGTGAAAAGGGATTTGTTTAAAATAAATTATTAAAGATATTAGTTTGAAATTAAATCTTAATTAAATTATCAAAGGAATTTAATTGTTCGATTTTTTCGAATATTAACAAATTGTATAATTGTTTATACAAGGTCTAAATTGCAAAGAAAACACGCTGGAATGGAAATGGGTTGTATGCTTAAGCAAAGGTGAGATCTTCTCACTCAATCAGATTTTTCTAATTTAATTTTAAATAGTTAAATTTAAAAGTGATTAATTATGTGCTTGGATGATAAATAATTATCAGTTGTATTGAATTAAACCTATGCGCCGCATAATAGCGGATGATATTTATAAATCCCATATATCGTGATATTCCACCTCGAAGTGGAATGGGTATTTAATTGTTGTGCCAACGTCTGTGGAAGTAGGAAAAACAGGTTGGAGAGATCCAACTGGATTCCTCAAATAATTGAATTTGTTTCAATATTGTGGTTGATTTAATTATAATCCGTGTGTGATTATATTGTGATTGAGATCATTGAAGGCTAAAATTTAGCCGAATATATTTTTGGTATCGTAGGATACCAGAAATAAATACAATTGGACTTTTTTTAATTTAAGTGGAAAATCTATAGTGAAATCCTATTGAATAAATTTCAAAATATGGGAAAAGTTTAATAAATGGATTTCAAGTAATAATAATCAAAAGGTGAAGAATTTATTTTAAAAATACGGGTTTTAAATAATTTTGAAGAGACAAAGAAATTTATTTTAAAAATAAATTTGGAAATTGATTTGGTGTTTGGAAATGATTTTTGAAATCAATTTGGAAATCGTATATCAGTAGATATTTGGAAAATTTAAAATTCACAGTGGGAATTTTATAAAGAAAAGGGAATTTTGTTTTAAAAATAAATGTTGGTTTATTTTTAAAGGTGTGAAAAGAAATTTATAGATTTGGAATGTAAATTAAAATAAATCGAGAAGATTTATTAATCGATATAAATGGAAAGACAATTCTTCCCTGGAAAGGCTAGTATACTTTTAAAGTAGCTTTTGAAGTATAAATTAAAAGTTCTAGAAATTGATTTGAAATAATATTGTTGGAGAAATTATTTTTGGGAATTGTTTTAAATTTTTAAAGTAACGATTTATTTAAATAATTATAAAAGGGATTATTTTAAAGATTAAATTTGATATTTGATTTAGAAAATAGCTATTTAAATGCTTAGACTCTATCTACTAATTTTATTTTTAAAATTAGTTTGGACTCGAAGTATCATATGAGGTATCAGTATAATATTTTCATAATTAATATTTAAGAAAGTGTTTAAAAAAATATAGTTTTATATTAAATATTTCCAAGTATTTATATGTTTGAATAAGTAATTTAAATGATTTTAAAATATTTGCACTCGGCAAATTTTCAGTGGAATCAAACAAATATTTGGAAATTTATTACACGTGAGGAAAGTGATTTGGAATTTATTTTAAAAGATTAAAAGGCGAAAAGTGATTTAAAATTTGTTTTCAAATAGTTGAAGTGTTAAAATTATATCTTGCGAAGATATTTTGAAAATAGATAATTTAGGAAAAATATTTAAACCTTGGTGATTGTCGTTAATATTTTTGATAATGATTGTTGTGAATATTGGTTGATAGTTAAATAACCGACTATCAATATTGGCCTTTAAATGGCATTTGAATTTCGATGCGACCGAGGGTCGGATTCCAAATGGATATTCGAAAACCACATCGAACCTTTCTGATTGTGATTGTTCTTTTATTTAAAATATCAAAGTGGAAATTTGTTGTGAATTACTTGAATCTGAATGTAACACTTATTTTTCGTTATTCGGATTAGCCGGGAGAGGACTTTGTGTCATTAAACTCGTTTTGAATAATGATACAACGAAATGGGATTGCATTTGAAGATGGTTTTGAAGACCGGGTATTTTCAAAACTGAACGAATTACCCGTCGAATGTCTCTGCACCGAGTTGCTTCGGCGTAGAGATTTGATCATCCTTTGTAATGGGGATTCCGGACGTGATTAGTGAATATCCAGATTGCAAGAGCTTCTTTGAAGTGTCTTTGGTTCCGTTTGATCTCGAAACAGACTTGTATGGATGTGTGTCTGATGTTACACTTTGAGATGTAAAGCTGGTTTCTATCAAATTCATTTCTGTTGGCGGCGGAGAATTTATTCTCTTAGACTAACACCCTTCTCTAAGATGTACGAGCTCAGAGGTTATGTAGTTAATGGTTACTAGCGATACATCTCCAATTTGGTAATGTGGCATACGAAGTGCTGCTGATCATTTGTTGATCGAAGCATGGCTTTTGTGAAAAGCGTAGCCTTATGGACGAGGCTTCGTCAAACCTCACATCCCGAAAATCGTCGAAAGAATGTTGCAGCAAGACAATTTGGGGGTAGCGCCCTCAGGGTATGTCCATTTCCTTCTGGAAAAAGGGTGGTATCATGGTATGGAGCCTAGATACTTAACTTATGTGGTTACTGCAAAATTTATTTCTTTTTGATTGTTGCTTTGTGGTTGAGAATCCTCAGATAAAGATCGGTAACGACCGGGGATGGCATAATCATTGTAGTTGCTCATGTTATAGCTGTATTACAGCGTGGGGTAACCGCCTTGTGTTGGCAGAGATCCGGTTAGGTTCTCAAGGACATCCCTCCAGGGGCGTTCCATTTTGGTATAGGAAGTTCCTTTGCCTGATCATTGTTGGAAATCCAAAGAAAAAATACGCGCCCTATACGATTTTAGTTGTATAACTTGCCATGGAATGTGGCGGTAACCTGCTATTGAACATGGTAGCTATAGTAGGCTTACCATGAGTATGGTGGTAACATACTCATGGTAGTTGCTCATGTTATACATTTAAAATGTTTTCTGTAATATGCACTAATGATAATATCAAATGGTTTTCGCTTATCAAGCATGTTTGACTATCATCGGGAGAAATCTCCTCCAATTCTGCGTTTGCATTGTGTGTATGACGGGAGGCCTTACGGTAGTTTCATTTTCCAAAAGCATAGCGGGTTTCTTTTTATTTTCTTTGTGAAAATAACTATTTTTAAGATCTAACACCAGTCTCATGACTGACCTGGAGTTTATTGTTCCCTTTCTAAACTCTGGGTGCCCAAAGTTTTCCTCACAAGCAGCCTAGAGTCAGGTTATCACTATTCTAGAGCGAAGTCAGAAAAGTTGCTGTGGAGATCTGGAGTTCAAGCTGGATAGCGAGACGTATCACTTATACTATATAGTGTCCATTGCATTTGGGTTGGTGCAAGTCAAAATTTCTATGTAAGCAAGTTAAAATAACTGCCATTGCTTGTATTGTGTCATTGTAAACTTTGATGATATATGTATGAACTGAAATAGTGCTTCTGTTTTAAAGATATTCATTTGTTTATTATATTTGTTCCCTGCGAAATGTGAGATTCTATTATTGTTTCTATTTCTTCTTCTATCTTCTTCTTTTTAAACCCTAACGGTTCGGTTTTTCGGCATTCGATTGTACGGCATTTGATACAGTGGACGTATTGATGTCGACTTTCAGAAGTCGTATAATGGGGTCGTTACAAAAATAAAGATCAACGTGCTATTCAAAAGGTTATACGATTATTTATACCCGAAGTCAATAAATTGATTTTGTATACTGTATCAAATCTTATTCAAGTACTCTAGCTTATGTGTGCTTGGTGTCCCTGAAATTCAAGTGGGCGTGCTTGTGTCCTATCTGAATCAAGTGGGCGTGCTTTGTGTCCCATTTGAATCCAAGTGGGAATGCTGATGTCCCGTCTGAATACAATGAGTGTACCAAGAGCACAAGAAATCTAGAGGGTTTGTCTCGTAGTCTTGAAATTGAAATTGTACAAACTTTGATATTTGAAAAGAAATCTATATTAGAAATTATACAAGACTGGATGTAGGGTAACTCCAAACCAGAATAAAAATCCTTATGTGATCTCTCCAAGTCTTTACTTTTTACTTTTACTGCATTTATATCTATCTGTATTTGCATCTATGATTGTCAGTTTGCATTGATTAAACTTTAATCTTAAAAGAATTCAAAACAATTCATAAAAGTTATTTCTAGTAGGAAAAGGTAAAAGTGTCGCCTCACAAGGCTCATAACTCGAAATGACTAAAATCAGCAGATGCTGGTAAAGCTATGTGGTTTAGTACAATTAGGAACATTATTCCTTGATCTAGAATTAGGATTTACAGATTTGATATGCACGCGTGGCGATCGAGGGTTAATATATAAAGCCTCGGTGCTCGAGGGATGATGTTATCCGGTATGTCATTTGAAAGGGACAGCCGACTCAGTGTTTGTGGGGGGGTTCATATACGACCCTTGGGACATTTTGTTAGAGGTGTATTTTGGTTGGTGGTACCCCGGTGCCTTATCATTTTTGGAATCCAATCTCCAGTACGTTCCTTATGGTTTTAGTTATAGGACCTATTACTGTTGAATGTAAATATGGGTAACCATTCCAAATATGTTATATATTTATTTTAAACCCTTATCATAATATAACTGGATTTTATAATAAAAATGGTTTGGTTATCGTAGGTAAAATCCTGACCTTGTTTATGTGCGACATGGTCTTGCGAGATATCTTTATTCTTAAAAGGTTTTATAATATTAAAAATTTATTTGATTGTGTTTCTCACGTTGGTAAACTAGACTGATCCGGGTTTTTTTTCTTTATAATGTTGGGGTCATCCCGAGCATATATTAAGATTTAGTTATGGATGCTTTGGAGCTTTAGAAGACAAGCTGGATGCTTCCAAGATGTATTCTCATATTTTCTTTTAATTTCACTATATTTTCTTGTTTTTATATGTTAGAAATTTTAAGGACAGACTATTACAACTTTCCAAGCTGATGATAGGTTAGTTACTCTGATTTATGTTGTATATCGTAGTTTGCTTTTATAAAGATCATTGGTACATTATGTATTACTCATCACGTTGTGAAATAATGTTCTGTCTCTTCTTTTCTTTCACTCCAACAATCTGTCTTTTGGCGCTTGGATGCTTAGCACGTGAATATTGTGGATGTATCAACGTCGAATTCTAAGGTTCTAAAAGGTAGGTCATTACACGTTGTATCAAAGCTTAGGTTGAGCGAACACCTAGGCCTTGATGGCGTAAACTCATTGGAGATACAGTAAGCAACACCTAAGAATGAGTTTCCTGAGTGTGTGTGTGTGTGTGTATGAGGGATCATATTTGTTAATGCTGTAAAAATGTTTTATATTGTGTTGATTGGTCTGTCGAGTGGCATATGGATTCTGGTGAATACAAGGAGCTAAAAGGTTGATAGAGATATCTAAATACTTGAACATGGAAAACCAACACAATGTTGTTTTAAAGTTGGTAAACAAAATAATTTTACCTAGAATTATAATTTATATATAAAAGAATAATTTATAAAAATTGATATAGTTTTTTGTGATGTGTTTGTTTATGAGGAAATGATAATATCTAATTATTATCATTTACTGTATAATTAGTCATGCTCGTCCAGTTTTGGGCATTGACTATTATTGATTTTTTAGGTAGACAGAAATTATAGGAACATTTAAACGAACATCTTATGAATTAAGTTTCGTAGTAAGGCGTTCGATGGAGATGTTAATTTAAAATTTGCTTTATTAAAAGAGGTTCATTAAAAAAAAGTTAGGATATTTTAAAATAAATATTTAGGAAATGATTTTATAAAGATGATTTTATAAATTTTGGCTTATAAAAAAGGTGTTTTATAAATAAAAGGATTTTTGAGAATTCAAATCCCATGGTCTTCGAAAAAGGATTTCAAATGATTTTTGAGAAGAGTAATAATATTATACTCGAAGGTATTTTTAAGTATAAACATTTTGGGAAGAAAATTTTAAAATAAGGTATATTTTCTTTGGATTGGTTCAGGGCATGAGTCTAGATTTGTTTTGCGATGATCTGAATAATCTTCTGAGTGTTGATCAGATGTTTGGGCTATATATGTATATTTTCTTATGGGTTAAAATATATAATATCTTTTTGAAAAGGATTTTGAAATAAAATGGTCAAGTTTTTTGTGTTAGCTGGTTTTATTTTTGTTAGTTTTAGATGAAATTTTGAGGTCAAAATTCTTTTAATGGGGAAAGAATGTAATGATCCTAAATTTTATAATTTTGATTTTGGGAATATTTAATTAATTTTAAATATTCGATTATGGTTTCTACATAAAATGAAAAGCAATTTGATAATTAAAAATAATTTATAGGATTTTTTCGAAAGTTTTAATTTAGAAAATATTTAAATTAGCGTTTGATGTGTTTTCAACAAATATTAGTATTTTTGAAATTTAATAAAATTTGATAACCAATGTATTTTATAACTCGTGTCGCATTATTGTACGTAATCGCATTTTTAAATCTGTCGTTCTCGGTTCGTACACGAATGGGATATTATATAGAGCATCGCTAATCTTTCTTTTCAATTTTTTTTAAATCAAATCAAATTCAAAAATATTTTAAACTAGCATTAATGTGACTTACCTTGGTTTGATGGGTTATGTTGAAGTGTGGATTTTGGTTAGCTTGGATTTAAATTAATGTTTTGGTTATAAGAATATCACCTCATCTCAACACATAACTCTTCACTTCTTTTTCCACTTCTCTACCTCACTTTCTTCTTCTTGCTTCTTGCTGGCATTGTGTTGCTATTTTACGTCTCTTTGTATATTTGAAAACAAAGAAAAACAAACCAACCTTTCCTTCTCAAAAGTCCCTAACTCCCATTCTATTCACAATTTGCCAAAGTGATCAACATGAAAGTTATTCATTTGTTTTAAATTTATGAATTTAAGTTTGTCAAAACTTTTTAATGCCGTAACTCATTCGTATTAAATTTATTTAACCACGAGATTTTGCATTAGACTATTGATGTGTACAACACCTTGGTATAAATTGTTGTTAGTTCTAACGTAGTATAAATAGATGATAAAATAATTCTTGTTGAACATAATTACGTTGTTTTAATTAATAACATAGTTAAATAACTATACTTCATTGATGACATCTATTAAGCAAAATAAAATATCGTTCTACTGTACTGAAATTAAATAGATTACCGTGGACATCTATTTAGCAGAATAAATCCTCATTCTGCTATTATATTAATTTGAACATTTACTTGATATACTAGTTGATTGATATTGGATAAGTGATGTGTTAGATATTGATTGTTAATTATGGATTTTATTTACATATATGCTTGTCTATGTAAATACCCATAATACGACTTGGAAAGTTAAATTTAAGTAAATGGTAGCTTATTCAAGTATCATTATGATCACTAAGCCTCTTTTTGAATTTGAAATTTTGCTAAATTAACTTAAATTTTATAACATGTTAGGTATTATATAATTATAATTGATTTAAATATAGAGAGGAATGATGTTCTAAGTTAATTAATTGTTTTATTAATGATGTTTTAAAGTTAATTAGTTATTTTATTAACGGTGTTTAAATTTGAATTAGTTATTTTATTAGTGATGTTAAAAGTTAATTGATTATTTATTTATGTTTTTTAAAGGTAATTAAATTATTTTATAAAAACGTTTATAAATAAAGAATTGTTTTATAAAAGGAATTTTACTTAATAAATGCTATTTTGTAAAAAAGTATTTATAAATTTTATTTTGTAAAAGAGATTTATAAACGGTATTTTGTAAAAGAGATTTATAAATGGTATTTTATAAATAAAAGAGAGATTTGTAAAGGATAATTTATAAATAAAAGAACGGATTAATAAGTGGTATTTTAATAATAACGTAGATCAAAGGATCTTTATAAAGGTTTTTTACAAAGGAGTTTATAAAAGGAGATATATAACTGAGTATTATAAAATAGAAATGAGATTTGCAAATAATTTTAGAGATTTACAAAAGGAATTTTACAAATAATTTTATAGATTTATAAAATGAAGCTTTCAAATAATTTTAGATATTTATAGAAGAAGTTTTATAAATTAAATTGGAGATCTACAAAAGGACTTGTAAATATGAAATGGTTTTTACAGAAAAGGGAATTTTATATAAGAATAAAATTTGAGGTTTATAGAAAAAATGTTGTGAATTTGTTTTGGACTTGTATAATATGATTTTTGAATTATAATATACCCCTTATAGTTTGTGAATATACTTATACCATTTTATAAATATAACGAAAGGTTTTTCAAGTATTGAAAGTGAAATGGCTTGTGAATATACTTATACCATTGAAATAAGTATATGAATATTTAAAGATAAATAATTGAAAAGAGATTTAATTCATGAAAGACGAACTAAAGAGGCTTAGTGGTTTCCATATAAATTTAAATCTCTAATTTGAATGTTTGTTTTATTGAAAACCGAATATCAAATTTAGCCCTATATAACTACGGAAATATCTAAAAGGAACACAAGAATTATATGGTACAGTTATATTCGATGATGTTGTACTATACGTATAAACTTGTGTGTTCTTATAGGATAAATGGTAAGGAAATCCATCTTCTTAAACTATTAGGAGGCGATCTCCACTCTTATATATTGTCTGTTCTAAAGAATAGGAGTTGAGTTTACCGAAATCTATCGATTGGTTATGGAGTGTCCATTAGGGAGTGAGATGACTCAAAACCGTAACTCTCCAAAACCATATGTGTGTTCTACAGTTTGGAAGAAGTTCATGATTGATTCGAGATGATGGAATTGAAGAAGAAGTTCTTCGAAGTGCAAAGGCTACCTGCTACTAATCCTAAGGATGTAGTAGAAGTAATGCATTCGGTTTATTTTCAAATAGATGATTTTTCCAATGAATATGTAGAAATCTATCATTTTTAAAAAAATCCCTAAATAGATGAGTGCCAATAAGGTTACGAAAAACTCATGTATTTCAAAAACATTTTCGATGGAAGGATTTGCAATAAGATTGAAATAACTTTCAGTTTTCAAAGGGTATGTTAATAAAAACTTCTATATTCTAAAAAGGCTATGATTTGCAATAATTTATGATTATGAAACATATTCTAATGCTATAAGCTCCAGAGATGTCATTTTCTGAAAATAAACTATTATTGTTGAAACTAATTCGATTATTACAAAACAAACCTGGATTCTAATTGACTTACCTCTTGGTGCTAAACCAATAGGATGTAAATGGATATTAAAAAAAATATGAACACATTTGGAACCATCAATAAGTTTAAGGCTGAACTAGTTGTTAACGGTCATAACAAAGATTTGTAATAGACTACTTTGATACATAAGCTCATGCTGCTTATGTATCTTCTGTTTGTTGTTTCATAACACACACATCCGTTTATAAATCAGTTGTACACCAGATTTTCTAAATATATTTTTAAACAAGACATATACATAAAACAACCGAAGGGTTTACTATATTTAGAACCGTAAGTTTGTAATTTGAAGAAATATCTTTATAGTCTAAAGCAAGCATCAAATGCAATGAAATTATAAGTTTAATAAAGTGGCATTATCACATGATTTCGTCATCAATGGTGATGATAAATGCAATTATAACAAAGCAAATAGAATCGATCATGGTATAATATGTGTATGTGTGATAGCATGCTTGTATTCAATTTCATTATATTTTGTGATAAATAAAAAATGAAGTTTCTATCCTCTATGATTAATATAAAAAATTTAAGAGATTTAGATGTAATATTAGGAATTAAAATCCTAAGTAAAGAGGAAACATTAGCACTAACCCAACCATCGAAATGTTCTCAAAAAGCAAAATCATTTTAATGACAAACCAGCGCCAACTACATTAGATCCTAGCATTAAACTAGTAAAGAATGATGGTTAAACTACTTAACAACTTGAGTATTTCAGTATTGTTGAAAGTACTATAATATCATCCTCATAAATGATGCATTTCCAACAAAAAGTACGAATGTACGTATGATTAACAAAGTGATAGAATTCAAATATGAAAAAAACACATGCATTGAAACTGAGGGTATAGTAAAACATACCATGTAATTGTAATAATTTAAGTAGAAAAAGAATGGTATAATTCTAATCAAAATTGCCCATGTAGGTCTTGAACCTACGTCATTTGCGTTTTTAGCATAATGCTTTAACCAAATGAGCAAATGGCCATCCAGCACGGTCGGAGTTGTGCGAGTACTTGTTGATACATTATGTGTTTAAAAGATTACTAGGTAATTATTTATCTAATTGTAGGTCAAATCATGACCAATCGGACCAAAATCAACTCGACCCATTATGCGATCCATCATATTTGTTATATTTAAAACAAGGTCAATACGACCCAACCTGCTTCATTCATGACTCAACCCATTTAATCCATTTAGAAAACATAAAAAACTACAAATTGTAAAATGTCTAATAGATTAAAGAACCGCTCAAATTTCCTAATACTAATAAAAACTACATGTATGAAAGCATAAAACCGCATCAAAGGCATAGATTAAGCCAAGCGGAAACAACACTAAATATCATCGAAACAGCACTAAATAACATGAAAACTGCATATAGCATTGAAACTGCACCAAATAATACCAAATCTACATTAAATGTAATAAACAGTAGTTTAATTTTATGTACCGAATCACATATTGTCCTTAACTATAAATCCAAAAGCATATTAAATCATATAAACTAAAGTTAAGTCTACTCTTCTTTATAATACATTTTCACCTCTTTTCCAACACCTCCACATGCAACAAAATTTAGAAAGCATATAAGTTAAAAAAAGTATTTCTATAGTTAATGAATTGAACTTTCTAATCATGTGAATACGTATCATATTCTATGAAGAATAAGGGACATACATACATGTTATATAAAACTTGCATTATACCTTTTCAGTGTTATAGGCAACATAAAGAAAAGATCCCCTATTATAAGATTTGATGATTTATGTGATTTCTTTTTAGTCAGGGATTTAATGATTTTGTAAAGCTATTATAAGTAATCTTGTTTGTAATATAGATGTCTAATTTATATATGGTGGTTGCAAGAATTTTCTCATTACTATCAGAACTAAAGGAAAGGTATATACCTTAGGTCCTATGTTACCCAAATTAGAATAAATTACATGAATGTCATGACAAAACACTTCATATTTTCACCTTAAAGCAATCAAAATATGGTGTTAAGAATTGAAGAAATACTAATTGAATTTATAATTTCATCTCCCTTTCTTTTTCAAGAACATGAATCTATAGTAGTTGCCTAACATTAACATCAAAATTAATTTAAATACAAGGCATCATGTAAATATAAAATACGTGGTTTTCTTCCTTTTAAATTTACTTTTGAATTTAGTTATTAGAGAATACACGTTATTATTACAGATACCTGTAAATACATGGACTCGTACATAGTGTTAATTATTTTTTGGAAACTCATATCTTTTCGGTTTCTAGACATAAACAAGACACTATTTAATTTTTATGTTAAATTAGTGCAAACTCGTGCTGCATATTTGGTTTTTCTACAAAATAACTGTATTAAAATAATTCAAACATAAATGCAATTTTTTATATATTGTATCGATATATGTGCATATAACCCACTTTAAGTTCGTGATCCTTATTAAGTGCACCATTTTTTCAAAAGAACATAAAGATAATTCAACTTCAAATGTGTTCAAATGGATTAAAAAATTGATTATAATAAATATTATATTTCACTAAACAATTCCAAACTGAAGTATCGGACAAAATATCTTATTCAAATAAAGTACGAAAATATTCTAAAAAAATGAAAATGAAATTCTATCTAAATATCTTGTACAAAGAAAATTGATACCAGTATTTGTTTTTAGAAACATCCTAACTTTGTTTGTGCAAAGATAAAAATTAGTACCAATATGAAGAAAAAATTAGGTCCGTTGATTTCCACACCGAATATGGCATTATATTTTACAAAAATATAAAAATTCCACAAAATATGTACAATCATGCATGTTGATAAAACTCCTTATTTGTATAACTTTAATTTAGTTAATTGTAAAAATACACATTACACCTTGGAACAATAACAATTCTATCTACATAATTTATTTTATAATGGATACATATGAGCTTTCATAGAGTTAAACAGAAAACACTTTCATATTAGTATTGATGACTATATGTTAATCAAGATAATTCATAAATATTACAGACACATTGAATATGAATAAAAAAATGATTATATATTAGCAAATGATTGAAGCTTTAACAATGATTTTTTTCTTTGAATACCATCGTTATAAGGATGGATACGAGATTAAAATATCAATTACCTCTCTATAGTTTTAGAAACCCTTTTTTCAACATATTATAAGAAAGTGAGCATCATTCTTTTCAAGTTCAAATTTTCATTTCTTTACTATAACAAAACATACTAAATTACATATAGTAAGTTTTCCTGAATTAAAAGGTTAAAAATAATATGCATTTGCAAATATATATTAAGGAATAATATAAATTTTTGTACTTAGTGTAACATGTTTCAAAAAAATAAAAACATCGGGAACTCCGAATGTACAAAATTTCTTTAACATCAAAGCACAAATTTCTATGCATAAAATTCATTTGGTAATATGATTTCCTTACGATCTATCTGGACTGGAGCAAGATGGAAATAACCAAAAAAAAATTAGTACTCTTTTTGACAGCTTACTATAGCATGAGAAAGATAAAACGAAATATAGGTTATGCATTCAAAACAATGGACCCACAATTAAATTATTTTCGTCTACACTATGTGAAAATCAACAATAAACTAAAATAAATGTAATAAACAAAATGCTATTATCATTATTCATAGATCATAACTGCTAATCGATTCTTTTAACTTAATGTTTAATAAAGGGTAAATATGATATTTAAAAAGGAAACTTAAATGAAGGAGAAGGTCAACTAGCTAACATACATACATATACACACACATACACACACACATATATATATACACACATGCATATATATATATATATATATATATATATATACACACATATATATACATGCATACAAACATATATATATATATATATATATATCATATATTTATTATATAATATAATTATTACTTTCTACATTTCTCATTCTAAGCATATTATTAAAAATAATATTTCAAGTAGGGTTTAAAGGAGATTAGGGTTTCGGTAAAGGAGTAAATTATGGCTAAGAACGAGTATTTGGTAGCCAAAATACTAAAATTATGTAATTGGATGGAATAAAATCAAAATATATAACACAAATTAAGGAGAATAAAATTCTATTTCTGAAAGCACAAGAGAAAAGATGATGTGAAAACATATATTAGACATTTTGTGTAATTTAATTAATAATGCAGCCGGAATAGATTATTTTCTCAAATGAAAATCAATAAATAAATATGGTAGTAATCATTAACAAATCAAATAAGTAAATAATCAAACACCTAAAATACATCCACTGTTAATAATTTCCTAAAATATAACCATTATTAGACAATTAAAATCATATATCATATCAATCATTAGTTAAAATCAAATGTAGTAATAAAAAATCAATCAAAATATAAAGAAAACTTCATTATTATTAGAAAAATATCATACTAAATAAATTATATATAGAGTAAATTTTATCTAATAATCAACAAGATTGATGAACAAATGATTAGGAAGTAATCAAAAATCAATAAGTTTTGGTCATTTTTCTCAAAAAAATCAATAAGGTTTGGTAAATAATATTTACTACTCACTGACAAAGATTGTTTTTTTATAGGTATTATCAATTGTCTCTATAAATTTTACTTTGCAATTAACTTATTATTGAAAAAGTACTTCCATGTAATGTCAATCCTAATAATATCTTTTCTCATTTGTAAATAAATAGTTGATGCATGAGTATTCCTGTCCCTAATACACATTCGAAGGTTTATATTGTGTACTTATTTCTAAAAACTGATATAGTAAAATTTATAGATCTTCTTTAGATTTCGTGAAAAAAATATCATTATTGACATTATAATTTACAACATGCGACCATCAAGTGAAAATTAAGGATACATAAAGCATATCAATAACCAAGAAACATAGAGAAATCAAAAATGGGTTACTACCATACAAACCAACATCTTCATTCAATTGTAAACTTGAGAATATAAAAGGAATAGCAATAGTCATATAATGAAAATTTACTAAAATTATTACATGTTGATAGAAAGTTATATCAAGTCCAACTAGATATTAATCTGATAAGCTACATTTAAAATTTTCAATCAAGATATATATTTTGGAATATAGTAAGTCAAGATCTTATTTAAATGTGTGTGAGAATTGAGCATTATTAAAGAGATAACATAATAATACATAAACATCCTTATGTTTGGAGTTTCTGTCGATTTTATGTGAATTAAATAAACGAATATTTTTGGAATTTTTTCCACAGGTTGGCTATTCTTCATAACAAAAGTAGTTAAGAAATCAAATTGAAAGATTGAAAAGGAAAGCAAGCGAAAATTGGGTCAAAGCTAAAGATGCAAGAACATGTAGTATTTAATGCATTAATTTATAAAAATTAATGCATCATGAGAATAATAAAATAAGAGCACCTAAATTAAATAATTTACCCTAAGATTAAGATGGATTAAGTATAAAAGTTAATAATATTGATATAAAAGAAACACTAATAAAAATGAATAACGTGGCGACCATGCTGCAATTTAGCTACTTTGATACATAGCTTCAAAATACAATTTATTATATAGTCAGCTTCTCCATTTAGAAGTTATAAAAAGAACTATCTATTATATATTGACAAATTATACAATAAGCAACTATTAAATCGCTCAATCTAAAATAATACCAAATTAAATTAAATACTTATCATCGTTAGTCCTTGAGATGATGGTTTTGATGACAACAGCCTTAGAATAGATTATAAAATATAAATACTAACATTATAAGTTTAGATATATATGCATATGCAGGATTTAACCATGCAGGTAACAAGAATGAAGACTGTACAGTATAGAGATTCAAGGTATCAAGATTAAAGACTTATGAGCATCAAGATTATCAAGAGTTCAAGAGTTCAAGTAATTTATCTTTTAGAAATTTTTTTAAAACTCCAAGAAAAGCACTGGCATCTTAAATTCCAATTTATTCGTGGAATGGAATCCACTGCGACCCTGTTAAAGAGATAGAACCCTAAGTAGGATGGAACCTACGAAAAATCTAGTGGAACATTGTTTTGTATCCGTTAACATTTTATTCAAAATGATTTTTCAAAATTATATCTTGTTTTCAAAATGATTTCAAAACCTTTCTTTTAAAAGCATCAAAAACATCTATCATGATTTCAAATACTTTTAGCCTCAAAATTATCTTTAATTTCAAAATCAAATTATCCTTGTTTTTAAACTATCTTTTAAATATAATATATTTAACTTTTAAATATTTATACTTAGATTTTATATATAAAATTACAGTAAAATTTTGTATATATTATTCTTTATATTTACTTATGTATTTTAATTATAGTCAAGTATATTTATAAAGTTTAAAATAGTTATAGAATAAAATAAAGGTTACTTTCAAAGAAAATCAAAACACCAAAAATCCCTTTGGGATGTCGACATACTCAAGTACCCCATGTCGACATGGTGTCAGTTGAGTTAAAAATTTAAATTTCAAAAGAAGTGTCTATTCGTCATAACTCTTCATGAATGGACATGGCCGTTGTTCTTCTATAAATAGGGGTTAGTTTCAACGAATTTTAATTCAGTTTTTTCTTGTTTTTCACTCCTCTTCTTCTCCCATATTTCTATATACATATTCTTACCATTACTCTGCCGAAGTCAACATTGAATCTAACTATATTATCTCTGGTTTGATTCTCTATCACTATCTCAACAAGATCCTCAGTGCTATTCAGAGTTATAGGCTTTTTGTAATCAACTTAGCGAGAAAAGGTGTGATTGCAGCCTTGGAAATCAATCAAGGGAGAAAAGGTGTGATTGTAGCCTTGGGAAATCAATTGGATGAACTTATTGCTCGGGAAATCAAGTATCTCTACCCAGAGGATTGTGATTCTGGAGGGTGTACCTCATTACCTTGAAATCGAGGAGATTGTTTTTGAAAGGAAATCCATACTCGTGTGTGGAACTGGATGTAGGGTAACTCCGAACCAGTATAAAATCCGATGTGTTCTTTTTCTTTACTGCTTTTACTTTATATTTGCATTTGTGTTTGATTCTATGATCATATATGTGTCTAAATATTACATTCGTTTGTGTTTAAATTAACAAAAACTCATAAAGATTTAACAATTCTCTAAAACATTGTTCACCCCCCTCCTCTAGTGTTTATTCTAGCCGTAAGATCCTTAATCCGCATTTCTCACATTTGGTATCAAAGCCAGATTTTCAAAGTTTCATGATTTGATTTTTGAAAAAAAAGAATTAAAAATGGCTATGTTTGTTAATACTAGTTTAGAAATATTCAGATCATCATTGTCTTTTGATTCTGCATATAATCAATGTTCAAATTCAAATTGTCTACCAAAATTTTTTGATGTGCAGGAATCATGCTTTATGGCTATTGAGGAATCAATACACAACGGTCAAATTATGCAGATCAGAAAATGGATACTCGATGGTGAATTTTCTAGACACATGACTGGCAATCCAGATATGTTAAATGATATAATATGCAAAGACGGAGGACTGGTTAACTTTGGAGACAATTCAAAAGGATATGTGATTGGCATCGGCGAAGTCGGTAACTCTGAAACTCCTATTATTACTGTTAACCCAGTTTCCTCTACGGGTTGAAGAGTCTACGAGATAGGATCTACGACTTAAGGCCTCCACGGGTTAAAGAGTCTACGAGATAGGATCTACGACTTAAGGCCTCCACGGGTTAAAGAGTCTACGAGATAGGATCTACGACTTAAGGCCTCCACGGGTTAAAGAGTCTACGAGATAGGATCTACGACTTAAGGCCTCTACAGGTTAAAGAGTCTACGAGATAGGATCTACGACTTAAGGCCTCCACGGGTTAAAGAGTCTACGAGATAGGATCTACGACTTAAGGCCTCCATGGGTTAAAAAGTCTACGAGATAAGGTCTACGACTTAAGGCCTTCACAACCTAAGAACATTACGGCCTGACGACCTAAGGTCTGCACAATCTTACTAGTTAAGGGTGGCACGACTTAAGGAAGTTTACGACTCAAAAGATAAGTCATTCACGACTTATGACGACGTACGACTTATAATGAGATACGACATACGACTCATACTAACATCAAGGAAGGTTGCACTGGTTAACTCGTGAACGGCTTAGGACTTGTGTTATTCATCTAAATGGAAGCCTAGCTTTGGACCAAGCAGTGAGCTAATCCAGTAGGTCGGCCGCAACCTACTATGAGTCGTGAACGGGTTATGGCTCATCATGAGTTGTGTACGAGTTATGACCTAATTCTGAGAAATGCCTATAAATACGATCCTAGCTCCAACTAGAAAGGGACTTTTGGCTCATTTCCTTCAAACGCCGTTACTCTGCTGCATTCCAAACCAATCCAATCCAACACTTGAAGCTCTCAAGACATTAAGAACGCTACAAACAACTTCAAGAAGAGATCACATACATCCAACATGGATTCGAAAACTCTCATTTTCATCGAAGTTTAAGCTACTTGTTCTAAGTCTCTTGTAATTCAAAGTGTATTGTATTTGGGAAGAATTGTATCAGCTTGTAACGAGATTATTAATAAAAGTACTTAAAGTGGACGTAGGCTATACCCTAAAGCCGAACCACTATAAAATTGTTGTTGTTTACCGCTTTTCTGCTATTATCTGCTTGTAATCTGTTCCCGAGTCGTCGGGTGGTGCTTTCACAACTACAACTCATACACCGGGGTGTTAGCGTTCAAATTTTAGCGTTAACATTTTTGGTGCTTTCACTGAGAACTGAACTCAGGCAAGTTATCATCATTGCTTCACAAAGATTTGTAGAGAGAATTTCCCTGAAAACCAGAAGTCTATCCGAGATAATGGCTCCTGGAAGGAAGAGTAGATCTGTCAGATCTGGGAATATTCAAGAGGGAACCTCCGCTTCCCCTGTACCTAATCAACCCACTCCGTCTGCTGGGGTTACGAAAGCGGAGTTGGATGCTGTAATATTAGGGCTGAACCAGCAGATAAACGCCCAGAATGCACAATTAGAGGCTCAGAGTGCCCAAAATACTCTAATTCTGAATAAGTTGAATGATTTGCTCGGGGCAAACAATCAACCGGCTGGTAATGGAAGGAATTATGCTGGCAACATTCATGATGCTAATGAAAGGAATGCTCCAGAAAGGGTTGCCAGTCCCTTTGAGCAAACGCTTCCTGAGGTTGGTGGATCTGGAACTCGACATGATGAGGAGTATCTTTCTGGGATGGTACGGCAAATCATGAGAGAAAGTATGCAAAGGGTTGAAGATGAGAAAGAATGGGGTTTCGCCCCAAGTAAAACTCCATTTACTGAGAAAATCTTAAAGGCAGAATTTCCAAGGAAGTTTGTCCCTCCAACCATCCCAGCTTACAAAGGGACAAGTGATCCGAATGAATTCTTGTATAAATATGATTGGCACATGACAGGTGCCCGAGCCTCAGACGAGATAAAGTGCCGATATTTCCCCGTATACCTTGAAGGTGTGGCTCTACTGTGGTTCACCAAGTTGCCAGTCCGATCTATTGATCAGTTTTCAGACTTGACCCGAAAGTTCAAGGAACAGTTTAGACTATATGCTTCAAAGGCCAAGGACATCATGTCGTTGTCAAGTATAGAACAGAATCCTGGTGAATCTATCAGATCTTTCTTGAACCGCTTTAATATAGCGCTCGCAGAGGTGGACAATGCTGAACCGCGAATGATATTGACTTATCTGATGAGGGCTATTGATAAGTCGAGCGAATTTGGGAAATGGCTAAACATGAAGGAGCCAACCTCCCTTGAAAAGTTCTACAAAAAGGCAGATGAATTCATACGCCTGGAAAGCCGTCCTGTACCGGTGAAGGCAGTGTCGGAAAAAGCTGAAGATAACACTGTTGCTCCACGCAAGAATGAATCTGTAGGGCAAAAAAGGGAAAATAACAATCGGAAGAAACAGAGTAATTTGAAGAAGCCCCGATCCTTCAAGCCATCAGAGTATACTCCTTTATCAGACACGCCGGAGCACATCTACCTTGCCATTAAAGATTCTGTTGACCTCCCTAAACCTATCCCTTTGAGGACCGGAAAAAAGGCTATACAAAGTGGGAAGTTCTGCCGCTTCCATAATCAACCCGGTCATGAGACCGATGAATGCCGCCAGTTGAAAAATCTGATTGAAGAATTGCTAAGAGAAAACAAGCTGCAGCAATTCGTGAAAAAGAATAGCAACAATCCTACATCGTCAAGTCAGGGGCAACAGGCTCCTGTTCATCAGCCTAGGATAGGTGAGAAAGCTACGGGGCATGAATCTGGAAGGCCCATTATCAATGTCATTACAGGAGGACCTCACCCGGCTGGCAAGAGCTGGGGTGAGATGGAGAGATTTACCAGGGCTTTGAAATATGTTCCAGCCGAAGAAGACGTCTTTGTTTTAGAAGACACTACGCCCCTGAAACAACAGAAAACTTTCAGTGATGATATTATATTCAGAGCCAGAGATTCCTCAGGTATCGAAGCTCCTACCCTAGATCCCTTGGTCATCTCAGCTGGTATCGGACCGGCCATTGTCAGAAGAGTTCTCATTGACTGCGGAGCATCATGTAATATCCTCTTCAAGAAGACATTCGACCAAATGAAAATCCCTATGGTCGATGTACAAGCCTCATCGCAGAAGATCGCTGGCTTCACCGGGGAGCCAAAGCAACCAATAGGAACCATCGATCTGCTTGTAGAACTTGGGGAAGGAGAAAGGAAAGTAGTCTGCAATCAAACATTTGTGATTGTCGATGAATTTTCTTCTTATAATGCTTTCCTTGGCCGTCCAACGCTCGCAGCGTTCAAAGCTATCCTAGCCCCGTGGTGCCTCACTATTAAATTCCCTACAGATAATGGAGTAGGAGTTATAAAAGGGGATCAAAATGCTGCGCGAGAGTGCTATTTGACAGAGTTGCGAGAGTGAAGAAAAAGGGAAATGGGAAAGGATGCGGCCACCCCGGTCCGCATCAAAGAGCCAGCCTTGTAGCAATTACGGGGCGGACCCTGCACTGGCGAGCATAGCGGGGCACGGAAAGAGATGGATCCCAGAAAAGCCAGTGCAGGGGAGAATAGAGTGGTGCCGGTTGAAACGACAGTACCGGTACCTATTGACCCGAAGGACCCAAATAAGGTGTTGAATGTGGGTTCACAACTTAATGTGTCAATTCAGAATATCTTGATATCTTTCTTGAAAGCAAATCTGGATGTCTTCGCTTGGACTCATGCTGATATGTGTGGAATATCTCCAGAAGTTGCAGTACACGCTCTGAATATTGACCCAAAGTTTACACCAGTAAAACAGAAAAGAAGAACCCAAGGTCCAGAAAGGTCAGCAGCATTAAAAGAGGAAATTGATCGACTCATGGAAAATAACTTCATCAAAGAATCTACATATCCGAATTGGGTTTCAAATCCTGTGTTGGTTAAGAAAGCTAATGGAAAATGGAGAGTGTGCATCGATTTTTCAGATCTGAACAAGGCCTGCCCCAAAGATTGCTTTCCTTTACCTAGGATCGATCAACTGGTAGATGGAATAGCGGGACATGAATTGTTATCTTTCATGGATGCCTACTCCGGATATAACCAGATCATGATGCATGAACCGGATCAGGAGGACACGAGCTTTATCACCGATGTTGGTCTTTATTGCTACAGAGTTATGCCCTTCGGATTGAAGAATGCAGGGGCAACCTACAAAAGACTTGTTAATGCTATGTTCAAACCGCAATTGGGCAAAACTATGGAAGTCTACGTCGACGACATGTTAGTAAAGTCTAAGAAAGCAGCGGATCACATTGAACACTTGGCAGAAATGTTCGCAGTCCTCCGGAAATACAGAATGAAGCTAAACCCTCTGAAATGCACATTTGGGGTCGAGTCCGGAAAGTTCTTAGGGTTTATCGTCAGCGCTAGGGGCATTGAGGCTAGTCCAGCTCAAATTACTGCTTTGAAAGAAGTCAAAGCTCCTAGAACAAAGAAGGAATTGCAAAGTCTCAATGGAAAAGTTGCCGCCTTGAGTCGGTTCATTTCCAAAGCCATAGATAAATGCATCCCATTCTTTGACGCCCTAAAGAAAGGAAAGAAAAACTTCAATTGGACTCCCGAATGCCAAAAAGCCTTTGATGAATTGATTCGCCATATGGAGACGCCTCCAATACTTTCTAGGCCTGGCGATGGCGAGGATCTTCTTATATACTTGGCAGTATCATCACACGCTTTAAGTGCAGCGCTGATACGGGAAGACAAAAGGATTCAACATCCAGTTTACTATATCAGCAAAAGACTCACTGGGGCAGAGATGAATTACTCTAAGTTGGAAAAACTCGCCTATTGCTTACTAATTGCGTCTAGGAAATTGAGGCAATATTTTCAAGCTCATCCTATCAGAGTCCTCACTGATCAACCTTTAAAGCAAGTCCTGTTTCGCCCTGAAACTTCGGGTCGTCTTCTAAAGTGGAATATTGAACTCAGTCAGTATGACATCACTTATCATCCCCGGAAAGCAATCAATGGACAAGCTTTAGCGGATTTCATTGCAGAATTTACAGATAAGGGTAACAGTGAGGAAGAAACGTTCGACAATTCCCCTATCCAATGGAAGTTATATGTCGATGGTGCAAGAAATGATTACTGTTCTGGAGCCGGAGTTGTACTTGAGACTCCTGAAGGTCGGTCATTATGCTATGCACTAAGATTGGAATTTCCTTCAACAAACAATGAAGCCGAATATGAAGCTCTTATCGCAGGACTGAAAATCGCTAAAGAACTAAACATACGAGCATTACAGATCTTTAGCGATTCTCAGCTTATTGTATGCCAAGTCAAGAAGGAATTTCAAACAAAAGGGGGAAACCTGCCCGCTTACTTGTCAAAGGCTTGGGAACTTCTGTGTGAGCTCGATCACTATTCAATAAGCCACATTCCTCGGGAAGAGAATATGAAGGCAGATTCCCTCGCAAAGTATTCAAGTTCTGGTGAAGCTCAACTATTGGGATTGGTCCCCGTAGAAGTCCTTTCAGCACCAAGTATAGACGAGATGGATATTGACTGGATTATGAATGTATCTCAAGAACAAGAGTCATGGATGACTCCAATACTGGACTACCTACTCAGAGGTTCTCTGCCAGAAAATTCGATAGAGAGACGGAAGCTACTAAGGAAAGCCTCTCGCTATGTAATTCAGGATGGCCGATTATACAGACGGGGATTCTCAATGCCATTGCTTCGATGTGTATCCAGGGAAGAGTCCAAAACAATCCTAGCTGAGGTACATGGAGGAGAATGTGGTGATCATTTAGGTGGTCAAACATTAGCAAAGAAAATTCTCCGATACAGATATTTTTGGCCAGAAATTAATCATGATGCTGCAAGCTATTCCCGAAAGTGTGACAGATGCCAAAGATTTGCCAAAATTCCTAGAGCGCCTTCAACTGAACTCACACAAATGGTCAGTCCATGGCCATTTGCAATTTGGGGAATGGATCTCATTGGGCCGCTACCGACTGCCAAATCAGGGATTAAATATGCTATTGTTGCAGTTGATTATTTTACTAAATGGGCTGAAGCTGAACCATTGGCTACTATCACCTCTAAGAAGACGATAAGTTTCGTAACCAAGAATATCATTTGCAGGTATGGTGTGCCTCAGAAAATAATCACAGACAATGGTACTCAGTTTGAAAGCGAGGAATTCCAAGATTTTTGCAGGCGATTCAAAATCCAGAAAAGCTTTTCAGCAGTTGCTCATCCGCAGGCAAACGGGCAAGTGGAAGCAGTAAACAAGATCATCAAATCAACCATCAAAAAGCAACTTGAAAAAGCAAAAGGTGGTTGGGTCGATAAGCTACCACTTGCACTATGGGCATACAGAACCACTCACAAAACTGCGACTGGACACACTCCTTTCTCATTAGCATAGGGTCGGAAGCAATGATCTAGGAAGAAACAGAGGTTCCTTCACACAGAGGGATCCATTTCAACCAAGCAGAGAACGAAAGGCTACAGCTTGAAGCGCTAGACTTCCTTGATGAAAAAAGAGATGAGGATAATCTCAGAATTGCAGCTCATCAGCAAAGAATAGCCAGACATTTTAATTCCAAAGTTTGCCAACGCAGCTTTGAGATTGGAGACCTAGTCCTGAAGAGAATTATGATAGCGACAGGTGTGTTTGGGCCAAATTGGGAAGGACCGTATGTAATAGGTCAGAAGTTTCTTGACGGCACATTCAAACTCACTACTGTTGATGGAGATCAAATTCCAAGGGCATGGAACAGCAACCATTTGCGTCCATACTTTACTTGAAAATTTTGTTGAAATATTGTAAAAAGAATTATGAATGTATGATTCTTGTAATTGAAAGCAATTGTAAAACTGATGCAAGTAAATAATGAAAGAATATAAAGTGGATGTAGGCCCAATTTCCTGGCCGAACCACTATAAATCTTGTGTTCCTCATTATTAATACATGTTTGCTTTATTTTCGATATGAAAAGTACATAGAATGTATTGCTGAAATGTCGATTTAAATTTTTGCAGACAGTGGAAGTGAAACTTGCACATAAAAAGTCCGAGTGATTCTCGCCAAATTTCAAGTCACAAAAGCCCCGAATTCAAATCCTAGATAGGAAGTACTTCAATTGAACGGCCTATGATTTCGACAGAAACGGGTCTTTGCTAATAAATTGAGATCGTTTGAACAAACAAACGTCCAATTAAGAAGCTAGTGCTCGTTCTCACAAAATTGCCTGACAGTGAAGCGCACTTCCTTGGATTAAACAAGTTACTTAAAAAAAAAGAAAAAAAGAAAAAGAAAGAGGAGGCAGAGGATCATTGAAAAGGCATAAGCAAGTGAACAGAGGAACAACCAAAGCCATCATCGGCAGCACAAGTCCTCTTCGGAGACACAACTCTTCGGAGGATAAAGACCTCTAATGGGTCATACGCCACAAAAATGAAAGTTCTCTACTGAACAAAAAAGATTGGAGGAGTTATGACCCTCCAACCATGAGAGAGTAACTTCCAGGCGATGAAAACCCTCTCTGAGGCACATTTCACCAGGAGTTGAAGTGTTATGACCCCTCTTCGGGATTTCACTTCACCAGAGTTGAAATGCAAACGAAATAAAAGCCCTCTTCGGAGGCCCATTTCACCAGGAGTTGAAGTGTTATGACCGCTCTTCGAGACTTCACTTCACCAGAGTTGAAATGCAAACGAAATAAAAGCCCTCTTCGGAGGCCCATTTCACCAGGAGTTGAAGTGTTATGACCGCTCTTCGAGATTTCACTTCACCAGAGTTGAAATGTAAACAAAATAAAAGCCCTCTTCGGAGGCACATTTCGCCAGGAGTTGAAGTGTAACAACCGCTCTTCGGAATTTCACTTCACCAAAGTTGAAATGCAAAGACAAAATAAAGACCTTCCTGAAAGCCCACGTTTCACCGAGATTGAAATAAAACTTCCAAGTGTTGAAACGTGAAAAGGCTTTCTTCGAAGGCACAACTCTTTGGAGGTACACGTTTCACCAAGATTGAAATAAAACTTCCAGGTGTTGAAACGTGAAAAGGCTTTCTTCAAAGGCACAACTCTTTGGAGGTACACGTTTCACCGAGATTGAAATAAAACTTCCAAGTGTTGAAACGTGAAAAATCCCTCCTCAGAGGTACAACTTTGTATATATATATAAAAAAAAAAGAAGTTAAAGTGCCCTTCAGAGGTCCGCTTTACCACATAGAAGAATTCACTTGGTAAAATATGCACGTAAGCAAAAGAAAAAAGTGATTTCTTCGAACGACAAAGCGTAGAAACTTATACGAAGGGAGTTGTACTCTACAAAAATTTTCTTTAAAAAGAATAAAATAATTATTCTTTAGCAAATAAGAGTGCAAGTCCCCTCGAAGTATAAAATATTGCAGCAAGCTTAAGGTATGGGGGCAACATGGTATAATGGTATAGCTGCATCAGTAAAGTAATACTCAAACAACATACCATAAGCCCGCTGCAATATCATATAAATAAACTTGTGCAAAAATGAATAATAAATGCATTCTCAAACAGAAGTCTGTACAAACAAAGGATCATTTTATTCAATTGAAATGCAGGTACAGGTTTCAAAATAAAGAAAAGCGGGGGCCGGTACCCGCACAATTCTCGACCAGTACATACAAAAGGCAAAAAGCTAAAATGTTCACTTATTTTTACTACCTTTGGACCCTTTTCCCGGCCGAATGATTAGCTTTTCAGGCTGGTCAGTTGGCATAAGGGAAGAAGGAGGGGTAGGCGCAGCTGGTCCAACTTCTGGCTCCCATTCAGTAACAGTGATTTTCTTCCCCCTCCTCTTTGACGTTCCGTGCTTTTTCCTCCTCTTTGAGGAAGACTCACTTCCCGGAGTGGCAAGTTTAGACAAAGTTATGTCATCAGAAGGGGTCCGCTCCGGAGATATCTCACCTCCCTCAAGTCCCTCGTCTCTATGCTCTTGCGAAGCGATGGGATCGTCTAAACCGTGAAGGGCTTCTATTTGTTCCTCTTGCGACCCGGGCTGAGAAGCAGAAGGAGGAGCCACCTGGAGAGACGGAGGAGGGATAACCGGAGGAGGAGAAATCTGAGCGATGCTTGATACTTTCTCTGTAGAAGAAAAGAGGTTAAAGTCAGTAAAGAGAGGAGATGAAGGCTCATCAAGGTTGAGAAAATAGTCAAGAAGCTCATTAAACCCATGTGAAATAAATGAGCAATCCACTTGAGCGAAATTTACAGTGGAATTACCTGCAGAAGTTGTCTTTATTACGTCAATTTCATAGTCCGGGGCTTCAGCACTCTCTTGTGATTCATCTGTGACTTGAGTAATTTTGGCCCCGGTATCAGTTTGAGCAGGGATCGGTACATAAGAGCTAGAGCCAATAATGCCAGCATCGGCCGAAGTTGAAGAAGGGACAAGAACAGTCAAATTTGTTTCTTTTTCTTGATGCTCTTCCCCCACTATTTCAACCCGCGATCTGGCGAGTTGGTCCTTCCCTCTGGCAAGGGCTGCGCGAGCCTCAAAGTCTAAGTAGTGCACCTCCAACTCCTCTTCAGTGTACCCGGCCCCTTTAAACATATCTAGTGCGGCCTCCCACACTTCGGCCAGGGTAATCTCATACTTGGGGCCCAGGAATGCAAGACTGCCACGCCCTAATATACATTGCAAGTAGAAATCAAATCGTGTCGAGCCAATATCAGCTTTGGTAGCTTCATGGGCCTCTTCAGCTGTAATTCTACCCGCAACAGCCTCATCCCGCTCTCTCTCGACTTTGGATAACTGGGCTTTCAATTTTTCATTCTCTGCAGCCTGAAGGCCAGTTTGTCCTCGTAACTGAGTAATGTCAGTACGGTTGCCCTCTATAATCTGCTCCAACTCATCAGCCTTGGCCTCAGCATCCCTTTGCGCGGCATGAGCATCCCGCACCTGTTGAAGAAGCACACTCTCCCTTTGAGAATAAGAAGTGGAAGAAGTAGCAAGCTCCTCTTTAAGTTTCCCAACTTCTTCCTCAAGTTTCTCATTATAATCGGCGATACTCCTCATTTCTGCATCATGCTGTTTAAGGATCTTTTGCCATTCAGTTTTGTCGTTCTCCATGGTAAGCATAGCTTCGAGATTGGCCCTATTCACCCTTTGGAGCTCATCAACGAGTTTCTGCCAAGATGACATCCTCTCAATATCGGTTCTGACTGCATCAAGGTTCCGTAGCATAGCACTTTTATCTATGGGAACCAGATCAAGGTCAAAGCGAACTCCTTTTAAACACCAATTAGGAAATCGGCGTTGAAGAGTGGCTGGACCTGGTCCAACTTGGTAAGATGGCCTATTGATGATTGCTTGGATATCAGTAGGGGAAGGGGCAGGAGATTGAGAAGAAGTAGGAGCAGTAATCTTCTCTGAAGGCGCAGGCATTGGCTCCTCAATAACTTTGGCTCGTTTGCTCGAGTCATCAGTTGTGTGACTCTTCCCTCTATCATCATGAGATTTGCGTTTAAGGGAGTCACTCTCTCTGTGGGAGGAATCATGTCGACTATCTGGTCTTCCAAAGCGTTCTTCATAATCACGTCTTTCCCGAGCCTTCCGGGCTGCCCTTTCTTCATCAGTCTCTCTATGAACAGGAGGATAGGATTGATAGCCATACTGGCTGCGTTTTCCATATCGCTGAAAGTCATCATAGTACGAGCTGCCTCGCCTCATTGGTAAACCTAAAATTTAAAAAGAAGAAATAAAACTTGAGAATCCTTCAAACGTTAAAAAAAAGAGAGAGCATAAAAGTGCCAGGAATTCTAAGTGTGTGTGATGTGCAAACTACGCGCATCAATCTACGAACCACTCTTTAATTGGGGAGTAGTTGTGGGTGTAATAGATAGCATCAACTCTTGAGTCGACGGCGACTGTTGCAAAGTAGAAGTAGCTTCAACTACTGAAGAAGAAATCCCGGCAGTGATAGGATCTTCTTTAAAGATCTCTTGTGAAGTAGCAAAAAGGTCGCTCAGTCCTTCGAAAGTATCGTCCCTGCTCTGCTTAACGGGACTGGATTTCTCAGCTTTTTCACCAGATTCTTGTGAATGATGGGAAGATCCCTGAGGCTCTTCTTCCTCGATAACCGGGGCAAGTTTGTCAGATGGCCCCGCAGCATCAATAGAAGTGGAACACTTCACTAGCGAAGCCTCAGGAGCAGGTCCTTTAGATATGGATGTGCTAGTAGAAACTGAGGCATCCAACACTCTAGTTGGGGAGTCTGGAATTTCATGAGGACGCGTAGAACGAGAAGTATGCAAAAGTCCGTACTGATGCAAAAACTCATCTTTCAACAGAAATTGAATATCTCTCTCCTCAACCGGCACGGCCTTAAGCCTCTCAAAAGTCGACTTGTGACTGGGATTCCTAGAGGGAGGAGGCAGCGCTGAAAATAAAAAGAAGCAGAGTTAACACTTAGCAGGTCAGTCTCACAATGGCCAGATAACAAACGAAGCAAGGATGGGTGATCTTACTTCCTTCCCTCCACAGAGCATAAAACCCCGGGGGGCAACGAACGAAGAAGAACTAGGTTAGAAACCCGTGAGCAGTGTCAGGAAGGCCAACAATCAATTTGCGGTTTCGGGCGCTTCTCACAACAGTAATAGAAGGATGATCTTTGGTCCGGGTAAAGGAGCATAAGTAACAAATTTCATCAAAGCTCGGAAGTCGATCAAGTGTTCTCCTAAATAGCACACACAACCCCATTAGAATAGCGTAGCCATTGGGGTGTAGTTGGGATGGAGAAATGGCCAATTGATGAAGAAGTTGTTGGAAAAAGTCATTGAAAGGAGGAACGCCCCCACTTAGGCACATTTGTCGGTTAACTGTCACAAAGCCAGAAGGTGCTATGTCAGCAGTGTTACTTCTCTCAGGAAGAATGGCATCTGATTCAGCAATGCCAAACTGAGCACACAGCTGGCGAAAAACTTTATATGATAGTGTAGTAGGAACTCTTTCGGGAGGATTAACTAGTGGAGCTGGAAGAACAGTTGCCTCTCCCGTCTGAACTGTTGCATCTTCTTCCTGAGAAGTCATTCTACACAAGCAACTGGATATTCAAATATGAAGGTGCACGTTTCCTAAAAGTGTGAAGTGTCGTGCAAAACTGGTAAAAATAACAAGTAAATATAACTGGAATTAAACTGGTCGACGATTGATCGACTACGGTAATTTCAGAACTTGTTAATTTAAAGTTCAAGCATAATATTAGTGCAGGCTGGTCAGTTTCAATTGACTATTTCAGTGTTGCTTTAATATTCTACTTGAAATCGATAGCACTTCGTTCACACAATTTATTTAAGTTAATTATCCGTTATTAACTAATCTGTCATTTGATGTGGGCGGTCAATGGCAGTATATTCGTCCCAATTTTCTGTAAATATCATATTAAACAGATTGTTAACCCACAAGTTAAAGTAATCTGTAAAAGAATGCAGCAAAGTTCAACAGTTCAAAATCCATGCAACAGTTCAAGGTCTAAGCAGAGTTTAAAAATGCAAGTGCTGAGTCGTAGACGACTCAAGAGCTAAGTCGTAAACGACTCAAGTGATAACTCGGCAACAACTTAAGTGCTAACTCGTCTACGAGTTAAGAATTTTTCCTTCAGGTTAAGTTAAGTCGTTGGTTCTCTGGTTGACTCGTCCACGACCTAAAGGACTATGAGGAGAGACAGGATAGGTCGCTTCACTTTTGAGTCGTTGATGCCTTGAGTCGGTAGTCCTTTGAATCGTGAGTCATAAGAGAGAGACAAGACTTCAAGTCAGAAAGATACGAATTCTTCTAAGTCTTAACTCAGTTACGACCAAAAACTCATGCCTCAACTAGTCGAATTACCTTATCTTCACCCCTAAACCGATGAACCCACTAACTATTATCTCGTCTTCTCCAAACCCCTAACAGCCTAATTATCTTCTCCTCGCGAATTATCCAAAACCTAATCAAACTTCCTCGAGCTCACTAGCAATCGATCGTGGCAACAATCGTGATGAAGCGTGGTATAAGGAACTAGATTAAAGTTGTCAATGAGGAGTCCAGATTCGCAAGTTAATGGCTATCGCAGAATCAAATGAATTGCAGATTTACTTACGCGATGCAATGATGAGGATTATAGGGACTGAATCAACGGTAGGATGAACTGGTTGAATTTGTTTCCGAAAGCTCGAGGACGTGTTAATGGCAGAAATAGCTCAGGGGTAAGTAATGAGAAGAAGGAAATAGGAGGAACGACCCAAGCATTTTATACCTCAGGGAAGTGGAACTCGAATCGGCACACCCGGGTTATGATGAGTCGAAGCACATGACTTACGACTTAAGGCATGTGCTTCGAGGGGCAAGTGTTAACCCAGTTTCCTCTACGGGTTAAAGAGTCTACGAGATAGGATCTACGACTTAAGGCCTCCACGGGTTAAAGAGTCTACGAGATAGGATCTACGACTTAAGGCCTCCACGGGTTAAAGAGTCTACGAGATAGGATCTACGACTTAAGGCCTCCACGGGTTAAAGAGTCTACGAGATAGGATCTACGACTTAAGGCCTCCACGGGTTAAAGAGTCTACGAGATAGGATCTACGACTTAAGGCCTCTACAGGTTAAAGAGTCTACGAGATAGGATCTACGACTTAAGGCCTCCACGGGTTAAAGAGTCTACGAGATAGGATCTACGACTTAAGGCCTCCACGGGTTAAAAAGTCTACGAGATAAGGTCTACGACTTAAGGCCTTCACAACCTAAGAACATTACGGCCTGACGACCTAAGGTCTGCACAATCTTACTAGTTAAGGGTGGCACGACTTAAGGAAGTTTACGACTCAAAAGATAAGTCGTTCACGACTTATGACGACGTACGACTTATAATGAGATACGACATACGACTCATACTAACATCAAGGAAGGTTGCACTGGTTAACTCGTGAACGGCTTAGGACTTGTGTTATTCATCTAAATGGAAGCCTAGCTTTGGACCAAGCAGTGAGCTAATCCAGTAGGTCGGCCGCAACCTACTATGAGTCGTGAACGGGTTATGGCTCATCATGAGTCGTGTACGAGTTATGACCTAATTCCGAGAAATGCCTATAAATACGATCCTAGCTCCAACTAGAAAGGGACTTTTGGCTCATTTCCTTCAAACGCCGTTACTCTGCTGCATTCCAAACCAATCCAATCCAACACTTGAAGCTCTCAAGACATTAAGAACGCTACAAACAACTTCAAGAAGAGATCACATACATCCAACATGGATTCGAAAACTCTCATTTTCATCGAAGTTTAAGCTACTTGTTCTAAGTCTCTTGTAATTCAAAGTGTATTGGATTTGGGAAGAATTGTATCAGCTTGTAACGAGATTATTAATAAAAGTACTTAAAGTGGACGTAGGCTATACCCTAAAGCCGAACCACTATAAAATTGTTGTTGTTTACCGCTTTTCTGCTATTATCTGCTTGTAATCTGTTCCCGAGTCGTCGGGTGGTGCTTTCACAACTACAACTCATACACCGGGGTGTTAGCGTTCAAATTTTAGCGTTAACAATTACTAATGTTTTGCTAGTTAAAAAACTGAAACATAGTCTGCTAAGTATAAGTCAACTTTGCGATAAAGGATATAAAATTAAATTTGAAAAAGGTAAATGCCACATTGAAGATAACAATTCAACCATAATATTTGAGGGAGTTAGGAAAAAGAATATTTATATTCTTAGTATGAAAGTTTCAAATGATAACTTATGTCTTTTGGCAAATACAAATGACCCTTGGATTTGGCATAAGAGATTTGGGCATTTGAATTTCAAACCCTTATCTAGATTGTCAAAACATGATCTAGTAAGAGATCTCCCTAAAATGAATTTTAAAGTAGATAGTCTATGTGATGCATGTCAATTAGGAAAACTTAGAAAAAGTTTCTTTAAATTAAAAGATATGATTTCAACTTCAAAACCTCTTGAATTACTTCACCTTGATTTATTTAGTCCATCTCAAATTCTGTCAACAAATCATAGTAAATATGTTTTTGTAATTGTAGATGATTATTCCAGATTTACATGGACAATATATTTGAAACATAAAAGTGGTACTTTTGAATGTTTTAAGAACTTTACAAAAAGTATTCAAAATCAACTTTCTCTAAAAATTAAAACCATTCGTAGTGATCACGGTGGTGAATTTGAAAATAAAAAGTTTGAGAAAATCTACTATAAAGAGGGAATAACTCACAATTTTTCATTTTCAAGAACTCTACAACAAAACGGAGTAGTAGAACGTAAAAATAGTACGATTCAAGAGTGTACGAGAACTATGCTTTCAGATAGTAAATTACAAATGAATTTTTGGGCAGAAGCAGTTGCTACCGCCTGTTATATTTTAAATAGAATTTCAATTAGACCTTTAACTAATATGACTTCTTATGAACTTCTTCACTCAAAGAAACCAAAAGTATCTTATTTTAGAATTTTTGGAAGTAAATGTTTTATTATACATACTAATGATAAACTTAGATAAATTTGATCCTAAATCCGACGAAGGTATCATTATCGGATATTCTAATAGAAGTAAAGCGTACAGAGTATTTAATTTAAGAACTAACACCATTGAAGAAACAATGCATGTGTCATTCGATGAAAATTTCAAAAATTTTGAAGACACAAGTGATGAAGATGATTTAATTACTCAAAATCAAGAATCAACTGAAACTAATAGTGAAATTAATCATCCTAATAAAAGGACTAAACTTTCAAAAGACCATCCTATTGAAAATACACTAGGAGATATGAAATCTCTAGTTAAAACTGGAAATCAACAAAGTCAAATGAATAATGTAGCTTTTATATCAACTATTGAACCCAAAAATCCAAAAGAAGCATCAACTGATGATTCATGGATTTTGGCTATGCAAGAAGAACTAAATCAATTCACTAGAAATTAAGTTTGGGAACTTATTCCTAGACCTGAAAATAAAACTATAGTTGGAACTAAATGGGTTTATAAAAATAAAATGAATGAACAAGAAGAGGTAGTTAGAAATAAAGCACGTTTAGTTGCTCAAGGTTTTTGTCAAGAAGAACGAATAGATTTTGATGAAACCTTTGCTCCCGTAGCAAGATTAGAAGCCATTAGGATTCTACTTGCTTTCGCAAGTCATAATAATTTTAATCATATCAAATGGATGTTAAAAGTGCCTTTTTAAATGGATTTGTAAAAGAGAAAGTATATGTTGAACAACCACCACTTTTTGAAAATGAAAAATTACCTAATCATGTTTACAAACTTAAGAAAGCTTTATATGGCCTAAAACAAGCTCCTAGAGCCTGGTATGATAGACTAAGATCTTATTTATTACAATCAAATTTCGAAATTGGTAAAGTAGATAATACTCTTTTTATTAAAAGAAATAAAAAAGATATTCTACTAGTACAAGTTTACATAGAGGATATTATTTTTGGATCAATTAACTTTGAAATGAATAAAGAATTTTCTGAAATAATGACAAAAGAGTTTGAGATGAGTCATATGGGTGAATTAAATTTCTTTTTAGGATTACAAACAAAACAATTAGATAATGGTATCTTTATTAGTCAAGAAAAATATGCTAAAGACCTAATTAATAAATTTGGTTTGACTACTGTGAGTGGAAAATCCGCTCTCATGGCAACCAATGAGTACCTTAGTAAAGAAGATCTCTCGAAAGATGTAGATCAAAAGTTATATAGAGGAATGATTAGATCACTACTGCATATTACCGCTAGTAGAGCTAATTCATGTATAGTGTTTGTCTCTGTGCAAGATATCAATACAAACCTTAAGAGACCCACTTAAAAGCCTAAAATGTATCATAAGATATGTTAAACACACCTCTGATTATAACTTATTTTACCCTAAAAATGATTCTTTTGACTTAATATCTTACTGTGATGCTGATTATGCTGGTTGTAAATCAGACTGAAAAAGTGCAAGTGGAACTTGTCACTTTTTGGGGCATTTTTCCAATTTCCTGGTTTAGTAAAAAGAAAAACATGGTTTCTTTATCAACAACTGAAGCAGAATATATTTCTGCTGCTTTGGCTTGTTCTCAAATAATATATATGCAACAAACTTTAAAAGATTATGGTTTAAAATTTTCAAAATCACCAATTTATTGTGATAAATTTATCCAAAAATACTACTCAACATGCTCGAACTAAGCATATTGATATCAGACATCATTTTCTCAGAGATAATATGAGTAAGGAAGTAATCAATCTAGATTATATCAATTCTAAGAATCAAATTGCTGATATCTTAATAAAACCATTAAATGAATCTATATTTACTAAATTAAGAAGAGAATTAGGTATTTGTTCAATAACCGAAATATAAAATATAAATAAACAAAGTATAATTAAAAATTAATTCAAAATAAATTAAATAGGCAAAAATTTAAGAACCATGTTGGCATACCCCTCTACCCTATGTCGAGATACAACGTTTTTAAATTTTTGAAATTTTCCCCACAAAAATTCAAATAATTGGTTATATATTCTTCACATTTTCGAAATTTTATTCATCCTTCTGTTATCTCTCTGTTCTTTTCTCTGAAATCAAATAAGCAATGGCCTCCTCTTCCAAATCAAGCATAAAATCAACCTTTTCGTTCCCCTCTCCTACGTCTGGTCCATTTCAATGTACTACTCTCGCTCGTGTGACTAAAATGGAGGATTCTCTAAAGGATACACTTCAGTTAATGACTGAAATCCAAGTAATGCAACTTCGAATGGCCAAGGAACAAGAGAGGCAAGAAAAAATCCTTAGGAATTTGCAAAAGTTTCTAATGGACAATCATGCTAACACAATATTGATTGAAGAAGACTCTTTAGGAGATCATGTACAAGAGGCGAGCGAAGAAGAAGAATAAGAAGAAGAAGAAGAACCCTTAGAAGATATGCATGTGGAGGACGACGACAAAGTCGTGTGTGTTGGAGAAGTGTGTTTTGACAAAGATGGGAATCTTGTCGAACAACGTGGAAATTTCCGTTTCCACTATCCAAACTGTTCGATACATAGATCTCCTATGTTCAAAAACACACATTAGTTTCTTTTCTTTCTTTACCATTGTTGTATGTTTCTTCTTACGTTTCCCACGAAAATGTAAAAATAATTATTTGATTAATAGATAAATTATATTCCTATATGTGTTCTTCCCTATTAATAACTATATGGTTATTATATATACTTAGAATAGTGAGTAGCTTAAGATTAGGTTTATTATTAGATCTAAGTGTTGATTATTTATTTTTATTTTATTTTTAATTTTTTTTTGAAATGGTACTTTATATACAACAAATCATTGGGACAACATATCCCATGTCAATAAACGTTCGAAAGCAAGTTTCGAACTTGTGACCTCTTGCACCGAAGTCGAATCAATTAACCACTTGGACAATGGTGCTTGTCAAGTATTGATTATTAATGATAACACTATCATTATAATCACATGTCATAGATTATTAGATTTAGGGGGAGTTCTATAGTTTGGTGTTATATAGTTTAGAGTTATTTTTTTGTTGATGACAAAGGAGGAGAAGTATAAAATAGGGTAGTTAGGCATAGATTAAGGGGGAGTTATTACGATAGAAGTAATATTTTATAAACAAAGGTTGTCATCATCAAAAAGGTGGAGATGGTTTGTCCGGGAGATGATGGTTTTGATGACAATAACCTTAGAATAGATTATAAAACATAAATACTAACAGTATAAGTTTAGATATATATATATGTATATGCAGGATTTAACCGTGCAGGTAACAAGAATGAAGACTGTACGGTATAGAGATTCAAGATATCAAGATTAAAGACTCATGAGCATCAAGGTTATCAAGAGTTCAAGAGTTCAACTAATTTATCTTTTAGTATTTTGTTAAAACTCCTAGAAAAGCACTGTCATCTGAAAATCCAATTTATTCGTGAAATGGAATCCACTTCGAGCATGTTAAAGGGATGGAACCCTGAGTAGGATGGAACCTACGAAAAATCCAGTGGAACATTGTTATGCATCCGCTAACTTTTTATTCAAAATGATTTTTCAAAATTATATCTTGTTTTCAAAATGGTTTCAAAACCTTCCTTTTAAAAGCATCAAAAACATCTATCCTTATTTCAAATACTTTTAGCCTCAAAATAATCTTTAATTTCAAAACCAAATTATCCTTGTTTTTAAGCTGTCTTTTAAATATAATATATTTAACTTTTAAAATTTACACTTAGATTTTAAATATAAAATTATAGTAAAATTTTGTATATATTATTCTTTATATTTACTTATGTATTTTAATTATAGTCAAGTATATTTATAAAGTTTAAAATAGTTTTAATATAAAGGTTATTTTCAAAGAAAATCTAAACACCAAAAATCCCTTTGGGATGTCGACATACTCAAGTACCCCATGTCGACATGGGTCAGTTGAGTTCAATTTAAATTTCAAAAGAAGTGTCTACTCGTCATAACTCTTCACGAATGGACATGGCTGTTGTTCTTCTATAAATAGTGGTTAGTTTCAACGAATTTTAATTCAGTTTTTTCTGGTTTTCACTCTTCTTCTTCTTCTTCCATATTTCTATAAAAGTATTCTTACCATTACTCTGCCAAAATCAACATTGAATCTAACTAGAATATCTCTGGTTTGATTCTCTGTCGCTATCTCAACAAGATCCTCAGTGCTATTCAGAGTTATAGGCTTGTTGTAATCAACTTAGCGAGAAAAGGTGTGTGTGTAGCCTTGGAAATCAATCAAGCGAGATAAGGTGTGATTGTAGCCTTGGGAAATCAATTGGGTGAACTTGTTTCTCGGGAAATCAAGTATCTCTACCCAGAGGATTGTGATTCTGGAGGGTGTACCTCGTTGCATTGAAATCGAGGGTATAATTGTAAAGATTGTTTTTGAAAGGAAATCCGTACTTGTGTGCGGGACTGGATGTAGGGTGACTCCGAACCAATAGAAAATCCGGTGTGTTCTTTCCTTTACTGCTTTTACTTTATATTTGCATTTGTGTTTGATTCTGTGATCATATCTGTGTCTGAATATTGCATTCATTTATGTTCAAATTAACAAAAACTCAAAAAGATTTAACATTTCTCTTAACACTATTCACCCCCCTCTAGTGTTTATTCTAGCCATAAGATCCTTACTCCGCATTTCTCACAATCATGTCCTTAAAAAATGCATTGCAAATATACTAAGCATATGAATAATTTATTCCAAATCATATCAAAAAAGTTAATTAACGAATACAACATGAATTTTAGACTATAAATTACAAATAGATTAGGCAAACATGAAAATAATAAATAGATTAAAAGAAGAGAGCAGTTGAAAAGAAATATCAATAACGAATACAACGTGAAAATAAGACTTTCAATTACAAAGTGTAGAGTATACCTTTCACTAAAATGTTTTGTCTTTCTAAATTTATCACTTTCCATTTTATAAGTATAATATCTAACTCCGTTCCATCACATCATTTTTGCAATTTCGATGATATAATTAGAAAACTAAAGTTTGAAAATAATTAAAAGTCAATTTTGAAAATAAATACAAAAAATCAATGCCACAAACTGAAGAATAAACATATAAAGTGAATCTTATATAAGAGGCTCTTTTACGAGCCTGCATACTTAACTTTGGAGGCTCGTGGGATGATCTTTTGCATATAATAGAGTTCACTACAACAAACTTATTAGTCGATCATTGGTATGGCATTGTTCAAAGCATTATATGGCCAACCAAGCGATACCCTTTCTTGTTGGTAGAAAGCGGGGAAGAAACTAATTCTTAGCCAGATATGATTATAGAGACTTTGAGAAGATCGAAATCATTCTACAATGAATGAATGTTGCATAGGACAGACAAAAGAATTACTTGATAAAAGAAGATATGATTCAAGGTTCTCTACTTGCGATATGGTGTTTGTTAAGACTTCTCCGTTGAAGAAAATAATTCGATTTGATAATAAAGGGAAGTTGACACTATTTGTAGGACCTTTTTCGATATTCAAGATGATCGTAAACCTTGCATACATAGTCGAATAAATTTATAAGATGGCGAGCGTGCACAACGTGTTCCATGTTTCGCACACTTGGAAGTTTGTGCATGACTCAAGTGTGGCAGTTGCAGCAAATCAACTAGATGATCTAGAAGTTGAACCTAAAGCATCGAGAGCTCGTAAGTCGATATGTATAGTCGAGAAGATTACAAAGCAATTTTGCAGTTAAAGCGCCTAACTGTTCCATTGTGGTGAAAGTATAAAACGGTATAGCAAGGATAAAGTGGGGATATAGTAGAAAATAGCAGAGGTGCAAAAGCTTCATTATATATAAAACCAATTATTTAAAGTTAATTTGTTATCATTCACATTATGTTTAAGAAAAAGGAATATTGTTTAATATTATATAACAAAACTAAACAATATCAAAATTTATGCAATTTAGATTCAACGACTGCAATAGATTTCTAACTGATTTTGTGTACTTATGCCTTAAAATTAGGCTTTTATCATGACTTTGTTGACTTGGTTCAAAAGAGAACTAGTCAAATCAATATTTTTATATTAATTTTGCTAAAACAGGTACTAAAAAGGCCTTGATTTAGTAAGTTTAGTGGAAGATAGAAGAAGATCAACTATTTAATGGAGTTATATTGAAAAAAGCGAAGTAATCAGAGAACGTTACACACTATAGTAAGGATTTCGCAAGGTTTTAGCAGGGTTTTAACTACACAGTGAAGCGGAATATGAAGAAGACCGTAATGCCTTTAAGGTTTAGTAGAGTGAAAGAGAACGTGATAACATTAGGAAGGCCGAGGAGAGCATGAGTACCACTTATCTAGAGTTCTTTACTTGGTGACTTTCAATTTTCACATTTACTTTCATACTTGGTATTTTGTTTAGTTGTTAGTAGCATGCGTATTATAGGATGTTAGTGTAGTCTGATTATGTGTTATGCTTGTTATTGCTTATATTGGCTATGTTTTTTTGACGTTGGTTGAATTTTGACGGAAAAATTCTTAAAGATGGGAGAAAGTAATACACCAGAATTCTAAATATCGATGAATCATAAAAATTTAATTTTCATAACATGACGTCCTTAGAATTGTAATAAAACTTTGGGTAGCATTACGTTTGGTCATATTTGACCTTTATTATAATTTGTGGACATTTTCGACCTAGAAATCTTTTATTGGCTATAACATTTTATAGACCTAGAAATCTTTTATTGGCTATAACATTTTATAGAAGCCTAATTAGGTCTGGAACAAATTCCGAATGAAAGATGCGATGGGTTGCTTTTTCATAAAGTGATCATAATAGTAATTCTGCCAAGCAATTCAACAGATATCACAGTTTTAAGATTGAAAGTTTTTAAGCAAATTTTAGCATAATTAACCTAAGCCCAATAATTACACTACGTATTTTAGGATTTGTATTAACAAGCAGTAGAGATAGTCTTAAATCACTTTACCGTCTTCCCAAAATTAATCTAATCCTCCGTTGACTCCATCCCACACCAAAATCATCATTAATTCGGTCCAAAATAGTTAAATCAAGGGATTAAGGCTAGATTATTAAGAAGATCAATTAGAGATTAGTAAAATCAACACTGTTAAAAGGAATTTCGTATCTAGACATAATGTGCTAGATTTGCATTGTTTTGTGTGATTTACACTGATTTTACATCGATGTGTGAGTGATGTATCATCTCACAACCTGTTATATATGTTTTTCAAGTTTAAACATGTTTTATATCCAGTTTTCAACTCAAAATATGATTTTAGAACTAGTTTGAATTTGAAAATGAAGTACAAGCAAATTAAAATGTTTTTAAAGAAATTTGGACAATACTTCTATGCTTTTATTGATCACACAAGTGTTAGGGTAGAACTAGATGGAATACTAGTTGCTTTGCCATGATATAATTCTTGTTTTAATGTTTGAACCTTTTATTTGCGTATTTGAATGGATGAAATGCTCGGAAGAGTGAATTTGGGGTTGGAATCATTTATATAGGTTAGTGTAACGATACCGGATTTTTACTAAGTTTAAATTGCTAATTAATTTAATTTTTGAATAAAAATTGTGAAATTAATTGGTAAACTGATTTGAGTTTCTTCAAATTCGAATAAAAATATGTGTGTTTATTTTATTGAAGTATAATTAAATTTTAAAAATGATTTCTTTAAAAGTTAAATATCTATATATATATATAGGAATGCAAACTGTAAAATAAATAAAATATAAATATATATGTATATAGAGAAATAAAACCATAAATATGTAAATTAAAAATAAATATGTGTATAAAATAGATTAAAAAATAGAAATAGATATATACAAGATAAATTAAAATATAAAGTGATTACACTAGAATAAATTATAATAACATATTAACTATAGAAGTTTGTTCATATTATAAAGCCATAAGACAAGGAAAATAAATAAATATATATAAAGTTATACAAGACAATATTTTTATAATAAAATATAAATATGAAACAAGTAAACATATACATGAAAATATTGCTAAAGAAGGAATATAAATATCTTTAGGCTTGCAAAGGAAGACACCAAATATATTCAAGCATGAACAAACAAAAAATATATCTAAATATCTTATAAAGAAGACAATGCTAATTAATGCTTAGCACACAAATTAGATTCAACAGCCTCCAAATATAAAAAATCTCTGACCTTTTGTACCAAACAAATAATAATCACCCTGTAAACTCATTTTATATATATCATCAATCTTTATCTCAGTTCGACCATCAAAACTGAGTAGCATCTAAAGGCTTCATCTTTAATAATTTAAACAAAATCGAATTGTAAACAATCAATTTAAACCAGAGATCAAAGAGGGGAGCTTCAGCTAACAATTTCAAGCCTGTTTCATCATAAATGAAACTCTATTCATGTTCGTCGACGAAATTCTATTTGTTTAGAAAACCGTTGAACGAATTTAAATTTAAAAATAACCGCAAGCGCATGTTGTACGAATGTAGCACGTGGCGAATACGGGTCGATCCACAGGGAATTGATGATTTTAAAATTCTATTCAATCAAATTGACCAAAGTTGAAAGTGTGATTAGCTAAAATGTAAGAAACTAACAAAAAGAAAAGAAATGCAAATATGAGAGTTAGATGAAAATTTAGAGAATAAATCCACTCTCTAGATCATGTAGTTCAACACATGAAATCATGATCACCCTTTTATGGTCATTAGTGTTTTAATTGATGTGTTTATCATAAGTATGACATATTTGAGCTATTAATTAGCCAACATAAGTCATCAAACTATAACACACCCCTTAAAACACTTACTAACTTTCATGAAACTTGACAAAGAAAATGAAAATGAAATCTATTTTAAGTATGGCCTATTAAATGTTGATTAGAAACATAGGCCATCAAATTTTAATTTCAAATCACTTTCTTATGCCATAATCATATATTCATGAAGAGGCATTTGTGTTAGTGATTGTTTAAGCATAGCCTATTTGGTGTCAACAATATAGGCTATCAAATTCAACACAAAAAAAAAACTTCGTTTATCATCATTAAGCACAAAAGGAGAGCATGAATTAATAAAATGTTGAAGCTACATTAATTAGAGAGCTTCATTATCCCTAAATTGAAGGGGTTTAGCTTCTCGTATTTGTCATTTTATTAACAAATGTAGCTAACAACATGAAGGCAAAATGAAGAGGGAAAAGAGAGCAAAATGAAAAGATAAGCTAATTAACTTGCATAAAAGAAAAGAGATCTACACTACAACAAAAAAAAGAGACATGTAAAAGGAAAGAGCATGTATTAATAACATAAAAAAAAGGAAAATTACATGAAAATAAAAATGGCTAAGTAGCCATGAAAAGAGACGAGAGCTTTCTTTTATTTTCTAAACTAAAACTAACTAACTAAGAGGAAGATGGCTACATGAAACTTAAGGGGTATTTATACAAGTTAGAAACCCTAATGCATATTTTTGGGGAGCACCCAAAATGCCCTTGGAGGAAGTGTGGTGGCCAAGTTATCATTAGCTTTAATAACCCCCCACTTAAATGTACATGAAGCTTTAAATGTCTTTTAGCATCTGCATTAGCCTTTAATTTGTACATTAAGGTAGTGGGTAGGTGGAGTCCTCCATGTTCTTCACTTTGAATTATTTCCATCTTCATTCCTTTGTATTCATTTTGTGCATGCATATTCCTTCATGAACCCACTTGTAATTGAGTGTAATTTCCTACAAAATAATATAAAAATTTCCAATTAAATTTTCTCAAATTAATATATGCACAAAAATGACCATTTTGCCCCTGGATGAAGATGACTATGTGACAATTTCAAATAATATGAATTTTGGCTTAAACAAGTTAAAATACCCAATATGATCATTTATTTAATTTAAAAAGATTAAATATGATGGTAAAAATATGCACATTTACGTGCATATCAAATACCCCCACACTTATCTTTTTATTCGTCCTCGAATAAGGGGAAACTAAGATAAATCCGTTTTCTTAGGAAGCACGATTGCATTAAGCCTATGCAACAAGCCGTTAAATCTCTGGGTGTCCCCAGTAGGACGAGTGTTGTCTCGTGAGGGTTTTCAGCGGGTACTACCCACAAAATCCAAATGCAGTATGAAAATATTTACAAAATGCAAGATTTATTTACAAAGAGATGAATGCAAATTTTTGAAAATATTTACAAATGAAGGATTTATTTTTAAATTGGCATGAATAAGTTAAATATAGGTTTTCGCTATTATCTTGAAAATTTATGTTACTTACTCATCAAAATCTCCAACAAAAATCAAGTTATCATAACAAATAGACTATAGTTTAACTCGTTGTTTTGGTTAATAACATAGTGTAACTATGAAATGGATCCTTAGTTGATTATCAGAGTTTACCAAAGTGGTATGTTCATTTCTTTTCAATAACAAATCAAATCAAATAAGTAAAAAAAATAGTGCTACGATTTCAATTGCTTGCTCTCTCATTATTTGCAAGAAAAATTACACATCAAGCTCAGGTAAACTAAGGCCAGATATACCACCCATGCACTGCCTTTCGGGCTTACGTGAGGGGAGTACATAGCATGGCGAGTGCATACACTTTCGTGCGTACACCTATCGACCATAGGTGGTTTTTATTAAGTCTGTTTTTTTACATGTGTTTCATACATGCATAACCGTGAGGACTTTTAAATGAGTATGAAAGCACATAATCAAAAATTCAAAGTAATTCACCCATGCATAACCGTGAGGACTTTTAAATGAGAGTGAATATTTGGAGGTTATTATTTTTTATTTATATATATATATTTTTTAAGAGAGAGAGAGTTTTGCAAAATCAACTTAGCACCATTTAACTTGGAAGACAAAAAAAATGTTATATCCTTTACTTTAAATCAACCACTTTTTAAAACAAAGATTTTCAATTAGGATGTACTTCATAATTAACACGTATGAATTTTCCCATATACTAGTTAAACCATTGTTATTTGTAATCAAACTTCATTTTTATTTTTGTTAAGATAAATAAACTTTCAAAAATTTCAATTTAAAAAGCCAAAACCATATATTTATCCTATAGTGTTTCTTTAAAAATAAATCAAAAGATGTTTTTGGGATTTTTTTTAAAGAAAAGGAATAAATAAACCATGAAAAAGAAAAAAAATGAAGCTGAGTCTCCCCCCACACTTGATTTTGAATGTGTCCCCACAGTCAACCCAAGTGGAAGGAGAAAAAAATAAAATAAAAATCCTATATTTACATGAAAGATTATTATTTACAAGAGATGAGAAAGTATACAGTCAAAAAGTAAATGAAACGGTCTTTCAAAGACCGATTCATTTGTCTCGTCAAGTATGCGAGACACAACTTAAGCTCGAAAAACCAAATCGTAAAAGATTTCGAAGTTGATTGTCGATTTGGAAAAACGAATTTTGTTTTATTAAAAATTGAACAAGTTGTTTTGTTTTCAATGATTTTTGGGGTTGATAAAACAATTGATTGAAATTCACATTTATTTTCACCAAATTGAAATTGAAGTTTATCATTGAAAACGTCTTCCAAATTATCGATTTCAAAGTCAAAATGGTGATCAAAATCTTCCCCATCGGAATTTAATGACTCATTTTCGAAAAGTCCATAAAACTCATGTTCGTTAAATTCATCTTCCTTCATTGGATTATCAATAACTTCATCGCATGTATCCATTTCAAAATCCAAAGTTGTTGTATTCAAATTTTCAGAAAAAGGAAGATCGAAATTTAAATCGAGTTTCTCACCCTCAAAAGAATTGAAATCCAACACAATTACCGTCTTTTCAACAACTTCGTTAAGATCATCATTTTCAGTTTCAAAAGTTGTTGTTTCAAAATCATCGATTTGGGTAAAAGATGGATTATCACTTGACTCGTCACACGTTGAAATTTGACTTTGTTTTTCACGTTGTTTCATGTATGTTTCAAACAACAAATCCGTGTGATCATCGTAAACTTCATTCATTTGTTCAACAAAATCCAATTTGTAGTTATTAACTTGAGAATTTTCGATTTGGATTTGTTGAGGACAAATTTTTTTAATCGCATCGTAGTCGAGAATATTCCCATTGCCAAAATTATTTGAAAAGTGGATCTCATTTTCATTTTGATTTTGAAATTCATTTTGAAGCTCGAAATTGAATTGGCATGGGTTACACTCGAAATCATTTGAATTTTGAAGTGAATTCAAACTTTGATTATTTTGAAAACTTTGATTCGAGTTATAGCACAAATGTGAATTGCACAACTCATTTATCTCTTGATTTTGTTGCGTAGAGAGTTCAAGTAACGACGAAATGCAATTTTCAAGAGTTGAGGGTTGACCATTTCTTTGGAAAATTTGTGGTTCAAAATTCGAATCGTTTAAACAATAGTTGTTGTTGAAATATCCATAAGAATTTGAAGTGAAATCATATGGATTATATTGATTTTCACAATTATTGTAAAATTCACGTAAGTGAGGAAACTCGGACATTTTCAAGTAAATTTTTTTTGGCTTTTTTTTATAAAGGATAGGTGTTTACAAATAAAATTTATTTTTCAAAAGGGTAATTGATTTTTGTTTTGTTTTTGGATTTCAACTTTTTTTGTTTTTGAAAAGATTATTTTTTTTATTTTAATTTTTTTTGGATTTTTGGAATTTTGATTTGAAAATTTTCAAAAGAAAAGGAAACAAAACTAAGTTAAGAAATATTTACAATTTTTTTAGTTTTGGATTTTGAATTTTTTTTTAAATATGCATGAACTAATGCAACCAAATGAATGTAAGGGTTAATTACAAATGATTATCCTAAGTTAACACAAAATTGTATAGTCACACACTGTCTTAAATCAACAAAAATATTTCTCAGCCAGGTAACGGGCAGGGGTTATCGGTGCACCACGAATCACCGTAGCAATGCAGCCGAAGGTTTAAGTACCTTCAAAGGAACAACCACTATAATATTTACGAATCACCGTAATATTTATAAATGGTTATTACTCTGTCGTAGCCTAGACATCAAGAAATTAAATTGTTCAAAGAAGACAACTGTCAATATACAATTAAGTGAGTTATTATTTAATCAAATTCTAAGATGAAATGCAAAGCCGAAATAAAACGTGTATTAACAATGCAACTAGAATGAAATTTTGTTTTTGCTTTTGATTTTGATTTTTTTTTTTAATTTTTTTTATAAATGCAAGCAAACAACAATGCAAGACAACTAAAACATAAAATTTTATAAGCAAGCAAGCAGTTTTTTTTTCGGCAAGCACTTCAAATCAAGCAATTTATTTAACAAGCACTTCTGTTCTTTCTGTAATTCTGCTTTGGCAACCTGAAATAAAGCAAGATATATACAACTTTTTTTTGAAAGGAAACTTAAAAGTAGGGTTTTATTTAATTTTTTTTATATATAATGATGGAACTTCAATAAATTAAAGCAAAACAAAGCGATTTAAAAGTAAACAAAATTAATTCAAAATTGAAATTTCAAAACGAAATTCACTACACCTAACAAATCCTGCTCAAAATAAATCAAATGTACTCGACTAACTTTCTTTTTGTTGTTTTTTTTGTTTGTACGTTTTTTTTTACACAAGGCACTCGGGCCCGGCCCAAATACACTACTGTTTCACCACTACGCAATTTTAAAGCAAAAGGTTCTAAATTGTTTCTCAAATTCAAAAGCAACAGATCAGAGATCTCTTCGTAAATAACTTTCTCGAATTGATTTACTCCCGAATGCAAAATTCAAAATTCCCCAAATCTCTTCGTAACTTCACAATTCCTCACTGCCGATTAAGGCAATTGCGTATCGATTTCATATGTGGGGCTAGGCGATTGAGGAAATCAAAGATTGGGTTGCTGTTGATTGGAGCGATTTGGAGTGGGATGTTCGCGACTGTTGAATTCGAAGGCGATGCTCGATGTTCTGAAGTTAGATGTTGACGAATGGGATATCTGTTTGAAGTGGTAAACTTGAGATATTTGATGATATCAGGTATGTTGACAAGGCAGAGGGGTTTGGCTTGAAGAATGGTTGTGAACTGTCGAGTATGGGGTGTTTGTGGCAGTGAGTTTCTGGGGAGGTTGCAGTAATAATAGCAAGCGGGTAGACATGGATAAGGGTAGAAAGACAGTAACCCTTGGATAAGGGAGTAAGAAGACTTTTGTGATGAGCATTGTTTTTTGGTGAATAAGTGGTGATGGTTGATGGTGTCGATTGCTGTTGAGGTTCAGGCAATTTGGAACCTAGTGAGCATTTTTTTTTTGTTGAGAAGTAGTTGTCAGCGAAGTGATGTTATGCAGATGCAATAGTTGGCAACAGTAGTATGAAGTTGAGGAGATGATGTTGGTGTGGTGATGGAGGGGCAGTGCACAACAGTTTGAACATGGTGATCAGGGGTGGTTTGCTGTCAACAAGGAAGTTGTGATTCTGGTCGATATTGTGTTTGATGAAGTGGGAGGAGGGCAGAGGTATGTAACAATTTTTAATGATGGTGGGAATGCATGGAGATGAACAGGATAGTTGTTGAAATGTAAAAGTGGTTTGAAAGTGGTGGTTTGAGTGAAGTTCAGATGGTCAGAGGGTTGAACTGTGGTGATCAGGGTGGTGTGCAGCAGTATGGAAATGATGATGTAGAATGGATATTGATGGCGATGGCGTGCCTTGTTGTATTAGGTGAATAATAGTGGCAGCAGAAAGTAGAATGATGTTGCACAATTCGTTCAAGTGTGTAGTTAAATGAAGCAATGAGTTTGAAGAGGTAATGATGTTGTTTGTGTTGAAGGTGAGATGTAGATAGGAGGATGCGTGGTCAGTTGTATCAGTGAAGTTGTAGATTGATGAAGGTGAAGTGAGGTGTACTGTTGATATGATGGCAGGTGTAAGAACCCGCATATTTATCGATTTTATATTTAAATATTTTATTTAAATATTTCATCATTCGTCGGATTTTGTTCCGTAAAACTACTTTTTGCAAACAGTCGAATTAGGACTCGAGACCCTTTCCATTGAGTTCAAAATGCTGTTTGCAACCTTTTTGAGTATAAGCTTCGATATGTTTGGAGTAAGTCGAATTTTGACCTTTTTCACTTAGGGCTTTGGTTTGGGCTGAACCCATTAGCAACTTACTAACTCAGTCCCAACCCCCTCTCCTGTTCATTACTTCATTCCTTATTTCCTAATACTCAAGCTTTTATAATAATGGAGGAGTCGAAGAGGAAATTAAAACTCCAAGCCCTAGTCTTCATTAGCAAATCCATCTTCTGGCTCCATACTCAAGAGAACCCATTGGTAAGCTTTCTCTTCATCTTCTCCAACTCATTCTATCTTTGATTTCAGAAATTTCCTAAACCTAATTTAGGAAATGTTTCTCTTTTAAGCTTAGATTGAAGCTTTTTGAGTTGTTATTGAAGAGGAATTGATCTTAGCTTGTTTTTAAAGCTTCTTCTTCATTTGTTTGGGTTCAAAGGTGAGATTTTTATCTCACATCTTAGTCTATAACTATCTTCGATTGTTAGGTATGAATTCCTAACGCTTATTCGTGTGCATTTGCTTTTGGTTTGGATTGATTTGGTGAATATTCCAATTTTTGGTGTTTTGGGTTCAATTCTTTAAAAATCCTAACTTTGATGTTTGAATGTGTTTTTGGTGATGCAACGAAGAGCTTATATGGCCGGGTAGTCGATTGGCGTAAGCCATTATTGCCGATGCTCTGCCGATAGCAATATGGAAGAGTTTGCCATTCATTAGATTGGCTTGGGGAGTGCTGGCTACAGGTCCGGCCGACCGAACTCAGGGTCCGGTCGACTGACCTGCTACCCGAGCACTTCCCAGCCTCTATAAGGAAGTGCCGGTTACAGGTCCGGCCAACCGAACTCAGGGTCCGGTCGACCGATGACGCAGCGGAATTAATCAAACAAAACTTCAATCGATGAAATGTAGCAATCGGTGAGTTGAAGATACCAAAATGCCCAAGTTCGTTGATCCAAAGATACCGAACTCTAGCTATCTCAAACACGTTGATAGCGCACTATACCGTGTTCAAAGATCTACGATTCTTCGCACGTTGATCTAGCGCACTAGATTCCGTGAATCGGCTTCAACAAACGTGGATTCGAGCGCACTCGAATGACGTAAGTGGAGATAGGAGATTACACTCAACTACCAATTGGTATGAAAGCACAAAGCTAACAAAAGAGAAATTTTATTCAAAATCAACAACCTCAAAAATTACAACACACACGCTATTTATAGAGAATTTCAACTCAACGCAACAAGCAACACCCAACTCTTAGGTCGGCACCGACTCACGACCCAACTTAGGTCGTGACCGACTTAACACTATACGACTCATCTCCTTACAACAAAACAATAGGCAAACGACTTACGCAAGGTCGTTACCGACCTAACTAACTCCAGATACACGACTCAACATAGTAACACACCTGACCGACTCAAAAGTATACGACTCAACAAGCCCAGCCTTATGGCCACACCTCCGACTCAAGAAAACAATTAACGACTCAACTTGCCAAGCGACTCACGACTCAACCGACTCATCAACTGACCGACTCAACACTCATACGACTCAAGCTTCCCAGTTCCTTGCCGCATGACTCAGTTAGGTCGTGGCTGCTTCCTCTCTTGTTAAGTCGTAGCCGACTTAGGCTCTTAACTCGTGCTTCATTAACTCGTAACTCGGCTTCACTAGCTCGTAGCTCTTTCTCCTTAGGTCGGTCCCGACTCATGACCGCCTCCAGCTCCTTCTCAGTGACTCGTGCCTTTTCTTCCTGTGTTTCATTGAGTCGTGGACGGTCCAAAAGTTCTCCCTTAGGTCGGAAACGACCTATAGCCAACTCCTTAAGTCGTGAACGACTTATCTTAACTCGTAGGCTTTTCTCCCGTGAGCCTTTAAGTCGGAAACGACTCATAAGTACTATCCTAGTTCGTGAATGATTCATTCCTTTGGCCTGATCTGCATCATCCTCCCCTGGTTGACAGAAATTCGACCTCGAATTTGTAAATTTTTCCTCAACAATCTCACCTCCATGATATGGAATTAAATGTTTGATGTTAAAAACATCAGAAGTATAAACATCATTCGGTAACTTTAATCGATAAGCATTCTCATTAATTTTCTTCAAAACTTCAACTGGACCAATTTTTCGCGCTTTCAACTTGTTATAAGCACCCACCGGAAAACGATCCTTTGTCAATACAGCATAAACCAAATCACCTTCTTTAAATTCAACATTTCGACGTTTCAAATCTGCAGACTTCTTATACTTCTCATTCGATTTCTCCAACCGTTCCTGAATGATTTTATGACATTCAGTCAGCTCATCAACAAAATCAGCAGCTCGTTTAACTGTTCTCTTTGACTGTGGTACAATTGCTAAATCCAACGGTCCCCTGGGTAAATTTGAATAAACAATCTGAAACGGACTGAATCCCGTGCTACGATTTACTGCATGATTATGAGCAAATTCTGCCTGGCATAGCTTAATGTCCCAACTTCTCAAATTATCCTGTACAAGACAACGCAACAAATTTCCCAATGACCTGTTAACAACTTCTGTCTGCCCATCAGTTTGCGGATGATAAGCACTACTAAATTTCAGTTTCGTCCCCACCATCTTCCACAAACTCAACCAAAAGTGACTCAGAAAACGAGTATCTCGATCAGAAACAATAGATTCTGGTAAACCATGAAGTCGATAAATCTCCTTGAAAAATAACTGTGCTACTCGAACTGCATCTGCTGTCTTCTTGCAAGCAACAAAATGTGCCATCTTCGAAAACCTGTCCACCACAACAAATATCGAATCATTTCCCCTTTGAGTTCTAGGCAAACCCAAAACGAAATCCATGCTAATATCAACCCATGGTTTAGATGGTACTGGTAATGGCATATACAACCCTGCATTCGTTGCGGTTCCTTTTGACACCTGACAAATATGGCATCTCTCCACGAATCTTTCAACCTCTTTTCTCATCGACGGCCAAAAGTAAGACTGTGAAATCAATTGTAAAGTACGATCACGGCCCACATGTCCTTCCTCGTGTAACTCCTTGACAATTTTCAATCTCAAGCTACAGTCTGGAATACATAAACGATTTCCTTTAAACAGAAATCCATCAACCAACATAAATTCATCGGTACTCCCATCCTTCACTTTCTCAACATATTTCACAAAGTAAGGATCTTTTTCAATCATCTCTGGAAACATTTCAAATCCCGTTACTTCAACCTTCATTGTCGTTAGTAAATGACTCCTTCTACTCAAAGCATCAGCTACTCGATTGGTCACCCCAGATTTGTGCTTAACGACAAAAGTAAACTGCTGTAAATATGCAATCCATGATGCATGTCTTGCTGAAATCTTATCTTGCCCCTGTAAATGTTTCAAAGCTTCGTGATCAGTGTACAGAACAAATTCCTTCTGAAATAAGTAATGTCTCCAATGCTTAACAGCCTGAACAACAGCATAAAATTCAACGTCATATGTACTGTATCTGATCTTTGCCCCTGACAGTTTCTCACTAAAATAAGCAACTGGCTTTCCATTCTGGCTCAGAACTCCTCCAATTCCAACCTTCGAAGCATCAGTATGCAATTCAAACAATAACTGAAAATTAGGTAGAACAAGAATTGGTGCAGACGTCAACAATTCCTTGATCCTTTCAAAGGCAACCCCCGCTTCCTCTGACCACACCAACTGTTTACCCTTCATGCAATCAGTCACTGGAGCCATCACGCTACTGAAGTGTGGTATGAACCTTCGGTAGAATGACGCTAGCCCATGAAAACTTCTCACTTCTGTAATTGTCTTTGGCTGTGGCCAATTCTTGACTGCTTCAACTTTACTCCGGTCAACTTGAATACCTTCCCCTGAAACAACATACCCCAGGAATAAAACACTAGGTGTCATAAACACACATTTCTTTGTAGCAGCATAAAATTGTTCTTCACGAAGAATAAACAACACTTCTCTCAGATGTAGAACATGTTCCTCCGTACTCCTGCTATAAATCAAAATATCATCGAAATAAACCACGACGAACTTTCCAATGAGTGGTCTAAAAATTTGATTCATCACCCGCATGAATGTACTAGGTGCATTAGACAAACCAAATGGCATAACCAACCATTCGTACAACCCCTCTCTAGTTTTGAAAGCTGTCTTCCATTCGTCTCCAGGTCTGATACGAATTTGATGATAACCACTCTTCAAATCAATTTTCGAGAATATAGTTGCCCCACTCAACTGATCCAACAAATCATCCAACCTCGGCATAGGAAATCTGTAACGAACAGTGATCTTATTCAAAGCTCTACTATCAGTGCACATTCTCCAAGTTCCGTCCTTCTTTGGTACTAACAATGCAGGTACAGCACACGGACTCAAACTTTCCTGAATACGACCCTGTTCAAGTAATTCTTCCACCTGCCTTCTCAATTCCTCATGTTCCTTCGGACTCATACGATAATGTGGTCGATGTGGTAACACTGCCCCCGGAACAAGATCAATCTGATGTTGAATGTCTCTAAGTGGTGGTAACTCCTTTGGCAACTCCTCTGGAAAGACATCTTCAAACTCTTCCAAAACTGGCTTTGCTTCTTCGGGAATCTCAACTTCTTCACTACTCTCTCTCCCAATCAACAAAAACACTTCCGGTTCTTCCTCCACTTCTTTAACAAACTCCTTCAAAGTCAACAGAGTTTTCAATTCTTCAATCTCCTCCAGTTTGTTCTCCTTCTGCTGTTGCTTCTTAGGAACCAAAGTGATTTTAGTACCCTCGAACATGAAACTGTAACTGTTGGCACGACCGTCATGCTGAACTGCTCTATCAAACTGCCATGGCCTGCCCAATAACAAGTGACAAACATCCATGTCCACAACATCACACCAAATTTCATCTTTGTACTTCTTCCCAATCGAAAAATTCACACAAGCTCTTCGACACACTTTCACTTCACCTCCTTTTCTTAACCATGCTAGCTTGTATGGTTTAGGATGCTTCTCGGTCTTCAAATTCAACTTTCTCACTGCTTCTGTAGAAATAATATTATCACAACTTCCTGCATCAATAACAAACTTGCAGACCTTTCCCAGAATAGTACATGTCGATTGGAAAATATTGCTTCTCAGCCAACTACAATCCTCCTCTTGCTTAGGTGTCAAACAACTTCTCCTCATCATAAGATTACAACCTTCATCACCCGACACTTTTTCTTCCTCCTCAACATAAGGTACATTTGAATACTCTGCCTCCTCACCATCATCTGCTTCAACCTCTGCAACCATGGTTCTCTTCTTCGGCTTCGGACATTCGTTGCTTTTGTGACCCAACTCCTGACAATTATAACATTTGAAAACACTACTAGCCTTCGCCTTCTCAACCTCCTTGACCACTGGCTTTGTAACAGGTTTAGGAACACTAGAACTTCCGCCAACACCCCTTGCTTGATTATTGGAATTAGTAAACACACCACCTCCACGCCTTCCTTGTTTCTCCCAAGCTAACGCTTTCTGATGTGCCTCTGCTACTGATCTAGGATCAAACATATTAACCATATCTTGGATCTGCATTCTCAAGCCCCCAATGAATCTAGCAGTTAGCTGTTCTTCTGTTTCCATGATATCATTCCTGGCGATGAGTTGGTAAAATTCATCAGCATAATCACTAACAGATTTTGTCCCTTGCCTCAGATTCTGCAACCTCTGGTACATAAGTGATTGGTAGTTATAAGGCAAAAATGTAGATCTCATCAACTTTTTCATCTTCTCCCAAGATTCTATCTTTGACTTCCCCATTCGTTCTCGAGTAAGTTTAGTTTGCTGCCACCACGCCAAAGCTCTCCCCCTCAACCTAGTAGCAACCAACTTCACCCTTCGATTCTCCGGCACCTCCTTGAAATCAAAGATTTCCTCCACATTAGACAACCAATCTAAGAACTCCTCAGCAACCATCCCGCCTTTAAACTCCGGAATCTCCATTTTCATACCCGACTCCCAACGACGGTCATCCTCCACATCACGGTAAGAATTTCGAACTTGGTCTCGATCTCGATAATGAATACTTGCTCTATCACCCTCTTCAACAAAATCAAAGGTACGCCTACATCGATCTCGACTAACATCATCCCTTCTCTCATGCATGCTTCTTTGACTATGTCCCTCTTCATCTCTATATACTTCATGGTCAAATTCTCGATGACTTCTTCTTTCTTCATGTGCATAGTCATGATGATCTCTTCGTGATGAAATTGATGTTTCTCTTCTATCTCTACAAGAATGTGGTGATACCCTCCTCGCTTCCGTAACCAATGGCGAAACTCGGTTTCCTCCATGGTTCGAGTTTGGTGATCTCCTCCTTTGATTCAAATCATTCATCAATCTCTCCAATTTACCAATGCCTTCATCAAATTTTTCATTAATACGTTGTTCCATAAGCTCGGCTTCTTCTCTACGATACAAAGCTTCAACGTTTTGATGACGATTAGCTCTCCTTGGTGGCATGGTTAAAATTTTCACAAACTTCAACAAATTGAACACAATACTTCAAAATTTCACACGATAAGGCAATCTAGGCTCAACTGTCTCGGCAATGCTTGTCTCGGCCTTGACTCTTCACAACTTTGCTTGGCTCGGTCAAGACTTGCCTCGGCTCACTCCAAAACCTTCAAAACTTTGGCGCGCAAATCACCAATTCAAAATCCAAACAAAATCCAACTCCTCGATCCAAAATGAAATGGATCAAACTCTCCAAACTTGATGCAACTTCAATATGAACACGATGAACTACTTCAAACTTCAAAAACTTGGCTCCAAGAATCAAACTTAGCTATGATTGGCTAAGTATGGCTCTGATACCAAAACTGACGCAGCGGAATTAATCAAACAAAACTTCAATCGATGAAATGTAGCAATCGGTGAGTTGAAGATACCAAAATGCCCAAGTTCGTTGATCCAAAGATACCGAACTCTAGCTATCTCAAACACGTTGATAGCGCACTATACCGTGTTCAAAGATCTACGATTCTTCGCACGTTGATCTAGCGCACTAGATTCCGTGAATCGGCTTCAACAAACGTGGATTCGAGCGCACTCGAATGACGTAAGTGGAGATAGGAGATTACACTCAACTACCAATTGGTATGAAAGCACAAAGCTAACAAAAGAGAAATTTTATTCAAAATCAACAACCTCAAAAATTACAACACACACGCTATTTATAGAGAATTTCAACTCAACGCAACAAGCAACACCCAACTCTTAGGTCGGCACCGACTCACGACCCAACTTAGGTCGTGACCGACTTAACACTATACGACTCATCTCCTTACAACAAAACAATAGGCAAACGACTTACGCAAGGTCGTTACCGACCTAACTAACTCCAGATACACGACTCAACATAGTAACACACCTGACCGACTCAAAAGTATACGACTCAACAAGCCCAGCCTTATGGCCACACCTCCGACTCAAGAAAACAATTAACGACTCAACTTGCCAAGCGACTCACGACTCAACCGACTCATCAACTGACCGACTCAACACTCATACGACTCAAGCTTCCCAGTTCCTTGCCGCATGACTCAGTTAGGTCGTGGCTGCTTCCTCTCTTGTTAAGTCGTAGCCGACTTAGGCTCTTAACTCGTGCTTCATTAACTCGTAACTCGGCTTCACTAGCTCGTAGCTCTTTCTCCTTAGGTCGGTCCCGACTCATGACCGCCTCCAGCTCCTTCTCAGTGACTCGTGCCTTTTCTTCCTGTGTTTCATTGAGTCGTGGACGGTCCAAAAGTTCTCCCTTAGGTCGGAAACGACCTATAGCCAACTCCTTAAGTCGTGAACGACTTATCTTAACTCGTAGGCTTTTCTCCCGTGAGCCTTTAAGTCGGAAACGACTCATAAGTACTATCCTAGTTCGTGAATGATTCATTCCTTTGGCCTGATCTGCATCAACCGACCTGCTACCCCGAGCATATCTGTTTTTCTAGTCCGGTCGACCGAGCTCTGTAGCCGGTCGATCGACCAGATGCTATTTGGCCTATTTCGCCTATTTTGTGTGGTTTCCAAATTTAATCGATTCGTGTTATTTCCCTATTCTTTGTTATCATTTATTATCGACTTGATGACTTATTTTCTTTGGGATTTTGGATATATCCACTTTGATGGATTCGGTATCGATTTCTTTGGATTTTATTCACGTCTTCGAATGTGAATTTTTATGATTGATGGTTTCTACAATCATGTTTGTGATTTGTCACTTTAAAAATATAAAGGTTTTCTATACTAGTAGTAAATATCAAAACTCTTTCTTCAAATGATTTCAACACTATTTTATTACAAAGCTCGTTTTCTTAAACCATTTTCCAATCTATTAGTATATGCAAGCCTTTACCTCACTCGGATGAGAAATCTAATTAAACGGCTCATTAAAACAAGTGGTATGAAACGCTTGCGTTTACTTCGTCGGTTAATTCTTGGACTTGTTCGATTGAAACTCTTGTGACAATTTTATAGTGGAGATCTACAATTTGTTCGTAAATATTTAAGTTAAGCTAGTGGCTATCGGACATGAAGCTAAACTCATATATTTACTAGCTTACTGTAATTGACACTTCTCCATGATCATGACGATCATTTTATGGTTTAGACTAGCACTGTACGATGTCTCTTTGTCCACGTGGAGGACTGTACGTCGTTTTTATTACGCTTCGGCTCACCAGGAGGAGCTTCGACTCAATGTCCGCAATGGGGGACTATACCCTGTCATGAGGAACTTCGGTTCACCGGAGGAGCTTCGGCTCAATGTCCACAATGTAGGACTATACCCTGTCAGGTGGAGTTTTGACTCACCAGGAGGAGCTTCGGCCCAATGTCCGCAATGGGGGACTATACCCTATCAGGAGGAGCTCTGGCTCATTTTTATGGATTGGCCATCCTTTCTTGTGATTTCTGGATTTCGTGTGTTGAATTCTGGAATTTATGCTTCACCTATTTTCGTGATTTTCATTGATATGATTTTCCAATTTTTGTGCCTGGGTGAATTCGTGTGTCATTGACTTATTGTGAATACAAGTTTTGGATATGATACCCTTTTTGGATCTTTGAGAAAATTCTTGTGATATTGATTAAGCTCGTGTTGGTTTTCAATTACATACTTATTGTAGTATGCCATTATGGTTATCATATGTTTATGCCATATTTCTTATTATATATCACGTCATCTGATAATTATAGCTAGACTGATCCGTTTATTATTTTCTTATTAAATAATACTCGGGTCAGACCGAGATGTTACAGGTGCTTCTGCTTGACTTCTCCCCAGGGATTTATTACTCTGGCTTTTGGCTAACTACTTAGATTAGTAGTTTATTTTTTTGTATACACTTGAGATATGGACTCATAGTTGTATATTTTTGTATGGCACGCGTTGCTATTCTTTTGTATTATTGTGGATCTTTTTGACCACTACTCTTATATACACTTTCGTGTGTTGTTTATATATTCCTATCTTCTTCCGCCTTTGTGACATGAATTATCTGTGACTGATTTGTGTTATGCTTATTTCTATATTTGTTTCCGAAGATTATTATAGCCACTGTGCAGTAGCTTTGGGTTTGTATCGGTATGTCGGATTTCCTCTTGAAATAAAATGCATGTTATACTATCTGACATATCGGTGCTCGCGCAAAGCAATTACACGGATGGTCGCTCCTCAACAGCCTTATTCTTCGTGCTAGTTGACAGCATTACACCGTAGTGTTCTTCGCTAGCGTGGGTATTGAGGTGGGGCGTCACAACTTGGTATCAGAGCCAAACTTCGGTACAATACGAAATATTGTAACAAGGATCATCGTCCTAAGTCTTTCTTAGGAGTTGTGCTTTAGGATTTTATTCGAGTCTTCGTATCGATTCATCCTATTTTCTTTATGATTCCTTGTTTTATCTGTCAAGATTGCTTGATATCCATTTTGTGAATAACCGTTTTCTTCTTCTTTCTTTCTTTCTTAAAGAAGAGAAATGGTTAGACCTGGCCGTCCCAGCGTCGGTCAATCTAGTGCTACTCCTCAAGACGGAGTTTTTATGTCTGCTCAGCAGGTTTTAGATCTCGCGAAGAATGCTCAAGCTGCCGGACCCAATCCAGAGCCTGCTCACCATAGATCCGGTTTTGCACGCTTGTGCAGAGACTGTACCGATTTGGGTGGAAGGCCATTTAAGGGATCCGAGGGTGTTATCGAAATTCAAGCTTGGATCAAATCATGCGATCGTATTTTTTCTCGCACGAACCTTATTGATCTACATCGAGTCCAAGTGGCTTCTAGCATGCTCCAAGAAAGACCGTTAGATTGGTATGAGCTTTTAATTTCTGAAATCGTTGAGGCGGATCTCACTTGGGGGCAATTCCGAGAAAGATTCGAATTGAAATTCGTGCCAGAGGCTGAAAAAGTAACTTTGGCCCGGCGTTTTATTGACCTTGTTCAAGGTGAATCTTCTATGACAGACTATGTCGCATCTTTCGAATCTCTTTTCAAATACGGGGTTGAGTACATTAACACCCCAATGAAGAAAAATCAGGGATTCATCTACGGCTTGAATAAGAATCTTAAGAAGCCATTACTCCTGAAACTTGAGGTTTCATTTGATCAGCTTATTGATATCGCTCTTCGTCTTGAAGAGGCCGACAGAGAAAGTGATGTCGAGGTTGGGAGTGCCAAACCGAACTCCAACAACAACAAGAAGAGGCATCGCTTTATTAGGTTCGAAAGTCCTAATCCTAACAAGAGGGCGAAGCAAGAGTCTTCTATAGCAAATACTCCTATCCCTAACGCGGAGAACGCTACAATTGTGGCTCTAGGGACCACTATATAAATAGGTGTCCAAGGCCTATTTCTTGCCGCTATTGCAAAAGTGCGGATCATTATATATCTTCGTGTCCCAAGCGTCAAAGCAGGAGAGAAGGAAAGCTGCAAGCCCCGAGCAACTCTCCTCTTAGTCAAGGTATTTCACATTCAATCCTTGATGACGTTATTTTATTTCGTGGTCTTCTTATTCGAGTTCTTTTTGATATGGGTTCCACCTCACTATTTTATATCGAAAGAACTTGTTGATTCTTTCCCTTTAAACAATTTTGGGCTTGATGTCTTCCTTGAGAATTGCGAATCTGGATGGTAGATCCGCAACACTCAATTTGCTTTCTATTGATATCGAAATTATTTTATGTGATTTTTCTTTCCGAGCCGATATTTTTTTACTTAGGCTTCGGAATTGATTTGTGTTAAAGGATTGGCTTTTTCATTAGGAAGCCATATCCTTTGTCCCGTGTGGACTATTCATCTTCGACATTTTCAATCCGTTAGGCAGATTTCTGTTTTTTCCTTTATGATTTTGATTCCAACTTGATGGCATCATTTTATTCCTTAAGCCCACTTATATGGAAAGTGTTGTTTCTCTCATTCATGTAGTTTGAGAAATTTTCTGGTATTTTTGAATTTTTCTTAGGACTGTCACCTAAGCAATCTTTTGAGTAGTGTTAAGGTCTTTTCAGCTCGACCTTGCCACCGGTTTTCATTTGCTACGAGTTGCGGAAGTTAGCATTCCACTTACCGCATTCCGCACTCGTTATGATTCTTATGAATGACTTATTATGTCATTCGGTTTATCCAGCTTATTTCATCCATTTTATAAATCGAATATTCTATGAATATTTCGATGAGACCATTCTTGTATTTATTGATTTTGGATGAAAATAGTAATTTTAAATTTTGCAAATCTTTTCCATAAGATTTTTTTATAAGTAAAATTGGATTTTGTTCTTGAAACGAATGAAGAATATTCTTAAAAGTTTTTAAGAAACATGTTTATTATCTAGGAGATAATTTTGTGATTTTATTGCCCGTTGAGTGCTTTAAGAATTTTGGTCAATGCGCTTGATCAACGTTATCGATAGGAATTTCCTAAACGCTTTGATGAGACAATCAAACATAGTAAAATTCACTTCAAATAAGTAAAATTTTCTAAAAAGATGATTACATAAGTTAATTGTAATTTTGAAAGTTTTTGTTTTTGGGAAAGAAGATTATTTGAAAGAATTCTTTTTCGATACTCTTATTCTTGTGTTTTCCGAAGGGAACTAAGACTTTGCCATTTGTACCGATACTAGTCGTATTGGTTTGGATGCCATTCTCTTGCAAAGGAGAATGTGCTATCAATTGTGCTTCTAAATCATTATAGCTTATCGAGACTAGATATGCCACTCATGATCTAGTGCTCGCGGCTATTGTTTTAACTTTTAAAATTTGGCATCACCATTTTTGGATGACAAATTTGTTCTCCACCTTGATCATAAATCTTTGGAATATTTGTTTCTCATAAGGAACTTAATTTGCGTCAACCTTGTTGGCTTGAGATTCCTTGTATCTTATAATCGTTTTACCAAGTTCATCGGGCGTTTTGACGTACTACGTTTTATTGAGTTTCATCTCATCTCTTTTATGGACTAGCGTCCGATGTTCTTTTATGGTGTTCGGTTCATCGGATGTATTGTTATTATACTACATCGATGTTCCGTCTTATCTGGATCAATGATTCTACCATTATTTTACTACATCGTTGTTCCGGTTTATCGGTTCATTGGACGTACCATTTTTGTACTAAGTCGGTGTTCCGAAATTATTCGGGGTTTGGTTCATTGGGCGTACCGTTTTTGTACTACGCTGATATTCCAAATTATTTGAGTTTCTAGTTTCTCGGGCGTACTGTTATTATACTACGTCGTTGCATCAGCTCAATTTTCTGCCATTCTTGACGTTCTCCACGTATTTTATCTACGGAAATGCCTTAGGGATTCCGGTTTTTATTCTTGAGACCGGTGATATTGTAGAAATTGAAGTTTCGCCATATTTGAATTATGAGAAACATCCCATTCGCATCATTGCTTCGGGGGGTTGAGCGCCTTCGGAATAAAGATGTTCTTCTTGTGAGAGTTCAATGGTTCTCAAATCCTCGGGATTACTCTTGGGAATCTAGAGAATTCATCGAGCGATCCCATTCGTGCTAACTCTTTCGTGCTCTTTATGGTGAACTTCTTATTTCAATTTTCTTTTGTGTTGATATGCTTTTATGGTTGTTACTATTTATTTTCTTCTTAAGTATTGCGAGGACGCAATTTCTTTAAGGAGGGGAGTCTGTAACAACCCGCATATTTATCGATTTTATATTTAAATATTTTATTTAAATATTTCATCATTCGTCGGATTTTGGTCTGAAAAGCAACTTTTTGCAAACAGTCGTATTAGGACTCGAGACCCCTTCCATTGAGTTCAAAATGTCGTTTGCAACCTTTTTGAGTATAAGCTTCGATATGTTTGGAGTAAGTCGAATTTTGACCTTTTTCACTTAGGGCTTTGGTTTGGGCTGAACCCATTAGCCACTTACTAACTCAGTCCCAACCCCATCTCCTCTTCATTACTTCATTCCTCATTTCCTAATACTCAAGCTTTTATAATAATGGAGGAGTGGAAGAGGAAATTAAAACTCCAAGCCCTAGTCTTCATTAGCAAATCCATCTTCTAGCTCCAAACTCAAGAGAACCCATTGGTAAGCTTTCTCTTCATCTTCTCCAACTCATTCTCTCTTTGATTTCAGAAATTTCCTAAACCTAATTTAGGAAATGTTTCTCTTTTAAGCTTAGATTGAAGCTTCTTGAGTTGTTATTGAGGAATTGATCTTAGCTTGTTTTTAAATCTTCTTCTTCATTTGTTTGGGTTCAAAGGTGAGATTTTTATCTCACATCTTAGTCTATAACTATCTTCGATTGTTAGGTATGAATTCCTAACACTTATTCGTGTGCATTTGCTTTTGGTTTGGATTGATTTGGTGAATATTCCAATTTTTGGTGTTTTGGGTTCAATTCTTTAAAAATCCTAACTTTGATGTTTGAATGTGTTTTTGGTGATGCAACGAAGAGCTTATATGGCCGGGTAGTCGATTGGCGTAAACCCTTAGTGTCGATGCTCGACCGATAGCAATATGGAAGAGTTAGGCATTCATTAGATTGGCTTGGGGAGTGCTGGCTACAGGTCCGGCAGACCGAACTCAGGGAGCGGTCGACCGACCTGCTACCCGAGCACTTCCCAGCCTCTGTTAGGAAGTGCTGGTTACAGGTCCGGCCGACCAAACTCAAGGTCCGGTCGACCGACCTGCTACCCCGAGCATTTCTGTTTTTCTGGTCCGGTCGACCGAGCTCTGTAGCCAGCCGACCGACCTGATGCTATTTTGCTTATTTCGCCTGTTTTGCGTGGTTTTCAAATTTAATTGATTCGTGTTATTTCCCTATTCTTTGTTATCATTTATTATCGACTTGATGACTTCTTTTCTTTGGGATTTTGGATATATCCACTTTGATGGATTCGGTATCGATTTCTTTGGATTTTATTCACGTCTTCGAATGTGAATTTTTATGATTGATGGTTTCTATAATTATGTTTGTGATTTGTCACTTTAAAAATATAAAGGTTTTCTACACTAGTAGTAAATATCAAAACTCTTTCTTCAAATGATTTCAACACTATTTTATTACAAAGCTCGTTTTCTTAAACCATTTTCCAATCTATTAGTATATGCAAGCCTTTACCTCACTCGGATGAGAAATCTAATTAAACGGCTTAGTCGAACAAGTGGTATGAAACGCTTGCGTTTACTTCGTCGGTTAATTCTTGGACTTATTCGATTGAAACTCTTGTGACAATTTTCTAGTGGAGATCTACAATTTGTTCGTAAATATTTAAGTTAAGATAGTGGTTATGGGATATGAAGCTAAGCTCGTATATTTACTAGCTTACTGTAATTGACACTTCTCCGTGATCAAGACGATCATTTTATGGTTTAGACTAGTATTGTGCGATGTCTCTTTGTCCATGTGGAGGACTGTACGTCGTTTTTTTGAGCTTCGGCTCACCAAGAGGAGCTTCGGCTCAATGTCCGCAATGGGGGACTATACCCTGTTAGGAGGAGTTTAGACTCACCAGGAGGAGCTTCGGCTCAATGTCTTCAATGGGGGACTATACCCTGTCAGAAGGAGCTCTGGCTCATTTTTATGGATTGGCCATCCTTTCTTGTGATTTCTGGATTTTGTGTGTTGAATTCTGGAATTTACGCTTCACCTATTTTCGTGATTTTCGTTGATATGATTTTCCAATTTTTGTGCCTTGGTGAATTCGTGTGTCATTGACTTGTTGTGAAAACAAGTTTTGGGATATGATACCCTTTTTGAATCTTTGAGAAGAATCTTGTGATATTGATTAAGCTCGTGTTGATTTTCAGTTACAAACTTATTGTAGTATGCCATTATGGTTATCATATGTTTATGCAATATTTCTTATTATATATCACGTCATCTGATAATTATAGCTAGACTGATCCGTTTATTATTTTCTTATTAAATAATACTCGGGTCAGACCGAGATGTGACAGGTGCTTCTGCTTGACTTCTCCCCAGGGATTTATTACTCTGGCTTTTGGCTAACTACTTAGATTAGTAGTTTATTTTGTTGTATACACTTGAGATATGGACTCATAGTTGTATATTTTTGTATGGCACGCATTGCTATTCTTTTGTATTATTGTGGATCTTTTTGACCACTACTCTTATATACACTTTCATGTGTTGTTTATATATTCATATCTTCTTCGGCCTTTGTGATATGAATTATCTGTGACTGATTTGTGTTATGCTTATTTCTATATTTGTTTTCGAAGATTATTATAGCCACTGTGCAGTAGCTTTGGGTTTGTATCGGTATGTCGGATTTCCTCTTGAAATAAAATGCATGTTATACTATCTGACATATCGGTGCTCGCGCAAAGCAATTACACGGATGGTCGCTCCTCAACAACCTTATTCTCCGTGCTAGTTGACAGCATTACACCGTAGTGTTCTTGGCTAGCGTGGGTATTGTGGTGGGGCGTCACAACTGGTTTGTCGAAGTTGATAGAGAAGGATTTGTGATTTGTGAAGTTGAAGTATGAAAGGCAGGTTCATGGTTAGTTGGTTGTAGAATGCTGATGTATGGGGCAATTTGTAGGTAGTGAAGTCTTGTGTGGAGACGAGGTGACTGACAGAATATGCAGATGTTAGATGGTAAGTGCAAGGCAGGGGATGAACTAATGAACTTGCAGACAGTCCTGTTGAACTGTAGTGGACAGAGCAAAAAAAATACAAAACAAAAAAAGGAAAAAAAAACAGATAGGCAGAGAGCAATAAAAAGAGAGGCAATGCGAAGTTTTTTTATTGTAAATTGAAAAATGAAATGCAAATCATAAAATGCAATGCAGATTGTAAATGAAATGGAAACAAAATATTTTTGCTTTTGTTTTTAAATTGTGTTCTTTTTTTTCTTTTTTTTGAAAATGAGAGTGTAGTGTTCACTGCACAGAAACTGAAAATGGCAAATGCATAGGAAATGAAACTAGAAAAAGTGGAAGTGCAAAGAAAAATTGAAACTAGGCAGAGAATGAAATGCATAGAAAATGCCGATAACAGAAACTAAAAATGAGAAACTTGTAATTTTTTTAATGCATATCCACACAATAAAAAAAACACAATGAAATCAAAAGAAAATAATCCGAAGAATAGAAAATAAAATCAAAGCAATTCCCCGGCAACGGCGCCAAAAACTATTCGTCAACGAAATTCTATCGGTTTAGAAAACCGTCAAACGAATTTAAATTTAAAAATAACCGCAAGCGCACGGTGTAAGAATGTAGCACGTGGCGAATACGGGTCAATCCATAGGGAATTGATGATTTTAAAATTCTATTCAATCAAATTAACCAAAGTTGAAAGTATGATTAGCTAAAATGTAAGAAACTAACAAAAAGAAAAGAAATGCAAATATGAGAGTTAAATGACAATTTAGAGAATAAATCCACTCTCTAGATCATGTAGTTCAACACATGAAATCATGATCTCTCTTTTATGTCATTAGTGTTTTAATTGATGTGTTTATCATTAGTATGATATATTTGAGCTATTAATTAGCCAACATAAGTCATCAAACTATAGCACACCCCTTAAAACACTTACTAACTTTCATGAAACTTGACAAAGAAAATGAAAATGAAATCTATTTTAAGTATGGCCTATTAACAATTGATTAGAAACATAGGCCATCAAATTTTAATTTCAAATCACTTTCTTATGCCATAATCATATATTCATGAAGAGGCAATTGTGTTAGTGATTGTTTAAGCATAGCCTATTTGGTGTCAACAATATAGGCTATCAAATTCAACACAAAAACAACAAAAGAAACACTTCATTGATCATCATTAAGCACAAAAAGAGGGCATGAATTAACAAAATGTTGAAGCTACGTTAATTAGAGAGCTTCATTACCCCTAAATTGAAGAGGTTTAGCTACTCATATTTGTCATTTTATTAACAAATGTAGCTAACAACATGAATGCAAAATGAAGAGGAAAAAGAGAGCAAAATGAGAAGATAAGCTAATTAACTTGCATAAAAGAAAAGAGATCTACACTACAACATAAAAAAGAGGCATGTAAACGGAAAGAGCATGTACTAATAACATAAAAAAAGGAAAATTACATGAAAATAAAAATGGCTAAGTAGCCATGAAAAGAGAAAGAGAGCTTTCTTTTATTTTCTAAACTAAAACTAACTAACTAAGAGGAGATGGATACATGAAACATAAGGGGTATTTATACAAGTTAGAAACCCTAATGTATATTTTTGGGGAGTACCCAAAATGCCCTTGGAGGAAGTGTGGTGGCCAAGTTATCATTAACTTTAATAACCCACCACTTAAATGTACATGAAGCTTTAAATGTCTTTTAGCATGTGCATTAGCCTTTAATTTGTACATTAAGGTAGTGGGTAGTTGGGGTCCTCCATGTTCTTCACTTTGAATTATTTCCATCTTCATTCCTTTGTATTCATTTTGTGCATGCATATTCCTTCATGAACCCACTTGTAATTAAGTGTAATTTCCTACAAAATAATATAAAAATTTCCAATTAAATTTCCTCAAATTAATATATGCACAAAAATGACCATTTTTCCCCTGGATGAAGATGAATATGTGACAATTTCAAGTAATATGAATTTTGGTTTAAACAAGTTAAAATACCCAATATGATCATTTATTTAATTTAAAAAGAATAAATACAGTGGTAAAAATGTGCACATTAACGTGCACATCAGTTCATTCCTTAAAAACATTTTTTTGAATATCAGACACAGTTGCAAGAATTTATCTGGAAAGTATGTTGTTGTAATCTCCAGTGTTTATATGATAATGTTTTAATGTATGCGTCATGTATTTATCCTGTATCACTTGAATGTCCATGTTCTGTTTTTCCCAAACCTAGATGTACAAAATAAATCCCCATCTCTTGATTTAATCACTATTAGAAGTTAAAATATAAACAAAAGTTTTTTGTTTGATTATGAACTAAATTTCAAAAATCTATTTAAGTTTAAACAACTCAGTATTGTCTCTGGAAACAAAGAACTGGACAAAAACCTTTACAAAAGTCAGAATTCAAGTTTCTTAATTCATAATTTCAGGTATATAACTTGAATTCGTATGCTTTAATATGATTTTTAAAGCAAAGCTTATAATTTTTAGATCAAAGAATTAAGAGCAGTTCAAAGATGAACGAAAAGTGGGTTTCGATCGATTTCAGGCGGCCGAAGGAGCTTTTGAAGTCGGGGTTTACCGTGGTGGTGGAGGAGCCTACGGTTGTGTTGGAAAAAATAACTGGAGTTGTCCCAGTTCGACGTGGTGACGGCGGCGAGCAGTTTTTGCTTGTAAACCTAGTTTTGGCGTGGTGTTGTTTTTTGATTTGTTTGTCTTCTTCGTTGGATCGAGTGCGACGTGATTTAAGGGGAAGGTAGTGGTCGCGTTGACGAAGTGATGGCCGGAATTTCATGAATTCTGGTGGTCGGGGCGTGGCGAACGAGGCAATGACAAGTTTGACGTGGGATTGCTTTCGTGTTTCCAGGTTTCAATTTTATGCTCGATTTTAAAATCGAGACGATGGTGGAGTTCTAGCGTTTGGGGATGGCTTCTTGGATGGTCGTCGACTTGCTTGGCGACGAGGCAACGTCCGGAGATGCTCGACGGCGAAGTGCACGTGCACCGTGCACGAGTTCTGGAATCTGGAAGTTCTCCTTTGTATTTGGTGAAAGCAGGACGAACTCGCGTATTTTTCTCGAGTTACACAAGTGTTTTACTCGAAGAATTCCAGTGTTGAACTCGAAGTAAAATGGTGAGGCTCGGTAATTTTTTTTTCTACAGGTTTTTGTTTACAAACCTGACAGTGTTGAGTTTTTAAACTTACACCGATTTAAAGATGTAAAGCAAGTTCTAGAATGAAGGTTTGAAACCAGTTTAAAATCTGAAGTTAAAATGAATTTAGATTTGAAATCAAGAATTTAAAATCAAGATTTTAAAAGTAAGTTTAAATCAAAGTTTTAAAGCCAAGCTTAAATCAAATGGTTAGATATGAATTCAAGTTTCTTGAATTCAAATTGTAATTTAAATCAGTTTTTAAATCTAAATGTTTTAAACAAGTTTAAATCAAATAGCTTTTAAAAGTAATTTGTTTTCAAATAAATATTTGAATTGGAATGTGATAAATTTCTTTTATAAAAAGGATTTTGAATAAAAAGTTAAGTAATTTGTTTTAACTTGAATTTGCAAGTTAAAATGAAATGTATTTTAAAGCTTAAATTTGGAATAAAATTTAAGTAGATTAGTTTGAACTTTTCTTATATAGATTTATAGTTGATTTTAAATTTGGTTAATGTTTAATCATTTTGAACCTTAAATTCAAAACAAAATTTGAATCTAAATTTAGAAGAGTGATGTTTTAAATACACTTAAATATTAATGAAGTCATTAATAAAGAAATGGATTAGCGTAGAGATAATTAAGGTATTAAAATGATTTAATGAATAAGATAATTAAGGAATGACTTATTTATTTAATTTATAAATTAATGATTTAGATTAATTTATAATTAGAGATTAATTAGGAAAGTAATTAAAGAATTGTTATTGGTTAATGAAGGTCATTAACTAAGATTATTTAAATAATTAATTAATGTGATTAATTTTAACAATTAATTTGATTAATTGATTAATGATAATCACTTATGAGATTGTATAAGTGTAATTACTTTACGAAAGTAATTAAGAAGTTAATTGCTCATTTGTAATTAATTGAGTTTAATTTAATTAATTTAAATTAATTGTCAATATTGAGAATGGATTGATATTTCTGATTTATGATTGTGATGCTATGTACTGTGAATTGCTTTGTGCTGAACTGCGATTATGATTTATTTCTATGTGTATGTGAAAATCCTATTTGCCCTTAAAACGGCATTTAAATTTCGATGCGACAGGGAGTCGGATTGCAATTGGTTATCCGAAACCCACATCGAATCGTAATGGTAAATATTTATGATTAATTAATTTACTTTATCTATGAATCTGTGGCGATTGATGATGTTGCACTATTGTGCAAAGCCCTGGACCACACTTATACACACACAAATATGGATTGCACGTGGAAATTGGTTAAGTCGCAGATTTTCGAAATAGTTTGAATTTGAATTTTTAAATCCAAATAGTTTTGGAAATGAATTGGGTATGAAGTAAAAAGTTTTTGAAAAGGAATTTCAAAGATAAAATTTATTTTTGAATAACTTGATTGCGCCTTAAAGTTTACATAATTGATTTAAATTTAAATTCAAAATTTGAAACAGAATTCTATGGTTCGAAACTAAGGATTAAAGATGTTATACAAGTTATATATGGGTTAAACTATTTTAAATGTATTGATTTGGGAATTTGAATTTAATTCAAAGGCTTTAACTTGTGAAAATGTAATTAAATTCTTCTGGAACGAAAACTATTTGTTTTCATACAATAAAAGCTTTCACATAAGAAATGAACTTCAAATTTGTGTTAAAAGGATTTCTAGTTGAAATGAAAATGATTTCCAAGATATGGAAAAGGTTTGAAAGCTATAAGTTAAATCTTTAATATAAAGATTTAATGAGTTAATTCAGTTGAAATGGAACTTGTTTTGAAATCCGTAAATGGATCTTTGTGAAACTGTGTGAACTTTGAGAAATAAATCTTTTTGTTCAAAGATTTAAAATGGTAATTTGTTTAACTGTTTGAAAGAAAAGTTTTGGATTTTATAAGTTGTGACTTAACTGAAATCCTATATCCATATGTTTTTAAAATATTGCTGTAACGTCTCGAAGTTTTCGACTTTCGAAAATTCAACATCGATACTCACTTTAACGGCTGCCGAGAAATCGAAGGCCGAAAACCCGAAATGTTATGGGTTTAAGAAAAAGAAAAGAAGAAGAAAGAGAGAAGAAGATAGAAAAGATAGAGAGAAGAGAAAATAGAACGGAACAGAAAACAGAAAATAGAACAACAACAGAATCTCACATGTCGCAGCGGAACAACATATAATAAATAATTGAATAATCTTTAAACAAAGAACTATATCAGTTATTACATTTCATACATTACATTACATCATATCATCAGAGTGTACAACAACATACAACAACAATCAGTGCAGGGGAAAAAGAAATACTATATAACTAGTATTACGTCATGCCATCCAGCTTGCTTCCAGCAACTCCAGAATATCCTGATAAACCTTAACTCTTGACTGCCCGTGTAGAAATTGGTGGGCACCCAGAGTTTAGGAAGGAAAACAATAAACTCCGAGTCAGTCATGTGACTGGTGTGAGAACTCAAAACAGTTTATTTTTCTTTAAAATTAAAATAGAGTAATATTTTTAAAATCAATTCGCAATGCTTTTAAGAATGAGACTACCATAAGGCCTCCCGCACACACACACATGCAAACGCAGAATCGGAGGAGATTTCTCCTTATGATAGTCAAAGATGCTTGATACGTATTTAAAAGAACATTTGATATTATTACTAGTGCATAGTGTAGAGAAAATTCATTTCAAAAATAAAGATACAAATCTTAGCCGACATAGACATTTCGAACTATGCCTACTATAGCTACCATGTTCAATTGCGGGTTACCGCCATATTCCATGACAGGTTATACAACTAAAACCGTACAAGGCTCGTATTTGAAGAATGCATTTTCCAACAAATGGTCAGGCCAAGGAACTTCCCATTGCCACATGGAAACGCCTCTGGAAGGACGCCCCGAGAACCACCGTTCTCCGCTAAACAAAGCCGGGAATCCCTTTTCCCATGGAATATTACAAACCCTCATATATGCCACCCTCGGTCCTTTGGAACCTTTCACCGAGCGCTCGTCACCATCATCACATAATCATAAAGTGTTTTCAACATGAGTAAGTATCTGGGCTCCATACCATGATACTACCCTTTTCCAGAAGGAATGGTCATACCCTAGGGAAGCGATCCCTGAAAACCTTGCCGCACAATTCCTGTTTCGACCATTACCGGTTTGTGAGGCTCGACGAATTCTCGTCCACAAAAACACACTTTATACAAAAGCCGTGCTTTGGGTCAACAAATGATCATAGAAATGATCACCAAGATAGACGATCAAACAAATGATCCTATCACAAATAATCAACACAATGATCATTTACAGCTACACTCAGCATGTCACATTACCAAATTGGGAGTATATTGCTGATAACCTTCAACTATATAACCTCTGAGCTCGTACGTCTCAGAGAAGGGTGTTAAGCTAAAAGAATAAATTCTCCGCCACCAACAGAAATATATTTGAAAGAAATCGGCTTTACATCTCAATTTGTAATGTCAGACACACAATCCATACAAGTCTGTTCCGGGCTCGAACAGAACCGAAGGCACTTACAAAGAAGTCCTTGCAATCCGAATAATCTCTAATCACGTTCGGATTTCCCATCACATATGGAGATCTCAATACCGGGGATCAGCCAGTGCAGAGACAATCAACAAGAAACCCTTACGTTTTCGAAAATATCCGGTCTTCAACACCGATCTTCAAATGCAATTCATAACGACGTATCACATATTCGGAATGGGTTATACGACCCCAAGGTCCTTTCCCGGTTAACCCGAATAGTGAGCGCTTATTTTAAAAAAATAAGTGTGGCATTCAAATTCAAACAAATCACAACAAATACCTATTTAAAGGTAAATATTGATAGTCGGTTATTGAACTATCAATAGATATGCCAACATCACCAGATTCCAAATAATTTTCCAAATTATTTATTTTCCAAAAATATCTTTACAAGATATACATATTTTCCATTCTTTAAAAATAAATCAATATTTACTTTTAAACCCAATTTCCAATTTCATTTATAAATTCCATATTGAATTTACATTCCAAAATATTTATGAATATACGTTTCCCATTCAATTTATAATATTCATTTTCAATTTATCTTCAAAAAGATAAATTCCAAATATTCACTTAATATTGGAAAAGCATTTCCATACTTATTTGTTTATAAGTAATTCACAATAAGTAATTCACAAGTCTTTTATTTTCTACACTTGGAAAATATTCAATATACTTAAATCGAAATTAAGTATATATTTCATTCTTTTAAGGAAATCATTCTCTTAAACATATTTATTTGAGCCAAAACGAATGTTGCGTAAAACATCGTTACGACAACCCAAAATCACTAGTATAGGGATTTGAAATTAAAATAGATATATAAATCCCAATACTATACAAAACATTTCCTTTCGGAAATCATCTATTATAACAACAGTGTTATAATCTACTATTTCCTTTTATTTCTCGAAAACATCTATTTCAACAATAAATGTTGAAATCTATGGTTTTCGAATCTCAACACCTTTTAAAACATCTTTAGATCGTTTTAATTCTATTTCAAGCATCACATCCAAAATAATTTCTTTAACTTATTATTCACTATTCAAAAACGTGAATATACCTTGTTAATAAATTTCATCACTTCTATTCATTTTATTTTAAAGAATTATTCACTGTCTAAAACATGAATATAACTCCATAAATAAATTACAACAATTCACTTATCAAAATATGTCGTTACGGATTTATAAAACAATATTTATAAATTCTATTTCTATTTATTTTATAACAACTTCCTTTTATAAATTTCCTTTATAAATCTATTCAATTTCGTATCTCAATGATATACTAAAATTTCATATTATAAGTTAAATACTTATAATTTATTTGTTTACAAAATCGTTCCTTTAAACTTCATAAATTTTTATAAATCTTATAACTTATAAGATTCATTTATTTATCCAAATCCATTCCTTTAATAACTTTATGAATTTTATTTTGTTTTCCTTTACAAATTTTATAAACCTACTATTTATAAAATTCTATTTATAACTTCATCGTTATAATCCCATAAATTTCATTCATTTGTGAAATTCATTCACAATTCATTCTAACTCTTATGAAAGCTCGTTTTATAATTCCAATATTTTTAATTTATAAATATCAATTTATAAATCTTTTTAATATAAAACAATTTGTATTACTATTTGAAAACGTCTTTCAACTCCTTATAATTTCATCATTTTGATTTATAAAAAAATCAAATTTCATAAATTCTATAAATTTCATTCCTTTATGAAATTCATTTACAAATCATTCTATCACTTGTAAAAGCTCATTTTATAATTCAAAATATTCTAAATTTATAAATATCAATTTATAAATCTTTTAAAATAAATCAATTTATATTATTACTTTAAACATCTTTAAACCCTTTTTTAATTTCATCATTCTGATTTATAAAATTTTATAAATCCTATTTTTAAACTTCTTATAATAAATTCAGAAATCTCAGTTTAAACTATTTTGTAAAATCACTAATCCCATATTTTTCAAAAATCAACTTTTAACTGTATTTCTCAAAAATCATAATTTTTATAATATTAAAATCATAACGTTTATTTATTTAAGATGAATCAATTCCAAAAATATTTTATAAACGTATACTTTCAAAAATCACTTTAGAAATTAAAATCGTTGTTTTAACTTCAAAAATTGGATCTGATGATGCAACACATCAAATAGTAAATCACGACTTTCAAACATCATATATCATCCATGATAAACAATCAAATATCACAATATCTGAAATCAAATAAATATTTGTGAGGAATCCAGTTGGATCCCTCCAACCTGTTTCCCTACATCCACAGACATTAGCACAATACCATTCCACTTCGAGGTGGAATATCGCGGTATATGGGATTTTATAAAATATATCCGCTTACTAACGGCGCAATAGGGTCTCATCCGCTAAAAAAATGCGGGAAATCAATCAACTGCAATATATACATATGCCAATATATATATATATATATATATATATATATATATGTATATGTATTACTATATATAATATATAATACCAATTCCACTTTAAGGTGGAATATCGCGATATATGTGTGTAATAAATAACCTCCGCTTACTAACGGCGTATAGTGTCTATTCACATCCAATAACTATATATAACAATCATCATTCAAGCATTCAATTAACACAACTAACAATTTTAAATCTAACTATTTAAAATTTAAAATAAATCCTTTTGAGTGAGAAGTTCTCACCTTTGCTTTTATTAGCAATCCATTTCCATCTTGACTTGATTTTCTTGATTTATACCTTGTATAAATATTTACACAATTTATTAATATTCGAAATAATCGAATAAATTAAATTTCGTTCTTGATTGTTTAATTAATCAATAGTTTTATTTAAACCAATTTCTTCTTTAATTAAATTTATTTTAACTAATTATTTTTCTTTAAATTAATATCTTTAAATCAAATTCTTTCGATAAATTTATTTAACTAACCAATTTTATTTTATTTTAAACAAATCTTCTCCTTTTTTATACAATATCTTTATTATCTTTCAATTAAATTTTGAACAAATTCTCCTTTTGTAAATTTAATTTAAATTAACCCATGATTTTCTTTAATATTTGAAAAATTCAAATCACCAATTTTCGTTCAATAGATTTAATTAACTAATTATTTAAATCTAAATTTAAAAATAAGCAGACTGTAATCCTTTATTACATTTTCAAAATATCTTAGTAAATCAATACTTCCAAATTCTCGTATATATATGTATATATATAATTTAAAAACTGCTTATGTATATTTTTTTTATTTTCAAATCTTCCTTTAAATGATTTAATTAACTATAGATTTAATTTTAACTAACTAATTCCTTTTTAAAACAATTTCTTTTCAATGGATTAAATTGTTTAACGATTTTAAATTTGAACAAATCTAACAATTAATTTTTTCGTTTATAAATTTATTTGAAAATTAAATCTTAAACTATATTTCCTTTAACAAATTCCTTTTTAATAAATTTATTTAAATAAAAATTTAAATTTAATACTAATTCTCCTTTTATAATTTATCTAATTAAAATTAAATTTCAACCATATTTATTTTATTTTTATTTTATTTTTTTATTTTTTCTATAGCTTACTGTAATTTAACTGTATAAAATTTTTATTTTTAACTAAATAAAAATCAAAATAACACATCACCTGACTGCCTCCATCTCGAACGCCACACCCTCAAGCTTCGCCATCACATCCAAACCCCACGTCTACGCGCGAGCTCGTACGCGCCTCCCCACCTCGAACGCAAACGCCGCCGCCGCCGCGAGTTGAACTCTCATAGCCTGCAACTCCTCCCCTACCATCGCGCGAGCGCGCGCCGCCGTGCTTCCACTGTCGACTCTCGATGTCGCCTCCATTGCTCCAAATCGCCTCATGTCGTCGTCCCTCTCGAATCCATCGTGTTATCCCATTTTTTGGTCAAAACTGGAATATCAACAAATTGGCAAGGAATTATGAATATCAGGACTGGAGATAAGGCTACGATGGATATCGTCAAAATTTTGTTGAACTCCGATCGGGACGAAATTGATTGGAAATGATGATAAGGACTATGAAAGGCTATGTTTCAAATTTCAGGTTAATCGGAGTTCGTATGAAGGAAATATGATGGATTCAAGGTAGGAATAGTACGTAGTTCGAATCCATCAAAAAGGGGATAAAGTGACGCTCGGTTCGAACCGATAAGGTTCGAACCCATCAAGATTCGAACCCATGAGGTTCGCATCGATGACGCTTCGAATCGATGGGAACTAGATGGGTTCGAAAGGAGTAGCTTCAATGCAATGGACATGGATTCGAACGATGGACATGGACTCGAAGATGGTGGATTCGAACGATAGGTATGGATTCGAAGATCATGGATTCGAAGATGAAGATGGACTCGAAGAAGGTAATGGATTCAAAGTATACATGGATTCGAAGTGGACATGGACTCGAAGAAGGAGATGGATTCGAAGAAGGAGATGGAGTCGAAGTAGACATGGATTCAAAGAAGGAGATGGAGTCGAAGTAGACATGGATTCGAAGAAGGAGATGGATTCGAAGTGGACATGGATTCGAAGAAGGAGATGGATTCGAAGAGGATATGGATTCGAAGATGATGGATACGAAGCAAGGGGCATGGATTCGAAGGACGAGGATTCGAAAGGGATGGATTCGAAGAGGATGGACTCGTAGGATATGGACTCGAAGGAGACGGCTTCAGAAAGCATGGATTCGAAGAGCATGGGTTCGAAGGGTATGGATTCGAAGGAGTCAGCCCTATGGATTCGAAGGGGATGGTTTCGAAGTAGATGGTTTCGAAGCATGGGTTCGAACCATTCAGGACGCACGGATTCTTGAACTTGGATCGATCATATCTTCCAAGCCGCTGATCCAAATGCAATGAAATTTTTACAGGAGCTTACATACATGTTGAAGAATGTTCACACCAAATTTCAGCTCAATTGGATGGATTCTTGATCGATTCGAACGTCACTTCGAATCGATCCCAAACTGGGCACGGATTCCGAGAACACAGGCCTGTGGGCCCCCCTCACGTGCCAAGCAGCCTCCCCAGGTTTTAGGCGGGATTTCAGCCTTCCACGCCTATAAATAGAGCCCCTGGTCATTCAGAAAAGAGGGTCGGAAAATTTGGAGAGGAAAGGCAAGCCCAGACGCTGCTAAAATTATACCATAGCATCATTACTGCAATTTTTTTTTAGATTTGGTCACTACAACTGTGGTAATCACTTTTCAAGGATAATCAATAAAAAGAAAAAAAAATTGGAGTGGACGTAGGCCGGAGATAGCCGAACCACTATAAAACCTGTGTCTCTGTTCTTTACTTTTGGACTGCTGTCTATTATTTGTTGAGATTTGTTGTTTGTGTTTGAATATCACTAATTTATATTCATACACTGGTGCTTTCACGGTATTGGGTGTTTGTGACCAATTTTGGCGCAAACATTTTGGTGCTTTCACTGAGAACAACTAGCACCCGCTGCATAGGATTTGAAGAGTTTGAGGAATTTGGATTTGGAAGACAATGACAAGGCAGAATAGCAGAAGGCTAAGGGCTGAGAGAAGCCAACAAGGAGGAAGTCAACAAGCATCCTCCGGAGGTGAGGAAGGACAGGCTTCGGTCTACATAACTCGGAATGAATTGGAAGCTTGGGCCAATTCTTTGCAGGAGAGATTGTTGAAAAGTCAACAGGAAATGATGCAAACTTTCTTGGAACAAATGAGAGCTGCAGGGATGCAGAACTTAGGAACAGCTACAGCAGCTGCGGATGCAGGACAAGGAGCTAGGGTTGTGGAACCCAATGAAGGACAGGATACGGAGCCAGAAGGCAATCAACAAGGGCTTGGGGGCAGGCCCACAGGATTCAATGCAGGAGAACCTTTGGAAGGAATTCAACAAGCTAGAGCTAACGTTGCTGCTAGTGAGCCACACGAGGAATATGTACCAGAGTTCCCTCGGGGGCATGGGGGGAAACCCCTACCAGACAATATAGGATTAGTAGAAATGATCAGGAAGACTATGCGAGGTGGTTTGACAAACGGAGATTTGGAAGGGGTGAATAGAAGTCCATTCGCTCGGGAGATAAGGATGGCTCAGAATCCACCTAAGTTCAAGCTACCTAGCGTGGAGGTATATGATGGTAAGACGGATCCAACAGATCACTTAATGAGGTACACCAGACACATGGAAGTGCTGGGGGCATCGGAGGAAGTGATGGCCCGATGTTTCCCTTTGTATTTGAAGGACTTGGCTGCAATGTGGTTTAGGCAGCTGGAAGAAGGATCTATCAGGACTTGGAAGGAATTAGTGGAAAAGTTTCTGGGACAGTTCCGGGTTCACGTCAAGAGGCCGAAGAACGTAATGACTTTAACATCGGTGAAGCAAAGGATGGACGAATCGCTTAGAGCTTTTCTAACTCGATTCAGTGCGGCAGTCGCTTCGGTGGATCGGCCTGATCCATCAATGGTTTTAATGGCAGCAGTATCAGGAGTCAAGGAGAATTCGGATTTCAAGGTATCTCTGATACGAGATCCCCCGCAAAATCTCGACGAATTCTTTCATGAGGCAGAAAGGTTCCTTTGGCAAGAAGATGCAAGTACGGATTTAAAGGTGAAGAAGGCTAATGCAATCGAGGTTGGAGCGGTATCCAAAAATGGTTTGGATAAGGATAAAGGGAAAAGGAAGTTAGACGATGACTCTGGAAACGCTAGGAAGCGATGGAAGGATCCAAAGTTTTCCACATACACAGGATTGAACGAGACGCTGGAGCGGATATACCTGGAAACTCGGAATCGCCTTCCCTACCGAAGGCCAGCTAGGAGGGAACCAACAGAGCGGGAAAGGACATCCGAAAGGCACTATCTCTTCCATGATCTGGATGGACACGATACCAACAGCTGCAGGCACCTAAAGGACATAATCGAGGAGCATGTAAGGAATGGACAGTTACACCAATACGTTGGAACTCGGGATGCAACGGTGGAGCAGGAGCAACCACCGACCACTTCACGCCGTGATGATGGGAGGCCCAGGGATGATCGTCGATTGATCATCCATTGACCAGGATAATATGGAATAAGTAGCAAGCTGCTAGCAAACGGTAAAGTCATTTACACATGTACGGGGACGGAGATAGCCCCTAGGCATGCTCTGAATGATGATAAACCGGGATGCTATGGTTTGTGAAATTTATTTCTTGCTTTTTAGATTGGACATTGCTTTTCTTTTTTGGATTTGGTTTTGGAGCTTGGATTGAGCTCCTGGTTTTTCTTGCTTTTTTATTTGGATTTTCCTTTGGATGATTGTTTTTGGTTTTGGATGCTGGTTTGGATTTCTGGTTTTCTGGTTTGGATTTGAATTTTGGATTTGGATTTGGATTTTGGATTTGGATTTCGAATTTGAATTTCGGATTTGGACTTTGGAATAAATTCTGGTTGGACTTTTATCTGGTTTTTGGTAAATGGTCGTCGGGTATGGATTATGCCTGGCAAGGGATGAGTCACTTTACCCAAACAAGATAGATTGACTCATTCAGGTCGTCAAGTATGGACAATGCTTGGCAAGGGTCCGGAGTGACCAGGATTCGGCCTAGGACTTAGGCCCTCTATTATCATTTATTATTTTCAGGTCGTCGAGTATGGACTATGCTCGGCAAGGGTCCGGAGAGATCAGGATTCGGCTTAGGACTTAAGCCATGGCATTTTACAGCGTCCAGGGACACTGGACCAAGGTCGTCAAATATGGATTGTGCTTGGCAAGAACCCGGAGAGGTTGGCTCAACGTCCAGGGACACTGGACCGAGGACTTCAAGTATGGATTACGCTTGGCAGGAACCCAGAGAGATTATGGATTTGGATATCGACCCGGAGAGGTCCTGGCTCCGGTTATTGGCTATTGGATAAGGATGGATTGGAACTTGGTTGTCGAGTTCGAATGGATACGGAATTGGCTAAGGCTTTGGCTATTGGATATGGAATTGGACATCGACTCGAAGCAGTCAAGGACGATATACTCTGGCAATATGGCTTTGGACTTCGGATATTGGATTCGTAATTATTCAAAACACGCCTTGTTATCACAAGGCATGTTTCGGGGGGCAAAATGTTATCCCATTTTTTGGTCAAAACTGGAATATCAACAAATTGGCAAGGAATTATGGATATCAGGACTGGAGATAAGGCTACGATGGATATCGTCAAAATTTTGTTGAACTCCGATCGGGACGAAATTGATTGGAAATGATGATAAGGACTATGAAAGGCTATGTTTCAAATTTCAGGTTAATCGGAGTTCGTATGAAGGAAATATGATGGATTCAAGGTAGGAATAGTACGTAGTTCGAATCCATCAAAAAGGGGATAAAGTGACGCTCGGTTCGAACCGATAAGGTTCGAACCCATCAAGATTTGAACCCATGAGGTTCGCATCGATGACGTTTCGAATCGATGGGAACTAGATGGGTTCGAAAGGAGTAGCTTCAATGCAATGGACATGGATTCGAACGATGGACATGGACTCGAAGATGGTGGATTCGAACGATAGGTATGGATTCGAAGATCATGGATTCGAAGATGAAGATGGACTCGAAGAAGGTAATGGATTCGAAGTATACATGGATTCGAAGTGGACATGGACTCGAAGAAGGAGATGGATTCGAAGTGGACATGGATTCGAAGAAGGAGATGGAGTCGAAGTGGACATGGATTCGAAGAAGGAGATGGAGTCGAAGTAGACATGGATTCAAAGAAGGAGATGGAGTCGAAGTAGACATGGATTCGAAGAAGGAGATGGATTCGAAGTGGACATGGATTCGAAGAAGGAGATGGATTCGAAGAGGACATGGATTCGAAGATGATGGATACGAAGCAAGGGGCATGGATTCGAAGGACGAGGATTCGAAAGGGATGGATTCGAAGAGGATGGACTCGTAGGATATGGACTCGAAGGAGACGGCTTCAGAAAGCATGGATTCGAAGAGCATGGGTTCGAAGGGTATGGATTCGAAGGAGTCGGCCCTATGGATTCGAAGGGGATGGTTTCGAAGTAGATGGTTTCGAAGCATGGGTTCGAACCATTCAGGACGCACGGATTCTTGAACTTGGATCGATCATATCTTCCAAGCCGTTGATCCAAATGCGATAAAATTTTTACAGGAGCTTACATACATGTTGAAGAATGTTCACACCAAATTTCAGCTCAATTGGATGGATTCTTGATCGATTCGAACGTCACTTCGAATCGATCCCAAACTGGGCACGGATTCCGAGAACACAGGCCTGTGGGCCCCCCTCACGTGCCAAGCAGCCTCCCCAGGTTTTAGGCGGGATTTCAGCCTTCCACGCCTATAAATAGAGCCCCTGGTCATTCAGAAAAGAGGGTCGGAAAATTTGGAGAGGAAAGGCAAGCCCAGACGCTGCTAAAATTATACCATAGCATCATTACTGCAATTTTTTTTTAGATTTGGTCACTACAACTGTGGTAATCACTTTTCAAGGATAATCAATAAAAAGAAGAAAAAATTGGAGTGGACGTAGGCCGGAGATAGCCGAACCACTATAAAACCTGTGTCTCTGTTCTTTACTTTTGGACTGCTGTCTATTATTTGTTGAGATTTGTTGTTTGTGTTTGAATATCACTAATTTATATTCATACACTGGTGCTTTCACGGTATTGGGTGTTTGTGACCAATTTTGGCGCAAACACATCGCGTGCTCGCGATTTCTCTTTTAGGGCTTCGGCCATTATTTTGATTTTCCACCTTTTGTTTGATTTCTGAAGTAATGGAGGGAGGGGTATCGGCCATGTATAAAAAGAAATGGAGGCATGGTTATCACGATTTTAGGCGTGATTCTTTCCGTGAATTTAGGCGTGAATTTTTGGGGGAAAGTAACGTGTGTGCTTTGACAATATAAAATTTAAAATTTAATTTTGAATTCAATTTGATTTCGGCGCGTTTACGTGTCGTATGCTCACATATAAACTCAGAAAAATACGAAATTTGAAACCCGAGAATAATTCAATATTACGGACCCAATGGAACTGGTTTCGTCGAATTCCGAGACTTTGCCTCGGAAGGCTATTTTTAAATATCGATTCAAACGATTAAATTTCAAAACTGATCAATTCACTTTAAATTTCAATTCTGAAGCTTCTATAATCCTCAATACTATCAATATGAATTTTACAAGCCTTTGAAATATTTTTAATCAGCTTAAAATTGAAGATTTAAATTATTATTCAACTTTCAATAGATTAAATTTTACAATTTAATCGCTAAATTCATTCTGATAATTTGAAATTCAATTCAAACCATCATTCAAATATTTAAATTAATTAAATATTTTCAAATTAAATTATTCAAAATTCTGGGTAGTTACAATCTTCCCTCCTTAAAAGAATTTCGTCCCGAAATTACAAGTTAAGAAGAATGCCCCTTATCCCGTCTACTATTTTTCACAATTCAAATAGTTTTATCAACTTACTAACCTAAATCTTTTTACTAGAGATTCACTATCTTTTCAACTAGCTTCCCAACTTCAATTATAGGTTTCAAACAACATTGTTCTTCCAACAATTTAAATTTAAATTCAAATTCAAATTTCAAACTTTCAAAATTTCTCAAAATTTATCTAACACCCTAAATTTTCGAAAAATTTCGCCAGCGTCTCCTTTGCGCGGCTAGCTCGGTACGACTACAAAATGGCACCATGGCCCCTCAGAATCAAAAAGAAAAGAGAAAGCCAAGTGGCTGTAGAAGAAAATCATCAAATTTCATACTGAAATTGAAATACGTACCTTTCTGTCGAGCAATTCAATTTTATCTTTGAAATCAAAATCTCAATTCCTTTATACACCTGTATAACCTGCTAGTAGTAGCATCCAAATCCAACATTCAAACCATTTTGCCAATTCTATTATAAAATTTCCAATATATGCTTCTTATACATTTTTACTTCACTATTGAAGTTACATATTCATTTTCATTAAATTTTTCATTTCAATCCAATTCAAAATTTAAATGTAACGACCCAAAAATTTTATTTATTAATATTTGAGTATTTAATTTATTTTAAATATTAATAAGTGGATTTATAAGTCAAATAAATTTTTATTTGAATTTTTGGATTTAATTGGATTATTAAATTGATAATTTAATATGTTAAATTGTGGAAATAATTGAAAATTGAGTTAAATATGATTGAAAATGATTTGTAAAATTTTATTTTATCATATGGGAGTTAGAACGATATTTTAGAACTTTTAAAATCGAATTAAAAGTAAATTTGTGAAAATTGAATATTTTAATATTTAATAATCGACTGTAAAATAGCCAATTTTTGAACAGTCTCAGAATTGAACGAAACTAGTTTCATTGGATCCGCAATAGTTAGTTATTACCGGATTTCAATTTTCATGTCAATCGGAGTTATCGTTTGATCGTGGCAGCTCGAAACGCATCGAATTATTTTTAATTTAAATTTGGCGAGTCAAAATAGCCATTTTTCAAAAAGTCTCGGATTTCGACGAAACCAGTTTCATCGGATCCGTAATGTGATATTATTGGAAGGTTTCAAATTTCAAGTCAATTGGATTTACCGTTTGTCCGGTACAAATTAAAACGCCTAGAAAATCGATTTAAATCGGTTTAATTTAAATTGAGCGTTTACAGCCATAACTCGCACATACTTCCGAATTAGCTTTCGAAACCTGTTCCATTGTGTCCGGAACGCAGGATAAACCCTAGGTACGTCAGTTTCAGCGCCTAAATCGGAGTTCGGAATTTTCGGATGAATAGTGTCGTTCGTTCTCTTATAAATAGCCCCACCCTTCATTAAAAAAAAAAATTAAATAAATAAAACCCTAGCTCATTAGCCAGCCGCCACCCACATAATCAAAGGCCAGAAACTCACGACCTTTCCCCTCGATTTCTCCAAATCCGTCGACAATTAGCCTTAGGTTTCTACTAGAGAATTGAAGAGGACATCAAGATCTACAAGTTCAACGGTGGAGATCGTGTATGGAGCGACGATGGGGGAGATAATGGCCTGCGTTCAGCAGCACTTGCGCACGCATTTTGATGAAGAGGAGGTGGCCGAGCTTCATGATGGGGGTGGTGGAGGTAGCTCTCGCGAAGAGCTTCGATTTGCAGGTGGTTTGATGTGATTTCGTCGAGAAATGAGCTTGCAATGTTAAACCCTAGTTGCTTGTTCATGGGTTGGTGGTTGCGGCCTAATTCCTGAAGCTTGAACGTGAGGGAGATGAAGGTAGGGGACGGCCAGGATGCAAGCAAGGGGATCTAAGGGCTGAGAGTATGGTGTGGGTTCAAAATTATAAAGTAATGTTGAATTGTCTATATAAAATCGTGTACAAACTTGTAAAATCAATAACTTTTTCATACGAGGTCGAAAAAATGCAAACTCAGAAGCGTTGGAATCGTATGGCCGAGCACTACGCGATGGAGTTGGTTTGGAGTCGTTTGGAGTTAGTGAGAATTTTGGGTAAAATTAAACGTCCGTTTAATTTTATTCGAAATAAAAGCTGAAACGGAAATTAAAATCAAGGTGAGAATTTCTCACTCAATCGAATCAGTTTCGATTTTATTTTAAATAGTTAGATTTAAAATATTTGAATGCATGTTTGAATGATGATTGTCATCTATTGATTGTTAAAATAGACATTATGCGCCGTTAGTAAGAGGATGTTATTTAATAAAAACATATACCGCGAATATTTCATAAACAGTGAAATTGGTATTATATATAATATCAATATATATATATTGGCATATGTATATATTGCAGTTGATTGATTTCCCGTATTTTTTAGCGGATGAGACCCTATTACGCCGTTATTAAGCGGATAATATTTAATAAGAACATATACCGCGATAATTTCGTACTGGAGCGAAATTGGTATTGTGCTAATGTTTTTGGATGCAGGAAACAGGTTGGAGGGATCCAACTGGATTCCTCAACAGTTTTTATTTGATTTCAGATATTTTGATATTTGATAGATTTCATATTGATATATGATATCGTTGTAGTCGTGATTGACTATTTGGTGTGTAGCATCATTGGAACCAGATTTTGGGATTTTAAAATGATTTCTAAAGTGATTTTTGAAAATATACTATATTTTTGGAATTGATCCATTTTAAATAAATAAACGTTATAATTTTTAAAGTTATAAAAATTATGATTTTTGAGAAAGATAGTTAAAAACTGATTTTTGAGAATATGATGCTAATGTTTTTATAAAATAGTTTAAATTGGGTTTTTGAATTTATTATAAAAAGTTGAAATTATAGGATTTACAAAATTTGATTATTTTATAAATCAAGAGAATGATGAAATTCTAAAGGAGTTTAAAGATGTTTTTAAAGAATAATATAAATTGATTTATGTTAAGAGATTTATAAATGGATATTTATAAATTGAAATATGGACGTTATAAAACGAGTTTTTATAAGTGTTTGAATGAAGTGAAAATGAAATTCATAAATGAATGAAATTTATAGAATTATAAACTGTGAAGTTATAAAAGAAATTTATAAATAGTAAGATTTATAAATTTGGTGAAATTATTTGAAGAATAGATTGGTTAAATAAATGGATCTTATAAGTTATAAGATTTATAAATTGGAAAGTCTCTAAAGGAACGATTTTGTAAAATAATCGTTTTATAAGTAATTAACTTATAATATGAACGTTTAGTTTATAATTTAGTTATAAACTGGAATAGGTTAATAAAGGAATTTATAAAAAGGAAGTTTTTATAAATAAATAGAAATGGAATTTATAAACGTTGTTTTATAAATCCGCAAACAACTTATTTTGATAAGTTAATTGTCATAACTTATTTAATGGAGTTATATTCACATTTTTGAATCGTGAATAATCCTTTGAATTAAAATGAATAAAAGGATGAGATTTGTTAACGAAGTTTATTCACATTTTTGAATAGTGAATAACACGTTAAAGAAAATGGTTTAGATTTGAATGTTTTAAATAGAATTAAAACGATCTAACGATGTTTTAAAAGGTGTTGAGATTCGAAACCATAGATTTCAACGTTAATTGTTGAAATAGACGTTTTCGAGAAATAAAAGGAAATAGTGGATTATAACACTGTTGTTATAGTAAATGATTTCCGAAAGGAAATGTTTTGTATAGTATTGGGATTTATACATCTATTTTAATTTCGAATCCTTATACTAGTGATTTTGGGTTGTCGTAACGATGTTTTATGCAACATTCGTTTTGGCCCAAATAAATATGTTTAAGTGAATGATTTCCTTAAAGAATGAAATATATACTTAATCTCGATTTAAGCATATTGAATATTTTCTAAGTGTTGAAAATAAATAAAATTTGTGAATTACTTATGAATATATAAGTATGGAAATGTTTTTCCAATATAAAGTGAATATTAGAGAATTTATCTTTTTGAAGATAAATTGAAAATGAATATTATAAATCGAATTGAAGTCGTATATTCATTAATACTTTGGAATGTAAATTCACTATTGAATTTATAAAAGAAAGTAGAATTGGTTTAAAAGTAAATATTGGTTTATTTTTGAAGAATTGAAATTATATATCTTGTAAAGATATTTTGGAAAATAAATAATTTGGAAAATTATTTGGAAACTGGTGATGTGTGCATATCAATTGGTAGTTCAATAACCGACTATCAATATTTCCCTTTGAATGTGTATTTGATGTAATTTGTTTGAATTTGAATACCACACTTATTTTTGAATAAGCGCTCACTATTCGGGTTAACCGGGAAAGGACCATGGGGTCGTATAACCCATTCCGAATATGTGATACGTCGTTGTGAATTGCATTTAAGATCGGTGTTGAAGACCGAGTATTTGCAAAAGCGATAGGATGACCTATCGATTGTTTCTGCACTGGGTAGCTCCTGGTATAGAGATCTCCTAAGTGATGGGAAATTCGATCGGGATTGTGAATACCCGGATTGCAAGGGCTTCATAAGAAGTGCCTTCGGTTTTGTTCGAGCCCGGAACAGACTTGTATGGATTGTATGTCTGACATTACAAGTTGAGATATAAAGCCGATTTCTTTCAATATTTCTGTTGGTGGCGGAGAATTTATTCTTTTAGCTTAACACCCTTCTCTGAGACGTACGAGCTCAGAGGTTATGTAGTTGAATGTTATCAGCGATATATTCCCAATTTGGTAATGTGACATGCTGAGTGATGCTGAAATGATCATTGTGTTGATTATTTGTGATAGGATCGTTTATTTGATCGTCTATCCTTGTGATCATTGTGTTGATCATTTGTTGACCCAAAGCATGGCTTTTGTATAAAGTATGTTTTTGTGGACGTGACTTCGTCGAGCCTCACACCCCGTGAATGGTCAAAACAGGAAAGAAGCAACAAGGTTATGAGGGGTAGCACCCTTTAGGATGTGTCCATTTCCTTCTGGAAAAGGGTGGTATCATGGTATGGAGCCCAGATACTTACTCATGTTGAAATACTATATTTTATTACTGTGTGGTGTTGTTGGTGACGAGCGCTTGGTTAAAAGGTCCAATGGGACCGGGGGATGCCATATTCGTGTAGTAGTTACCTAGTGATAAAGGTAACCCGGCCTTGTGTTGGCAGAGAGCTGGTTAAGTTCTCGGGGACGTCCAGCCAGAGGGGTTTCCATGTGGCAATGGGAAGTTCCTTGGCCTGACCATTCGTTGGAAATCCAATTCCCAATACGAAACTTGTACGGTATTAGTTGTATAACCTGCTATGGAATGTGGCGGTAACCTGCTATTGAACATAGTTAGCTATAGTAGGCATACGATAATGGTCGTATGTTGGCTAAGATTTATATTCTACTTCCGAAATAATTTTTCCTACATTATGCACTAGTAATAATATCAAATGTTATTTTAAATGCGTATCAAGCATCTTTGACTATAATAAGGAGAAATCTCCTCCGATTCTGCGTTTGCATGTGTGTGTGTGCCGGAGGCCTTATGGTAGTCTCATTTTTAAAAGCATTGCGAATTGAATTTAAAAATATTCCTCTATTTTGATTTTAAAGTTAAGTAAACTGTTTTGAGTTCTCACACCAGTCACATGACTGACTTGGAGTTTATTGTTTTCCTTCCTAAACTCTGGGTGCCCACCAATTTCCACACGGGCAGTTAAGAGTTAAGGTTTATCAGGATATTCTGGATATTCTGGAATTGCTGGAGGCAAGCTAGATGGCATGGCGTATTACTTATATAGTATTTCTTTTTCTGCTGCACTGTTTGTTTTTGTTGTACACTCTGATGATATGATGTAATGAAATGTAATGTAATAACTGATATAGTTCTTTGTTTAAAGATTATTCATTTATTATTACATGTTGTTCGGCTGCGAATTGTGAGATTATGTTGTTCTGTTTTCTTTTTGTTCCGTTCTATTTTCTATCTCTTCTCTATTCTATGTTCTCTATTCTCTTTTTCTTCTATTTTAAAAATTTCTATTTTCTCTCCTCCCTATTTTTCTATCTTCTTCTCTCTTCTTCTTTTTTTTTCTTTTCTTAAATTCTTTTTAAAACCCATAACTACTCGGTTTTTCGGCAACGAAAATCCGTGCGTTACATTTGGTATCAGAGCTTATGGTTAAGCGACAACCATGGTTCTGTTGGGTATTGCTCATTAGAGATAGAGTCAGTAGTGCTCTAGAATGAATTTGAGTGTAATAATATATACGAGTGCGTATTTGTTAGTGAATATAAAAAAATTGTTTTATATTGTGATGATTGGTTTGTTGAGTGGCATATGAACTTTCGTCAGCGTGGTCCGCAAGACTATGCCGAAGGGGTTTCTAAAAACTTGAATAGAACAATTCGGCACAATATTTGTTTTAATTTGGGTAAATGAAATAATTTTACTTGATTATATTTTTATATATAAAGGAATGATTTTTTTTGGAATTATTAAAGTGTATATAAGTTGATTGTTTAGTTGTTTGAATAATCTAAATAAAAGAATAATTGTATAAGCAAAAGAATTATGAGAATTGAATTATAATTAAAGTGATTTACAATTGTGAAATAAACTTATATATATAAAAAGTGAAACTATATGAATATAATGAGTTGTAAGTAAAAAATGAATTCAAAGTTAAATGAAATTTACTTTAGAATTGGAATCTGAATTTATTTATAAATGGGAATTTAAGTTAAGTAAAAACAAGTGATGTTTGTTAAATGAAATTTAACTTAAGAGATGTTAAATGAAGTTGATATTAGTAATAAAGTAAAATGAAATGTGAACTAAAGTTATATAAATGAAATTCAACTTTTGTAAATTAAATTGAATTAATGGATTAGATGTTAATCAATTGAATGTGAATTAAGTTGAAATGAAATAATGAATATAAGTGTTAATTCATTAAAATTCTAATGTTATTAGAAAGTTGAAAAATTGAATGAAAAATCAATTAAATTAAACCAATTGAAAGTGATGGTGTTAAACCAGATGAATGAATAAGTAAAGGAATTTGGTTATAATAAATATACATTGATTGTTATATGGTTGGTAGTTGATTTTATAAAATTCATTAAGTGTTAATGAAATTGAAAACTATGTAATTGAATTCAAATTAGAAGTAAATAAATTTGAATAGAATTGAACGTGAATTGGATTTAATTAGTGATTGCAAACTAATTAAAATTGAGAATGAATGTTGATAAAATCCAATGTAAATAAATCAAATGTGATTTGAATTGAAAACCCTTTCATTGAATATTAATGAGAATATGAATGAATATTATTGATTATGAATGGTAGTTGGTTGATGTTGGCATTTGTTGTTTTACTACATTTGCTATGTGACATATATAGTTGTTATGGAGATATATGTGGTATATTGAGATTATTTCCATATATGCATGTTCTCATGTTGTTTGTTGAGTGATTAGTAGGTGCGGATCGCGTTTGCTTCGCATTTGGAGCTCGCTTTAGCGCTATATTAGCCGTATATGCTCGCTAATAAAATATAAGGTACATATCTCGGATTACATACCGTACTTTTACACTTTTTTCCCTTCGGGATGCCTCATTACTTGATGAGATGTATATTTATGATATATATACTGTCATTTTTTTTTCGGATCGAGCCGCGCAAAGGAGACTATGGCGAATTTTTCCGAAAATTTAAGGCGTTAGAAAAATTTTGAGAAAATTGGGAATTTTTTTGAAAACTTTAACTTTGATTTGAAATTGAAAGTTAAACAATAGTAGTTGTTTTTGAAAAGATAACTAAGTATGATTTGGAAAACTTAGTAAAGTTATTGTAAGAAATTTAATTATGAATTTGGGAAAATTAATAAATTCTATAACTTTTCTTACTTGTTAATTTCGAGGACGAAATTCTTTTAAGGGGGGAAGATTGTAACGACCCAAAAATTTTATTTATTAATATTTGAGTATTTAATTTATTTTAAATATTAATAAGTGGATTTATAAGTCAAATAAATTTTTATTTGAATTTTTGGATTTAATTGGATTATTAAATCGATAATTTAATATGTTAAATTATGGAAATAATTGAAAATTGAGTTAAATATGATTGAAAATGATTTGTAAAATTTTATTTTATCATATGGGAGTTAGAACGATATTTTAGAACTTTTAAAATCGAATTAAAAGTAAATTTGTGAAAATTGAATATTTTAATATTTAATAATCGACTATAAAATAGCCAATTTTTGAACAGTCTCAGAATTGAACAAAACCAGTTTCATTGGATTCGTAAAAGTTAGTTATTACCGGATTTCAATTTTCGTGTCAATCGGAGTTATCGTTTGATCGTGGCAGCTCGAAACGCATCAAATTATTTTTAATTTAAATTTGGCGAGTCAAAATAGCCATTTTTCAAAAAGTCTCGGATTTCAACGAAACCAGTTTCATCGGATCCGTAATGTGATATTATTGGAAGGTTTCAAATTTCAAGTCAATTGGATTTACCGTTTGTCCGGTACAAATTAAAACGCCTAGAAAATCGATTTAAACCGGTTTAATTTAAATTGAGCGTTTACAGCCATAACTCGCACATACTTCCGAATTAGCTTTCGAAACCTGTTCCATTGTGTCCGGAACGCGGGATAAACCCTAGGTTCGTCAGTTTCGGCGCCTAAATCGGAGTTCGGAATTTCCGGATGAATAGTGTCGTTCGTTCTCTTATAAATAGCCCCACCCTTCATTAAAAAAAAAAATAAAAAAAAATAAAACCCTAGCTCATTAGCCAGCCGCCACCCACATAATCAAAGGCCAGAAACTCACGACCTTTCCCCCTCGATTTCTCCAAATCCGTCGACAATTAGCCTTAGGTTTCTACTAGAGAATTGAAGAGGACATCAAGATCTACAAGTTCAACGGTGGAGATCGTGTATGGAGCGACGATGGGGGAGATAATGGCCTACGTTCAGCAGCACTTGCGCACGCATTTTGATGAAGAGGAGGTGGTCGAGCTTCATGATGGGGGTGGTGGAGGTAGCTCTCGCGAAGAGCTTCGATTTGCAGGTGGTTTGATGTGATTTCGTCGAGAAATGAGCTTGCAATGTTAAACCCTAGTTGCTTGTTCATGGGTTGGTGGTTGCGGCCTAATTCCTGAAGCTAGAATGTGAGGGAGATGAAGGTAAGGGACGGCCAGGATGCAAGCAAGGGGATCTAAGGGATGAGAGTATGGTGTGGGTTCAAAATTATAAAGTTATGCTGAATTGTTTATATAAAATCGTGTACAAACTTGTAAAATCAATAACTTTTTCATACGAGGTCGAAAAAATGCAAACTCAGAAGCGTTGGAATCGTATGGACGAGCATTACGCGATGGAGTTGGTTTGGAGTCGTTTGGAGTTAGTGAGAATTTTGGGTAAAATTAAACGTCCGTTTAATTTTATTCGAAATAAAAGCTGAAACGGAAATTAAAATCAAGGTGAGAATTTCTCACTCAATCGAATCAGTTTCGATTTTATTTTAAATAGTTAGATTTAAAATATTTGAATGCATGTTTGAATGATGATTGTGATCTATTGATTGTTAAAATAGACATTATGCGCCGTTAGTAAGCGGATGTTATTTAATAAAAACATATACCGCGAATATTTCATAAACAGTGAAATTGGTATTATATATAATATCAATATATATATATTGGCATATGTATATATTGCAGTTGATTGATTTCCCATATTTTTTAGCGGATGAGACCCTATTACGCTGTTATTAAGCGGATAATATTTAATAAGAACATATACCGCGATAATTTCGTACTGGAGCGAAATTGGTATTGTGCTAATGTTTTTGGATGCAGGAAACAGGTTGGAGGGATCCAACTGGATTCCTCAACAGTTTTTATTTGATTTCAGATATTTTGATATTTGATGGATTTCATATTGATATATGATATCGTTGTAGTCGTGATTGACTATTTGGTGTGTAGCATCATTGGACCCAGATTTTGGGATTTTAAAATGATTTTTAAAGTGATTTTTGAAAATATACTATATTTTTGGAATTGATCCATTTTAAATAAATAAACGTTATAATTTTTAAAGTTATAAAATTTATGATTTTTGAGAAAGATAGTTAAAAACTGATTTTTGAGAATATGATGCTAATGTTTTTATAAAATAGTTTAAATTGGGTTTTTGAATTTATTATAAAAAGTTGAAATTATAGGATTTACAAAATTTGATTATTTTATAAATCAAGAGAATGATGAAATTCTAAAGGAGTTTAAAGATGTTTTTAAAGAATAATATAAATTGATTTATATCAAGAGATTTATAAATGGATATTTATAAATTGAAATATGGACGTTATAAAACGAGTTTTTATAAGTGTTTGAATGAAGTGAAAATGAAATTCATAAATGAATGAAATTTATAGAATTATAAACTGTGAAGTTATAAAAGAAATTTATAAATAGTAAGATTTATAAATTTGGTGAAATTATTTGAAGAATAGTTTGGTTAAATAAATCGATCTTATAAGTTATAAGATTTATAAATTGGAAAGTCTCTAAAGGAACGATTTTGTAAAATAATCGTTTTATAAGTAATTAACTTATAATATGAACGTTTAGTTTATAATTTAGTTATAAATTGGAATAGGTTAGTAAAGGAATTTATAAAAAGGAAGTTTTTATAAATATAGAAATGGAATTTATAAACGTTGTTTTATAAATCCGCAAACAACTTATTTTGATAAGTTAATTGTCATAACTTATTTAATGGAGTTATATTCAGATTTTTGAATCGTGAATAATCCTTTGAATTAAAATGAATAAAAGGATGAGATTTGTTAACGAAGTTTATTCACATTTTTGAATAGTGAATAACACGTTAAAGAAAATGGTTTAGATTTGAATGTTTTAAATAGAATTAAAACGATCTAACGATGTTTTAAAAGGTGTTGAGATTCGAAACCATAGATTTCAACGTTAATTGTTGAAATAGACGTTTTCGAGAAATAAAAGGAAATAGTGGACTATAACACTGTTGTTATAGTAAATGATTTCCGAAAGGAAATGTTTTGTATAGTATTGGGATTTATATATCTATTTTAATTTCGAATCCCTATACTAGTGATTTTGGGTTGTCGTAACGATGTTTTACGCAACATTCGTTTTGGCCCAAATAAATATGTCTAAGAGAATGATTTCCTTAAAGAATGAAATATATACTTAATCTCGATTTAAGTATATTGAATATTTTCTAAGTGTTGAAAATAAATAAAATTTATGAATTACTTATGAATATATAAGTATGGAAATGTTTTTCCAATATAAAGTGAATATTAGAGAATTTATCTTTTTGAAGATAAATTGAAAATGAATATTATAAATCGAATTCAAGTCGTATATTCATTAATACTTTGGAATGTAAATTCACTATTGAATTTATAAAAGAAAGTAGAATTGGTTTAAAAGTAAATATTGATTTATTTTTGAAGAATTGAAATTATATATCTTGTAAAGATATTTTGGAAAATAAATAAATTGGAAAATTATTTGGAAACTGGTGATGTGTGCATATCAATTGGTAGTTCAATAACCGACTATCAATATTTCCCTTTGAATGTGTATTTGATGTAATTTGTTTGAATTTGAATACCACACTTATTTTTGAATAAGCGCTCACTATTCGGGTTAACCGGGAAAGGACCATGGGGTCGTATAACCCATTCCGAATATGTGATACGTCGTTGTGAATTGCATTTAAGATCGGTGTTGAAGACCGAGTATTTGCAAAAGCGATAGGATGACCTATCGATTGTTTCTGCACTGGGTAGCTCCTGGTATAGAGATCTCCTAAGTGATGGGAAATTCGATCGGGATTGTGAATACCCGGATTGCAAGGGCTTCATAAGAAGTGCCTTCAGTTTTGTTCGAGCCCGGAACAGACTTGTATGGATTGTATGTCTGACATTACAAGTTGAGATATAAAGCCGATTTCTTTCAAATATATTTCTGTTGGTGGCGGAGAATTTATTCTTTTAGCTTAACACCCTTCTCTGAGACGTACGAGCTCAGAGGTTATGTAGTTGAATGTTATCAGCGATATATTCCCAATTTGGTAATGTGACATGCTGAGTGATGCTGAAATGATCATTGTGTTGATTATTTGTGATAGGATCGTTTATTTGATCGTCTATCCTTGTGATCATTGTGTTGATCATTTGTTGACCCAAAGCATGGCTTTTGTATAAAGTATGTTTTTGTGGACGTGACTTCGTCGAGCCTCACACCCCGTGAATGGTCAAAACTGGAAAGAAGCAGCAAGGTTATGAGGGGTAGCACCCTTTAGGATGTGTCCATTTCCTTCTGGAAAAGGGTGGTATCATGGTATGGAGCCCAGATACTTACTCATGTTGAAACACTATATTTTATTACTGTGTGGTGTTGTTGGTGACGAGCGCTCGGTTAAAAGGTCCAATGGGACCGGGGGATGCCATATTCGTGTAGTAGTTACCTAGTGATAAAGGTAACCCGGCCTTGTGTTGGCAGAGAGCTGGTTAAGTTCTCGGGGACGTCCAGCCAGAGGCGTTTCCATGTGGCAATGGGAAGTTCCTTGGCCTGACCATTCGTTGGAAATCCAATTCCCAATACAAAACTTGTACGGTATTAGTTGTATAACCTGCTATGGAATGTGGCGGTAACCTGCTATTGAACATAGTTAGCTGTAGTAGGCATACGATAATGGTCGTATGTTGGCTAAGATTTATATTCTACTTCCGAAATAATTTTTCCTACATTATGCACTAGTAATAATATCAAATGTTATTTTAAATGCGTATCAAGCATCTTTGACTATCATAAGGAGAAATATCCTCCGATTCTGCGTTTGCATGTGTGTGTGTGCGGGAGGCCTTATGGTAGTCTCATTTTTAAAAGCATTGCGAATTGAATTTAAAAATATTCCTCTATTTTGATTTTAAAGTTAAGTAAACTGTTTTGAGTTCTCACGCCAGTCAGATGACTGACTTGGAGTTTATTGTTTTCCTTCCTAAACTCTGGGTGCCCGCCAATTTCCACACGGGCAGTTAAGAGTTAAGGTTTATCAGGATATTCTGGATATTCTGGAATTGCTGGAGGCAAGCTGGATGGCATGGCGTATTACTTATATAGTATTTCTTTTTCCGCTGCATTGTTTGTTGTTGTTGTACACTCTGATGATATGATGTAATGAAATGTAATGTAATAACTGATATAGTTCTTTGTTTAAAGATTATTCATTTATTATTATATGTTGTTCCGCTGCGAATTGTGAGATTCTGTTGTTCTGTTTTCTTTTTGTTCCGTTCTATTTTCTATCTCTTCTCTATTCTATGTTCTCTATTCTCTTTTTCTTCTATTTTAAAAATTTCTATTTTCTGTCTTCCCTATTTTTCTATCTTCTTCTCTCTTCTTCTTTCTTTTTCTTTTCTTAAATTCTTTTTAAAACCCATAACTATTCGGTTTTTCGGCAACGAAAATCCGAAACGTTACATTAAATTCCATTCGAATTCAATTCTCAATTCTCAATATTGAATTCTAGCGATTAACTTTCATTTACTAATTCATATTACTACTTTAAATTAGTTTCATTCACTAATTCATTTTAATTTCAATTTCCATATTCAATTCATCTCGAATTTACTGAATTACTAACAAAGGGAATTTCAATTTATTTCTTTTACTTACTTGAATTTATATACAAATTCAAATTTATCTTCAAATTTAGCTCACGACTAAACTTTTAATTTAACCAATTCAAATTCTAATTCATTAGTCCAAGAATTAATAATTTATCAAGTTAGTTTACTTGAATTCAATCCATTTTATTTCTTATTTAATTCCATATACTAATGATAATAGTTCAATATTATCACTTCCTAACAATCATGCAACCATATACTATAATAATTCATATAAAATTATTTCTTTTCTATACAAAAATAGTTTTGGGCAAAATTATCTTATTTACCCGATTCAAAAACAATTTTATATTCACTATCAAATACGCGCTCATATCTATTATTACACTCAAACTCATTCTAGAGTACTGCTGACTCTATCTCTAATGAGTAACCTAACAGAACCATGGTTGTCGCTTAACCAACAGCTCTGATACCAAATGTAACGTCTCGAAGTTTTCGACTTTCGAAAATTCAACATCGATGCTCACTTTATCGACTACCGAGAAATCGAAGGCCGGAAACCCGAAATGTTATGGGTTTAAGAAAAAGAAAAGAAGAAGAAAGGGAGAAGAAGATAGAAAAGATAGAGAGAAAAGAAAATAGAACGGAACAGAAAACAGAAAATAGAACAACAACAGAATCTCACAATTCGCAGCGAAACAACATATAATAAATAATTGAATAATCTTTAAACAAAGAACTATATCAGTTATTACATTTCATACATTACATTACATCATATCATCAGAGTGTACAACAACATACAACAACAATCAGTGCAGGGGAAAAAGAAATACTATATGACTAGTATTACGCCATGCCATCCAGCTTGCTTCCAGCAACTCCATAATATCCTGATAAACCTTAACTCTTGACTGCCCGTGTAGAAATTGGTGGGCACCCAGAGTTTAGGAAGGAAAACAATAAACTCCGAGTCAGTCATGTGACTGGTGTGAGAACTCAAAACAGTTTATTTTTCTTTAAAATTAAAATAGAGGAATATTTTTAAAATCAATTCGCAATGCTTTTAAGAATGAGACTACCATAAGGCCTCCCGCACACACACACATGCAAACGCAGAATCGGAGGAGATTTCTCCTTATGATAGTCAAAGATGCTTGATACGTATTTAAAAGAACATTTGATATTATTACTAGTGCATAGTGTAGAGAAAATTCATTTCGAAAATAAAGATATAAATCTTAGCCGACATAGACATTTCGAACTATGCCTACTATAGCTACCATGTTCAATAGCGGGTTACCGCCATATTCCATGACAGGTTATACAACTAAAACCGTACTCGTATTTGAAGAATGGATTTTCCAACAAATGGTCAGGCCAAGGAACTTCCCATTGGCACATGAAAACGCCTCTGGAAGGACGCCCCGAGAACCACCGTTCTCCGCTAAACAAAGCCGGGAATCCCTTTTCCCAAGGAATATTACAAACCCTCAGATATGCCACCCCCGGTCCTTTGGAACCTTTCACCGAGCGCTCGTCACCATCATCACACAATCATAAAGTGTTTTCAACATGAGTAAGTATCTGGGCTCCATACCATGATACTACCCTTTTCCAGAAGGAATGGTCATACCCTAGGGAAGCGATCCCTGGAAACCTTGCCGCACAATTCCTGTTTCAACCATTACCGGTTTGTGAGGCACGACGAATTCTCGTCCACAAAAACACACTTTATACGAAAGCCGTGCTTTGGGTCAACAAATGATCATAGAAATGATCACCAAGATAGACGATCAAACAAATGATCCTATCAGAAATAATCAACACAATGATCATTTACAGCTACACTCAGCATGTCACATTACCAAATTGGGAGTATATTGCTGATAACCTTCAACTATATAACCTCTGAGCTCGTACGTCTCAGAGAAGGGTGTTATGCTAAAAGAATAAATTCTCCGCCACCAACAGAAATATATTTGAAAGAAATCAGCTTTACATCTCAATTTGTAATGTCACACACACAATCCATACAAGTCTGTTCCGGGCTCGAACAGAACCGAAGGCACTTACAAAGAAGTCCTTGCAATCCGAATAATCTCTAATCACGTTCGGATTTCCCATCACATATGGAGATCTCAATACCGGGGATCAGCCAGTGCAGAGACAATCAACAAGAAACCCTTACGTTTTCGAAAATATCCAGTCTTCAACACCGATCTTCAAATGCAATTCATAACGACGTATCACATATTCGGAATGGGTTATACGACCCCAAGGTCCTTTCCCGGTTAACCCGAATAGTGAGCGCTTATTTAAAAAAAATAAGTGTGGCATTCAAATTCAAACAAATCACAACAAATACCTATTTAAAGGTAAATATTGATAGTCGGTTATTGAACTATCAATAGATATGCCAACATCACCAGATTCCAAATAATTTTCCAAATTATTTATTTTCCAAAAATATCTTTACAAGATATACATATTTGCCATTCTTTAAAAATAAATCAATATTTACTTTTAAACCCAATTTCCAATTTCATTTATAAATTCCATATTGAATTTACATTCCAAAATATTTATGAATATACGATTCCCATTCAATTTCTAATATTCATTTTCAATTTATCTTCAAAAAGATAAATTCCAAATATTCACTTAATATTGGAAAAGCATTTCCATACTTATTTGTTTATAAGTAATTCACAAGTCTTTTATTTTCTACACTTGGAAAATATTCAATATACTTAAATCAAAATTAAGTATATATTTCATTTTTTTAAGGAAATCATTCTCTTAAACATATTTATTTGGGCCAAAACGAATGTTGCGTAAAACATCGTTACGACAACCCAAAATCACTAGTATAGGGATTTGAAATTAAAATAGATATATAAATCCCAATACTATACAAAACATTTCCTTTCGGAAATCATCTATTATAACAACAGTGTTATAATCTACTATTTCCTTTTATTTCTCGAAAACATCTATTTCAACAATAAATGTTGAAATCTATGGTTTTCGAATCTCAACACCTTTTAAAACATCTTTAGATCGTTTTAATTCTATTTCAAACATCACATCCAAAATAATTTCTTTAACTTATTATTCACTATTCAAAAACGTGAATATACCTTGTTAATAAATTTCATCACTTCTATTCATTTTATTTTAAAGAATTATTCACTGTCTAAAACATGAATATAACTCCATAAATAAATTACAACAATTCACTTATCAAAATAAGTCGTTGCGGATTTATAAAACAATGTTTATAAATTCTATTTCTATTTATTTTATAACAACTTCCTTTTATAAATTTCCTTTATAAATCTATTCAATTTCATATCTCAATGATATACTAAAATTTCATATTATAAGTTAAATACTTATAATTATTTGTTTATAAAATCGTTCCTTTAAACTTCATAAATTTTTATAAATCTTATAACTTATAAGATTCATTTATTTATCCAAATCCATTCCTTTAATAACTTTATGAATTTTATTTTGTTTTCCTTTACAAATTTTATAAACCTACTATTTATAAAATTCTATTTATAACTTCATCGTTATAATCCCATAAATTTCATTCATTTGTGAAATTCATTCACAATTCATTCTAACTCTTATGAAAGCTCGTTTTATAATTCCAATATTTATAATTTATAAATATCAATTTATAAATCTTTTTAATATACAACAATTTGTATTACTATTTTAAAACGTCTGTCAACTCCTTATAATTTCATCATTTTGATTTATAAAAAAATCAAATTTCATAAATTCTATAAATTTCATAACTTTATGAAATTCATTTACAAATCATTCTATCACTTATAAAAGCTCGTTTTATAATTCAAAATATTCTAAATTTATAAATATCAATTTATAAATCTTTTAATATAAATCAATTTATATTATTACTTTAAACATCTTTAAACCCTTTTTTAATTTCATCATTCTGATTTATAAAATTTTATAAATCATATTTTTAAACTTCTTATAATAAATTCAGAAATCTCAGTTTAAACTATTTTGTAAAATCACTAATCCCATATTTTTCAAAAATCAACTTTTAACTGTATTTCTCAAAAATCATAATTTTTATAATATTAAACTCATAACGTTTATTTATTTAAGATGAATCAATTCCAAAAATATTTTATAAACGTATACTTTCAAAAATCACTTTAGAAATTAAAATCGTTGTTTTAACTTCAAAAATTGGATCCGATGATGCAACACATCAAATAGTAAATCACGACTTTCAAACATCATATATCATCCATGATAAACAATCAAATATCACAATATCTGAAATCAAATAAATATTTGTGAGGAATCCAGTTGGATCCCTCCAACCTGTTTCCCTGCATCCACAGACATTAGCACAATACCATTCCACTTCGAGGTGGAATATCGTGGTATATGGGATTTTATAAAATATATCCGCTTACTAACGGCGCAATAGGGTCTCATCCGCTAAAAAAATGCGGGAAATCAATCAACTGCAATATATACATATGCCAATATATATATATTGCTATATATAATATATAATACCAATTCCACTTCAAGGTGGAATATCGCGGTATATGTGTGTAATAAATAACCTCCGCTTACTAACGGCGTATAGGGTCTATTCACATCCAATAACTATATATAACAATCATCAATCAAGCATTCAATCAACACAACTAACAATTTTAAATCTAACTATTTAAAATTTAAAATAAATCCTTTTGAGTGAGAAGTTCTCACCTTTGCTTTTATTAGCAATCCATTTCCATCTTGACTTGATTTTCTTGATTTATACCTTGTATAAATATTTACACAATTTATTAATATTCGAAATAATCGAATAAATTAAATTTCGTTCTTGATTGTTTAATTAATCAATAGTTTTATTTAAACCAATTTCTTCTTTAATTAAATTTATTTTAACTAATTATTTTACTTTAAATTAATATCTTTAAATCAAATTCTTTCGATAAATTTATTTAACTAACCAATTTTATTTTATTTTTAAACAAATCTCCTCCTTGTTTATACAATATCTTTATTATCTTTCAATTAAATTTTGAACAAATTCTCCTTTTGTAAATTTAATTTAAATTAACCCATGATTTTCTTTAATATTTGAAAAATTCAAATCACCAATTTTCGTTCAATAGATTTAATTAACTAATTATTTAAATCTAAATTTAAAAATAAGCAGACTGTAATCCTTTATTACATTTTCAAAATATCTTAGTAAATCAATATTTCCAAATTCTCGTATATATATGTATATATATAATTTAAAAACTACTTATGTTTTTTTCAAATCTTCCTTTAAATAATTTAATTAACTATAGATTTAATTTTAACTAACTAATTCCTTTTTAAAACAATTTCTATTCAATGGATTAAATTGTTTAACGATTTTAAATTTGAACAAATCTAACAATTAATTTTTTCGTTTATAAATTTATTTAAAAATTAAATCTAAAACTATATTTCCTTTAACAAATTCCTTTTTAATAAATTTATTTAAATAAAAATTTAAATTTAATACTAATTCTCCTTTTATAATTTATCTAATTAAAATTAAATTTCAACCATATTTATTTTATTTTTATTTTTATTTTATTTTTTTCTATAGCTTACTGTAATTTAACTGTATAATTTTTTTTTTAACTAAATAAAAATCAAAATACCACATCACCTGACTGCCTCCATCTCGAACGCCACAGCCTCAAGCTTCGCCATGACATCCAAACCCCACGTCTGCGCGCGAGCTCGTACGCGCCTCCCCACCTCGAACGCAAACGCCGCCGCCGCCGCGAGTTGAACTCCCATAGCCTGCAACTCCTCCCCTACCATCGCGCGAGCGCGCGCCGCCGTGCTTCCACTGTCGACTCTCGATGCCGCCTCCATTGCTCCAAATCGCCTCATGTCGCCGTGCCTCTCGAATCCATCGCGTGCTCGCGATTTCTCTTTTAGGGCTTCGGCCATTATTTTGATTTTCCACCTTTTGTTTGATTTCTGAAGTAACGGAGGGAGGGGTATCGGCCATGTATAAAAGAAATGGAGGCATGGTTATCATGATTTTAGGCGTGATTCTTGCCGTGAATTTAGGCGTGAATTTTTGGGGAAAAGTAACGTGTTTGCTTTGACAATTTAAAATTTAAAATTTAATTTTGAATTCAATTTGATTTCGGCGCGTTTACGTGTCGTATGCTCACATATAAACTCAGAAAAATACGAAATTTGAAACCCGAGAATAATTCAATATTACGGACCCAATGGAACTGGTTTCGTCGAATTCCGAGACTGTGCCTCGGAAGGCTATTTTTAAATATCGATTCAAACGATTAAATTTCAAAACTGATCAATTCACTTTAAATTTCAATTCTGAAGCTTCTATAATCCTCAATACTATCAATATGAATTTTACAAGCCTTTGAAATATTTTTAATCAGCTTAAAATTGAAGATTTAAATTATTATTCAACTTTCAATAGATTAAATTTTACAATTTAATCGCTAAATTCATTCTGATAATTTGAAATTCAATTCAAACCATCATTCAAATATTTAAATTAATTAAATATTTTCAAATTAAATTATTCAGAATTCTGGGTCGTTACAATTGCGCTCATTATTCGATTTAGCCGGGAGAGGACCTTGTGTGATATAACCCATTCTGAATAATGATACGTCGTTATGAATTGCATTGAAGACCGGTGGTGAAGACCAGATATTTGCAAGAACGATAGGATAACCTATCGATTGTCTCTGCACCGAGTGGCTACGGTATAGAGATTCCCTAAGTGATGGGAAGTCCGATCGGGATTGTGAATACCCAGATTACAAGGGCTTCTTCGGAAGTGCCTTCGGTTCTGTTCGAACCTGGGACAGACTTATATGGTTGTATGTCTGACACTATACTTTGAGATGTAAAGCAGATTTCTTTCAAATACATATATGTTGGTAGCGGAGAATTTATTCTCTTAGCTTAACACCCTTCTCTTAGACGTATGAGCTCAGAGGTTATGTAGTTGAAGGTTATCGGTGATATATTCCCAATTTGGTAGTGTGACAAGCTGAGTGCTGCTGTGTGTTGATGATCATTCGTTGATCATTTGTGATCAAAGCATGGCATTAGTGTAAAGCGTTGCTTTGTGGATGAGACTGCATCAGGACCTCACACCCCGGAAATGGTCGAAACAGGAAAGATGCGGCAAGGTTACGAGGGTCACGCCCTTTAGGGTGCGTCATTCCCTTCTGGTAAAGGGTGGTACCATGGTATGGAGCCTAGATATTTACCTATGTGGCGGGCTTCAATATCATTTACTGCGTGGTTGTTGCTTTGTGGTTTAGAGGCGCCTCGGATAAAGGTCCCAAAGGACGATGGGTAGCATGCTCGAGTTGTAGTTACCTAGTTACAGAGGTAACCCGGCCTTGTATTGGCAGAGATCCGGTTAGGTTCTCGGGACGTCCCGCCAGAGGCATACCCATGGACAGTGGAAAGTTCCTTAGCGCTACCATTTGTTTGAAATCCAATCAAAACAATACGCACCCTGTACAGTTTTAGTTGTATAACCTGCCATGGAATGTTGCGGTAACCTGCTATTGAACATGGTAGCTATAGTAGGAATACAATAATGGTTGTATGCTGACTAAAATTAATATTATACTTTCGAAATATTTTCTGCACCATGCACTAATAATAACATCGAAAGGAATTTGCATATCAAGCATGTTTGGCTATCATAAGAAGAAATCTCCTCAAATTCTGCGCTTGCATTGTGTGTGTGGTGGGAGGCCTTATAGTGGTTTCATTTTCTAAAAAGCATCGCGAATTTATGTTAAATTCTCTTGTTTTCTGTTTTAAAGACCAACTGTTTTTGTTACTCACACCAGTCTCATGACTGACTCGGAGTTTATTGTTCCTTTCCTAAACTCTAGGTGCCCACAATTTTCCACACGGGCAGTCTAGAGTTGGGTTTTTCAAAAAGTCAGGCTTAGTAGATTATTTGGAGTTATTCCAGTCTTTGGATTTAGACGAGACTTGCCTATCTAGGTAAAACGTGATGTTGGTTCGAGCTAGCTTTGGATTGGAACATTGGATTTGGAGATGCATTCTATCGAAGATATTCTTTTCCACTGCTGGTGTTATTCTTTCTTTCCGATGCTATTTCTTGTATCTCTGATAGTATTGATGTCTATTGTATCATATTATATCAGACATTGTATCTGTCATTGTATCAATGTTATATATATTGATATTCTTTTCTTCCGCCTTGTTGTACTTAGTGGTGTTATAAGCTCTGGCGAACCAGATTCGACGTTTGGATCTGCGGCATTGGAAATGAGTGTCGTATTCGGTGCCGATTTTCGAAGGTCGAGTCAGGGCCGCTACATTGGGTATCACAGCTGAGGGTTGAAACTTTAGCTCGGGAGTATAACACATTAAGTAGCTCATTAGAGATAGGGTGAAGTATACCCTAGAATGAGTAATCCCTAAGATATCAGTTCGAATGCCTCAATAAATTCTCTTACGATCCACTGATAGTGAGTATGAGTGCAAGAAGAGGACGAGATAGGGGAGAGGGGAGCACCACTACAAATGGTTAATAGCCTGCAATAGCGAAAACAATTTTCTTCTCGATCACCTTTGATTCGCTCCCAAATTCTTTGATTTGCTTCGTAGCTGCTACGAGAAAGAAGCCTCGGTGTGATGGTGGCTCTACGAATCGTTGTAGGAAATACTTACTTCATATCTTCATCGGTTTCTTATCAGTTTTCGATTTAACTTTAATGAATTTGAAATTAGAAAATGGAAATTCTAAATAAATTGGTTAATAGAATATGAAGCTAAATTTGAATTGTATCAATAAACGATTTTGGTTAAAACCAAATTTGAAATTCTATTATAATTTCTTGTGTAGACTGAAGTCCGAAGAGGGACAAGTTGGTATATACTTTGGGGTGTTCCGACTTAAGTTGGAATCCATATGTAGTGTTTAAGAAATTGTAGAAGATTGAATCTATCTATCTATTCTCTTGGGTCTCGATATATTCTACAAGTGGTTAGTTATCCCTTCGAACTAACCAGTGCTCTGCATATTCGTAGATCTGGTGACCCGAGTATTTTGTGAAAAATCGAATGAGTTTTTTCTCATATCTATTGTTGATATTCTGATTTGGTAAGCCAAATGCAGAATTGATATCCAGTTTGACCTAGAAAACTGTTTCTCTGTCTTTGTGTATCTATCTCTGCTGTTTTCGTGCCTGCATATTTTTGGGGCGAAATTTCTTAAGGGGAGAATCTGTAACGATCCCGGATTTTTACTAAGTTTAAATTGCCAATTAATTTAATTTTTGAATAAAAATTATGAAATTAATTGGTAAACTGATTTGAGTTTCTCCAAATTCGAATAAAAATATGTGTGTTTATTTTATTAAAGTATAATTAAGTTTTAAAAACGATTTCTTTAAAAGTTAAATATATATATATATATAGGAATGCAAATTGTAAAATAAATAAAATATAAATATATATGTATATAGAGAAATAAGACCATAAATATGTAAGTTAAAAATAAATATGTGTATAAAATAGATTAAAAAAATAGAAATAGATGTATACAAGATAAATTAAAATATAAAGTGATTACACTAGAATAAATTATAATAACATATTAGTTATAGAAGTTTGTTCATATTATAAAGCCATAAGACAAGGAAAAAAATAAATATATATAAAGACATACAAGACAATATTTTTATAATAAAATATAAATATGAAACAAGTAAACACATACATGAAAATATTGCTAAAGAAGGAATATAAATATCTTTAGGCTTGCAAAGGATGGCGCCAAATATATTCAAGCATGAACAAACAAAAAAATATCTAAATATCTTATAAACAAGACAATGCTAACTAATGCTTAGCACATAAATTAGACCCAACAGCCTCCAAATATAAAAAATCTTTGACCTTTTGTACCAAACAAATAATAATCACCCTGTAAACTCATTTTATATATATCATCAATCTTTATCTCAGTTCGACCATCAAAAATGAGTAGCATCTAAAGGCTTCATCTTTAACAATTTAAACAAAATCCAACTTTGAACAATCAATTTAAACTACAGATCAAAGAGGGGAGCTTCAGCTAACAATTTCAAGCCTGTTTCATCTTAAATGAAACTCTGTTCATTCCTTAAACACTGTGAGTAACATTATTTTTTAAATATCTGACAAAGTTGCAAGCATTTATCTAGAAAGTAAGTTGTTGTAATCTCCAGTGTTTATATGATAATGTTTTAATGTATGTATCCTGTATCTATCCTGTATCACTTGAATGTCCCTGTTCTGTTTTTCCCAAACCCAGATTTACAAAAAAAATCCCCATCTCTTGATCTAATCACTGTCAGAACTTAAAATATAAAAAAAGTTGTTTGTTTGATTATGAACTAAGTTTTAAAAATCTATTTAAGTTTAAACAACTCAGTATTGTCTCTGGAAACAAAGAACTGAGCAAAAACCATTACATAAGTCAGAATTCAAGTTTGTTAATTCACAATTTCAGGTATATAACTTGAATTCCTATGCTTTAATATGATTTTTAAAGTAAAACTTATAATTTTTAGATCAAAGAATTAAGAGGAGTTCGAAGATGAACGAAAAGTGGGTTTCGATCGATTTCAGGCAGTCGAAGGAGCTTTGGAAGTCGAGGTTTAGCGTGGAGGTGGAGGAGCCTACGGTGGTGTTGGGAAAAATAAATGGAGTTGTCCCAGTTCGACGTGGTGACGGCGGCGAGCAGTTTTTGGTCGTAAACCTAGTTTTGGCATGGTGTTGTTTTTCGATTCGCTTGTCTTCTTCGTTGGATCGAGTGCCTCGTGATTTAAGGGGAAGGTAGTGGTCGCGTTGATGAAGTGATGGCCAGAATTTCACGAATTCTGGTGGTCGGGGCGTGGCGAACGAGGCAAAGACAGGTTTGAGGTGGGGTTGCTTTCATGTTTCTAGGTTTCACTTTTATGCTCGATTTTAAAATCAAGACGATGGTGGAGTTCTGGCGTTTGGAGTTGGCTTCTTGGATGGTCGTCGACTTGCTTGACGACGAGGCAATGTCCGAAGATGCTCGGCGGCAAAGTGCACGTGCACCGTGCACGAGTTCTGGAATCTGGAAGTTCTCCTTTGTATTTGGTGAAAGCAGGATGAACTCGCGTATTTTTCTCGAGTTACTCAAGTGTTTTACTCGAAGAATTCCAGAGTTGGACTCGAAGTAAAATGATAAGGCTCGAGTAATTTGTTTTCTCTAGGTTTTTGTTTACAAACCTGACAGTGTTGAGTTTTTAAACTTACACTGAATTTAAAGATGTAAAGCAAGTTCTACAATGAAGGTTTGAAACCAGTTTAAAATCTGAATTTAAAATGAATTTAGATTTGAAATCAAGTTTTTAAAAGTAAGTTTAAACCAAAGTTTTAAAGCCAAGCTTAAATCAAATGGTTAGATATGAATTCAAGTTTCTTAGATTCAAATCTATAATTTAAATCAGTTTTTAAATCTGAATGTTTTAAACAAGTTTAAATCAAATAGCTTTTAAAAGTAATTTGTTTTCAAATAAATATTGAATTGGATTTTGATAAAGTTCTTTTATAAAAAGGATTTTGAATAAAAAGTTAAATAATTTTTTTAACTTGTATTTGCAAGTTAAAATGAAATGTATTTTAAAGCTTAAATTTTAAATAAAAATTTAAGTAAATTAGTTAGAACTTTTATTATATAGGTTTATAAGTTGATTTTAAATTTGGTTAATGTTCAATCATTTTGAACCTTAAATTCAAATTGAAATTTGAATCTAAATTTAGAAGAGTGATGTTTTAAATATACTTAAATATTAACGAAGTCATTAATAAACAAATGGATTACCTTAGAGATAATTAAGGTATTAAAATGATTTAATGAATAAGATAATTAAGGAATGACTTATTTATTTAATTTATAAATTAATGATTTAGATTAATTTATAATTAGAGATTAATTAGGAAAGTAATTAAAGAATTGTTATTGGTTAATGAAGGTCATTAACTAAGATTATTTAAATAATTAATTAATGTGATTAATTTTAACAATTAACTAGATTAATTAATGATAATCACTTATGAGATAGTATAAGTGTAATTACTTTACGAAAGTAATTAAGAAGTTAATTGCTCATTTCTAATTAATTGAGTTTAATTTAATTAATTTAAATTAATTGTCAATATTGTATAATGGATTGATATTTCTGATTTGTGATTGTGATGCTATGTGATGCGAATTGCATTGTGTTGAACTGTGATTGTGATTTATTTCTATGTGTATGTGAAAACCGTATTTGCCCGTAAAACGATATTTAAATTTCGATGCGACAGGGAGTCGGATTCCAATTGGTTATCCGAAACCCACGTCGAATTGTAATGGTAAATCTTTGTGGTTAATTAATTTACTTTATCTGTGAATCTATGATGATTGATGATGTTGCACTATTGTGTAAAACTCTGGACCATACTTATACACACACAAATATGGATTGCACGTGGAAATTGGTTAACTCGCAGATTTTCGAAATAGTTTGAATTTGAATTTTTAAAACCAAATAGTTTTGGAAATGAATTGGGTTTAAAGTAAAAAGTTTTTGAAAAGGAATTTCAAAGATAAAATTTATTTTTCAATAACTTGATTACGCCTTGAAGTTTAAATAATTGATTTAAATTTAAATTCAAAATTTGAAACTGAATTCTATGATTTGAAACTAAGGATTAAAGATGTTATACAAGTTATATATGGGTTAAACCATTTTAAATCATTTGGGGATTTGTATTTATTTCAAAGGCTTTAACTTGTGCAAATGCAATTAAATTCTTCCGAAACGAAAACTATTTGTTTACAAATAATAAAAGCTTTCACATAAGAAATGAACTTCCAATTGGTGTTAAAAGGATTTCCTGTCGAAATGAAAATGATTTCCAAGATATGGAAACGGTTTGAAAGCTATAAGTTAAATCTTTAATATAAAGATTTAATTAGTTAATTCAATTGAAATGGAAATTGTTTTGAAATTCGTAAATGGATCTTTGTGAAACTATGTGAAGTTTGTGAAATAAATCTTTTTGTTCAAAGATTTAAAATGGTAGTTTTTTTAACCATTTGAAAGAAAAGTTTTGGATTTTATAAGTCGTGACTTAACTGAAATCCCATATCCATATGTTTTTAAAATATTGCGCTCATTATTCGGTTTAGCCAAGAGAGGACCTTGTGTCATATAACCCATTCCGGATAATGATACGTCATTATGGATGCATTGAAGACTGGTGGTAAAGACCGGATATTTGCAAGAACGATAGAATAACCTATCGATTGTCTCTGCACTGAGTAGCTACGGTATAGAGATTTCCTAAGTGATGGGAAGTCCGATCGTGATTGTGAATACCCGGATTGCAAGGGCTTCTTCGGAAGTGCCTTCGGTTCTGTTCGAACCCGGGACAGACTTGTATGGTTGTATGTCCGACACTACACTTTGAGATGTAAAGAAGATTTCTTCCAAATACATATCTGTTGGTGGCGGAGAATTTATTCTCTTAGCTTAACACCCTTTTCTGATACTTATAAGCTCAGAGGTTATGTAGTTGAAGGTTATCAGTGATATATTCGCAATTTGGTAGTGTGACATGCTGAGTGCTGCTGTGTATTGATGATCATTCGTTGATCATTTGTGATCAAAGCATGGGTTTAGTGTAAAGCGTAGCTTTGTGGACGAGACTGCATCAGGACCTCACACCCCGGAAATGGTCGAAACAGGAAATATGTGGCAAGGTTACGAGGATTGTGCCCTTTAGGGTGTGTCATTCCCTTTTGGTAAAGGGTGGTATCATGGTATGGAGCCCAGATATTTACCTATGTGGTGGGCTGCAATCTCATTTACTGTATGGTTGTTGCTTTGTGGTTTAGAGGCGCCTCGGATAAAGGTCCCAAAGGACCGGGGGGTGGCATGCTCGAGTAGTAGTTACCTAGTTACAGAGGAAACCCTGCCTTGTGTTGGCTGAGATCCGGTTAGGTTATCGGGACGTCCAGCCAGAGGCGTACCCATGGACAGTGGGAAGTTCCTTAGCCCTACCATTTGTTGGAAATCCAATCAAAACACTACGCGCCCTGTACGGTTTTAGTTGTATAATATGCCATGGAATGTGGCAGTAACCTGCTATTGAACATGTTAGTTATAGTAGGCATACAATAATGGTTGTATGCTGGTTAAGATTAATATTATACTTTCGAAATATTTTATGCCCTATGCACTAATAGTAATATCGAAAGGAATTTGTGTATCAAGCATGTTTGACTATCATAAGGAGAAATCTCTGCCAATTCTGCGTTTGCATTGTGCGTGTGGTGGGAGGCCTAATGGTGGTTTCATTTTCTAAAAAGCATTGCGAATTTTTTTTAAATTCTCTTGTTGTTTGTTTTAAAGACCAACTATTTTTGTTACTCACACCAGTCCCTTGACTGATTCAAAGTTTATTGTTCCTTTCCTAAACTCTGGGTGCCCACAATTTTCCACACGGGCAGTCTAGAGTTGGGTTTTTCAGATAGTCAGGTTTAGTAGATTATTTGAAGTTAGTCTAGTCTTTGGATTTGGACGAGACTTGCTTATCTAGGTAAAACGTGATGTTGGTTCGAGCTAGCTTTGGATTAGAGCAATGGATTTGGAGATGCATTCTATCGAAGATATTCTTTTCCGCTGCTGGTGTTATTCTTTCTTTCCACTGCTATTTTTTGTATCTCTGGTAGTATTGATGTCTATTGTACCATTCTGTTATATCATATTATATCAGATATTGTATCTGTCATTGTATCAATGTTATATATATTGATATTCTTTTCTTCCGATGTGTTGTACTTAATGGTGTTATAAGCTCCGGCGAACCAGATTCGACGTTTGGATCTGCGTCATTGGAATATGAGTGTCGTGTTCGGTGCCGATTTTCGAAGGTCGAGTCAGGGCTGCTACAGTTAAGGTCTTTATCTAGAAGAAGTAGCTATTCGATGTGCTCTCCGATTCGATTATATGAAGGATGGAAGATCCATAGCAGTATAACAAACTTTGATGGATTAGATCTAAAGATTTTAGAGTTAGACTGTTGCATAAGGAGTTACATCAAATAAAAGGAGTCAGGATAAAGCTGGATCGGTGTAAAATTGGCTAAGGAAAAATTAGCCAAATCATGGCTAAGTTAGATGAATCAACATAAACCATATGGTTTAGCACCATCCCATGTTTTTTGGAAAATTACACGAGGGAAGCATGATGATGATCCGGGCTATTTGGAAAACGACACATGGTGGGACTCGAAGCACTTTTAAGCGAAGGCGTGGTGTGATGCCCTAACTCCAATGATCAAAATATTAGAGGGAGTATACCGTACGATGTGACGACCCGACTTTCTCTCCACAGAAAAACGCATCATTTTGAAGAAAGCAAGGGATAGAAAAGAGAAAAGAAAGAAGAGAAAGAAGAAACCACATCAGAATCTCAACAGCGGAATGAATAAATTATATTAATAACACAAATATTACATAGTATACAACAATTATCAGAGTTACACAGACAATACATCACATACTAGACAGTTATAAACACTTGTCTAGTTATTATAACTCAAATACAACACAGAAAACACTCAGAGATACCAACACAACGGAACACTAAATATCTACAGGCAGAAGCCTCCTACTCCATTGCTCCTCCATAATTCGTCAAAGCTAACCTGAATCCCTTGGCTACTCGTAAAAATTTGAGTACCCAAGAGTTCAAGAAAAACAAAAATAAACTCGGGGTTAGACATGGGTCTGGTGTGAGTAACAGGTTAAAGTTTCTTAACTTTTTAAAAACCTTTGAAAAGAAAAGGTATCACGTAAGACTTCCCATACATAAACATGGAAAAGTTTTTAACTTACGCTGACAAAATCATTTGAGAGGAAATACGGTGATATTATAATAGGTCTAGGGTTTTCAAGTAAATATGAAATAGCCAAAATTGTTACATTTATTAAATTCCAGCTACTAGCCACAAAAGTGGGTAATACAATCAAAACCGAGGGCACTTATTGGATTTTGGATTCCATACAATGGCAGGGCTACCGGGGTACCACCCGATACAGTACGTGGCCTAGATCACCGTACCGAGGATCACTCCCAACCCCTGCAACACAAAGCCGGAACCATTCCTTACTGAACAGTTCCGAACAAGACCACCACGCAGTTGGGATCAGCAACCGCACCACATAGCCGAAATAAAGGGACATCTGGACAGGGGTAAATCTCGTCCTACTTGGGCATGACCCACTTAGCCTTGCTGTACCTTCCCTGTTTTAGCCATTCCCGGTTGATGAGGCTTGAGGCTATGATTACCTTTATAGGACACATCACTTAGAATGCTCATCGTCCACCTGACGATGTTCTGAAAGCATTAAATCCAAACAAGTTCATTCCGGGTTCGAACGAAACCGAAGACATTATCTCGTTATACTTATTTTGGAATCACCCTCAGAGTTAACGACGATAACCCTTGCACTCTGAATCTTCATCTTCACTTGAGATTCACGACCTATCATTAAATTGGATCGATGTGGTTTTCGGATATCCAAATATGGAAACCCGATCCCGGTCTCATCGAAATCCAAAACGTATCTTTTAAGGCCAAGTTGTTTTAGAGTTTAAAATAATTTAATTCATTATCTATATACACATAGATATATAATTCACAAATAACAATGGATAATCAACATTATCATCATCAACAGATAATCCATATCATCATTATAACAGATAATCCTTATTATCATCACAATGCAACTAATGCATATATATCACATAACCTTACTCTACTCATGGCTGAGATTACAAACCATACAAGGCAACCAACATCAATCATTCATACATAAGCAATGATCTAATGATCACACCATCTATAATTCATTTAAAATAAATTAAATTAATTACTCCATTTTAATCCTGCATAAATTAACCATTAATTGATTACAAATCAATTAATTAATCACCATCTCATTAGTCATTTCAATTAATCATTTCTGATTAACAATTTTCTAATTACAAAAAGTAATTAGCCATTAAATTAATTAAACAAGTTAATTATACTTAACTCTTTGCAATAATTAACTTTTAATTAATTAATAAATTAATTAACTAAAATTAATTACATTAATCCTATATTAATTAATTACTTCATTTATTAATTATTCCTTAATTAATCAATTCTAAATTTACATCATTAATTTTATTAATTAATGATTTCAAATTACATTTAATCAATCTCTCTATATAAATAAATTACATTAAGTAATTAATCTGCAATTAAATCCCATATATATTATCACCCTTGATTAATAATAATCCAGTAATTAACTACCCTTAATTACTTACTCCATAAATTAATTACTCTTAATTAATTATCTCAATTAATTCCTTGATTAATTACAAAGTAATTTAATCCAAATTACTTGCATCAATAAGCATCTTTAATTACATTCATTAATTATTAATAAATTACTTCGCTAAGTAATTACAATTCCATAAAGTAATTGTTCATCAAATCATCAAGTGTTTAAATTAATTAAACTTAATTAATTAATCTAAACTAATCACGTTAAACTTAATTAATTACATTAAGTAATTAATTCATTAATTACTTCCATTAAGTAATTAAATATAAAACAATTACACAAATGATTATTATTAATTAATCTAATTAATTATTAAAATTAATCACATTAATTAATTGCTAAATAAATGACCTTCATTAACAAATCTTTAATTACATTACTAAGAAATTAACTCAGATATACCATCACTAATTACAAATTAATTAATATTTGATTACCAATTAATTAATTACTAATTATTTAATTAATTAAGTGTTAACTGCAACTAAATTAATCCTTAATCACTCGATTGATTAATCTTTAATCGTTAATTAAAATTTAATTAATAATCGCTAATTACATATTAATTAACCTTAATTAATTAATCTCAAGTCTTAAATAATTTAAAAATTCTTAATTGCTTAATTAATCATCCATATTATTAATTAATTAAAAAATTAATTTCCAATTTAAATTAACTTAATAATTTAAATGAACCCAAATCATTAAAATTCTAATTTATTTTAAGAAAAAATTTCTTTTTAATTAAGCATTTACAAACAAATTGTTTTTAAATTTACTTTAGATTCCATTTTAAACTTCATTTTATAATTTAAGATTTAAAACAAATACAAATTTTAAACTTAAACAAGGTTTTAAAACAATTCAAAACCTTTTTATCTTATATGTTAAAGAATAACCATTCTATAAAATAGGTTTAAAGGAATTTAAACCAAATTCATCATTAAATTCAAATTAGTTCAAAATATACTTAAACATTCCAAGTTATTTAAAAACAATTTCAATTCGAAAATTTCTTTTAATTTAAAAACTGAATACAGTTTTTAAACTCATTCTTGATTTAACTTCAATTTTTAAAAGCTTTTCTTTCATTACAAATCTTCATTTTAAAATTTAAATCATTCAACCATATTTTTAAAGCAATTAAACAATTTAAATTGAAAACTTATTTTATTTTAAAAACTGAAGTTTAAACCCAATTCCAGATTTCAAAAACTCAGATTTAAACTTATTTTAAATTTCTAATTTACCAATTTAAAATTTACAGTTTAAATGCAAACCCCATATACTTTTATACTTTAAAAGTTGTTAAACTAAATTTAAATTTCAAATTTAAATTATACAAACCAATTTGAAATCAGATTTCAAACTCAGATTCAAATTTATTTTAAATTTTAGTTTACATTTAAAAAATTTCTTTTAATTTTCATAACAAAAACAGGATTCTATTTTTATTTAAAACCAACTTAAATTTTCAAAATTTTAAATTATTTCAAAAACCAAGATTTAAACTATTTGAATTCATATTTAAATTCAGGTTTTAAATGCCAATTTAAATTCTAGTTTATATTCAAACTTTTACTTTTAATTTTAAAAACGGAAATAGATTTCTGTTTTGTTTAAAAACCTGATACAACATTTACACTCAAGCCTACTCTAAAAAAACATCAAGTCAGAATCACTACTGCTTCGAGCTAAAACTCGAATTCCCCGAGTCCAACACGATGCCATCAAATTTGTAACCACCAACATTCACCAGCATCACCACTCTGTTCTATGCACATGTACAATGCCTTCGGCCATCGCTGGCCAATTACGAGACCACCCCACATATGACATTCAACTCTTCTGACCATCCAATCAACAATCCGATCAATACATGCACGAATTCAAAATCGCGACACATTCCTAAACCTGGAAACAAAACAGTACCAAAACAACCCAACCTGTCAACGCCAAGTTCTCACGTCTCTGGCCACCATTGCCACTTAAACTTCGGCAAAGCCTTCGACAACTCACCATCTACCAATACCCAAGAAATAGTTGAACTCGATCAACTATACATGCCGAAATGATCACTTATTCCCTAACCCAGAAAACTAAGGTTACTGACTAACTCGATCAACCTCCATTGCCACGTTGATCTGCTCCACTATCAAGTATTTTTTTCCAACTTCCCAAACATCCTCGCATCATTACACCAAGTTACAGCCTTCCAAGACCTCGAGATTTCCAAAGATACCCAAAAACTCAAATTTGGTTCAACTCAGAGATACTTCTTTAAACCCAAACTAAAAATCTAGATTTTTGTTTTAAAAATCTAGTTTTTGATTAAGAAATCATTTTATAATCCTGAATTCTGATTTACAAATTTTTAAATTTCGACTTATATTAAATTTTCTCTGTTGTTCTTGTTTTCCAGAGATATTCACTTATCATTTTGACTTAAGTACAATTTTAAAATGAAGTTTATAATTAAACAAACAAGTTTGATTTGCATGTTAAGCTTCAACAGAGACAAGGTCAAAAGATTTGAATTTTTTTAAACAAAATTGAAAAAAAAACTGGAAGGTGAAAGCAGAGTATACTATGATGAAAACAACTTGGAGGCTAAACATTCATGTAAACACAATAGATACCATACATTTCACATTCATCTAAAATTAGTTATTATGCATCCAAAATTTACTATTAATTTTTTTTAAAAAGAAAAGTTACTCACCTTTTTTAAACATGCAGAACAAAGCACGGATTTTTGAATAACCCTTGAATCCTTTAAACTCTTGAATGAGGCTGATTTTTTAAATTTGCTCCCTGATTTTAACAGCCTTTAAATCATTTGAAAACTTTCATGTTTTCTAGATTGAAATAAAAGTGCAAAGCTTGAATTGAAATGCAGTTGCAATGTAGAAATGACTTCATCTCAGGTTTGAAAATGATTAATGTAGGCTTCAGATTTTGATTTGCATGTTATTGAAACTGGAAATACTTTTGGTTCTTGGTTTGAAAATGCTTTGAACTTGAAAATGAAGTTGTACATGAAAACAATTTCAGATTGATGAAAATGATGTAGAGGCTTCAGTTTTGAGGATAATGAATGCAGAAAATCTTTGCAATAGAATAGGGAATGATTTGTGTTTGGATATGAGGACGATTACAGAAATTTTGATTCTCAGATTTAATTTGATTTGAAGATGGTTTAAAGTGGAATGTTTTTTTCTCAGTTGAAAGATTTCTCTTAGTTGGTGAATTGAAAATGAGAAAAAAATAGAAAAGGGAAGAAGGCAAGTTTATATAACAATATTTATGATAAATTAAAAATTAAAGAAAATTAAAAATTAAAATTTAACACTTGTCTAAAATGTTAACACTTGTAAATTACCTTGTTTAATCTCTTAACACATGTTATATTATGCTTTTAAGATGCTTACACTTATCCTTTAAGTGATTAGTATTTTCAATTAAAGTGTTAATGAAAGTTTTAAACTAAATTATCTAGTTTCTAATACTTAGTTATATAGATAAATAATTTTTAAAGAGTAAAAAAAAGTATAATTATAAATAAAATACAATACATACATTTATTATTTGGAAATAACATTTTAAATCATTTTAAATAAATTTATAAAAGAGGTTACAAATTACTTGTTATTTAAATGAATAAATGTTTCATATTTCAACTTGTATTTTAAACTCTCATATTTAATTTACAAATCATAATTATTAATCTATATTTTAAAAAGAAAATAAAAAAACATTTTTATAACTTTATTTTAATCTAAATTAATATTCAAACTTAAGTTAAAATATATTTAAACAAATAAAACATTTATCCTATATATTTAAAATCATATAGTTATTTACAAAATAGCTTTGAAAAGCTTAAATCAAAAATAAATCATAATTTCCCAATTACCAAAATATTATAAAATTTTCTTTATATATTAATTAAATTTAAAATCAAACTTATCCATTTAAAATATATATAAATATATATATATATATATATTATAAATAGAAAACAATTTATTAGCTAATTAAAAGATAAATTCACTAATTAAATATTTAATAAAAGAAGATTATTAAATCAATTCAAATTTATTTACAATAAATTATCAAATCAGTTTAATTTTAAACATAGATTATTAAATTTTTATAGCCATAAATTCTGGGATATCACATACGATAACTCGGATCAATGGGAATGGAAGGAGCGATCACTTGTATAACTGCTTTGATTCAACATGGATATGTTTTAATACATGAATACATATGAAATAATAGGTATTTCATCTCGATGCAAGGCAATGTATATGAGTTGTAGACTTGAATAATACAATATTAAAGACAAATATACAAAAATTCCAACTAACAGAATCAGACGAAACAAAATAATGAACTTTATATCATTTTGAATATTCTAATACATCATCTCATGTATATATATATAACTTATCGTATTATATCAACCAATACAATGACATTCAATATTATTATAAACAATTAATACACTTGCCACCATCGTCTGCTATAAGTCTAGTTGTGGGTGTAATCGGTCTCAATTAATAACATAACTTTACTCGATTATAAACACGGATTTGTAACTATAGTCAACGCCAATGAGTAATTTCAATTAAGCTCAGTATCAAAACCATTGCTAAATATATGTTTACAAAGTGATTTTGTTTCAAATCATTTCAACAAAATTGCTTCAAAATTGATTTCTATATCACTTTAACGAAATTACTTTATTTACAGAAATCCCATATATTTAGAAATCCTGTACTAGAAGTCTATTTTGTAAACGATGTCAAAATACTACTTTATATACAAATAATTTATCAAAACCTGTTTTTTCCCAAATACTGTGTAAAACCAACCTTTGCAAATAGTTTATCAATATATTTCCCAACTTTCTTAAAATAAATTTTTGCGATTTATTTCTCATATTACTTTGCAAATTTGATTTATCCCAAAATACCCGTTAGTAAAAACCCATCCCAAAATATTCGATAATCTCATTAAAACTAGATTTCAAAATATAATACAGTTTCACCAAATCTAGTTTAAATAAATATCCTCATCAGGTGAATGCTCGTCATAATATATCATAATAAATCATAACTATGACGACCCAGATTTTCGCGTTCGAAAATCGATATCCATACTTCAACTCGTATTCGAATGCCGCAGATTCAAAGTTGAATCTGATTCACCGGGACATATAACACATTAAGCACAACAGCACAGCGGAAGAAAATGAATAATATCATTGATGTACAATAGGTACAACAATTGATACAATATTCAAATACAATGAATATCAATACAAATCAGAGCCAAAAGATATACAATACCGGAAGACAACACCAGAAGATGGTCTAGACTTTGCAACCATCGATAGCGGAAAGATATCTCCAAAAGAACCCAACACCATCCTACAACTCCATCACCAAACTCCAAACTAGAAGAACCGCTATCCATGCTGAAGTTAAGCAATTCGATCCAAATGTGATTGCCAATATCCAGAGATTGAATGCTATCAAATCTACACCTATTATTCGATTATCTGAAAAACCCAACTCTAGACTGCCCGTGTGGTAAATTGTGGGCACCTAGTGTTTAGGAAGGGAACAATAAACTCCGGATCAGTCGTGGGACTGGTATGAGCAAACGAAAATGGTTTTATCTTTTAAAACAAACAACAAAAGAATTTAAAATTGAAATCCGTAATTCTTTTTGGAAAATGAAACTACCATAAGGCCTCCCGCCGCACACACCATGCAAACGCAGAATTGGAGGAGAGTTCTCCTTATGATAGTCAAAAATGCTTGATACGCGAAAACCATTTGATATTATTAGTAGTGCATAGTGGAAAACGTTTCGAAAGTTTAATATTAATCTTAGCCAGCATACAACATTTTGTCATATGCCTACTATAGCTATTATGTTCAATAGCAGGTTACCGCCACATTCCATGGTGGGTTATACAACTAAAACCGTATAGGGCGCATATTATTTCTTTGGATTTTCCAACAAATGGTCGTGTAATGACCCATACTTTTGAGAAATTAATTGCTTAATTTAATTAAGAGTTTGTAATTAATTTTAGGAAGAAATAAGTAAATACTAAAATTTTAAATAAATGAAATGCAACATTTAAAATTAAAGATAAGTATTAACAATGGAAATGAAATTACGATTTATTTAAAGTAATGGAAATTGTTATAGGCTAAGGAATTGAATATAAAAAAACAAATGGGAATATTGTATTAACTAATGCAATGATATAATTAGTAATAAATTTAATGAAGTCAATGTTATAGTAACCGGAAGTAGTATGCAATAGATGGAAAAATTTTGCAATCAATGTAGGTAAGTAATTACAATGTTTATTGTAGATGACAAACGTTACTTTAATGGTAATTAATAACATAAAGGAAGTGTGAAAATTGTTACATTTGGTTATAAATAGAAAATGAGTAAATAAAATGGTAACTGTTGAATAAACCAATGCAATAATTATAGATAAGTAATTTTAAGGAATGTTGTTGATAATAAACATATTTAAAATGGTAATAAATTGAATATAAGGAAACAAAGGCAATTAGTGGATTTATTTAATGAATTCATGAAATAAAAATCAATGTCATGTTGGTAATTATAATATTGTTGGAAGTGAAAACTTATTAAGTATGAAACCAGGAAAATAAATTAATTAAAGAAGATAAATAGTAATTAATATACATACTTGACAAATATAATTAAATAGTATGAAATAAAGCATGCATTTATGATATGAAATATAAGTCAGTGTTAATTTCACCTATAAATGTCAATTTATTGAATATCAGGGTTTTAAATCAAGTAACGGATTTGTTAAAGTTTCAACTGATAATTTATAAAATTTAACGTGAAATAATTGCAGTTAAATGACCTAATTGTGCAGTTAGGATAAATTGATTTGTCATAAAATATTGTTAATTCCAAAGGATGTAACCGATGTTAATTTCATTTATAATATAACAAGTGGTGGATCTTAGGGGTGAAATTTTAGATTTATTAATTTATTTGAAAAAATGTATTCAATAAGTGAATTAATTGCAATAAGGGGAATTTAATATTAAATTTTACATTAATAGAGACGTGGATGAAATTTGTGGATATTAACGTAATAGCTACGAATCAATGAAAATTCATCCAATTGGTAACAAGGTGAGAACGGTGTATATAATCAATTTCAACACTTGTCCCTTAGTGATAACTTAAAGGTAAATTAACTTTAATGGAGGATAATAAATTAAAATGGGAAATCAACAGAAATTTTTGGTTATAAATTGAAATAAAGCCATTTTAACAAATCTAAGATGAATATAGGAGTATTGGGTAATAAATTTATTATAATAAAAACCAATGCAAATGTTGAATTAATCAGTGAAACGATAATAATAAATAGTAATTAATTCAAAATTTGTAACTTGGGAATAACGTAGATTAATATACGTTGGTTATTTAGGGTAGTGACTGAAATTGGTAACCCGTTTGCAATTAATGATAATAGTGTTGATATAAGCTAATAAGTTTAAATGTCAATGCAATTAAAAGCACATAAGTTGCAATTTTTAGGTTGCTTGTTTATTTAATGAGTTAAAATAAAATTTGGCAATCGATTACAAATAAATCTAATTTTACTTTGGTTAATGTAAATTAAAGTAAAAGTTGATGTATTAAAGGATGGAACCGAGGAAAATTAGTTAAGTGGATTAAAATCTTAATTTATGGGTGAAATCGACAAATTTCAATATGTTGGATTTGGTAGTTATTATACAATTATTGGAAATCAAGTAGTAATACGAATAAAGGTGTCAATGTAATGAAACATAACCAAACGTAAATATGTTTATGGGATAATGATTGTTTTAATAATAAGAATGGGAATCAACATTTTTTTATTTGAATTTTTTTGTTGAATGAATTAATATGACCTTTAATTTGATAAATCAAGACAAAAAAAATTGTATATATATTAAAAGAATGTTTTAATTATAGATCCATGTTTTAAACTCTTAAACCAAATTGCATTTTTTTAAGATCTGAAAGTTTATATACATATAATTTGCATTTGTGTTGAAACAGAAATATTGTATACACATATTGTCACTTTATCTTGAATTGAAAATATCATGAAATTTGAATACTTTTGTTGAATAAATTATTTGTTCTTAATCTAATAAATTATAATAGAAGTTTACATATGCTTAACAATTTTTCGATGATAAATCTAAGCTTTGATTTTGATTACAATAATATTTAAATTTGTTACCTAAATTATTATCTCAAATGTCCTTATTTAAGGATCTTAAAGGTTTGTTATTATATTGCTTAATTTGTCGTGTTCCGCTTTTGTTTTGTTAAAAAAAAAGATAAATTTCATTAAGGTAAAATGGTTTAATTTATATGAATATGTGTATTTTTGACTTCAAGTATACATAAGTTTACAAATGCATTAGACAATTTAATGTGGTATGGAAGTATGCTTTGGATTAATTAATAAGCTTTGGTTTAATCTTTATACACACATGTATGTGTGTTTGTGTGCATGTGTATACATATAAACATTTAATATTTTAATTTCAAATTGCTAAAGCATGATTTAATTTTTATTATTATTATCGAACAATTTAAAATTGGGGTAATATTATATACATATTAATTTATTGTTTGTTGTTTATGTTTTCTAGTCATAATACAACTTGCATGATAATTAAATGTCGTATTAATAAAATTGGCTAAAGTGGGAAAGTGGAATTAATCAATGTCGTCGCCTATTATCTCCTTCCCTATTAGATCCTTATGTGATTGCATCTACATTTATTCTTGTTTATTCCTATATATTGTCACCAATTAATCGTACTTGATATATGTTTAGCAATTTTAACACACAGTTAAAGTATGAATATATATGATGTATTCAAACTTTATGTATCTAGCACTTAATTAATTTAGAATCAAACTAATAAAACGTGACATTTATTTTTGTCCCTCCACATTCATTTCCTAATTATAAATAACCTACATCTTATTTCTTCTTTTACATTTTGTTTCTCCTATCACCTCATATTCAAAAGCTCTTATTCTTGCAAATCCCAAAGCGTTCTTTTATAAAAATGTTTTTTTTTTCATTTTTCGTACACTTCCTAGTCTCATCTTAGTTGTTCTTCAATCTTTACCTGAAGCCTCATCTTGAGAAAACACAACATGAAATTGATTTAGTTAAATTTGGAGATTGTTGAGTTTTGCGCCTCTATTTGGATTTTATGGGCTAAATTCAAAGGCGAGTGTTTTAACCCACTCACAACTTCTAAAATTTCTTGTGTTTGTTAAATTGATTTATGATGTGTTTAGAAATTTATTTATAGCTGTTTGGCATATATTTCATCATTACCTTAGTAAATTTGCATTCATTTGATTTACTTGTTATTTAATTCATTGTTGCATATAAACTGCCAGTTAAAATTTTAGTTAAATTTATTATTGCATATAAACTACAGTTAAACGGTTATTTAATTCATTATTGAAAAATTTACGGTCAGTAGTTATTTATTTTTTACTGATGTGATTGTTTGAATTGGATGATAAATTGATAAATATTTGCTGATTGATATGATGGATGAATGGATGTTGTATTTATATTGTATAAACTGCAAGTTATTATGCATTTTCATTTCATTCGGGGCGGTTTGAAATGATATACAACCGCATTTTATTTTTAAATTGCGGATTGAAATGATAAATATCCGTATCACTTGACCATATGATAGAAAATTTTATATAGCACCGTGGTATATATATAAAATTATTTTTGAAATGATTTTCTATGGTTTTGGAAAGAATACGATTTAATAAACATTAAATTTTGACATATATATAGTAAAATTTCTTGAACTTAGCTATATATAAATTTGTTTCGAATTTTAAAATAACCTAAATAATGAAGTTGATTTCGTTTATATTATATGGTTAAGAATATATTTGAAATTCTATTGTATATAGAGTTTATAATAACTCAAATAAAAGTAAGGTTGAAGATAAATGTGAATATGATTTGAATTAAAGTATTTAAGAATTTTCCTTGAAAAATTTGTTTTAAAGTGTAAATAAATTAAGATTTAAAAGGGTATGATCTTATAACTTGATTTTTGATTTGAGTATTTAAACCAATATCAAATTTATTTAAAGAATATTATCAAGTTAATTTAATTAAAAGAACGTCATGTTATTAAAGTTTTAGGGTTTTACCTGAATAATATTTGTTTAGTAAGTAAATATTTCAAATTTAAATAATAGGAATTGGATTTGATATATATTAAATTATCAAAGAATCCATTTTGAAATAGTGGAATATTTAAAGATGGAAATAGATGAACTATAAAGTTTGAGATATAGAATATTTAAACTTTGAAATATATGGGAATTAAAATGGTTTATTTGGAGGTTCAAATTGATATTGGGAATTTATTGTGAAACTTAAAGAAGTTTTTTTATTTTATAAAGTAATATAGTATTTGAACCATTAAGTATTAAATTTATGTTTCAAAGCTATGGTTTCAAGGTATATAGATTTGAAAAGGCTATGATTTTTGAAAAAGATATATTTGATATCAAATGGATTTGGGTTTTTAAAACATAAATGATATCGTATTTATGTAGTTTTGAAATGAATATTTTATTCTGGTTTTTAAAGGTATAAATTATTTTGAAAAAAAACTATGGTGTTATAATAACTTTTGGTTGTTGAAGAGACCGGGATCGGAAGTTGTCATACTCTCTGCCAACTCCGAAAACCACTTTAACAACCGTGTACGCGATGAAGATTCCAGAATGAAGTAGGATGGTGGCGGTGTTTCCTTGAGGTAAATACGTGGACCCAACTCCCGTGAGTTGGCATAAGGTGGCTAAAACATGAGCGATTGACGGGTTAATTGAGGTAGCACCTTTGATCGGACACATCCCTTCGATATTATATTTTGACTTTTGGATTGATTCGGTGGCCACTTTTGATTTTTTTATTTAGGGGTGTGGCTCGAGGTGGGCGGTAGATGCAGCTATGCGTTACCACCGACCCGGAAGCGTAACTGGTATATCTACCTTGGCATTGCCGAGTTGTGCCGTGTCACCTACCCTATCGTGCCTTGTACGAGTCTGGATTTCTCCCGTAGCCCGTTAGGTATCCTCTGGTGGCTTCCCGATCAGGAGGGACTATGATATTGGATGGACTACTTGGACTATTACGTGTTAAGGGGAATATTGGGTCACTCCTTAATGCTAAGAAAAAAGTAAGTTAGTTTTACAATTAGACACTATTATAATAGCGAAATATACTACATAGTAAATAGTTTAACGGATCCTTAAGAGATGTGAATCCCGAGCATCTTTTGAGTTACTGCACTCATATTTATTTCTGTTAATTTAACTTACATAATGTAATATCCCGGAATTTTGGACAATATGAATTTAGCAATCTGTGTTTAAATTTAAATTGAATTGATGATTTGGTTGATAAATTTGATTTGATACTATAATCTTCTTTATTTAAATATTTAATTTGTGAATTTATTTTTCATAAACTAATAAAATTGTTTTCTATTTAATAATGTATATGTATTTATATATATTTTAAATAGACAAGTTGTTAAATTAGTATAGCATAATTTTAATGTTTTGGAAATAGGAAATTGTGATTTATTTTTTATTTAAGATTTTCAAAAATATTTAATAAAATACTAAATGATTTTAAATATGTAAGATAAATGTTTTAATTGATTTAAAATTCATTTTTGATTCAAGTTTGAATATTAAAATAAGTTACAAAAATATTTGTGTTATTCTTTTTAAAATATTAATTTATAAAATATGAATTGTTAATTTAATTTGAAATACAAAATACAATTTAAAATACATGTATTCATATAAGTTATAACCTCTTTTATAAATTTATTTTAATTGTTTAAAAATTGTTGAATTGTTTTATTTAAACACTTTGCTTTATTCTTAGAAATTATTTAAATACATAACTATGTATAAGAACTAATTAATTTAGTTTAAACATTCATTAATCTTAATTAAAATAACAAAACATTTACAAATACATGTGTAAGCATCTTAAAAACCTAAGTTAACAAGTGTTATGTATTTAAGTGTGTAAATTTACATGTGTTAACATCTTAGACAAGTGTCATGTTGTATTTTTGTTTTTCTTTAATTTTAATTAAATCATAAACTAGCTTTATAAACTTGCAAACTCATTTCTTCTACTCTTTCTCATTTTTTTTCATTTTAAATCAAAATTTCTTTCAAGTGAGAAATTTTGTTCATCTCTTCAAACCGCATTTCTCAAACAAGTAAACATTTGCATTCAATTCCTCTTTTTCAAACTCTACAAGTCTGCATGTTTTCAAAAACTATAATCCAACTCCTCAAAAAGCAAAATCAAATCACTGATCCACTTACAAAGGGCCTGCATGTAAAAGCTAGAAAAAAATGCAAGTTGTATTTGCATCTGCAACCTGCATTTCATCTGGAGCATGCAATTGAATCTGGTAAAGCAAGAAGCATGCATTCAGCTTTCTTTAAAATCTGCATTCCCTAAATACAAGCCTGCATGTTTTCAAATACAACCTGTGTTGAACTGAAACTTCAATTTGTTCTGCAACTATGTTCAAGCAAGGGTCTGCATTCAATTCTTTAAGGTCTGAAAGCAAATTTCAAAGAGCATTAAAACATTTGCAAAGTTCAAGCAGATTTTCAAAAAGGCTTTTCAAGAATCTGGGTTCTGTCTGCATTCAAGATTAGGTGAGTAACTTATTTTCTTAAAATTAATTAAATAAGTTAGGTTGTTCATATTTTTTAAAAATTGAAATGAACTTATAGGAATTGGTAGTGAATATTATACCTATAATATATGCCTGGATACATGATGATTGCTGACTGCATATTTATGCTTCAAAATCCCAAACTCTTGTTGATTCTTGCATTCTCTGTTTGAATTGATTACTATTATGTCTCAAACCATTGAAATAAACATGTTTTTTTAATAGGGTAAGTACAAATTTTATATGAGTTTAATTAGAATTATCTGTAATCCTGAAAAATCAAGTTACATAGAGCACTAATTAATTTAGAGTAAAATTCAAATGTTATAATTTATTATTTCAGGTTTACTAATTGAAACAATAAGTGAATTCAAGAATTTTAAATCAAAAATTACAATTTATAATGCTGTAAATCAAGTGCAGAGATGAACATACTGTATTTTTCATTTTTGTTAAGTACATTTGATTCTTGCATTTGATTTGCTTGAATATGCTTCTGGAGATTGTATAGCCATCATAGATTATAGGAATTTTTTTGAATTGTGTTGCAATTCAATTTTGAGATGGTGATTTGGGAATTTCTATTTTGAACCCTAGTTTACTGGGTATGTAACATCCCGAGATTTATGAATTTAAAATTTAGTAATATATTTGAAACTTTTTTGAAATTTAAATTGAAAAGTTATAAAGAAATAAAATATGAACAAAGTTTAGTGTTTTTAGTTAAAACTTTTAATAAAATTAAAACAAATATTGTAATAAAATCACATAGTTATTTAATGTTAATAACTAAAACCACTTTTCTCTTTAACAAAGTAAAATAATAAATTGTGATAGATGAGCTTTTAATAGAAATCAAATTGTTAAGGTAAGATATGATGAAATTGTGAAATTTAAATAACATAATCATAATCAAACAAATAAACAAAAGAACAAACAAATAAACAAATGATTAAACCTATGATCAAATAAATAAACAAATCAAATAGCATGCTGAAAATATACAAAGCATGAAACACTACATGCTTCCATTTAATGCTTCATTTAATGCCATGTACTCAAGTAACAACAAGTAAGACCTTAACTGCAAATACATGCTTGTATTAAATGTTTACTCCTCAGCCACCTTTGGGAGGAAGGAGAAAAGCATGTGAAGTACAACAACCTGTATAAAACTACTATGCAAAATGATGTTTCAGTACTTTGCTTAAAACCTGCCTACCTCCTTATATACATGGCAATTGCCTTAGTTATTTCGTTCAAACAAAGTTTTGCAAAGATCAGAAAAGAAAATAAACAGAAATAAAAGCCAACATCATTTTTTATTTAAGCTTGGAAGAAAATTTACTGAAGGAAAAGAAAAACAGAGGAAATACAAACTGCTGCAACTCTTCAAATACAAAAATAGTCTCTGTTTCTATATTGTTCAGGTGAGTAAAATAATCTTTAAAAGCTTAAATCTATTTAAACAGTTTAAATTCCATTCATAAGCTGTTTATATATATGCTGCAGTTTATAAAGAGGATTTTGTATGCTCTGCATTTCATTTTCTCTGTAATTATCACAGCATTTGATCATTCATTCAAAGAATTTGATTTATTTACATTGGAACATTGTTAAGTAATAAAAGTCTTAAATCAGACAAGCAGTTAAATCTGTAAGCAAGTTTTTTTTTAAAAAAAACTGGTTCAATATGATGTGAAGAAATATACCACTGTTAATTTGATCTACAGGCAAATCAAGGAAAATTGTGATAAATTCAAGTATTATAAAAAGCCAATCCAAGTTAATAACTTAAATTCTTACTATAAATCATGGTTTGTACAACAAAAATGAGTATTTTTAATTTGGTATTACACGTGCAGTTTGAATATGAACAAAAATAGCACTTTGATCATTATCTGGTGATAGAATCGAAATCGTATGCTAAGATTTTGGTTAAAGCAAGATTGTTCATCGTTGAGTTCGGGAAAAATGTTGAAAATTTTTTCTATTGCATAAATTTTGAATTCGAATGAAAACTAGGGTTTAAGAACTGTTTCCAGTTCGCGTTGAAAATGGGATCGCCGCTCCACCTAGGGGTGATCGGAATCCACGTCGCCGGTGCTAGTCGAGGCGTCACATCTCGATGAAGCTTCAGTATGATTTTAGTGGCTTCTGATGGCCATACGTGGGTACACGAGTGGATTTCCTGGTGACGTGTTGTTGGGTTCGATTGATCGAGATGACTCGATTTTATATTGGGGGTAAATTCAAGTGTGGGGGTGCTCGAAACGATTTGGGGAATGAAGTATGACTTGTTGATGGTCGCGATGGCCATCAGAGTGGTCGCGAACCACCGTGCACGTGCACGGTGGTGGTGATGTATCAGAAAAAAAATAAAAAATAAAAACAGGAAGAAGAAGAGGGACTAGCGAATGAACCTGGGAAGAGCTCGAGGGGATGCTCGAGTCGAAATGAAATTGCCTCGGGTTATAGCACGCGAGCAAGAAAAGTTTTCTTACCTAATGCTTGCGTTCGAAAATTTAAATCAAACTTGCTGAAAAAAAAAAAACAAACAAAAGAAAAACAGAGGGGAGAAGAAAGGGGGATGGGGTTTGGGTTACGGCCCAAATGGTTTAGGCAGTGATTTATTTTTGTTGTGGGCGGGTCACTTCGAAAATGGGCTGAGCCCAAGCAAATTCTCAGGTTGAAAATGTTAATATGTTTGCAGAGTAATCAATATGAATTTTGTTAAGTTAAAATTTATCATAAGTTAGATTATTTAATAATAATAAAAAAAAAATTATTATACCTTAAACAATTTAATTTAAAGATATAAATTGAAGCTAATTTACCTTAAAATTTCAAATGCAAAATAAATTGATTTTGAAAATATAAAGAAGATTTAAGATGATAATTAAGGTAAATGATTATTTTTATTAATTTGAAAGGAAATTAAGAATGATATACAATTTGTAATTAAAATGGATTTAATAAACCATTAGGTACTTAAATAAATTTATAATTAAGAATTTATTGATTAGATAAATTAAGTTAACTAATTTAATTGGCAGTTTATTAAAATAATTAATTAAATAAATCAAGCTGATTAAGATTAATTAAATTGTCATTAATAATAATAAATCATTGATTGAAAAATCAATAAAATAATTATTTGGTTAATTTATCTCATTCGTTTTGATTGATAAATAATTAACTATTGTTGTTAACTTATATTGATATCTCTATTCTGTTTGTGATTCTGTATGATGTAATTTCCATGTTATTGCACTGTGATTATGATTCGTTCTGTATTGATGTGAAAACCCTGTTGCCGTAAAACGGCATTTAAACTTCGATGCGACAGGGAATCGGATTTCAGTTCGTTATCCGAAACCCACATCGATTCTGTGAATATTTGTGAATGACATCCATATGTTTTAAAATTTGACATTCACTATTTGAATTAGCCGGGAAAGGACCTTTGTGTCATATAACCCATTTCGAATATGTGATTCGACGTTATGGATAGCAATTGAAGACCGTTGTTGAAGACCGGGTATTTGCGAGAGCGATAGGATGATCTGTCGATTGACTCTGCACCGAGTTGCTCCGGTATAGAGTTCTCCATATGTGATGGGGAATCCGATCAGGATTGTGGATATCCGGATTTCAAGGACTTCTTTGGAAGTGCCTTCGGTTCTGTTCGAGCCCGGAACAGACTTGTATGGATAGTCTGTCTGACATTACAAATTGAGATATAAAGCCGATTTCTTTCAAATATATTTCTGTTGGTGGCGGAGAATTTATTCTTTTAGCTTAACACCCTTCTCTGAGACGTACGAGCTCAGAGGTTATATAGTTGAAGGTTATCAGCAATATATTCCCAATTTGGTAATGTGACATGCTGAGTGTTGCTGTGAAATGATCATTGTGTTGATTATTTGTGATAGGATCATTTGTTTGATCGTCTATCTTTGTGATCATTTCTATGATCATTTGTTGACCTAAAGCACGACTTTTGTATAAAGTGTGTTTTTGTGGACGTGACTTCGTCGGACCTCACACCCCGAAATGGTCGAAACAGGAAAGATGCAGCAAGGTTATTGGGGGTAGCACCCCTTAGGGTATGTGCATTTCCTTCTGGATAGAAGTGGTATCATGGTATGGAGCCCAGATACTTAACTTATGTGGATATCGTAGATATATATATATGATTTTGTGATTTGTTGCTGGGGCCCCGGTTAAAGGTTGGTTACGACCGGGAGATGGCATACTCGTGTCAGTAGTTACCCAGTTAGGGGTAACCCGGCCTTGTGTTGGTAGAGATCCGGTTTGGTTCTCGAGGACGTCCTTCCAGAGGCGTTCTCATGTGGCAATGGGAAGTTCCTTGGCCTGACCATTTGTTGGAAATCCAATTCCCAATACGAAACCCTGTACGGTTTTAGTTGTAGAACCTGCCATTTACTTATGGTGGTCACCACTGTTTAGATGGTAGCTATAGTAGGCATACGATAATGGTCGTATGTTGGCTAAGATTAATATTCTATTTTCGAAATGATTTCCTTCACTATGCACTAGTAATAATATCAAAGAATTCTTTTCTCGTATCAAGCATATTTAACTATCATAAGAAGAAATCTCCTCCAATTCTGCGTTTGCATTGTGTGTGTGGCGGGAGGTCTTATGGTAGTTCCATTTTTAAAAGCATTCCGAAAATTCTTGTATAAATCTTGTTTCATTAAATACAACTGTTTTGTTTACTCATACCAGTCCCATGACTGATCCGGAGTTTATTGTTTTCTTTCCTAAACTCTGGGTGCCCATTATTTCCACACGGGCAGCCTAGTAGCAGGTTTCTATATTTTGGAGCTCTTATCTTGGAGATATCTTAGGAGCTATTGGAGATTTCAGGTGTTAGCTTTTGGGAGTTCGTTATCATCTCTCTCATTTGAGGATTTTTGGATATGTGTTCACTGTTATATTATCATGATGTTGTATTTAGAGATTGTGGTATATGTATTATGTACTCTGTTGCAGTATGGATATTATGTTGATGTTATTTATGATATTGATTCTGTTCCGCTGTTTTATATTCATCTAATTGTTGTTATAAGCTCCGGCTATGCGAATTTGATGTCGTTTATTGGACATCGAGTTTGGGTCGTCACAAGTTGGTATCAGAGCTGTTGGTTGAGTAAGAACTTTAGCTACGGAGTATAACACATTAGATGGCTCATTAGAGATAGGGTGAAGTATACCCTAGAATGAGTATAACCAAAATTGAAACTTTGAAATTTCTTAGTTTGTTTCTTTTTACTGCTGATATTCCTTAAGATATTTCGTCTATATATCTAAATCAATTTTCTTACTAATCTCAGATAGTGAAAATGAGTGGACGCAGAGGAAGAATTAGGGGTCAAGGCAATGCTGCAGCACCAAATCAAATTCCCGCAGCCGCAGAAGCAGTAATAGAAATTCAACAGCAGCCGGACTTGGCTGAATTATATAAGAAATTTGAAAAGCTTGGTGGAAAACCATTTATTGGCAAAGAGTCAATTATTGACGCTCAAGCTTGGGTAAGATCGTGTGAAAAGATTTTTGAAGGGCTAAAATTGCAGGATGAGCAGAAAAGACTTATAGCTTCTTGGCAACTCCAAGGAGAAGCTTCAGCTTGGTGGGAAACCATCATTATAGATGAACCCGAGGAAGAATTTACTTGGGATCGTTTTAAAGAAGTGTTTGAGAAACGTTACATGCCATCGGCGGGAGTTTCCAGAATGTATCAAGAATTTCTGGATTTGAAGCAAGGAAGTTTGTCGTTTGAAGAATACTTGAATAAATTCAGTGAACTATCTCGGTTTGGCCCGGAATTGCTAAATACACCTCTGAAGAAAAACGAAAGGTTTATCCGGGAAATGAACCAGAAATATCATGGAAGAATGACAGGTCATGTTAAAGAATCTTTTTCAGATTTGGTAGATATGGGGTACAGGTACGCTACTCTTGATATACAAGAAGCAACTATGGAGAAAGGTAATTCAGGTAGTTAGAATTATAAAAAGCGAAAATTCGGCGGCAAGAAACCTTGGCAAGGCAATGAGAAGAAGAGGAACATTCAAGGAAGAGCAACAGAAAATGTCACTTGTTACAACTGCAAAGAGAAAAGCCACTATTCAAATGACTGCCCAAAACCGAAGAAACCAGCTAGAGAATGTTACAATTGTCATAAACCGGGACATTTAGTTAAAGATTGCCCAGTGATGAAGCCGGCGCAGGTGGCAAAAGTTTACACGATAAAGGAGGACCCCTCATCTTCAAAAGCTGATAAAGGGAAAAGTGTTTTGGAAGGTAACCTTACTATTAATAATAGAACTGTTAGAGCTTTATTTGATACAGGAGCTTCACATAGCTTTATCTCCCAACAAACCGTAAATGAATTGGGACTTGAAACTAAATTTGCCGACGATCTTATTTGCGTGAAAAATCCGGTTGGAGGTCCCGCAAATCTTAGTTCATATTGTAAGAGAGTTCCTATTTCATATGCTAGCTATAAATTTCCTATCAACCTTTATGTCCTCGAATTTGACGAATTTGAAATCTTACTCGGTATGAACTGGTTATCGAGATACGATGCTAGATTGGAGTGTAGTAATCGGACAGTTTTAATCAAAACAAGCCTTGGAAATTTTATTGAAATCTCTTGTGAGAATCCAAGTCCAAGGAGCGACAGATTGATATATACTTTGGGAAATCTTGAACCCACTTTGCAGTCTATACCTGTTGTTCGGAATTTTTCCGACGTATTTGAAGAAGTGAAATCTTTACCTCCTCATCGAGAAATAGAATTCCGAATTGATCTTGTACCTAATACTCGTCCTGTTGTTCACGCAAGTCGCAGGATGGCACCCAGGGAAAAGATTGAATTGGTTCATCAAACTAATGAGCTACTAGCAAAAGGATTAATTCGACCTAGTGTTTCTGAATGGGGCTCAGCCGTCGTATTTGTTGCCAAATCAGACGGATCCTTGAGATTGTGTGTAGATTACCGCGATCTAAATAAACAAACTCTCAAAAATAAATTTCCACTGCCCAGGATTGATGATTTATTTGATCAGTTGCATGGCGCTCGTTTCTTTTCAAAAATGGATCTAGCCCAGGGATTCCATCAATTACCAATCGCCGAAGATTGTGTACATCTGACTGCTTTCAGAGGTCCTAATATGTTCTATGAATGGTTAGTTATGCCTTTCGGGCTAACCAATGCTCCAGCATACTTCGTAGATCTTATGACTCGTGTGTTTCGGGAAGTTCTGAATAAATTTGTGCTTGTATTCATTGATGACATCTTAATTTTCTCCAAAACTGAAGATGAGCATGCCGAGCATCTTAGAATTGTCTTAGAAATTTTGAAGAGAAATGTTCTATATGCAAAATTTTCCATATGCCACTTCTGGGTCAATGAAGTCAAATTCCTTGGCCACATTGTTAATGAAGAAGGAATTTCAGTGGATCCTAGCAAAATTTCCGCTATTCTTGATTGGAAACAACCCACTACTCCAAGAGAAGTTCGAAGCTTTTTGGGTTTAGCAGGCTATTACCAGAAATTCGTTCAAGATTTTTCTATGTTGGCTAGTCCACTGACTAAGTTAACAATGAAGAATGCAAAGTTCATTTGGACTTCAAGATGTGAGGAAGTTTTTCAAGAGTTGAAAAAGAGATTGACCACTGCTCCTGTTCTCACTATTGTTAATGGGAACCAAGGCCTATCTGTCTATACTGATGCATGTGGTGAAGGGGTAGGTGCAGTATTAATGCAAAATGGAAAGGTAGTTGCCTACGCGAGTAGACAATTACGTCCGCATGAGAAGAACTACCCAATGCACGATTTGGAACTTTTGGCTGTTGTTTTCGCTTTGAAAATATGGCGACATTATCTTCTGGGTAAGAATCTTTTCAGCCTTCCTAACGATTTATGAAACTAACTTGATTAAAGAAATATACCTAATAAACTCTCTTTGTTTTAGGTGAAAAATTCGAATTATTCACCGATCATAAAAACTTGAAATATCTTTTCACCCAGAAGGATTTGAATTTGCGACAACAACGTTGGTTGGAATTTCTAGCATCATATGACTTAGATATTCTGTATACACCCGGAAAGGCCAATGTAGTTGCAGACGCTTTGAGCAGAAGTTATGTTGTTCTTGCTTATCTTGTTATCACTCCTACTCTTCTTAAGAAAATCACGAACAGGCAAACTGAAGACAAGTTTCTTCGAGAAATGCGTAGAAGAATAGATCGAGGAGAGGATACTACTTTTGAAATAGATGATAGAGAAGTTATAAGGATGAAGGGCAGAATTTGTGTCCCTGACATTCCAGAATTGAAACGTGAAGTATTGGACGAATGCCACAAGTCCAAATTCGGCATCCATCCAGGAGTCAACAAAATGTATCGAGATGTTAAAAGAACATTCTGGTGGAAAACAATGAAGAGAGACATATCTATTTATGTGAGTCGCTGTGCTACTTGTCAACAAATAAAGAGCGACCAAAAGAAAGTGGCTGGTTTACTTCAACCTTTAGAAATACCGAAATGGAAGTGGGATCAGGTATCGATGGATTTCATCGACGGATTGCCACGAACCAAGAAAGGCAATGAAGCGATTTGGGTTATTGTGGATCGTCTAACCAAAAATGCTCATTTCATTCCAGTTAAAACCACTCGGACTGCGGCAAGCTTGGCAGGTATTTATATAAAGGAAATTGTTCGCCTCCATGGTATTCCCAGTAGTATAGTGAGTGATCGTGACCCGATCTTCACTAGTAGATTTTGGGAAGCATTTCAGGATGCATTGGGAACGAAATTAAATTTCAGTACTGCTTATCATCCGCAATATGATGGACAGACTGAGAGAGTTAATCGAATTTTAGAAGACCTACTGCGTGCTTGTGTTCATGATTTTGGTGGTTCTTGGGAGGACCATTTGCATCTGGTTGAATTCTCATATAACAACAGTTATCAGGCCAGTTTAGAAATGGCTCCTTTTGAAGCTTTATATGGTCGTCCATGTCGATCACCTACATGCTGGATCGAATCAGGTGACAGACTTGTTCTTGGACCAGATATGATAAAAGAAGCCACTGAGAAGGTAAATTTTATTCGAAAGAAGTTATTAACTGCCCAAAGCCGTCAGAAGAGCTATTATGACCGTCGAAGGAGAAGTTTGGAATTTCAAGTTGGAGATTCTGTATTTCTGAAAGTATCTCCGATACGGGGTGTGTTGAGATTCGGGAAAACTGGAAAGTTGGCACCGCGTTATATTGGTCCTTTTCCTATTCTGGAAAGGATTGGTTCTCTAGCATATAGAGTGCAGTTACCCAGCTGGTTGTCTGGCGTACATGATGTGTTCCATATTTCTAATCTTCGGAAATATGTGCACGATCCAGATGATATAATTGAAGAAGCTGCTCAGCAGGATCTAGAAATCACTCCCAACTTGGCAGTTAGAAGGGAACCGATGAAAATAATTGATCGTGATGAGAAGCGATTGAGGAACAAAATTTTGAAATTGGTCAAAGTTAAATGGAGTGGCGATCCAAAGGACTGTACTTGGGAGACTGAAGAGAATATGAAGAAATCATATCCCAAATGCAGAATTGACATCTCGACTTAAAAGTGTAAGTAAATTCCTTATTTATAAATTCGTCTATTTTTTGTTTAAGTTTCTCTTTCTTTCAATTTCGAGGACGAAATATTCTTAAGGAGGGGATATTGTAACATCCCGAGATTTATGAATTTAAAATTTAGTAATATATTTGAAACTTTTTTGAAATTTAAATTGAAAAGTTATAAAGAAATAAAATATGAACAAAGTTTAGTGTTTTTAGTTAAAACTTTTAATAAAATTAAAACAAATATTGTAATAAAATCACATAGTTATTTAATGTTAATAACTAAAACCACTTTTCTCTTTAACAAAGTAAAATAATAAATTGTGATAGATGAGCTTTTAATAGAAATCAAATTGTTAAGGTAAGATATGATGAAATTGTGAAATTTAAATAACATAATCATAATCAAACAAATAAACAAAAGAACAAACAAATAAACAAATGATTAAACCTATGATCAAATAAATAAACAAATCAAATAGCATGCTGAAAATATACAAAGCATGAAACACTACATGCTTCCATTTAATGCTTCATTTAATGCCATGTACTCAAGTAACAACAAGTAAGACCTTAACTGCAAATACATGCTTGTATTAAATGTTTACTCCTCAGCCACCTTTGGGAGGAAGGAGAAAAGCATGTGAAGTACAACAACCTATATAAAACTACTATGCAAAATGATGTTTCAGTACTTTGCTTAAAACCTGCCTACCTCCTTATATACATGGCAATTGCCTTAGTTATTTCGTTCAAACAAACTTTTGCAAAGATCAGAAAAGAAAATAAACAGAAATAAAAGCCAACATCATTTTTTATTTAAGCTTGGAAGAAAATTTACTGAAGGAAAAGAAAAACAGAGGAAATACAAACTGCTGCAACTCTTCAAATACAAAAATAGTCTCTGTTTCTATATTGTTCAGGTGAGTAAAATAATCTTTAAAAGCTTAAATCTATTTAAACAGTTTAAATTCCATTCATAAGCTGTTTATATATATGCTTCAGTTTATAAAGAGGATTTTGTATGCTCTGCATTTCATTTTCTCTGTAATTATCACAGCATTTGATCATTCATTCAAAGAATTTGATTTATTTACATTGGAACATTGTTAAGTAATAAAAGTCTTAAATCAAACAAGCTGTTAAATCTGTAAGCAAGTTTTAAAAAAAAAACTGGTTCAATATGATGTGAAGAAATATACCACTGTTAATTTGATCTACAGGCAAATCAAGGAAAATTGTGATAAATTCAAGTATTATAAAAAGCCAATCCAAGTTAATAACTTAAATTCTTACTATAAATCATGGTTTATACAACAAAAATGAGAAATTTTAATTTGGTATTACACGTGCAGTTTGAATATGAACAAAAATAGCACTTTGATCATTATCTGGTGATAGAATCGAAATCGTATGCTAAGATTTTGGTTAAAGCAAGATTGTTCATCGTTGAGTTCGGGAAAAATGTTGAAATTTTTTTCTATTGCATAAATTTTGAATTCGAATGAAAACTAGGGTTTAAGAACTGTTTCCAGTTCGCGTTGAAAATGGGATCGCCGCTCCACCTAGGGGTGATCGGAATCCACGTCGCCGGTGCTAGTCGAGGCGTCACATCTCGATGAAGCTTCAGTATGATTTTAGTGGCTTCTGATGGCCATATGTGGGTACACGAGTGGATTTCCTGGTGACGTGTTGTTGGGTTCGATTGATCGAGATGACTCGATTTTATATTGGGGGTAAATTCAAGTGTGGGGGTGCTCGAATCGATTTGGGGAATGAAGTATGACTTGTTGATGGTCGCGATGGCCATCAGAGTGGTCGCGAACCACCGTGCACGTGCACTGTGGTGGTGATGTATCAGAAAAAAATAAATAAAAAAAACAGGAAGAAGAAGAGGGACTAGCGAATGAACCTGGGAAGAGCTCGAGGGGATGCTCGAGTCGAAATGAAATTGCCTCGGGTTATAGCACGCGAGCAAGAAAAGTTTTCTTACCTGATGCTTGCGTTCGAAAATTTAAATCAAACTTGCTGGAAAAAAAAACAAACAAAAGAAAAACAGAGGGGAGAAGAAAGGGGGATGGGGTTTGGGTTACGGCCCAAATGGTTTAGGCAGTGATTTATTTTTGTTGTGGGCGGGTCACTTCGAAAATGGGCTGAGCCCAAGCAAATTCTCAGGTTGAAAATGTTAATATGTTTGCAGAGTAATCAATATGAATTTTGTTAAGTTAAAATTTATCATAAGTTAGATTATTTAATAATAATAATAAAAAAATTATTATACCTTAAACAATTTAATTTAAAGATATAAATTGAAGCTAATTTACCTTAAAATTTCAAATGCAAAATAAATTGATTTTGAAAATATAAAGAAGATTTAAGATGATAATTAAGGTAAATGATTATTTTTATTAATTTGAAAGGAAATTAAGAATGATATACAATTTGTAATTAAAATGGATTTAATAAACCATTAGGTACTTAAATAAATTTATAATTAAGAATTTATTGATTAGATAAATTAAGTTAACTAATTTAATTGGCAGTTTATTAAAATAATTAACTAAATAAATCAAGCTGATTAAGATTAATTAAATTGTAATTAAGAATAATAAATCATTGATTGAAAAATCAATAAAATAATTATTTGGTTAATTTATCTCATTCGTTTTGATTGATAAATAATTAACTATTGTTGTTAACTTATATTGATATCTCTATTCTGTTTGTGATTCTGTATGATGTAATTGCCATGTTATTGCACTGTGATTATGATTCGTTCTGTATTGATGTGAAAACCCTGTTGCCGTAAAACGGCATTTAAACTTCGATGCGACAGGGAATCGGATTTCAGTTCGTTATCCGAAACCCACATCGACTCTGTGAATATTTGTGAATGACATCCATATGTTTTAAAATTTGACTTTCACTATTTGAATTAGCCGGGAAAGGACCTTTGTGTGATATAACCCATTTCGAATATGTGATTCGACGTTATGGATAGCAATTGAAGACCGGTGTTGAAGACTGGGTATTTGCGAGAGCGATAGGATGATCTGTCGATTGACTCTGCACCGAGTTGCTCCGGTATAGAGTTCTCCATATGTGATGGGGAATCCGATCAGGATTGTGGATATCCGGATTTCAAGGACTTCTTTGGAAGTGCCTTCGGTTCTGTTCGAGCCCGGAACAGACTTGTATGGATAGTCTGTCTGACATTACAAATTGAGATATAAAGCCGATTTCTTTCAAATATATTTCTGTTGGTGGCGGAGAATTTATTCTTTTAGCTTAACACCCTTCTCTGAGACGTACGAGCTCAGAGGTTATATAGTTGAAGGTTATCAGCAATATATTCCCAATTTGGTAATGTGACATGCTGAGTGTTGCTGTGAAATGATCATTGTGTTGATTATTTGTGATAGGATCATTTGTTTGATCGTCTATCTTTGTGATCATTTCTATGATCATTTGTTGACCCAAAGCACGGCTTTTGTATAAAGTGTGTTTTTGTGGAGGTGACTTCGTCGGACCTCACACCCCGAATTGGTCGAAACAGGAAAGATGCAGCAAGGTTATTGGGGGTAGCACCCCTTAGGGTATGTGCATTTCCTTCTGGATAGAAGTGGTATCATGGTATGGAGCCCAGATACTTAACTTATGTGGATATCACAGATATATATATATATATATGATTTTGTGATTTGTTGCTGGGGCCCCGGTTCAAGGTTGGTTACGACCGAGAGATGGCATACTCGTGTCAGTAGTTACCCAGTTAGGGGTAACCCGGCCTTGTGTTGGTAGAGATCCGGTTTGGTTCTCGGGGACGTCCTTCCAGAGGCGTTCTCATGTGGCAATGGGAAGTTCCTTGGCCTGACCATTTATTGGAAATCCAATTCCCAATACGAAACCCTGTACGGTTTTGGTTGTAGAACCTGCCATTTACTTATGGTGGTCACCACTATTTAGATGGTAGCTATAGTAGGCATACGATAATGGTCGTATGTTGGCTAAGATTAATATTCTATTTTCGAAATGATTTCCTTCACTATGCACTAGTAATAATATCAAAAAATTCTTTTTTCGTATCAAGCATATTTAACTATCATAAGAAGAAATCTCCTCCAATTCTGCGTTTGCATTGTGTGTGTGGCGGGAGGTCTTATGGTAGTTCCATTTTTAAAAGCATTCCGAAAATTCTTTTATAATTCTTGTTTCATTAAATACAACTGTTTTGTTTACTCATACCAGTCCCATGACTGATCCGGAGTTTATTGTTTTCTTTCCTAAACTCTGGGTGCCCATTATTTCCACAGGGGCAGCCTAGTAGCAGGTTTCTATATTTTGGAGCTCTTATCTTGGAGATATCTTAGGAGCTATTGGAGATTTCAGGTGTTAGCTTTTGGGAGTTCGTTATCATCTCTCTCATTTGAGGATTTTTGGATATGTGTTCACTGTTATATTATCATGATGTTGTATTTAGAGATTGTGGTATATGTATTATGTACTCTGTTGCAGTATGGATATTATGTTGATGTTATTTATGATATTGATTCTGTTCCGCTGTTTTATATTCATCTAATTGTTGTTATAAGCTCCGGCGATGCGAATTTGATGTCGTTTATTGGACATCGAGTTTGGGTCGTCACAGGGTATAAGGGATTTGAGTGCTGCGGCTTTAAAAGTGAATCGAGTTCTGAGATATTTAGAGGATTGGTAGATGAAGGGTTGATGGAATCATCACCGGAGTTTGGAGTGAAATAGTGGCTGGAGTTGGGTGAGCTTGCCGTTGACAAGCTAGGCACTGATAAAAGGGAAGGTTGTTTCCAGGTTTCGGTTTAAAAACTTGAATTCAAATTCAAGTTGAGTCATGGAATTTTGATGGTGGAAGGTTGTTGAGAGGTCACTGGTGGATGGGGGATGGTCGTCGATAAGGGCCGGAGAAGGCCGGAGTTGGTGGTTGGGTGCACAGTACAGAAGTGTGCATGTTGATGGTGTTTTGGGTTGCAGGGTTTATTGCCTCGAGATGATCTTGGGGAAATTGGGAAGTGACTCGAAGCAAGGTGTGGTTTACTCGGAGGAGATTATAGGATAGCTCGGGCTGGTGTTATGGTTTCAGGTTCTCAAATAGAAGCAGAACTTGTTTTCGATTTTTTTTTAAAAAAAATTGAAGTTTAAATTTGAAATGCAAACTAAAATTTTAAAACTAGATTGAAACCTGAATTTAGTTATAAATTTAAATAATTTAAATCAAGATATTTGAAGTTATTCAGATTTTAAATTTTAAGTTTAGGTTCTAAGCCTAAAATATGAAAACTGTGTTCTGTTTTAAAATTTAAAAGTAAAATTTAAATTGTAAGTTGGTGTTCATCAGGAATTTTCAAACCTGAAATGTAATTTTGAATTCAATAATTTAAATCTGAGATTTTGAAACACTTTTGAACCTAAAATTTAAGATGTTAAACTATAACAGAAAACTGTTTTCTGTTTTTCTGTTTTAAATTGAAAGGCAAATTTTAAAAATGCAACTGAAAAATTTAAAAAAAGGTTTAAATCTGGAAACAAAATTACGAAACTCAAGTTGAATTTAATTTAAATCTAGAATTTGAAATTAGTTTTTAAACTTTTTGAAGTATACAGGAACTTTGGTTTTAAATTTAAAACTATAAGTTTTAAATTTATAGGATAAGGTTTAAAATGAGGTTAAATTCAGTTTAACCTGGAATTTGATTTTTATGTCAGTTTTTTTTTAAATTTAATAAGTGTTTTAAATTTAAATTTGTTTTAACAATTTTTGGAAAAGGTTAATAACTTGAATTTAAAAATGAAGATGAAAAAGTAAGTAATGTTTTAAATTTTTAAGATTTAAATCTGGAATGTAAATTTGAATTGTGTTTCTGTTTGAAATTTAAAAGAGATTTTTAAATTGAATTTTGATTGAAACAAAGTGTTTAAAATACTTTGTATAAAGAAGAATGTTTCTTAATTTTGAACTTAAGAAAATTGGTTTCATTTAAATTTAATTTAAATGGAATATTAATTATTTAATTAATTATTAATGTGAATGATTAATTAAGTAATTAATAACTTTTAAGTTAGATAATTTAATTAGATTTGAGATTAATTAATTAAGGTTAATTAATCTATAATTAAGGAGGGTTAATTAAATTTTAATTAATGATTAAGATTTATTGAATCAAGTGTTTAAAGTAATTAAGATTTTAATTAACACTTAATTAATTAATAATTAGAGATTAATTAAATTGTAGTTAAATATTAATTAATTGATAATTAATAATGGTTAATTATAAGTTAATCTCTTAATTAAGAAATGTTAATGAGGGCATTAACTTAAGATTATTTAACAATTAATTAATGTGATTAAATTTGATAATTAATTAGAATAATTAATTAATAATAATCAATTGTTTAAGTTTAATTACTTAATGAAAGTAATTAATGAATTAATTACTTAGTGTAATTAATTTTATTAATGTGATTAGTTTAGATTAATTAAGTTAAAATTTATTTAAACATTTATGGATTGTTTGATAATTACTTTATGTAATTTATGGATTTGTAATTACTTAAGGAAGTAATTAATTAATAATTACAGGATGTAATTAAAGATATTTATTATAGAAGTAATTTGAATTTAAATTATTTTGAAATTAATCAAGTGATTAATGGAGATAATTAATTAAGAGTAATTAATTATGGGATGAGTAATTAAAGAAGTTAATTACTGAATGGTTATTAATCAAGGGTAATTAATATATATGGTTTTAATTGAAGATTAATTACTTATGTAATTAATTTATTTTGAGAAATTGATTAAATATAATCAGAAATCATTAATTAATTAATTAATGATGTAATTTGGAATTGATTAATTAAGGTATAATTATTTGCTAGGGGTTTAAGTAATTAACTTGTGTAATTAATATTAAATGCTAATTACTTATTGTAATTAGAGATAGTTAATCAATAATGATTAATTGAAATAAATATTGAGATGATGATTTATAGATTGATTTTGTAATCAATTAAAGTTTAAGATAAGCATAATTTTAATGATGAAGTAATTAATTTAATTTATTTTAAATTAATTATAGATTAAGTAATTAATTTAATTCATTTTAAATTGATTATAAATGGTGCAATCATTAGATCATTGCTTATGATTGATGATTGGTATTGGTTATCTGGTATGGGTTGTAATCTCAGTTATGAGATGAGTAGTGTATGTGATATAGATGCATTGGTTGCTTTTGGATGATAATATGGATTATCTAATTTTGATATGAATTATCTGTTGATAATGATAAGGTTGATTATCTATTGTGTGATGAATTGTCTACCTGTGTATATTTAGATAATGAATTGAATTGTTTTAAACTTTAAAACAACTTGGCCTTAAAAGACAAGCTTTGGATTTCGATGAGACCGGGATCGGGTTTCCATATTTGGAATTCGAAAACTACATCGATCCAAATTAACGATAGGTCGTTAATCCAAGTGGAGCGAGTGAAGACTCGAGGTATAAGGGCTATACGTCAGTATAACTCTATGGGTGGTTCCGTAATGAGTTTGACGGAATAGTACTTATAGATTCGAGATGGTGATTCAGAGTGCAAGGGTTATTGTCGTAAACTCTGAGGGTGATTCCAATACGAGTGTAATGAGATAATGCCTTCGGTTTCGTTCGAACCCGGAACGAACTTGTATGGATTGAATGCTTTCAGAACATCATCAGGTGGATGATGAGCATTCTAAGCGATATGTCCTATAAAGGTAATCGTAGCCTCAAGCCTCATCAACCGGGAATGGCTAAAACAGGGGAGGTGCAGTAAAGCTTCGTGGGTAGCCCCCACTTGAGAGCAAGATTTATCCCTGTCTAGAGGTCCCTTTATTTTCGGCTTAGTGGTGCGGTTGCTGATCACAATTGCGGGGTTGTCTTGTTTGGAAGTGTTCAGTAAGGAACGGGTCCGGCTTTGTGTTGCAGGGGATTGGGAGTAATCCTTGGTACGGTGATCTAGGCCACGTACTGTGACGGGCGGTACCCCAGTAGCCCAGCCATTGATGGAATCCAAAATCCAATAAGTGTCGTACGTATTAGTTGTGCCCAACTATGTTGAAATGTGAGATGTAAGTATTTCAGCTATTTCTGTATTTTACTTGAAAACCCTAGACACTATTATAATATCATCGGATTTCCTATCAAATGTTTTGGTTAGCGTAAGGTAAAAACTTTTCCATGTTTATGGGAAGTCTTACGCGATACCTTTTTCTTTTCAAAGGTTTTTCAAAGTTAAGCAACTTTAACCTGTTACTCACACCAGACCCATGTCTGACCCGGAGTTATTTCTGTTTTTCTATAACTCTTGGGTACTCAAATTTTTACGAGTAGCCAAGGGAATTCAGGTTAGGATTCAAGTTAGCTTGACGAATTGTGGAGGAGCAATGGAGCAGGAGGCTTCTGCGTATAGTTATATAGTTTTCCGCTGTGTTGGTATCTCTGAGTGTTTGCCTGATATGTATTGAAATGTAATAACTAGACAGGTGTTTATAACTGTCTAGTATGTGATGTATTGTCTGTGTAACTCTGATATTTGATGTATACTATGTAATACTTATGTTATTAATATAATTTATTCGTTCCGCTGTTGAGATTCTTGTGTCGTTTCTTCTTTCTCTTCTTTCTTTTCTCTTTTCTATCCCTTTCTTTCTTAAAGATGATGCGATTTTCCGGGAGTGGAAAGTCGGGTCGTCACAGTTGGTATCAGAGCATTAGGTTGAGTGAATACCTAGGCTCTGTAGTGGTGTCTATCTTGAGAGAGCGTATTTGTACTTTGATTATAAATACATACATACATACATACATACATACATATATATATATATATATATAATTATTTCTACCTATTTGTTGGATTATCTGTTCGGGTTTTCCCATATAAGTTATAAAGGTAGTGTGACGCCCCACCTCTATACCCACGCTAGCCAAGGACACTACAGGGTAATGCCGTCAACTAACACGGAGAATAAGGCTGGTTAGGAGCGACCATCTATAGCTTTGCTCTAACTATCTATTGAATACATCGACAATAACATACCAAGCGGGTCGACATACCCAATGAATACTTAAAACAAAACCATAGGTGGTTGGATCTATCAGAACAGAATATAATACTCAAATGAAATATACATCACAAAACAGTAAATCATCATATACACATATACCGATACATCGCAGAGTATACAAAATAATACATGTCAAGTGGTATAGCAAACCACAATATATAGACGAGTTCACAAGAATAAATATCAGAGTTACAACATGATAGGACTACACAAAAGCTATGACAAAAAGGAACAAGCTGAATAGTCCATGCGGAAGCAAAATAGGCTAAGTCCAAAAGCACCTAACCTGAAACATCTCGGTCTGACCCGAGTATGAAATACCCAGGTCAGTCTAGCTAAACAAATCAGTTAGATAAACTGAACAACAATAAACCTGCAAGGTTACAAAGCATAATAGATATCTCTAAAAGAGATAACACAATCATCTAACGAAAGATGAATCATATAGAACAAGCCTCATATCATCGGCAACATATAGAAACAAAGGATAAGAATATACCAAAACAAGCCAAAAGGCAATAACAAATACCAATAAGGTATACAAGTTCCACAAGGTAAACACTACTCATCATGCGGCTCAAAAAGACCAACACCGAAGGGCGATAACAAGGGAATATACATATGAATGAAACATCAGAAAATTGCTCGAGCTCAGTACTGTACAAACAAGGATCCGTGAGCCTGAAGACTCCATACCCAATATCACCCATGAGGCTCATAACGACCAACATCGGAAGCGATACTATAGGGTGACAAACCCGAAGGCACAAACCCAATATCACCCATGCGGCTCATAAAGACCAACATCGGAAGCGATACTATAGGGCGGCAAGCCATAGTGGTGAAGGTCGAAGACCCAGTACTGGACACCACTAACTGGCGGAATGTGTCACAACTCTCGAAAAGGAATCCGAAAAGTGTTAACGTATGTCCCATAACCACTCGTTCGCACTAAACGGTTTACTATCCGTCAGCCACTTTCACACTCAAAGCACTACAAAGTTTACCTCATATCATCGATAAACCAAACCCGAAGGTCAAAACGATCAATCGAATAGGTCGGGGACTAATCGGAAAGACAAACGCAGGGATTCATGGTCCGTGTTTTACCTAACCATTTAATCTTCCTTCCACTTCGCTCGAAGTTCGAAAGTGTGTGTTTTAAATAGAATTTATAAATTGGAGAAACGAACTTTTAAATGTGATTTTAGAAGATTATTTTATAAAAACTTGTGGATGAAGTCAAAAAGGAATCATCATGGTCAAATATGCATAAGCAACTAATTGGAATCAAATTTAAATCGATAAAAGTGGGAATTACAAACAAATAGGCACATTAGGCAAAATGAGGCAGGTCAGTCGACTGGTTCACTGCAGTCAGTCGACTGATCCAGAGACACCAAAATCCCATTTCCTGCATTCAGTCGACTGACTAAAATGGCCAGTCGACGGGTTGCAGGAAACAGTGACTTCTTGTCTCTGTTTACGGCCTTGATACGCCAATTGGCTACAGCCAGTCGACTGACTGCAGAAGGTCAGTCCACTGACTGAGCCTTAAGGCTGTATCTCAGCCTTTCTAATGAAGGAAACACTCCTTCAAATGCAATCGACGAGCAACGACGCTAGGGAATTATGCCCAATGACAACCCAGCGCTATTGGCTCTCTTACCCAACTCCAAACACATGATCAAACCTCAAACTATGATTCTAGAGTTTTATACTTCCAAAACACCAAATTTGCCATTTTCATAAAACCAATCCGAATCATAAGCAGTTGCATATGAATAATTGTTGGGAATTCATACCTAACAACAATTCGTACCTAACAACCCAACATAGTTGTAAACATAGATGTGAGATAAAAATCTCACCTTCTAATTCAAAAACAAAGAAGAAGGAGTTCAATTTGCAAGGAGAAGACCAACAAATCTCCACTTCAACTCTACTAGCTTCAATCTAAGAATAATACAAGTATTTTCCTAAATTAGGTTTAGGAAATTTCTGAGATTGAAGAGAGAAAGAGATAGAGAAGATGAAGAGGAGCTTACCAATGGCTTCTCTATGATTTTGGAGCAAGAATTCAAGTTGCAAGAAGAAATTAGGGCTTGCTAATTTCTAGTTCCCTTTCCTTTCCACCATTTTCAGTTTTTTAGCCTAAGCTTTTATGAAATGAATAAGTGAATGAGAGGAGAGGGCTGAGTTAGGGTTAATTAGATAGTTAGTGGGCTGAACCCAAACCCAAAACCCAACAGAAAAAGGGTCAAAAATTCACAAACTCCAAACATATCAAAGATTATACTCAAAAAGATCGCAAACGCCATTTTGGAACTAATAGAGGTAGTTTCGAGCTCCAATTCGGCCGTTTGCAAAAAGTAGCTTTTCGGACCAAAATCCGACCAACGACGTTATATTTAAATAAAACATTTAAATATATAATCATTAAATATGCGGGTTGTTACAGGTAGATGAGGTAGAAGTGTGTGTAACACGACTACTATTGGTTGGAGTTTGATGGATGAGGTTGGAAGTGTATTGGCCGAGACTGTAGACCTAATACCGTCTCGAGTGAGTTTTGCTTGGTGTAAGTACTTCATCGATCTCTAAAGGAAACCTGTAACGGTTCGGAGTTCATCTCTGATGTGCTAAATTAAGTTGGATCTGTCGGTAGGGCAGAAGTAAGTGAGTGATGATATCTTGATATCTCAGGAAGTTGTAGCTGCGTGATGAGATGCAGTGACTATGGATATTTCCGAAGATGTTTCTTTGGAACAAGAATAAGAAGTGAGTTTGCTCGGTGATGCGGCTGAGTTTAGCAGAGTGTTTCGAGTTGGTAGGAAGTCTTCTGGCTGAGTAGTTTTTCTGAAGTGGAGTTCAGAAGCAGCAGAGTGGATCTTTTTCTCTGGTAAGTTGGCTAGGCCAGCATGAGCTGTTCTGTTTGGTTGAGAGAGAGCATTTTCTTTGGATATAGGCTGAGTTGACCGCAAAGGTGACTTGCGATAGTGTGTTCTTTTGGATCGTTGGAGTTGTCCGGATTTCTTCCAGGAAGTCAGAGTTTGTCTGCATCTGAAGATCGAGTTTTCTTTCCAGGAATGGAACTTGTGGTTCAGTTAGTAGATAAATGGTTCTTTGAGATAGAAGTTGGTGAAGCAACTCAGGTTTGGGAGGAACATCTGAGTTTTTCTTATGGATATATGGAACTATATTTCTATGCTGGGTTGTCTAGCCTGTGCTTGTGCTCTTCTTCAGCATTTTCTTTTGTTTCGGATCAGAGTTGAGCACCGGAAGCAGTTTGGAGTGTTTCTGTTTTCTTTTTCCTGATAAGAAGAAGTTTGTTCTATCTTCTGTTGTTGAGAAGCAGGGTGTGTGTTCTTGGTTATTGGGTGATTTTGAGGAAATCATTGGATTGTTTTGATTCAGTCTGTTCCTAATGAAATTAGCATAGAGTTAAGCTGATCAGGAGGGATGTTGGTAGCCCAGGATCGTCCGAAGAGTTTTTACGGATAAGAGGCAGAGAAATTTGGATTCTGGAATCGGAGATTGGGATTTGGGATAAGTTTTTCTCTGGTTCAAAGAGCTATAAGTTTGGGAAGCTAGCTCCATAGTGTTTTGGTTTCTTCTGTGTTTTGGTATGATCAGTGGTTGGTTTCCTAGAGTTGAATTGCCAGTTTGGATAACTGGGATTCAGTGTGTTTCACGTATCTCTGAGGGAGTACGTGTTTGATATTTCTGGTTGTAGAACCAGCAGTTTAGGATGGATTGGTTGTTGAGTCAGACTCGTTTGCAGTCTGATATTCTGTATGGAATTGTTGTTAGGATCTCTATAGCTTAGTAGTATTGATTGATTGGATTTTATAGAGCGAGTATCCCGATATATATATATATATATATATATATATATATATATATATATATATATATATATATATATACCGGGGAAACTCGTGAAGGTTTTATCTAAAATTCTTTTGGATAGTTAGATTTGTTCTGATTGTGTGAATTGGTTGCTTAGGTTATTGGCATATGATTAACATATGCTGTATTTTAAAATAAAATCTGTAAATAGATTATTAAATTACCTTTGTTTTAAATTTCAGGGACGAAATTCTTTTAAGGGGGAAGGACTGTAATATCCCGCAATTTTGGACAATATAAATTTAGTAATCTGTGTTTAAATTTAAATTGAATTGATGATTCTGTTGATAAATTTGATTTGATACTATAATCTTCTTTATTTAAATATTTAATTTGTGAATTTATTTTTAATAAACTAATAAAATTGTTTTCTATTTAATAATGTATATGTATTTATATATATTTTAAATAGACAAGTTGTTAAATTAGTATAGCATAATTTTAATGTTTTGGAAATAGGAAATTGTGATTTATTTTTTATTTAAGATTTTAAAAAATATTTAATAAAATACTAAATGATTTTAAATATGTAAGATAAATGTTTTAATTGATTTAAAATTCATTTTTGATTCAAGTTTGAATATTAAAATAAGTTACAAAAATATTTGTGTTATTCTTTTTAAAATATTAATTTATAAAATATGAATTGTTAATTTAATTTGAAATATAAAATACAATTTAAAATACATGTATTCATATAAGTTATAACCTCTTTTATAAATTTATTTTAATTGTTTAAAAATTGTTGAATTGTTTTATTTAAACACTTTTCTTTGTTCTTAGAAATTATTTAAATACATAACTATGTATAAGAACTAATTAATTTAGTTTAAACATTCATTAATCTTAATTAAAATAATAAACATTTACAAATACATGTGTAAGCATCTTAAAAACCTAAGTTAACAAGTGTTATGTATTTAAGTATGTAAATTTACATGTGTTAACATCTTAGACAAGTGTCATGTTGTATTTTTGTTTTTCTTTAATTTTAATTAAATCATAAACTAGCTTTATAAACTTGCACACTCATTTCTTCTACTCTTTCTCATTTTTTTTCATTTTAAATCAAAATTTCTTTCAGCTGAGAAATTTTGTTCATCTCTTCAAACTGTATTTCTCAAACAAGTAAACATTTGCATTCAATTCCTCTTTTTCAAACTCTACAAGTTTGCATGTTTTCAAAAACTATAATCAAACTCCTCAAAAAGCAAAATCAAATCACTGATCCACTAACATAGGCCTACATGTAAAAGCTAGAAACAAATGCAAGTTGTATTTGCATCTGCAACTTGCATTTCATCTGGAGCATGCAATTGAATCTGGTAAAGCAAGAAGCCTGCATTCATCTTTCTTTAAAATCTGCATTCCCTAAATACAAGCCTGCATGTTTTCAAATACAACCTGGGTTGAACCGCAACTTCAAATTGTTCTGCAACTATGTTCAAGCAAGGGCCTGCATTCAATTTCTTTAAGGTCTGAAAGCAAATTTCAAAGAGCATTAAAACATTTGCAAAGTTCAAGCAGATTTTCAAAACGGCTTTTCAAGAATCTGGGTTCTGTTTGCATTCAAGATCAGGTGAGTAACTCATTTTCTTAAAATTAATTAAATAAGTTAGGTTGTTCATATATTTCAAAAATTGAAATGAACTTATAGGAATTGGTAGTGAATATTATACCTGTAATATATGCCTGGATACATGATGATTGCTGACTGCATAACTGTGCTCCAAAATCCTAAAATCTTGTTGATTCTTGCATTCTTTTTTTGAATTGATTACTATTATGTCTCAAACCTTTGAAATAAACATGTTGTTTTAATAGGGTAAGTACAAATTTTATATGAGTTTAATTAGAATTATCTGTAATCCTGACAAATCAAGTTACACAGAGCAATAATTAATTTAGAGTAAAATTCAAATGTTATAATTTATTGTTTCAGGTTTACAAATTGAAACAATAAGTGAATTCAAGAATTTTAAATCAAAAATTACAATTTATAATGCTGTAAATCAAGTGCAGAGATGAACATACTGTATTTTTCATTTTTGTTAAGTACATTTGATTCTTGCATTTGAATTGCTTGAATCTTCTTCTGGAGATTGTATAGCCATCATAGATTATAGGAAATTTTTGGAATTGTATTGCAATTCAATTTTGAGATGGTGATTTGGGAATTTCTGTTTTGAACCCTAGTTTACTGGGTATAAGGGATTTGAGTGCTGCGGCTTTAAAAGTGAATCGAGTTCTGAGATATTTAGAGGATTGGAAGATGAAGGGTTGATGGAATCATCGCCGGAGTTTGGAGTGAAATAGTGGCTGGAGTTCGGTGAGCTTGCCGTTGACAGGCTAGGCACTGATAAAGGGAAGGTTGTTTCCAGGTTTTGGTTTAAAAACTTGAATTCAAATTCAAGTTGAATCATGGAATTTTGAAGGTGGTAGGTTGTTGAGAGGTCACTGGTGGATGGGGGATGGTCGTTGATAAGGACCGGAGATGGCCGGAGTTGGTGGTTGGGTGCACAGTACAGAAGTGTGCATGTTGATGGTGTTTTGGGTTGCAGGGTTTATTGCCTCGGGATGATCTCGGGGGAATCGGGAAGTGACTCGAAGCAAGGATGTGGTTTACTCGGAGGAGATTATAGGATAGCTCGGGTTGGTGTTATGGTTTCAGGTTTACAAATATAAGCAGAACTTGTTTCCAGTTTTTTTAAAAAAAAATTGAAGTTTAAATTTGAAATGCAAACTAAAATTTTAAAACTAGTTCGAAACCTGAATTTAGTTATAAATTTAAATAATTTAAATCAGGATATTTGTAGTTATTCAGATTTTAAATTTTACGTTTAGGTTCTAAGCCTAAAATATGAAAATTGTGTTCTGTTTTAAAATTTAAAAGTAAAATTTAAATTGTAAGTTGGTGTTCATCAGGAATTTTCAAACCTGAAATGTAATTTTGAATTCAATAATTTAAATCTGAGATTTTGAAACACTTTTGAACCTAAAATTTAAGATGTTAAACTATAACAGAAAACTGTTTTCTGTTTTTCTGTTTTAAATTGAAAGGCAAATTTTAAAAATGCAACTGAAAAATTTAAAACAAGGTTTAAATCTGGAAACAGAATTATGAAACTCAAGTTGAATTTAATTTAAATCTAGAATTTGAAATTAGTTTTTAAACTTTTTAAAGTATACAGGAACTTTGGTTTTAAATTTGACACTATAAGTTTTAAATTTATGGGATAAGGTTTAAAATGAGGTTAAATTCAGTTTAACCTGGAATTTGATTTTTATGTCAGTTTTTTTAAAATTTAATAAGTTTTTTTAATTTAAATTTGTTTTAACTATTTTTGGAAAAGCTTAATAACTTGAATTTGAAAATGAAGATGAAAAAGTAAGTAATGTTTAAAATTTTTAAGGTTTAAATCTGGAATATAAATTTGAATTGTGTTTCAGTTTGAAATTTAAAAGGGATTTTTAAATTGAATTTTGATTGAAACAAAGTGTTTAAAATACTTTGTATAAAGAAGAATGTTTCTTAATTTTGAACTTAAGAAAATTGGTTTCATTTAAATTTAATTTAAATAGAGTATTAATTATTTAATTAATTATTAATGTGAATGATTAATTAAGTAATTAATAACTTTTAAGTTAGATAATTTATTAGACTTGAGATTAATTAATTAAGGTTAATTAATCTATAATTAAGGAGGGTTAATTAAATTTTAATTAATGATTAAGATTTATTTAATCAAGTGTTTATGGTAATTAAGATTTTAATTAACACTTAATTAATAATTAGAGATTAATTAAATTATAGTTAAATATTAATTAATTGATAATTAATAATGGTTAATTATAAGTTAATCTCTTAATTAAGAAATGTTAATGAAGGTCATTAACTTAAGATTATTTAACAATTAATTAATGTGATTAAATTTGATAATTAATTAGATTAATTAATTAATAATAATCAATTGTTTAAGTTTAATTACTTAATGAAAGTAATTAATGAATTAATTACTTAGTGTAATTAATTTGAGTAATGTGATTAGTTTAGATTAATTATGTAGCGACCCGAGTTTCTATCACCAAAAAATCGCATCCCTAATTAAGAAAGAAAGAGATAGAAGAAGAAAAGAAAGAGAAGAAAAAGAAACAACACATCAGAATCTCACAGCGGAACAATTTAAATATAACATAGAACACATACATAGTATCATATACATCAGAGTACACAACTAAACATCTCAATTTAGACAGTTATAACACTTCTGTCTAATATACAATACAAGATCATCAACACAGAATAACACACAGCGGAAACTCTAACTATATATCTATACGCTGAAGCCTCCTGCTCCAAAGTTCCTCCAGAATTCGTCAAGGGATAACCTGAATCACTTGACTACTCATAAAGAATATGAGTACCCAAGAGTTTAATAAAACAGAAAATAAACACTCCGGTCAGACAGGGGTCTGGTGTGAGTAAACGGTTTAAGATTTGTTTAACTTTAGAAAATCCTTTGAAAAGAAATGGTATCACGTAAGACTTCCCACACATAAACATGGAAAAGTTTTTACCTTACGCTAACCAAAACATTTGATAGGAAATCCAGTGATATTATAATAGTGTCTAGGGTTTTCAAATAAATAAGAAATAGCCGAAATTGTTACATGATTAAATTCCAGCTACTAGCCACAAAAGTGGGTAATACAAACAAAACCGTAGGGTCTCGTAGGGAAAATGGGTTTCCATCAATGGCAGGGCTACTGGGGTACCGCCCGTCACAGTTCGTGGCCTAGATCACCGTACCGAGGAGTACTCCCACTCCCCTGCAACACAAGGGCGGGACCATTCATTACTGAACAGTCCCGAACAAGACCACCCCGCAGTTGGCTGCAGTTCGAACTTCCCACAAAGCCGAAATAAAAAGGGACATCTAGACAGGGATGTATCTCGCTCTCCAGTGGGAGCGACCCACGAAGCCTTGCTGCACCTCCCCTGTTTTAGCCATTCCCGGTTGATGAGGCTTGAGGCTGCGATTACCTTTATGGGACAAATTATCTTAGAATGCTCATTGTCCGCATGACGATGTTCTGAAAGCATTCAATCCATACAAGTTCGTTCCGGGTTCGAACGAAACCGAAGGCACTATATCGTTGCACTCATTTTGGAATCACCCTCAGAGTCAACGACCAAAGCCCTTGCACTCTAAATCTCCATCTCGAATCTATAAGCACTATTCCGTCAAACTCATTATGGAATCACCCACAGAGTTATACCGACGTATAGCCCTTACACCTCGAGTCTTCACTTGCTCCACTTGGATTAACGACCTAACGTTTAATTGGAATCGATGTGGTTTTCGAATATCCAAATATGGAAACCCGATCCCGGTCTCATCGAAACCAAACGCCATTTTAATGTCCATGTTGTACTTAAGGGATTTAAGCAATAGATATTTAGAAATATCACTTAACATGAATGGATGTATTCACAACCCAGATTGATAATCATTTATTATCACATGCATCCATACATATCAAAAAGCAGCATATATATCACATTCAGATATAGCATATTCACATCATCACCCATTAATCAATGTCATCCACAACAACCAATATCATTAACTCATCCAATGATATATATCATCCAATCATTAATCATTCATAAACAAGTTTGATTCAAACTTGATTAATTTAATTAATCCTTAAATTAAATACTTGGATTATCTTCAATCCATTTTATTATTACAAATTAATTAATTACTTAATTCCATTTCAATTAATCTTCCCTGATTAATTATCACTTAATTACTTTAAGTAATTCTTACTTAATTACCATATTAATTAATCATTCTGATTAATTACTTCCAAATTATACTAAGTAATTACCTCTTAATTACCTTTTAAAATTAATCAATCCTTGATTAATTAGTCTTTAATTATCCTGATAATTATTCCTTAACCTGATTAATCACTTTTAATTTATCACACTTGATTAATTATTCTTAATTAATCAAACTTAATTAATTACTTTTAATTAATCACCTTTGATTAATTTCTTTTAATTACATTTTAGTAATTAAAACTTAATTATAAATTAATCATTCTTAAATTATGAATTAATAATTAATTAATTATTTCTATTAATTAATGATTACTTCATTAATTAAATTTCTTTCTTAATTAATTACTTTAACATGTAATTAATCACTTGATTAATTACTCTTAATCCTTTTATTAATTAGTCATTAATCAAATAATTTAAACCTTTAATTAATTATTAATTAATTCTTTAAATAATAACTAAAGTGATTAACTCTTAATCACATTTACTTAATTACTTTTCATAAAGTAATTAACTCTTACTTAATAACTTCTAGTAATTAACCACTTGATTACTTCCCAAAGTAATTATATTAGATTAACCCATAAGTGATTATCTAAATTATTACTTAATTATTAATTATATTAATCATTTAAAATTAATTAAATGATTCTTTAATTTACTATATTTAAAAGATTCTTAAACAAAAAACCATTATCCAAATTAACACATTTATATTAACCAATAACTTTTAAATGGTTAGTAATTTAATTAACTTAATTACACTTTCCAAATTTAATTATCTTAAATTAAATCAAAATTCCAATTTACATAAGATAAATCTTTATTTTTATTGATCTCTAAATCATAATTATTTATCTTATTTAAAATAAAATACTTTAGAAATCAATTTTAACTAAAACAATTGAAACATTCAAAATTAAAAATGTTTGAACTTTCCGAAGTTATTTAATAAAATCTATTACAAACATATTATTAAAATTTAACTTATTTCATTTTTAAAAACTTTTATATTTCAAAATATAAAACTTGTTTAAAACATAGCTGATGCAGCTCAGACCAGGGTCGAAGAATTGCAAGCTATTGGCATGAGTCGTTCACGACCTAGAGGGAGTTTAAGTCGTTCATGACTTAACAGATTAGAAGGTAAAGACATGGGTCGTATACGACCTAAGGAAGAAGGGTTAGGTCGGAAACGACCTAGTGGAGGAGTTTTAGGTCGATCACGACCTAACAAGCTATGTGAAAAGGAGTTACGACCTAACAAAACGTTAAGTCGTTCGGAATCTTTAGGTCGTCCACGACCTATAACTACAAGAGCTAATGAAGTAGAAAAATGACCTAACGATCTACGAGTTAATGAGATAACATAAACTTCTTTAAGCCACTCCGAGGACCTACGACCTAGTTATGCTGCTATGGATTTCTTAAGTCGCTGAACGACCTAGTTAGGTCGCTCATACGATCTACCGATCTATGTTAGGTCGCTGAAGAGATATGCCGCATGAAGTTAGGACATGTGCCGTTTATTCTTAGGTCGTTGTGCTGTGGTGTTGTGTCTGTTAGGTCGCGTGAGTTGTTTTTAGGTCGCGTCAAGAGATTGTGATGTACTTAGGTCGGTAACGACCTTGTCTAAGTCGTTTGTGTTGTATATATATGTGCTGTGTTGCAATTAAGGTGAGTAGTATCTGTTAGGTCGGCAACGACCTAGTTGAGTCGTGAGTTAAGTCGGCAACGACTTAAGGGTCAGGGTGTGAAACTTCTATAAATAGTGAGTGTGTTGTAACTTTTGAAGGGTTGATTTTTGTTGAATAAAATTCTTGTTTGATTGCTGTGTGCTTTCATCCTAAATTGGTAGTTGAGTGTAATCTCCTATCTCCACCTTCGGTTATTCGAGTGCGCTCGAATCAACGATTGTTGAAGCCGATTCGCGGAATCAAGTGCGCTTGATCAACGGTTGAAGAATTGAAGATCTTCTTTCACGGTATCGCGCGTGATCAACGTGACGAGGATAGCTAGGATTCGGTATCTTCGGATCAACGAATTTGGGCCTTGCAGTATTTTCAATCCACCGATTTGCTACTTTCATCGATCCATATCGTTTTGTTAATTATCTGCTGCGTCAGTTTGGTATCAGAGCTTGACTTAGCCAATCATAGCTAAGACGAGTCTGGGAGCCAAGGAGTTTGAAGTTTGGTGTTCATCGTGTTCATCTTGAAGTTGCAACAAGTTAGAAGCTTTCGATCCATATTCTTTTGGATCAAACTGTGGAAGTTGTTTGAATTTGAGTTGTGAAGTTCAATCATGCCACCAAGGAGAGCTAGTCGTCATCAAAATGTTGAAGCGTTATATAGAAGAGAAGAAGCCGAGCAAATGGAACAACATATCAATGAGAAGTTTGATGAAGGCATTGGAAAGTTATAGAAGTTGATGGATGATTTGAATCAAAATCAAAGGAGGAGATCACCAATCTCGAACCATGGAGGAAACCGAGTTTCGCCATTGGTTACGGAAGTGAGAAGGGTATCACCACAATCTTTTAGAAAGAGAAGAGAAACATCAATTTCTTCAAGGAGAGATCACCATGACTATGGACATGAAGAGAGAAGAACTCCTTGTGAGTTTGAAGAAGAGCCATATAGAGATGAAGAGAGACATAGTAGAAGAGACATGCGTGATCGAAGGGATGTTGATGGTTGAGATCGATATAGACGTACATTTGATTTTGATGAAGAGGGTGATAGAGCTAGCATTCATTATCGAGATCGAGACCAAGTTCAAAATTCATATCGAGATGTGGATGATGATCGTCGATGGGAATCGGGTATGAAGATGGAAATTCCAGAATTCAAGGGTGGAATGGTAGCAGAAGAATTTCTTGATTGGTTGTCTAATGTTGAAGAGATCTTTGATTTCAAGGAGGTTCCTGAGTATAGAAGGGTGAAGTTGGTTGCTACTAGGTTGAGGGGAAGAGCTTTAGCATGGTGGCAACAAACTAAACTTACGCGGGAGAGAATGGGAAAGTCAAAGATTGAATCATGGGAGAAGATGAAGAAGTTGATGAGAGCTAAATTTTTACCTTACAACTATCAATCACTTATGTACCAGAGATTGCAGAATCTGAGGCAAGGGACGAAGACTGTTAATGATTATGCTGATGAATTTTATCAACTGATTGCTCGAAATGATATTATGGAGACAGAAGAACAGCTGACCGCCAGATTTGTTGGAGGGCTACGAATGCAGATCCAGGATATGGTGAATATGTTTGATCCTAGATCTGTAACAGAAGCACATCAGAAAGCGTTGGCTTGGGAGAAGCAGGGAAGGCGTGGAGGTGGTGTGTTTACTAATTCCAACAATCAAGTAAAGGGTGTTAGTGGAAACTCTAATGTTCCTAAATCTATCAGTAAACCAGTTGTGAATGAAGCTGCGAAGCCAAATGTTAATAGCAGTTTCAAATGTTACAATTGTCAGGAGTTGGGTCACAAAAGCAATGAATGTCCAAAGCCGAAGAGGAGAGCAATGGTTGCAGAGATAGAAGAAGAGGATGTGGTAGCTGAATGTTCTAATTCACCTTATGTTGAGAAGGAAGAAGAGTTGTCCGGAGATGAAGGGTGTAATTTGATGATGAGGAGAATTTATTTGGCACCGAAACAAGAAGAGGAAAACAGTTGGTTGAGGAATAACATATTTCAGTCGACGTGCACTATTCTGGGAAAGGTTTGCAAGTTCGTCATTGATGCTGGGAGTTGTGACAATATTATCTCTACTGAGGCAGTAAAGAAGTTGAACTTGAAAACTGAGAAGCATCCTAAACCGTATAAGTTAGCATGGCTAAGGAAAGGCGGTGAGGTGAAAGTTGGACGAAGAGCTTGTGTGAATTTTTCAATTGGGAAGAAATACAAAGACGAAATTTGGTGTGATGTTGTAGACATGGATGTGTGTCATCTGTTGTTGGGCAGACCATGGCAGTTTGATAGAGCAGTACAACATGATGGACGTGCTAATAGCTACAGTTTCATGTTTGAAGGTACTAAGATCACTTTAATTCCCAAGAAGCAACAACAGAAGGAAAGCAAGTTGGAGGAGATTGAAGAGCTGAAAACTTTGCTATCTTTGAAGAAGTTTGTTAAAGAAGTTGAAGAGGAGCCTGAAGTCTATTTGTTGATTGGACGAGAGAATAATGAAGTGTTTGAAATTCCTGATGAAGTGAAGCCGGTATTGGAAGAGTTTGACGATGTTTTTCCTGAGGAGTTGCCAACGGAGTTACCACCGTTGAGGGATATTCAACATCAAATAGATCTTGTTCCAGGAGCTGTGTTGCCACATCGACCACATTATCGAATGAGTCCAAAGGAACATAAGGAGTTGCGAAGGCAAGTGGAAGAACTGTTAGAACAAGGGCGTGTGCAGGAAAGTCTAAGTCCTTGTGCGGTTCCAACCTTATTGGTACCAAAGAAGGATGGAACATGGAGGATGTGCACTGACAGTCGAGCATTAAATAAGATCACTATGAGGTACAGATTCCCAATGCCGAGGTTAGATGACTTGCTAGATCAGTTGAGTGGGGCAACTATCTTTTCGGAGATCGATTTAAAGAGCGGATATCATCAAATTCGTATTAGACCGGGTGATGAGTGGAAGACTGATTTTAAAACCAGGGAGGGTCTATACGAATGGCTGGTTATGCCGTTTGGTCTATCGAATGCACCAAGTACCTTCATGAGGGTGATGAATCAAATTTTCAGACCATACATTGGGAAGTTCGTGGTAGTTTATTTTGATGATATTCTGATCTATAGTGGAAGCACAGAGGAGCATGTAGAGCATTTGCGGAAGGTGTTAATTATTCTTCGTGAAGAACAGTTCTATGCCGCAACAAAGAAATTTGTGTTTATGACGAGGAGTGTTTTATTTCTGGGGTATGTTGTGTCAGGAGAAGGTATCCAGGTGGACCAGAATAAAGTTGAAGCAGTCAGAAGTTGGCCACAACCGAGGACAATTACAGAAGTGAGAAGTTTTCATGGGCTAACATCATTCTACCGAATATTCATTCCACACTTCAGTAGCGTGATGGCTCCAGTTACTGATTGTATGAAAGGGAAACAGTTTTCTTGGTCGGAGAAGGCAGGGTTTGCTTTTGAACGAATCAAAGGACTTTTGACGACAGCACCAATTCTTGTATTACCAGACTTTCAGTTGTTATTTGAGTTACACACTGATGCTTCTAAGGTTGGGATTGGAGGGGTGTTGAGTCAGAAGGGACGTCCTATTGCATACTTTAGTGAGAAGTTATCAGGGGCAAAGATGAGATATAGTACGTATAATGTAGAGTTTTATGCTGTGGTGCAAGCAGTGAAAAATTGGAGACACTATCTGTTCCATAAGGAGTTTGTTCTTTACACTGATCATGAGGCTTTGAAGCATTTGCAGGGGCAGGATAAGATTTCAGCAAGGCATGCATCATGGATTTCTTATCTGCAGCAGTTTACTTTTGTCGTGAAACATAAGTCAGGGGTGACGAATCGTGTGGCTGATGCTTTGAGTAGGTGGAGTCATTTATTAACGACAATGAAAATTGAGGTGACAGGGTTTGAATTATTGCCAGAACTGATTGAAGAAGACCCTTACTTTAAGAAATTTGTTGAGAAAATTAAGGAGGGAAGTTCTGATGAATTTGTGTTGATTGATGGGTTCTTGTTTAAAGGGAATCGTTTATGTGTACCAGATTGTAGTTTGAGAATGAAGACTATAAAGGAGCTACATGAAGAAGGCCATGTGGGTAGAGATCGAACATTGCAGTTGATTTCTCAATCATATTATTGGCCATCGATGAGGAAGGAGGTTGAAAGGTTTATTCAGACATGTCATGTTTGTCAAGTTTCGAAAGGGACAGCTACAAATGCGGGTTTGTATATGCCTTTACCTGTACCTACAAAACCTTGGGTGGACGTTAGTATGGATTTCGTATTGGGTTTGCCGAGAACGCAAAGGGGAAATGACTCGATATATGTTGTGGTGGATCGTTTCTCGAAGATGGTACATTTTGTTGCTTGTAAGAAGACGGCGGATGCTGTTCATGTTGCTCAATTATTTTTCAAGGAGATCTATCGACTTCACGGGTTGCCAGAATCTATTGTGTCGGATAGGGATACTCGTTTTCTGAGTCACTTTTGGTTAAGTTTGTGGAAGATGGTTGGAACGAAGTTAAACTTTAGCAGCGCCTATCATCCGCAAACAGATGGACAGACAGAAGTTGTTAACAGATCGCTGGGAAATTTATTGCGATGTCTTGTGAAGGACAATCTGAAGAGTTGGGACATGAAGTTATGCCAGGCTGAGTTTGCTCATAATCATGCAGCGAATCGTAGTACAGGATTCAGTCCATTTCAGATTGCTTATTCAAACTTGCCAAAGGGACCGTTGGATTTAGCGGTAGTGCCACAACCGAAGGGGACGGTTAAACGAGCTGTAGATTTTGTTGATGGATTGACTGAATGTCATAAAATCGTCCAGGAGCGATTGGAAAAGGCAAAAGAAAAGTATAAACAATTTGCAGATAAGAAACGAAGAAATGTTGAGTTTAAAGAGGGAGATTTAGTATATGCTGTGTTAACAAAGGATCGTTTTCCAGTGGGCGCGTATAATAAATTGAAAGCCAGGAAAATTGGTCCTATAGAAGTTGTGAAACGGATTAATGAAAATGCTTATAAGTTGAAGCTGTCGGAGGATGTGTACACTTCTGACGTGTTCAATGTTAAGCATCTTGTGTCATATTATGGGGATGAACAGTCTGATGTGGAAGAAGTTACAAATTCGAGGACGAATTGTTCTTAATCAGGGGAGGATGATGCAGCTCAGACCAGGGTCGAAGAATTGCAAGCTATTGGCATGAGTCGTTCACAACCTAGAGGGAGTTTAAGTCGTTCACGACTTAACAGATTAGAAGGTGAAGACATGGGTCGTATACGACCTAAGGAAGAAGGGTTAGGTCGGAAACGACCTAGTGGAGGAGTTTTAGGTCGATCACGACCTAACAAGCTATGTGAAAAGGAGTTACGACCTAACAAAACGTTAAGTCGTTCGGAATCTTTAGGTCGTCCACGACCTATAACTACAAGAGCTAATGAAGTAGCAAAACGACCTAACGATCTACGAGTTAACGAGATAACAGAAACTTCATTAAGCCACTCCGAGGACCTACGACCTTCTTAAGTCGCTGAACGACCTAGTTAGGTCGCTCATACGACCTACCGATCTTTGTTAGGTCGCTGAAGAGATATGCCGCATGAAGTTAGGACGCGTGCCGTGTATTCTTAGGTTGTTGTGCGGTGGTGTTGTGTCTGTTAGGTCGCGTGAGTTGTTTTTAGGTCACGTCAAGAGATTGTGATGTACTTAGGTCGGTAACGACCTTGTCTAAGTCGTTTGTGTTGTATATATATGTGCTGTGTTGCAATTAAGGCGAGTAGTATCTGTTAGGTCCGCAACGACCTAGTTGAGTCGTGAGTTAAGTCGGCAATGACTTAAGGGTCAGGGTGTGAAACTTCTATAAATAGTGAGTGCGTTGTAACTTTTGAACGGTTGATTTTTGTTGAATAAAATTCTTGTTTGATTGCTGTGTGCTTTCATCCTAAATTGGTAGTTGAGTGTAATCTCCTATCTCCACCTTCGGTTATTCGAGTGCGCTCGAATCAACGATTGTTGAAGCCGATTCGCGGAATCAAGTGCGCTTGATCAACGCTTGAAGAATTGAAGATCTTCTTTCATGGTATCGTGCACGATCAACGTGACGAGGATAGCTAGAATTCGATATCTTCGGATCAACGAATTTGGGCCTTGCAGTATTTTCAATCCACCGATTTGCTACTTTCATCGATCCATAACGTTTTGTTAATTATCCGCTGCATCAATAGCTTTGAAACAAATTTTAGTTTTGAAACTAGTTTAACCTTTGTTTAAAAAAAACTCTATTCCCAAAAATCAATTTTTTTAGTATTAACAACATAAGCATCCTGTTCTAGCCTGAACATATTAATGCTCGAGTAAGCCTACTAAAACCGCGCCTACCCGAGTAAAACAAGCAAACACCCCGAGTAAAACTAGCAAACACCCCGATACATTCCTGTGCTACCCACCATAATCCATGCTTCGAGTAAAACATACGAAAACATGAGATATACTTCGAGCTCACTCCCCACTTATTCCCAGAACCCAATACCAAATCATGTCACCGTGCACGTGCACGGTACCAGTGAACGCTGGCGATCTCCATACCGACCGTCCCCAAGTCGCTCTCTTCCTCCACATCCAAACGCATCACCCAGAAAATTTAAAACGCTCGAGACTACGAAAAATGGCCTTCGAACCCAAATTGCCTGAAGCAATATCACCACTTCATCACTGCCACCCAGTTTCCCCCTCGACAATCCGACCACCTTGAGTGCCACCACCTACAGCCGTGAACTCGTCCACATCCCCACTTCCACCAACCCAAAGCCTGCTACACCCGATTATCTCGTGGTGATGAAATCACCACGGTTTCATGCTGTGATAAAAACTAGGGCACCAGAATACAATTGCCTCCCCCCGCTACCATGGCCATCGGCCGACCCCCTCTGTATTTTTCCAGAGACAACCATAGGACACTTTATCTCCATACCCCAACACGACCACTGATTCTTCGTCGATCACCCAGAATCGGCCAAAACCCCAAAATAGTAATTCACAAAATTCCCACTAAATACCAATCTAAAATTTATGATATAACCCTTAAAAATCATAATTTCCTATCCTTATTTCAATCATGGAATCAAAGCTACAAATTTAATTCATAAAAATTTTGACACAATTTGATTACTACTGCAAATTTGAAAATTTCGAGCAAGTTTACATTTTTAAATTCCTGTCATTATTTTTAAGAGTAATGTTATATGATTCCAAACTCCTTTCATTTACGAACCAAAAACTAATAGTTATTCAGCACTGAGATTTTGAATTTTAAAGAGAATCAAGCCAGAAAATGTAACAGCAGAGTTCATATAGTAATTCATCACTTTCACACATGCATGCACTCATTCAGATCCAAGAATTCAGAGAAACATATAATTTTCATACATAAAACAAAGATGAAATCAAGTTAAAACTGTTTTTTTTTTAAAATTCGTTTTACTCACCTTTGAAAAACAGAAGACAAAGACTGCATTTTCTTCTTTCTTGGCTTCAATTATCTTGCATGCTATTTATAGAATTCTTTGCATTGATTACTGATGGACTTGAAAAATGAAATTGCATGTTGATGTTTCTCTGAATTGTTTGTAATGACTGAATTTCCAGATTTCTTCTTTTCTTTCTTTCAGATTTCAACATTTTACTTCTTTGCTTCAATTTTTACCGGTTTCAGATTTGTATTCATTTTTGAACTTTGTTTTGTATTTTGTTGCAATGAGATAGTATTCAGCTGAAGTTTTCAAGAGTAGATTTTTTTTCTTTCTTATTTTACAATTTTAGATTTTAAATTAAAATGTCAAGAATATGACATTTGTCCCTTGTATGATCTAATTTCCTTACACCTATGCTCTCTTATTTACAAATGTCCTTGCATAAATCAAAATGTTAACAAGTGTTTTAATATCTAATTAATATTTTTAATTGTTATCTTCTTATTTATAATTTATTTAAGTTATATGCCAGTAATTATGTAATATTATGAACTTATCTTTTAATAAATATGCATGTGAATACAAATAACTTATAGTTTTGATTTATATTATATAATATATGTTAATAAACTTGAGAAATTGATTTTAACTCCTTATATAAATTTTTAAAACAATTTTATCTTATTAAAAACAAAAGCTAAAATATATGTTTATAAAATAAGAAATTAACTTTATTATTTAAAATTTAAATTTCAAAAATCATTTCAAAGACATTAAATCAAATTATCATTTCAATTTCAAAACTATATATATATATAAATAAAGTTTGGAAATACTTATTAAACTCAAATTAATAAAATTCCTATTTAAAAGATATATATACAAATATATATACACATTTCAAATAGAAAAATCATTAAATTTGTTAATTTCCATATTAAATTTTAAAACAAATCTCAAATCACAATATATACATTCATATATATTACAATTTTAATATATATTAGCTTTTAAAACTTTTTATTTACATGATATATCAATATATATATTATTAATAGAAGATAAAATAAATCTTACCAATTTTAAATTGCCAAAATTAATATTTTCAAATCAAAATATTATTAGCTTCCAAAAGAATTTAATCTTGCCTATTCATATTGCAAAGAAAATATTAATAGATATTAACAAATTGTTATTATTAATCTTTAAAATAAATTTAATTTGTCAATTTATAGTGTAAAATGATCAAATCAATTTAATTATTATCAAAGATTATTAAATTGGTATTGCTCAAAATTCCGGGTCGTCACATTCCTCCCCCCTTAAAGAATTTCGTCCCCGAAATTTAAAAGCAAAGATGATTTAATAACCTAGTTAAAGAATTTAAATTTTTATCAGAAATCAAACAATCAATCATACATTATCAATCATAGCAACCAATTCAACCAATTCAAACAAATAATTTTACCTATCCAGAAAAATTCTGAATAGAACTTACTAATATTATCAAGAGTTTCCAGATACCTATACCAGAATACTCGCTTTACAAATCTTAAGTAACAACACTATTAAAACCAAGAACTCCCTCATCTGATTCTTCAAATCTGAACAAGATATCAGACTAAACTTAAAATGAGCTCAACTACCAGATCCTTCTGAACTGCTGATTCTATCACTTAAAGAATCATACACATATTCCTCAGAGATATGTGAAATATAAAGAATTCCATTTATCCGAACCGGCAATTCAATCCAGTAGATCAAAATCTAATCTCTAAAGAACACAGATAAAACTCTGAATACCTCTGGAACGAACTCTCCAGTTTACCCAATCTCTTATAATTCCTTTGATTGGATAAAACTAAAACTATATCCAAATTCCAACTGCATATTCCAAATCTCCTTAATTCTTAACTGCATAACTCTTCAGATGCTCTGAGTCACCTCCAATATTCCTGATCAACCTAACCCTTGCTGATTGCTTCATGAAACAAGAGGACCAACTCAAACCAAATCTCCAGGTCTTACTCAACAAAATGGCTCTCCCAGAAATAATTTGCTGAAATCCAATCCACTCTATACTACAAGCATCAATGGAGTTCAAACCTATATCTCATATCTGAATAGCCAAACAGTTGTACTTGACAACATTACCTTCTAACTCCAGAAAATTCCTTCATACTTGAATTTCCTGTAGAAATCCCACACTGCAACATCCGGTTGCTCCCATTCTAGAATAATTCCCAACTTGCTTCCGCTGCACAACTCTGATCCAGAGCAGATAAGAATGCTATCGAAGAACACAAGCAAAATCTTTCTCCCTACACAGTTCATCTGACTCATAAAATCTTAGCGACCATTCCACTTGGTCAAAACATCTCAATAGAATCTCAACTTAGAATAAGATGATCAATCCTTTTCCAAAGAATCTTGAGCTGCCTCACCAAATTCTTCTCGCTCCAAGAGTCATCCCTCTTCATGGTTGAACCATCAAAATTATTCCTGAATTCCAAGTTGATAAGAAAACTCAATCTTCGATTCAGGTCAACTTCTAATTTCCCCAAAACATCTAGAGAATCTCCGACTACTTTCATAGCTTCACCTCTATTTGAAATGCCTCAATTCCCAAGCTACAGAATACTCAAAGATTCCCAAACTAATCGCAAGTCACTTTTGCGATCCCACTCAGTTCAGACTCCAAAGAACTGTCTCCCCAACTAGAACAGCTTTTCCTATTCAAGACAAATCTTTCCAGAATGGTTTATCTACCAGAGAACTAATAGATCACTTCCAACAAATATCTCGCTCTACTGAGCCTTCCAAAGAAAAGAATAAGCCTTCACTATCTACCGAATATAGAATCCCAAAGATTACTGAATCATCGAAGAAATAGGTCCATGCTACTGCTTCCAAACTTCACTTCAATGATACTACTAAGCCACAAGATCCTTCTTAACTAGAAGCTTCTTGAAACACAAAACTAACACCCAATTTCCACTAAAAATCCTTGAGACGAGTCGACATCTTCTAAAGACACTCGGCTCCAAACCAAACACCAACCACTTATCTTCTTAAGAAAACAATTGAGACCATGCCCGAAATGAGGTAACTCATCGACCTTAGTCTCCTACTTTAATAAAGATAAGATACCCTTACTTGAGATCCAGAAAATTTTATAAACATCCGAATCTTCCTTGCAGCAGGCATCAATGTTCTTCCAATACCATCTAAATCTGGCTCTAAAATAAACATCTTCAGAACCATCTATGGATACCGCATCTCACCATAGCTATTCCTTCCTAAAGCTATCAAGATACCACCACTTGCTTCTATTTAGCTGACAAACTCAACTCTCGGAAATGCCGCTCATTTGAGAGCAAATCAACCTCACACTTCAAGAATATACACTAGTACTTGCAAATACTTCCTCTGGACTCAAAGAGATCCTTTCTACAATCCACCAAACTTATTCGAGACAGCATTAGGTCTACAATCTCGATAAACACCTCCAACCACAACATATAAACCTCAACCAATAGTGGTAGTCGTGTTCCACACACTCCTACCATATCTACCTTTATAACCTATGTTGGAAAAATCCAAATAGATAACCCAACAGATTAGGTAGTTATTTATATATATATATATATATATATATATATATATAAATTACAAGTACGCTCTCAAAAGATAGACACCACTCCAGAGCCTAGGTATTCACTCAACCTAACGCTCTGATACCAGCTGTAGCGACCCGACTTTCTATCACCAGAAAATCGCATCACTAATTAAGAAAGAAAGAGATAGAAGAAGAAAAGAAAGAGAAGAAAAAGAAACAACACATCAGAATATCACAGCAGAACGATTTAAATATAATATAGAACATATACATAGTATAATATACATCAAAGTAGACAACTATACATCTCAATTTAGACAGTTATAACACTTCTGTCTAATATAGAATACAAGATCATCAACACAGAATAACACACAGCGGAAACTCTACTATATATCTATACGCTGAAGCCTCCTGCTCCAAAGTTCCTCCAGAATTCGTCAAGGGATAACCTGAATCACTTGACCACTCATACAGAATATGAGTACCCAAGAGTTTAATAAAACAGAAAATAAACACTCGGGTCAGACAGGGGTCTGGTGTGAGTAAACGGTTTAAGATTTGTTTAACTTTAGAAAATCCTTTGAAAAGAAATGGTATCACGTAAGACTTCCCACACATAAACATGGAAAAGTTTTTACCTTACGCTAACCAAAACATTTGATAGGAAATCCAGTGATATTATAATAGTGTCTAGGGTTTTCAAATAAATAAGAAATAGCCAAAATTGTTACATGATTAAATTTCAGCTACTAGCCACAAAAGTGGGTAATACAAACAAAACCGTAGGGTCTCGTAGGGAAAATGGGTTTCCATCAATGGCAGGGCTAGTGGGGTACCGCCCGTCACAGTACGTGGCCTAGATCACCGTACCGAGGAGTACTCCCACTCCCCTGCAACACAAGGCCGGGACCATTCCTTACTGAACAGTCCCGAACAAGACCACCCCGCAGTTGGCTGCTGTTCCAACTGCCCACAAAGCCGAAATAAAAAGGGACAACTAGACAGGGATGTATCTCGCTCTCCAGTGGGAGCGACCCATGAAGCCTTGCTGCAACTCCCCTGTTTTAGCCATTCCCGGTTGATGAGGCTTGATGATGCGATTACCTTTATAGGACCAATTATCTTAGAATGCTCATCGTCTGCCTGACGATGTTCTGAAAGCATTCAATCCATACAAGTTCGTTCCGGGTTCGAACGAAACCGAAGGCACTATCTCGTTGCACTCATTTTGGAATCACCCTCGGAGTTTACGACCATAGCCCTTGCACTCTAAATCTCCATCTCGAATCTATAAGCACTATTCCGTCAAACTCATTACGGAATCACCCACAGAGTTATACTGACGTATAGCGCTTACACCTCGAGTCTTCACTTGCTCCACTTGGATTAACGACCTAACGTTTAATTGGAATCGATGTGGTTTTAGGATATCCAAATACGGAAACTCGATCCCGGACTCATCGAAAGCAAACACCATTTTAATGTCCAAGTTGTACTTAAGGGATTTAAGCAATAGATATTTAGAAATACCACTTAACATGAATGGATGTATTCACAACCCAGATAGATAATCGTTTATTATCACATGCATCCATACATATCAAAAAGCAGCATATATATCACATTCAGATATAGCATATTCACATCATCACCCATTAATCAATGTCATCCACAACAACCAATATCATTAACTCATCCAATGATATATATCATCCAATCATTAATCATTAATAAACAAGTTTGATTCAAACTTGATTAATTTATTTAATCCTTAAATTAAATACTTGGACTTTCTTCAATCCATTCTATTATTAGAAATTAATTAATTACTTAATTCCATTTCAATTAATCTTCCCTGATTAATTATCACTTAATTACTTTAAGTAATTCTTACTTAATTACCATATTAATTAATCATCCTGACTAATTACTTCTAAATTATACTAGGTAATTACCTCTTTATTACCTTTCAAAATTAATCAATCCTTGATTAATTATTATTTAATTATCCTGATAATTATTCCTTAATTATCCTTTAATTAATTACACCTGATTAATCACTTTTAATTTATCACACTTGATTAATTATTCTTAATTAATCAAACTTAATTAATTACTTTTAATTAATCACCTTTGATTAATTTCTTTTAATTACATTTTAGTAATTAAAACTTAATTATAAATTAATAATTCTTAAATTAATAATTAATAATTAATTAATTATTTCTATTAGTTAATGATTACTTCATTAATTAAATTTCTTTCTTAATTAATAACTTTAACATGTAATTAATCACTTGATTAATTACTCTTAATCCTTTTATTAATTAGTCATTAATCAAATAATTTAAACCTTTAATAATTATTAATTAATTCTTTAATTAATACCTAAATGATTAACTCCTAATCACATTTACTTAATTACTTTTCATAAAGTAATTAACTCTTACTTAATAACTTCTAGTAATTAACCACTTGATTACTTCCCAAAGTAATTATATTAGATTAACCCATAAGTGATTATCTAAATTAATTACTTAATTAATTATTTAACTTAATCATTTAAAATTAATTAAATGATTCTTTAATTTACTATATTTAAAAGATTCTTAAACAAGAAACCATTATCTAAATTAACACATTTATATTAATCAATAACTTTTAAATGGTTAGTAATTTAATTAACTTAATTACCTTTCCAAATTTAATTATCTTAAATTAAATCAAAATTCCAATTTACATAAGATAAATCTTTATTTTTATCGATCTCTAAATCTTAATTATTTATCTTATTTAAAATAAAATACTTTAGAAATCAATTTTAACTAAAACAATTAAAACATTCAAAACTAAAAATGTTTGAACTTTCCAAAGTTATTTAATAAAATTTATTACAAACATATTATTAAACTTTCACTAATTTCATTTTTAAAAACTTTTATATTTCAAAATATAAAACTTGTTTGAAACATAGCTTTGAAACAAATTTTAGTTTTGAAACTAGTTTAACCTTTGTTTAAAAAAAAACTCTATTCCCAAAAATCAATTTTTCTTAGTATTAACAACATAAGCATCCTGTTCTAGCCTGGATATATTAATGCTCGAGTAAACCTACTAAAACCGTGCCTACCCGAGTAAAACAAGCAAACACCCCGAGTAAAACTAGCAAACACCCCGATACATTCCTGTGCTACCCACCATAATCCATGCTTCGAGTAAAACATACGAAAACACGAGATATACTTCGAGCTCACTCCCCTCTTATTCCCAGAACCCAATACTAAATCATGTCACCGTGCACGTTAACGTGCACGGCACCGGTGAACACTGGCGATCTCCATACCGACCGTCCCCATGTCGCTCTCGTCCTCCACATCTAAACGCATCACCCAGAAAATTTAAAACGCTCGAGACTACGAAAAATGGGCTTCGAACCCAAATTGCCTGAAGCAATATCACCACTTCATCACTGCCACCCAGTTTCCCCCTCGACAATCCGACCACCTTGAGTGCCACCACCTACAGCCGTGAACTCGTCCACATCCCCACTTCCACCAACCCAAAGCCTGCTACACCCGATTATCTCGTGGTGATGAAATCACCACGGTTTCATGCTGTGATAAAAACTAGGGCACCAGAATACAATTGCCTCCCGCCGCCACCATGGCCATCGGCCGACCCCCTCTGTATTTTTCTAGAGACAACCATAGGACACTGTATCTCCATACCCCAACATGACCACTGATTCTTCGTCGACCACCCAAAATCGGCCAAAACCCCAAAATAGTAATTCACAAATTTCCCACTAAATACCAATCTAAAATTTATGATTTAACCCTTAAAAATCATAACTTCCTATCCTTATTTCGATCATGGAATCAAAGCTACAAATTTAATTCATAAATTTTTTGACACAATTTGATTACTACTGCAAATTTGAAAATTTCAAGCAAGTTTACATTTTTAAATTCCTGTCATTATTTTTAAGAGTAATGTTATATGATTTCAAACTCCTTTCATTTACAAACCAAAAACTAATAGTTATTCAGCACTGAGATTTTGAATTTTAAAGAGAATCAAGCCAGAAAATGTCACAGCAGAGTTCATATAGTCGTTCATCACTTTCACACATTCATGCACTCATTCAGATCCAAGAATTCAGAGAAACATATAATTTTCATACATAAAACAAAGATGAAATCAAGTTAAAACTGTTTTTTTTAAATTCGTTTTACTCACCTTTGAAAAACAGAAGACAGAGACTGCATTTTCTTCTTTCCAGGCTTCAATTATCTTGCATGCTATTTATAGAATTCTTTGCATTGATTACTGATGGACTTGAAAAATGAAATTGCATGTTGATGTTTCTCTGAATTGTTTGCAATGACTGAATTTCCAGATTTCTTCTTTTCTTTCTTTCAGATTTCAACATTTTACTTCTTTGCTTCAATTTTTACCGGTTTCAGATTTGTATTCATTTTTGAACTTTGTTTTGTATTTTGTTGCATTGAGATAGTATTCAGCTGAAGTTTTCAAGAGTAGATTTTTTTTCTTTCTTATTTTACAATTTTAGATTTTGAATTAAAATGTCAAGAATATGACATTTGTCCCTTGTATGATCTAATTTCCTTACACCTATGCTCTCTTATTTACAAATATCCTTGCATAAATCAAAATGTTAACAAGTGTTTTAATATCTAATTAATTTTTTTAAATGTTATCTTCTTATTTATAATTTATTTAAGTTATATGCAAGTAATTATGTAATATTATGAACTTATCTTTTAATAAATATGCATGTGAATATAAATAACTTATAGTTTTGATTTATATTATATAATATATGTTTATAAACTTGAGAAATTGATTTTAACTCCTTATATAAATTTTTAAAACAATTTTATCTTATTAAAAACAGAAGCTAAAATATATGTTTATAAAATAAGAAATTAACTTTATTATTTAAAATTTAAATTTCAAACATCATTTCAAAGACATTAAATCAAATTATCATTTCAATTTCAAAACTATATATATAAATAAAGTTTGGAAATACTTATTAAACTCAAATTAATAAAATTCCTATTTAAAACATATATATACAAATATATACACACATTTCAAATAGAAAAATCATTAAATTTGTTAATTTCCATATTAAATTTTATAACAAATCTCAAATCACAATATATACATTCATATATATTACAATTTGAATATATATTATCTTTTAAAACTTTTTATTTACAAGATATATCAATATATATATTATAAATAGAAGATAAAATAAATCTTACCAATTTTAAATTGCCAAAATTAATATTTTCAAATCAAAATATTATTAGCTTCCAAAATAATTTAATCTTGCCTATTCATATTGCAAAGAAAATATTAATAGATATTAACAAATTGTTATTATTAATCTTTAAAATAAATTTAATTTGTCAATTTATAGTGTAAAATGATCAAATCAATTTAATTATTATCAAAGATTATTAAATTGATATTGCTCAAAATTCCGGGTCGTCACATTCCTCCCCACTTAAAGAATTTCGTCCCCAAAATTTAAAAGCAAAGATGATTTAATAACCTAGTTAAAGAATTTAAATTTTTATCAGAAATCAAACAATCAATCATACATTATCAATCATAGGAACCAATTCAACCAATTCAAACAATTAATTTTACCTATCCAGAAAAATTCTGAATAGAACTTACTAATATTATCAAGAGTTTCCAGATACCTATACCGGAATACTCGCTTTACAAACATGCACTATAACTGGAAATAGAATAAAACATAAATATATTGGAGGTAGGAAATAAAAAAAATGGCCCATGTAGGTCTCGAACCTACGACCTTCACGTTATTAGCACGACACCCTAACCAACTGAGCTAATGGGCCACTTGACATGGTAGAAAATTTGAAAGTACTAGTCGAGAGATTGGGTGTTTGGAAGGCAACTAAGTAATTATTTATCTAATCATGACACATGTGTAAATGTTGTACATCTCGATGGTAGACTATTTAGTTTTGTTCTTATTGATGTGTTTTTGATCATCATTTGTCTATTTCTCAAATGATTGAAATTGATCACATGAATTCTTTGGGTTTTTTATATGATAAAATCAATTTGAGGCATCTTTCGGCATAAACAGTTGAAACTGGAGGTACATTGGTGAATCATGTAGAAACAGTTTTTTTTATCAGCATTAAAGATTAAAGATGGATAAGGACATTGACACTGTGCCATGGTTGAAAATACATGTTTTGATCTTCATCAAGACGACTGTTATATTCCGATCCAGAATCTCTCCCCCTTTTTTGCAGTTTGATTAAGACTAAACCCGATCTTGCTCTGATATATTCCTATCATACTCTATTCTCCTCTGAATTTCTTCCCTATTTTTCCTAATTCAATTGATTATTTCTAATCAATTTGGATATTCTAGGTGCAAAAATTTTCATCGATCATAGGTCGAAGCAAATGACTGAACATTAATTGATTTCTACATTTGACAACATCTCGAGAGTTGGGGAGGTCAGCATTATTAAAGATAAGGTGACCAAGACGTCGTGAGGTTAGTTTAAACCTGGATTCAATACTGTTTGGTGGTTTCAGTTAGCTCCAGATTTTAGATTTTCTGGTGCATAATGCACGTTGTTGTTTTTCGATATGTCTGACTAGAGAGGAAGCTCATAAAGCGGTCAAAGATTTTCATAATAAAAAGACCATGCCAGGGGTGAGTTTATATATATATATATATATATATATATATATATATATATATATATATATGTATACTCACACACAGTGTTTTTGTTTTTTGAATTGAATTGGTACGATGTGCCTTTACTTTTGTGGCAGGATTCAACATATGTTCGATTGATTTAGTTTGAAATCTGGCAGGTTGAGTCAGGAAGTATTGTGTCATTGTCCTTGATTATGTGAGGAAATGCTGATGAATAAAGAAATTAAGTAAAATGTTGGAAACATGAAACCGATTTTGAATTGATGATACACCAATGCATCTTTAGTTGTTTTAAATGATTGAAATGTGCATGCATGTATTTTAGAGATATGGATGCAATATGCTAGGGATATAGCTAAAGTGATTGGGACTATTATTATAGTTTAGGTGGCGTGTTTTCGGACGTAAATTATTCATCTCTGCCACAGAATATGGAACACGTTGCTAGTTCCGAGGGAAAAATAATAATGGGAACGCATGGTTGTAGGAAATGCATTTTGTTGTACTTGTAACTTGTTGGTCATTAGCCATCATAATTATTGTTACCCTATCAAATAACATCTTGAGAACTTTTAAAATAAAAATATTTATTGGACTTCCTTGTTTTTGTTGTTATTATACTTCTATTTGACACTGTAAAGTTTCTACATTTGTATTTGATATAAATAATACTAATTTAACGATTCAAACAACACCAATGCTCTAAGATTTAGTTCCACCAGAGGTTTCATTATGAAAGTGAGATGAGCAGACAACCTTGTTAATAGACTTGAGCCTCTGAAGATGAAATGGACATTCCTTTGTGTAACCTTGTGAAGAATGCAGCTAAACCATATCAATCATCTGCAAGTTCGATGTGTTAAAATTGGACGTAGATTCCCGTCGAAGTTTACATTTTTTTAGCAGTTGTGAGGACGAACGTGAACACTAGTTAACAGACTACTAAGATGATGTTTTACACTTAATTACAAATATGATTTTAAACAGGCTTGTAAATCATATGTCCATCCGACCGAACCGAGCCGAGCCGAGCTCGGATTGGGTTTTGGTTTGGATCTAATATGATCCTATTTTTACTGCAAAACTGGGTCGGGTTTTCTGACAGCTGCAGGGCTATACGAACAGGTACAGATTTATTCGTAAGCGGACATACATTGACTGAAGAGATGCGGACGAACAGAAGAAGGTGCGACGCGAGAGGATGCGAGTAGCAGGCGGGTGCGATCCGACTGAAGAAGCATGGGAGAACAGAAACAGGTGCGACGCGAACGGATGCGAGGAGCAGGCGGATGCGAACTGTTAACGAACAGTAAATCACCGAGTTGACATACTCATTACTATCTAGTGCAAATTACGTCTGTTGTATCTTGGGAGAATTTAAATAAAAATTCTTAAGGAAATTGTTTCGACAAGCCTCAGACGGAATTTTTCTTAGTTAACCGGTCAGATTCTATTCTATTTGTTTATTCTTATGCATCATTCTTTTATCTTCCCTGTTTCTACATTGTGCTATTTTTACGATAGTATAGCGTTATTGTTGTAATTTAATTACGACATACCTATTTCTTAAATTAGCTAATACAGACTTCCAGAGTAGTGGAAATATGATTGATAAATTTGTGAAACGAGTTTATAATTGATTATTCTCTTTTTCGGTATACCAAACGTATAACATCTTAAGAATTTTTCTGTTTTTACTGAAACAGAGATGATAACAGTTGAGCTATTAACAAAGGCTACTACACACAATAGGTCCGATCCTTTCAAATGAGATGGTGACGATTTTCTAACATGGAAAAATTAGATGTTGTTCTATCTCACCACACTCGGTCTGCAACAGTATCTCGAGGAGAAACCAATGCCTGCACCAGGCCAAACCAGAGAAACACACAAAGATGCGTTTCTAGCCGTTGATACATGGAAGCATTCGGACTTCCTGTGCAGAAACAATATTCTGAACTGTATTAGCCTTTAAAGATAGCAAAGGCCCTCTGGAATGCACTTGCCGCAAAGTACAAGACACAGAATGTCGGTCTGAAGAAATTCATTGTAGACAAATTCATGGACTACAAAATGATAGACTCCAAATCTGTGACTACTCAACTGCATGAACTCCAAATTATTATTCTTGAACTTGAATCAGAAGGCCATAAGGTTGAATAATCTTTATTGGTTGAAGCCATAATAGGAAAGCTGCCCATGGAGAGACTACCGCAACTATCTAAAACATTAAGCGAAAGAGATTTCTTTGCAGCACTTCATTGTACGATAAAATATTGAGGCAGATAACCATGGAATTACCAAACAAAGCGAGGAGGCGTTGGTAACAGAAGGGTCGAAGAACAAGAATAAAGGCCACTTCAACAAAAAGAAGAACTTCTCCAAGAAAAGGAAAGCTCTTGAAAACAAAACCAAAGATAATAAAACCAAAAAGTTTAATGGCGAATGTTGGGTTTTTGGCAAAATGGGACACGCCGCTAGAGACTGCAGACACAAGAAGGAGCGCAACTCAGAGGAAAATATAGGTGACAACATGGAAGTGAACGAGTCCAATTTGTCAGCTGTTATATCTGAATGCAATTTGGTTCAGAATCCTAACCAATGGTGGGTGGACACAGGAGCTATTCGTCATGTCAGCTCTGGCAAATCCATGTTTTCTACATATAAGAAATTTGATCAGAAAGAAAAACTCTACATGGGTAATTCTGTTGTTTCAATGATCGAAGGCAGTGGCACAGTAATCCTCAAGTATACTTCTGGAAAAACTGTCAAACTGAACGACGTGCTCCACATTCCAGACATACGCAAGAATCTGATCTCTGGCTCGGTACTATCAAAGAAAGAATTCAAAATGGTGTTCGAGTCGGACAAGATGGTTCTGTCCAAACTAGAATATATATAAGAAGGGGATATTTATTTGATGGCCTATTTAAGGCAAATGTAGCCATTATCGGCAATAAAACTATGTATTCTGTTTGTGCTATTAATAAAATTGAAGTTTCTTACTTGCTTGAGCACAAAATTTTATTGTGGCATGATAGATTGGGACACATAAATTTTCGAAAAATGAAAACATTATCAAACGTGGGATTAATTTCGAAATTCCAAGTAGATAAGAACTACAAATGTGAGACATGTGTAGAAGCAAAAATGGTTAAAAAAACCATTTCAATCTGTTGATAGAAGCACCGAACCACTAGGTTTGGTTCATATAGATTTATGTAATTTTAAATCATTACCTACAAGAGGTGGGAAAAGTTACTTTATCACTTCTATTGATGACTATACACGATATTGCTATGTATATCTTTTAAATAGTAAGGATGAAGCAATTACATCGTTTATGAAGTACAAAGCTGAGGTAGAAAATCAGTTAAATAAGAAGATCAAGATATTGAGATCTGATGAGGTGGAGAATATGAATCACCATTTAAACAGTTCTGTGCAGAAAATGGTATAATTCATCAAACAACAGCTTCATATTCACCACAACAAAATGATGTAGCCGAGAGGAAGAACAGAACGTTAAAAGACATGATTAATGCCATGCTTTTAATCTCTGGTCTACCGACAAACTTGTGGGGGGAAGCCTTAAATATGTCTAATCACACATTAAACAAAGTCCCTCACAATAAAACAGGAACAATTCCATATGAGCTATGGAAAGGACACATACCAAGTTTTAAATACCTCAAAGTGTGGGGTGCTTGGCAAAAGTTTCAGTTCCGCCTCCAAAGAAAGTCAAACTTGGACCAAAACAGTAGATTGTTATTATCTAAGGCCGGTCCAAAGTAGTAGTGCCTACATATTTTTGGTATTCAAGTCTGATATAGATGATGTTCATGTAAATACAATCATGGAATCAAGATATGCCTCGTTCCTTAAAGATGTGTTCCCACATAAAAGAAACGATGGAAACCTTGTCCGAAAGAGGACAAGAGATAACAGAGATGAGACATATGAAGATGAAACTCATCAGGACAATCATAAAGTTGAACCAAGAAGATGCGTAATGGCAAGAACTTCCAAGACATTTGGTTCGAATTTTTTAATTTATACGTTATAACATGAACCTCAAACGTACAAGAAAACAATGTCTTCTTCTGAATCTTCATGTTGGAAAGAAGCAATCCAAAGTGAGATTGATTCAATTCTAAGTAATAAAACTTGGGAAATAGTTGATATTCCATCTGAATAAAACAAATTGGCTGCAAATGGATTTTTAAGAAGAAAATGAAACCAGATAGCTCTATTGATAAATATAAAGCCAGATTAGTAGCCAAATTATATCGTCAAAAAGAAGGTGTAGATTTCTTTGATATTCATTCACCGGTTACACGAATAACCTCTATAAGAACGTTAATAGCAATTGCATCCATATATAATCTAGAGATTCATCAGATGGATGTAAAACAACATTATTAAATGGAGATCTCGATGAGAAGATTTACATGGAGCAACCTGAGGGTTTTATTTCCAAAGAAAATGAAAACAAAGTATGTCGGTTAGTAAAATCACTATATGGACTCAAACAAGCTTCAAAACATTGGCACGAAAAATTTGATAGTGTCATGATGAAAAATGGTTTTCGTATAAATGAATGTGATAAATGTGTTTATTACAAACAAGTTGGATAATCATACGTTATGATTTGTTTATATGTAGATGATATGCTAGTCTTTGGTTCTAACACTAAAGTAATAGAGACGATAAAGAAGAAGTTAATCAACAATTTCGATATGAAAGACTTTGGAGTTGCAGACGTTATTTTGGGAATCAAAATAATAAGAACGCCTAATGAAATTAAATTATCTCAGTCACATTATGTAGACAAAGTCATTGAAAAATTCCAAAACTATGGAATTAAAGGACTGATAACACCTTTTAATCCATCAGAAGTATTGCATAAAAACACTAATGAGAGTGTAATGCAACTGGAATAGTCTCATGTAATAGGATGCTTAATGTATCTCTTGAATTTCACTGGACCAGATATCGCTTATGCGGTATGTCGACTAAGTAGATATACAAGTAACCCAAGGAAGGAACACTGGAAAGCACTAATGAGAGTGTTAGGATATTTAAAGAATACCACTAATTTTTCCTTACATTATGGAAAGCATCTTACGGTCTTAGAAGGATACGGTGATGCAAACTATATCGCAGATTCAGAGGAATCAAAATCCACAAGTAGTTATGTCTTTCCCTTGCAAGAGCAGCGGCGTCATGGAAATCTACTAAACAAACATACATAGCTCGATCCACTATGGAATCTGAGTTATCGCATTAGATAAAGCATGCGAAGAAACATAATGACTTCGTCAATTTGTAGAAGATATTCCATTTTGGCCCAAACCTATAACAGCCATATATATTCACTGCGATAATCAAGCATCGCTAAGTAGAGTGAAAAAATTTGTTTATAATAGAAAATCATGACACATTCGTGGTCGCTATAACACAGTTAGGCAGTTACTCTCTAATGGAACTATTTTCATTGATTATGTGAGAACATATGATAACCTAACGTATCCATTTACTAAAGGTTTATCGAGAGAGAAAATTGACTGCACATCAAGGAGAATGGGTTTAAAACCTAAACCAACAAGAGTTACCTTATACGGAAACCTATCCTAGCAACTGGAGATCCAACTGACTAGGATCAATATGCAAACCAGTTATGAGTAACTCAAGAAGCAATGCATTTGTTTGGACTTAGTCCTATTCCATTCCTATGGTGCAAAATATAATGCATGCCTACAGAAGTAGTTAAAGGTTAAAACTATGTTTTTTAATGATCATATCTTGAATATAACAAGTGGGGTATATGTAGGATACTCTTAATGGTTGCGATCATCTATGTTAGTGTGAGCTGGGTCGGCTCTATGAGAACATTAAAGGCTTATATTTTCTATAAACACTCGTAACCAAAATTTATTCTGGACCAAAATAAACACAACCAAGAGATTGGATGACAAGGGAATCAATGCTTCATAAAGCTTATTGTCTGGATATACAATAAAGGCTGACGGTTCAAGATGAAATAATTCGTCGATTAGCCAAGTAGATCCGATAAGTTTTAATTAGGGAAAGTTGAACGTGAAATATCGACTTATCCACGATAAAGTATCATTCCATATGTACTCTGAGATATTTCGCTTTGTGTGGGGATATGTATATTATCATTCATGTGGGGGATTATCGGAACTTCTAATACTAAATTGAAAGAAAATAACATAATCCCGCATCGCTATAAATTGCAAAGCTATTCTAGTATATTAATAGCTTTGCAATGAAGGGGTTGGAGCCTTGGGGCACTCAAATGTTTGCTTCGTTGTGAGGAGGGAGATCATGCATCACCACCACACGCATGCGTGCCACCGCCGTCCTACCGAACAGTACCGGACCGTGCTCAGGTTTGGGTTTAGATCTAATATGATCCTATTTTTACTGCAAAATTGGGCTGGATTTTCTGACAGTTGCAGGCTATACGAACAGGTACAGATCTGTTCAGAAGCGGACGCGGGCGAACAGAAGCAGGTACCCGACTGAAGAAGCGTGGGCGAACAAAAATAGGTGTGATGCTAACGGATGCAAGGAGAAGGCGGTTGCGACCCGTTAATGAACAGTAGGAGTTAAAAGGCAACGGGTGCAACCCGTCGAGCGAACACGACTGTTTGAAGGGATGCGACCGAAATTATAAATAGGAGAGAACACTGAACACATTCTCATTATATTTCAATTCTATATTCTTCTGCTTTTACTTCTCTACTGCTCTATACGGTAAATCACAGAGTTGACATACTCATTACAATCTCATGCAGATTACGTCTGTTGTATCTTGAGAGAATTTAAATATTTTATTTAAAGGAAATTGTTTCGACAAGCCTTAGACGGAATTTTCTTAGTTAACTGGTCAGATTCTAGTCTATTTGTATATTCTTATACGTCATTCTTTTATCTTCCTGGTTTCTACGTTGTTCTATTTTTACGATAGTATAACGTTGTTGTTGTAATTTAATTACGACATACCTATTGCTTAAATTAGCTAATACAGACTTGTAGAGTAGTGGAAATCTTATTGATAAACTTGTGAGACGAATTTATAATTGATTATTCTATATTTTGGTATACTAGACGTATAACAAAATGTTATTATAAAATACCATCTGTTGTAAAAATCCTTCTAGGCTCCGCTAGGCCAGCCTTACCATCTGGATATTTGTCTAATCTACGTAGACTTACTGCATTATCTAAGCATATGAACATGTTTATAGCCACCATCTATGCATCAATTTAGATTTGATCCCTCTTATAAGCATTAAAATGTTTGTTTTAAACAATTTTATCTTCATGGTTGCTTCCAAACCCATCTAAATCCGTGGTGTCCTATTGAGGATCAGTTAATTCTAAACAACATACTAAAATTTTATCCGAAATGCATGAGTTTATCAAAAAGGCCTAACTCCAATAAATCCTCGATTAATCCCTGTCTAGGCGATTAATCTTCAGTTCATGTTTACCGTCTAGTATCCGCCAAACGACTTTTACAATTTTGTAAAATAGTCATGAGCGATGCGTTTTATTGGAGAGGATGAAACCGTTTTCATAGTTCACGAGAGCTAACAATGATTAATTATTAACGTGTCTTATATAAAGAGGTAAAAATCTCTAAATGCGACTTAGTCCATGTGGCAAAATGGGTTGAGTTGAAAACAACCTGTGTATTACAACATCCCCTCCATTACTTTCAAAGAAAATTCCTTCCTTGGTTTCACAAATATTCGGAATCCATACTTTCAAACTTGTAGCATTATTGTTGGTTTCTGACTGCTGAAAATGGCTGAGTTATGTACTTTGTCGCTTTCTTTAAGACGATTCGCGGCTTAGCCTTAAGGTGCAAGATTAGGTGTCAACCACTTCGTCCACATGATAAAACAACATTCTGCCTATCTGTCATTTAAATAAATAGAATAGAAATTGTGTGCGTTATTAAAACGAAGGGTTGTTTACGGTTCTAAAATTATTGTCATTCATTATCATTTTATTGTTTTTAGTTTTTACAACCGCTCAATAATAATAGCTCATAAATATATTATCGCTATACAACATCATTCATTACAAATTTTATTACCTTTTTTTATGAAATTAATTTGCGTAAAATTCTAACACTTACGCTTAGCCTTTAATCAAATCCATGAAACATAAATGGATCCTAATTGCTTGTTTCAGTGGGCTGATAACTATCTTTAGCTCGTTTTACATTATACATTCAATGTCATACCATGTGCTTCTGGTTAAACCTATCAGACTAACCTTTGTCATCTTGTAGGCCAAAATAAGATTCTTTCGATTCTTATACTTGTAGGCCAAAATAAGATTCTTTCAATTCTTTTATCTTGAAAATGTCTTGCTTATTTTTCTGAATTGTGATAACAAATATTGTTTCTCAGGTATTGGGTTTGTGTCCTGTTCAAAAAAAAGTATGGGGTTGATGCACTGATGCTAATCTGTTATTCGTTACATAAGAATGTAAACGCATTTCTTTGAAGATATGTTATAATCTTACCCATTTATTATAAATTAGACTTGTTCATATTAAGTTCAGTTATCACGTCAGCTATTCTAGTAGCAGCTTGATATGGTGGAAGATAATACGTGCAAAAGTATTGCTTGCAACAGCTAACAAATCTATGATTATTTTTATTTTCCCGGTCCCTCTTCTATAAGACCTGCTAATTTCAGAAATCACCGATCATCATAGAATGATATTTTTTTGCATCTAAAATATTGTTGGAGGGGATTCTTTGAAGCATAGAATTAAAAATGGTAAAGCGATTACACAGAAACCGAGTTTAAATTATAAAATCTATTACACAGACTTATAATCGTACATCCTACTGTTTTCTTTGAACGCTTAGATGTTGGCAGCTCTGAATCAATTTGAATTTCAATTTAAGCTGTGATATATTCTATTAGATTGTATTTATTTGCAATAAAAACTATAACTACTTATAGAGATTACAATTAGTTGTGTTATTCTACCATCAGAAGTTTGTGCTTATTAAATATTTTTATTAAATGATAAACAATAATAACCTCACTGAGCATTAAAAAGTCTCACTACTCATTAAACCATGCTTAATTTTTATAAAATATACTTAGCCCTTGTAATTAGTAAAAATTATGTAACTTGCTCGAGTCAGTAGTATTACATACAGACAAAACAAATAAAGCCAAGCGAATTATCTTTCATGCCAAAGTAAACCACTAGTTGGAAATTTGCAGATGGCGAGTTGGAAAGATTAGGTTCGGCATTTATCACACAGATCCTTCTATTTCTTTTTTCCTACATTAAGTGATGCCAAGTGCCAGAATTTTTTTTCTTAATCTTAGTTCAGAAAGTTACAATATGCTAAACTGTATGTAGAGCACCGGATTTCATCTGTATGCTTCCTAAGAATAATTCAGAAGATGGAGTTCCTTCACAAATTTCTGAGTATTGTAATATTAAGGGCTAGCAGATTTGAGAGGATCGCGACAAATGATGTAGAACTTATAGGTAAAGTATAAATATGTAGATGCAGTAATATCTTAACACACACTCTTTTTTGGTTTTGTAATTTTTGTTTTTTGATTTCTATGCAGTTACCTAATGTAGCAGGTTGTGCACTATTGAAGTATACGACAAAATAATAAGCTCTAGCAATCTCTAAGGCTTCGATTGGGAAACATAAATGAAGGTATGCCTTTACAAAATTTTCCTTGTAGCAATATCGTCTAGTTATCAAGTAAACTGATTATACGTCTGATACAAGTGTCTGCTTGACCAATGTTTTGATTTGTGAATGAATGAACATGCTGTCTACTTGTGTTTGTTAGACACTTGCTAGTCAACATAAATTTAGCTTGTTACAACTCCTCCTTTGTATACAAATTTAGACGCAACATTGGTCAAGCAACAATAAGATTTTTATGAGAACTCGTTATATATGTAAATGTGATGCAATAAAATTTGATAGCTCGAAAGTCATTGTTTTGAATAGTCATTTCTTTTGGGATTTTGGATATGTGTATGTATGTGTGTGTATAATTTTTATATTCAATACTGACTTTGGCTATTGATTATTCTTGTCACTACAAGTACGTTCTTGAGTTATTTTCTCTTGCCTTTTCAATTTGGTGTTAGGCATTATAACTTCACTAATTTTCTAGTATAAATATGGAATATGAGGATGATCTCCCGGTTGAGAGAAAGAGAAGCGGTCGTTGAGTTAACTGACAAAGTGGCTTTCTTTTTGTCTTAGAGAAGAAGTCAACAAGAGAAACATTTTTTTGATATACTTTGAATTTAATTGTGATTTTAACTTTTTTGTAAAATAAATTTCGAAAATAACAACTTAGACAAGTCATATAAAAATAACACAAAAACAAGAATTGGACATGAAAATTTTAAATGAATTTCAATTTACAAACCAGATACATTATCCAATTTTCATACTGGGACAAATTTTCAAAACAAATGAAAATAAAGATATTTCAGGGTTTTCTCCCTTTTAATTCTCTTTTCAGATATATTCTTACTGATTCCTCGTCTTTTTCAAATACTGGTTTCTCATATTTTTTAAACATTCTTACCGATTCCTTCTTTTAGTTTCTTTAATATTTTTATTTCTGTTTCTAACAATGTCAATAAAATATTGTCTAGCATACTATCATGTGTTTAATTAATTGAAATTGATGGAAAATTACACGATTTGTTCTTCCACCATTGCACAGTTATACCAGTTAGTAAAGATTAAGCATGTCAATGGATACTTTTGGATGCGGATAATGTCATATCGGCGTCTAAATCCAAAATTATTTCGAACATCGGATATCTGTATCTGTAGATGCAAACAGATACTGGATAACTATCTTATCACAAATAGAAACTTTGGTTTAAAACAATTTTTTTTTCAATATCATTGATTATAAAAGTACAAAACATAAAGAAATATGATGATAATAAATAATTTTGAGTAGCTAATATGCATCAAACGGATATAATATAAACTATGGATTTATTTAAACAATAAACACATATCATTTATTATACTAAAATATACATAATATAAACTATAATGCTGAAGAACAATTAGACGGATAATTGTCAGATGCAAATGCCTACATATCCACATCCGGTTTTTCAGATATTTGATATTTATCATGTTGGGGAATTTTGCGATTCGAGATGAATTTGATGGCGATTGTGATGAAGATAATGCTGTACTTTCAACTTCAAGGATCTATGGAATAGATTTTTTCAGACAATAGTTCAAACCACCAGGTACAAACGGTTTATCGAACTATCGACTTTAAGGATTTAATGAAGCCCTATAACAATGTAATCGGATTCAAAGTTTGTACGACTTTGATCCGACTAAGAACACTTTAGAACGATTTCTGATGATGCAATTTCTAGAGAAAGAGATGAAGAGAAGAAGAAGAAACAAATCTGCAACGATCCAGCGTTTGCAACACCTTCAGATGTTACAAAATATAGAGTAATTGGAAGTGCAGCGATTAGCAACACTTCGTTGGCATCGCAGATCTGTGCAAGAAGAAGAAGAAGAGCGCAGAGAAGAAAACTGTTTAAAACATGTTCTCGGCGTTTCTATTTATAGTGGTGGAGAGGTGTTTATTCGCCAGCGTCACAACCGTTTGCAACGGTCGCGTCTATTAATTTTATAACGGTTCACAACTGTTACAAACGGTCGCGTCCATTCATTAACGTTTCAGAAAACATTACAAATTTTCCGCCATCAATTCAAATTTAGAATTTTCGGTTCTGGGTCCTTAACGGGCTGAAATCTGGTCCGTTACTGTTAATATATGATCCAAAAATATTTTTGGAAACCCGTACCCGGTCGGACGGACGGCCACGGCTCGCATACGGTATTGCATGACTTCTCTCCTCACAACAAAGCAAACATGTGGGAGCCCCAAGGCCCCAACATCCACATGAGAAAGCTAAATATATACAAATATTTTCTTTGATTTTCTACAATGTGAGACTTTCTTTTCTTCTTCTTTCTTTACTTCTACTCTTCCAAATCAAAAAACCCAAACCTCAAAGCTATTTGAAAATTTACAACAATCTCCCCCAATTTTCAAAATAAAAATAAATGAATAGGATGGCTGCATCACTAGAGTGATTTCCTACATACCCAAGTGGGATCAAGCCTATGTAGTTCTAAGAGCAAGTTTTGCATCATCATGAAAACCAACACATAAATAAAAAGTATCTTTTGGATTTTAACCTTTATTTAGTGTAAACCATTCAAAGCCTTATCGAGATTCTATGGTGAACGAATCTTGAACCAAGTATCCCTAATGATAAAACGGGAACAATCATACATGTTGACTTCCTTAGGTAAAGTGTTCTGTATTGCTCAGCACGTTAATGACCATGTTCTTAAATCCTGGTTCATGAGTCTACTTAGAAAGCGGTCTTTCTTTCCTAGGAAACGACCTGATTTCCATACTCATATAGGTAAGTATCTTAAGTTGTTTCTACGAGACACCTTTTAAGGTTTCTAGACTTATTAAGGATATATATCCATCCTTTGTTCTTGTAGAATCCAACACTAAATATTAAAGGATTATCAGTTTAGTGGTCCATAATCAATCTCTTAACTTGTTGGTGCCCATTCAACTTTGTCTATCCATTTCAAGACATAAGTTGGGTTTCTGTTAAGGATGATCAACCTTCATTCACAGACCTTAGTCCCATTTCTTGTGACTTTATAGAAACCATTGCCTTTGGAAGACTCTTCGTAAGTGGGTCAGCCAAGTTTTTCTTTGTTTCTATGTAGTCAAAAGTTATAACTCCTCTTTTGAGTAACTATCTCACCATTTGATGCCTTAGACTCGCATGTCTAGACCTTCCATTATATGTCTTATTAGACACATTGTATATCATTGCTTGATTGTCACAGTTAATCAAGACTGCTAACGATGGCTTCTTCCATAAAGGGATTTCTATTAATAAATTCCTAAGTCATTCCGCTTCTTTACATGTATCTGCTAATGCAATCAATTCTGACAACAATGTTGAGTCAGAAATACAGGTCTGCTTCTTGGAAGCCCAAGACACAGCAGCGCCTCCTAATGTAAAGATCCATCCATTCGTAGACTTGGATTTGGATTCTACATTTTTCCAGGTTGCATCACTATATCCTTCTATTACAGCAGGATATCCTTTATAAGATAAAGCATATTCACTGGTTCCTTTCTAATAAGCTAAAACTCTGGAAATAGCTTTTCAACGTTCGAAACCTGGATTACTCGTAAATCGACACAATACACTTATAACATGTGCGATGTCTGGTCTAGTGCAATGCATAGCATACGTAAGACTCCCAATAATACTGGAATACTCTAGTTGAGAGATAGTACGTCCAGTGTTCTTTTCTAATTTAATACTAGGATCTAAAGGAGTTGGTGCTGGTTTGTCATCGTAATGACCATACTTTTGTAGGAATTTCTCTATGTATTGAGATTGAGTTAGTAATAACTCCCCTTCTTTCCTACAATTTTAATTCTCAAAGTTATATCAGCCTCTCCTAGATCTTTCATATCGAATTTATAAGACAGAAACTTTTTTGTTTCATTCACACAGGATATATTGGAACCACATATTAGCATGTCATCAACGTATAAACATATTATAACAATACATTTGTTATTGCTATAAATACATTTATCAACATCATTAATAATGAATCCATATGACAGTGCAACTTTATCAAACTTCTCATGCCATTGCATGGGAGCTTGCTTCATGCCATAAAGAGATTTCACTAATTTGCAAACTTTCTTTTCTTGGCCTGGGGTTTTGAAACCTTCAGGTTGTTCCATATATATCTCTTCTTCTAAATCTCCATTTAGAAAAGCAGTCTTTACATCCACTTGATGTTTGACTAATTTATGAATTGATGGAAGTGCAATTAAACAGCGTATAGAAGATATGCGAGCAACTAGAGCATATGTATCAAAGTAATCTACTCCATGTCTTTGCGTATATCCTGTAACGATCCTAGATTTTGGCCCTATTTGTTTTAACAAATATTTGATCTAATTAAATAAAATGTGAACTGATCATATTAAAATGAATATGATTTTGGAAATATTTACCATTTGTTTATATAAATTTATATTTTAAAAAGGAAATTGATTTGGAACATTTAAAAATTAAATCTCTTAATAATAATTATAATAAAATTTGTCTTATATAATTTAATTAAAATGCTTTACTTTGTTTACATCTGATAAATATACATAGGAATAATAATGTTTGAAATTTAAAATAATTCCCTTTATAATATATATCTTATACCATTAAATTAAAATACTTTCTTTTGTTAACATTTGATAGAAATATAGACGATAATGTTTAAAATTAAAAATCTAATTCTATCAATATAAAATATAAATATTAAATTTTAGTAAAACTTAAGGATATAATTTAAATAAAATACAAATACAAATAAATACAAGTATAAATGTGAGTAAATCATATTAAACATAATTTAAATATTGATAGTTAAGTATGAAATATAAATATAAATGTAAATAAACCATATGAACCTAATTTAAATAATTTTAGCTAAAATATAAATAAAAATATAAATACAAACACGAAGTAAAGTGAAATCAAAATACAGAATAAAATTTAAGAACAAAGTATATAGAATAGGATGAAAACAAGGCAAAACCATAAAATAAAATAAGCCAGGTAAACATTATTAAGCTAGAAGTAATACCAGACGAAAACAAACATAAGTATGTAAACTATACAAATTAAATGCCCTCATTCAAAGCCAAATATTTACTTAGAAAAAAATATCTTCATAAACAAAGCTTCATTCACAAGCCATATGCATACCTGCAAAGTATATACCTTTATATAAATATCTATACATACAGCAAATCTTAGTTATGATATGCAAACATATTAGGCAACAAAGCATTAATTACTATCAACTCAGCCTAATATTTGTCACTTCAAAATATATAGCGAATCTGGTTAAAATAAAGCAAGACAAGGGAACAGCATGTCTAGATAATACCTCCTTCATACTATTGTTATCTCATACGAGTGTATATGCACGCCCAGATGGGCCTGCAAATCACAATATACATGCATTTATAGTTATACCCCTAAAAGTAAATTTGACGGTACCGTTATCTACGTAAACTGAACCTAAAACGGTGTTGAAAAAGACCAAAACAATTGAAGAACAACCATGAACAGTTTTTTTTTATAATCGACCATGGCATCAAAGGAATGTATTGTGTTTAAGAGGCTTATACGCAAGATTACGCCAAAACTGGATTATGCAGTTCTTATCAAGTGTGATAATGAGAGCACCATCAAACTCGCTGAAAATCCCATGTTTCATGCTCGTTCACAACACATTGAGGTCCATCAACATTTTGTTCGAGAAAACGTGTTGAGAAAAAAAATTAAGTTGCAACATGCCAAAACAAACGATCAAGTCGCTGATATATTTACAAAAGCAGTTTGCAGGCCAAAGTTTTGAAGGTGTTCGCAAGGCATTTTGTGTTGTTGATCGTTGTTCGCACTAAGGGAGGGTGTTGCAATATAGTGCATCACTATTTATTATTTCTTTAGTTTAGGATCTATGACTGAGTCTATAGCATGTACTTGGTCATACTTTATCTCTTATTATTAGATGCGTTGTTTCAGCACTACGTTATATATTTTACAGTATAGATAGTTTCAATCCTCGGATAATTGGTAATAACAAAAATTGCATTGTAATTCTTGTTCTTCGGTTTTTCATATAAAACTTGTTTCTTTCATTATTTGTTTTTGTTCAACTAATTACAGTTTCAATCCTCGGATAGTTGGTAATAACAAAAATTGCATTGTAATTCTTGTTCTTCGGTTTTTCATATAAAACTTGTTTCTTTCATTATTTTTTTTTGTTCAACTAATTACAGGTTGCAAACTGTTCCTGTTGATTTGTTTTCATTGAAAAACTTCCACCGAAATATACTCAAAATTTGGTTTCGCTCACGATTGATTATGTCCTTTTTCCAAACCGATACCATCAATAACATTTACAAATACAATACTATTTTGTTAAAAAATGATTAACTCATGAAGGTGGTGCATGATATGTATCTGCAAAAGTATTTGAGTTACAATTGCAATTGATAGAGCGGGAGCTATAGGTGCAGATGGATCGACACATTGTGGTGCATTTGACATAACGTACATGACATTTTTGCTGAACATGATTGTTATGGTGAGTTTGACATAACATACATGATATGTTTGCCTAACCCGATTGTTATGGCACCATGCGATGAAGCTGAGTCGATGCACATGGTTGCGACCGCACATCCATTGACGATGAGCATTCGGTGGGAATATGCTGATGCTTTAGTATTTCCAAATGACGTAAGCTACAAAATTCACAATCAGGTATCCAAAGAAATTTAAAACTTCACAGCTGTAGATAATAAAAATGTACGGATGCAAACTTAATGCTGTTGTGGATGCCTTAAAATCTACCATGAAATTTTATTACATATCTTGATGCATTTAATTAAGCTATCTATCTAGCATTTCCTATATTTTAGGAACTTAATGTAATACGTTAATAATGGTTATGTACTCAATATCTATAGAAAGCAGAACTTGTTTTACTGTTGAGAATTTGGTTCAATTTTCAGTTCCTTTAACACATTTCAATTGCAGATGAAAAAGAATAAAAAACTACTACCTTCATTAAACATGCGGATCAAATGTACCACAACCATCTGCACCTAAGTTGAAACCTGAGCATAAATATTCGTTCTATAACTAACGGAAAAGAAAAAAAAATTAGAAACACCCAACATGTCTCTTGCATCAATTCCAGCAATGTGTCAGCCTAGCATCACCTGAAATGCATGCATAACTCCAACCTAAAGACAAAACCTCTTTTGCAGAAGATAAACAGTTTGGAGTCCGGCTCTAAATAAAAAATGATAACTTAACTGGTTGTTCCCCTTTTTATTTTGGTTGCTACTCGTAGTTAATTGCCAAGAGGTCTTTATTCTTCAACCCACTGCTATGGATACAAAATTATAGAACATTCCCAAAAGAAAGAAAAAAAATTATGTTCTAAGAGAAGCACTTAGAAATGCAGAAACAAAGACAGGAACAACTACATTAAAAGATACATCAAGATTCAGACAATATTAAATAAACCAAGTTGTATACAATAGCTCTACACCCATAAGTTGGACCACATATAAAAAAGTATAGTTGTACTATAATTTAATATGCTATAATATTGCATCTTACAATAGTCAAATAATTCTAATTGTAATCTAAAATTTATGGTTAAAGGACATAAAGGTGTAACAGGAAGTAAGCAGTAATATTATATATCAACCATCAAGTTTACGAATTGTTATAAGCTTGTCATGCCATGTATTCATCATCGACCATGGACATCAAAATTTATATTTGTTTTCCTTTACGCATATGTATGAAAACGAAGGAAAATGAATCTAAATCATGTGTCCATGGTAATATTTTATTATTCATGTCACCAAAAATAATTAGGTTACTTCGATAACAAAAGCTATGTTATAAATTGCATATACTGTCCCTATTCTTGCAAAAAATGATAGTTTGAATAAAAGAAATAATTATTATGAGAATTAACTATAATTTCGATTCTTTCTAGACAATGGATCTGCATGTGACTACTGACAATTCAGTAATCAACAAAATTTTGTTATTTACCAGCATTTTCGATTCTTTCTAGACAATGAATTTGATCTGTAAAAAGAATATGGATTTGAGTATATGTCATGGAGCCGAATCATATAAAAGCAAAATATTGAATGGCATGGTATTAAAACTACGGTATGTAACCATTATAGGTGTCGTTAAATGTAAATTGAGGTCCAATATACTGCACATTTGTTAAGTAGAATGAGTATGAATAGAAGTATAAAAACTATCAGTTATAGCCGAGTCATCTTTCAGTGCCTTTCTTTTAAATTAAGCGGGAACGTATGTGTTTAAAAAAATGTGCATTATACATTAAAATATCATAGTTTTAATCAAAAAATGCAATGTTGTGTAGGCGTCGTGGGATAATTCTTTTGTCTAAAATGCCTATATTAATGTGAAATACCCAAGCAATCCATTAGTTATACACTGTTATTCTAGAGTTAGTCTAAGAATAATTACAAATAGAGTAGTTTCAACCCTCTTATCAATTTCATCCTAATAACATTAACCCTCTTGCCGCGGGATTGTATCTACCAAAGCTTTAACTTCGTAGATCTATGGAAAATTATTTAAAAGTGTTTTCATCAACAATGCTTAAGCAATTTAAAATTGTTTCCCCTCCCTATCGCTCCCTTGATGCAGACAAAGTATTTATCATACTAACGCAGTTTCATATAACAATTTCTTGTACTGGTTTTGTTAACTACGACCAGCTGAAGTAAGAGTTCAATTTTGTAGTAATTACCTTTAGGCCATTTGTACGAAAAAGTAGAAATCTTGAGAATCAAAGTAGCATTTAATTGTCGAACACTCAAACTCATTTCAAGTTAGTAAATCAAGATGAGCACGGTGTTTTTAAACTGTATATTGTATGCCTCAAATAAAAGTAGAAAAATTTAGATAAAACCTTAACTGGCTAGATATACGTGATCAATAACTCAGGAGGCGATAGCTGGCATGGAAGGGAGACAACCAAGTGAAATCTGATATAAGTACTCAAATTGAACTTGTGATTGTAACACATTAGAATTTAATCATTTGGTCGACCGAGTATGACTGAAATAAATACTGAAAAGTGAGCAGGTCAACACTTATTGATTTGGATTTTGTGAGGTAACCGAAAAAAAAGGAATTGTATATGTGTGTACACGTGTGTAGTGAGAATATACATCTAAATACCTCTCTAATAAATGCAGCAGTAAATTTTGGGATTTGATAATTGCATTATCCAAAAGGAACAATATACAAAATAGAAAACAATTTCTTTCTCCAATCTAGATTCTCATGAATCTAAGCTTTCACAACCATAAATGAGCTAATCAAAGTTTAATCTTTTCCCTCTTTAGGAAATAATAACCTATTAAAAATTATATTATACATAATAATTTATCATATCCCATCCTCGTAGTCAAGAAAATAAATAATTTATGTAATTTTATATTTGTAGGGAATCGAGAAAAAAAATGAACATGAGTTATATGAACTTACACTTGGCTGCATATTCTTCTTTGTTTTGGCATTTTTGGACAAAATGTCTTTATTTGATTCAACATACTTGAAATTCGGCGGGTTCAGTCAAGAGCAAAACTGTAGTCATCATTACTTTACATAATCAGCACAACAAAAGTAAACAGGACTACTTTAGCTGATGAATTACCTTATGCTGATTGAGATCAGGGGACCATTAATATGGAAGATGAACTCATCGAATAATAATCGTAGAACAAAGAATTGTTCCAATCGGACTCGAGGTCCAAAAGCATTTCTTGAGCTCTTTCATATGCTTTTAGTTAAGAATCCGCTCCTCTAATCCCGTGTATTGTAGCAGGTTTTACTTGCTTCAATGTGTTTTTCGCTTCTGCTTTCCTTCCTTGTTTCATTAGACATATTCCAAGGCTGCACATTTTGTTATTGTCCGGTTCGATTAAAAGTGCATTTCGATATGCTTCTTCCTCCTCTTTATAACTCTCCTTCTGCATCAAAGCCCATCCTAGATTTCCCTAAAATAACACAATTAACCTTCAATGTTATAACATATGTAAATTAGATTATTTTTTATGGGAAAAAAAACAACTACAAAAAGTTACCAATAGTCTTGTTGCTTCTTGTTGAATAGAGACTTGAAATTTCTTGCCTTGTGATCTAGTAGTCTTAGTTCTTTTCCCGTTAAAAGCATAACCTTGTTGGATTAGCTGCAACTTCCTTCTCAATAGAGCTATTTGATCATCTAATCTTCCACATCTCTATTTAATTACAAAACATAGTTATAAACAAATGTCTTATGAAAAAAATACACAGTGATAACACATAAAACTAACAAAGCAATACCTTGTACAAATCAAGGAGAATGTTATCTAACGACTCTTGTGCTTGATCAGAGCATTTCTCTCTAAAGGACATGATCGCCCGAATTACCTCTTCAGCTCTGTTTTGTTGTTTCATCACATAGCCATATCCTTCAATGCACTCTCTATTCTATCACCAGCGTTAATAGCAGCCCAAAACAGTGAAATCGCTTTTTCTGGGTTCTTCTCTACCAACTGCATTATCAGTACAATATTAAACGATGTAAAATAAACTAAAACAATAACAAAAATGATTGGTCATGTAAAGTTACCTGAACTCTTTTCGCCCGAACATAAGGAGAGTCACCGGCTGGAACTTTGTGTGTAACATGAAAAGTTTCAACTTTTGATCTGATACTGTTAGCAAGAGGTTTGTATTATGCTTAATTCACTTTTCACCTTGTTCCAAATATCAATCAGTTCTATTTACCACATGAAAAAATTGTTACAACCCAGAAAATGCAACAATAAAAGCTTTCTTAACTATCACATGGTTGAAGTTTTTTTTATTTTTATAGATCCCACGCTTTAGTTTTATTCCACCCGATCCGAATCTAACAATTCCAATCTCATTCCATTGTTTCATATCCTAATCCCAAATTCTAACCGTGGCAACCAAAGAAGTAGCCACCGTTCCTGATTCCATTGCCGAAGAGCAACCTGCCTCCTACCTCGCTCCTGCTTCCATCGTCGAAGAGCAAACTGAATCCGACCCCGTTCCTGTTTCCATCGTCGAAGATACAACCTGCTCCCATTTCTAGTGTAGTAGACCTTTTGCCAAATCCAATGGACGCAATGGATCGAGAAGAGTTATGCGATACAGAGAGAAGGAAATAGATAGTTCGAGGAGACGATACGCTACACTTCCTAAAAGGCCTACGCAGAGACTCGGCCCAGGATTAAAGGAAGGTTCGCTAAACGGGTCCACATGATTCTTACGTGAATCCAATGCACTCGGTGATTAATGCCTCCACTGCTTTCATGAATGATAGCGTGACTTTTTAGGGTTTTTAATTTAGGGGAAGACGAAGTGAGAAGAGTAGAATGTGATGAGAAGCGGATCCGAAAGAAACTGATCTGGTATCAACAACGTGCGAAAAAAAAGACATAAAAGGGCAATTTGGGGATTTCAAAAAGACACCATGCAATTTAGTTTATGGAGTTTTCATTATTAGTATTAAAGATATACGTATGCAGTTGCTTTTTAGTTCTAGTTCTTTCAACAAACATATAACAAAACCTGAGAAAAATAAGAAGAAGAAAAGGAAGAAAAACAAAACTCAAATCTTTATTCAAATCAAAAACAGGAATTCCAGACAGTTTCAAGTTTCAGATAATCAATATCAAATTTGTTCTTTGTTCAGAAATTGTGCAGGTGAATAAACTTAATTTTTAAGAGTTTTAAAGTTAATTAAACAGTTCAATCTTCATTTACAAACTGTTTGTATACGCTTCAGTTTGCATATGTTTTGAGATGCTCTGTGTTCTCTGAAATTTGGTACAGGTTTCATATTTGAATCAAAACTCAAGATATTCTTATTTAAGTCATTGATAAACTTTGATTTCTCAACAAACAAGATGCTAAACTTCAAATAAAGATTTTTAAAAGGTTGGTTTAAATCATCTTACCACTGTAATGTTGATGTTCAGGTAATTAAGTAATGATTAAAAATATTCGATTGTGCAAAATATTGATTCAAGATTATATATTGGATTCATACTGCAAGATGTGATTTTTAAAACAAAAATCAAGATTTATAGATTAATATTCAAAGAGCAGTTTGGGGTTGAACTAAAATTGCACTTCTTCCTTTTTCAAGTGATCGATTCAATTTTAATTGATGAAACTTGAATTGAAGCATGTTTATCCATCCACGATCTCTGGAAAAATGTGAAAAAAATTATTTATTGCTTGAATTAAGAAATCAAGGTCATTTTATGGTTTATTTGCAGTTTTGTTCATCACTGTAAACGCAACAAATTCATCGCCTACACGGGTTCGAGCTTCACGTGGTTCGAACCCAGAATAAACTTGTATGGATTGAATGCTTTCAGCACATCGTCAGGCGGACGATGAGCATTCTAAAAGATATGTCCTGTAAAGGTAATCGCAGCCTCAAGCCTCATCAACCGGGAATGGCTAAAACAGGGGAGGTGCAGCAAGGTTAGGTGGGTCATGCCCAAGCAGGACAAGATATTCCCCTGTCTAGATGTCCCTTTTTATGTCGGATGTGTGGGCGGTTGCTAGCTACAACTGCGGGGTTTATCTTGTTCGTGACTGTTCAGTAAGGAATGGTTCCAGCCTTGTGTTATAGGGGGTCGGAAGTGATCCTCGGTACGTTGGTCTAGGCCCCGTACTATGACGGGCGGTACCCCAGTAGCCCTGCCATTGTTGGAAATCCGTTTTTCCCTACAAGACCCTACGGTTTTGATTTGTATTACCCACTTTTGTTGCTGGTAGCTGGAATTTAATAGATGTCACAATTTCGGCTATTTTCTATTTACTTAAAAACCCTAGACAATACTATAATATCACTGGATTTCCTAGAAAATTTTTTGGTTAGCGTAAGGTAAAAAATTACCCGTATTTATTTGTGGGGAATCTTACGTGATACCTTTATTTTCAAATGTTTTTCAAAGTTAAACAACTTTAAATCGTTTACTCATACCAGACCCATGTCTGACCCGGAGTTTATATTTTGTTTTTCATAAACTCTTAGGTACTCAAATTTTTATGAGTAGCCAAGTGATAGATTTTGGACTTAGGTTTCTGGAGGAGCTTGGAGCTGGAGTTTCCAGACGTATATACATATATATATATATATATATATATATATATATATATATATATATATATATATATATATGTATATATATATGTATCGAGTTCCGCCGTGTTAGTTGATGTATACTGTATCTCTGATGTATATAATGACAGATGTGTATATGACTGTCATGCGTATTGATATTGTATAACCCTGATGTATGTAAAACTATGTTATATATACATGACATATTATATTTTGTTCCATTCCGCTGTGAGATTCTGATGTTGTTGTTCTTTCTTTCTCTTCTTTTCTATTTCTATCCATTTCTTTTCTTAATGATGATACGTCTTTCTGGTAGTAGAAGTGCGGGTCGTCACAGATGGTATCAGAGCATAGGTTGGTGATAACCTTGGCTCTGGTAGGAATTACTCATAGAATAGAGTCTGTAGTACTCTAAAATGAGTTTGAGTGTATTAATAGATATGAGCGCGTATTTGTTAGTGGATATAAAATTGTTTTTATATTGTGTTGACTTATCTGTTGAGTGTTTATGAATTCTGGTCGATGTGTGGGACGCCATTTCATCGATAGGGATTTCTAAACTCTTAAACAAGGTAAACCGACACAATATTATTTTTAAAGTAGGGTAAATGAAATAATTTTACCCAAAATTATATTTTGATATAAAAGAAATATTTTTGTGAAATTAATATATATATATATATATATATATATATATATATGGATGTTTGATTGTTAATACTACAATTGAATAAATTAAAATTTAAGTGGTTTATATCCAAATAAAATTGTCTAAGTATGGTTTAAATAAAAACGAATATAACTAAAATTTGATTAAACCAGAATTTAAGTCCCGGAAATTTGAAAGGTGTTTAAATGGATTTAAACAAAAGGATTTTGAAATTTAAAATCTTGGGAATGTTTGAAATGTTTTTCCAAAAGATTTGAAAGCAATAATGGAGTATTGTTTTGGAAAATACAGTTGAATGGAAATTGTTTTGGGAGGAATTTGTGGAAGTAAGGACGCACTGAACTCACTTCAATCGTTGGAAAATAATGCTGATGATGATGGCCACATCATCAGTATTCATTTTCGAGTTTCTAAAGTGATGGATTGCTATCAGGATAATTGGTCATGATATTGTTTGGGGTTGTTGGGATACAAGTTTTTTTTGAAATTTCAAAAGGAAAATTGTTTTGGTTAAAACAAGTGTTTGGAATTTGGAAATTTGATTTGATATACCAAGTGGGTATGTGTAGTTATCATTTCAAAATGGTTTTGGAAATGAAAACCAGGCAATTGAATTCTAAGAAATTCTATTTAAATAATGTGAAAGGTTTAAATGAATCAACTATTGAACTTATAAAGTAAAGTTGATATTAATAAGAAGAAATTGGGAATTTTAATCCGAGAATTAAAATTTAACTCAAGTAAATGAAAGTGAAGAAAATATATTTGAATTTAACTTAAGATAAGTTAGATAAATTGAAATTGAATTAAATTGGATATAAAATTGGAAGGTAAAATGAATGTAATTGTGAAATGAAAATTTATACCTTAAGATAGTAAGTGTTATATAGATAAGCTGGAATTGTGGTTATAAGATGAAATGACTCAAATGAGCAATATAAGCTTTTAAGTAAATAAATAAGTTTTGAACTTATATATTGAGAAATAAAATTTAAAAGAACGGTAAGTAGCTAAATTTAACTGAAGTTGAGTTGGAACAAAACTGAATTTAAATGAATTCAATCGAGTTATAGATAATATTGAATGGAATAAAATTCTTACATAAATAAATAAATGTAAACCAAGTAAATATTGAATTGAATTAAAATAGAATTGGTGTGAGTTGTAAACAAATCTAATTCAAGCATAAATTGAATGACCTTATTATAAATAAATTCAATAATGAATTGTTAATGTAAATTAAATTTAAGAATGGATAAAAGAATAAACTAATCGAATAAATTAGTAAATAGTTGGGATTTGATTAAAGGAAAATCAAATCAAAGATTTAAATGGAAGTTGATGGAATAGAATAAATTTAAGTTATTGGGTGGAACAATTTGAAGAAAATAAATAACTTTAGTAATTTATGAAATGGTTATTTAAAATATTGGTTGTCGAGTTTAATAAAATTGTTTGAGAATTGGTTGGAAGTAATTGTAATAAGTGTCGAAACCATACATATGTGCTTATGAAAATATGTAATGCTATATAAGCGTAATGCTATAAACTTCTTATATATAGTGCTTATATATAATTATATCTCTTGTAAAATTGCAAAAGCTCCTCCGTACAAATAAGACTCTGCCAAAAATTTTCAAAATTTTTAAGAGTTAGAAAAAAAAATTAGCAACAAAACGATGTCAAATTGGAAATTGAAATAAATTAGTGGATGAAACTAATTTAAAATAATGATAGGAATCGGTTATAATGGAAGATAGTCAATAAAATTCAATATTCAAAGTTGAAGATAAATTGAATTCACATGGAATTGGAAATTTAGATTTAAAATAAGAGGATATAAAGGCCAAAGTGGTAGAGTAATAATATAAGAATATATATAATGCTTATATTAAACTTAAGAAATGAATGGTGAGATTCTTAAGTAAATTTGATATTTAGAAAATTATTCCAAGTGGATAGAAATCAAAATAATGTGGATAAAAGAAAATTGATATAGTTGATAATCAATGGATATAAATACGTAGGATATACGTATATTATTTTATTCGCATAACAATTTGATCCAGATTCGAGCACAGAATTTCGAGATAGTTATATCGATCCGAGTTAGAATTTTTCACTCGATTTTCGACGACGAACCATGGATATGGATTTTGATTGATTCTGGAAATTCTCTATCATAGTTGTGGCTATGCAAGGAGAATGACAGTTCCTGATCAAGAAACCAGATCTGAGTCCGCACTAGGAAGTCGGGTGGACGATACTAGTTCGGAAGTGAAATTGTGTGATCGAGCGAGCGATCGGATTTGATATTGCGTACGAATGGTATATGTACATCATACGGGCTTGATTGCATAGATATTGAAATTCTGTAAGAAGTCAATAAAATTTGGAAAGAGTTGGTGCTGTAGCTTACAAAGTTGAATTGCCAGAACGGATGTCTGGAATTCATTGTGTATTCCATATATCCCATCTAGGAATTTGTTCATGATTCATCATCAGTGTGGAACCAGTAGTCCAGGAAGATTTAGAAGTCGAGTCGAATTTTACTGTGGTCAGGAATCTAGTTAGATTGTTGATCAAGACGTGAGGCAACTCAGGGTTAGGTATTGAAGCTCGTCGTAGTGCAGTGGAGTGTGGATACCGAAGTTTGCTTATGGGAAACTCTGGATAATTTTAGGAAAGCTTATCCGGATTTGTGTTCGGATAGCTAGTGATGTTTGTTAGGATAGACTGTTGGTTGTTTGTTAATATATGAATGATATCTATGTTTGAATGGTTGGTATAACAACTTTTAAATTATCTTTGTTTTAAATTTCGGGGACGAAATTCTTTTAAGCGGGAGGAATGTAACGACCCTGGATTTTGGCCCTATTTATTTTAATAAATATTTGATGTAATTAAATAAAATGTGAACTAATCATATTAAAATGAATATGATTTTGGAACTATTTACCATTTGTTTATATAAATTTGTTTTTAAAAAGAAAATTGATTTGGAACATTTAAAATTAACCCTCTTAATAATATTTATAATAAAATTTGTCTTATATAATTTAATTAAAATAGTTTACTTTTTTTACATCTGATAAATATACATATGAATAGTAATGTTTGAAATTTAAAATAAATCCCTTTATAATATTTATCTTATACCATTAAATTAAAATACTTTTTTTGTTAACATTTGATAGAATATCTATAGATGATAATGTTCAAAATTAAAAATCTAATTCTATCAATATAAAATATAAATATTAAATTTAAGTAAAACTTATGGATATAATTTAAATAAAATACACATACAAATAAATATAAGTATAAATGTGAGTAAATCATATTAAACATAATTTAAATATTGATAGTTAAGTATGAAATATAAATATAAATGTAAATAAACCATATGAACCTAATTTAAATATTTTTAGCTAAAATATAAATAAAAATATAAATACAAACAAGAAGTAAAGTGAAATCAAAATACAGAATAGAATTTAAGAACAAAGTATATGGAATAGGATGAAAACAAGGCAAAACCATAATAAGCGAGGTAAACATTATTAAGCTAGAAGTAATACCAGACAAAAACAAACATAAGTATGTAAACTATACAAATTAAATGCCTTCATTCAAAGCCAAATATTTGCTTAGAAAAAAATATCTTCATAAACAAAGCTTCATTCACAAGCCATATGCATACCTGCAAAGTATATACCTTTATATAAATATCTATATATACAGCAAATCTCAATTATGTTATGCAAACATATTAGGCAACAAAGTATTAATTACTATCAACTCAGCCTAATATTTGTCACTTCAAAATATATAGCAAATCTGGTTAAAATAAAGCAAGATAGGGGAACAACATGTCCAGAAATACCTCCTTCATACTACTGTTATCTCATATATATGTATGTAGTTGCTTTTTAGTTCTAGTTCGTTCAATAAACATATAACAAAACCTAAGAAAAATAAAAAGAAGAAAAGGAAGAAAAACAAAACTCAAATCTTTATTCAAATCAAAAACAGGAATTCTAGACAGTTTCAAGTTTCAGATAATCAACATCAAATTTGTTCTTTGTTCAGAAATTGTGCAGGTGAGTAAACTTAATTTTTAAGAGTTTTAAAGTTAATTAAATAGTTCAATCTTCATTTATAAACTGTTTGTATATGCTTCAGTTTGCATATGTTTTGAGATGCTCTGTGTTCTCTGAAATTTGGTACAGGTTTCATATTTGAATCAAAACTCAAGATATTCTTATTTTAATCATTGATATACTTTGATTTCTCAACAAACAAGATGCTAAACTTCAAATAAATATTTTTAAAAGTTTGATTTAAATCATCTTCATCAAGCACACCACTGTAATGTTGATGTTCAGGTAATTAAGTAATAATTGAAAATATTCGATTGTGCAAAATATTGATTCATGATTATATATTGGATTCATACTGCAAGATGTGATTTTTAAAACAAAAATCAAGATTTATAGATTAATATTCAAAGAGTAGTTTGGGGTTGAACTAAAATTGCACTTCTTCCTATTTCAAGTGATCGATTCAATTTTAATTGATGAAACTTGAATTGAAGCATGTTTATCCATCCACGATCTCGGGAAAAATGTGAAACAAATAATTTATTGCATGAATTAAGAAATCAAGGTCATTTTAGGGTTTATTTGCAGTTTTTTTCATCACTGTAAACGCAACAAATTCATCGCCTGTAACGACCCCGGATTTTTATGAATTTAAATTGATAATTTAAATGAATTTTTGAATAAAAAATTGTAAAATTAATTATAAATGGAAACGAGTTTCCTCGATTCAAATAGAAATTATATTAAGTCGTATGAATTTGAAAATTTGTATATATGAGAATATATATGTATATATTGGATTTTAAATAAAATCTTAAATAAATGATTTTGAAAAATAAATAAATAAATTGATTTAAAAATTTATAAATGATGATAATTTGAGTTATATAAAATATATGTGTACAAAGAGAAATGTAAAACAATAATTTTTAAAGTAAAATTTATGATAAATATTTAAACTAAAAATAGAAGTAAAATAAATATTTGAGTTATAAATAGAGATAAATAAAAGTTAAGTATGGAAACAAATAAATATATAAAACATCTATGTACAAAACAAAGTTATGGAATTTCAATTATATTTTAAAGTAAGTAGACAAAATAAAATAAACATAAACAAAACAAAGTAAATACAAACAAATATAAAAGTTTTAGTATGCAAAGAAAAATAAAATAAAATAAGAGCAAATAAAAGTATTCAAACAAATAAATAAGCAAAGTAAACAAAACGAAATAAAAATAAAATCAAATAAAAAAAATAATAATAAACATATGCATAAATAAGTACAAACAAAACATAACTAAAATAAGAGGTACATAAGCATGGGCTGTAAACATAAAAGAATAAGAAGCATGGGAACAAAGCATCTTCAGCCACCCTATTAAGAAGATAACTCGGCCTTATTTTTGTGCCAAGAAATGAATATATATTTGTACAAGCAATTAATGCATGACCTTATAGCACACCATACCACATCACCTCAGCCTCCATAAGAAAGAAATATCCCTGACCAAATAAAAGAAAATCTTGTACCTGCACACCTCTTTCTTTCTATATGTGTACAGCTTTCGTTCACAAGGCTGAGCATACTTGTAAACATTTTCTCAAATTCTTCAAACATTTTCAAAGCTGTAATAAATATCAAGCATGCAAAGAGTTCAACTTCATTAGCAAAGCAAAATTCCAAATTTACAGTTCCAGGAAAATAAAAGAAAAGCCTGTAGTGTTCTTTGTTAACTAAGGTGAGTAACTTCAATTAAAAATGCTTAAGTATATTTATATATTATTGATTGATTTATGCCTGAACTAAATATGGAAATGTGTTCATATATTGTTGAATGATTGTGTGAAATGATGCCTGTATGTTTATAGCTTGAAATACACCTCTGTATATTAAGTTTTCAAGTTCATGCTTTATTTCAAAAATCATTTCTGGTTGCTCTATGGATTGTTAGGACTTAGTATCTTAACAAGATATGTTCGTTTGGCCATAAAGTAAATTTTAAATTGTGTATCTTAATTAAATAAAGAAACATTGTTCTGTAAAAAGACCAAGAACAGTTGATGATTGATATAAGTGAAATTTTAATCATTCTAAAATATAAATTCAGGATTATAAATTGAATTCCTATCTGAAATTAGGATTTTTAAAAGTAAATTTACATTTTATAGTTAAGTATTGAATTGGCATTTCTGGGTTGATTTTTTTGGGAAGTTTGGGTTGTCTCGGCCAGTATACTCGATTGGAGTGGCTATGGTTCTTCATGGAGGTGGAGAAGTAACTGGAGAGGCCGAGAAAAATAGTGGATGATGATGAAGTTCATCAGAGAAGTTGCGGTGGTGGGTTCCTTTTCCTAGACCTAATTTTTGACTGTGTAATTGTTTGGGGTCGGTTCGTATGCATCGAAGCGTCGAGTGCTTCGGGGTTTTAGGTGTTGGTGGCTTGGTCGTAGGCGAAGCTGTGGCCGGAGGTGGAAGGTCGCTGGTGGTCGGAGCGTCGTGGGGGAAACGTTGACAGGTTGGGCTTTCGTTTGCAGTTCGAGTTCCAGGTTTGGATCATAAGAACTCGATTTTGATTCGAGTTGTGGTGATGGGTTCGGGAGGTCGTGGTCGTATCTGGTGATGGTCGGCGTCGTGTTGGAGTTCCAGTAGGTGGCCGGAGGTGGATGAGGCCATGGTGCACGTGCACCGTGCCCATTTCGGTGTTGAAGCATCAGTGGGTGGTGCAGGGTTTTTGGCTCGGGGAATACGCGAGTTATTCGAGTGGATGACTCGAAGTAAAGGAAGGAAGGACTCAAAGTAAATTCTGGTTTTCTCGAGTCAGTGTTGTTCAGGCATTTGAACTTGTCTGTTCCAGGCTTTAAAACTTAGTTCAAAATTCAAAACAGGATTTAAACTATGTTTTAAATGTAAAGTTAGAGTATAGATTCAATTGAATTTTTGAATCTAGGGTTTTAAAATGAATTTGGATTTTAAATCAAGAATTTTAAATCAAGGTGTTAAAAGCAAGTTTAAATCAAAGTTAAATTTATAGATTCAAGTTTTCATGAATTCGAATCTGAATAAATCAGTTTTTTTTTAAATCTGAATGTTTAAATTAAGTAGTTAGATTAAAAGCTTTTTCTTATATAAGTAATAAGTGTTATTTACATTTATTTTTAAGGATTTTTGATTGAATTGGATCAATGATTAAAAGAATGATCATTTTAAATTTAAATTCAAAATGTAATTTAAATTCAAATTCAAGAGTGTAATGTTTTACCACTTTAATGCTAATGAAATCATTATAAAGAAATGAATTATCTTAAAAATAATTAGAAAAAAAAATATATAGGATTTAACCAATAAGGAAATTAAAGAATGATTTATTTAATTTTACAAATAAATAATTAGATTAATTTATAATTAGAAATGATTAATAATAAATTAATCTAAGATAATTTCTTAAGAAAGTAATTTAAGAAATGTTATTAGAAAATGAAGATAATTAATTAAGGATTATTTCATAATTAATTAATGTGATAAACATTATGAATTAATTAGATTAATTCATTAAGATAATCATTGTAAATTGTTAAATGTAATTACTTAATGAAAGTAATTAAGGATTTATCACTTATTGTAATTAAATTTGGATATTTTGATTAATAAAGTGAATTAATTTAGTTTAATTAATTTAATAAAACCATTTGATAAATTAATTTATATCAAATGATTTGGAATTAATAAATCAGAATTGGATAACAAATTCATAAGTAATTAATTTAATTTAATTGGAGATAAATTGAATTAATTAGGATTAAACAATCCTGTTTATAAATGATTATTGAATGCTTGACCTTACTTATGAATGATTATATTGTATGAAATGCCTTGAATTGATTATCCTATCTGATCTGTGATATTTTGTCCTGTGACTGTGTATAAATTATCCATTCATTTACATTGTTATATTATCTGTGAATCTGTGAATGGGCAATAAGCTTTATAGTTATATCGCTTATCAACTTTATTCCTGTATTCTGATCTGTGATGATCATATGATGTTGCACTACTGTGTATAACCCCTGGACCACACCATACACACACAAATAAGGATTTCACGAGGAAATCGATTAAGTCGCAGATTTTTGAAATAGTTAAATTTGAATTTTTAAATTCAAATTTTTTGGAAATGGAATCGGAATAAATGTGAAAAGCTTTTGGAATGGAATTTCAAAATAAAAATTTATTTTTAAATTACTTGATTAAGTTTTGGAATTTAAATAATGTGATTTAAATTTAAATTCAATACTTGAAATTGAATTCTATGATTTGAACTAGGGATTAACGATATTATACTAGTTATATATGAGTTAAACCATTTTTAAAGTATTATTTTTGGGAATTTGAATTTAACCCAAGGATTTCAACTCGTATAAATGAATCAGATTTCCAAAACGAAAACTGTTGTTTTCAAATGATAAACACTTTTAGATAAGAACTGAGATTCCAGTTAATTAGGGGAATTTCAAGATTGAATAGAGAAATGATTTTCCTAAGTTATGAATGAATTCTTTTTGAAAGTTATGAATTAAATCTGTTTATTTTTAACAGATTTAAATTGATGATTTGTTTAAATCAAATTGAAATGAAATTGTTTTGAAGACTATAAGTTAAATCTTTGATTTAAAGATTTAACGAGTTAATCAAATTGAAATGAAAATTGATTTGGAAAATCTGTGAATGAATCTTTTATTTAAAAGGTTAAAATGTGAAAAACAGTTAAAGGTTGTGAAAATGAACCTTTTTGTTTAAAGATAGAAAATGGTAATTTGTTAAGCCATTTGAAGAAAATTTTTGGGTAATAAGTTGTGACTTAATTGAAATCCCATTATCCATTTGTTTTTGAAATATCGTGCTCACTATTCGGTTTAGCCGGGAAAGGACCTTTGTGTCGTATAACCCATTCCGAATAAGTGATTCGACGTTATGGATAGCATTTGAAGACCGGTGATGAAGACCGGGTATTTGCGAAAGCGATAGGATGACCTATTGATTGTTTCTGCACCGAGTCGCGCTGGTATAGAAACTCCCTAAGTGATGGGAAATCCGATCGGGATTGTGAATATCCGGATTGTAAGGACTTCTTTGTAAGTGCCTTCGGTTCTGTTCGAGCCCGGAACAGACTTGTATGGATTGTATGTCTGACATTACAAATTGAGATATAATGCAGATTTCTTTCAAATATATTTCTGTTGGTGGCGGAGAATTTATTCTCTAAGCTTAACACCCTTCTCTGAGACGTACGAGCTCAGAGGTTATGTAGTTGAATGTTATCAGCGATATATTCCCAATTTGGTAATGTGACATGCTGAGTGTTGCTGTGAAATGATCATTGTGTTGATTATTTGTGATAGGATCATTTATTTGATCGTCTATCCTGGTGATCATTTCTATGATCATTTGTTGACCCAAAGCATGGCTTTTGTATAAAGTATGTTTTTGTGGACGTGACTTCGTCGAGCCTCACACCCCGAGAATGTTCAAAACAGGAAAGATGCAGCAAGGTTATAAGGGGTAGCGCCCTTTAGGGTATGTGCATTTCCTTCTGGAAAAGGGTGGTATCATGGTATGGAGCCCGGATACTTACTCATGTTGAAAACACTTTATGATTGTGTGAATTGATTACGAGCGCTCGGTTGAAAGGTCCCAAAGGACCGGGGGATGGCATATTCGGTCAGTTGTTACTCAGTTAGGGGTAACCCGGCCTTGTGTTGGTAGAGATCCGGTTTGGTTCTCGGGGATGTCCATCCAGAGGCATTCTCATGTGGCAATGGGAAGTTCCTTGGCCTGACCATTTGTTGGAAATCCAAAGAAACAATACGAAACTTGTACGGTTTTAGTTGTAGAACCTGCTATGGAATGTGGCGGTAACCTGCTATTGAACATAGTTAGCTATAGTAGGCATAGTTCGGAATGTCTATGTTGGCTAAGATTTATATTCTACTTTCGAAATAAATTTTTCCTACACTATGCACTAATAATAATATCAAATGTTCTTTTTAATGCGTATCAAGCATCTTTGACTAACATAAGGAGAAATCTCCTCCGATTCTGCTTTTGCATTGCGTGTGTGTGCGGGAGACCTTATGGTAGTCTCATTTTAAAAAAAAAACATTGCGAATTGACTTTGAAAATCTTTTGTTGAATGTTTTTAAAGATAAACTGTTTTTGTTGCTCACACCAGTCCCACGACTGATCTGGAGTTTATTGTTTCTTTCCTAAACTCTGGGTGCTCATTATTTTCTACACGAGCAGTCTAGAGTTAGGTTTTTCAGATAGTCAGATTAGTAGATTATCTGGAGTTAGTTCAGTCTTTGGACCGGACCAGACTTGCTTAAGCTTGGTGATATGTTATTGGGGTTCGAGCTTTTGCTGGATTGATTCTTGGAGATGGAGTTGCAGTTCTCGGAGTTCTCTTTTGAAGACTATCTTAGAATTATTGTTCCGCTGCTAGATGTTATCTATTTTCTTTTCCGCGGCTATTTTATTGTATCATATCTCTGATGTATATTGATATCTATTGGATCATCTGTTGTATCAGATATTGTATTAAAGCTGTATATCAACGTATTATTCTTTTATTCCGCTGTGTTAATTACTTAATGATTGTTATAAGCTCCGGCGATTCGGATTTGAACGGTCGAATCTATGGCATTCGAATACGATTTGAAGTATGGATGTCGATTTTCGAGCGGGCAAAATCCGAATCGTTACATCGCCTACACGGGTTCGAGCTTCATGTGGTTCAGGAGGGAGGAAGCTTATTGTGTCGTGGCGGTGTGGCTGGGATTGGAGCTCCTACGTCGGTCGGTGTGACGTTCGCAAGGCATTTGCCGAAGGTCTTGTTTTACAGTTTTTTTATGGAACTGTAAATTTTTATTTCGATCATTTGAGGACGATCTGGGTTTGGATTTCATGTTATCGCATGATTTGGGATTTGCGCAATGGGTTGACGTTCGCCAGTGACGAGTCATGCCGCCATGCACATCTACGGCGACGGGTTCTCGTGTTGTCGAGATTTTCTGCCTCGAGTCGTGCACGCGTTTTTTGGTTGGGGGCTTCAGGTTTGAAGTCAAGTTTGAGCGTGGGTTTGAGCCTGATTTCTTTAGGTGTTATCTTAAGTTAAAATTTAAACATATTGTAAATAAAAAAATAAAAAAAAAGAGAAGGAGAGAAGAAGAAGGGTGTGCGTACAGGAAAGGCGCGGGTGACTTTGGGGGATAACTCGAAGTAGTGCACGAGTTTTGAATAGGGGAGGTCTCGGGTTTTTAACAGGGAAGCCTCGGGGTTTATTTAATCTGCAGTTTTGTATTTTTTGTAAAGTAAGTGTTCTCAACCCAGTTTTAAGCATTTGTAACTTAATGATGGTTTAACGGTTAAGTCAAAAATTAACACAAATCTTAATTATTCTAGGTAATACATTAACAATATTCTAACACTTAGTTTATATTTTAATTTTGTAATTAATTTAAGTAAAAGTTAATTAACAAATTGAGTTGTAGTTAGTATTATAATTGACTTTAAATTTTAAAGGATAAAATTGTTAAAATGTCAGTTAAGTTGAATAATGATCATTTATTTATTAATTATATTAGAAAGAAATTAAGAATAACTACTTTATAATTGTAATCAAAGATTGATAAACTAATGATTAAGTGATAAGTAATTTGTAAACAACCACTTAAGTTAATTAATGACTGATTAATAACTAATTAATTAAGTAATTTAATTTAGAATAAATAAATGATTAATTAAGAAATTAGCAGCTAACAAAAAAGTATTATTAATTAATAATTAAGTTATTAATTAATGATTAAAGAATACCAAGGTTAAATAACTTGATTAAGAAAGTAATTAATTAAATAGTGTGAAATAAAATAATTAATTAAATAATTAATTAAGATTCAATAATTGATTAAGGAATGATTAATTTACTTAAACAATTTGAAAAGAAATACGTAATTAATTGTTGATTAATTTAAATAGGGTTAAGTGATTAACTCTCAGGTAATTAATTTAAATTAAATTAATTACAAATGAGAATTTAAGATGATTGCTTATAGATTGTTGTGTATGTGACATATCTGATTTGTGATATTTATTTGATGATAATTCTGTGATATTCTGTGATATGTTGTGATATATCTATGATGATTGTGTATGAATTATCTATGAAAAATGCTATGTGAATTATATCATTGAATTTAAACTGTTTAAGTTAATTAGACAACTTGGCCTTTAAAATGGCATTTGGACTTCGATGAGACCGGGATCAGGTGTCAATTTGATATTCCGAAAAGCACATCGATCCAATTTAAACGATGGGTCGTGACATATCAATTGGAGATCGAGATGGTGTTTTCAGAATGCAAGGGTTATCGTCGTTGACTCCAAGGGTGGTTCCAAAATGAGTGTGATGAAATAATGTCTTCGGTTTCTTTCGAACCCAGAACAAACTTGTATGGATTGAATGCTTCCAGGACATTGTCAGGCGGACGATGAGCATTCTAAGAGATATGTCCTGTAAAGGTAATCGCAGCCTCAAGCCTCATCAACCGGGAATGGCTAAAACAGGGGAGGTGCAGCAAGGTTAGGTGGGTCATGCCCAAGCAGGACAAGATATTCCCCTGTCTAGATGTCCCTTTTTATGTCGGATGCGTGGGCGGTTGCTAGCTACAACCGCGGGGTTTATCTCGTTCGTGACTGTTCAGTAAGGAATGGTTCCGGCCATATGTTGTAGGTGGTCGGGAGTGATCCTCGGTACGGTGATCTAGGTCCCGTACTGTGACGGGCGGTACCCCAGTAGCCCTGCCATTGTTGGAAATCCATTTTCCCTGCGAGACCCTACAGTTTTGATTTGTATTACCCACTTTTGTGGCTAGTAGCTGGAATTTAATAGATGTAACAATTTCGCCTATTTTCTATTTACTTGAAAACCCTAGACACTACTATAATATCACTGGATTTCCTAGAAAATGTTTTGGTTAGTGTAAGGTAAAAATTTACCCGTATTTATTTGTGGGGAGTCTTACGTGATACCTTTATTTTCAAATGTTTTTTAAAGTTAAATAACTTTAAATCGTTTACTCATACCAGACCCATGTCTGACCCGGAGTATATATTTTGTTTTTCATAAACTCTTGGGTACTCAAATTTTTAGGAGTAGCCAAGTGATAGGTTTTGGACTTAGGTTTCTGGAGGAGCTTGGAGCTGGAGTTTCCATACGTGTGTATATATATGTATATATGTATCGAGTTCCTCCGTGTTAGTTGATGTATACTGTATCTCGGATGTATATAGTGACAGATGTATATATGACTGCCATGTGTATTGATATTGTATAACCCTGATGTATGTAAATCTATGTGAAATATATGTGATATATTATATTTTGTTCCATTCCGCTGTGAGATTCTGATGTTGTTGTTCTTTCTTTCTCTTCTTTTCTATTTCCATCCCTTTCTTTTCTTAATGATGATACGTCTTTCTGGTAGTAGAAGGGCGGTCGTCACATATCCCTTAGAAACTAATTTGGCTTTAAACTTATCAATGGATCCATTTGTATTCAACTTTTTCTTGAATATCCATTTACATCCTATAGGTTTAGCGCCAGGAGGTAAATCAGTTAAAACCCAAGTTTGGTTTAATAGTATGTAATTCATTTCATCATTGGTAGCTTATTTCCAGAAATTGGAATCTTTGGAACTCATAGCCTCAGAATAAGTTTTGGGATCATCATCGACGTTCATTACATATTTAGTCACACTAAGGACTTCGTCCTTACTGCCTTCTAAAAGATATGTAATGAAGTCAGGACCACAGTCCTTCTCTATTCTTGCTCTTTTACTTCTTCGTTGTTCAGTACTATTATCTGCTACTGACACTTTCTTGCTTTTTTGAGCAGGAGCATAATCATCGTCATTGATATCATTAGTCATACTAGCCACAGCTAGTAAAGAAGTAGACTACTTAAGAAATCTGCTAGCTGAGATTCCTTTATAGGAAAAACCGATACCAGCTGTGTTGATCCATTGCGATAGTACCGTGCCTATCATAAAAGTACAGAATCATTATTACAACGGTAAGAGATGACAGATACGTCGTAAGCATAGCATCGTTAGCGATCTATTCTTCAGGAGCTGTTAGAGTGGATCACATACGCTGTGATGAGAATTTGTCCGATCCTTTGACGAAAGGACTGGTTAGAGCGAAAGTCCTTATAACATCTAAAAGAATGTGACTATTTCCCTTAGTTGTTGAGTCACGCAGAATGGAAACACACCCTAATGATTGGAGATCTCAAGAACTAGGTTCAATGGATAAGAACAAGTTGTGAAGTGATATGAGTTGCACATGCTATTTTCATATATTTAGAAGCATGTATTCCTAAAGTGATTAGATGATGAGTTAATAGAAACTCTTAATGAGATCTATACTCTATATAGAGTGGAGTACCTGCCTTCATGAGTACTCTTGATAGAGTCACTTATGATGCAGAAATGTGGTCGTTTCTATGGAATTTTGGGCAAAATTCTTATAGCATTCACTGAACTAGGATAGACATGCATGACCATAAATGCATGGGCTTATTTGATTGCATTCTAGAAAGTTTGTATGTGTTTGATGTCGAGAATAGAGTTCAAGGTTATGTGTCACTCTAGTAAAACTGAATTTTATTCACTATGCAACGGTTCAAGTCGAAAGACACTTTTGCTTATGCACAATCTTATGTTCTCAGAAACTGCTCGAAAAATATTTTTAAAAATTCAAGTAGGGAATTGTTGGAAATTGTGCTTATGAATTGTTTAAAAATTAAATACCTTGGAATAAGTGCATTTATTGCTTGAGTCCCACACCATAGGGATCAGGGATCATTGAAAGATACACATCTATATTAGTGATAGCTTGAATTTTTGTTTTTGTTAATTTGTAAAAGAAGTTAATTTGTTAGATCTTATTTTAAGTGGTATTAAGATTGGTAATATTTGAAAAGAGAAGTTTTGAATTTGTAAAGAAAATTTATTTGTTTCATGCTATATTTAACCAACACTATGATTTAGTAATATTTATGGAGGTTTATTTATTAGATTCTACATTTAATGGATATTAAAATTTGGCAATATTTACAGAGGAGAATTTTGAATTTATAAAAAAAGTTGGATCCAATTCTTAAATGATATCAAGATAAATGAGATTTTTTTTGCAGTTTATGATGATACCAAAAAATGTGACATCAAAGATATTATAACTATCATTAAAGATGTATTGAATTATCTAGAAGAATCTTTTACTATTTATATGTGCGTATTTGACATATTCTCATTTTAGTGAACTGGCAAACCTAGAATATATTTATTGAAATAATCAAGTTTTAACTTGGTTTGAATTGTTCCATTCCAGTGTTGAATAATAGGTTAGGCGCTTGTAAAATGAATGATATAGCTAATACTTGAATTATACATAAGTGAAGGACATTTTGGAAAATTCACGTTTGGATCAAAAGATTGCGCTTCTAAGCCCAACTATTAATAAAGATAAATAATGTATAATTACTAGTTATTATCTGTAAGCAATAATTATTTTTGTATTTTATAATTTATTATAACTAATTATTAATAATTAGTAAATTATAGTTTGCATTTATTAATAATTAATAATCAATATTAAATAATTAACAATTAATATTAAATAATTATTATTAAACAATTAACAATAATTAATGATTAATGATTAATAATCAACATTAAATAATTAATAATTAACTATTAATATTTAAAAAATTTAATTAATTTAATGATTTAATAATTAATATTTAATAAATTATTATAATTCACTATTTAATTAATAATTAATAATAATTATTATTAATTTACTATTTAATAATTTTTACTACTCAATAAGTAATTTACTACTTAATTTTTACTATTTAATATTTACTACTTAGTATTTAATGTTTAATTGTTAATAATCAATGATTAGTAAATAATAATTAACAATTAAGAAGTAATATTTTGTATTTAATGTTAACAATTACAAGTGATAATTATATTTAATATTTCAAAATATTGAAAATTTATAAAATAAATTTAAAATATTAAAAAAAGGTTTGAATAAAATTTTGAAATTGTCATAATATACAAAAAAATTAAAATTTTATAATATATTCAAAATTTTAGAAAATTCCAAAATGTTAAATAAAATTCAAAATTCAAAAACTATAACATTACTTTGCAAATTATTACTTTTCGTGTATTATCTTCTTTGACATGTACAATTTTTTTTGACACCAGTAAAGAAAATTTTCCTCCAATCCAAATTTTTTGGCTACAATCTCAAAATTTACCCGCCATGCCCCCTTATTTTTTATCTACACTTTCATTTTTCATAAAAATTTGTTTCTCTGAAATTCTCCTCCTCCAACAAAATCGGAACTCGCCTCCTCCAGATCCAAATACATGCACCCATTATTAATCCAAAATTCGCTTCTAATTCAATTTCTAACCGATATAATTTTCAACCATAGCCCTAAATCCTCCTTACCGTGCCTCATAATATGGACCTTCCTATTCCCCTCGTTGGTTAACCCCTTCCTCCCGTCTCTCGCCCTAGATCTACCATGTCTAAAAAAACGATGACTCAGCTAGCAGCTTCCTTTGAGCATCGCGTGTCAGCCTCTCAAACCAAATATGGCCATATTTTTGCAGCACCACAAAAGCTGACACCTGATGCTCCTGCTAATGCCAAGTCTATCCCGTGCGACGAAGTTGCTTTTACAATCCAAGGTAATTCACTAGTATGCTCTGAATTAACGTCCACGATATTGGGTTTAATTTTTATGGGAACAATTTACCAACTTGGTATTACTGCTGTAATTGAAAATTTGGCGGCTTCTGCTCCTATTAGTAGAGCAAATAACATTGAGGATGTGGTCAAATGACATTGAAGATGTGATTAACCCCTTGGTGACAGCACCTAATATTACTACTGCATTATCCATGCTTATTCGTCTATTTGCCTCCGAGCCAAAGTTCTAGATATGGGAACAATTTTAGGTTGAGTGGTTTTATTTGTTGAATTGGTTCGATTTACATCTATCTGTAAACTCCAATGCATACCCAATATAGTTCCGCCTATAAACCCAAATCGATTTGCTGAGTTGGTTATTAAATGCTTAATATAGCTTGCAAGTAGATTTGCTATATTTATTTGTAAGCATTAGCAAACAGATAAGCAAATCAATATAGCCTGCAGATCGATTTACTTATTTGCTTCTGCCTGTATATTCGGTATGCATTGGTATAAAGGTTCTAGTTGTTTTCTTTCCTTATTATACAAAGTGCACGGATATGTGCTTGTGAAGTTCCCTGTATCTCAAATTTTGGTTAATTTTTTATGCATTTTGAATGGTATTGTGGTACAATAATTGGAAATGATCAAATATGATTGTTTAATTCTATATGTCAATTGTGTCGAAAGTTACTATCATCTTTTCAACTTTGATGTGTTTTAAGTAAAAATTGTTACAACATAGCCTAACCAAAAAACATGAAAGTGATGTAAAAGTGCGAACAATATGAGTGTTAACTTTATCTACAACTTTGTTGGTCCCTCAATGGAAGCCTAACCAGACACACAACCCATCAAGAAAGCGGTGCACCCAATGTGGCTGCATAAAAAAAATGGTTCGTTGGCTCGATGTTCCTTGTACTGGCCACTCTTACTTGGGCCTTTCTCTTTGTCCTACAAGTATGTCTTACTCTTTCAGCAGTAAAAAACACACAGTATATGCAGAATCAAAAAACATATAATATATATAAGTATGTCTTGTGAGTAAGTGAAATTTTTGTTTATACAAGTATTCTCTTTGTTTTTATTTTGTTTATTTGCCTTTATTTTGTCTATGCTGTATCATTTGTGATACTGCCTTGATTGTTTTCCAAAACAAATTACATACAGGTCATGTGGCGAGCCGTGTCCCATAAGAACAACTAACATAGAAGTGAATCGAGGGAGGAAGTTCTTTTCATGCCAAAGTCGCAACTGCAGTTTCATTTGTATAGTTTGAAATATGGTCATGCTGTATGCACCTGCATAGGTAATTTATTAATATAGGCAGAATGTAGCATTTTTGTTATCTGTTTATTCCATGTTTCAGAAAACAATAACCCAATTGTATTGTTCTATTTTAATGTTAGTTTAGTTAGTAGTATGTCCTAAAAGCGGTTATTTAATTTGTTACATATATCTAACTTAATAACCAATCTTGTTCAAAATCAAAGGTATTTTTTTCTATTATATACTTAAATTAATGTAGGTATAATAATTAATATATTTAATTAAAAGTATATTTAATATAAAATCCGTAAATGATATGTTTTGTGATAGTATTATAAAGTGTTGTAAGCGTGAGTAATTTATAACAATAAAAATAAATATAGCATTTTAAATGTTCCTAGTCAAGATGCATCGAGACTGAATAGCGATGTATCCGTGATAATAAAGTACGCAACGCACTTCAAATGTTGGGCAGTGTATTACTCATGGTCGTTGGGGGAACCTAGAGGTTACGTACTGATAGTTATTGAATAACCATGGAACGGCCCACTTGATAGTTTTCTGTTGGTTAATATAATTAAGGTCAAATAGAAAATATCGATGCGACTGATTTACAAAATTCTCTCGACTTGAGAATACTGTGGATTTCAATATGAAAGCTTCGCTTGGATTATAGTCAAATCTTGATACATCGTTCCATCGAGTGACTATAGTTGGTCCGATGGAATTATTGAAAGTGAAGCACTATTCAAGAGAGGATTCGTCTTCTCAGTTATGTAAGTTTACTCACGGTCAACTCAAGTCAACTCAAAGTCAAAATCTCTAGTCAGGGATTTCGATTAATAATAATTGTTATTATTTAACTCAAGTCTTTGTGTTTGGACTATAAAGTCGAATATGGATGATATTGAAAATTTGACCATTACTAAATTTCATAAGTCCGAAGTGATATAAGTTTAATGAAGAGAATTGGTGTAAATAAATGCCACAACGTGTAACGCTTAATAAAGTGAAATGAGATTTTACCAAAACTGAATGAGCGATAAATTTAGCTATAACAACACACCACTTGCTAACTGACTTGTGAATGTTAACATTTGAATTTGTTGATGTTAATTGCTTACCGAATTTGCACTCAAGAGTTGCACATCCGAAATAATGAATTCTCTTTAGACCAAACGATTTAATTAGTTTATAATTGTTGTAAATAATTAAATTAATTAATATTTATGAAATTTTAATCATAAAATTTTAGTTTGATTTGAGAAATTAATAATGTTATATATTTTTATAATAGTTATAAATATATCGATCGATATGAGATATCGATAATAGAATAATTAAATATGTTTGTGTATATATTTAATTTGGGTCAAATAAACTCATGGAGCATGATGGTTAGAGAGGGTAGGCGGCTGGTTTGGCATAGATTAGGGGTGGCTAAAACATAAGGGATGGGTTAGAGATGTATGGATAAGATTGAGTAGGAATGGGTAACCTAATTGCTCTCTTATGTAACCATTTAAAACAAGATCCAAAACCCCAATTACCTTTAACTCTTGGCCGCCATTATCTTCTTCTTTACTGGTCGAAATTCATCTCAAAACAACTCCCCAAAATCTCAAATCAAATTCAAGTAAAAATGAAAAGCTGTTCGATGGTGAAAGGTTGGCGATTCCAGACTAGCAATCTGACGGATCAGGAGACATTCAAAGAAAGAAATTCATTATTTCAACGTGGACTCAAAGGCAACTGTAGCTGGTAATATTCATTTAAATTATAGATATAATATCATGTTTTATAATCTTTTAATTATGCACACCTTAATACATATGTATATATCATTGTTATATAATTAGCTAGGTTAGATTTTTATATTTAAATACTGTTGTCGCTATAAGATTGGTTATGTGCACAATATTTGATGTATATATTCATACTTTAATTATAATCAGACAATATATGTTAAGTAAAGTTTATTTTATTATACATATATATACATACATATATATATATATATATATATTTGTGTATAAATGCATAGACACTATTCATATAAAGGCATATATGATTATATACTATATAATATTGATTCAATTTTTTTCTATACTTTTTTATATTTATTATGAATTATAAGTACTAAAAATTAATGTTATATTATTATTATGTATTAATTATTAATTTTTTATGATTATACGACTTGATAAATTTATATAAAATAATTAATATTTCGAAAATTCAATTTCATAATTTTGAAAATTAATATTACATATCAGAAGCGTTGGGAAAATTTTCCAGATTTTTTAAACATTTATTTATATTTTAATTAATTAATTCAAATCTCGGTCGTATGTTGATTTTTAATTAAAAATAATTTTTATTTTAGAAAATCTGAAATTTTTTTTAAGTTCCTATAATGTTATCCTAATTTGTTTGAAATTTTAAAATTCGAACTTTTATCATATAATAATTTATTGTGGCCTAAACTATTAATTTAATTATAGAAAATATATATTAAAGTATTTAAATTATAATATCTTCAAATGTTAGTTAGTTTCGAACTAATTTTTTTAAAAAATTATTTATATATTTATGTATATACAATAAAGCATGAAATACCATTAGTAATATATATTTTATAAGTGTATGTATATATTATTAAGATAATTAGTTTATATTTTTATATATTATAAATTTATATATATATGTTTATGTGTGTATTCATATACATTTATTAATCTCTGTACATATATAAATAATTTAAGTTATTAATCATAATATTTTATATATAGATATATATGCGCATATTTATACATATTGTTAGCACTTGAGATATTGGTTTTAATGACAAAAAATGTAGGAAATCATATAAAATATAAATACTAATGTTTTATCAAGATATATAATATATAGTGGAGAATATTAGACAGATGATGATTTAAGAAGAATGTACAGTATCAAATCAGGATGTTGATATAAAGACTTAAGAGCTAGAGAATGAAGACTCATGGGTATCGAAGAGTTCAAGATTTCAAGATATTCCAAATAAGTTATAGAGTCATTGAATTATGTTAAAATTCTAATAGCACTTGATCTCTCTCTCATCTCTCTCTCTCTCTATATTTTTAAATATATTTTTCAAAACAACTTTTAAATATGCTAACGCTAAAAGTGCACGCTAAAACCCCGGTGTAAGTTGCCGTATATTGAAAGCACCACCCATTTGCACGGGAACTAAAAGTAAGCAGAAAATAGCAAAAACAGTAAAAGAGACAACAATGTTTATAGTGGTTCGGCTCAAAGTCAAGCCTACGTCCACTTTACATCCTTTATTGTTGATTCGATTACAACTCTTTCCATGATTCTTTGATTACACTTTTGCTACAATTCAACTTCAAGTTACAACATAATCAAGGCAAGAAATCAGAACTTCCATATAGATAAGCCCTTTGAATCCCTTTTGAATGAATTAGACCTATTCCCCAAGTTCGTTGAAGCGTCTTCGGTGTTCGGAATGTTGAAGAAGTCGAGAAAACTATAGAGTATTGGCCGTCCCTGAGGTATGCAAAAAGTCCCCATTTCCCTTGGAGTAGATGAGGTATTTATAGAGGAAAAACGAGTTAGGTCGGCCGGGACGACCTAAGGGTTAGGTCGTAGGTCGTTAGTGACCTATGTAGTAGCAGGAGAGGGAGTGGCGACCTAAAGAGTTACGGCATAGGGAGTAGCCTTGGTCTGTTTAGGTCGCAAGCGACCTAGTAGGAGAGGTAGTGTGCTAGCTTAGGTCGCGAATGACGTAGTTGGAAGATGCAGTATGTAGCTTAGGTCGCAAGCGACCTAACTTCGAAGAGGTTGTGCGGCCTAACTCTGAAGTTCACTAGGTCGTTACTCGTTAAATCGTTGGATCCTTTAGGTAGTTAGGTCGCTCGTCCCTTTAGGTCGTTGAATCATGCCTTCCTATAGGTCGTTAGGTCGCTCCCATTGATCCACTTAGGTCGCTAAGTTCATCGATTCGTTAGGTCGTTAGATGTTTTAGCTCATTAGGTCGCAGCGCATTAGGTCGTATCCCTTGCCGAATCTCTTTATGCATTAGATCGCATGCCTGTTGAGTCGCTTTAGCCTGTTGATCACTAGGTCATTGGAGCTTTTTGACTAGCTGAGTCACTTTGTTCGAGTAGCTGGGTTGCTTTGAGATGATCTATCTTTGGTTTTTCGATTAACCTTTTGGTATCACGGCCTCGCATAAAAGGCAGAATAACATTTGCCCCCCAAAACATGCCTTGCAGTAGGAAGGTGTGTTTTGTAATGTCATAAGTTGGATGTTCATATCCTGTTGATGACCTGCAAAGAAATTGACAGTTTTATATGACCTCAAATGACGACCGTTCGGGATCGAGCCATTTGAGGTTAAATGTGACCGTTCGCGATCAAATGCCTTACCTCGAATGACGACCGTTCGGGATCGATCCATTTGAGGCAAAGTGTGAGCGTTCTGATCAAGAGATTGACCTCAAATGACGACCGTTCGGGATCGAGTCATTTGAGGTGAGATGTGACCGTTCGTGGTCGGGGTGCTTGACCTCAAATGACGACCGTTCCGGATCGAGTCATTTGAGGTGAGATGTGACCGTTCGTGGTCAGGGTGCGGTTCGATGCGAATTGTGACCATTCGAGGTCGGGTACCGTTCGAGGCGAGTTGTGACCGTTCGAGGTCGGGTGCCGTTTTGTGATCATTCGAGGTCGGGTGCCTGTTCGAGGCGAGTTGTGACCGTTCGAGGTCGGGTGCCTGTTCGAGGCGAGTAAGTGTGCCCGGGAGGGGCTTAGTATTATCGATGCCAGGTTCACGTCGGGTAAGTTCCTGGATCGTTTGTGTGCCTATTCGAGCCGAATAAGTGTGCCCGAGGGGCTTAGTATTATCGATGCCAGGTTCATGTTCGGGTGAGTTCCTGGATCGTTTGCCAAGGTGATTTATTGTCATTCCAGGGCATGCTTTAGGACCTTTTGCGACCCCGTACATGTGTAAGTATCCCAGCCATCTCAGAGCATACCTAAGGACCACTCGTGATCCCGTACATGTGTAAGAAGATTAGCCAACTCAGAGCATGCCTAAGGACCGCTCGTGATCCCGTACATGTGCAAGAAGCTTAGCCAACTCAGAGCATGCCTAAGGACCGTTCGTGACCCCGTACATGTGTAAGTGACTTAGCCTTTTTGGATTTATCAAAATTCAATATTCATCCAACTGAAGAGTCTTAAGACAAAAATGTCTGACAACGTCAAATTCAAACATCAGAAGTAAAACACAAAAGCAGAGTAGTTACATCCGAGTGCAAACGCCTACATCGACACTATTTATAGTTGTATCAGAGCATGCCTTGGGATCGTTCGTGGTCCCGTACATGTGTGAACAACCTAGTTGTGTCGATGTAGATTTTTCCACTCATTCGTCATAACCTCAATTAACTAATAATAAGCCGCCGCCTCGATCTTGAGCCGTCTTCAGTTGGTGCAAGTGGTGGTCGTTCTTGTTCCACTGTTGCGATCCTCCTTTTCACATACTGTGATAGCAAACCATCCCAGATGTGCCCCTCAACTTCGTCTTTTAAGTGTCTACAGTCATTTGTGCTATGACCATTCAGCTCGTGGAATGAGCAATACTTATCTAATTTTCTCTCATTGTTAGTTGGATCTCTCCTTATTGGCTTTCGATAAGGAATCTATCCTTTGGTGTCTTGGTAGATCCGCTCTAAAGTCTCATTCAACTCCGTATATGAGGTGAATCTTGGTTCCCTTCGCGGTCGTACTGATCTATCGTTGTTATCCTCGGCCTTTAGTTTACCTTTGCTAGATTCTACACCTTTCTTAGGAGGATTTCCACCTTTGATTACATAAACGTCAATTCCTTCTCCTCCTTCTCTTTCGGCTTTTGCATCCTCCAACCGTAAGAATCCTTCAGCCTCGTGATAGAATTCCCCTAGATCCATGCGGGGATCTCTTGTCAGCGAATTCTTGAATTCTGCATCGTCAGCTATGCCCGACACAGCTGCCATCAAGACCATGGATGGATCTGGTTGATCCACCGATGCTGCGGCTGCATTGAGCCGTGTCAAAAAACTTCTCAAAGATTCCCCAGCTTTTTGTTTCAATGCTGCCAAGCTCATCGCATTTTTGGGTCTCGAAATGTGGACTCTGAATTGCCTCATAAACCTTTCAGTCAAATAACTCCACGTTCTGATAGATCCACTCTCCAGCTGTCTAAACCAAAGTGCCGCAATATCTGTCAAGTACAATGGAAAGTACCGGGCCATAACTTCCTCTGATGCCCCCCAGCACTTCCATATGCCTCATATATTTTGTCAGATGAACTGTAGGGTCTGTCCTTCCATTATACATATCCAACGATGGTAGCTTAAAGTCTGGTGGGTTCTTAGCTCGCCTGATTGTTGTGGTAAAAGGACTCCTATTCACATCCTCCAAGTCCTTGTTTACCAAGCCACCTCTCATAGCTCTTTTGACCATTTCTACCAATCTGTCGTTGTCTCCTAGATGTAATACTCATCCATTGCCTTCGGCCTGCCCCCCGAAGTCGCGAGGGAATTTTGGAATCTTTTCTCCTATCTGAGCTCGTGTTCCTCTGTCAATGCCATGTTTCTCGAATCCACCAGATGCTTTTCTCGGTATCGAGTCAGTGTGCTCTAGATGAGTCCCCCTAGCTGTGGTGCTGCATCAGATAGTCCTGCTCTATTCTGAACTCCAGTCGCTCCTTGATTTTGCGCTCCAAATTTTCCCAATCCGCTGAAACAAATTCTGGATCAACTCCTCTTGCCTTTTCATCATTGTCTCTATCTCATCCTAAGTGATGAAGACTGAAGTTTGGTTCTCTTCTGAGGAAGCCCCTTGACTCCCTTCGTGCTGACTTCTTTCTGGTCTCTGTCTTCTACTTGTTTTCTTCCAAGAGCCATAATCTCGGATAGACTTCTGGTTCTTAAAGAAAGTCTCTCAACAAATCTTTGTGAAGCAATGATGAAGGCGCTCTTGAGTTCAATTCTCAGTGAAAGCAAAATAGTTTTTAATTTCTTATATTTACAAATATTATTTTAAGTTTTTGATATTTTACAAAGTTATTGTTTTTATTAAATTTTGATTTAATGCTTTATTTTTCAAAAATCTTATCATATAATTTTACTCGAGTTTTATTATGATTTCAAAGTGTATAAATTATATTTAAGCATGTTTACAAAGTATCAAATTATTTTACAAAGCGATACATTTTCAAAATAATATTTTAAAGTGTTTTTCAAAATTACAAAGAATATGTCGATATACTCTACCCCTATATGTCGACATACAAGCCGTAATTTTCAAAAATCTAATTTCAAAAAAGTGTCTGTTCGTCGTATCTCTTCACGAACGATCATGATCGTTATTCCTCTATAAGTACCTGTCTTTCCAATGAATTTTACTATCAATTTTCATTCTTCTTCTCTACTCCTAATTTTTTTCACTTTCTAAACAAAAATATAACCATACCGTGTCGAATTTTGACCGAAATCAAACTCAATCAACATTAGTTCGATTCTCTATCATTTTCTCTCTGATTTCTATCATCTCTCTCACTCCAATCAAGATCAAAGTGCTATTCAAGAGTAAAAGGATCATTTATAATCAAGATTGAAGATCTGCGTCTGTAAAACTATATCAAATCAAACCACTATACTACAAGTCTATAGGGTGGATCGTGTAGTGTATATGCAAGTATATGTGACAAAATATATGATGCAACTAAAATAACATTAAAGGTACTTTTGGCACCGGTCCTTATTAAGTTTCAAAATTCACAAAATGTCCTTCACTAAATTTCAGTGTAATTAGGTCTCTATTTTTTATTCATGATTATTGCAGAGCATGATGCAACATTTCATAAAAGTTATTGACATTTCCGCAACTTTTCTATACACTGTGAACATAATGTATGAAAGTTGCTTAAATATAAGCACTTATTTATAAAAGTTGCAGACATTTCAGCAGCATTTATGTATACTATGAACACAATTTATGAAAGTTGCTGAAATATCATCATTATTTATAAAAGTTGCTGACATTTCAGCGATAATTTTTCTTTCTTTTTACAATGAAACTTTGATAGGGAAAGTTGCTGAAATACCAGCACTTATTTATAAAAGTCGTTGACATTTCAGCAATAATTTTTCTTTGTTTTTACAATGAAACTTTGACAGGTAAAGTTGCTGAAATATCAGCACTTGTTTATAAAAGTTGCTGACATTTCTGCAATACCCGCTTTACAATGAAACTTTGACAAGGACCCGTTTTACAATATAGAAGTACGACAGGGATGTCTTCCAACTTTCCACTAATATTAATCTAAGTAAATATAGAATAACCACAGCAGAATTTTATATTAGCTTGGACCTCCCATTCTACGTCTAGTCTCGAAGCTCCCCTTCGGAATTCGACTATCAAAAACCCTCGCTTCGCCCAGAGGAATAGGCTTGCTTACAATAAGTTTTTCTTGTCAAATGTGTGTTCTAGTATAACACAGATGTTGACTAATTAGTACAATTGCTTCCAATATATATCTAAAGAATATTGTATATGAAGAACTGATTATATGGAAGAGTGAACACAAGTAAAGATTGCAAGAGTGCAAAGATCAAGAATATATGATAGAGTATAGAATTAGAAAGCGTAAGTAAGTAAGTTAAGTTCTGTTCTCTTGATTCTTGATGCTATATATAGTTGTAGATAGGTATCTTGAGTAGTTGCATCCATTAGCGAATGCTCTAAAGTTGCTTCTTTTGATGGTGAAGAGTTGTGGCGAAGAGAAGCGGAGATGTTCATTCGCATGTGGTAGTTGCAATTCTTTTCCGAAGTTCGATTTTGAATTCAGACGTCTAGTATTTGTTTTAGATGTTTGATACTATATTTTTTTTGAACATAGTAGATTTTTAGATGTCTGAGTGCGATTACCAGACGTCTAGTCTAGCCTGTTTGTTGTTGCAGAGGAATTTTCCAAACGTCTGTCTTATGCATCCAGACATTTGATACAGGTGCATGTCTTTTTTTGTGCATCTTTTCTTTTGCTTCTTTGTAACTATCGACTTGTAGTCTCTGGTAGTGTCCTTTGAGTCTTGTTCTTGTCTTTCTAGTGATGTTGTTCTGGCAAGTACCTGTGTGTGTGTATATGTATATATTTGATTTTCGTTGTAAAGTTGTTGACATCGAAACCGTAGATTGGATTTTCTAAGATTCTCCCCCTTTTTGGTGATGACAACTATACAATGTACATAGATATAATTTTATAAATCTCCCCCTGAATATGTGCTTACCATTATTTCCCCCCCTTTGGCATTATCAAAAAGTATTATTATCTATAATTTAGATAGCATGTACACACTGTTAATCTGGAATTTTTTATAATTTCCGGAAGGTTATAACAATTTACTATAATTACGTAGAAGTAACAAACCAAAAAGCACCTTTTATAATCATTAATCACAGTAATTACATGCATAGTTTTTTGATTTCAATACAAAAGATGGAAACTATTAAAAAATATCTAAGGATATTTCGAGGAAGCTTTAGCTTGAGCATCTCCTTTATCTTCACTCTTTGAAGAACTATCTTGTTTTTTAGGAGATGATGAAGTATGTTCGAGAGGTTCTTTTTCCACTTCAAAAAGTTTAGAATGTTTTGAAGGAGGAGGAGAAGGCGTTGGAGTTGGCCAATCTTTCGAAGGTGGTGTAGTGCCATTGACTTATTGAAGAACCTCTTTTAAAACGAATAAAGTTGTTGAAAGCGATGATTCGACTATTGCTAGGCGAGAAGAAAATGCTGTTTCAAAGCTATCAATAGGCTTAGCCAATAATTTTTGATTTCTTGATAAGATAAATTGATTTTGGAGAGTTAAGTCTTGAGTACTTTCATTTGGATTGGTCTCAGTGCGAGTCTCCAAAATGTCATCTTGGCCTGGATAGTCAAAAGGTGCAGGAGGAGGAGTTTGTTCATGATGATATTCCTCTTCTTGTGAAGTTTGTGGTGGTTGTTGATGGGGTTGAGGCCTAGCTTGTCCAGCTTGCTGACGACGTTGCGTCTATTCGTCAAATGACATAAAATCCGGAGGATTTTCTGGTAAGTGCATAAGAGAAAAGAATTTTGTGGTGGCGCACTTGGAAGAAATCTCTTCAAAAGTCGATAAATACGGTGGAATGTTGCGAGCTTTCAAAAGACGCATGATGTAGGTAGGGTAGATGATGGATGAATGTGATCAATTCCAATAATGTTTAAGCTCGTCAAATATGAATTTCACTCAGTTTACCCTCTTTCCACTAAAGATGGCATATAGAGCTTTGTGCTCTAATTATGTTATTTGCTCATGACTGCCAAGGGGAGGAATGATTGTATTGATAATCATCCTGGTGAGGAGTCTTGCCTTAGGTCGTAAGTGTTTGGAAGCAAATCTTGGCATTTCACCTTCTCAAATTTTATGGGTAACATTATCTCTTGGTTTAAGACGCATATCAGGGATGTTATACAAATCTTCTCTGGAGTCGGAACAGCCTAGAGTATGGCCTATAATTCCCAGAGTTAGACGAATAGTGTTGCCGTAAACACTTGACCAAAGCCAATTATCATTGTTATCGGTATTCCATATGGCAGTGCTATCGAGATTAGCATCGAAAAGGAATATGGCGAGCTAATCGATTTGGACATTATTCCCAGCATTTTCACACATTTCATCCAAATCGTACATAGGAAACTTAAGCAAATTATAGAAAGGACATGTATGTAGCTTTTTCTTCTGAATATCGTCATACCTTTTCATTGAATGAAGTACTCGATTCATCCATCTCTTAATTTGATCATGAGAGCACACTTGCGGGTTGGAGGATGTAGCTTGCTCTTGCTTTCTTTTAGAAATTTTAGGGTTTTTAGTTTTGGGGGCCATGAGATCGAGCGAATTTATAGAGATAGCGATATGGAGAGTTAGGGTTTTGGATACGAATGAGAAACGAAATGTGCGGTAGAAATTTGGGAAAAATAGTCATTATAAGGTTACTAAAGGTTGTCGATTGAATTTCATACGTCTAGGAGCGAGTCAGATGTCACGACCCAATTTTTCGACGCTTGAAAATCGACTTCAATACATCCACTGTATTAATTGCTGAATAATCGAATACCGGAAAACCAGACCGTAAGAGAAAGAAGAAGGAGGTAGAAGAAGAGAAAACAAAACAACATCAGAATCTCACAATCACAGCGGAATAATATACAATAGATAAATGACTGATCTTTATACAAAAGAACTGTAATTGTTTTATATATATATCATCAGAGTATAACATCAACAAAAGCACAACACTGGACAGTTATGATAACTTGTCCACACAAAGCTGAATATACAACATACCATACACAGCGGAAATAAGTCAGAAATGATTATAGAGACTTTGAGAAGATAGAAATCATTCTACAATGAATGGATGTTGCATAGGACATACAAAAGAGTTACTTGATAAAAGAAGATATGATTCAAGGTTGTCCACTTGCAATATGGTGTTTGTTAAGACTTCTCCGTTGAAGAAAATATTTCGATTTGATAATAAAGGGAAGTTGACACTATTTATAGGACCTTTTTCGATATTCAAGATGATTGGAAATCTTACATACATAGTCGAATTAATTTAGAAGATGGCGAATGTGCACAACGAGTTCCACGTTTCGCACATTTGGAAGTTTGTGCATGACTCAAGTGTGGTAGTTGCAGCAAATCAACTAGATTATCTAGAAGTTGAACCCGAAGCATCGAGAGCTCGTAAGTCGATACTATGGCCGAGAAGAGTACAAAGCAATTTTACAGTTAAAGCGCCTAACTATTCCATCGTGGTGAAAGTATAAAACGGTATAGCAAGGATAAAGTGGGGATATGGTAGAGAATAGCAGAGGTGCAAAAAGCTTCATTGTATATAAAACCAATTATTTAAAGTTAATTTGTTCTCATTCACATTATGTTTAAGAAAAAGGACCATTGTTTAATATTATATAACAAAACTAAATAATATCATAATTTATGCAATTTAGATTCAGCGACTGTAATAGATTTCTAATTTATTTTGTGTGCTTATGCCCTAAAATTAGGTTTTTATCATGATTTTGTTGACTTGGTTCAAAAGAGAACTAGTCAAATCAATCTTTTTATATTAATTTTGCTAAAACAAGTACTAAAAAGGCCTTGATTTAGTAAGTTTAGTGGAAAATAGAAGTAGATCTACTATTTAATGGCGTTATATTGAAAAAGCGAGGTAATCGAAGAATGTAACACACTATAGTAGGGATTTTGTAGGGTTTTAGCAGGGTTTTAACTACACAGTGAAGCAGAATATGAAGAAGACTATAATGCCTTTAAGGTTTAGCAGAGTGAAAGAGAATGCGATAACATTAGAAAGGCCGAGGAGAGCATGAGTACCACTTATCCAGAGTTCTTTACTTAGTGAGTTTCAATTTTCACATTTACTTTCATACTTGGTATTTTGTTTAGTTGTTAGTAGCATGCGCATTATTAGGATATTAGTGTAGTCTGATTATGTGTTATGCTTGTTATTTCTTATATTGGCTATGTTTGTTTGACGTTGGTTGAATTTCGATGGAAAAATTCATAAAGATGGGAGAAAGTAATAACCCAGAATTCTAAATATCGACGAATCATAAAAATATAATTTTCATAACATGACGTCCTTAGAATTGTAATAAAACTTTGGGTAGCATTACGTTTGGACATATTTGTCTTTTATTATAGTTTGTGGACATTTTCGGCCTAGAAATCTTTCATTGGCTATAACATTTTATATACCTAGAAATTTTTTATTGGCTATAACATTTTATAGAAGCCTAATTAGGTCTGGAACCAATTCCGAATGAAAGATACGATTATTTGCTTTTCTATAAAGTGATCATAATAGTAATTCTACCAAGCAATTCAGCTGATATCACAATTTTAAGTTTTAAAATTTTTAAGCAGATTTTAGCATAACTAACCTAAGCCCAATAATTACACTATGTATTTTAGGATTTGTACTAACAAGCAGTAGAGGCAGTCTTAAATCACTTTACCGTCTTCCCAAAATTAATCTAATCCTTCATTGACTCCATCCCACACCAAAATCATCATTAATTCGGTCCAAAATGGTTAAATCAAGGGATTAAGGCTAGATTAGTAAGAAGATCAATTAGAGATTAGTAAAATCGGCACTTTTAAAAGGGATTTCTTATCTAGACATAATGTGCTAGATTTGTATTGTTTTGTGTGATTTACACTGATTTTACATCAATTTGTGAGTGATGTACCATCTCACAACCTGTTATATATGTTTTTCAAGTTTAAACATGTTTTATATCCAGCTTCCAACTCAAAATATGATTTTAGAACTAATTTGAATTTGAAAATTAAGTACAAGCAAATTAAAATGTTTTTAAAGAAATTTAGATAATACTTCTATGCTTTGATTGATCAAACAAGTGTTAGGATAGAATTAGATGGAATACTAGTTGCTTTGCCATGATATAATTCTTGTTTTAATGTTTGAACCTTTTATTTGCATATTTGAATGGATGAAACGCTCAGAAGAGTGAATTTGGGATTGGAATCATTTATATAGGTTAATGTCTTTGTCTAGAAGAAATAGCTATTCGATGTGCTCTCCGATTCGATTATATGAAGGATGGAAGATCCATAGCAGTATAACAAACTTTGATGGATCAGATCTAAAGATTTTAGAGTTAGACTGTTGCATAAGGAGACACATAAAATAAAAGGAGTCAGAATAAAGCTGGAGCGGTATAGAATTGGCCAAGGAAAACTTAGCCAAATCATGGCTAAGTTAGATGGATCAACATAAACCATATGGTTTGGCACCATCCCATGTTTTTTTGGAAAATTACACGAGGGAAGCACGTTGATGATCTGGGCTATTTGGAAAATGACACACAGTGGGACTCGAAGCACTTAAAAGCGAAGGCTTGGTGTGATGCCCCAACTCCAATGATCGAAATATTAGAGGGAGTATACCGTACGATAACCCGGATCAATGGGCATGGAAGGAGCGATCTCTTGTATAACTGCTTTGATTCAACATGGATATGTTTTAATACCTGAATACATATGAAATAATAGGTATTTCATCTCGATGCAAGGCAATGTACATGAGTTATAGACTTGAATAATACAATATTAAAGACAAAGATAAAAAATTTCCAACTAACAGAATCAAAGGGAATAAAATAATGAACTTTATATCGTTTTGAATATTCTAATACATCATCTCATGTATATATACAACTTTACTCGATTATAAGCATGGATTTGTTATTATAGTCAATGCCCATGAGTAATTTCAATTAAGCTCAATATCAAAACCACTGTAAAAAATATGTTTACAAAGTGATTTTGTTCCAAATCATTTCAAAAAAATTGCTTCAAAATTGATTTCCAGATCACTTTATGGAAATTACTTTATTTACAGAAATCCCATATATTTAGAAATCCTGTACTAGAAGTCCATTTTGTAAACGATGTCAAAATACTAGTTTTATATACAAATAATTTATCAAAACCAGGTTTTTTCCTAATACTGTATAAACCAATCTTTGCAAATAGTTTATCAATATATTTCCCAACTTGTTTAAAATAAATCTTTGCAATTTATTTCTCAGATCACTTTGCAAATTAGATTTATCCTAAAATGCCCGTTAGTAAAAACCAATCCCAAAATATTCGATAATCTCACTAAAACTAGATTTCAAAATATAACACGGTTTCACCAAATCTAGTTTAAATTAATATCCTCATCAGGTGAATGCTCCTCATAATATATCACAATAAGTCATAACCTTGACGACCCAGATTTTTGCGTTTGAAAATCGACATCCATACTTCAACTCGTATTCGAATGCCGTAAATTCAAACGTTGAATCCGATTCGCCGGGGCTTATAACACGTTAAGCACAACAACACAGCGGAAGAAAATGAATAATATCACTGATACACAATAGGTACAACAATTGATATAATATTAAAATTCAATGAATATCAATACAAATCAGAGCCAAAAGATATACAATAGCGGAAGACAACACCAGAAGATGGTCTAGACTTTGCAACCATCGATAGTAGAAAGATATCTCCAAAAGAATCCAACACCATCCTGCAACTCCATCTCTAAATTCCAAACTAGAAAGTGAGAATCGCCATCCATGCTGAAGTGAAGCAATTCGATCCAAATGTGATTGCCAATATCCAGAGATTGAATGCTATCAAATCTACACCTACTATTCGTATCTGAAGAACCCAACTCTAGACTGCCCGTGTGGTAAATTGTGGGCACCTAGAGTTTAGAAAGGGAACAATAAACTCCAGGTCAGTCATGGGACTGGTATGAGCAAATGAAAACAGTTTTATCTTTTCAAAACAACAACAAAAGAATTTAAAATTGAAATCCGTAATGCTTTTTGAAAAATGAAACTACCATAAGGCCTCCCGCCGCACACACCATGCAAACGCAGAATTGGAGGAGATTTCTCCTTATGATAGTAAAAAACGCTTGATACGCGAAACCATTTGATATTATTATTAGTGCATAGTAGAAAACATTTCGAAAGTATAATATTAATCTTAGCCAGCAGACAACATTTCGTCGTATGCCTACTATATCTACTATGTTCAATAGTAGGTTACCGCCACATTCCATGGCAGGTTATACAACTAAAACCGTACAGGGGGCGTATTATTTCTTTGGATTTTCCAACAAATGGTCAGGCTAAGGAAATTCATATTGCCACATGGGAACGCCTCTGGAGGGATGCAACGAAAACCTACCCGGTTCTTTGCCAACAGAAGGTCGGTTTCCTCCATGTCCGGTAGTAATACCTAAAGATATGCTATTCACGGTCGTTTGTAACCTTTATACGAGGGCCTTCAACACCAACAACCACAAAGAAATGTATTTGTAGTAACCACATAGGTTAAATATCTGGGCTCCATACCATGACACCATCCTTTTCCAGAAGGAATGGACATACCCTAGGGGCGCGATCCCCGCGACCTTGCCACATCTTTCCTGTTTTGACCATTTCCAAGGAGTGAGGTCCGACGAGGTCTCGTCCACAAAGCTACGCTTTTCACAAAATCCATGCTTTGATCAACAAATGATCAGCAACACACTACAGCACTCAACATGCCACACTACCAAATTGGGAATGTATCACTAGTAACCATCAACTACATAACCTCTGAGCTCGTACGTCTCAGAGAAGTGTGTTAAGCTAAGAGAATAAATCTCCGCCACCAAATAGAAATATATTTGGTAGAAACCAGCTTTACATCTCAAAGTGTTATGTCAGACACACATCCATACAAGTCTGTTCTAGGTTCGAACAGAACCGAAGGCATTTCCAATGAAGCCCTTGCAATTTCGGATAATCCCTAGTCACGTCCGGACTCCCCATCACAAAGGGTGATCAAATCTCTGTACCTGGGATCAGCCGGTGCAGAGACATTTGACGAACAATCCTTTCGCTTTCAAAAATACCCGGTTTACACCACCGATCTTCAAATGCAATCCATATACGTCATTTCGTTATTCGGAATGGGTTATATGACACAATGTCCTCTCCCGGCTAAACTGATTAATGAGCGCAATATTTAAAAAAAAAACATACGGATGTGGGATCTCAGTTAAGTCACATCTTTAAAACCTAAAACAAATGGTTTAAATCAAATTACCGTTTCAAATCTTTAAACAAAAAGATTCATTTCACAAAGTTTACCGAACTTTCATAAAGATTCATTTACGGTTTTTCAAAACAATTTCCTTTTCAAATTGGATTAACCCATCCAATCATTAAATCAAGGACTCAATCTATAGCTTTCAAAACCATTTCCAAAGGTTCATAGCTTTCAAAAACAATTCTCATTTCAAATCTCTTTTATATAAATGGTATACCATTTAAAATCCTCTTCAATTTCAAAACAAGGTTCAACCATCTTTCACAAAGATTCATTCACTGATTTCAAAACAATTCACTTTCAAATTGAAATCTTTATGACATAAACTGGAAGTTCTTTCATTATGTGAAACCTATTATTATTTGAAAACAAATAGTTTTCGTTTCCGAAAAATCCGATTAAATTTATACACGTTAAAGCCCTTCAAGCATAATACTTGGATTAAATTCAAATTCCCAAAACACTACATTTAGAATGGTTTAAAAACCCATATAAACACATTTATAACTTATATAACCTTTTTAAACCATAATTTCCAAATATAGAATTGAATTTTGAATTTTGAATTTAAATTCAAATCAAACTATTTAAATTTCAAAACCTTATCAAGTCATCCAAAATAACTTTTATCTTTAAAACTTCTTTTCAAAAGTTTTTCATCTTAATCCAATTCCATTTTCAAAACCGTTTGGATTTAAAACTCAATTTTAAAACTAATTCAAAAATCTATGACTTAACCAATTTCCTCATGCAATCCATATTTGTGTGTGTACAGTGTAGTCCAGGGGTTTTACACAATAGTGCAACGACATCAATCGTCACAGATTCAATCATATCAATATCGTTTAGCGGTATATTCCTATAACACTTACATTTATTCACAAATTCACAGATAAATGTGTCACAGATAAAATGAATAAATAAATAAATTACACACAGCTCAATTCACATAACAGAATATTACAATCCAGAGATCACAATTAATTCAAGGCATTTCATACAATGTAAACATTCATAAGCAATCCAAGCATTCAATAATCATTTATAAACAGGAATAGTTAATTGTTTAAATCCTAATAAATTCAGTTTAATCTCCAATTGAATAAATTACTTATGAATTAATTATCAAATCTTGATTAATTAATTACAAATCATTTGATATTAATGAAATTAATCAACCTTAATTATTTAGTTAATTACCTTTAATTAATCACATTAAATTAATTATCCTCTTATTAATTACTTTAATTAATAACCTTTAGTTACTAAGTAATTATCCTTTAATTACTCAATTATCCTTTAATTGGTTATTCTTAATTAATTATCTTAATTAATTATCTTAATTAATGAACCATTAATTAAAATAAATCACCCTGATTAATTATCCCTTAGTTAATCATATTAATTAATTTAACCTTTAAGTTAATCACATAATTAATTAATCCTTAATTAATTACCATTAAAATGATTATCTTCAATTAATAACCTTTATTTATTAAGTAATTGTCCTTTAATTACTTAATTATCCTTTAATTAATTATTCTTAATTAATTATTGCTTAATCACTTGATAAATCAACATCTAATCATTAATTAATTATCCTTAATTACTTCCATCAATTTAAAAGATAAACCATTTATCTTTATTATTTAATCCTTATTTAATAACCTTTGGAAATAAATCATCATCAATACATTAATTAACTTAATTACAAAATTAAATTTATAAACTTTAAAAATAAGTTATATAGATTAAAACACTTTTAACTTAATAAATATGAAATAATTTATTTTTAAAACAATTTGATATTAAATTAAATAATCACCTAATATTTAATTATTCAAATCAAGATAATTTAATTTCAAAATACATTTGCATTTATAGTCTCTATATTTTAAAATTTGGCTTTAAAACCTTATTAAATATTTTTATGAAAACTTGCTTATTTTCATTTAGCTTTGAAAACTTTGATTTACAATTTGTTTTTAAACTTGAACATCTTCCTTTTTCCTTTGAATTTTTAAAACCCGGAAATTTATTAACAAACCGAGCCAAACGCCTGATTTTCCTGGGCACAACTTCGAGTCACCCCTTCTTTTATTTTCCCCGAGCCCACACTTAAATCTACTCGAGCCAAATTCAATTCTTCCCGAGACAAAACCGAGGCCACCATTTCTTATTCTTCCCAAAGCAAATAACTGATACTCCTCACACACGTACACGTGCATAGGCGAATCGATCGCCTTTGACCATCGATGTCAACGCCGGCATATCGACCACAACCCACACTCTCGATTCCGACTACCAAAGCCTCGAACAAAATCAAAAATTGAATTTGAGCAAATCGATCACAACCTGGAACCAAACTTCCCAACAAAAAAGGCACGCCGACGATGATCTCGGTCCTCTGAGATCATGCCATCACTGTCAGAACCGCGCCACGTCTCGATGCCTTGATTCGTTCCCTCGCGATCTATCCCGATCACCCCACGATCCCAAAAATCATCATCGACCCAACTGACTATCAAAACCCTAAACTCTCGTCGATACGCCGCCTCTTCCATTAACAAATATAGCTACTATTTTTCCAGTAATCCCTGAACCTCCGGCCACCTTCAGCTTTGGCCTCGACGAAGACTTCGTTGTGAATTGTCGGAAATTGACCAAAATAGCAACTCTGATCAACTCAGCAATTCTCACAACCCATACTCTTAAAAATCTAAGTTTTCTGACCAAAATTCATCATTTACCATTTCAAAACAGCTTATCTAATCAAAATTCGAAAATAAATCATTTGAATTTCTGACAAATATTGTTCATCACTGTGATATCTGAATTTCAAAATATTTTCTAAATATTTCTTCTTTGAACCATTTTTAAAATTTAAATTATAACATTATAGACAACATTCATTTAGACATTATAATCAAATTTTTGTTATACGAAGAGATATGAATTTTTTTCTTGAATTGGGTTTTTAAACTACAATTTTGAGAATAGAGAGATTCCTGTACACACAGTCACCTATATACACACATACAGGCATGTTTGCATCCATGCAAGCACATTCAACAAACAACATTCAATACTAATCACATGAAAAACCAAAGTATAAATGGGTTTAAGAGTTTGCTCACTTGCTTTGAAGTAGAGAACAGAGTACAAGTCTCTGTTTTGAGTTTGCCCAGGCATTGTTCTGATTTTTTGATTTGTTTGATCTGGAAGCTTGTATTTGCTTTGATGTTGAACTTGGACTTTGATATACTGTTTCTGCTTGATTGCTTCAGATTTCTAAACTTTGATGTTGATTTAAGTTTTTTCTTCTTCCACGCTTTATATGATTGTTTGCTTTTATCCTAGATTTGATTTGCTTGCTTGAATGTTTTCAGGTTTTTAATCTTTCCAGATTTGAATATTACTTTACATTTGTTCTTTAACTTGTTTTTGATTCTGAAATGATTTGATCTGGTTGCTTGTTTTCAACTTTAAAGCTCCTAGGTTTGAAGCTCATCATTTTTTTTCTTTTGAAAGCTTGAGAATTGAAAGTAATCAGGTTTTCATTCTCTTTGATTTTTAAATTTTCATTTGTTTATAGAAATGAAATGAGAGAGAGTTTGAACTGAAATGATAATCAGGAAAAATTTTCTTCTTTCTTTTTATTCATATTATTTAGGTTTTAAATTTTACAGAAAAATAGAGTATGACACTTGTTAAATTCATACTATCTTTAAATTACACTTGTCCAACTCATATTACTTTACTTACACTTGTTAATTAATATAAGCAATATTATGTTTAAAATCTTTATTCAATTTAATTTATGATTTATAATTTAAACCTTACTTAATCTTAATTTATGAATTTACAACCCAATTTTACATATGTATGTTTTCTTATTTATTTCCAAAAGATAAAACTTTTTATTAATTCTTGTCTTGATCTTATATATACATTTTTTTCCATTACTTATACTTATATAGCTCTTTTTAAAATAAGAAATTTTTTAAAACTTAATTTCTATATTAATTTCAAAATAAATCCTATTTGTTTGTAATATATTTCTATTTAAATTTCAAATCAAAAATATTCACTTTCAATATACGTATTAAATTTCAAAATCAATTCAAATTACAATCCATTTATATAATTTAATAAACATTCATCTTATTAATTTGGAAAATTCAAATACAATATATATTTTATTCCCAAAATTTTATATTAATTACCAAATATTCCAAATTTTAATTCCAAAGGTTAAATTAATTATCAAATTATTTTTAGCTAAAATCCAGGAATGTTACAATAGCAAATCATAATATTGCTCATCTGTAATCGACACCCAAGGAAGGAACTTTTCCAAACCCTACGATCTAGGCTTAGGTATCAGCTCTGAGCGATATCAAAAGCAATAATATCTAAATGGATAATAAAAGAAGTGACGGTCCATTTTAAAAAGGTAAATCATCAAAACTATTTCCAACTGTGGAAATACAAAAAATCATACTTTCATTTCTTTCAAATTGGGAATTAGTAAAAATACCTTCAATATACCTCTGGTTTGATTTTCATAAATCACTATTTCATTAATTTTAAAATAGTTTAAAGTCATTTTTCAAAACCTTCCAAGTTATAGAAGTCATAAAAATTCTTTTTGAAGAGTTTAAACATAAAATTCCTTTCCAATTTAACTTCTAAATAATTTAAAAACTTTTCTTCCATACAAATTCTTTTTACAGGAATTTTAAAGCCAAATCTCTTTTTCCTTAAAATATTAAAATAAAATTCCTTTAAAACACCATACCAGCTTCAATTTTTTTTAAATGGTACTTGGATACAACATGTTACTGGGACAACATGTCATAAATCACTTATCAACAAATGTTCGAATCACACTACGCAAGTTTCGAACCTGTAAGCTCTCGCACCAAAGTCAATCACTTAACCACTGGGACAATGTTGCTTAGCACTAGATTTAAATATTCATAACCTATTTTCCTTCTTTATATAAATTCAAATTACTCATTTTAATTTATTTTTCTATCATCCAAAACAATCAATATCAACATATATAGCATACCGTTTAACCATATATCACTTAGTTCAAACAATCATTGACCAATCAATCATTATCATCTACTAATAGTAATCCAGACTATCAAGCCATCATCAACAAAGATATAGTTCCTATTCAATTCCACAAAGTGTATTCTATAATTTTCCCAATAAGCTAAGTATCCTAAATTTTCATAAAATAATTCAAGGGGGGATGATTTTCTGTGCTATAACTAGGCTAAATAATTATCTATGCAAAACAATATTATTGTAATATCACCATCCAAAGCATAGCAAATCCTAGCTTTAAAAGATTGTAAATTAATTGGAAGGAGAGAACTTTAACCCACTATAATTAAATAAAAAAACAAATTATACCCATTGTTTGAATTATGCTCAACCAAAAAGGATGCCACTAATGCCAGAATTCACTTCATCCATCTCCTAATTAATCACACCACATATTACTTCCTGCTGCCCTAAACATCGAAGACTAGCCCTCATCGTGCGTCATGAACTCCTCCTGCATCATCATCGAATGCTAAAATACCCAAATGTCACCTAATTGCAGCGGGATTTTCACTTCAAGGGCTTATTGGTGCAGGGTAATAAGTTATAAGAATACTACTACTGAAAAATTAGTTTTAAGGACATTTTACACGAAAAAGATAAAAGAATTTATCAGTTATACAGAAATAATGATAAAAGGATTTACCATTTTCCTATATAACTTAAAAAGATAAATGAATATATCATTATGCTGTAAATTGTCCTTAAAACTAATTATTCAGAAGTGCCATCCTTAAAACTTATTACCCTGCAAATAGAAGCCCTTCAATATAATTTCCACTAATTGCAGACCGTCGTAGCCAATTGCCGATAGCTCTAGCCTTCATCACGATGTCAAGCTAACGTACGCCGAGACCAATGTTGTCCCCTCTGGCTCGTGCCCTTGTGCCTCCTCTCTCGTGCACGATTTTCTTTTTTTCTTTTTTTCGAATTACGTTAGGGCATAGGAAGCGATTTGGGCAAAGCGGTTTTATTAGATTTTACATAAGGCTGAAGTAATGGAAAGAATGGAGGGTGTGGTCCAATGAAAAAGAAGGGAAAAATTATTTTTCTTTTAGTTATAAATCAAATATAGTCAACCATCAATTAATCGAACCGTTTATAAATCAACATTTAATAATCATTTAAAACCTACTAGAGGCGTTTTTATCCAAATTTTATTTCACTTCTATAAGGATTTTTCGTTTATTAAAATACCATCGTTCAATTTCAACAGTGATAAAATAACTGTTTTTTTTCAAAACAACTGTAGAATCTTACAAATATTATTATTTTACCAAAATAATTTTTTTAGAACAACTTTTAGATTTCTAGAACACAATTCAAATTTCAAATTTTAATTTTAGTCGAATATTTTATTTTTAGTCGCAAATAAAATCCAAAATTTAATATTATTGAATCAAATTCAATAAAATATACATCTTAATAAATTTATTTTATTTGACTCTAAAATGGGATATTACATGTAGACTTGCTTGGATTTGAATGATTCGTTGCGTTGTAGCTACAGGGATAGTCCAGTTTCTATGGCGTATGGATAAGCAAGAATTCGAGCATTGATGGGACTGCGATGTTGAGTTGTCGTTGATCATGCAAAGTGGTCATATGAGTTATCATATATCCAACAACATCTGAGTTGAGAGATGCTATATCTATTTTATGATTTCTATGTTTGCTATGGTTGTCAAATGATGTATGTATTATCGATTGGATACCTCGACACCCTAGACGATACACAAAGTAGTAGTACGCCCATATGGTTGTTTAGCATATATTGTATTTATGTGCTAACTGTTTGGTGTAGGGACGGTTAGGGTATGATTATCCATATCATATGTTCCTATTTACAATATTTATAACTTATATCTACTCTAAGATTACAGATCGCACATACCAGATTTTGTCTAATTCAAGGTGGTTTGTATTGCTTCTTATATTTTTGAGTAATCTTAAATGAGTAGATTGAGAGACAAACATAAGACAACACATGGAGTTATGTCGACGACGAGCAAGAGGATGACACTTTCTTATATATCTATTATTGGAGCCGCTATCACTTATTTTAATGTATAGTTCTATGGAGCTATTTGACACTACTATCGTTTACAGACAATTATCTAGACTTTATTCGATGTATCAGGATGTATAAATTATGTTACTCTATTTTGCATAATCTGATGAACCTGTGTTGCACTTCGATATAATGTTATTTCTGGTTCATTTGATTATGCTGCTTTATCGCTTGTTTTATATCTATGTTGATTAATATATTATTTTGTCTGTTCGACGTGAGATATATGGCAGGCTCTTTATTAATTGTATTACATTTTCTCTTGACAGTTTCTCTCCATCGGCCGGGCACCACAATAGCATGTTGTTATGCTATTAGATATTTGGTTTGTTTGGGTATCAAAGATAGAGGGGAATCGTCATAGAATATAAGAGAACCCCTGATTTAGTTTCGACTATAAAACCTAAAATGTAGGGTCAAAACCACATAGCCCAATCCTACTCAAATTCACTTCATATCTTGGGTTTTGTATCTATCTTGAGATATAAAAAGTCACAAATCACATGATAATGACATATGTCATCGCATTTAAACCAAGAGAGCACCGGTACGCTAACTGCACAAGTCTACAACTACACGTGTAATTTATTTGAGGTAAGGGTAGTTAGAAAATGCTGTATGCATTCCAAGACTAAAGTCCCAATCCATGAGCATAATGACCCAAAAATTCAGTCCAAAAGGACCTTAACCTAGTTATTGGGGCCACTCCCATATAGGAGGGTTCGTTCAACTAACTGTATTTGCTAAAGGAACATCAGTCTGGTAAATTCACATAATTCACCACATAAGAACATATACTCAACAACCATTAAGTTGCACCTCACTCAAAGCTAGTCTCACGATATGTTTAACCCACCTCAAACCGACCAATATGGGAATTTCTAATAAACTGGGACAAAACTAGCATCCAATGGTACTCCCCTTTATCATATGCTCTATACTCATTCTTGCAAAGTCTATCTAATTCCATAGATGCTCCAAGCCTACTTGATATTGGACAAGTTCTGCCCTGCCCTCTAAACATCTTTAAGTCTATAATGGTTGGCTCGTTAAAATCCTTAATAACTATGCTTTGTAACCATCTCTCCTTTGATTATCTATTAACCCAACCATTACCCACCAAAAATGATGCTAAACAAACAATAGACCTACAATTTAACCATTAATAAAATATTCATCAACCAACCATAATCCTTCATTCAACATCGACCATCAAAGTAGCGGTTTCTTCAATTACCAAATCAACAACCCACAATCAGTAACTATTCTAGCAGCTAACCAAAGCATACCATGTTAACCCCATGTCAACACTAACTACATGAGCTTGATTGCTTTATAAATAGCTCTCTCCTCCATTAGGAAAGAACAAAAATCCGAGAAATTGAGCAATAGAACAAAGCCTATAAAGTCGTCGTAAAATTTAAAGTTACAAAGCAACAAAAAATAAATCCATAGTGGACGTAGATACCTCAAGGATTTAAGCAGTCAAAATCCCTAGTTTGTTTTACTGTTTATTTTCCATTTTCAACGCTTTCGACATTATTGATAAATCTTGGATTACACAATGCAATCAGACATCCTTGCAAATCACTCGTTATTTGAGGTTGACAAAGAAAATCGCCAAGTACGGGCAGGAAACAAACATGGTCAAAGGGGGCGGGGAAATGCATCTGTCGAGAATTTACTTTTAATGGTTGTTTATTTCATTACATTTTTAGTTTCGTTATTTTAATAGTAAATAAAGGTTGTTGGTATCATTCGGCCTATAACTACTTATTTATTTCAGTAAATAGTGCTTTGTACTTTTATTTATCACGGTTAACCGATAAGATCTAACGTTATTTATCAGGACAAAAAAGTTTAAGGATGTGTTAGATTTGGCCTGACATGCATGTGCATGTTTAAATTAACTATAAAACTATGTGGCATCTTTTAAAACACTGACGAGTTTTCAAGTCGTTAAAGTAGCCAAAAAGAGTTGCTACACACAAAACTTTAGTTGTTGTCCAATCACTTTTCACTTACCTTTCTTCGTTAGGTATATCCATGTGTATTTTATAAACCAATTCTAAAAGATCCAGAAATTATGCCAGGAATTTAGCCCGAATCCATCTTGGCTTCTGAGTAATACATGTATCCTGAATTCAACCTTTGGATTCCAATATGCACCATCTGCTTTTATTAAATTTCGGGTCCCGTAGCATCTTTTGTATTTAATATTGCAATTATATATTTCCTAAAGAACATTTGAACGATTTCTTTAGTTGACAAGTGCTTTGATATACTTTGCATGTGTTCTTTTGAATGAGTTTACATTCGTGAAACTTTTGCCGAACCCGTTCCAATTCCAACAGCTCGGACTCGGATCGTGGGGATCATCAGAATACTTCGTGTCAACAAATATGATATTCGGTATATCAATATTGATTAGATCCGAAATCTATTATCGAATTGCTCATTCAATGAGCAATCTCAATATTATGCCTTAAAGAGGACTCGAATCTACACGCTATTTAGCATGAGATTTTGAGTCTCGCGTGTCTATCATTTCACCATCAAGACATCATGAAAGTGTATCGTGCAATATTGCTCCTGAACAAAGCCATCAAAAATGTGTCGGTGCTAAAAGTTTGCAGCAAGGAATGTGATGGTTATGCAGATGATTGGCTTCATAACCCGTTTGGGTCATCATCCAACAACCGCCCTTTCTTAATACTCACTTTTGGATTCCCGCCATTTCCACCCTAATTTTCCTGAACCTTTCACCCTAGCAATTTCTCATCCACACTTCAAGCCGAATCCTTAATCGGATGCAAAAAGATAAATGGAAGATGCCAGTAACCGTTGGAGAAGAAGGTGCCGAAAACCCTAATCCAATCTGAGGCCTTAAACCAAGACAAAGGTTTTGGGAAACTATTATAGTTACTGGGTGAAGGCCAAGGCAAGGATTCTTCTGCTGATTCAGCTGAATTGCTTGGACCATCTCTAATTTCCTGTGAGCGAGTTCTGTACTTTATTACAGTTTTCGTGTTGACTTTGATGATTTGTTTTCTTAACGCTGTATTACCGGCGATGTTGCCTGAAGAAGCATTCAGTGTTGTGACAAAATCATTTGATTCTAGAAAGGTTAGTTTTCTAATTTGCAAATTCAAACATGTAGATTGAAGTTTGTAGTTAATTGATAACGATTCATATGACATACCATACATTATTGGAGTAAATTTAGGGAAATGAATTATGAATATCCTTATATTTGTTTGTACTGGCTTAAGTGCAAAATTGCTATTTCTGTAGAAAGTAAGAAAGGCGACTATGGATATAACTTTAGTCACCTAGCTGCATGGAAGCAACTGACTTTGCTACATAACTACATGAGATACACAAATTGGAAACGGTTTAATCATAAATATCACGTTTTTAAACAGTCAAATTTATCTCATTATGTTAGAGTGTGTGTGTGTGTAAACATAATCAAAATCGGTAATGTTTCCCTGGATATACATTCAATTGAGGACAGTGTTGTTGAATTCAAGTATGTGATGAAACTAAGTTTTATTCCATCTAATGTAGAAACTACTGCAAAATACATCAGGTTTGTATGATTTGTGAATCCTAGCATATTCGTATTACTTGATGATGTACAAAAATGAGAATCAAATTTATTCAAACATATTTAAGTGTAGATAAGGCAAGAATTCTAGAGAAATAAGCAACTTGCACACGTTTGTAAATGTTAGAACGATGAAGTTTATGAGTACGAGTGAAATGTAAAAAATCATGAAGGTGGATGGTGTTCAACTTCAATTGACACTTCCTTTACAAAAAGGAAGAACACACCGTTGCCGGGGATCGAACCCGGGTCACCCGCGTGACAGGCGGGAATACTCACCACTATACTACAACGACAATGATGCTATCCAAATTGAAATATATATAACTAACGTAAATTCTTAATTATATATCATTATCTTTTTTAATTTCTTCAAAAAGAGTAACTTTGTATTTGAATTATTACTTATTCAATTCTTGAAAGATACTTTAACCATGTTTGATGGTCCCATGATCATCACCAATTAACTATAATTTTTTTGCATATAGTAGATGTTATGTTGTAAAAATTAGTTTTACTTCAATAAACATAGAAAGTCATACCAAGGTACGATAAAATGATATGATATGTGTGCTAGGATGCTTGTATAAATTGATAATGGATAAAACATAAGACTCATGAGATGATAAATACATTTATTCAAACATAACCATATGCATTCTAGATAAGAGAACAACGTATTGATAAGGAAATAACTTGAACATCACAGTTTATAAATGTTATAATGAGCCAGTTTATATATACAAATGAAAATAACAAAGGCATAAAGGTAAATGGAGATGACTAGACATTAAATTCCAAATTTTAAAATAGTTTCAATTTTTATGTGAACATATTTCTTATAGTGGAAATTCGGCACAAGGGCCTCTTTAGTAAGTGCAATTAGTTTCTAGGACACACAACCAAAATAAATATTTTTGAGGACAAAATGAAAAATAATTAGTTTCTACGGCCTAAAAACCTATGAAATTATATCCTTGAAGGTTATTGTACTACTGACTTTGTACTTAAAAGTAATTATTCTGCTAACTTTGGTCTTGAAATTAATTTATATGGATGTGTGTCCTAGAAACTAAGTGGATTGCAAAGTTTGTCCTTCTAGGGAAATGCCCTTTTCTTATATTCCTTCAATCTATAAAACATTTATCAGTTTGAGCGACAATGTAGTTGTTGCAGTTTGTATATATATATATATATGCTTTCACTATTTGATTATTGATATAAGCATAACCATTTAACAACAAAGTCGTCATAGCATAGTGATAAGTATTTCCATCTGTCATGCAAACAATCCGATTTTGATTTTCAAGGGAAATGAACATATTTATACGTTTGTCAAAGTTCTTTAATTATAAAATATTCCATGATGAGTAACAAATGCATATGCACTTAATGTTTGTATGAATAATTATATATAGTATAATAATTATTTCGATTTTATTTTGACTAACAACGAAGTTGTATTATAGTGGTGAGTATTTTCATTTCTCATACGGGTAACTTGGGTTAGATCCTCGGGATGTGTAACGACCCTGAATTTTGTGATTTATTTTAATTGTTTATTTTGATTTTTTATTTTATTTGAAATTTTGATTTAAGAATTTTATTTTATTTATTGAAATGAATAAGTTATGTTATTTTAAATATAAATGTTGATTTATATGTGAATTATAGTTTCAAACATGTATAAATTGAATATTTTACTGGAAAGTGAATTTCTGATCAAACTGGTCAACTTTGACTTTCAAACTTCAAATTTAAATTATTTAAAATCTTAAATTTTATATTTTATTATGAAAATAGATGAAATAGCTTTTCGTTTCGTTGGAAACGGACTTAAACCGTGAAAGTTATGTATATTTCAATATTGAGTGCAATTTGTTTATTCTGCAATTTTATTATTTTACATTGCATAAATATTATATTTTCTTTGTCATATTTTATTTTAATATAGATTAATATGTTATTTTATGTATATTTCTATCTTTTAATATTTTTAAAGTGAGGTAGAATTTTTCTAGAGTTAGTAGTATTTTTCTTGTAATTTCCATGCCATGTTTTCAATTTTTAAACATTTTCTTTAGTTCTTTTTCTATTTTTCTCCAACTTAATTATTTATTTTATTTTGAAAAGGACAAATAAATTATTTTATTTCAAATCTTCACTTCATAATATTTTTGAAATGAAGTGGATATTTTTCCAAGACTAGTGGTGATTTATTTGTAATTTCTGGACACTGTTTTGTATTTTTAAGTAATTTCTTTCATTCTTTTTATATTTTCTTTAAAATTAAATTTCTATCTTCTTATATTTTCACTTGGTTTCGGTTTTTACAAGTATTTGCTAATTCACTTTTGTTTTTGTTTGATCTTTAGAAAACGTAAATGCGTTTCATTTCTAGACGTTTCATTGTCCAAAAACGTTTCAAATTCCATAACCATCTCATTTATTCATTTTGACTTCCCATTTTCAGTTTCTAGTCGTGACTTTCATCCTATTTCTCACTCAAGAAACCATTCTTTCATTTTATTCATGGCTTCAAACATTTTGTGTAATGTCTTCCTCTTATTTTCTTCATTTTCTTCCTATTTTCTTATGTATTTTTGCCTTGTTCTCTCCACTCTTTTGCTCGGCCTCCACTCCATAGCCATGGCCACCACCTCCTACACCTCTTCCCTGCCATCATCACCACCTACTCCTCAGATCTAAAACATGTTGGAACCCACTATGATGCTAAAATCCAAAAAAAATACAACCTATGCCTTGAAAACATGCTAGTTTGAGCCTAGTTGCTTCACCACCTCTTTTTCCACCACCACCACCACATCTAGCCGCCGCCGCCACCACCTCTGACCAGACTACCACACACCACTACAACATCTATCCAGATCAGAACTTGAATGGCCAAGCCAAACCTCTACATGGTCGAGCCTTTTGTTGACCAAAAACCCACCTGTTTTGCATAAGCCTCTTCATATTCATGCGTAGTAACTCCTCTGCCACTTCAATACCTTGTAGCCATGATTTATAGGACCCAAACCTGAACCAAAGTATGTCCAAACTTGAGGCAAAACATCCCCTAGACTATGCAATCAAATGTAGAAAGCAAGGCAAAAGACTGTGTATTCGTATCTCTTTTTATTTCAAAGTTGTTTCAATTTAATGTTGTGTTGAAATGTTAATTTATTTGGTTTTGTTTTGGGTTGTAACACAAGTTCTTAGCTTGGATCTCTTCCCACTTGAGCCTATTTTTGTGTCATCGTGCCTTCTGTAATCCGTTGTGTCATTTGAGTTGACATCTCTAGCATAAAAAGGTGAGTAAATCTCACCAGACTAATATGTACTTATATAGCTGATAAACTAACACCATTTGAATCTGTAACTGTTTATCATCATGCTATATCTGCTATAGTATTATCATATGATGTTCACACCTATTATTACACTTTTTATATCATATGTTGTTGTTATTTCATGCTATTCTGTCATTTATATCAGTTATCACCATTGCAAGTTCCCTGTAGACTAGAATCACTATGGGTTGAAATGATACATACCCGAACGGACTTTAGAATAGGGTAAAAACGTTATGGGCTGAAATGATAGACCCTGAGCGGTTTTCAAAATCATTCATTTTACTTGGGACTGCGGGTTTGAAATGATAGAACCCGGTTTTTCTTTGTAAATTGCGGATTTAAATGATATATATCCGTATAACTTGACGTGGCTAGAAAATTATATACAGACCCGTGGTTTATGTAATATTTTTGAAAATGTTTTAAAATATTTTAAAATGTAAAAATTATAATATTTTGATAATATTTTGATTTAAATTTAATTAAAAATGATTTTTGTAGAAATATAAGTGATTTTCTATAAATTAAATAATGAAATAAGTAAACGATAAAGTAGAATTCGAACTATAAGTAAAATTTGGAATTTATGTTTTGTTTTAAAAAGGAAATTATGTAAAGTAAGAAAAATATAATATTGTGATTTCAAAATGTATTTTAAATGATTTTATAAAAATAATAATGATTTTTGAATAAGTTAAAATGTTAAACAAATGAATGTTTAAGTAAATTTTGAAATATAACTTAAATGTGAAATTTTAAATTTTGTTTTAAAAAGTGAAATTTTAATTAAGTAAAATTTATGGAAATAAGTTATATTTTGTAAATATAAACCTAAATACTTGAATTTAAATAAGAAATTATGTTAAAAATTGATTTTTGGATGAGATTTAACTTTATAAAAATCATAAAAATAAGAGTATTGAAATGATGATTTTAAAATGTAAAATTTATGATGTTTATAAGTTAAATGATTTAAATTAAAGATTAACTGTTGGTGAAATTTTTATTTAAACACTGAATTTGATTTAATTGCATTTTCGAAGTGTAATATAAAGGATATTACAGCATTTTGTAAATGTTGTAGTTGTTTTAAATGAACTAAAAAGTTAATTTGAAATAAAGGCTATTATAGCACATTGTAAGTGCTATAGTGGTTAAACTTAACATTTAAATTTTATTTGAAATTTAAAGAAAATCTATTACAGCACTTAAATGTTGTATTTTGGTAAATCAACCGTTTTAAACTATAACTTTACATAGCATTTTCAAGTGCTACGGAAACTGAATTTTATTATTTTGTTAAATTTTAATGAGATTAATCTTTGGAATAAGATTTAAATTTTGGAAATTTAATATTTATCTATTAAATAATAAGGAATTGACTTTATTTTTTTATGTAAAAGATTTAATCTTTAAATATAAACTCCTTTGAAATGTATGTTTGAAATGGTGATTAATTTCTAAATAAAATGAATGTTTTTAATTGGTATTTAAATGAATTAAAAATGAATGATGTTTTGAATAATACTTTGATATTTTGATATATTAAAATGATTTCAAATGAATTTTTGAAAGATATGATATTTTGATATTAAAAATGTTTTGAAATGAATTTTTGAAAGATATGATATTTTGATATTAAAAATGTTATGAAATGAATTTTTGAAAGATATGATATTTTGATATTAAAAATGTTTTGAAATGAATTTTTGAAAGATATGATATTTTGATATTAAAAATGTTTTAAAATGAAGTTTTGAAAGATATGATATTTTGGTATGAAAAATGTTTTGAAATGAAGTTTTGAAAAGATATGATATTTTAATATATTAAATGGATTTGAAAGGAGTTTTTGATAGGATACGATAATTTAATATATTGAAATGGTTAGAAATGACTTGATATTTATTTTGATAAATACTTGAATTTTAATGATATGTTATGTCGATATATTGAAATGGTTTTGGAAATGATTAAATCTTTATTTTGATAAAGATTTGGATTGAAAAGGATATTTTATTTTGAAGTATAAAATATTGTTTTAAAAGTTATAACCACGGGTGACATTCTATTGAGGTATGTACGTGGACCCGACTCCCGTGAGTTGGCATAAGGTGGCTAAAACAGGAGCGATTCTTAGGCCAAGGGTGTTAGCGCCCTTTATCGGACACTCCTCTTCGATACTATACTCTGACTTTGGATTGATTCGATAGCCATCTTTATTTTTCTTGATTTTGGGGAGTTTGTTCGAGGTGGGTGGTAGCTGCGGCTATGCGTTACCACCAGTCCGGATAGCAATTGGTATATCTACCCTGGCATTGCCTAGTTGTCCATGTCACCTACCCTAGCGCGTCTTATACGATTTTGGTTTTGTACCATACCTATGGAGTGCCCTCTGACGACGCCCAGTGTAACAACCCGGAATTTTTGACAGCATATTTAATAAATATTTAATCTATTTAAATTAAATATAAGCTTGTCAATGTTTAAATTTATGAGATCTTGGATATTTAATAGTTATATGTTTTATAAAAGAAAGTTTTGACTTGAAAATTTTAAAATAGAATGCTTCAAAACCATTATAACAAATCTGACTTATTCAATAAAATCAAATCAAAGACTTTATATTTTTGTTATTTGATAAAATACATATGAATACAATGCTATTTTTTAAAATTATAAGTTTTAAGAGTAAACAAACATAGTAATATTAAACAAAACATGAAAAACAAGTATAAATCATAATTATAAACATAAGTATAAACCATAATTATAACATGGTAAATATAACTAACAATATAAATAAACAAATATGTTAACAATAACTTTTAAGCAATCATATCAGAAAGTTTGAAAAAAAATATAACCTGTATATGCAAATGAATAATGCAAAGAAACAAGACAAGTTGTATATAGTTGTACTTAACAAATAAAAACAAAATCAAAAGCAGGTTTCACTAAGAATAAATATATGTGCTGTGTACAGTTTTATGCCTGAGAAAAAGAAAGTTTCACTTCAATATAAAACAAGTTTTGCTTCAAATATAATAAAAACAAAAATCTGTATCTTGCAAAACATGTTTGGCCGAAAATAATAAATATCTTTGTACAAATAGCAACTATCAGTAAACATTAATTACTTGCTATCATGATTAAGGGCATAAGTATTAATTAGCCTAACATCTTGTTTAACAAGTACATGCAGCCGAGATCACAATATCTTTTCATATTGTAGTAAATTTAATACCAAAATTCTTGTTTGGTCAAACATGGTGGTTGGCCAGTTATAACCTGATCAGTAGCTTCTTTATATATATATACGCCTATATATCATTAGTTCGTTTATACAAACTTAAACTAAAAAGCAAACCTGAGAAAAAAAAGGGGAAACAGAAGACATGAAACAAAGGAAGGTTTCAGGGTAGTTCAACTGCAGTCTCTTCAATATACTTTCTATTCAATTGCTTTTAAGTGAGTCAACAAACTGATTTCAAAATTTAGCTTGTATATTTTCTTTTTGAATGATATGTGCTTGATATAGTTCAAACAAACTATTTTGTGTATATTTTGTTTGCACCGGGAACTTTTATAGCTTGTTCTTCAGTAAATTCAAGTTTTGAACAAAGTAAAGCCAGTAAATTTACAATACCTATTCATATAACTGTTTGAACTTGGTATTGAGCTAAATCAAGTTGGTTTATCCTAAACAAAAGCCTGCAAACATGTTTTTAAGTTTAACAGTATGTTATAATACTGTATTATCAAACTACAGGTAAAAAGAAGAATCAATGTTAAAATTTAAATGTTTAAATTTGTAGATCCAATAACATATTTAGATTTCATAAACATAATTATGATTTTTAACATAAAAATTTTGATTTGAAAGCGAAGATTTTCAGAGCAGTTTTAAAAAGAAGTTTTACTGATTTTTTGTCAAATTTGGAAGATTGAGTAAATTTTAATTTCTGGAATTTGGCATGAAGTAAGGTTGAAGTTATATTAACACTAGAAAAATGTCAATTTATTTTTTAAAAGCATAAATTTTGAGTATGAATCAAAAATAGGGTTTGAGTGCTTAAACTTTTGATGCTCTGTAAATAATTGATTTCGGCATCATATGTAAATCGAGTTGGCCGCGCTTTCAGGTGGAGTTAGGGAGGGGTGTGATCGAGGTTCTGGTGAATTTTCATCACCTCCGGTGATGTGTGGTGGCTGCGCGATTGATTTGTCAGTGGCGTTGTTGTTGCCATGTTCGAGCTTCAGGGTGTTTTTTTTGTTTTCAACTTGAATTCGAATCTGAGTTTAGTATCCGAATCTAGGGGTGATTTGTGGTTTGAGGGGATTGTCGCGAGTCGCCGCAAGGGAGGCGAGCCACCGTGCACGTGCATGGTGGCGAGGTGATGGTCGATGATCAGGGGGTCGTCGCGTGCCATGATTTTTGGTGTTTGCTTCGAGTATGGCTTCGGGTATTCACGGGTGCGAGCGCATGAGAATTGATTGCAGTTTTTAAATTTTACTTTAACTAAAAAAATAAGAAGAAGAAGGTAGAAACTGGGAAGAAGAAAGAAGGAGATGGGAGAGAGAAGGCGGAGACGCAGGGAGATGCACGGGTAGTCTCGAGATTTTCTCGAGTAGGATAGGGGTGTATCTCGGGTATCTTTCAAATTTAACGTGCATATTTTATTTTAGTATTTTTATAACTAAGTGACTAAATGATTTGTTAGTTAAGCTAATTTTTGTTTAAAAGTTTAATAATGGTAAGTGATGTAAAGATGGTTTGACTAATATAAAGTAATTAGAATGTTAATTAATTTATATTTGAAATTAAATTGATAACTTTAAATTGATTTTTTTGAAATTAGAAATAAATCATATGTTAAAATAATTTAAATCATAAAAATGTTAACTAAGTACTTAAAGGTTAAGTCATAAATGAATATTAACTTAAGTGATTAATTAAAGATTAATTAATTAATTAAATTAATAATAATTGATTAATTAAAGTAATTTGTAATTAATTTTTAATAAGTGAGTTAATAATTAATAATTAATAATTAACAAGAATCAATCAACTTATTAACTGAGCAATTCAGTAACAGTTTATGAATAGAAGTTCATTAATTAAATAATTAATTAAAAATTAGATAATTCATAAATTCATAATTTATGATTAACTAATTAATTAATTGATCATTAATCAGCTAATTAATCATTAATTAATTAAGCAGAATAAAATATAGATATTTTTAAGCAAATAATTTAGTTAAGTAAAACCAAACTGTTGGTATGCATTGATAATTATGCTTGATTGACTTGATATCTGTTGATGATTTTTCTGTGATATGTTGTGATATATTACGGATATCTGTGAGAACTGTGTATGATTTATGTGATATATCCGTTATGTTAATTCTGATATTTAAATTGAATTGTTAAGTTAAATAGACAACTTGGCCCTTGAAATGGCGTTTGGATTCCGATGAGACCGGGATCGGAAGAATCAACTTTTGATTCTCCGAAAACCACATCGATCCAAATTAAACGATAGGTCGTAACTTATCAAATGGAGATCGAGATGGTGTTTCAGAATGCAAGCGTTATCGTTGTTAACTCTGAGGGTGATTTCAAAATGAGTGTAACGAGATAATGCCTTCGGTTTCGTTCGAACCCGGAATGAACTTGTATGGATTGAATGCTTTCAACACATCGTCAGGCGGGCGATGAGCATTCTAAGATAGGTTCAATAAAGGTAATCGTAGCCTCAAGCCTCATCAACCGGGAATGGCTAAAACAGGGGAGATGCAACAAGGTTAGGTGGTTCATGCCCAAGCAGGACAAGATATTTCCCTGTCTAGATGTCCCTTTTTATTTCGGCTGTGTGAGCAGTTTTTGGCCACAACTGCGGGGTTATCTTGTTCGGGACTATTCAGTAAGGAATGGTTCTGGCCTTGTGTTGTAGAGGGTCGGGAGTGATCCTCGGTACGGTGATCTAGGCCCCGTACTGTGACGGGCGGTACCCAGTAGCCTTGCCATTGTTGGAAATCCATTTTCCCTACGAGACCCTACGGTTTTGATTTGTATTACCCACTTTCGTGGCTAGTAGCTGGAATTTAATAGATGTAACAATTTTGGCTATTTTCTATTTACTTGAAAACCCTAGACACTATTATAATATCACAGAATTTCCTATAAAATGTTTTGGTTAGCGTAAGGTAAAAACTTACCCGTATTTATTTGTGGGGAGTCTTACGTGATACCTTTATTTCCAAATGATTTTCAAAGTTAAGCAATTTTAACCTGTTTACTCATACCAGACCCATGTCTGACCCGGAGTTTATATTTTGTTTTTCATAAACTCTTGGGTACTCAAATTTTTATGAGTAGCCAAGTGATAGGTATTGGAAGTGTTGATTTTTCTGGAGAAGCTATTTTGGGAGAAGACCAGACGTATGTATCTATATATGTAGTTCCGCTGTGTAGTTAGTCTATGTTGTATTTTGGATGTACGTATGGACATATATGTATATAACAGTCCTGTTATGTGATATTGTATGACTCTGATATATGTATAACTATGTAATAGTATGTTGATGTATTATACTTTGTTTCATTCCGCTGTGAGATTCTGATGTTGTTGTTCTTTCTTTCTATTCTTTTCCATTTCTATCCCTTTCTTTCTTAATGATGAAACGTCTTTCTGGGTTGAGAAAGGAGGGTCGTCACAGTTGGTATCAGAGCGCTAGGTAGAGCGAGTATCTAGGGTCTTAAGTTATATCTATCTTGGGAGTGCGTATTTGTATTTTTATATAATATTATATATAGTCTATCTAATTTGTTGAGTTACCTGTTCAGGTGACCGACATGAGTTCAGGAAGAGGAGGTAGAGTTAGGGCCAGTACTTCAATAGGTAATGGACGGAGTCAAAATGTTAGTGAGGATGTCAATCTAGTACCGTCTCAAGTTAGTTTTGCAGCTTTATGCAAGGATTTCAAACAACTTGGAGGTCAACCATTCAAAGGTTCAGAGTCAAAGTTCAAGACTGGCTATGCTCTTGCGAACATATTTTCAAGAGCATGAGATTGTCTGATGAGCGTAAGAGACATATGGCATCTTGGCAGTTGCAAGGTGGTGCAGCAACATGGTGGGATTCAGCTATTGCAAATATTTCTGAGGATGACGTTTCATGGGACAGATTCAAGGAGTTGTTTGAAGAGAAGTTTGTGCCGACGGCAGGGAGAAACAAATTGTATCAGGATTTTCTGTATTTGAAGCAGGGTAGTATGTCTATTTCGGAGTATGAAACCAGATTCAACGAGTTCTCTTGTTATGGACCAGGACTCATCGATACTCCTCTGAAAAAGAATGAGAAATTTGTGCAAGGGTTGAGGCCTGAATTCCATGGGAAATTGACAGTGCTTCTGAAGGGATCTTTTGTTGATTTGATTGATATGGCATTGAGGTATGAAAGTTTGACGAATAAGAAACCGGGGGCTCCAGTTGCAACTTCAAGTGGGAATTTCACTAATCTGAATAAAAGAAAGTTTGATCCTAAATGGAGGAAACCGAATAAGAAGAAACCCGGGAATAACAACGGACCACGAAAGTGCTACATTTGTCATCAGAAAGGACATTTGGCAAATAAGTGTCCTAGGAAAGGATTCCAGCAGCAGCAACCGCATCAGAGTGGCCCAGGATCAGCTATGGTTCAGAAATCATTGTGCTTTAATTGTCATCAACCAGGACACATGATCAAGAATTGTCCACTTCTGCAGAGGGCACCTTAGAATAAAGTTTTTGCTTTGGAAGCCGGACCATCTTCTTCTTCGGTGGGCAAAGGAGTATTAGAAGGTACTTTACTTTTAGATGGAAAATATGTTAGAGTTTTGTTTGATTCAGGAGCGTCCTTGAGTTTTATTTCTTTGGACTCTGTTCAAAAGTTTTCTCTTACCCCTAGTTCTGTAGACAGTCCTATCTTGGTATCTAATCCTATAGGAGGGGTGACCAAATTAGACTCTATCTGTAAGGACTTGAAGCTCTCTTATTTGTCCCACAGTTTTTCTGGTGACCCGTATGTGTTGAATTTTAAGGGATTTGATCTTATTTTGGGTATGGATTGGCTGGATAAGTATAAAGCCGTCTTGAATTGTGATGAGAGAACAGTTTCGTTGGAAACTGATCTGGGTAGAATTGCCAGAGTGTCGTGTGATAATTCTGGAATTCACTTGAGCAGTCTTTTGCATGGAATTGAGACTCCTGAAGAGAGGGTTGAAGATATTGATGTGGTTCAAGATTTCGCTAATGTTTTTGAAGAAGTTAAGTGTGTGCCACCACACCGGGAAATAGAGTTCTGTATTGATTTGATTCCAGGTGTTGTGCCAGTGATTCAACCCAGTAGGAGAATGGCTCCTAGGGAAAAAGAAGAGTTGATTAAACAGACTCAGGATCTTTTAGAGAAAGGATTGATTAGACCCAGTTTTTCTTGTTGGGGTTCAGCAGCAGTGTTTGTGACCAAATCGGATGGATCACTGAGGTTCTGTGTGGATTATAGGGAATTGAATAAAGTAACTATCCGTAATAAATATCTTCTTCCTCGCATCGGTGATCTTTTTGACCAGTTGCATGGTGCTTCTATCTTTTCTCAATTGGATCTAGCTTTAGGTTTCCACCAGTTGAGGGTAGGTGAAGACAGTATTCCCTTGACTGCATTTGGGGGACCGAATTGTTTCTATGAGTGGTTGGTTATGCCGTTCGGATTAGCGAACGCTCCTGCCCATTTCGTTGACCTCATGAATCGAGTCTTTAGAGATGTGTTGAATAAGTTTGTGCTGGTATTCATTGATGATATCTTGGTCTATTCCAAATCCGAAGAAGAGCACAGGGAACATTTGAGGATTGTATTGGAGACTATGAGGAAGAATGTGTTGAAGGCGAAGTTTTCGAAGTGTCATTTATGGAAATCGGAAGTTAAATTTTTAGGGCACATTGTTTCTGGTGAAGGCATTTCTGTAGACCCAGTGAAAGTTGAAACTATTCTGGAATGGAAACAGTCAGAGACACCGATGGAAGTTCGCAGTTTTCTAGGATTGGCTGGCTACTAAAGGAAATTTATCAGAGATTATTCCAAGATTTCTTCGCATCTGACTAAGCTAACCAGGAAAGGAGCTAAATTCAAATGGACACCTCAGTGTGAAGAAGCTTTTCAGGAATTTAAGATAAGGCTCACTAGTGCAACAGTACTTGCTATTCCGTATAGAAAAAGCAAATTCGAGGTTTATGCTGATGCTTGTATTGTTGGTTTGGGAGCAGTTCTGATGCAGAACGGAAGGGTTATTGCGTATGCTAGTCGACAGTTGAAGCCTCATGAGAAGAACTATGCTATGCATGATCTTGAATTGCTTGCCACTGTTTTTGCTCTGAAAATTTGGAGGCATTATCTTTTAGGAGAGAAATTCGAATTGTTCACGGATCACAAACCATTGAAATATCTATTCTCTCAAAAAGACCTTAATCTGAGACAGCAGCGGTGGGTTGAATTTCTTGCATCCTATGATTTGGATATTCTGTACACTCCGGGGAAAGTAAATGTCGTAGCTGATGCTCTCAACAGGAATGCAGTTCTTTCTCTTCTAGAAGTGGTTCCATCTCTCATTGAAAGGATCTCAAGCAAGCAAGAATCTGATAAGATGTTGAGGAGGATCATTAAAAGAGTCAGGAAAGGTTAGTGTCCTAGTTTTGAAATTGATGACCAAGGAACACTAAGGATCAATGGGAGAATCTGTGTTCCGAATGACAAGGATTTGAAGCAGGAAGTGTTATCTGAAAGTCATTGTTCCAAATTGAATATTCATCCGGGAATTTCGAAGATGTACAAAGACATGAGGAGAGTTTTCTGGTGGCCGAATATGAAGAAGGATGTTGCTAGATTTGTGAACAGCTGTGCCATCTACCAACAAGTTAAAGGTGATCAACAGAAATCTGCCGGGTTATTGCAACCTCTGGAAATTCCGAATTGGAAATGGGAAATGATCTCGATGGATTTTATTGATGGTTTGCCTAGAACCAGGAAAGGAAATGATGGTATATGGGTTATTGTAGATCGTTTAACTAAGAGTGCCCATTTTATACCAGTTAAGGCAACCCGTACTACAATATCTTTGGCGGAAATTTTTTGGAAGGAGATAGTTCTATTGCATGGTGTTCCCGTCAGCATAGTAAGTGATCGTGATCCTATTTTCACAAACAAATTTTGGGAAGCTCTGCAATCAGCAATGGGTACAGATTTAAGATTGAGTATAGCCTATCATCCTCAAACAGACGGACAGACGGAGAGGCTGAATCGTATTCTTGAGGATATGCTACGGGCTTGTGTTTTAGATTTTGGAGGATCTTGGAAGGACCATCTTCATCTAGTGGAATTTTCTTATAATAAAAGTTATCAAGCGAGTATTAAGATGGCTCCTTATGAAGCTTTATACGGAAGACCGTGTAGATCCCCATCTAGTTGGATTGAATCGAAGGATCATCTTGTGCTCGGACCCGATCTTATTCGAGAAGCTTCTGCGAAGGTTGAGCTTATCAAGAAAAGGATGATAGCTGCTCAAGATCGTCAGAAGAAATATGCGGATAGAAGACGAAGACCATTGGAATTTGAGATCGGAGACTTGGTTTTTGTTAAAGTTTCCCCAATTAATGGTGCTATAAGATTTGGAAAGATGGGAAAACTTGCTCCGAGATACATTGGACCATTTAGATTGTTGGAAAGAATTGGAACTGTAGCCTACAGGATTGAATTGCCAGAGCGGATGTCTGGGATTCACAATGTGTTTCATGTGTCACATTTGAGGAAATTTGTTCATGATCCCTCATTGGTTGTGGAACCGGTAATTCAAGAAGATTTGGAAGTGGAACCAAATTTAACCGTGGTCAGAAATCCAGTTCAGATTGTGGATCGAGACGAGAAGCAACTCAGGAACAAAGTGGTGAAACTCGTCAAGGTGCAATGGAGTGAGGATCCCAGAGATTGTACCTGGGAAACTCTCGATATTTTTAGAAATGCTTATCCAGATTTATGTTCGGATAACTAGTGATGTTTGTTAGTTTAGACTGTTTGTTTGTTTGCTATTGTATGAATGATATGTATGTTTGGATGGTTAATATAAAAGCTTTTGAATTAACTGTTGTTTAAATTTCGGGGATGAAATTCTTTTAAGAGGGGAGGAATGTAACAACCCGGAATTTTTGACAGCATATTAAATAAATATTTAATCTAATTTAAATTAAATATAAGCTTGTCAATGTTTAAATTTATGAGATCTTTGATATTCAATAGTTATATGTTTTATAAAAGAAAGTTTTGATTTGAAAATTTTAAAATAGAATGCTTCAAAACCATTAAAACAAATCTGACTTATTCCATAAAATCAAATCAAAGACTTTATATTTTTCTTATTTGATAAAATACATATGAATACAATGTTAATTTTTAAAATGATAAGTTTTAAGAGTAAACAAACATAGTAATATTAAACATAACATGAAAAACAAGTATAAATCATAATTATAAACATAAGTATAAAACATAATTATAACATGGTAAATATAACTAACAATATAAATAAACAAATATGTTAACAATAACTTTTAAGCAATCATATCAGAAAGTTTGAAAAAAAATATAACCTGTATATGCAAATGAATAATGTAAAGAAACAAGACAAGTTGTATATAGTTGTACTTAACAAATAAAAAAAAAATCAAAAGCAGGTTTCACTAAGAATAAATATATGTGCTGTGTACAGTTTTATGCCTGAGAAAAATAAAGTTTCACTTCAATATAAAACAAGTTTTTCTTTAAATATAATAAAAACAAAAATATGTATCTGGCAAAACATGTTTGGCCGAAAATAATAAATATCTTTGTACAAATCGCAACTATCAGTAAACATTAATTACTTGCTATCATGATTAAGGGCATAAGCATTAATTAGCCTAACATCTTGTTTAACAAGTACATGCAGCCAAGATCACAATATCTTTTCATATTGCAGTAAATTTAATACCAAAATTCTTGTTTGGTCAAACATGGTGGCTGGCCAGTTATAACCTGATCAGTAGCTTCTTTATATATATATACACCTATATATCATTAGTTCGTTTATGCAAACTTAAACTTAAAAGAAAACCCGAGGAAAAAAAAAGGGAAACAGAAGACAGGAAACAAAGGAAGGTTTCAAGGTAGTTCAACTGCAGTCTCTTCAATATACTTTCTGTTCAATTGCTTTCAAGTGAGTAAACAAACTGATTTTAAAATTTAGCTTGTATATTTGCTTTTTGAATGATATGTGCTTGATATAGTTCAAACAAACTATTCTGTGTATATTTGGTTTGCACTGGTAACTTTTATAGCTTGTTCTTCAGTAAATTCAAGTTTTGAACAAAGTAAAGCCAGTAAATTTTCAATACCTATTCATATAACTGTTTGAACTTGGTATTGAGCTAATTCAAGTTGGTTTATCCTAAACAAAAGCCTGCATACATGTTTTAAAGTTTAACAGTATGTTATAATACTGTATTGTCAAACTACAGGTAAAAAGAAGAATCAATGTTAAAATTTAAATGTTTATATTTGTAAATCCAATAACATATTTAGATTTCATAAACATAATTATGATTTTTAACATAAAAATTTTGATTTGAAAGCAAAGATTTTCAGAGCAGTTTTAAAACGAAGGTTTACTGATTTTTTGTCAAATTTGGAAGATTGAGTAAATTTTAATTTCTGGAATTTGGCATGAAGCAAGGTTGAAGTTATATTAACACTAGAAAAATGTCAATTGATTTTTCAAAAGCATAAATTTTGAGTATGAATCAAAAATAGGGTTTGAGTGCTTAAACTTTTGATGCTCTGTAAATAATTGATTTCGGCATCATATGTAAATCGAGTTGGCCGCGCTTTCAGGTGGAGTTAGGGAGGGGTGTGATCGAGGTTCTGGTGAATTTTCATCACCTTCGGTGATGTGTGGTGGCCGCGCGATTGATTTGTCAGTGGCGTTGTTGTTGCCATGTTCGAGCTTCAGGGTGTTTTTTTTTTGTTTTCAACTTGAATTCGAATATGAGTTTAGTATTCGAATCTAGGGGTGATTTGTGGTTTGAGGGGATTGTCGCGAGTCGCCGTAAGGGAGGTGAGCCACCGTGCATGTGCACGGTGGCGAGGTGATGGTCGATGATCAGGGGGTCGTCGCGTGCCGTGATTTTTGGTGTTTGCTTCGAGTATGGGTTCGGGGCTTCATGGGTGTGAGCGCGTGAGAGGCGATTGCAGTTTTTAAATTTTACTTCAACTAAAAAATAAAAAAAATAAGAAGAGGAAGGTAGAAACTGGGAAGAAGAAAGAAGGAGATGGGAGAAAGAAGGAGGAGACGCTGGGAGATGCACGGGTAGTCTCGAGATTTTCTCGAGTGGGATAGGGGTGTATCTCGGGTATCTTTCAAATTTAACGTGCATAATTTATTTTAGTATTTTTATAACTAAGTAACTAAATGGTTTGTTAGTTAAGCTAATTTTTGTTTAAAAGTTTAATAATGGTAAGTGATGTAAAGATGGTTTGACTAATATAAAGTAATTAGGATGTTAATTAATTTATATTTGAAATTAAATTGATAACTTTAAATTGATTTTTTTGAAATTAGAAATAAATCACATGTTAAAATAATTTAAATCATAAAAATGTTAACTAATTACTTAAAGGTTAAGTCATAAATGATTATTAACTTAAGTGATTAATTAAAGATTAATTAATTAATGAAATTAATAATAATTGATTAATTAAAGTAATTTGTAATTAATTTTTAATAAGTCAGTTAATAATTAATAATTAACAAGAATCAATCAACTAATTAACTGAGTAATTCAGTAACAGTTTATGAATAGAAGTTCATTAATTAAATAATTAATTAAAAATTAGACAATTAAAAAATTCATAATTTATGATTAACTAATTAATTAATTGATCATTAATCAGTTAATTAATCAGTAATTAATTAAGCAGAATAAAATATAGATATTTTTAAGCAAATAATTTAGTTAAGTAAAACCAAACTGTTGGTATGCATTGATAATTATGCTTGATTGACTTGATATCTGTTGATGATTTTTCTGTGATATTTTGTGATATATTATGGATATCTGTGATAACTGTGTATGATTTATATGATATATCTGTTACGTTAATTCTGATATTTAAATTGAAATGTTAAGTTAAATAGACAACTTGGCCCTTAAAATGGCGTTTGGATTCCGATGAGACCGGGATCGGAAGAATCAACTTTTGATTCTCCGAAAACCACATTGATCCAAATTAAACGATAGGTCGTAACTTATCAAATGGAGATCGAGATGGAGTTTCAGAATGCAAGGGTTATCGTTGTTAACTCTGAGGGTGATTCCAAAATGAGTGTAATGAGATAATGCCTTCGGTTTCTTTCGAGCCCGGAACGAACTTGTATGGATTGAATGCTTTCAACACATCGTCAGGCGGGCGATGAGCATTCTAAGATATGTTCAATAAAGGTAATCGTAGCCTCAAGCCTCATCAACCGGGAATGGCTAAAACAGGGGAGATGCAGCAAGGTTAGGTGGGTCATGCCCAAGCAGGACAAGATATTCCCCTGTCTAGATGTCCCTTTTTATTTCTGCTGTGTGAGCAGTTATTGGCCACAACTGCGGGGTTATCTTGTTCGGGACAGTTCAGTAAGGAATGGTTCCAGCCTTGTGTTGTAGGGGATCAGGAGTGATCCTTGGTACGGTGATCTAGGCCCCGTAATGTGACGGGCGGTACCCCAGTAGCCCTGCCATTGTTGGAAATGCATTTTCCCTACGAGACCCTACGGTTTTGATTTATATTACCCACTTTCGTGGCTAGTAGCTGGAATTTAATAGATGTAACAATTTCGGCTATTTTCTATTTACTTGAAAACCCTAGACACTATTATAATATCACAGAATTTCCTATAAAATATTTTGGTTAGCGTAAGGTAAAAACTTACCCGTATTTATTTGTGGGGAGTCTTACGTGATACCTTTATTTCCAAATGATTTTCAAAGTTAAGCAATTTTAACCTGTTTACTCATACCAGACCCATGTCTGACCCGGAGTTTATATTTTGTTTTTCATAAACTCTTGGGTACTCAAATTTTTATGAGTAGCCAAGTGATAGATATTGGAAGTGTTGATTTTTCTGGAGAAGCTATTTTGGTAGAAGACCAGACGTATGTATCTATATATGTAGTTCCGCTGTGTAGTTAGTCTATGCTGTATTTTGGATGTATGTTTGGACATATATGTATATAGCAGTCCTGTTATGTGATATTGTATGACTCTGATGTATGTATAACTATGTAATAGTATGTTGATGTATTATATTTTGTTTCATTCCACTGTGAGATTCTGATGTTGTTGTTCTTTCTTTCTATTCTTTTCTATTTCTATCTCTTTCTTTCTTAATGATGAAACGTCTTTCTGGGTTGAGAAAGACGGGTCGCACGCCCAGTACGGGGGAGATTACGGTACTGTATAGGCTATGGGAATATATTTTGTGTTAAGGTGGAAAATGTAAAGCCTTAACGCTATTTAAAAGTAAGTTTATTTTAATGTAGACACTATTGTAATAGCGAAATATTACTATATAGTAAATAGTTTAACGGATCCTTAGAGGATGGCGGTCCCAAGCATCTTCTGAGTTACATGTACTTTTACTATAGTTCACTTGAGTTGGTTTACATTGTATAAGTACGTATGTCCTGACTCGATTGTTTGTATTTTTATTTACGTTCAGGTCAGCCTGAGTATTCACAGATGTGGATTCCACTTTCTGGAGATTGGAAATGCTGGAGATTATCTGCTAATCTAGTCTTATCTATTTCGGTTCTGTTGTTGTATTCAGCTTGTACTTGGTTATCATATTGAAACTTCTGTTGTACTTTATTTCTTATGTTGTATCTTGTTTAACTCTGATATATTTATATAGTAGCTTCATGAACTACTATCTCTTTTACTTCCGCTGCAATATTAAATACTCTGTGTCTGTGATATGTGATTATTATTTACTGTATATTCTGCGATTTGCCAAATTTTTATTTACAACGCGGTATTTTGAGCAATTCAATTCTGGCATGAGTGTCAACCTGTACACTTATAATGGATGCGAATGGTTGAAAATATCGGTTGTTACAGTTGGTATTAGAGCTTTGGTAGCTCTAGGCAAAACTCAGCATATGGAGTGAATGTATTTACCGAGTCACTTTCATTCGAGTTTGAATCTCTTCCTTTTTGAATCGATTCGTTTGAATTTTGGAACATTCCCTAAGGTTCCAAATTCCATTCGTATCCCTCACTATTCATCTTCTTTTGACTCTGGAGTATTCCATAACTCCGCTTCGAATGACCTTTTTAGTGAGTCGGCGGTCACGCCAATTTCAAATTGAATTGAAAAAAGGGGAACTCCCTTACAATTAGCATCAATTCACCAGAGATTTATATCTTTCCTTGGTTTAGATGCTAATATCTTTTGTTATTCCAAACTCTAACTCTTGAGATCGAATGTAGATTTACCCCAGAAAAATCCACATTGATCTTATTCTTTAGGTCACGGTTGACCCGGTTAAGGTTGCCCGTGATTTATTTAAGCTTAACCACCTTCCTATTTTGTTATTTAATCATCTTATCTTTTATTTCTAACCTATCTCCAAGCATTTTGAATTGTACTTGTAAATCTATGTTTTGTTTATATATTGTGTTGTTCGAGTTGTTGATGTTGAATTGGTTTTCTGATCGATTCTTCTAATCAACGCTATCGATAAGATTTCCAAAACACTTTGACAGAACAAACCGACACAATATTATTTTAAAATTTGGTTAATGAAATAAATTTTGATATATAAGTAAATTTATGGAACTTAAAAAACTGATTTAAATTGATTATTTGATGTGATAATATTTGATTTATCATTTATTGTTCTATAAATGAATTTATAAATAGTTGTTTATAAATTGATTTGGGAACTGAAATGAATTTAGAACAAGAAATTTGAGAAGTTAATTTCCAATGGTTTCAAACATTGTTTAAAGTTTTAAAAGGTTATATTATTTAAAGTATTTTTGAATAGAAATTTTTTTCAAAGAATTTTAAAAGTTTAAAAAAAATTAGTGCTCTTCTCTTTGTCGCTGGAAAATAACTTCGGTGATGACCGCGGCATCATCGACATTCATTTTCGAGTTTCGAAATGAAGAGACCGCCCTGTTATCTTGCTACAGCTTTGTTTTGGGAAATCAAATTGATTTGAGTTTCTAAAATATGACTTGATTTATAATATATATATAGACATATGATTTAAAATTTGATTTGATAAGTTATGTACATACATTTATTTATCTCTAAATGGTTTGAAGAAATCGAAAATTTAATTCTTAAATTCAATTATAAAAAGAAAATCAAAATTTTGGATGAATATTGAAGGATGAAACGATTTAATTGGAAAGTTTTATTTGTATAATACAATTGCATTCAAATATAGCTTACCTTAATTTCAGAAGTTAACAATGTAATTGGATAATATATAGTATAAAAAGATTTTATAAATAAAATCTGGGTGGTTATAATAAATGTTATACACTTAAATTTTAATTATAAATGATTACCAAAGGTAAATATAATAAAGGGTAATTGAATAACTTAAAATAAAATAATGTTAAAAGGACTAAGAATAAAAGAAAGCAGTTATAATAAGTGTAAGTATATTAACATAAGTGATAAATATATTAGGAGGAATAATTTTAATTTTAATTGGGAATAAAGAAGAATAAAATTTATTAAGTACATTTTGAGTATAATAATGATTTTTTTTTCAAATTCATGATTTTTGAACTTGTTAATTTAAGATGATTTGATAATAAGATAATGAAATTTGAGATAGTTAAGATTTATTTAACTTATGTAAAGATTTATTCTCTATTTAAGTTGAAATTTCCATGCTCTCAAATTTATTTCCTTATTTTGTTTTCAAACTATCTTTGGATTGTCCTTATCATTCTTATCTTGATATAGACTGATATATGCATCTTTCTATATTCTTTCTATTTAAATCTTTCTATAATCATTCTGTTTAGAAATCTTTCTATATTGATAATCTTTGGTACTCGTTTTGAATCTATTTTTGCGTGCTTGTGTTCATGATTTTGGAGAATCTTGAAAAGATCATCTCCACCTTGTTAAACTTACCTATAACAACAGTTATCAGGTATAATCTCAATCTTCTGGTCACCTTGTCTTAATATTATTTCATTTCTATCTTTTTTGTGCTTTCCCGTACCTCGATCCTTTTCGGGGATGAAAAGTTTTGAGTGGGGGAGAGTGTAACAACCCTGAATTTTGTGATTTATTTTTAATTGTTTATTTTGATTTCTTATTTTATTTGAAATTTTGATTTAAGAATTTTATTTTATTTATTAAAATGAATAAGTTATGTTATTTTAAATATAAATGTTGATTTATATGTGAATTATAGTTTCAAACAGGTATAAATTGAATATTTTACTGGAAAGTGAATTTCTGTTCAAACTGGTCAACTTTGACTTTTAAACTTCAAATTTAAATTATTTAAAATCTTAAATTTTATATTTTATTGTGAAAATAGATGAAATAACTTGAACACTGCTTTTCGTTTCGTTGGAAACGGACTTAAACCATGAAAGTTATGTATATTTCAATATTGAGTGCAATTTGTTTATTCTACAATTTTGTTATTTTAAATTGTATAAATACTATACTTTCTTTGTCATATTTTATTTTAATATGTATTAATATGTTATTTTATGTATATTTCTGTCTTTTAATATTTTCAAAGTGAGGTAGGAATTTTTCTAGAGTTAGTAGTATTTTTCTTGTAATTTCCATGCTCTGTTTTCAATTTTTAAACATTTTCTTTAGTTCTTTTTCTATTTTTCTCCAATTTAATTATTTATTTTATTTTGAAAATGATAAATAAATTATTTTATTTCAAATTTTCACTTCATAATATTTTTAAAATGAAGTGGATATTTTTCCAAGACTAGTGGTGATTTATTTGTAATTTCTGGACACTGTTTTGTATTTTTAAGTAATTTCTTTCATTCTTTTTATATTTTCTTTAAAATTAAAATTTTATTTTCTTATATTTTCACTTGGTTTCGGTTTTTACAAGTATTTTCTGATTCACTTTTGTTTTTATTTGATCTTTAGAAAATGGAAATGCGTTTCATTTCTAAACGTTTCATTTCCAAATGTTTCATTGTCCAAAAACGTTTCAAATGGCATAACCATCTCATATATTCATTTTGGTTTTCCATTTTTAGTTTTTAGCCGTGACATTCATCCTATTTCTCACTCAAGAAACCATTCTTTCATTTTATTCATGGCTTCAAATATTTTGGGTAATGTCTTCCTCTTATTTTCTTCCTTTTCTTCCTATTTTCTTATGTATTTTTGCCTTGTTCTCTCCGCTCTTTTGCTTGGCCTCCACTCCATAGCCATGGCCACCACCTCCTACACCTCTTCCCTGTCATCATCACCACCTACTCCTCAGATCTGAAACATGGAGGAACCCACTATGATGCTAAAATCCAAAAAAATACAACCTATGCCTTGAAAACATGCTAGTATGAGCCTTGTTGCTTCACCACCTCTTTTTCCACCACCACCACCACCTCTAGCTGACGCCACCACCTCTGACCAGACCACCACACATCACTACAACATCTATCCAGATCTGAACTTGAATGGCCGAGTCAAACCCCTACATGGTCGAGCCTTTTGTTGACCAAAAACCCACCTATTTTGCATAAGCCTCTTCATATTCATGCGTAGTAACTCCTCTACCACTTCAACACCTTGTAGCCATGATTTATAGGACCCAAACCTGAACCAAAGTATGTCCAAACCTGAGGCAAAACATCCCCTAGACCGTGCGATCAAATGTAGAAAGCAAGGCAAAAGACTGTGTATTCGTATCTCTTTTTATTTCAAAGTTGTTTCAATTTAATGTTGTGTTGAAATGTTAATTTATTTGATTTTGTTTTGAGTTGTAACACAACTTCTAAGCTTGGATCTCTTCCCACTTGAGCCTATTTTTGTTTCATCGTGCCTTCTGGAATCAGTTGTGTCATTTGAGTTGATATCTCCAGCACAAAAAGGTGAGTAAATCTCACCAGACTAATATGTACTTATATAACTGATAAACTGACACCATTTGAATCTGTAACTGTTTATCATCATGTTATATCTGCTATATTATTATCATATGATGTTCACACCTGTTATTACACTATTTATATCATATGTTATTGTTATTTCATGCTATTCTGTCATTTATATCAGTTATCACCATTTCATGTTCCCTGTAGACTAGAATCACTATGGGTTGAAATGATACATACCCGAACGGACTTTAGAATAGGGGAAAAACATTATGGGCTGAAATGATGGGCCTGAGCGGTTTCCAAAATCATTTATTTTACTTGGGACTGCGGGTTTGAAATGATAGAACCCGGTTTTTCTTTGTAAACTGCGGATTTAAATGATATATATCCGTATCACTTGACCAAGGTAAGAAAACTATATAGAGACCCGTGGTTTATGTAATATTTTTGAAAATGTTTTAAAATATTTTAAAATGTAAAAATTATAATATTTTGATAATATTTTGATTTAAATTTAATTAAAAATGATTTTTGTAGAAATGTTAGCGATTTTCTATAAATTAAATAATGAAATAAGTAAACGGTAAAGTAGAATTTGAACTATAAGTCAAATTTGGAGTTTATGTTTTGTTTCAAAAGGGAAATTATGTAAAGTAAGAAAAATATAATATTTTGATTTAAAAATGTATTTTTGATGATTTTATTAAAATAATAATGATTTTTGAATACGTTAAAATGTTAAACAAATGAATGTTTAAGTAAATTTTGAAATATAACATAAATGTGAAATTTTAAATTTTATTTTAAAAAGTGAAATTTTAATTAAGTAAAATTTATGAAAATAAGTTATATTTTGTAAATTTAAACCTAATTGTTAAGTTAATAATTTAATTAAAGAAATGGAAGTTAATACTTGGATTGAAATAAGAAATTATGTTAAAAATTGATTTTTGGATGAGATTTAACTTTATAAAAATCATAAAAATAAGAGTATTGAAATGATGATTTTAAAATATAAAATTTATGATGTTTATAAGTTAAATGATTTAAATTAAAGATTAACTGTTGGTGAAATTTTTATTTAAACGCTGAATTTGATTTAACAACATTTTTGAAGTGTAATATAAAGGATATTACAGCATTTTGTAAATGTTGTAGTTGTTTTAAATGAACTAAAAAGTTAATTTGAAATAAAGGCTATTATAGCACATTGTAAGTGCTATAGCGGTTAACCTTAACATTTAAAGTTTATTTGAAATTTAAAGAAAATCTATTACAACACTTAAACATTATATTTTGTTAAATGAATTGTTTTAAACTATAACTTTACGTTGCGTTTTCAAGTGCTACGGATACTGAATTTTATTATTTTATTAAATTTTAATGAGATTAATCTTTGGAATAATATTTAAATTTTGGAAATTTAATATTTAGCTATTAAATAATAAGGAATTTACTTTATTTTTTTTGAAAAGATTTAATCTTTAAATATAAACTCCTTTGAAATGTAAGTTTGTGATTAATTTCTAAATAAAATGAATGGTTTTAAATGGTATTTAAATGAATTAAAAATGAATGATGTTTTGAATAATACTTTGATATTTTAATAATAAAAATGTTTTGAAATGAATTTTTGAAAGATATGATATTTTGATATTAAAAATGTTTTGAAATGAAGATTTGAAAGATATGATATTTTGATAATAAAATGATTTGAAAGAAAGTTTTGAAAAGATATGATATTTTAATATATTAAATGGATTGGAAAGGAGTTTTTGAAAGGATATGATAATTTAATATATTGAAATGGTTAGAAATGACTTGATATTTATTTTGTTAAATATTTGAATTTGAATGATATGGTATGTCGATATATTGAAATGGTTTTGGAAATGATTAAATATTTATTTTGATAAAGATTTGGATTGAAAAGGATATTTTATTTTGAAGTATAAAATATTGTTTTAAAAGTTAAAACCACGGGTTATAATAACGATTGGTTGGCAAAGAGACCGGGATCGAATATCTGGCATACTCTCTGTCGATACCGAAAACCACTTTGACAACCGTGTACACGGTGGAGATTCCAGAATGAAGTAGGATGGTGGTGACGTTCTATTGAGGTATGTACGTGGACCCGACTCCCGTGAGTTGGCATAAGGTGGCTAAAACAGGAGCGATTCTCGGGCAAGGTGTTAGCGCCCTTTATCGGACACTCCTCTTCGATACTATACTCTGACTTTGGATTGATTCGATAGCCATCTTTATTTTTCTTGATTTTAGGGAGTTTGTTCGAGGTGGGCGGTAGCTGCGGCTATGCGTTACCACCAGTCTGGATAGCAATTGGTATATCTACCCTGGCATTGCCTAGTTGTGCCATGTCATCTATCCTAGCGCGTCTTATACGATTTTTGTTTTGTACCATACCTATGGAGTGCCCTCTGACGACGCCCGGTACGGAGGAGATTACGGTACTGTATAGACTATGAGAATATATTATGTGTTAAGGTGGAAAATGTAAAGCCTTAACGCTATTTAGAAGTAAGTTTATTTTAATATAGACACTATTGTAATAGAGAAATATTACTATATAGTAAATAGTTTAACGGATCCTTAGAGGATGGACGGCCCAACCATCTTCTAAGTTACATGTACTTTTACTACAGTTCACTTGAGTTGGTTTACATTGTATAAGTATGTATGTCCTGACTCGAGTGTTTATATTTTTATTTACGCTCCGGTCAGCCTTAGTATTCACAGATTTGGATTCCACTTTCTGGAGATTGGAATCGCTGGAGATTATCTGCTAATCTAGTCTTATCTATTTCAGTTCTGTTGTTGTATTCAGCTTGTACTTGGTTATCATATTGAAACTTTTGTTGTACTTTATTTCTTCTGTTATATCTTGTTTAACTCTGATATATTTATATAGTAGCTTCATGAACTACTATCTCTTTTACTTCCGCTGCATTATTAAATACTCTGTGTCTGTGATCTGTGATTATTATTTACTGTATATTCTGAGATTTGCCAAATTTTTATTTACAACGCGATATTTTGAGCAATTCAATTCCAGCATGAGTGTCTACCTATACACTTATAATGGATGCGAATGGTTGAAAATACCGGGTTGTTACAGGATGACACCGACATTAGTAGGAAGTAGCATTACATAAGATAATAGTCTTACAAAGTTTACATTTTATTTTTATTCATTGATGGCAAGTGTCTTATATGGTTACTATTTTACATCTATTATGCATCCAATAAAAAATAAGCTTCATTAACTCAAAAGAAAATCACACCATATTTGGTTTAGTTTTAAAATGTTCCATAAACATATATGAAAAACAAATGTTTATATAATAAAATAATTATGAAACAATATTTATACTAGTGCGTCCTATTATATTTCGAAAAACAAGTTTCTTTTATTAATACATTAGTTTTAATAAGGTAAATGTTAACTTTGAATGAAATAATTTTACACTTACACTTAAGGATGTTATGGTAGTGTTAAACGCTATCAACGTGAGAAAATCTTTATGGTATCGATGCTACTGGTAAGTCAAAAATGACTATCAATATTTTACTGTTACCTTTGGTAAAATGAACGTTGATAACCGATAAACTTTGGTAATGGTAAATTTACCAATGTATAAATATATTAAAATTTTATTCCATTAAATATTTTATAATGATAATTATTTTGTTTCCAATTCAAACCCTATGAATGATTATATCGACATTTTGGTTTATTTTAGTTGATATAGAAAAGTTTCTTAATTTATAATAAATTATCTACAATACTATAAAATAACAACATTTCTAATCTTAGGTTTTGAAGTTAAAAAAATTATGAAATAAAACAATGTCATGAATAATACTAGAAATTCCATCTTAATTCTGACATTTCTTTAAAATTGTTCATGGTTGTGATTAATTAAAATAGTGAAAAAATAAAATTAATATGACTGGTTAAATTACTATTACCACTGGTTTTTTTTTCCGTTAAATGTTTTGTTAACAATGGTAAATTTATTATTACCTTGCCGATAGAACTGGTATACTGATGCAGCTCAATATTGATTATTAATTGTTTGGTATTGATTTGATAACGGTAAATTTACAATTACCACAACAACCCTATTTACGTTAGCAAAACTAAAAGATAATCTCCATGATTGACCGAATGGTTATGCATCGATTGTTAAGAGAAAAGTGTAGGATTTGTATCACATGGGTGGCATAAAACAATGGTTAAAGGTTTTAGAAGGAATTCTAAAATTCTTGTCATCTTGGTTCGGTTTTGGTGGACTCTGAAACGAAAACCTTGCAAAAATCCAGTGTCGGTTGGGAAAAGAAAAATGTTCGAAAATTTTGTAACTTAAACTATGAATTTTATTTTAAAATTAAAGTGTTTAGTCACGTCGTCAACTTCAATCGAATGTAGGTTCAGTATATTCAATCTCGTTGTCGATCGTTCTTTTGGTTCTCTTGTGCCTTAGTTTTGAATTCGAGAGGAAATTGGTGTTGAATTGAAGCAATTTTTTTATTTTAGTGTGTTGATTTTTTGTTTTGACATTTTCCCTAGCTTCAAAACATTAAATCGAGAAAGATGAAACTAGGAAATATGTGGCTGAGCTGTTATGTGGGTTATTTCTATTATTTTCTTTGTTTCTGTGACTAAAGTTGAGCTGCACATTTAAGTTAATTATTTTACTTTAACTTAATCAAGTTCAATTTAGTTCATTTCAACTTAATTTAATTTGAAAATTGTATATTTCTTTAAATACCGTATTTTGTGTTTTAGTTACAACTTTTACTATTACATTTTCATTAAGAAGAATACCCATATTCAAAACCGGAACCGAAACTTCCAAAATTAATTGAAACTAAGTAAATTTCAAATGACTGAAACCAAGTTGTCCAATCTTGCATAAAACACACCCTTCATTCATTCGTTCATTATCATAGAAAAGGTGAAAACTGCAAACAACACGGTAGTGTCCATTTGACCATTAGATCATTTGGTTATGGATCAATATGGCTTTAGTAAATCAAGTTTTGTAAGCCCAATAAGTCAATAGGTTGGATTGGCAACATAGCATGCAGAAAAGCTATTAAACAATTTCATGTATTTATTACCTTTTTGAGAAAGTAAGCAATCTTATTCATAAACAATAATAATTTACAGAATAATACATTATGGTACACTGATGTATCTACAATTGTGAAGTTGGTTAAGTTCTTCTTCTTCTTCTCTTAGGAACTGAAGCTGCTCAAGTTACCTATATATTCATCAGCTACTTTCTTTCTATGTGTTACTTGTGACGACCCGGCTTTCTCAAACCCAGAAAGATGTTTCATCATTAAGAAAGAAAGGGATAGAAATAGAAAAGAATAGAAAGAAAGAACAACAACATCAGAATCTCACCGCGGAATGGAACAAAATATAATACATCACATAACTATTACATAGTTATACATACATCAGAGTCGTACAATATCATATAACAGGACTGTCATATACATACATGACCATACATATATCCAAAATACAACATCACTAACTACACAGCGGAACGACATATATAGATACATACGTCTGGTCTTCTCCCAAAATAGCTCCTCCAGAAAAGCAACACTTCTAGATACCTATCACTTGGCTACTCGTAAAAATTTGAGTACCCAAGAGTTTATGAAAACACAAAATATAAACTTCGGGTCAGACATGGGTCTGGTATGAGTAAACAGGTTAAAATTGCTTAACTTTGAAAATCATTTGAAATAAAGGTATCACGTAAGACTCCCCACAAATAAATACGGGTAAGTTTTTACCTTACGCTAACCAAAACATTTTATAGGAAATTCTGTGATATTATAATAGTGTATAGGGTTTTCAAGTAAATAGAAAATAGCCAAAATTGTTACATTCATTAAATTCCAGCTACTAGCCACAAAAGTGGGTAATACAAATCAAAACCGTAGGATCTCATAGGGTAAATGGATTTCCAACAATGGCAGGGCTACTGGGGTACCGCCCGTCACAGTACGGGGCCTAGATCACCGTATGAGGATTAGTCCCTTCATCCCCTGCAACACAAGGCCGGAACCATTCCTTACTGAACAGTCCCGAACAAGATAACCCCGCAGTTGTGGCCAACAACTGCCCACTAAGCCAAAATAAAAAGGGACATCTAGACAGGGGAAAATCTTGTCCTGCTTGTGCATGACCCACCTAACCTTGCTGCATCTCCCCTGTTTTAGCCATTCCGGTTGATGAGGCTTGAGGCTACGATTACCTTTAAAGAACATATCACTTAGAATGCTCATCGTCCGCCTGACGATGTGTTGAAAGCATTCAACCCATACAAGTTCGTTCTGGGTTCGAACGAAACCGAAGGCATTATCTCGTTACACTCATTTTGGAATCACCCTCAGAGTTAACGACGATAACCCTTGCATTCTGAAACTCCGTCTCGATCTCCATTTGATAAGTTACGACCTATCGTTCAATTTGGATCGATGTGGTTTTCGGAGAATCAAAATTGATTCTTCCGATCCCGGTCTCATCGGATCCAAACGCCATTTTATGGGCCAAGTTGTCTATTTAACTTAACAGTTTAATTAAATATCAGAAATTAACATAACAGCTATATCAGATAAATCATATACAGTTATCACAGATATCCATAATATATCATAACATATCACGGAAATATCATCAACAGATATCACAGTCAACCAAACAGAGTTATCAATGCATATCAAACAGTTTGGTTTTACTTAACTAAATTATTTGCTTAAGAATAAACTATTTTATTCTGTAAATTAATTACTGATTTATTAGCTAATTAATGATCAATTAATTAATTAGTTAATCCGTAATTATTAATTTATTAATCACCTAATCTTAAATTAATTATTAAACTAATTAACTTTTATTCATTAACTATTACTCAATTACTCAATTAGTTAGTTTATTCTTAATTATTAATTATTAATTAATAACTTACTTATTAAAATGAATTAATTATTTAATTATCACAAATTACTTTATTTATCAATTTAATTAAAGTGTAATATTTTTAATTAATCTCGTAAGTTAACTTCCATTCACTAATTAACTTTTTAATGATAAGCTTATGTTCTTAAGATTTTAATGGATTTAACTTAGGATTAAATTTTTATTTCAAATTCAACATAAAGTTATTAATTTAAAAATTCAATTATTCATTTTAATCAACATTCCAACTATTTACTGACCAATCTTCTACCTTTATATTTTTACTTAAATCAAGTCTTTAATTCAAACATTAGCTTAATTAATTAACATTTGTTTATTGAACTTAGTTATAAGCCTGTACAAAATCATTCCAGACCTTGAAAGCACCGAGACACACCGCTCTTTACTCGAGAAAAACACGAGTTTCCCCGCGTCTCTCTCGTTGCTCTCCCCTTCCTTTTCTTCTTCTCTCCAGTTCTTCTCTTCTTCTTCTCTTTTTTTATATGTTAAAAGTTAAGTTGTAAACGCTTATCTGAAACCACTCTCGCACGCGACTCGGAGAAAACACGTGAATTACTCGAAGCATCCTCACAAATGTCTCGAGCACGCCCCACTCACTGATCCACGAACCCCACTTCGCCACCGTGCACGTGCACGGTGGTTCACCTTGCTTGCGGCGACTCTCTTCAGTCCCCACACACCACAACTGATCTACTTAAGTGAATTCGAGGCCCAAAATTCAATTACAAGTCGAAATGAAGAATTCGACCTGTAGCTCAAACATACGAAACACGCCACTGATGAACAAATCATGCGTGCAGCCACCACACATCACCAGAGGTGATGAAAATTCACCAAGACGACGCCTACACCTCCACCTTGCTCCTCCTATAGTCGCGCTTCACTCGGTTTCATATTAGAGCCGAAATCAATGTGTTTACATAACTTGAAAAATATGGGCTTAAACCATATTTATGATTCAAACTCGAAATCTATGAATTCGAAAAATAATTAGACATTTTTCTAGTATTTATACGACTTTCACCTTACTTCATTCCAAATTTTAGGAATTAAAGTTAACTCTATCTTCCAAAATTTTCAAAAACCCATTTTTGTTTCATTTCAAAACTTCTCTTAATATCTTTGCATAAAAATCATAATTTTTATGTTAAAAATCATAATTACTTGTATGAAATCTAAATATGTTATTGATTTTTCAAATTTAAACATTTGAATTTTGATCTTTGATTTCTTGTTTACCTTTAGTTGGATAATATAGTATTAACATCATACTTTTTAAATTTCAAACATGTTTTACAGTCTTTGTTTTCATATAAACAAACTTAAATTTCCACAATACAAAATTTAAATAGTTATATGAATAAGATTTGTAAATATATTTGCTTTACTTTGTAACAACTTGAAGTATTGATTCAAGAACAGCTATAAGAGTTTCCAGATTAAACAAACATTCACAGATCGGTAAGTAAAACTATATAAAGCACATAACATTAATAAACAAATATACAAACTGAAGGTGAAATTAGATTGTTTACTCACCTATCAAAAACTGTTGAACAGAAAGTGTTGAAGAAGATACTTGCAAATGAACTTTCCTGAAGCTCCCCTCTATTCTTCTTTTCTGTTTCTATTTCTTTGCTTGTTTACAGTTTGAATCTTTTTTTTTTCTTTGTCCTTTTTTTCTTCTCTCAGGTTTTCTTTATAAATTTAGGTTCATATATATAACTGATGATATATAAGTAGATTTATATAGAAGCTATTAAGCAACAGGTTGCAATTGGACAGTTTTATTTGCAAGTCATTTTCCTTTTTTATTGGCTAAGAGTTAATAACCTGCAGAAGAAAATTATGCTCAGGATCTCAGCTATGCACTTGATTAAACAAGAAATTATTCTATTTAATGTTCATGCTCTTAATTATGATGGCAAGTTATTAATGGTTACTGACAGTAGCTATTTAGTACATAGATATTTATGTGTACAAGATAGTATCATTTCGGCCAAACCTATTTAGCAAGCTACAGGGTTTTTTTTTTTTTTTCTTATCTTTGAGTTGAAAACTTGTTTTATATTTAAGTTCACTCTGATTTCTTAGGCCTGAATGTTTTATTTGTTAAGTAACTTACATATACAGGTTATATGTTTTATAAACTTCCTGATATGATTTTATTGTCAACATGTTTTTGTTTACTTATTTTGTTAGTTATATTCTATATGAAATTTTATACTTGTTCAAAATGATGTTTTTCACAGTTTATTGAAGGTTGTTGTGTTGTACAATTTAAATGTTGAAGATCATTGTTTAACTAAAAATACTTGTATTTATATATTTCAAATTATAATTTATATGTTGTATTTTTATGTTACTTTTATTACAAATATAATATATGATTGTGTTTTATACTAACTGTAACGCCCCAAAAATTTTTGACTTTCGAAAATTCAACATCGACACTCACTTTATCGACTGTCGAGAAATCGAAGGCCGAAAACCGGAATGTTTTGGTTTTTTTTAAAAAAGAATTTAAGAAAAGAAAAGAGAAGAAGAGAGAAGATAGAAAATAGGGAGAAAAGAAAATAGAAAAGAGAACAGAAAATTTTGAAATAGAAGAAAATAGAATATAGAGGAAAAAGAAAAACAGAAGAAAATAGGACGGAATAGAAAACAACAGAACAACAGAATCTCACAATTCGCAGCGGAACAACATATAATAATAAATGAATAATCTTTAAACAAAGAACTATATCAGTTATTACCTTTTATACATTACATTACAACATATCATCAGAGTGTACAACAACATCATACAACAACAAACGATGCAGCGGAAAAAGAAATATTATATAAACTAGTAATACGCCATGCCATCCAGCTTGCCTCCAGCAAATCCAGAATATCCAGAATATCCTGATAAACCTTACTCTTGACTGCCCGTGTGGAAATTGGTGGGCACCCAGAGTTTAGGAAGGAAAACAATAAACTCCAAGTCAGTCATGTGACTGGTGTGAGAACTCAAAACAGTTTATTTATCTTTAAAATCAAATAGAGGAATATTTTTAAATTCAATTCGCAATGCTTTTAAAAATGAGACTACCATAAGACCTCCTGCCACACACACAATGCAAACGCAGACTTGGAGAAGATTTCTCCTTATGATAGTCAAAGATGCTTGATACGTATTAAAATCAAATCAATTTTGATATTATTATTAGTGCATAGTGTAGAAAAAATTCATTTCGAAAGTAGAATATAAATCTTAGCCAGCATAGGTACCATTATATTATGCCTACTAATAGCTACCATATTAGATGGCAGGTTCTACAACTAAAACCGTACAAGTCACGTATTGTTTCTTTGGATTTCCAACGAATGATCAGGCCAAGGAACTTCCCATTGCCACATGAGAATGCCTCTGGATGGACATCCCCGAGAACCAAACCGGATCTCTACCAACACAAGGCCGGGTTACCCCTAACTGAGTAACAACTGACCGAATATGCCATCCCCCGGTCCTTTGGGACCTTTTCACCGAGCGCTCGTAATCAATTCACACAATCATAACAAAGTGTTTTCAACATGAGTAAGTATCTGGGCTCCATACCATGATACCACCCTTTTCCAGAAGGAAATGGACACATCCTAAAGGGTGCTACCCCTCATAACCTTGCTGCTTCTTTCCTGTTTTGACCATTCACGGGGTGTGAGGCTCGACGAAGTCACGTCCACAAAAACATACTTTATACAAAAGCCATGCTTTGGGTCAACAAATGATCAACACAATGATCACAAGGATAGACGATCAAATAAACGATCCTATCACAAATAATCAACACAATGATCATTTCAGCATCACTCAGCATGTCACATTACCAAATTGGGAATATATCGCTGATAACTTTCAACTACATAACCTCTGAGCTCGTACGTCTCAGAGAAGGGTGTTAAGCTAAAAGAATAAATTCTCCGCCACCAACAGAAATATATTTGAAAGAAATCGGCTTTATATCTCAACTTGTAATGTCAGACATACAATCCATACAAGTCTGTTCCGGGCTCGAACAAAACCGAAGGTACTTCTTACGAAGCCCTTGCAATACGGGTATTCACAATCCCGATCGAATTTCCCATCACTTAGGAGATCTCTATACCAGGAGCTACCCAGTGCAGAGACAATCGATAGGTCATCCTATCTCTTTCGCAAATACTCGGTCTTCAACACCGATCTTCAAATGCAATTCACAACGACGTATCACATATTCGGAATGGGTTATACGACCCCATGGTCCTTTCCCGGTTAACCCGAATAGTGAGCGCTTATTCAAAAATAAGTGTGGCATTCAAATTCAATCAATTCACATCAAATACCCATTCAAAGGGAAATATTGATGGTCGGTTATTGAACTATCAATGGATATGCACAACATCACCAGCTTCCAAATAATTTTCCAAATTATTTATTTTCCAAAATATCTTTACAAGATATATTATTTCATACTTCAAAAATAAATCAATATTTATTTTTAAACCAATTCCACTTTCTTTTATAAATTCAATGGTGAATTTACATTCCAAAGTATTAATGAATATACGACTTCAATTCGATTTATAATATTCATTTTCAATTTATCTTCAAAAAGATAAATTCTCTAATATTCACTTTATATTGGAAAAACATTTCCATACTTATTTATTCATAAGTAATTCACAATTTTTATTTATTTTCAACACTTGGAAAATATTCAATATACTTCAATCGAAATTAAGTATATATTTCATTCTTTAAGGAAATCATTCTCTTAAACATATTTATTTGGGCCAAAAACGAATGTTGCGTAAAACATCGTTACAACGTCCCAAAATCACTAGTATAGGGATTCGAAATTAAAATAGATATATAAATCCCAATACTATACAAAACATTTCCTTTCGGAAATCATTTACTATAACAACAGTGTTATAGTCCATCATCTCCTTTTATTTCTCGAAACGTCTATTTCAACAATAAATGTTGAAATCTATGGTTTCGAATCTCAACACATTTTAAAACATCGTTAGATCGTTTTAATTCTATTTGAAATATCACATTCAAAACAATTTCTTTAACATCTTATTCACTATTCAAAAACGTGAATATACTTCATTAACAATTTCATCCTTTTATTCATTTTTAATTCAAAGGATTATTCACTATTCAAAAATGTGAATATAACTCCATTAATAGGTTTCAACAATTTACTTATCAAAATAGGTCATTTGCGAATTTATAAAACAACGTTTATAAATTCTATTTCTATTTATTTATAAAAACTTCCTTTTTATAAATTCTTTTATTAACATATTCCAGTTTATAACTCAATTATAAACTAAAAGTTCATATTATAAGTTAAATACTTATAAAACGATTATTTTACAAAATCGTTCTTTTAAAGACTTTAAAATTTATGAATCTTATAACTTATAAGATCCATTTATTTTGCCTAACTATTCATCAAATAATTTCACCAAATTTATAAATCTTACTATTTATAAATTTCATTTATAACTTCACAGTTTATAATTCTATAAATTTCATTGAGTTATGAAATTCATTCACAATTCATATTCAACACTTATAAAAGCTCGTTTTATAATTCCAACGTTTTATTAATTTATAAATATCGATTTATAAATCTTTAATATAAATCAATTTATTATTATTCTTTAAACGTCTTTACCCTTCTTTATAATTTCATCATTTTGATTTATAAAATAATCAAATTTTATAAATCCTATATTTAAACTTTTAATAATAAATTCAAAAATCCAATTTAAACTATTTTATAAAGTCATTAATTCATATTTCTCAAAAATCAGCTTTTAACCGCATTTCTCAAAAATTATAATTTTTAAAACTTTAAAAATTATAACGTTCATTTATTTATAATGGATCAATTCCAAAAATATTTTATCTTTTCAAAAATCACTTTAAAAACCCTTTTAAAATCCCAAAATTTGGGTCCAATGATGCTACACATTAAATAGTCAATCATGACTACACGATCCATCATATATCGATATGATAATCCATCAAATATCAAAATATCTGAAATCAAATAAAAACTGTTGAGGAATCCAGTTGGATCCCTCCAACCTGTTTTCCTGCATTCACAAACATTAGCACAATACCAATTTCGCTCCAGTACGAAATTATCGCGGTACATGTTCTTATTAAATATTATCCGCTTAATAACGGCGTAATAGGGTCTCATCCGCTAAACAAAAAATGCGGGAAATCAACAACTGCAATATATACATATGCCAATATATATATATTGATATTATATATAATACCAATTTCACTGTTTATGAAATATTCGCGGTATATGTTTTTATTAAATAACATCCGCTTACTAACGGCGTATAATGTCTATTTTAACAATCAATAAATATTAATCAACATTCAAACATGCATTCAAATATTTTAAATCTAACTATTTAAAATAAAATCGAAACTGATTCGATTGAGTGAGAAGCTCTCACCTTGATTTTAATTTCGTTTCAGCGATTTATTTCGAACAAAATTAAACGGACGTTTAATTTTACCCAAAATTCTCACTAACTCCAAACGACTCCAAACCAACTCCATCGCGTAGTGCTCGTCCATACGATTCCAACGCAACTGAGTTTGTATTTTTTCGACCTCGTATGAAAAAGTTATGAATTATTGAAGTTTGTACACGTTTTATATACATAGATTTATAACATAACTAACTATTTTTCTACCTAGCTTCATCACAGCCACTGGATCCAAGCTCCTGCAAATCTGGCCGTCCCTTTCATCTTCTTCTCCCTCTCGTTCTACAGGCTAAGGCCGTCATCCCCCAAACCCATAACAACAAACTAGGGTTTAATCTTGCATCGCGATTACTCAACGAAATTCGATCAAACCACCTTCATCTCGAAGCTCTCGACCTAAGCTATGCTCGGCCTCAATCCCCCTAAGCTCGGCCACCCCCACTTCATAGGAAAACGTGCGCAGGCCTGAAGAGAACGGCCCCCCTAGCTCCCTCTCCGTTGCACCATTTTCGATCATCACCGTATGGAATCGAAGCTCTCGTCGTGCACTACGACTTCCGTGTTGAACACCTTAGCTAAATCTTTACGGATTGAGAGAGATTGATGAAGAAATGAGATTGAATTCTGGCCTTTGGTTGAATAAGTGGCGGCTAGGTTAAAAAATTAGGGTTAAGGTTATTTTTTTTATCAAATTATGAAGAGTGGTGGTGTATTTATAGAGTTTCGTTCGACACTATTCACCCGGAAATTCCGAACTCTGATTTAGGCGCCGAAACTGACGTACCTAGGGTTTATCCCGCTTTCCGGACACAATGGAACAGGTTTCGGAAGCTAATTCGGAAGTATGTGTGAGTTATGGCTATAAACGCTCAATTTGAATTAAACCGATTTAAGCGATTTTCTAGGCGTTTTAATTTGTAACGGACAAACGGTAAATCCAATTGACTTGAAATTTGAAACCTTACAATAATATCACATTACGGATCCGATGAAACTGGTTTCGTCGAAATCCGAGACTTTTTGAAAAATGGCTATTTTCACTCGCCAAATTTAAATTAAAAATAAATCGATGCGTTTCGAGCTGCCACGATCAAACGATAACTCCGATTGACACGAAATTTGAAATCCGGTAATAACTAACTATTACGGATCCAATGGAACTAGTTTCGTTCAATTCTGAGACTGTTCAAAAATTGGCTATTTTACAGTCGATTATTAAATATTAAAATATTCAATTTTCACAAATTAACTCTTAATTCGATTTTAAAAGTTCTAAAATATCGTTCTAACTCCCATATGATAAAATAAAATTTTACAAATCATTTTCAATCATATTTAACCCGATTTTCAATTATTTCCATAATTTAACGTATTAAATTATCGATTTAATTATCCAATAAAATCCAATAATTCAAATAAAAATTTATTTGACTTATAAATTCAAATATTAATGTTTAAAATTAATTAAATATTCATATTTTAATTAATAAAAATTCTGGGTCGTTACAATCTTCCCCACTTAAAAGAATTTCGTCCTCGAAATTTCAAGTAAGAAAAGTTACAGAATTTATTAATTTTCCAAAATTCATAATTAAACTTCTTACAATACTTACTAAGTTTTCAAATCATACTTAGTTATTTTTTTTTCAAAAACAACTACTATTGTTTAACTTTCAATTCCAAAATCAAAGTTAAAGTTTTCAAAATTTTCCCATTTTCTCAAATTTTTTCTAACGCCTTAAATTTTCGGAAAAATTCGCCATAGTCTCCTTTGCGCGGCTCGATCCGACAAAAAAATGACAGTATATATATCACAAATATACATCTCATCAAGTAATGAGGCATCCCGCAGGGAAAAATTTGTAAAAGTACTGTATTTAATCCGAGATATGTACCTTATATTTTATTAGCGAGCATATACGGCTAATATAGCGCTAAAGCGAGCTCCAAATGCGAAGCAAACGCGATCCGCACCTACTAATTACTCAACAAACAACATGAGAATCATGCATATAGACAATAATCTCAATATACAACATATAGCAACATAACAACTTATATGTCAACATAGCACATGTATTAAAACAACATATATTTAACCATCAACCAATTATCATTCATAACTAATAATATTCATTCATATTCTCATTAATATTCAATGAATTGGTTTTTCAATTTAATCACATTCGATTCATTAACAATGGATGTTCTTACTAACATTCATTTTCAATTAGTTTATATTCACTAATTCATATTCGAGTTGGTTCACTTTCAATTCAAATTCAATTTATTTAAGATTTATTTACTTCTAATTTGAATTTCAATTGATTTAGCTTTCAATTTCATTAACACTTAATGAATTATATACAATCAATCAACAATCAACTAACAACCAATGTTTAATCAATACAACCAAATTTATTCACTTTACATTAAATTGATTTACATTCCAATTTATTCAACTATTCAACTTTTTAATAACATTAGATTTTAATGAATTAACACTTATATTCATTATTTCATATCAATTTTAATTCACATTCAATTGATTTACATTTAATCCATTAATTCAATTCGATTTCTAAAGTTGAATTTCATTTATATAACTCAAGTTCATATTCATTTAATCTTTATTAATTTAGTTTGATACTCATATCAACTTCATTCAACATCTCTTAAGTTATACTTCCATTTAACTTTAAAAATTCATTTTTATTCACAACTCATATTCATATAGTTTCACTTCTTATATATATATAAGTTTATTTCACAATTGTAAATCACTTTAATTATAATTCAATTCTTATAATTCATTTTACTTATACAATTATTCTCTTATTTAGATTATTTAAACAACTAAACAATCAACTTACATACACTTTTATAATTCTTAAAAATTATTTCTTTTATATATAAAATATAATCAAGGTAAAATTATTTCATTTACCCAATTTAAAATAATACTGTGCCAAATTGTTCTATTCAAGTGTTTAGAAACCCCTTCGGCATAGTCTTGCGGACCACGCTGACGAAAGTTCATATGCCACTCAATAAACCAATCATCACAATATAAAACAATTTTATATTCACTAACAAATACGCTCTCATAGCTATTATTACACTCAAATTCATTCTAGAGTACTACTGACTCTATCTCTAATGAGAAATGCCCAACAGAACCATGGTTGTCGCTTAACCATAAGCTCTGATACCAAATGTAACGCCCTGAAAATTTTCGACTTTCGAAAATTCAACATCGACACTCACTTTATCGACTGTCGAGAAATCGAAGGCCGAAAACCGGAATGTTATGGTTTTTTTTTTTAAAAGAATTTAAGAAAAGAAAAGAGAAGAAGAGAGAAGATAGAAAATAGAGAGAAAAGAAAATAGAAAAGAGAACAGAAAATTTTGAAATAGAAGAAAATAGAATATAGAGGAAAAAGAAAAACAGAAGAAAATAGGACGGAATAGAAAACAACAGAACAACAGAATCTCACAATTCACAGCGGAACAACATATAATAATAAATGAATAATCTTTAAACAAAGAACTATATCAGTCATTACCTTTTATACATTACATTACAACATATCATCAGAGTGTACAACAACATCATACAACAACTAACGATGCAGCGGAAAAAGAAATATTATATAAACTAGTAATACGCCATGCCATCCAGCTTGCCTCCAGCAAATCCAGAATATCCAGAATATCCTGATAAACCTTACTCTTGACTGCCCGTGTGGAAATTGGTGGGCACCCAGAGTTTAGGAAGGAAAACAATAAACTCCAAGTCAGTCATGTGACTGGTGTGAGAACTCAAAATAGTTTATTTATCTTTAAAATCAAATAGAGGAATATTTTTAAATTCAATTCGCAATGCTTTTAAAAATGAGACTACCATAAGACCTCCTGCCACACACACAATGCAAACGCAGACTTGGAGAAGATTTCTCCTTATGATAGTCAAAGATGCTTGATACGTATTAAAATCAAATCAATTTTGATATTATTATTAGTGCATAGTGTAGAAAAAATTCATTTCGAAAGTAGAATATAAATCTTAGCCAGCATAGGTACCATTATATTATGCCTACTAATAGCTACCATATTAGATGGCAGGTTCTACAACTAAAACCGTACAAGTCACGTATTGTTTCTTTGGATTTCCAACGAATGATCAGGCCAAGGAACTTCCCATTGCCACATGAGAATGCCTCTGGATGGACATCCCCGAGAACCAAACCGGATCTCTACCAACACAAGGCCGGGTTACCCCTAACTGAGTAACAACTGACCGAATATGCCATCCCCCGGTCCTTTGGGACCTTTTCACCGAGCGCTCGTAATCAATTCACACAATCATAACAAAGTGTTTTCAACATGAGTAAGTATCTGGGCTCCATACCATGATACCACCCTTTTCCAGAAGGAAATGGACACATCCTAAAGGGTGCTACCCCTCATAACCTTGCTGCTTCTTTCCTGTTTTGACCATTCACGGGGTGTGAGGCTCGACGAAGTCACGTCCACAAAAACATACTTTATACAAAAGCCATGCTTTGGGTCAACAAATGATCAACACAATGATCACAAGGATAGACGATCAAATAAACGATCCTATCACAAATAATCAACACAATGATCATTTCAGCATCACTCAGCATGTCACATTACCAAATTGGGAATATATCGCTGATAACTTTCAACTACATAACCTCTGAGCTCGTACGTCTCAGAGAAGGGTGTTAAGCTAAAAGAATAAATTCTCCGCCACCAACAGAAATATATTTGAAAGAAATCGGCTTTATATCTCAACTTGTAATGTCAGACATACAATCCATACAAGTCTGTTCCGGGCTCGAACAAAACCGAAGGTACTTCTTACGAAGCCCTTGCAATACGGGTATTCACAATCCCGATCGAATTTCCCATCACTTAGGAGATCTCTATACCAGGAGCTACCCAGTGCAGAGACAATCGATAGGTCATCCTATCGCTTTCGCAAATACTCGGTCTTCAACACCGATCTTCAAATGCAATTCACAACGACGTATCACATATTCGGAATGGGTTATACGACCCCATGGTCCTTTCCCGGTTAACCCGAATAGTGAGCGCTTATTCAAAAATAAGTGTGGCATTCAAATTCAATCAATTCACATCAAATACCCATTCAAAGGGAAATATTGATAGTCGGTTATTGAACTATCAATGGATATGCACAACATCACCAGCTTCCAAATAATTTTCCAAATTATTTATTTTCCAAAATATCTTTACAAGATATATTATTTCATACTTCAAAAATAAATCAATATTTATTTTTAAACCAATTCCACTTTCTTTTATAAATTCAATGGTGAATTTACATTCCAAAGTATTAATGAATATACGACTTCAATTCGATTTATAATATTCATTTTCAATTTATCTTCAAAAATATAAATTCTCTAATATTCACTTTATATTGGAAAAACATTTCCATACTTATTTATTCATAAGTAATTCACAATTTTTATTTATTTTCAACACTTGGAAAATATTCAATATACTTCAATCGAAATTAAGTATATATTTCATTCTTTAAGGAAATCATTCTCTTAAACATATTTATTTGGGCCAAAAATGAATGTTGCGTAAAACATCGTTACAACGTCCCAAAATCACTAGTATAGGGATTCGAAATTAAAATAGATATATAAATCCCAATACTATACAAAACATTTCCTTCGGAAATCATTTACTATAACAACAGTGTTATAGTCCATCATCTCCTTTTATTTCTCGAAACGTCTATTTCAACAATAAATGTTGAAATCTATGGTTTCGAATCTCAACACATTTTAAAACATCGTTAGATCGTTTTAATTCTATTTGAAATATCACATTCAAAACAATTTCTTTAACATCTTATTCACTATTCAAAAACGTGAATATACTTCATTAACAATTTCATCCTTTTATTCATTTTTAATTCAAATGATTATTCACTATTCAAAAATGTGAATATAACTCCATTAATAGGTTTCAACAATTTACTTATCAAAATAAGTCATTTGCGAATTTATAAAACAACGTTTATAAATTCTATTTCTATTTATTTATAAAAACTTCCTTTTTATAAATTCTTTTATTAACATATTCCAGTTTATAACTCAATTATAAACTAAAAGTTCATATTATAAGTTAAATACTTATAAAACGATTATTTTACAAAATCGTTCTTTTAAAGACATTCAAATTTATGAATCTTATAACTTATAAGATCCATTTATTTTGCCTAACTATTCTTCAAATAATTTCACCAAATTTATAAATCTTACTATTTATAAATTTCATTTATAACTTCACAGTTTATAATTCTATAAATTTCATTAAGTTATGAAATTCATTCACAATTCATATTCAACACTTATAAAAGCTCGTTTTATAATTCCAACGTTTTATTAATTTATAAATATCGATTTATAAATCTTTAATATAAATCAATTTATTATTATTCTTTAAACGTCTTTACCCTTCTTTATAATTTCATCATTTTGATTTATAAAATAATCAAATTTTATAAATCCTATATTTAAACTTTTAATAATAAATTCAAAAATCCAATTTAAACTATTTTATAAAGTCATTAATTCATATTTCTCAAAAATCAGCTTTTAACCGCATTTCTCAAAAATTATAATTTTTAAAACTTTAAAAATTATAACGTTCATTTATTTATAATGGATCAATTCCAAAAATATTTTATCTTTTCAAAAATCACTTTAAAAACACTTTTAAAATCCCAAAATTTGGGTCCAATGATGCTACACATCAAATAGTCAATCACGACTACACGATCCATCATATATCGATATGATAATCCATCAAATATCAAAATATCTGAAATCAAATAAAAACTGTTGAGGAATCCAGTTGGATCCCTCCAACCTGTTTTCCTGCATTCACAAACATTAGCACAATACCAATTTCGCTCCAGTACGAAATTATCGCGGTACATGTTCTTATTAAATATTATCCGCTTAATAACGGCGTAATAGGGTCTCATCCGCTAAACAAAAAATGCGGGAAATCAACAACTGCAATATATACATATGCCAATATATATATATTGATATTATATATAATACCAATTTCACTGTTTATGAAATATTCGCGGTATATGTTTTTATTAAATAACATCCGCTTACTAACGGCGTATAATGTCTATTTTAACAATCAATAAATATTAATCAACATTCAAACATGCATTCAAATATTTTAAATCTAACTATTTAAAATAAAATCGAAACTGATTCGATTGAGTGAGAAGCTCTCACCTTGATTTTAATTTCGTTTCAGCGATTTATTTCGAATAAAATTAAACGGACGTTTAATTTTACCCAAAATTCTCACTAACTCCAAACGACTCCAAACTAACTCCATCGCGTAGTGCTCGTCCATACGATTCCAACGCAACTGAGTTTGCATTTTTTCGACCTCGTATGAAAAAGTTATGAATTATTGAAGTTTGTACACGTTTTATATACATAGATTTATAACATAACTAACTATTTTTCTACCTAGCTTCATCACAGCCACTGGATCCAAGCTCCTGCAAATCTGGCCGTCCCTTTCATCTTCTTCTCCCTCTCGTTCTACAGGCTAAGGCCGTCATCCCCCAAACCCATAACAACAAACTAGGGTTTAATCTTGCATCGCGATTACTCAACGAAATTCGATCAAACCACCTTCATCTCGAAGCTCTCGACCTAAGCTATGCTCGGCCTCAATCCCCCTAAGCTCGGCCACCCCCACTGCATAGGAAAACGTGCGCAGTCTTGAAGAGAATGGCCCCCCTAGCTCCCTCTCCGTTGCACCATTTCCGATCATCACCGTATGGAATCGAAGCTCTCGTCGTGCTCTACGACTTCCGTGTTGAACACCTTGGCTAAATCTTTACGGATTGAGAGAGATTGATGAAGAAATGAGATTGAATTCTGGCCTTTGGTTGAATAAGTGGCGGCTAGGTTAAAAAATTAGGGTTAGGGTTATTTTTTTTATCAAATTATGAAGAGTGGTGGTGTATTTATAGAGTTTCGTTCGACACTATTCACCCGGAAATTCCGAACTCCGATTTAGGCGCCGAAACTGACGTACCTAGGGTTTATCCCGCGTTCCGGACACAATGGAACAGGTTTCGGAAGCTAATTCGGAAGTATGTGCGAGTTATGGCTATAAACGCTCAATTTGAATTAAACCGATTTAAGCGATTTTCTAGGCGTTTTAATTTGTAACGGACAAACGGTAAATCCAATTGACTTGAAATTTGAAACCTTACAATAATATCACATTACGGATCCGATGAAACTGGTTTCGTCGAAATCCGAGACTTTTTGAAAAATGGCTATTTTCACTCGCCAAATTTAAATTAAAAATAAATCGATGCGTTTCGAGCTGCCACGATCAAACGATAACTCCGATTGACACGAAATTTGAAATCCGGTAATAACTAACTATTACGGATCCAGTGGAACTGGTTTCGTTCAATTCTGAGACTGTTCAAAAATTGGCTATTTTACAGTCGATTATTAAATATTAAAATATTCAATTTTCACAAATTAACTCTTAATTCGATTTTAAAAGTTCTAAAATATCGTTCTAACTCCCATATGATAAAATAAAATTTTACAAATCATTTTCAATCATATTTAACCCGATTTTCAATTATTTCCATAATTTAACGTATTAAATTATCGATTTAATTATCCAATAGAATCCAATAATTCAAATAAAAATTTATTTGACTTATAAATTCAAATATTAATGTTTAAAATTAATTAAATATTCATATTTTAATTAATAAAAATTCTGGGTCGTTACACTAACTTTATATATTTACGCTTATATTATTTTGCACTTCCATGTTTTATGTTAAATAATTTCATGTTTGTTTATTTTAAAACTTATCATTTTAAAAACTAAAAGTGTATTCATATGTATTTTATCAAATATCAAATAATGAATCTTTGATTTAATTCTATTAAATAAATCCTATTTTGTTTTAAATGGTTTTGAAGTATTTAAATTTTAAATTTCAAATCAAAATTTTCCTTTTATAAACATATATAACTATTAAACATTTAATATCTCATCAATTTAAATATTGACAAGCTTATATTTGATTTAATTTAGATTAAATATTCATTAAAATATATCGTCAAAATTCCGGATCGTTACATTCCTCCCCCCTTAAAAGAATTTCGTCCCCGAAATTTAAACAACATTAAATTCAAAAGCTTTTATTAACAATCCAAACATACATATCATTCATACAATAGCAAACAAACAAACAGTCTATGCTAACATACATCACTAATTATCCGAACATAAATCCGGATAAGCACTCCTAAAACTATCAAGAGTTTCCCAGGTACAATCTCTGGGATCCTCACTCCATTGCACCTTAACGAGTTTCACCACTTTGTTTCTGAGTTGCTTCTCATCTCTGTCGACAATCTGAACTGGATTTCTGACCACAGTTAAATTGGGTTCCACTTCCAAATCTTCTTGAATTACCGGTTCTACAACCAATGAGGGATCATGAACAAATTTCCTCAAATGCGATACATGAAACACATTGTGAATCCCAGACATCCGTTCTGGTAAATCAATCCTGTAGGCCACAGTTCCAATTCTCTCCAACATTCGGAATGGGCCAATGTATCTCGGAGCAAGTTTTCCCGTCTTTCCGAATCTTATAGCACCTTTAATTGGGGAAACTTTAACAAAAACCAAGTCTCCGATCTCAAATTCCAATGGCCTTCGTCTTCTGTCTGCATATTTCTTCTGACGATCTTGAGCAGCTTTCATCCTTTTCTTAATAAGCTCAACCTTCGCAGAAGCTTCACGAATAAGATCGGGTCCTAACACAAGACGATCCTTTAATTCAATCCAACAAGATGGAGATCTACATGGTCTTCCGTATAAAGCTTCATAAGGAGCCATCTTAATACTTGCTTGATAACTATTATTATAAGAAAATTCCACTAAATGAAGATGGTCCTCCCAAGATCCTCCAAAATCTAAAACACAAGCCCGTAACATATCCTCAAGAATACGATTCAGCCTCTCTGTCTGTCCATCCGTTTGAGGATGATGGGCTGTACTTAATCTCAAATCTGTACCCATCGCTGATTGCAGAGCTTCCTAAAATTTGCTAGAGAAAATAGGATCACGATCACTTACTATGCTGACTGAAACTCCATGCAATCGAACTATCTCTTTCAAGAATATTTCTGCCAAAGAAACTGCAGTACGGGTTGCCTTTACTGGTATAAAATGGGCACTCTTAGTTAAACGATCCACAATAACCCATATACCGTCATTTCCTTTCCTAGTTCTAGGCGAACCATCAATAAAATCCATCGAGATCATTTCCCATTTCCAATTCGGAATTTCCAAAGGTTGCAATAACCCGGCCGATTTCTGTTGATCACCGTTAACTTGGTGACAAATGGCACAACTGTTCACAAAGGCAGCTACATCCTCCTTCATGCCCTTCCACCAAAATACTCTCCTCATGTCCTTATACATCTTCAAGATTCCAGGATGAATATTCAATTTGGAGCGATGACTTTCTGATAAAACTTCCTGCTTCAACTCCTTGTCATTCGGAACACAAATTCTCCCATTGATCCTTAGCGTTCCTTGGTCATCAATTTCAAAACTGGGACACTGACCCTTCATGAATCTCTTGATGATCCTCCTCAACATCTTATTAGATTCTTGCTTACTTGATATCCTTTCAATAAGAGATGGAACCACTTCCAGAAGAGATAAAACCGCATTCCTACTGAGAGCATCAGCTACGACATTCGCTTACACCGGAGTGTACAGAATATCCAGATCATAAGATGCAAGAAATTCAACCCACCGGTGCTGTCTCAGATTAAGGTCTTTTTGAGAGAATAAATATTTTAACGGTTTGTGATCCATGAACAATTCGAATTTCTCTACTAAAAGATAATGTCTCCAAATCTTCAGAGCAAAAACAATGGCAAGCAATTCAAGATCATGCGCAGCATAGTTTTTCTCATGAGGCTTCAACTGTCGACTATCATATGCAATAACCCTTCCGTTCTGCATCAGAACTGCTCCCAAACCAACAATACAAGCATCAGTGTAAACCTCGAATTTGCTCTTCCCATCCGGAACAGCATGTACTGGTGCACTAGTGAGCCTTATCTTCAATTCCTGAAAAGCTTCTTCACATTGAGGTGTCCACTTGAATTTCGCTCCTTTTCTAGTCAGCTTAGTCAAATGCGAAGAAATCTTGGAATAATCTCTAATAAATCTCCTGTAGTAGCCAGCCAATCCTAGAAAACTGCGAACTTCCGTCGGTGTCTCTGGCTGTTTCCATTCCAGAATAGCTTCAACTTTTGCTGGGTCTACAGAAATACCTTCACCCAAAACAATGTGCCCTAAAAATTTAACTTCTGATTTCCAGAAGTGACACTTCGAAAACTTCGCCTTCAGTACATTCTTTCTCAGAGTCTCCAATACAATCCTCAAATGCTCCCTGTGCTCTTCTTCGGATTTGGAATAGACCAAGATATGATCAATGAATACCAGCACAAACTTATTCAATACATCTCTAAAGACTCGATTCATGAGGTCAACGAAATAAGCAGGAGCATTGGTTAATCCGAACGGCATAACCAACCACTCATAGAAACAATTCGGTCCCCTAAATGCAGTCAAGGGAATACTGTCTTCAGCTACCCTCAACTGGTGGAAACCTGAAGCTAGATCTAATTGAAAAAAAATAGAAGCACCATACAACTGGTCAAAAAGATCATCGATGCGAGGAAGAGGATATTTATTACGGAGAGTCACTTTGTTCAATTCTCTATAATCCACACAGAACCTCAGTGATCCATCCGGTTTGGTCACAAACACCGCCGCTGAACCACAACAAGAAATACTAGGTCTAATCAATCCCTTTTCTAAAAGATCCTGCCTCTGCTTAATCAACTCTTCTCTTTCCCTGGGAGCCATTCTCCTACTGGGTTGAATCACTGGCACAGCTCCTGGAATCAAATCAATACAGAATTCTATTTCTCGATGTGGTGGCAAACACTTAACTTCTTCAAAAACATCAGCAAAATCCTGAACCACATCAATAACTTCAACACTCTCTTCAGATGTCTCCATTCCATGCAGAAGACTGCTTAAATGAATTCTAGAATTATCACACGACACTCTGGAAATCCTACCCAGATCAGTTTCCAACGAAACTATTCTCTCATCACAATTCAAGACGGCTTTATACTTATCCAGCCAATCCATACCCAAAATAAGATCAAATCCCTTAAAATTCAACACGTACGGGTCATAAGAAAAACTGTGGGATAGATAAGAGATCTTCAAGTCCTTACAAATAGAGTCTAATTTGGTCACCTGAACAGGTAACTCAACCAATTTAGATAGGTATATATATATAATATTGAAAATACAAATACGCACTCTCAAGAGAACTATACACAAGAGCCTAAGTACTCGCTTTACCTAGCGCTTCAATACCAACTGTGACGACCCGCCTTTTTCAAACCTAGAAAGACGTTTCATCATTAAGAAAGAAAGGGATAGAAATAGAAAGAATAGAAAGAAAGAACAACAACATCAGAATCTCACAGCGGAATGGAACAAAATATAATATATCACATAACTATTACATAGTTATACATACATCAGAGTCGTACAATATCATATAACAGGACTGTCATATACATACATGACCATACATATATCCAAAATACAACATCACTAACTACACAGCGGAACGACATATATAGATACATACGTCTGGTCTTCTCCCAAAATAGCTCCTCCAGAAAAGCAACACTTCTAGATACCTATCACTTGGCTACTCGTAAAAATTTGAGTACCCAAGAGTTTATGAAAACACAAAATATAAACTCCGGGTCAGACATGGGTCTGGTATGAGTAAACAGGTTAAAATTGCTTAACTTTGAAAATCATTTGAAATAAAGGTATCACGTAAGACTCCCAACAAATAAATACGGGTAAGTTTTTACCTTACGCTAACCAAAACATTTTATAGGAAATTCTGTGATATTATAATAGTGTTTAGGGTTTTCAAGTAAATAGAAAATAGCCGAAATTGTTACATTCATTAAATTCCAGCTACTAGCCACAAAAGTGGGTAATACAAATCAAAACCGTAGGATCTCGTAGGGTAAATGGATTTCCAACAATGGCAGGGCTACTGGGGTACCGCCCGTCACAGTACGGGGCCTAGATCACCGTACCGAGGATTACTCCCTTCATCCCCTGCAACACAAGGCCGGAACCATTCCTTACTGAACAGTCCCGAACAAGATAACTCCGCAGTTGTGGCCAACAACTGCCCACCAAGCCGAAATAAAAAGGGACATCTAGACAGGGGAAAATCTTGTCCTGCTTGGGCATGACCCACCTAACCTTACTGCATCTCCCCTGTTTTAGCCATTCCCGGTTGATGAGGCCTGAGGCTACGATTACCTTTAAAGAACATATCACTTAGAATGCTCATCGTCCGCCTGATGATGTGTTGAAAGCATTCAATCCATACAAGTTCGTTCCGGGTTCGAACGAAACAGAAGGCATCATCTCGTTACACTCATTTTGGAATCACCCTCAGAGTTAACGACGATAACCCTTGCATTCTGAAACTCCATCTCGATCTCCATTTGATAAGTTACGACCTATCGTTTAATTTAGATCGATGTGGTTTTCGGAGAATCAAAATTGATTCTTCCGATCCCGGTCTCATCGGATCCAAACGCCATTTTATGGGCCAAGTTGTCTATTTAACTTAACAGTTTAATTAAATATCAGAAATTAACATAACAGCTATATCAAATAAATCATATACAGTTATCACAGATATCCATAATATATCATAACATATCACAGAAATATCATCAACAGATATCACAGTCAACCAAACAGAGTTATCAATGCATATCAAGCAGTTTGGTTTTACTTAACTAAATTATTTGCTTAAGAATAAACTATTTTATTTTGTAAATTAATTACTGATTTATTAGCTGATTAATGATCAATTAATTAATTAGTTAATCATTAATTATTAATTTATTAATCACCTAATCTTAAATTAATTATTAAACTAATTAACTTTTATTCATTAACTATTACTCAATTACTCAATTAATTTGTTTATTCTTAATTATTAATTATTAATTATTAATTAATAACTTACTTATTAAAATGAATTAATTATTTAATTATCACAAATTACTTTATTTATTAATTTAATTAAAGTGTAATATTTTTAATTAATCTCGTAAGTTAACCTCCATTCACAAATTAACTTTTTAATGATAAGCTTATGATCTTAAGATTTTAATGGATTTAACATAGGATTAAATTTTTATTTCAAATTCAACATAAAGTTATTAATTTAAAAATTCAATTATTCATTTTAATCAACATTCCAACTATTTACTGACCAATCTTCTACCTTTATATTTTTACTTAAATCAAGTCTTTAATTAAAACATTAGCTTAATTAATTAACATTTGTTTATTGAACTTAGTTATAAGGTTGTACAAAATCATTCCAGACCTTGAAAGCACCGAGACACACCGCTCTTTACTCGAGAAAAACACGAGTTTCCCCGCCTCTCTCTCGTTGCTCTCCCCTTCCTTTTCTTCTTCTCTCCAGTTCTTCTCTTCTTCTTCTCTTTTTTTTATGTTAAAAGTTAAGTTGTAAACGCTTATCTGAAACCACTCTCGCACGCGACTCGGAGAAAACACGTGAATTACTCGAAGCATCCTCACAAATGTCTCGAGCACGCCCCACTCACTGATCCTCGAACCGCACTTCGCCACCGTGCACGTGCACGGTGGCTCACCTTGCTTGCGGCGACTCTCTTCAGTCCCCACACACCACAACTGATCTACTTAAGTGAATTCGAGGCCCAAAATTGAATTACAAGTCGAAATGAAGAATTCGACCTGTAGCTCAAACATACGAAACACGCCACTGATGAACAAATCACGCGTGCAGCCACCACACATCACCAGAGGTGATGAAAATTCACCAAGACGACGCCTACACCTCCACCTTGCTCCTCCTACAGTCGCGCTTCACTCGGTTTCATATTAGAGCCGAAATCAATGTGTTTACAGAACTTGAAAAATATGGGCTTAAACCCTATTTATGATTCAAACTCGAAATCTATGAATTCGAAAAATAATTAGACATTTTTCTAGTATTTATACGACTTTCACCTTACTTCATTCCAAATTTTAGGAATTAAAGTTAACTCTATCTTCCAAAATTTTCAAAAACCCATTTTTGTTTCATTTCAAAACTGCTCTTAATATCTTTGCATAAAAATCATAATTTTTATGTTAAAAATCATAATTACTTGTATGAAATCTAAATATGTTATTGAATTTTCAAATTTAAACATTTGAATTTTGATCTTTGATTTCTTGTTTACCTGTAGTTGGATAAGACAGTATTAACATCATACTGTTTAAACTTCAAACATGTTTTACAGTCTTTGTTTTCATATAAACAAACTTAAATTTCCACAATACAAAATTTAAATAGTTATATGAGTAAGATTTGTAAATTTATTTGCTTTACTTTGTAACAACTTGAAGTATTGATTCAAGAACAGCTATAGGAGTTTCCAGATTAAACAAACATTCACAGATCAGTAAGTAAAACTATATAAAGCACATAACATTAATTAACAAATATAAAAACTAAAGCTGAAATTAGATTGTTTACTCACCTATCAAAATCTGTTGAACAGAAAGTGTTGAAGAAGATACTTGCAAATGAATTTTCCTGAAGCTCCCCTCTATTCTTCTTTTCTGTTTCTATTTCTTTGCTTGTTTACAGTTTGAATCTTTTTTTTTCTTTGTCCTTTTTTCTTCTCTCGGGTTTTCTTTATAAATTTAGGTTCGTATATATAACTGATGATATATAAGTACATTTATATAGAAGCTATTAAGCAACAGGTTGCAACTGGACAGTTTTATTTGCAAGTCATTTTCCTTTTTTATTGGCTAAGAGTTAATAACCTGTAGAAGAAAATTATGCTCAGGATCTCGGCTGTGTACTTGATTAAACAAGAAATTATGCTATTTAATGTTCATGCTCTTAATTATGATGGCAAGTTATTAATGGTTACTGACAGTAGCTATTTAGTACATAGATATTTATGTGTACAAGATATTATCATTTCGGCCAAACCTGTTTAGCAAGCTATAGGTTTTTTTTTCTTTTTCTTCTTCTTATCTTTGAGTTGAAAACTTGTTTTATATTTATGCTCACTCTGATTTCTTAGGCCTGAATGTTTTATTTGTTAAGTAACTTACATATACAAGTTATATGTTTTATAAACTTCCTGATATGATTTTATTGTCAACATGTTTTTGTTTACTTATTTTGTTAGTTATATTCTATATGAAATTTTATACTTGTTCAAAATGATGTTTTTCACAGTTTATTGAAGGTTGTTGTGTTGTACAATTTAAATGTTGAAGATCATTGTTAAACTAAAAATACTTGTATTTATATATTTCAAATTATAATTTATATGTTGTATTTTTATGTTACTTTGATTACAAATATAATATATGATTGTGTTTTATACTAACTTTATATATTTACGCTTATATTATTTTGCACTTCCATGTTTTATGTTAAATAATTTCATGTTTGTTTATTTTAAAACTTATCATTTTAAAAACTAAAAGTGTATTCATATGTATTTTATCAAATATCAAATAATGAATCTTTGATTTAATTCTATTGAATAAATCAAATTTTGTTTTAAATGGTTTTAAAGTATTTAAATTTTAAATTTCAAATCAAAATTTTCCTTTTATAAACACATATAACTGTTAAACATTTAATATCTCATCAATTTAAATATTGACAAGCTTATTTTGATTTAATTTAGATTAAATATTCATTAAAATATATCGTCAAAATTCCGGGTCGTTACATTACTATTTTGTAATTTGCAGTCTTGTAATATACTTATGCATAACTTTTTCGTTTCTTTGTGTTTAAACTTTACTGTACTTTTTTCATTCCAAATGTATATGGTAGTTGTAAATGCATTACACGGTAGGTCACGTTTTGCCGCTCTAAACTTTGGCTAGATAATGTGAGTCATTAGTGGAGTTGTGTACCATGTTATGTTGGTTTTTGTTTTACGTCTAAAAAACGTATGCCACACATATTTGATATCTTATGTTCAATTTGTTTGATACTCGGTGTCTTTTATAACTATTTGCAATTTTAACATGTTATAAAAAAAATAGGAAAATTCTATTTGGATACAAATGAATGACACAAAATTTGAACTAAGATAATGTGCGTCACATGGTAGATGTAAATGCGATACTTACTAGGTAAACTAAAATGTCTTTTATCTTTGAACTTAGATAATATGAATGCATCATTTTATTAAGTTACCCTATATGTTTACTGTTTCATGTTGGATTTATCCTACATCTATAAAAAAGCTGTATTATGCTAATTTGTTATTTTATTTTCAATTTACTTGATACCCGATGTCTTGTATGAGTAACCACATTACAATTTTTATTCTACTACAATCTGTCATGTTGTTAATACAATTTTTTGATAAAAAATTAGGGTTTATTATTTAGTATGAATGCCCAATGTCTTCTCTTGTTCAAGGTTGAAAACGTTCGTTCGATTTTCATTCGGGATATGATTTAGGGTTAGAAAAATGTACGAAATTGTGTTCATTTGAATTGTTTGATGATTTTTTTATTCATCTGTTGTCTGGTTTGTTCTTGTTAATTTATGACATGGTAAATTAGGACTTGTTAATTATGATTTCCTTAAAAACATGAACAAATTAGGATTAATTTTTTATTGGAAGTTTGAATCTATCTCTAAATGCGAACTGTGTGCAAACAAAAACATATGAAATCTTTGAAATCTATTATCAAAAGCCAGTTTTCTTGGTTTGGTATGTAACAATGTTGACGATTTGAAAGGTCATACAACTTACGATGGTAACAAATACTATATCACATTTATTGATGATTATACTGGATATGCTTATGTTTATTGGATGAAAACAAAAAACGATGTCTTTGAAAGAAGTAAAATTTATAAAGTGAAAATGGAAACACGGTTGGGATTTAGAATAAAAATACAATATTTTAATTGTGATGGGAATATTTTTCAAATGATTTAACTTTGTGTTGTAAACACGGATTAGTTCATCAATGCACTAACCTCCATATACCTTAATAAAATGTTATCGTCGAAAGAAAAAAATAGGACATTAGTAAAAATGTTAATGATATGGTTATTAGTTTAAATTTGCCTAACACTTTATGCAGTGACGCTATGTTATTTGTTTTTACATTTTTAAATAGAGTTCCTTTGAAAAAGAAAAATGCTTCTCTTCATGATTTATCGTTTAATTAAAAAACCTAACCATGGGAGTACTTGGTTTCGGTCCAATCAATAAGTGTGATTTTTCCGGTTCTATCATGGGGCTACATGGTTGAAGATTAGTTCAACATAGACCTCAATAACAATTTTTAAAAAATTTAAACCAAATGAAAGTTTAATCCAAAAGACCCTCATTTATGTGTTGCTTCCATGATGATGCAATTTTCCGTTCTTTAACTATATTGGGTTGATTCCACTTGGATATGCGGGCATCACCTAGGTAATGTAACCTATTTTATTTATTTTGTGTATTTAAATTTGTTTATTTAAAAATGAGGGGAGAATGCTGAATATTTTTAAAACAAAACGGAGTTGGGTTTTTTGAAATGAAGAAGTTTTGGGATTTTGCATTTGTCTTTGATTAAAATAAATTATAAAGAGTTATCTTGGATTAAAATAGAAACAAAGCCATGAGAAAGCAAAGGTAGAGTGTGGTGCAATGTACATGCACATGCATACGTAGGCAAATGAGCATGTAGGGTGCAATTGGGTCTTTTAGGACACAATTTGCACTTAGCACATACGCCTATCGATAGAAATGGGAGTCCTATTTTGAAAGTTGGGACCGTTGTAGAGCAAATCAACAAGGGTAATAGATAGATCCGTTCAGCGAACTATTACGGGTTAATAGGTTTTTCCTAATTCAATTGATTATTTCTAATCAATTTGGATATTCTAGGTGAAATTTTTTTCATCGATCAAAGGCCAAAGCAAATGACTGAACATTAACTGATTACTACATTTGACAACTTCACGAGAGTTGTGGAGGTCAGCATTATTAAAGATAAGGCGACCAAGACGTCGTGAGGTTAATTTAAACCTGGATTCTATACTGTTTGGTGGTTTCAGTTAGCTCCAGATTTTAATTTTTCTGGTGCATAATGCAGGTTGTTGTTTTTCGATATGTCTGACTAGAGAGGAAGCACATAAAGCGGTCAAAGATTTTCATAATAAAAAGACCCTGCCAGGGGTAAGTTTATATATATATATATGCACATACACAGTGTTTTTGTTTTTTGAATTGAATTGGTACGGTCTGCCTTTACTTTGTTGGCAGGATTCAACATATGTTCGATTGATTTAGTTTGAAATCTGGCAGGTTGAGTCAGGAAGTATTGTGTCATTGTCCTTGATTATTTGAAGAAATGCTGATGAATAAAGAAATTAAGTAAAATGTTGGAAACATGAAACCTACTTTGAATTGATGATACACCAATGCATCTTTAGTTGTTTTAAATGATTGAAATGTGCATGCATGTATTTTAGAGATATGGATGCAATATGCTAGGGATATTGCTAAAGTGATTTGGACTATTATTATAGTTTAGGTGGCGTGTTTTCGGACGTAAATTATTCATCTCTGCAACAGATTATGGAACACGTTGCTCGTTCCAAGGGAAAAATAATAATGGGAACGCATGGTTGTGGGGAATGCATTTTGTTGTACTTGTAACTTGTTGGTCATTAGCCGTCATAATTGTTGTTACCCTATCAAATAACATCTTGAGAGCTTTTAAAATAAAAATATTTATTGGACTTCCTTGTTTTTGTTGTTATTATACTTCTATTTGACACTGTAAAGTTTCTACATTTGTATTTGATATAAATAATACTAATTTAACGATTCAAATAACACCATTGCTCTAAGATTTAGTTCCACCAGAGGTTTCACTATGAAAGTGAGATGAGGTAGGTGGTTGTGGAAGAGACAACATGCTTTCTGGACATGAGCAGACAACCTTGTTAATAGACTTGAGCCTCTGAAGATGAAATGGACATTCCTTTGTGTAACCTTGTGAAGAATGCAGCTAGACCATATCAATCATCTGCAAGTTCGATGTGTTAAAATTGGACGTAGATCCCCGTCGAAGTTTACATTTGTTAGCAGTTGTGAGGACGAACGTGAACACTAGTTAATAGACTACTAAGATGATGTTTTACACTTAATTACAAATATGATTTTAAACAGGCTTGTAAATCATATGTCCATCCAACCGAACCGAGCCGGGCCGAGCACGGATTGGGTTTTGGTTTGGATCTAATATGATCGTATTTTTACTGCAAAATTGGGTCGGGTTTTCTGACAGTTGCAGGCTATACGAATAGGTACAAATCTATTCAGGAGTGGACGCAGATTGACTGAAGAGACGTGGACGAACAGAAGAAGGTGCGACGCGAGCAGATGCGAGTAGCAGGCAGGTGCGACCCGAATGAAGAAGCATGGGCGAACAGAAACAGGTGCGACACGAACAGATGCGAGGAGCAGGCGAGTGCGACCCGTTAACGAACAGTAAATCACAGAGTTGACATACTCATTACTATCTCGTGCAGATTACGTCGGTTGTATCTTGGGAGAATTTAAATAAAAATTCTTAAGGAAATTGTTTCGACGAGCCTCAGATGGAATTTTCTTAGTTAACCAGTCAGATTCTATTCTATTTGTATATTCTTATTCATCATTCTTTTATCTTTCCGGTTTCTACGTTGTGCTATTTTTACGATAGTATAACGTTGTTGTTGTAATTTAATAACGACATACCTATTGCTTAAATTAGCTAATACAGACTTCCAAAGTAGTGGAAATCTGATTGATAAACTTGTGAAAAACGAGTTATAATTGATTATTCTCTGTTTTGGTATACCAGACGTATAACATCTTAAGAATTTTTCTGTTTTTGCCGAAACAGAGATGACAACAGTTGAACTATCAACAAAGGCTACTACACACAATAGGTCCGATCCTTTCAAAGGAGATGGTGATGATTTTCTAACATGGCAGAATCAGATGTTGTTCTATCTCACCACACTCGGTCTGCAACGGTATCTCGAGGAGAAGGAACCAGCGCCTGCACCAGGCCAAACCAGAGAAACATTCGGAGATGCGTTTCTAGCTGTTGATACATGGAAGCATTCGGACTTCTTGTGCAGAAACTATATTCTGAATTGTATCAGCCATAAAAGATAGCAAAGGCCCTCTGGAATGCAATTGCCGCAAAGTACAGGACACAGAATGTCAGTCTGAAGAAATTCATTGTAGACAAATTCATGGACTACAATATGCTACTCCAAATCTGTGACTACGCGACTGCATGAACTCCAAATTATTATTCATGAACTTGAATCAGAAGGCCATAAGGTTGAAGAATCTTTCTTGGTTGAAGCCATAACAGGAAAGCTGCCACCATCATGGAGAGACTACCGCAACTATCTAAAACATTAAAAGAAAGAGATTTCTTTGCAGGACTTCATCATATGATAAAAGGTTGAGGCAGATAACCATGGAATTACCAAACAAAGCGAGGAGGCGTTGGTAACAGAAGGGTCAAAGAACAAGAATAAAGGCCACTTCAACAAGAAGAAGAACTTCTCCAAGAAAAGGAAAGCTCTTGAAAACAAACCCAAAGATAATAAACCAAGAAGTATAATGGCGAATGTTGGGTTTGTGGCAAAATGGCACACGCCGCTAGAAACTCCAAAAACAAAATGGAGCACAATTCAGAGGCAAATATAGGTGACAACATGGAAGTGGACGAGTCTAATTTGTCAGCAGTTATATCTGAATGCAATTTGGTTCAGAATCCTAACCGATGGTGGGTGGACACAGGAGCTATTTGTCATGTCTGCTCTGACAAATCCATGTTTTCTACATATCAGAAATTTGATTAGAAAGAAAAACTCTACATGGGTAATTCTGTTGTTTACATGATCGAAGGCAGTGGCACAGTAATCCTCAAGTATACTTCTAGAAAAACTGTCAAATTGATTGATGTGCGCAAGAATCTGATCTCTGGCTCGATACTATCAAAGAAAGAATTCAAAATGGTATTCGAGTCAGACAAGATGGTTCTGTCCAAAGCTGGAATATATATCAGAAGGGGATATTTATGTGATGGCCTATTTAAGGCAAATGTAGCAGTTATCGGCAATAAAACTATGTATTCTGTTTGTGCTATTAATAAAATTGAAGTTTCTTACTTGCTTGAGCACGAAATTTTATTATGGCATGATAGATTGGGACACATAAATTTTCGAAAAATGAAAACATTGTCAAATTTGGGATTAATTTCGAAATTCCTAGTAGATAAGAACAACAAATGTGAGACATGTGTAGAAGCAAAAAGGTTTAAAAAACCATATCAATCTGTTGATAGAAGCACCGAACCACTAGGTTTGCTTCATACAGATTTATGCAATTTTAAATCACTACTTACAAGAGGTGGAAAAGTTACTTTATTACTTCTATTGATGACTATGCACGATTTTGCTATGTATATCTTTTAAATAGTAAGGATGAAGCAATTACATCATTTATGAAGTACAAATCTGAGGTAGAAAATCAGTTAAATAAGAAGATCAAGATATTGAGATCTGATGAGGTGGAGAATATGAATCACCATTTGAACATTTCTGTGCAGAAAATGGTATAATTCATCAAACAACAGCTTCATATTCACCACAACAAAATGATGATCCGAGAGGAAAAACCGAATGATAAAAGACATGATTAATGCCATGCTTTTAATCTCTGGTCTACCGACAAACTTGTGGAGGGAAGCCTTAAATATGTCTAATCACATATTAAACAAAGTCCCTCACAATAAAACAGGAACAATTCCATATGAGCTATGGAAAGGACACATACCAAGTTTTAAATACCTCAAAGTGTGGGGCTCTTGGCAAAAGTTTCAGTTCCGCCTCCAAAGAAAGTCAAATTTGGACCAAAAACAGTAGATTGTTATTATCTAAGGCCAGTCCAAAATAGTAGTGCCTACATATTTTTTGTATTCAAGTCTGATATAGATGATGTTCATGTAAATACAATCATGGAATCAAGAGATGTCTCATTCTTTGAAGATGTGTTCCCACATAAAATAAACGATGGAAACCTTGTCCCAAAGAGGACAAGAGATAACAGAGATGAGACATATGAAGATGAAACTCATCAGGACAATCATAAAGTTGAACCAAGAAGAAGCGTAAGGGCAAGAACTTCCAAGACATTTGGTTCGAATTTTTTAATTTATACGTTATAACATGAACCTCAAACATGCAAGAAAACAATGTCTACTTCTGAATCTTCATGTTGGAAAGAAGCAATCCAAAGTGAGATTGATTCAATTCTAAGTAATAAAACTTGGAAAATAGTTGATATTCCATCTGGAATAAAACCAATTGGCTGCAAATGGATTTTTAAGAAGAAAATGAAACCAGATAGCTCTATTGATAAATATAATGCCAGATTAGTAGCCAAATTATATCGTCAAAAAGAAGTTGTAGATTTCTTTGATACCCATTCACCGGTTACACGAATAACCTCTATAAGAATGTTAATATCAATTGCATCCATATATAATCTAGAGATTCATCAGATGGATGTAAAAACAACATTATTAAATGGAGATCTCGATGAGAAGATTTACATGGAGCAACCTGAGGGTTTTATTTCCAAAGAAAATGAAAACAAAGTATGTCGGTTAGTAAAATCACTATACGGACTCAAACAAGCTCCAAAACAATGGCACGAAATTTTGATAGTGTCATGATGAAAAATGGTTTTCGTATAAATGAATGTGATAAATGTGTTTATTACAAACATGTTGGACAATCATACATTATGATTTGTTTATATGTAGACGATATGCTAGTCTTTGGTCCTAACACTAAAGTAATAGAGACCATAAAGAAGATGTTAATCAACAATTTTGCTATGAAAGACTTAGGAGTTGCAGACGTTATTTTGGAAATCAAAATAATAAGAACGCGTAATGAAAATGAATTGTCTCAGTCACATTATGTAGACAAAGTGATTGAAAAATTCCAAAACTATGTAATTAAAGGAGTGAGAACACCTTTTAATCCATCAGAAGTACTGCATAAAAACACTAATGAGAGTCTAATGCAACTGGAATACTCTCGTGTAATAGGATGCTTAATGTATCTCATGAATTGCACTGGACCAGATATCGCTTATGCGGTATGTCGACTAAGCAAATGTAAAAGTAACCCCGGGAAGGAACACTAGAAAGCACTAATGATAGTGTTGGGATATTCAAAGAGTACCACTGATTTTTCCTTACATTATGGAAAACATCTTACGGTCTTAGAAGGATACAGTGATGCAAACTAGATCGCAGATTCAGAGGAATCAAAATCCACAAGTGGTTATGTCTTTCCCTTGCAGGAGCAGCGGGGTCATGGAAATCTACTAAACAAACATACATAGCTCGATCCACTATGGAATCTGAGTTTATCGCATTAGCTAAAGCATGAGAAGAAACATAATGGCTTCGTCAATTTTTAAGAGATATTCCATTTTGGCCCAAACCTGTAACGACCATATGTATTCACTGCGATAATCAAACATCGTTAAGTAGAGTGAAAAACATTGTTTATAATAGCAAATCACGACACATTCGTGGTCGCTATAACACCGTTAGGCAGTTACTCTCTAATGGAACTATTTTCATTGATTATGTGGGAACAAATGATAACCCAGCGTATCCATTTACCAAAGGTTTATCGAGATAGAAAATTGACTGCACATCAAAGATAATGGGTTTAAAAACCTAAACCAACAAGAGTTACCTTATACGGGAACCTATCCTAGCAACTGGAGATCCAACTGACTAGGATCAATATGCAAACCAGTTATGAGTAACTCAAGAAGCAATGCATTTGTTTGGACTTAGTCCTACTCCATTCCTATGGTGCAAAATATAATGCATGCCTACAGAATTAGTTAAAGGTTAAAACTATGTTTTTAAATGATTATATCTTGAATATAACAAGTTGGGTATATGTAGGATACTCTTGCGATCATCTATGTTAGTGTGAGCTGGGTCGGCTCTATGAGAATATTAAAGGCTTTTATTTTCTATAAACACTCGCAGAACCAAAAATTATTCAGGACCAAAATGAACACAACCAAGAGATTGGATGAGAAGGGAATCAATCTTCATAAAGCTTATTGTCTGGGTATACAATAAAGGCCGACGGTTCAAGATGAAATAATTCGTCGATTAGCCAAGTAGATCCGATAAGTTTTAATTAGGGAAAGTTGAAAGTGAAATATCGACTTATCCACGATAATGTATTATTCCATATGTACTCTGTGATATTTTGCTGTGTGTGGGGATATGTATATTACCATTCATGTGGGGGATTGTTGGAACTTCTAATACTAAATTGAATGAAAATAACATAGTCCTACATCGCCAAAAATTGCAAAGCTATTGTAGTACATTAATAGCTTTGTAATGAAGGGGTTGGAGCCTTGGGGCACTCAAATGTTTTCTTCGTTGTGAGGAGGGAGATCATGCATCACCACCACACGCACGCGTGCCGCCGCCGTCCTACCGAACCACACCGGACCGGGCTCAGATTTGGGTTTAGATCTAATATGATCCTATTTTTACTGCAAAACCGGACCGGATTTTTTGACAGTTGCAGGCTATACGAACAGGTACAGATCTGTTCAAAAGCGGACGCGGGCGAACAGAAGCAGGTGCGACCCGACTGAAGAAGCGCGGGCGAACAAAAATAGGTGTGACGCTAACGTATGCAAGGAGCAGGCGGGTGCGACCCATTAACGAACATTAGAAGTTAAAAGGCAACGGGTGCAACCCGTCAAGCGAACACGACAGTTTGAAGGGATGCGACCGAAATCATAAATAGGAGAGAACACTGATCACATTCTCATTCTATTTTAATTCTATATTCTTCTGCTTTTACTTCTCTACTGCTCTATACAGTAAATCACAGAGTTGACATACTCATTACAATCTCATGCAGATTACGTCTGTTGTATCTTGAGAGAATTTAAATAAAAATTCTTATGGAAATTGTTTCGACAAGCCTCAGAAGAAGCGTTATTGAAACGAAGGGTTATTTACGAATCTAAAATTATTGTCAGTCATTATCAATTTTATCCTTTTTAGTTTTTACAACGGCTCAATAATAATAGCTCATAAATATATTATCGCTATACAACATCATTCAATACAAATTTTATTATCTTTTTTTATAAAATTAATTTGCGTAAAATTCTAACACTTATGCTTAGCCTTTAATCAAATCCACGAAAAATAAATGGATCATAATTGCTTGTTTCAGTGAGCTGATAACTATCTTTAGCTCGTTTTACATTATCATTCAATGCCATACCATGTGCTTTTGGTTAAACCTATCAGACTAACTGTAACGTATACGGATTTTCGTTGCCGAAAAACCGAATAGTTATGGGTTTTAAAAAGAAAAGAAAAGAAAGAAGAGAGAAAAAGAAGAAAGAAAAAGAAAAATAGAGGGAAAAGAAGATAGACAATTTTTAGAAAATAGAGAATTAGAAAAACAGAGAATTTTTTTTAAATAGAAGATAGAAGCATTTTAATAATAGAACGGACAAGAGAAAAGAAAAATAGAACGGAACGGGACAGAAAGGAAACAACAGAACAGAAAGAACAACAACAGAATCTCACAATCCGCAGCGGAACAACATATAATAATAAATGAATAATCTTTAAACAAAGAACTACAGTTATTACATTTCATCATATTTCATTACATCATATCATCAGAGTATACAACATCAACAACATCAAACAGTGCAGCGGAAAAAGAAATACTATATAAGTAATATGCCATGCCATCCATCTTGCCTCCAGCAAATCCAGAATATCCAGAATATCCTGATAAACCTAACTCTTAACTGCCCGTGTGGAAAATTGGTGGGCACCCAGAGTTTAGGAAGGAAAACAATAAACTCCGAGTCAGTCATGTGACTGGTGTGAGAACTCAAAACAGTTTATTTACTTTAAAATCAAAATAGAGGAATATTTTTAAAGTCAATTCGCAATGCTTTTAAAAATGAGACTACCATAAGACCTCCCACCACACACACAATGCAAACGCAGACTTGGAGGAGATTTCTTCTTATGTGAGTCAAAGATGCTTGATACGCATTTAAAATAACATTTGATATTATTACTAGTGCATAGTGTAGAACAAATCCTTTCAAAAGTAAAGATATAAATCATAGCCAGAATAGGTACCATTATATTATGCCTACTATAGCTACCTCCTGAGGAAGTAGGTTCTACAACTAAAACCGTACAAGATCGTATTGTTTCTTTGGATTTCCAACGAATGATCAGGCCAAGGAACTTCCCATTGCCACTGAGAATGCCTCTGGATGGACATCCCCGAGAACCAAACCGGATCTCTACCAACACAAGGCCGGGTTACTCCTAACTGAGCAACAACTGACCGAATATGCCATCCCCCGGTCCTTTGGGACCTTTATCCGAGAGCTCTCTAATCAATTCACACAATCATAAAAACAAAGTGTTTCAACATGAGTAAGTATCTGGGCTCCATACCATGATACCACCCTTTTCCAGAAGGAAATGCACATATCCTAAAGGGTGCTACCCCTCATAACCTTGCTGCTTCTTTCCTGTTTTGACCATTCACGGGGTGTGAGGCTCGACGAAGTCACGTCCACAAAAAACATACTTTATACAAAAGCCATGCTTTGGGTCAACAAATGATCAACACAATGATCACAAGGATAGACGATCAAATAAACGATCCTATCACAAATAATCAACACAATGATCATTTCAGCATCACTCAGCATGTCACATTACCAAATTGGGAATATATCGCTGATAACTTCAACTACATAACCTCTGAGCTCATACGTCTCAGAGAAGGGTGTCAAGCTAAAAGAATAAATTCTCCGCCACCAACAGAAATATATTTGAAAGAAATCGGCTTTATATCTCAACTTGTAATGTCAGACATACAATCCATACAAGTCTGTTCCGGGCTCGAACAAAACCGAAGGCACTTCTTACGAAGCCCTTGTAATCCGGGTATTCACAATCCCGATCGAATTTCCCATCACTTAGGAGATCTCTATACCAGGAGCTACCCAGTGCAGAGACAATCGATAGGTCATCCTATCGATTTCGCAAAAACTCGGTCTTCAACACCGATCTTCAAATGCAATTCATAACGACGTATCACATATTCGGAATGGGTTATACGACCCCATGGTCCTTTCCCGGTTAACCCGAATAGTGAGCGCTTATTCAAAAATAAGTGTGGCATTCACATTCAATCAAATCACATCAAATACCCATTCAAAGGGAAATACTGATAGTCGGTTATTGAACTATCACTGAATATACACACATCACCAGATTCCAAATAATTTTCCCAAATTATTTATTTTCCCAAAATATCTTTACAAGATATATAATTTCATACTTCAAAAATAAATCAATATTTATTTTTAAACAAATTCTACTTTTCATTTGTAAATTCCATAATGAATTTATATTCCAAAATATTCATGCATATACGATTTCAATTATCCATTTTCAATTTATCTTCAAAAGGATAAATTCTATAAATTCACTTCATATTGGAAAACATTTCCATACTTATTTATAAATAAGAAATTCACAATCTTTTATTTTCAACACTTAGAAAATATTCAATATACTTAAATCGAATTAAGTATATAATTCATTCTTTAAGGAAATCATTCTCTTAAACATATTTACTTGGGCCAAAACGAATGTTGCGTAAAACATCGTTACGACAACCCAAAATCACTAGTATATGGATTCGAAATTAAATAGATATATAAATCCCAATACTAAACCAAAAACATTTTCTTTCGGAAATCATTTACTATAACAACAGTGTTATAGTCCACCATTTCCTTTTATTTCTCGAAACATCTATTTCAACAATAAATGTTGAAATCTATGGTTTCGAATCTCAACACCTTTTAAAACATCGTTAGATCGTTTTAATTCTATTTAAAATATCACATTCAAAACAATTTTTTTAACGTGTTATTCACTATTCAAAAACGTGAATATACTATGTTCACAAATTCCATTATTTCTATTCTTTTTAACTTAAAGGATTATTCACTGTTTACAACGTGAATATAACTCCATTAATAGGTTATAACAATTAACTTATCAAAATAAGTCGTTTGCGGATTTATAAAACAACGTTTATAAATTCCATTTCTATTTATTTATAAAAACTTCTTTTTTTATAAATTCCTTTATTAACATATTTCAGTTTATAACTCAATTATAAACTAAATGTTTATATTATAAGTTAAATACTTATAAAACGATTATTTTATAAGATCGTTCTTTTAAAGACTTTCCAATTTATAAATCTTATAACTTATAAGATTTAATGATTTATCCAATCTATTCTTCAAAATAATTTCACCAAATTTATAAATCTTACTATTTATAAATTTCATTTATAACTTCACGGTTTATAATTCTATAAATTTCATTCTTTAATGAAATTCATTTTCACTTAATTCAAACACTTATAAAAAACTCGTTTTATAATGTCTATATTTCAATTTATAAATATCCATTTATAAATCTCTTAATATAAATCAGTTTATATTATTCTTTTGAACGTCTTTAAATTCCTTTAAAATTTCACCGTTCTCTTGATTTATAAAATAATCAAATTTTATAAATCTTATATTCAAACTTTTAATAATAAACTCAAAAATCCAGTTTAAACTATTTTTTTAAAATCATTAGTTCATATTTCTCAAAAATCGACTTTCAATCGTATTTCTAAAAATCAGCTTTTTAACTATATTTCACAAAAACCATAATTTTTATAACTTTAAAAATTATAACGTTTATTTATTTATAATGGATCAATTCCAAAAATATAGTATATTTTCAAAATCACTTTAAAAATCATTTTAAAATCCCAAAATCTGGGTCCAATGATGCTACACACCAAATAGTCAATCACGACTAACAACGATATCATATATCGATATGATAATCCATCAAATATCAAAATATCTGAAATAAAATAAATACTGTTGAGGAATCCAGTTGGATCCCTCCAACATGTTTCCTGCATCCAAAAACATTAGCACAATACCAATTTCGCTCCAGTACGAAATTATCGCGGTACATGTTCTTAATAAATATTATCCGCTTAATAACGGCGTAATAGGGTCTCATCCGCTAAACAAAAAATGCGGGAAATCAACAACTGCAATATATACATATGCCAATATATATATATTGATATTATATATAATACCAATTTCACTGTTTATGAAATATTCGCGGTATATGTTTTTATTAAATAACATCCGCTTACTAACGGCGCATAATGTCTATTTTAACAATCAATAATTTACAGTCATCATTCAAACAAGCATTCAAATATTTTAAATCTAACTATTTAAAATAAAATCGAAATCTATTCGATTGAGTGAGAAGTTCTCACCTTGGTTTTAAATTCCGTTTAAGCTTTTATTTCGAATAAAATTAAACGCGCGTTTAATTTTACCCGAAATTCTCACTAACTCCAAACGACTCCAAACCAACTCCATCGCGTAGTGCTCGTCCATACGATTCCAACGCAACTGAGTTTGCATTTTTTCGACCTCGTATGAAAAAGTTATGATTTTTACAAGTTTGAACGTGATTTATATAAACAATTTCAACATAACTTTAAAAATTAAAACCCACAAACATTTGCAGCCACATGATCTCACCCAAACACATCTGGGCCGCTCCCCCTAATCATCTTCCCTCACGTTTACAAGCTACAGACATTGCCGTTCAACTTGAACCCATTCATTAGCTTTTAGGGTTTGACTTTGTCACCTCCTCGCTCGACAAAACCCCATCAAACCACTGCCAAAACGAAGCCAACGACCCAAGCTAGGTTCGGCCCAACCCCTGTGGCACTCGGCCCTAAGATGCGCCTCGTATGGCGTGCGTTTCCTGATGTGAACGGCCCATTCTTGCTCCCTCTACGCAACTCCAAACTCGATCATATCCGTATGGATTTCAAGCTCTCTTCATGCTCTACCTTTTTCGTGTTGAACACTTCTTCTAATTCCTTGTAGATTGGGAGAGATTGAGAGATGAAGGAGATGGATTTTCAGCCTTACATTCTAATAGTGGCGGCTGCAAATATAATTAGGGTTTAATTTCTTTTCTTTTTTTTTCAAGTGGGGGTGCTATTTATAAGGAACGAGCGACACTATTCATCCCGAAAATTCCGAACTCCGATTTAGACGCCGTAACCAGCGTACCTAGGGTTTATCCCGCGTTCCGGACACAATGGAACAGGTTTCGGAAGCTAATTCGGAAGTATGTGCGAGTTATGGCTATAAACGCTCAATTTAAATTAAACCGATTTAAACCGATTTCTAGGCGTTTTAATTTGTACCGGACAAACGGTAAATCCAATTGACTTGAAATTTGAAACCTTACAATAATATCACATTACGGATCCGATGAAACTGGTTTCGTCGAATTCCGAGACTTTTTGAAAAATGGCTAGTTTGACTCGCCAAATTTAAATTAAAAATAAATCGATGCGTTTCGAGCTGCCACGATCAAACGATAACTCCGATTGACACGAAAATTGAAATCCGGTAATAACTAACTATTACGGATCCAATGGAACTGGTTTCGTTCAATTCTGAGACTGTTCAAAAATTGGCTATTTTACAGTCGATTATTAAATATTAAAATATTCAATTTTCACAAATTAACCTTTAATTCGATTTTAAAAGTTCTAAAATATTTCTATAACTCCAGTATGATTAAATAAAATTTTCCAAATTATTTTCAATCATATTTAACTCTATTTTCAATTATTTCCATAATTTAACATATTAAATTATCGATTTAATTATCCAATTAAATCCAATAAATCAAAATAAAATTTATTTGACTTATAAATTCACTTATAAATATTTAAAATTAATTAAATATTCAAATTTAAATTATTAAAAATTCTGGGTCGTTACAATCTTTCCCCCTTAAAAGAATTTCGTCCTCGAAATTTCAAGTAAGAAAAGTTACAGAATTTATTAACTTTCCAAAATTCAAAATTAAACTTCTTGCAAATCTTTACTAAGTTTTCAAATCATACTTAGTTATCTTTCCAAAAACAATTGTATCATTTAACTTTCAACTTTAAAACAAAGTTTAAAGTTTTCAAAATTTTCCCAATTTTTTTCTCAAATTTTTTTCTAACGCCTTAAATTTCCGGAAAAATTCGCCATAGTCTCCTTTGCGCGGCTCGATCCGAAAAAAAAATGACAGTATATATATCACAAATATACATCTCATCAAGTAATGAGGCATCCCGAAGGGAAAAAAGTATAAAAGTGCGATATTTAATCCGAGATATGTACCTTATATTTTATTAGCAAGCATATACGGCTAATATAGCGCTAAAGCGAACTCCAAATGCGAAGCAAACGCGATCCGCACCTACTAAACTCAACAAACAACATGAGAACCATGCATATAAACCATAGTATCAATATACAACATATAGCAACATAACAACTATATATGTCACATAGCAAATGCAACAATAGCAATATATATTCAACTATCAACCAACTACATTCATAACCAATAATATTCATTCATATTCTCATTCATATATAATGAATTGGTTTTCAATATCAAATCACATTTGATTCATTAACATTGGATTTTGTAAACATTCATTCTCAATTCAATTAGTTAACATTTACTAATTTAAATCAAATTCACTTTCAATTCTATTCAAATTTATTTACTTTCAATTTGAATTTCAATTTCATAGCTTTCAATTTCATTAACACTTAATGAATTACATATAATCAATCAACAATCATATAACAACCAACGTATATTAATTATAACCAAATTCCTTTGCTTATATTCATTCTCATTCAATTTATTCAACTTCTAATAACATTTGATTTTAATGAATTAACACTTATATTCATTATTCATTCAAATTAATTCAATTATTCAATTCAATTACCAAAGTTGAATTTCATTCACATAACTTAAGTGTAACGACCCAGTATTTTGGACTATTCGCATCCGCACATGTCGGACTTGAATAATTCAAAATATCGAATTGTTAATTTAAATTTGGCAAAACTGAGATATACAGTAAATAAGTAGTCACAGCATCACAGACACAGAGTAATAATATGCAGCGGAAATAAAAGAGATAGTAGTTCATGAAGCTACTATGTAAATATATAAGATACATCAGAGTTTACAACAAAAGAGTAATACGATACATCAGATATAAATCAGACTACATCACTGGAATCATCGAATACTGAAAGCAGAATAGATGGCTGGATCTTCAAGCAAAGCTCCAACTCCAAAGGTGAGTCTCAAAGCTGAACCACTCAGTCTGACCCGAGCGTAAAGCAAAACACAAAACACTCGAGTCAGGATTAATATTCTTATATCAATAAATCTAACTCAAGTGAATAGCAATCGAAATACAAGTAACTCAGAGGATGTTTGGAATAACCATCCTTTAAGGATCCGTTAAACTATCTACTAGGTAGTAATATACGCTAAGTAGATAATGTCTATCACTAATATAAAATATCAAAATAGCGTTAAGGCGTTACCATAATCCCCCTTAACACATTTTATATTCTCAAAAGCATATACAAGACCGTAGTTTCCCCAAAACCGGAAGTCACCAGAGGGCAATCCATATACTCAAGATACAAATCAAAACGTAGTGGTCGCGAATAGGATAATCAGTATGACAAGGTACATGAGGCGATACCAACTAGGATACTAGTAGTTGCGTGATCCGGACTGATGTTGAGCATAGCCAGCAGCTACCTCAACACCGCGAAACAACACTCCCAAATCGAGGGGTGCACCCAAATCGAATCACAAAAGTAATAGATATGGTATCGAAGAAGTGTGTCAGCTAGAGGTGGCGAACCTCAATGGCCCGGCGCGGCTCCTGTTTTAGTCATGTCAGGGGTCATCCAATATCGTTCTCTTTCTTCAGTCAACGCGTTCACCAAACCATCCACTTCATTCTGGATCAACACTCCGCGTATAATAGTTATTAAAGTGGTTTTCGGTATCGACAGAGAGTATGTCCATATCCGATCCCGGTCTCTTTAATAACTACGTATTATTACACTGATTGGTCGTTTAATATATTTCAAAACAATCAATTTCAATTTCAATTCGAAATAACATTCGTCCTTCTATATCAATTTCCATAATTTACATTTCAAAACTTCCAAATTATCATTTCAAAATCTTACAATTCAATTTCAAATTTATTTAAACAATTCAATCATTTATTCAAGTTCGTATATAAATTTCATTTCGAAATCATTTAAATTAATTTAAATTTAACATTCAAACAATTCCTTTTAATTTCCAAGTCATTAATCAATCGCTTAAGTTAACTTCATTATATCAAAACTTACAAATTTAATTAAATTAAATCTGTCAAATCAAATTCCTTAAATTACAATTCTTACATTAATTCCAATAAAACACATTTATTTCTTGTTAAGAAATTCAATTTCACTTATTCTTTACATAGTTACAAATTTCAAAACTCAATTAATAAAGAAACTAAATTTCATATATTCGAGAAATCAAATTTCACTTTTAACTTACTTAAATAATTTTTCCAAAACTTAATAAATAAAGAAACCCAATTTCATTTATTAACGAAGTTCAAATTCATTTATTCAAAAGTTCAATTTCTCTTATCAAAGAATTCAATTTTTATTCAATTATTAAATATTCAATCTTATTCAATTATTGAATAATTTCAATCTTAATTATTAATAATTTTGAAACTTAATAATTTCAAACTTGATTATAAATTCAAACTTAATTATTAAATCATTCCAAACTTAATTCAATTAACAATTCCAAATTTAATTGTTAAATAATTCATTTCAAAACAACGTTCTTTCAGTTATTACATTTATATTTGTTTCAGATTTCAATATTAACATTTTCCTTTCATAAAAATTTTCGTTTCAATTTATTTCAAAACCTTATTATTCAAATAAAATCTTTATTTTATTTCAAATCATTGACCAATCGGGTTTTATTTAATTTTCTATCCTAAGTCAAGTTCATTTGGGTATTTATCATTTCAACCCGATTCCATTTCAATTCAAAAATCAAAGCAAAGCAAAGGGAACTTGCAGTGTGATAACTGGGATGGTGTCAAAGTAAATAAACAAGCAATAACAACAATCAAACACAATCCAATAATCAATTCAATAATCCCGAAATAATCGTATTAATTCGCATTGTTATTTGTGCGAATTAATATAATTATTCCTAGAATCTACACTATCATTTCATGTAGATTAAAGATTATTACATTACGGTTTTTCCACTTGTCATTCAATTCAAATTTCAAATTTTATACTACAACAATTAATCTAATACACTTTCAAAGGGTCAAAGTCTAATTTATCAAATTCTACGTGTCAATTAACTTAACAAATAAAAGGGGTCATATTATTCAAATTAACTAATCAAAATTCAACACATATGTCAATTTACAAATTTAAACTATCCTACGTCAAATTCAGTTGCATAATATTTATCACTTTATACATTACAATTTACATCCAATATAAACAACAATCAATCAATCAATTATCAACCAAACGGTATTATCATCGCATAAATAATTAGCAGATAATGGTGTCAGATGTCATAGGTGATCAGATACAGGCAATAGCATATATAACAATGTAAATAACTAACACCAACATATTTCAATTGTCGTTTCAATTGAAACCAAATTTAATAAATAAAAGAATATTAATCGCGAGTGATTACTCACCTTTTGAGCTAGAGAAAATAGGAGATGGCACGGATACACACACTAATACGGACACTGAAATTGAGTTACAAATCCAAGCATGAATCTCAGAGGAAAGTAAGATTGGCACGAATCGACGAGCAAAACTGTTAAATAGGAATTGCCGAAATCAAATCAAACATTCAACATAGCAACAATTACAAAACAAGTCCTACGTCAAAGTTTAACAATATAATTCTATGTGCTACCGAGATCGAAATGGTCTGAAATTTGGTATGAATAAACATCAAAACTTGTATTTCAAAACTGTAAAGAATCACTTGATTCCGACGTAAGACGAAGGAGAAACGATGCGTCAAACATGAACTCAGGTCGTGTTTGCAACAGTGTATAATAATTCTAAGTACAAAAGAATATCTGCCTGGGTCTAACTTCCAGATCCTCGACCACAAATCAAACGATGTCGGATTTTGCTGGAATTTGACATGTATAAACTACGTAACTTAAACTCCTTTTTAAAAATAGAATCAACCCATTCCGATTAAACATTAGTGAGATACGATGCGTCAAACATGAACTCAGGTCGTGTTTGCAGCAGTGTAAAATAATTTTAAGTACAAAAGAATATCTGCCTGGGTCTAACTTCCAGATCCTCGACCACAAATCAAACGATGTCGGATTTTGCTGGAATTTGACATGTATAAACTACGTAACTTAAACTCCTTTTTAATAATAGAATCAACCCATTCCGATAAAACATGAGTGAGATACGATATCATGAACATGCAGTCTAACTGCAGTTTAGAAAAAAAGGAAAAAAAAAAAAAAAAAATTAATATATTATACCACTTCAAATATATCCAAAATATGTCCGATAACACTTAAACACACACAACTCGGTTAGAATATATATATGACAGATTTATAAAATATAACATAAGACAAATATAAATAGATTTATATATACGCTATAGGTGTACAGAAAAACAATGTTGAGACCTATTTGCAAAGTAACTTCTTATGCATGAATTGTATATAAGAAATATCTCTGTTAATATAAAAGAAATCAACAAACTGCGTACTACATATACAATATAATTTATAGTAACTTATATTTGAAACTATATATATACTAACTGCAACAAAGAGAACTATAAATAACTTATATAGACTTATGCAATATATAACTGCAGATATTCATAAAATCCTCACCGACCAAACTATATATATATATATATAACCTTAATATATTTTATATTAATATGTAAACAGTTGCAAAATATATTAATATATAGCTAACATGTTTAATACAACAACTAGGATATACATAACTTCATACTATAATACCTTAACAAAGGGCTCGGCTGGAAGATGGGAAGAAGCTGATGGGATAGGCTCGGTGGCGAAGGCGGAGAAGTGGCCTACATGCTCGGCAAATGGTAGCTGACCTTGATGAATGGCACAGGGTTGCAACGGGTGTTGCTAGCATTGTTGGTGGACGAGGTGGAGTGGAAAGGCTGTCACGGTGGTGGGAGTGGGTGATATGGAGGCCGACGTGATGGGAGGAGGGGATGTGTCAGTGCCATACTCGGGTGGAGAGGCAGCCTTCAGTCGAACAAGAAATAGGCAGGCGGAGATGCGGGAGTTTATGGCTGTTCGGTGTGCATTGCTGATGCAGGCTGTGGAGTGGTGAGCTTCGGTGATGTGGCGAGCGGTGAACATGGAGGAGGACTGGCGGATGATGGAAGGTTCGGTTACTAGTGGGTTGGTGTAGCAGCGACGTTGCATGGAGGAGTATGGGCTGTTGAGAGTGGATCTGGGCAGTGGGCCGGCTGCATGGGAAGGTGAGGCGGTGCAAGGGCTGGTGCGCATGCGGCATGGGCGGAGGCGAGGGGAGGTGGAAGGCGGAAGCTCCGATGGGTTGCGGGGTGGTTAGCAGGCGGAGCTAGTGATATTGGACTTCGGCCATGTCAGAGGTGGAGCGAGGGGTAGCGGACTGGGGAGTGGTGATGGATGTGATTTTCAAAATAAATGGAGGTGGAGACTTCATGAATTGAAGAAGCAGATATATCTAAGAAAAGAGAGTGGGGTGCAGAGGTTTTATAAAAGAAATAAAAGAAAGAGGAGGACTAGTTTTTGTGAATAGGCTTGAAATAAAAGGGAACACTTGTGAAGACAGAAGGACAAATGAAATATAGGGGTCTATCAAAGGCCAGGCTGGTACGTTGAATATCAAAAGTAATAATATTCTTCTTTCAAAGCAAATGGACAGGCTGGCGTGCAATTAGGCTAGTGCAGAGCAGAGAGAGTTTGAGTGTGAAGTGAGTTGAGTAATAAATGTAGAGAGATATATACACGTTATCCAAAGTGCATACGTCAGTGTAAGGATGAATTTCAGCTGGTGGCTATTGGGTTCCCAAAGCAACTGAATGGCTCCAAAATTTAAATGCTGTGAAGTTTTGGGTACCGGTTTTGCTGCTTAACGGACCGGTTTGCGCTCCGTTACAATTTATCGTTTGCAATGCCGAACTCCGATTGACACAAATAAATATACCGTTTTGATCAGCGCGATGAGACGATCAAAACGGTATACTGATATTAGTGATTTGATTGAATTATAAAATTTCGAAATTTCTACTGAAGGAAAATGCAGTAAAACGTCGAAAAATAAGAACGACGGAGCTAAAGAAGTCCGAATTTGGAAAACGAAAAATGACGTCTTGCTCAGAAGACGATTTAGAATTTTTCTATGTAAAAAAATATTTAGGTTTCGAAAACGGTTTATTTCCATCGATTACTAACTGATTTAAATTTGAAGTAAGTTTACGCGCGAAATAAACTTTCATAATTCCAGACGAAAATTTAGCAGTTGCTATGTTTAATTAGACGCATTCCAAATATGAAGTTTGAATAGCATCGGAATTTGTTTGTGAAAATTTGAAATTTTACACTAAATAAGCAATTTTAAAAATTTTAACTGGGTCTGAATTTCAGGGTCGTTACATTCTCCCCCACTCAAAACTTTTCGTCCTCGAAAAGGAAGGAGGTAGGAGAATAGAAACAAACAGAAGAAATAGACATGAATTACAAAATAAACAATTAATTTAAACCATAGAAATTTCAATTTAAATTAATTTATATTTAACAATTTAACTTTAAATTCAAGACTTTCATAAAATTGATTTGATTTCACATATATTAATGTTAGGTACAAAAGATTCCTTTCAAATGAAATTCAATTTAAATTCAATTTATTCAAGATATTTTCTTAAGTTGATGTAATTCACTTTATTAACTTTCAAAACAAAATTTTCTTCTGTTAATCATACCTATTATTTATTCAACTTATTATTCTATTTATCTCCATAAACATTTATAAATTTTAATATTTAAGTGAATAACATTTATTATATGCACTCACATTTTATTTTTAAAGACAATTTATATTATATATTTTATCCAATTTTCTTAAATTAACAACTTCAAAGATCATAAATTTGAAGTCATTTATTATAATCAAGCCTTCTTTGACAAATTTAATTCTTCATTATTTCAAATTATTATTAAATTTATTTTACTTAATATACCCTATCACATATACATTAAGTATATTTACATTTATCATAACTACTCAATTTATTAAAAATTCCTTTGATATCCTTTTCTACTGTATAATATTCAATTACATAGTTAACTTTTGAAAATTTAAGTAAGTTGTATATAATGCAATTTGAGTATTATCCAAATAAAATTTTACAATTCAGTTATTTCAAGTCAAGTATTTATAGGAAAAGAATTTGGCTTTATTTAATTGAAAATCATCCTTTTACAAATTTTAAGAATAAATTTCCGATTAGCTTCAAACAACTTGAGATAAAATAAATATATATATTCATAGTATATCAAATTTAAATTTAAAATCTTCAATATATATTATAAATCAAGTAATGTTTTAGAAATTCAAATCAATTTATTTTTCAAACAAACCGTAGCAAAGCTACAGAATAGTCTCTCCATTTCGAAACTCGAAAATGAATGTCGATGATGCGGCCGTCATCACCGAAATTATTTTCCAGCGACAAAAGAGAAGAGCTCAAATTTAGTCATTTTAAATTCTTTGCAAACCATTTCTATTCGAAAATATTTTAAATAATATACATTTAAAACCTTTAAAACCATAGTTCGAAATCACCGGAAATTAATTTCTTAAATTCTTGATTTAAATTCATTACACACTTCAAATCAAATTATAACCCAATTATATAAATTCATTTATTTATGTTATGAAATAGTCAATGATTTATAAAACAATAAATGAAAATTAAATTTTAACATTTCGGACGACAGATTCATTAACATTTTAATTTTAGAAAAATTTATATTTATATAAAATAAAATCATTCAATATTATTTTATTTACTAAATTTGAAAACACTATTGTGTCAGTTTGCTCTGTTCAAGTGTTTCGGGAATCCTATCGACAACGTTGATCAGACGAATCGATCGAAAACCCAAATCAACATCAACAACTCAAACAACACAATATATGTATAAAACATTTTATATAGAGATTTACAAATACACTTCCTTGCTTGCCGATACAAGGATGAATTTCCAAGCAAGGATAGGGATTCTAATTCGATGGACTCAAATTAAAGAGAATTCTGATTCGAATTCAAGTTCGGAAGAAAAGATAAGATGATTCAATTAACAGAATCGAAGGATGGATAAGCTTATTTAATTCACGGGCAACCTTAACCGGGTCGACCGTAACTTCAACAATAAGATCGATGTAGAATTCCGTGGTAAATCAACATTCGATCTCAAGAAATAGAATTCAGGTATAGCAGGAGATAGATAGCATCGTAAACCGAGGATACAGAAATCTCCGGTAAATCAATGCTTATTGTAAAGGAGTTTCACCCCTTTACAAATCATTCGAATTTTGGCGAGACCGCCGATTCATTATAAAGATCATTCGAAGTGGAGTTATGCGATACTCCAGAATTGAAAGAAGACGAATAGTGAGGGATACGAATAAATTTTGGAACCGCATGGGACGTTCCAAAATTCAAAGGAATTGAGTTAAAAGAAAGATATTGAAACTCGAGTAGGAGTGATTCTGTAAATATATTTACCCTATATGCTAAGTTTTGCCTAGAGCTACCAAAAGCTCTGATACCAACTGTAACGACCCAGTATTTTGGACTATTCGCATCCGCACATGTCGGACTTGAATAATTCAAAATATCGAATTGTTAATTTAAATTTGGCAAAACTGAGATATACAGTAAATAAGTAGTCACAGCATCACAGACACAGAGTAATAATATGCAGCGGAAATAAAAGAGATAGTAGTTCATGAAGCTACTATGTAAATATATAAGATACATCAGAGTTTACAACAAAAGAGTAATACGATACATCAGATATAAATCAGACTACATCACTGGAATCATCGAATACTGAAAGCAGAATAGATGGCTGGATCTTCAAGCAAAGCTCCAACTCCAAAGGTGAGTCTCAAAGCTGAACCACTCAGTCTGACCCGAGCGTAAAGCAAAACACAAAACACTCGAGTCAGGATTAATATTCTTATATCAATAAATCTAACTCAAGTGAATAGCAATCGAAATACAAGTAACTCAGAGGATGTTTGGAATAACCATCCTTTAAGGATCCGTTAAACTATCTACTAGGTAGTAATATACGCTAAGTAGATAATGTCTATCACTAATATAAAATATCAAAATAGCGTTAAGGCGTTACCATAATCCCCCTTAACACATTTTATATTCTCAAAAGCATATACAAGACCGTAGTTTCCCCAAAACCGGAAGTCACCAGAGGGCAATCCATATACTCAAGATACAAATCAAAACGTAGTGGTCGCGAATAGGATAATCAGTATGACAAGGTACATGAGGCGATACCAACTAGGATACTAGTAGTTGCGTGATCCGGACTGATGTTGAGCATAGCCAGCAGCTACCTCAACACCGCGAAACAACACTCCCAAATCGAGGGGTGCACCCAAATCGAATCACAAAAGTAATAGATATGGTATCGAAGAAGTGTGTCAGCTAGAGGTGGCGAACCTCAATGGCCCGGCGCGGCTCCTGTTTTAGTCATGTCAGGGGTCATCCAATATCGTTCTCTTTCTTCAGTCAACGCGTTCACCAAACCATCCACTTCATTCTGGATCAACACTCCGCGTATAATAGTTATTAAAGTGGTTTTCGGTATCGACAGAGAGTATGTCCATATCCGATCCCGGTCTCTTTAATAACTACGTATTATTACACTGATTGGTCGTTTAATATATTTCAAAACAATCAATTTCAATTTCAATTCGAAATAACATTCGTCCTTCTATATCAATTTCCATAATTTACATTTCAAAACTTCCAAATTATCATTTCAAAATCTTACAATTCAATTTCAAATTTATTTAAACAATTCAATCATTTATTCAAGTTCGTATATAAATTTCATTTCGAAATCATTTAAATTAATTTAAATTTAACATTCAAACAATTCCTTTTAATTTCCAAGTCATTAATCAATCGCTTAAGTTAACTTCATTATATCAAAACTTACAAATTTAATTAAATTAAATCTGTCAAATCAAATTCCTTAAATTACAATTCTTACATTAATTCCAATAAAACACATTTATTTCTTGTTAAGAAATTCAATTTCACTTATTCTTTACATAGTTACAAATTTCAAAACTCAATTAATAAAGAAACTAAATTTCATATATTCGAGAAATCAAATTTCACTTTTAACTTACTTAAATAATTTTTCCAAAACTTAATAAATAAAGAAACCCAATTTCATTTATTAACGAAGTTCAAATTCATTTATTCAAAAGTTCAATTTCTCTTATCAAAGAATTCAATTTTTATTCAATTATTAAATATTCAATCTTATTCAATTATTGAATAATTTCAATCTTAATTATTAATAATTTTGAAACTTAATAATTTCAAACTTGATTATAAATTCAAACTTAATTATTAAATCATTCCAAACTTAATTCAATTAACAATTCCAAATTTAATTGTTAAATAATTCATTTCAAAACAACGTTCTTTCAGTTATTACATTTATATTTGTTTCAGATTTCAATATTAACATTTTCCTTTCATAAAAATTTTCGTTTCAATTTATTTCAAAACCTTATTATTCAAATAAAATCTTTATTTTATTTCAAATCATTGACCAATCGGGTTTTATTTAATTTTCTATCCTAAGTCAAGTTCATTTGGGTATTTATCATTTCAACCCGATTCCATTTCAATTCAAAAATCAAAGCAAAGCAAAGGGAACTTGCAGTGTGATAACTGGGATGGTGTCAAAGTAAATAAACAAGCAATAACAACAATCAAACACAATCCAATAATCAATTCAATAATCCCGAAATAATCGTATTAATTCGCATTGTTATTTGTGCGAATTAATATAATTATTCCTAGAATCTACACTATCATTTCATGTAGATTAAAGATTATTACATTACGGTTTTTCCACTTGTCATTCAATTCAAATTTCAAATTTTATACTACAACAATTAATCTAATACACTTTCAAAGGGTCAAAGTCTAATTTATCAAATTCTACGTGTCAATTAACTTAACAAATAAAAGGGGTCATATTATTCAAATTAACTAATCAAAATTCAACACATATGTCAATTTACAAATTTAAACTATCCTACGTCAAATTCAGTTGCATAATATTTATCACTTTATACATTACAATTTACATCCAATATAAACAACAATCAATCAATCAATTATCAACCAAACGGTATTATCATCGCATAAATAATTAGCAGATAATGGTGTCAGATGTCATAGGTGATCAGATACAGGCAATAGCATATATAACAATGTAAATAACTAACACCAACATATTTCAATTGTCGTTTCAATTGAAACCAAATTTAATAAATAAAAGAATATTAATCGCGAGTGATTACTCACCTTTTGAGCTAGAGAAAATAGGAGATGGCACGGATACACACACTAATACGGACACTGAAATTGAGTTACAAATCCAAGCATGAATCTCAGAGGAAAGTAAGATTGGCACGAATCGACGAGCAAAACTGTTAAATAGGAATTGCCGAAATCAAATCAAACATTCAACATAGCAACAATTACAAAACAAGTCCTACGTCAAAGTTTAACAATATAATTCTATGTGCTACCGAGATCGAAATGGTCTGAAATTTGGTATGAATAAACATCAAAACTTGTATTTCAAAACTGTAAAGAATCACTTGATTCCGACGTAAGACGAAGGAGAAACGATGCGTCAAACATGAACTCAGGTCGTGTTTGCAACAGTGTATAATAATTCTAAGTACAAAAGAATATCTGCCTGGGTCTAACTTCCAGATCCTCGACCACAAATCAAACGATGTCGGATTTTGCTGGAATTTGACATGTATAAACTACGTAACTTAAACTCCTTTTTAAAAATAGAATCAACCCATTCCGATTAAACATTAGTGAGATACGATGCGTCAAACATGAACTCAGGTCGTGTTTGCAGCAGTGTAAAATAATTTTAAGTACAAAAGAATATCTGCCTGGGTCTAACTTCCAGATCCTCGACCACAAATCAAACGATGTCGGATTTTGCTGGAATTTGACATGTATAAACTACGTAACTTAAACTCCTTTTTAAAAATAGAATCAACCCATTCCGATAAAACATGAGTGAGATACGATATCATGAACATGCAGTCTAACTGCAGTTTAGAAAAAAAGGAAAAAAAAAAAAAAAAAAATTAATATATTATACCACTTCAAATATATCCAAAATATGTCCGATAACACTTAAACACACACAACTCGGTTAGAATATATATATGACAGATTTATAAAATATAACATAAGACAAATATAAATAGATTTATATATACGCTATAGGTGTACAGAAAAACAATGTTGAGACCTATTTGCAAAGTAACTTCTTATGCATGAATTGTATATAAGAAATATCTCTGTTAATATAAAAGAAATCAACAAACTGCGTACTACATATACAATATAATTTATAGTAACTTATATTTGAAACTATATATATACTAACTGCAACAAAGAGAACTATAAATAACTTATATAGACTTATGCAATATATAACTGCAGATATTCATAAAATCCTCACCGACCAAACTATATATATATATATATAACCTTAATATATTTTATATTAATATGTAAACAGTTGCAAAATATATTAATATATAGCTAACATGTTTAATACAACAACTAGGATATACATAACTTCATACTATAATACCTTAACAAAGGGCTCGGCTGGAAGATGGGAAGAAGCTGATGGGATAGGCTCGGTGGCGAAGGCGGAGAAGTGGCCTACATGCTCGGCAAATGGTAGCTGACCTTGATGAATGGCACAGGGTTGCAACGGGTGTTGCTAGCATTGTTGGTGGACGAGGTGGAGTGGAAAGGCTGTCACGGTGGTGGGAGTGGGTGATATGGAGGCCGACGTGATGGGAGGAGGGGATGTGTCAGTGCCATACTCGGGTGGAGAGGCAGCCTTCAGTCGAACAAGAAATAGGCAGGCGGAGATGCGGGAGTTTATGGCTGTTCGGTGTGCATTGCTGATGCAGGCTGTGGAGTGGTGAGCTTCGGTGATGTGGCGAGCGGTGAACATGGAGGAGGACTGGCGGATGATGGAAGGTTCGGTTACTAGTGGGTTGGTGTAGCAGCGACGTTGCATGGAGGAGTATGGGCTGTTGAGAGTGGATCTGGGCAGTGGGCCGGCTGCATGGGAAGGTGAGGCGGTGCAAGGGCTGGTGCGCATGCGGCATGGGCGGAGGCGAGGGGAGGTGGAAGGCGGAAGCTCCGATGGGTTGCGGGGTGGTTAGCAGGCGGAGCTAGTGATATTGGACTTCGGCCATGTCAGAGGTGGAGCGAGGGGTAGCGGACTGGGGAGTGGTGATGGATGTGATTTTCAAAATAAATGGAGGTGGAGACTTCATGAATTGAAGAAGCAGATATATCTAAGAAAAGAGAGTGGGGTGCAGAGGTTTTATAAAAGAAATAAAAGAAAGAGGAGGACTAGTTTTTGTGAATAGGCTTGAAATAAAAGGGAACACTTGTGAAGACAGAAGGACAAATGAAATATAGGGGTCTATCAAAGGCCAGGCTGGTACGTTGAATATCAAAAGTAATAATATTCTTCTTTCAAAGCAAATGGACAGGCTGGCGTGCAATTAGGCTAGTGCAGAGCAGAGAGAGTTTGAGTGTGAAGTGAGTTGAGTAATAAATGTAGAGAGATATATACACGTTATCCAAAGTGCATACGTCAGTGTAAGGATGAATTTCAGCTGGTGGCTATTGGGTTCCCAAAGCAACTGAATGGCTCCAAAATTTAAATGCTGTGAAGTTTTGGGTACCGGTTTTGCTGCTTAACGGACCGGTTTGCGCTCCGTTACAATTTATCGTTTGCAATGCCGAACTCCGATTGACACAAATAAATATACCGTTTTGATCAGCGCGATGAGACGATCAAAACGGTATACTGATATTAGTGATTTGATTGAATTATAAAATTTCGAAATTTCTACTGAAGGAAAATGCAGTAAAACGTCGAAAAATAAGAACGACGGAGCTAAAGAAGTCCGAATTTGGAAAACGAAAAATGACGTCTTGCTCAGAAGACGATTTAGAATTTTTCTATGTAAAAAAATATTTAGGTTTCGAAAACGGTTTATTTCCATCGATTACTAACTGATTTAAATTTGAAGTAAGTTTACGCGCGAAATAAACTTTCATAATTCCAGACGAAAATTTAGCAGTTGCTATGTTTAATTAGACGCATTCCAAATATGAAGTTTGAATAGCATCGGAATTTGTTTGTGAAAATTTGAAATTTTACACTAAATAAGCAATTTTAAAAATTTTAACTGGGTCTGAATTTCAGGGTCGTTACATTAAGTTCACATTTCTTTTAATCCACTTGATTATTTACTTCGATACCAAAATCAATTCCATTCAACAACACTTAAGTTATATTTCATTTAACCTTATATTCATTTTTATTTACAACTCATATTCATATAGTTTCATTTCTTATATATATATAAGTTTATTTCACAATTGTAAACACTTTAATTATAATTCAATTCTTATAATTCATTTCCTTATACAATTATTCTTTTATTTAGATTATTCAAACAACCTAACAATCAACTTATATACACTTTAATAATTCTGAAAAATTATTCCTTTACATATAAAATATAATCAAGGCAAAACTATTCCATTTACCCAATTTAAAATCAATATTGTGTCGAATTGTTCTATTCAAGTGTTTAGAAACCCCTTCGGCTCAGTTTCGAGGCTGTGCTGACGAAAGTTCATATGCCACTCAATAAACCAATCATCACAATATAAAACATTTTATATTAACTAACAAATACGCTCTCATAGCTATTATTACACTCAACTCATTCTAGAGTACTGCTGACTCTATCTCTAATGAATAATACCCAACAGAACCATGGTTGTCGCTTAACCATCAGCTCTGATACCAAATGTAACGTATACGGATTTTCGTTGCCGAAAAACCGAATAGTTATGGGTTTTAAAAAGAAAAGAAAAGAAAGAAGAGAGAAAAAGAAGAAAGAAAAAGAAAAATAGAGGGAAAAGAAGATAGACAATTTTTAGAAAACAGAGAATTAGAAAAACAGAGAATTTTTTTTAAATAGAAGATAGAAGCATTTTAATAATAGAACGGACAAGAGAAAAGAAAAATAGAACGGAACGGGACAGAAAGGAAACAACAGAACAGAAAGAACAACAACAGAATCTCACAATCCGCAGCGGAACAACATATAATAATAAATGAATAATCTTTAAACAAAGAACTACAGTTATTACATTTCATCATATTTCATTACATCATATCATCAGAGTATACAACATCAACAACATCAAACAGTGCAGCGGAAAAAGAAATACTATATAAGTAATATGCCATGCCATCCATCTTGCCTCCAGCAAATCCAGAATATCCAGAATATCCTGATAAACCTAACTCTTAACTGCCCGTGTGGAAAATTGGTGGGCACCCAGAGTTTAGGAAGGAAAACAATAAACTCCGAGTCAGTCATGTGACTGGTGTGAGAACTCAAAACAGTTTATTTACTTTAAAATCAAAATAGAGGAATATTTTTAAAGTCAATTCGCAATGCTTTTAAAAATGAGACTACCATAAGACCTCCCACCACACACACAATGCAAACGCAGACTTGGAGGAGATTTCTTCTTATGTGAGTCAAAGATGCTTGATACGCATTTAAAATAACATTTGATATTATTACTAGTGCATAGTGTAGAACAAATCCTTTCGAAAGTAAAGATATAAATCATAGCCAGCATAGGTACCATTATATTATGCCTACTATAGCTACCTCCTGAGAAAGTAGGTTCTACAACTAAAACCGTACAAGATCGTATTGTTTCTTTGGATTTCCAACGAATGATCAGGCCAAGGAACTTCCCATTGCCACTGAGAATGCCTCTGGATGGACATCCCCGAGAACCAAACCGGATCTCTACCAACACAAGGCCGGGTTACTCCTAACTGAGCAACAACTGACCGAATATGCCATCCCCCGGTCCTTTGGGACCTTTATCCGAGAGCTCTCTAATCAATTCACACAATCATAAAAACAAAGTGTTTCAACATGAGTAAGTATCTGGGCTCCATACCATGATACCACCCTTTTCCAGAAGGAAATGCACATATCCTAAAGGGTGCTACCCCTCATAACCTTGCTGCTTCTTTCCTGTTTTGACCATTCACGGGGTGTGAGGCTCGACGAAGTCACGTCCACAAAAAACATACTTTATACAAAAGCCATGCTTTGGGTCAACAAATGATCAACACAATGATCACAAGGATAGACGATCAAATAAACGATCCTATCACAAATAATCAACACAATGATCATTTCAGCATCACTCAGCATGTCACATTACCAAATTGGGAATATATCGCTGATAACTTCAACTACATAACCTATGAGCTCATACGTCTCAGAGAAGGGTGTTAAGCTAAAAGAATAAATTCTCCGCCACCAACAGAAATATATTTGAAAGAAATCGGCTTTATATCTCAACTTGTAATGTCAGACATACAATCCATACAAGTCTGTTCCGGGCTCGAACAAAACCGAAGGCACTTCTTACGAAGCCCTTGTAATCCGGGTATTCACAATCCCGATCGAATTTCCCATCACTTAGGAGATCTCTATACCAGGAGCTACCCAGTGCAGAGACAATCGATAGGTCATCCTATCGCTTTCGCAAAAACTCGGTCTTCAACACCGATCTTCAAATGCAATTCATAACGACGTATCACATATTCGGAATGGGTTATACGACCCCATGGTCCTTTCCCGGTTAACCCGAATAGTGAGCGCTTATTCAAAAATAAGTGTGGCATTCACATTCAATCAAATCACATCAAATACCCATTCAAAGGGAAATACTGATAGTCGGTTATTGAACTATCACTGAATATACACACATCACCAGATTCCAAATAATTTTCCCAAATTATTTATTTTCCCAAAATATCTTTACAAGATATATAATTTCATACTTCAAAAATAAATCAATATTTATTTTTAAACAAATTCTACTTTTCATTTGTAAATTCCATAATGAATTTATATTCCAAAATATTCATGCATATACGATTTCAATTATCCATTTTCAATTTATCTTCAAAAAGATAAATTCTATAAATTCACTTCATATTGGAAAACATTTCCATACTTATTTATAAATAAGAAATTCACAATCTTTTATTTTCAACACTTAGAAAATATTCAATATACTTAAATCGAATTAAGTATATAATTCATTCTTTAAGGAAATCATTCTCTTAAACATATTTACTTGGGCCAAAACGAATGTTGCGTAAAACATCGTTACGACAACCCAAAATCACTAGTATATGGATTCGAAATTAAATAGATATATAAATCCCAATACTAAACCAAAAACATTTTCTTTCGGAAATCATTTACTATAACAACAGTGTTATAGTCCACCATTTCCTTTTATTTCTCGAAACATCTATTTCAACAATAAATGTTGAAATCTATGGTTTCGAATCTCAACACCTTTTAAAACATCGTTAGATCGTTTTAATTCTATTTAAAATATCACATTCAAAACAATTTCTTTAACGTGTTATTCACTATTCAAAAACGTGAATATACTATGTTCACAAATTCCATTATTTCTATTCTTTTTAACTTAAAGGATTATTCACTGTTTACAACGTGAATATAACTCCATTAATAGGTTATAACAATTAACTTATCAAAATAAGTCGTTTGCGGATTTATAAAACAACGTTTATAAATTCCATTTCTATTTATTTATAAAAACTTCTTTTTTTATAAATTCCTTTATTAACATATTTCAGTTTATAACTCAATTATAAACTAAATGTTTATATTATAAGTTAAATACTTATAAAACGATTATTTTATAAGATCGTTCTTTTAAAGACTTTCCAATTTATAAATCTTATAACTTATAAGATTTAATGATTTATCCAATCTATTCTTCAAAATAATTTCACCAAATTTATAAATCTTACTATTTATAAATTTCATTTATAACTTCACGGTTTATAATTCTATAAATTTCATTCTTTAATGAAATTCATTTTCACTTAATTCAAACACTTATAAAAAACTCGTTTTATAATGTCTATATTTCAATTTATAAATATCCATTTATAAATCTCTTAATATAAATCAGTTTATATTATTCTTTTGAACGTCTTTAAATTCCTTTAAAATTTCACCGTTCTCTTGATTTATAAAATAATCAAATTTTATAAATCTTATATTCAAACTTTTAATAATAAACTCAAAAATCCAGTTTAAACTATTTTTTTAAAATCATTAGTTCATATTTCTCAAAAATCGACTTTCAATCGTATTTCTAAAAATCAGCTTTTTAACTATATTTCACAAAAACCATAATTTTTATAACTTTAAAAATTATAACGTTTATTTATTTATAATGGATCAATTCCAAAAATATAGTATATTTTCAAAATCACTTTAAAAATCATTTTAAAATCCCAAAATCTGGGTCCAATGATGCTACACACCAAATAGTCAATCACGACTAACAACGATATCATATATCGATATGATAATCCATCAAATATCAAAATATCTGAAATAAAATAAATACTGTTGAGGAATCCAGTTGGATCCCTCCAACCTGTTTCCTGCATCCAAAAACATTAGCACAATACCAATTTCGCTCCAGTACGAAATTATCGCGGTACATGTTCTTAATAAATATTATCCGCTTAATAACGGCGTAATAGGGTCTCATCCGCTAAACAAAAAATGCGGGAAATCAACAACTGCAATATATACATATGCCAATATATATATATTGATATTATATATAATACCAATTTCACTGTTTATGAAATATTCGCGGTATATGTTTTTATTAAATAACATCCGCTTACTAACGGCGCATAATGTCTATTTTAACAATCAATAATTTACAGTCATCATTCAAACATGCATTCAAATATTTTAAATCTAACTATTTAAAATAAAATCGAAATCTATTCGATTGAGTGAGAAGTTCTCACCTTGGTTTTAAATTCCGTTTAAGCTTTTATTTCGAATAAAATTAAACGCGCGTTTAATTTTACTCGAAATTCTCACTAACTCCAAACGACTCCAAACCACATCCATCGCGTAGTGCTCGTCCATACGATTCCAACGCAACTGAGTTTGCATTTTTTCGACCTCGTATGAAAAAGTTATGATTTTTACAAGTTTGAACGTGATTTATATAAACAATTTCAACATAACTTTAAAAATTAAAACCCACAAACATTTGCAGCCACATGATCTCACCCAAACACATCTGGGCCGCTCCCCCTAATCATCTTCCCTCACGTTTACAAGCTACAGACATTGCCGTTCAACTTGAACCCATTCATTAGCTTTTAGGGTTTGACTTTGTCACCTCCTCGCTCGACAAAACCCCATCAAACCACTGCCAAAACGAAGCCAACGACCCAAGCTAGGTTCGGCCCAACCCCTGTGGCACTCGGCCCTAAGATGCGCCTCGTATGGCGTGCGTTTCCTGATGTGAACGGCCCATTCTTGCTCCCTCTACGCAACTCCAAACTCGATCATATCCGTATGGATTTCAAGCTCTCTTCATGCTCTACCTTTTTCGTGTTGAACACTTCTTCTAATTCCTTGTAGATTGGGAGAGATTGAGAGATGAAGGAGATGGATTTTCAGCCTTACATTCTAATAGTGGCGGCTGCAAATATAATTAGGGTTTAATTTCTTTTTTTTTTTTTTTCAAGTGGGGGGGTGCTATTTATAAGGAACGAGCGACACTATTCATCCCGAAAATTCCGAACTCCGATTTAGACGCCGTAACCAGCGTACCTAGGGTTTATCCCGCGTTCCGGACACAATGGAACAGGTTTCGGAAGCTAATTCGGAAGTATGTGCGAGTTATGGCTATAAACGCTCAATTTAAATTAAACCGATTTAAACCGATTTCTAGGCGTTTTAATTTGTACCGGACAAACGGTAAATCCAATTGACTTGAAATTTGAAACCTTACAATAATATCACATTACGGATCCGATGAAACTAGTTTCGTCGAATTCCGAGACTTTTTGAAAAATGGCTATTTTGACTCGCCAAATTTAAATTAAAAATAAATCGATGCGTTTCGAGCTGCCACGATCAAACGATAACTCCGATTGACACGAAAATTGAAATCCGGTAATAACTAACTATTACGGATCCAATGGAACTGGTTTCGTTCAATTCTGAGACTGTTCAAAAATTGGCTATTTTACAGTCGATTATTAAATATTAAAATATTCAATTTTCACAAATTAACTTTTAATTCGATTTTAAAAGTTCTAAAATATTTCTATAACTCCAGTATGATTAAATAAGATTTTCCAAATTATTTTCAATCATATTTAACTCTATTTTCAATTATTTCCATAATTTAACATATTAAATTATCGATTTAATTATCCAATTAAATCCAATAAATCAAAATAAAATTTATTTGACTTATAAATTCACTTATAAATATTTAAAATTAATTAAATATTCAAATTTAAATTATTAAAAATTCTGGGTCGTTACACTAACCTTTGTCATCTTGTAGGCCAAAATAAGATTCTTTGGATTCTTATACTTGTAGGCCAAAATAAGATTCTTTCAATTATTTTATCTTTAAAATGTCTTGCTTTTTATCTGAATTGTGATAACAAATATTGTTTCTCAGGTATTGGGTTTATGTCCTGTTCAAAAAAGAGTATGGGGTTGATGCGCTGATGCTAGTATGTTATTACGTTACATAAGAATGTAAACGCATTTCTTTGAAGATATGTTATGATCTTACCCATTTATTATAAATTAAACTTGTTCATATTAAGTTCACTTATCACGTCAGCTATTCTAGTAGCAGCTTGATATGGTGGAAGATAATACATACGAAAGTATTACTTGCAGCAGCTAACAAATCTATGATTATTTTTATTTTCCCGGTCCCTCTTCTATAAGACCTGCTAATTTCAGAAATCACCGGTCATCATGGAATGATATTTTTATGCATCTAAAATATTGTTTGAGGAGGGGATTCTTCGAAGCACAGAATTAAAAATGGCAAAGCGATTACACAGAAACCGAGTTTAAATTATAAAATCTGTTACACGGACTTATAATCGTACACCCAACTGTTTGCTCTGAACGCTTAGATGTTGGCAGTTCTGAACCAATTTGAATTTCGCTTTAAGCTGTGATATATTATATTAGATAGTATTTATTTGCAATAAAAACTATAACTACTTATAGTTGATTACGATTAGTTGTGTTATTCTACAATTAGAATTTGTGCTTATTAAATATTTTTATCAAATGATAAACAATAATAACCTCACCGAGCATTAAAAAATCTCACTACTCATTAAACCATGCTTAATTTTTATAACATATATTTAGCCCTTGTAATTAGTAAAAATTATGTAATATGCTCGAGTCAGTAGTATTACATAGAGCCAAAACAAACAAAGCCTAGCGAATTATCATTCATGCCAAAGAAAACCACTAGTTGGAAATTTGCAGATGGCGAGTTGGAAAGATTAGGTTCGGCATTTGCCACACAGATCCTTCTCTTTCTTTTTTCCTACATTAAGTGATGCCAAGTGCCAGATTTTTTTCTTCTTATTCTCAGTTCAGAAAGTTCTTGTGGATTATCATAAAAATTAATTGTTTTAGGTATGTATATACAACAGTATTTAGTTACAATATGCTGAACTGCATGTAGAGCACCGGATTTCATCTATATGCTTCCTAACAATGATTCAGAAGATGAAGTTCCTTCACAAATTTTCGAGTATTGTCATATTAAGGGCTAGCAGATTTGAGAGGATCACAACAAATGTTGTAGAACTTGTAACATCCCGTATTTTTAAGCCATTGAATTTGAACATTTAATTCATTTTAAATGTTTAATGTGTTTCTTAATTGATTTTGAAATGAATGGATTCGGGTTCAATCAATGAAATAAGTTATAAGTTTTAATTATAGTAATTCCGGTTGAATTTGAATAATGGGAAAATAATAATTTAAATACTCGGAATTGGAATAAAAGTAAATCTGGATGTAAATAGTGACGAAAATGGTTTTAATAATTTAATTTGAGTTATTTTAGTGTAAATAGCATAGTGGGAATTTTAGAATAATTTTAAAGTTGATAGATTAAATTTGGGATTTTATATTAAATTGATAATAGGATTTAATAATATAAAAATGTAATTAATCAGATTTTGATTCGAAATGAGTCAAAATGATTTTTAATGTGTTTATAAATTTAATATGATTTATTGTTAAGTTATTAAAATTTTAAAAGAGAAATTTTAAGCGTTTTAGTAAATTTCGAAAATCGCCCGATTTAAATAGACGAGTTAAAATAGCCTCCTGGGGAACAATCTCGGAATTCGACGAAACTAGTGCCATTGGATCCGTAATAGTTAGTTATTATTGGATTTCAATTTTCGTAGCAATCAGAGTTGTCGTTTGACCGTGGCAGCTCAAAACGCATCGAAATCGTTTTAATCGGTTTAAATTAAAATTGATCGTTTAATTCCGTAACTCGTACATACAGCCGAATTAGCTTATAAAACCTGTTCCATTGTGTCCAGAATGCGGAAAAACCTTAGAATCGCCTGTCGGAACGCGTAGATTGGAGGTCGTTTGCATAAACTGTTAAATTGAGAAATTATATTAATTAAATAATATTAAAACGATTATATATATTATATTATCTCCCAAAAACCTAATCTAATCCCAAGCCGTTGTTCTATTTTCATTCAATGGCCGGAACCTCACCAGTTTCGTCTCTAATCTCCATTCAATCCAAGGATTTTCATGCAAATCATCCAACTACAAAAATGGAGAGGGCATCGCGTTCTTCTAGTTGAACGGTGGAGATCAATTTTAACGTGACGTAGAGGGAGATTTAGTGCCACGTTCGCCTCGAGATGGTTCTCGTTTTTCGCCTCGAGCTTAGCACCGAGTCCCTCGTGCTTATGGCTTTGGGTGTGCGTCGCAGTGGGCTTCGTGGTGGCGAGCTTCGATCGAGCTCGATAGCGTCAGGGTAGCAGCGATTTGGAGCCCTAATTTCGGCTAATGGGTTCGGCCCTGGGAATCGCGTTCGTGAGAAAGAAGAACGAAGGGGCGGCTTAGATTTGAAAGTGGTTTTGCACAGCCATGATTTGGTAAAAAAAAAAGTGTTATTTGTTTATAAAATGTTTGTACAACCTTTAAAATTCAATATCTCACTCATGTTTTATCCGTTTTTGACGAAACTGAAAACGCTTGGATCGCAGAGACGAACACTACGGGATGGTGCAGTTCCGGATTCATTCCGGGCAAGTAGAAATTTGAGTTAAATCGAACGTCATTCGGTTTAATTTAAATTTCGAAGGCTCGCCGAAACTCAAGGTGAGTTATTCTTAGTCACATCTGAAATGTTAGCTGATTTAAGTAGTTAGTGTTTATATAATTGTGTGATTGGTTGAAAATGTTTGTTTATATCAGCCTGGATTGATATTTATATTGTTGTGCTAATATTTGTGGATGCAGGAAAAAACAGGTTGGAGGGATCCAACTGGATTCCTCACACTATAGTAATTATCTTTATAAATGATGTTGTGATCTGTTTATATATTGTGATGAATAACTGTGGATTAAATTGTATTGTTATATTGCTGGATAAATATATACAGAAAATTTTTAGAATAAAATAAAATAAATTGGATTTTTAAAGAAATAAAAGAAATTGTTAAATAAAGAATTTAAGGGAATTTAAATTTGGAATCTGGGTTGAGTGAAGAATGGAAATTTGTAAAGTTGGAAATAAATATAAGTGGAGCACTTATTAGTTGATAAATGAGGAAGTAGGGATTTCTGGTGATAACTTATAAATTGTAAAAAAAAATAAAAAAAATAACAATGGGGTTATTTTGATAATAATGTTCTCTGAAAATTAAATATGATTCAAAAGAAACCCTTCAAATTAAATTAGCAATACATTGAATGTTGCAGAAGTATTATTTAAACCATTGAAATTTAAGTAGGTATTTAGTTAAGCAATTCCTTAGGTATGATTTCATTAAATAAATTTATAATAGTTTATTTAAAAAGGCCTTTAAACTTATACTTTAGAAGCGAATTCCCGGGAATGAAAATGTGGTTAAGCTTCATAAGAAGTTATTTTAAACCTGGAAGGAAATTTATGTTATTAAACATAAATCTAAATTGAAATAAAATCGACAGAATTTCTAAGAAGGATTTTCTGAGATGTTTAAGTGGAAATGAGTTCCTTGGAAAAACCAATTTCGAGTTTTAAATAGATTTTATTAAAATGAAGTCTAAATTTCAAACTTGTTTAAAAGAGTGTTTTGGAAATTATTATTTTAAAGTAATTATTGATAAATTAGCAATAGTACATTTTTATGAATACCTTAGTAATTATTTTTACAAATAGATTTATTTAAAGGCTAGACTTGAACAAAGTTATTTGGAATTGTTATTAATCCTTTGAAAACTTTACTTTTAAATTTAGTTTAACTAAACATTTATGTAAAACCAAGTTTAGATCTAAATAAATAGTTCTACTTCACTTATTTTAAATTTATATTTTCGATTAAGTAACTAGAAGTAAATTTACGCATTTTAAAGTATATTTCAGTATAAATGGTTTAATTGTTTAAATTCTAAATTGTTTATGAACTTCGTTATTTTCAATGGAAATAAAAGGTAAAGGATTTACCTTGTAAGGGAAGATCTTTGGGAATAGTTTCAAATGAGCTTTGAAATTTGAAAATATATCTTTTAAAGATATCTGAGGGCAAATAAATAATGTTGGAAATTGTTTATTGTGTGATGGATGTTTGTGGATATTAATTGATAGTTAAATCACCGACTATCAATATTAGACAAATGCGTTGATCTTTTTGAAGAGACCGGGATCGAGATTTATTTCTCGAAAACCACTTCGATCCGGTTTGTACGTTTCGTGGAAAAACATGTTCGGAGTCGAAGATGGAGCAGTGAAGTGCAAGGGCTAGTCGCTACTAATCTTGAGGATATTTCCAAAATGGATCTATTAGGAGTAGTGCCATCGGTTCTGTTCGAACCCGGGACGGACTTGTATGGACGAATGCTTTCAGAACATCGTCAGGTGGACGATGAGTATTCTAAGTGATGCGTTCTTATAAGGTAACGTTTGACCTCAAGCTTCATCAACCGGGAATGGCTAAAACAGGGGAGGTGCGCAAGGTTAGGTGGGTCACGCCCAAGCAGGACAAGATTTTCCCCTGTCTAGATGTCCCTTTATATTCGGCTTAGTGGGTGGTTGGTCGCGCCAACCATGGGGTTATCTTGTTCGGGACTGTTCAGTAAGGAATGGTTCTGTAACGACCCGGAATTTTGGGCAATAACAATTTAATAATCTGTGTTAATAATTTAATTGGATTGATAATTTTCATTGTAATTTTAATTTAAAATTGGCTAATGTAATCTTTTAAAGGTTAATGAATTTATAATCTGGCAATAAAATTGATAAGAATTGTTTTTCAAAAGCTAATAAAATTTTATTCTATTTATAATGTATACATTTGATATATATTGTAAATAGGAGATCTTTTGTTTTAAATAAAGAATGAATTTTCAAATTATAATATATATATAAGTATATGTTATAGTTTGAGTTGTTTTGAAATTTAATTTAATCCATTAATAATTTAGATATGAATGAATAATGTAATTGGAGCTTTGTTTTAAAACTTAAAATTTTTCAAGAGATAATTTAAAGATTTATTCAAGATTTGTCTTCAAAATATAAAATAGTTGTTTATTTCAAAAATGATAGTTTAAAAAGATTTAAATATTTTGTTTTGCTTTCCTTTTTAAAATGTTAATGAGATACATGTTTAAAGATTTCACACTTGTATTTAGTAAAATTCAAAAGTTTCTCATAAAAAATATTTCACTAATGCATATAAACATTTCATGAGTACATATAGATACATGAGTAAACATTTATGTACAAAGTAATTAAATTAGTAGGTTATATTCACATTTTAAACTAAGTAAAATCAATTAAAAACACTTAAAGGATATGTAAATATATTAACATGTCAAGAACACATGTAAGAACATTAAGTATATTGAGAGACATTTGTTCAAATTGGAGACATGTGGCAAATACTTATTTTATTTTTATCAAATGATTAAAGAAGAAAACCAATTTTTTTCTCAAACATTTCTTTTCTTTATTTTCACATCTTAACTAAAAACAATGGCAACCTAAAATCATAACCAAAAGCAAATCAAACCTGAAAGATAAATCTGCAACTTCATAACTTCAATATGCAAATTCAAATGAACATTCAATTTCAAATCTGCAACATGCAAATTCAAGTAAAGAACCAACCTGCATTTCAAAAGTGAAGTTCATCTGCAAATTAAAATCAGCAATTTCAATCTGCAACTAAATGGAATTCAACCTGCAACATTAATATCTGCATTCTTCAAAACTGCAAAGAAAAATTGGAAATCTGCAACCTTTCAAATCTTCTTCAAATTCAAATGGGGCTGAGATCAACTCAGCAAGTCAATAGCAGTTTCAATTTTTTCTAAAGCATCAAATAATAAGCATGCAAAAGGATTTTCAACAAAAAGGCAAAATCAAAGCTTTTTCAAATTTAAGATTTCAAGCCTGGGAGATTGAAGCTGCTCTGTTTATTAAATCTGCAACTTTATCAGGTGAGTAAACTCTATTTTAAAGACAGTTTTGATTTAATCTGTGCTTGAATGTTGCATGCAAATGGATTTGATTTTGATGATGTGCATTAGTCTACCTGAATGTATGTTATAAAAAAATAATGAATGTCTGTGTATTAATACTGTTGTCATACAGGTTTGGTCTTTTTCTTTTAAAAATTCAATAACGTGATTTTGAATACAAATTGGACATCGATTTGTAGATGGAAGTTGTGTGCAATCATGTAATTTATCATCTAAAAATAATTATAGGGTTTTTAGATGAATGATTTACTCATATGTTTCAATTTACAGTGAAAATTCAATTGTGGGCAAAATTTTATGATTTCAAATTCTAGTTTTGAGTTTATAATCGAATTACCATTGGGAAAATATGATTTTTAGAGCTCGTATCATAATTTTTAACTGTGTATTTAAGATGAATTTGGGGTTTGTTAGGAAATTGGGTTTTTGTAAATTGCCGATTATCCATTAAATAATTTGGATTGATTCTTGGATTGTAGCTTGAATGGATGTTTTAGATCATGGGAAAAATGCAAGATAATTTTTCTAATGAGTATATTGCTCGAAATAGATTAAACTAGGGTTTTAAGTAAGTTTCTGTCGACTTGATTGTAATGTCATTTGCGACATGAATAATGTTTCGAGTGCGTTCATTTTTGGTGTGGATGAAGTTCATGGTTGTGGCATCAAGTTGGGGTGGTCGGCATGGATCATCGGTGTGAGATTGTCGGTGATGATGGGAGCTTTTGTGGTCGTTATTTGCTGTAGATTCGAGCTTGAGGTTCGAACTTTAATTCGAACTTGATTTGTTGGATCTGGGTTGAGAATCATGGTCGCATGTTGGCGTGTGATCATCGTGGATGATCGCGACGATCTGAATTGGCCGTTGGCAGGGGGACATGTGCACGTTCGTGTGCACAGGTTTGGGTTCAGGGGAGTTTTGTTTTGAGAAGAAGGATGACCCGGAGTTTGCTCGTGTTTTCATCAAGGATGACATGAAGAAGGAGGGGAGCTGGGTGTCTTCGGGAAAGTTGCGTGGGAATGGAGTGTTTTGCTCGAGTTATTCGTCTTGGTTCGGTAGTGTTTCAGTTGCAGATAATACCTGTTGATAGAATTAAAGAACATAAGTTGCTAAGCAAATTTTGTTTGAATAAATGAAGTAAGTATTATGTCATAAACAAGTTCATAAGAAAACAACATGCTAAGTTTAAACTTGTTGTTTTCCTTTTAAATTAAAGAAAATCAAACTTTTAAAATAATAATTCTATTTGATTTAAATTTAAAATTGTTAAGAGTATGTTTTAAAAGTAATTTAACTTAATTATATTGAATTTCTAATTTAAATGAGGAAGGGGTTGAATTTGAATATTAAATCAAAGTTTAAGTAAATTTGCTAAGAAATGTTTAATAACTAAGTTTTCAAATTTATTTTGAAACTAAATAAGTTTAAATTGATCTCTAAATACCTTATTTCCAAATAAGATTAATGTTATAATTCTGTAAACCAAATTGAATATTGTGTCTTCAAGTTAATTAAATTTGGTTAATTCAAATGATTAATTTGTGAAAATAAATATGGTTAAATTATCTTTGTTATGAACTTAAGATGATTTGTTAATAAGTAAAGAGTTTAATTAAGATAAATGTTTTCTTAATTAATTAAGGATTTTGGAATTTTAAGAAGTTAGTTAATTAATTGTTTAATTAATTTTAAATAATTAGTTAATTATTTATTTAATTTTAAATAATCACTTAATTATGGATTAATTAAGTGTAATTACTTAATAAAGTAATTAATGGTTAATAATTGAATATAATTAAGAAGATAATTACTTAAAGAAGTAATTAAAGTGGAGGTGATTAATGGGTAATCACTTAATGTTATTAATTAAGGATTAATTAATATAATTATTTTTTAAAGTTAATTAATTATGGAATACTTAATTAATTAATGAATTAAGAATTATTTAATGATGGAGTTAATTGTTTGTTAAGTAATTAATTGAGGAAGTGATTAAGATTAATAATGAAAGTAATTAAAGATAATTACTTATGTAAGTAATTAAGAATTAATTACTTAATTTATTTTAGTTAATTAATTAAGGTAATTAATTAATGAATAAGATTAATTTAAGATTAATTACTAAAGGTAATTAATTAAAATGTAATTAATTAATTAAGTAATTAATTAAGGATTAATTGTTAATTAAATTGAATAATAATTACTTAATGAAGTAATTAAAGATTAATTAAATGGATTAATCAATTAAGGATTAATATAATTGATTTAGAGTTAATTAATTTAGAAGTTAATTAATTAATTTAAGTAATTACAAATTGTTAATTACTGTTTAAAGATTAATGAGATGATTAATTATAAGTTAATTATTTAATTAATTAAAGGTTAATTAATTAATAAAGATCATTAGTTAATGTAATTAATGAATTTAATCAAGGTGATTAATAAAAGTAATTAATTAAAATGTGATTAATTAATTGTAATTAATTAAGCTCTAATGTAATTAATTATAGATAATTAATTAATGAAGGATCATTAATTATTGTAATTAATGATAGTAATTAAAGGTTAATTACTGAATATGATTGAGGATAATTACTTGAATGTAATTAAAGATAATTAATCAGGAAAGATTAATTAAAGAAGATCATTAAGAAATGATTAATGAATTTGATTTGAAATAAATCAATGAGCAGGATTTAGATAATCCAAGTAATTAAAGGATAGTAATTAATTTAATTAAAGGATAATTAAATTGATTTGGAGTTAATCAATTCTGCTTTGGATATTGATTGATATTGGATGATTGGTTGATATTGAATGTTGATTGATATTGAGTGATTGAATGATATTGGATGATTTGGATATATCTGTTATGTGATATGCTGTTTATGAGATGAATGTTTGATATGATTATCTGTTGTGATAATATTATTCATCTATCTGTTTATTATATCATCCTGTATATAAGTTTAAACTGTTTAAATTCCCTTAAGTATAACTTGGACATTAAAATGGCGTTTGGTTTCGGTGAGACCGGGATCGGGTTTCCATATTTGGAATTCCGAAAACCACATCGATTCCAATTAAACGTTAGGTCGTTAATCCAAGTGGAGCGAGTGAAGACTCGAGGTGTAAGAGCTATACGTCAGTATAACTCTGTGGGTGATTCCGTAATGAGTTTGACGGAATAGTGCTTATAGATTCGAGATGGAGAATCAGAGTGCAAGGGCTATGGTCGTTGACTCTGAGGGTGATTCCAAAACGAGTGCAACGAGATAGTGCCTTCGGTTTCGTTCGAACCCGGAACGAACTTGTATGGATTGAATGCTTTCAACACATCGTCAGGCGGACGATGAGCATTCTAAGTGATGTGTTCTATAAAGGTAATCGCAGCCTCAAGCCTCATCAACCGGGAATGGCTAAAACAGGGGAGGTGCGCCAAGGCTTCGTGGGTAGCCCCCACTTTGAGAGTGAGATTTACCCCTGTCTAGAAGTCCCTTATTATTCGGCTGTGTGGGTGGTTGGTCGCGCCAACCACGGGGTGGTCTCATTTGGAACTATTCAGTAAGGAATGGGTCCGGCCTTGTGTTGCAGGGGATGAAGGGAGTAATCCTCGGTACGTTGATCTAGGCCACGTACTGTGACGGGCGGTACCCCAGTAGCCCTGCCATTGATGGAAACCAATTTTCCCTACGAGACCCTACGGTTTTGATTGTATTACCCACTTTCGTGGCTAGTAGCTGGAATTTAATGAATGTAACAATTTCGGCTATTTCATATTTACTTGAAAACCCTAGACACTATTATAATATCACTGGATTTCCTATCAAATGTTTTGGTTAGCGTAAGGTAAAAACTTTTCCATGTTTATGTGTGGGAAGTCTTACGTGATACCTTTTCTTTCAAAGGTTTTCTAAAGTTAAGCAATTTTAAACCGTTTACTCACACCAGACCCCTGTCTGACCCGAGTGTTTATTTTCTGTTTTATTAAACTCTTGGGTACTCATATTATATATGAGTAGTCAAGTGATTCAGGTTAGTTTGACGAATTCTGGAGGAGTTATGGAGCAGGAGGCTTCCACGTGTAGATATTATGTTTCCGCTGTGTATGTTGTATCTGTGTCTTGTATACTTGAGTTGTATGAATTAGACAGATGTATATAACTGTCTAATATGTGTTGTATAAGATGTGTAACTCTGATGTACTCTGATACTATGTAATATTCTATGTGATATATTATATTTATTCGTTCCGCTGTGAGTTATCTGTTGTTGTTGTGTTCTTCTTTCTCTTTCTTTTCTTCTTCTATCCCTTTCTTTCTTCTTCGGCAACGCGATTTCCTGGAGATAGGAAGTCGGGTCGTCGCACTTGGTATCAGAGCAGTAGGTTGAGTGAATACCTAGGCTCTGAAGTGTGTCTTTCTTTAGGGAGCGTTAGGTTGAGCGAATGCCTAAGCTCTGTAGTAGTGTCTTCTTGAGAGAGCGTACTTGTAATTTTTATATATAACTATATATATATTTATATCTACCTGATCTGTTGGGTTATCTGTTCGGATTTGCCAACGTAAGTTTTAGAGGTAGATGGAGTAGTAGTGGTGTGTGTGTAACACGACTACCACTAATGGATGAGGTCCATATGTTTAGGTTGGAAGTGTTTGTTGAGACTGTAGACCTAATACCGTCTCGAGTAAGTTTTGTAGTTTGGAGTAAGGATTTCTCTGAATTCCGAAGGAAATCTTTTTAAAAGATTCGGAGTTCATCTTGGAAGTGAAAGTTTGGATCTGTCGGAAGTGCAGAAGTAAATGATTATATCTTGGTAACTGCGTGATGAGATGCAGTATCCTTGGATATTTTCTGAAGATGTTTTCTTTTGAAGCAGTTTTAGAAGTAGTTGAGGAGCAGTCTTTACCTACCATAGGGAAGACTCATCTGTGTAGAAGTTGTCTGGATCTTTAGCAAAGAGGTTGGCTGTTTTGGGATATGAGACTAAGGCCTATGAGTTGTTTCGCTTCGGCATGGTCTCATTTTTTATTTCTTAAGGAAAGCGAGATGTTGATGCTTGGTTTGGAGCCCGAGTTTCTTTTGGGATGTCTGCCATCTCAAAGGTCTGTTGTGTGGTTTGTTGAAGGTTTTGGAGTTGAGAAGCCTTTGGATCAGATGTTTTTGGTTAGCTATGGTAGCAGTGCAACTCGAAGTATTCGGTGTGCTGACGAGAAGGTCTTTTAGCTTTGCAGTATCATCGAGATAGAGTTTGGAAGCTGCAATGTGTTTTGTTCTCCTTTTGTTCAAGAATCTTTTGTGCTTCTTCTTTTAGCAGTCCGAGCAGATGGTGAATGTTTCTTGAGGGTGAACCTTGTTTGGAAAAGTTTAAGACTGTTCTAATTGGTAAAGTGGGGACGGTTTCTTTGGAATTCGAACTAGGTAGGATCGCAAAAGTGACTTGCGTCTTATTTGGGAATTATCTTTTGTTTGAGATGAGGGTTCTCATGTGGAAGTAGGAGCTATTGAAATGATAAGAGTTTGTCTGCATCTGGAGTTGAGTTCCATATTGATTTGGTTCCAGAAGCGATTTGGGTAGTTAGCTTGGTAGTAGGATGGTTCTTGGAGAAGTAAAGAGTTGGTGTAGCAGCTCGGAAAATTTTTGGAATTTGGATTGGTCAGATCCAGTTTTTGAGTTGGATTCTGGTATAAGGTTGTGTGACTGAGACGAATGTGTCACTCAGATTTTTTATGGATTTGATGAACAAAGTTTCCCGGATATATTGGATAAGTTTGTATTCGTGTTCATCAATAGTATTCTCATTTATTTCAGAATCAGAGTGGTGCAGCGGAAGCGAGGTAGCAGCTGTATAAGGAAGTAAGCAAGTTCTGTTTGCTATTGCTTTGGAGTGGAGTTTATGTTCTGGATTTCGACGGGTTTTGGAAAGCTTTTCTGTTGGATAGGATCCAGAAGCTGGTTTGTTTTGGTCTAGTTGTTTCTGGAAGTATCAGCATTGGTTGAGCTGATCATGAGGAGAATTGGCAGCTCAGGATTGTCTGTTGGGATATACAGATATGAGATAAGGAGTTTGGAATTCGAAGTTGGAGACTTCGTTGTTGTTGAGTTTTCTCTGGTTAAGAAAGCAGCGTTTGGATAAGATTGAATTGTCAGTTTGGATAGCTGGAATTCATTGTATTTCACGTATCTCTGAGGGAATACGTGTATGATTCACTATTGGTTGTTGAATCTATAAGTTCAGTTGGAATTGGATGTTGAGCTGGATTTGAGAGTAATCTGATGTTCTGTTCAGATTGAAGGATCTAGAGATGAGTGGAGCTCTGGATTTTGATGGTGTAGTTAGTTTAGTTTCCGTAGAGCGAGTATCCCGGTGTTTTATACTTGGGAAACTCGAGATAGTATTAGTAGAATTTATTCTGATTTGTGTCAGGATAATTAGTTAGAATTGTTTGTTTGATTGATTGTTATGGTTGTTAGTAATTGGTTGATAGGAATGCTTTGCTGTTTTAAATTAAAATCTTTTAAGGGTTATTAAATTACCTTTGTTTTAAATTTCGGGGACGAAATTCTTTTAAGGGGGGAGGATTGTAACGACCCGGAATTTTGGGCAATAACAATTTAATAATCTGTGTTAATAATTTAATTGGATTGATAATTTTCATTGTAATTTTAATTTAAAATTGGCTAATGTAATCTTTTAAAGGTTAATGAATTTATAATCTGGCAATAAAATTGATAAGAATTGTTTTTCAAAAGCTAATAAAATTTTATTCTATTTATAATGTATACATTTGATATATATTGTAAATAGGAGATCTTTTGTTTTAAATAAAGAATGAATTTTCAAATTATAATATATATATAAGTATATGTTATAGTTTGAGTTGTTTTGAAATTTAATTTAATCCATTAATAATTTAGATATGAATGAATAATGTAATTGGAGCTTTGTTTTAAAACTTAAAATTTTTCAAGAGATAATTTAAAGATTTATTCAAGATTTGTCTTCAAAATATAAAATAGTTGTTTATTTCAAAAATGATAGTTTAAAAAGATTTAAATATTTTGTTTTGCTTTCCTTTTTAAAATGTTAATGAGATACATGTTTAAAGATTTCACACTTGTATTTAGTAAAATTCAAAAGTTTCTCATAAAAAATATTTCACTAATGCATATAAACATTTCATGAGTACATATAGATACATGAGTAAACATTTATGTACAAAGTAATTAAATTAGTAGGTTATATTCACATTTTAAACTAAGTAAAATCAATTAAAAACACTTAAAGGATATGTAAATATATTAACATGTCAAGAACACATGTAAGAACATTAAGTATATTGAGAGACATTTGTTCAAATTGGAGACATGTGGCAAATACTTATTTTATTTTTATCAAATGATTAAAGAAGAAAACCAATTTTTTTCTCAAACATTTCTTTTCTTTATTTTCACATCTTAACTAAAAACAATGGCAACCTAAAATCATAACCAAAAGCAAATCAAACCTGAAAGATAAATCTGCAACTTCATAACTTCAATATGCAAATTCAAATGAACATTCAATTTCAAATCTGCAACATGCAAATTCAAGTAAAGAACCAACCTGCATTTCAAAAGTGAAGTTCATCTGCAAATTAAAATCAGCAATTTCAATCTGCAACTAAATGGAATTCAACCTGCAACATTAATATCTGCATTCTTCAAAACTGCAAAGAAAAATTGGAAATCTGCAACCTTTCAAATCTTCTTCAAATTCAAATGGGGCTGAGATCAACTCAGCAAGTCAATAGCAGTTTCAATTTTTTCTAAAGCATCAAATAATAAGCATGCAAAAGGATTTTCAACAAAAAGGCAAAATCAAAGCTTTTTCAAATTTAAGATTTCAAGCCTGGGAGATTGAAGCTGCTCTGTTTATTAAATCTGCAACTTTATCAGGTGAGTAAACTCTATTTTAAAGACAGTTTTGATTTAATCTGTGCTTGAATGTTGCATGCAAATGGATTTGATTTTGATGATGTGCATTAGTCTACCTGAATGTATGTTATAAAAAAATATTGAATGTCTGTGTATTAATACTGTTGTCATACAGGTTTGGTCTTTTTCTTTTAAAAATTCAATAACGTGATTTTGAATACAAATTGGACATCGATTTGTAGATGGAAGTTGTGTGCAATCATGTAATTTATCATCTAAAAATAATTATAGGGTTTTTAGATGAATGATTTACTCATATGTTTCAATTTACAGTGAAAATTCAATTGTGGGCAAAATTTTATGATTTCAAATTCTAGTTTTGAGTTTATAATCGAATTACCATTGGGAAAATATGATTTTTAGAGCTCGTATCATAATTTTTAACTGTGTATTTAAGATGAATTTGGGGTTTGTTAGGAAATTGGGTTTTTGTAAATTGCCGATTATCCATTAAATAATTTGGATTGATTCTTGGATTGTAGCTTGAATGGATGTTTTAGATCATGGGAAAAATGCAAGATAATTTTTCTAATGAGTATATTGCTCGAAATAGATTAAACTAGGGTTTTAAGTAAGTTTCTGTCGACTTGATTGTAATGTCATTTGCGACATGAATAATGTTTCGAGTGCGTTCATTTTTGGTGTGGATGAAGTTCATGGTTGTGGCATCAAGTTGGGGTGGTCGGCATGGATCATCGGTGTGAGATTGTCGGTGATGATGGGAGCTTTTGTGGTCGTTATTTGCTGTAGATTCGAGCTTGAGGTTCGAACTTTAATTCGAACTTGATTTGTTGGATCTGGGTTGAGAATCATGGTCGCATGTTGGCGTGTGATCATCGTGGATGATCGCGACGATCTGAATTGGCCGTTGGCAGGGGGACATGTGCACGTTCGTGTGCACAGGTTTGGGTTCAGGGGAGTTTTGTTTTGAGAAGAAGGATGACCCGGAGTTTGCTCGTGTTTTCATCAAGGATGACATGAAGAAGGAGGGGAGCTGGGTGTCTTCGGGAAAGTTGCGTGGGAATGGAGTGTTTTGCTCGAGTTATTCGTCTTGGTTCGGTAGTGTTTCAGTTGCAGATAATACCTGTTGATAGAATTAAAGAACATAAGTTGCTAAGCAAATTTTGTTTGAATAAATGAAGTAAGTATTATGTCATAAACAAGTTCATAAGAAAACAACATGCTAAGTTTAAACTTGTTGTTTTCCTTTTAAATTAAAGAAAATCAAACTTTTAAAATAATAATTCTATTTGATTTAAATTTAAAATTGTTAAGAGTATGTTTTAAAAGTAATTTAACTTAATTATATTGAATTTCTAATTTAAATGAGGAAGGGGTTGAATTTGAATATTAAATCAAAGTTTAAGTAAATTTGCTAAGAAATGTTTAATAACTAAGTTTTCAAATTTATTTTGAAACTAAATAAGTTTAAATTGATCTCTAAATACCTTATTTCCAAATAAGATTAATGTTATAATTCTGTAAACCAAATTGAATATTGTGTCTTCAAGTTAATTAAATTTGGTTAATTCAAATGATTAATTTGTGAAAATAAATATGGTTAAATTATCTTTGTTATGAACTTAAGATGATTTGTTAATAAGTAAAGAGTTTAATTAAGATAAATGTTTTCTTAATTAATTAAGGATTTTGGAATTTTAAGAAGTTAGTTAATTAATTGTTTAATTAATTTTAAATAATTAGTTAATTATTTATTTAATTTTAAATAATCACTTAATTATGGATTAATTAAGTGTAATTACTTAATAAAGTAATTAATGGTTAATAATTGAATATAATTAAGAAGATAATTACTTAAAGAAGTAATTAAAGTGGAGGTGATTAATGGGTAATCACTTAATGTTATTAATTAAGGATTAATTAATATAATTATTTTTTAAAGTTAATTAATTATGGAATACTTAATTAATTAATGAATTAAGAATTATTTAATGATGGAGTTAATTGTTTGTTAAGTAATTAATTGAGGAAGTGATTAAGATTAATAATGAAAGTAATTAAAGATAATTACTTATGTAAGTAATTAAGAATTAATTACTTAATTTATTTTAGTTAATTAATTAAGGTAATTAATTAATGAATAAGATTAATTTAAGATTAATTACTAAAGGTAATTAATTAAAATGTAATTAATTAATTAAGTAATTAATTAAGGATTAATTGTTAATTAAATTGAATAATAATTACTTAATGAAGTAATTAAAGATTAATTAAATGGATTAATCAATTAAGGATTAATATAATTGATTTAGAGTTAATTAATTTAGAAGTTAATTAATTAATTTAAGTAATTACAAATTGTTAATTACTGTTTAAAGATTAATGAGATGATTAATTATAAGTTAATTATTTAATTAATTAAAGGTTAATTAATTAATAAAGATCATTAGTTAATGTAATTAATGAATTTAATCAAGGTGATTAATAAAAGTAATTAATTAAAATGTGATTAATTAATTGTAATTAACTAAACTCTAATGTAATTAATTATAGATAATTAATTAATGAAGGATCATTAATTATTGTAATTAATGATAGTAATTAAAGGTTAATTACTGAATATGATTGAGGATAATTACTTGAATGTAATTAAAGATAATTAATCAGGAAAGATTAATTAAAGAAGATCATTAAGAAATGATTAATGAATTTGATTTGAAATAAATCAATGAGCAGGATTTAGATAATCCAAGTAATTAAAGGATAGTAATTAATTTAATTAAAGGATAATTAAATTGATTTGGAGTTAATCAATTCTGCTTTGGATATTGATTGATATTGGATGATTGGTTGATATTGAATGTTGATTGATATTGAGTGATTGAATGATATTGGATGATTTGGATATATCTGTTATGTGATATGCTGTTTATGAGATGAATGTTTGATATGATTATCTGTTGTGATAATATTATTCATCTATCTGTTTATTATATCATCCTGTATATAAGTTTAAACTGTTTAAATTCCCTTAAGTATAACTTGGACATTAAAATGGCGTTTGGTTTCGGTGAGACCGGGATCGGGTTTCCATATTTGGAATTCCGAAAACCACATCGATTCCAATTAAACGTTAGGTCGTTAATCCAAGTGGAGCGAGTGAAGACTCGAGGTGTAAGAGCTATACGTCAGTATAACTCTGTGGGTGATTCCGTAATGAGTTTGACGGAATAGTGCTTATAGATTCGAGATGGAGAATCAGAGTGCAAGGGCTATGGTCGTTGACTCTGAGGGTGATTCCAAAACGAGTGCAACGAGATAGTGCCTTCGGTTTCGTTCGAACCCGGAACGAACTTGTATGGATTGAATGCTTTCAACACATCGTCAGGCGGACGATGAGCATTCTAAGTGATGTGTTCTATAAAGGTAATCGCAGCCTCAAGCCTCATCAACCGGGAATGGCTAAAACAGGGGAGGTGCGCCAAGGCTTCGTGGGTAGCCCCCACTTTGAGAGTGAGATTTACCCCTGTCTAGAAGTCCCTTATTATTCGGCTGTGTGGGTGGTTGGTCGCGCCAACCACGGGGTGGTCTCATTTGGAACTATTCAGTAAGGAATGGGTCCGGCCTTGTGTTGCAGGGGATGAAGGGAGTAATCCTCGGTACGTTGATCTAGGCCACGTACTGTGACGGGCGGTACCCCAGTAGCCCTGCCATTGATGGAAACCAATTTTCCCTACGAGACCCTACGGTTTTGATTGTATTACCCACTTTCGTGGCTAGTAGCTGGAATTTAATGAATGTAACAATTTCGGCTATTTCATATTTACTTGAAAACCCTAGACACTATTATAATATCACTGGATTTCCTATCAAATGTTTTGGTTAGCGTAAGGTAAAAACTTTTCCATGTTTATGTGTGGGAAGTCTTACGTGATACCTTTTCTTTCAAAGGTTTTCTAAAGTTAAGCAATTTTAAACCGTTTACTCACACCAGACCCCTGTCTGACCCGAGTGTTTATTTTCTGTTTTATTAAACTCTTGGGTACTCATATTATATATGAGTAGTCAAGTGATTCAGGTTAGTTTGACGAATTCTGGAGGAGTTATGGAGCAGGAGGCTTCCACGTGTAGATATTATGTTTCCGCTGTGTATGTTGTATCTGTGTCTTGTATACTTGAGTTGTATGAATTAGACAGATGTATATAACTGTCTAATATGTGTTGTATAAGATGTGTAACTCTGATGTACTCTGATACTATGTAATATTCTATGTGATATATTATATTTATTCGTTCCGCTGTGAGTTATCTGTTGTTGTTGTGTTCTTCTTTCTCTTTCTTTTCTTCTTCTATCCCTTTCTTTCTTCTTCGGCAACGCGATTTCCTGGAGATAGGAAGTCGGGTCGTCGCAGGTTCCAGCCTTGTGTTGCAGGGGAGCTGGCGTGCTCCTCGGTACTCTGATCTAGGCCAGGTACTGTGACGGGCGGTACCCCATTAGCCCAGCCATTGATGGAAATCGATTCTCCCTACGAGCCTTGTACGAGTTTTGTTTGTATTACCCACTTTTGTGGCTAGTAGCTGGAATTTAATGAATGTAACAATTTCAGCTATTTTATAAGTATTTGTAAATAGACCCTATTATAATATCAGAGGATTTCTATAAAAAGTGTTTAAATATGGTAAGGTAAAAACTCGACATGTTTATTTGTGGCGTGGTCTTACGAGATGCTTTTGTTTTTCAAAGGATTTTTGAAACTTTAATAATCAATTTGGATGCATATTTATTATCAGCTGGTATTCCAGACTGACTCGGGTGTTATTTCATTATAATGCTCGAGTCAGACCGAGTATTATATGTACTGGACATGATGCTTTGGAGCAGCAGAGGAGCTAGAGTCCGAGACGTATTACCTATATATATGTGTATTCCGTTGTTATGATTGTATGGTATGTCTGAATGGTAAGTTGATGTATGAGATACTCTGATGATGCGATGCATAAATTTTTTTTATAGATTTCATTTTGTGTAAAGTCCTATATTTATTATTATAGCTTATTCCGTTGCGACTGTGAGATTCTGATATTGTTTAGTTTCTTCTTCTTCTTCTATCTCTTCTTCTTTAACCCTAATGGTTTGTAATCCTGTGCCACTTGAGTTAATAGAGGTAGAATAGTGTTGATTGAAGAGGTACGGATTTTGCGGGCTGTTACACTTGGTATCAGAGCTTAGGTTGACGACAACCTAGGCTTTGGTGGGGAAATTACTCATTAAATAGAGTCAATAGTACTCTATAATGAGTTGAGTGTATTAATAAATATGAGAGCGTACTTGTTAGTGCATATAAAATTGTTTTTATACTATGTTGACTTATCGGTTGAGTGTTTATGAATTCTGGCCGGTGCGGGAAGTACAACCGTATCGATAGGGGTTTCTAAACTCTTAAACAAGATAAATCGACATAGTATTGTTTTAAAGGTGGGTAAATGAAATAATTTTACCCAAAGGTAAATTTTGATATAAAGAAGTAATTTTCTGAAATTATTATATATATATATTTGGATGATTGGTTGTTAATATCTAAATCAAATAAGAATCTAAAATTTAATATGAAACTTGAAATAGTTATAATGAAAATAAAATTCTACAAATATAAATTATATAAAAGGAAGAATAACTAAATCTGAATTGGACCAGAATTTAAATCCCGGAAGTTTTGGGAAGGATTTTAAATGTATTGAAACAAAAGTTTGGAAATTTAAAATCCTCGGAAAGTTTGAAATGTTTGCTAAAGTGTTTGAGTGGTATATTGTAATATTGATTTGGGAAGTATTTTTGAATGGGAACTGTTTTGACATGAATTTGGGAAAGTAAGAAAGCATTGAACTCACTTTAGTCGCTGGAAAATAATCCTGATGATGCTGGCCACATCATTAGAATTCATTTTCGAGTTTCTAAAGTGATGGATTGCTTCCCTCGTACTTGGTTATGATATTTGTTGGACTTGTTTGTGATGCAAGTAATTTTGGAAATTCCAAAAGGGAAATTTGTTTTGGTATAAACAAGTTTTTTGGAAAATCTGGAGACTTGATTTGATATACCAGGAGTGTATGAGTTATTTATTATTTCAAATTTGTTTTGAAACAAATCCGGGTAAATTGAATTTTGGAGATTCTGTTTAGAATAAAAATGTGGAAGTTAAAATGAATAAACTATATAACTTGTAAATAAAGTTGATTTAAAAAAAAAATTGGAGTCGATATTAAGTAAGAAAGGGAATGAAATTTTAATCCTGAAATTAAAATTAATTTGGGTAAATGGAGGTAAATGAAATTATTGAAATGAATGGAAAGTTGAATTTAACTTGGGATAAGTTAAATAAAATTGGGAATTAGAATTAAATTGATTTGGGTTGAATGGAAATGTAAAATAACTTTGTAATTGTGGGTCGTTGGGTAATGAATTGTGCCCATAAGCTATTAAGTGTTATACTTATAATCTGAAATTGTGGATTTAAAGTTGTGCAAGGAATTAAATTAAAGAAAATTTGTATCTTTAAGAGGTCAGAGATATATACACATATATATAAAAGTTGAAAATTTTGATTATGTGATGTAGATGGGTTGAAAATAAGCAATATGAGCTTTGAAATAAATAAGTGGGTGAACTTATAAATAGAAAATGAAGTTATAATCACAAATGGGAAATAGTGGAATGGTATGGTGGATTCAAACTTAATCTCAAATGACATGTGGATTGAGATAAAGTAAAGTGGAATATAAAAGAAGCGAATGAACTTAAGTTAGTAAATAAGTTTTGAACTTGTATATGGAGATTAAAATTGATAATTTGAAATTGAATTAAATCTAAATGAATTGGAATTAAATTAAATTGGATATAAAGGTGAAATGTAAATTTGTTTATAATCGCATAAAGAAATTCATATTCTTAAGTTATTAAGTATTATAATTTGAACTTGTGAATATAAAATGGAAATGGACTTAAGTAAGCAATTAAAATTCTTGAAAAGAAGTGGAATTGTAATCAATTAATGGAAAGAGTTTAATGGTGTGGCAAATTCAAAACTTAACCATAAATGGAACTTTTTTTGATAATGAAATTGAAATTAAATTTAAGTTGTGTAATAGATAATATCGAAAGAAAAGGAAAGGTAGAAATTTAAATTTGCTAAATGAAATAATTGAAAAATGGTGATATTATAAATGAATTCAGAGTGTATTGAGGAAGTGAATTAAACCTAATATGGATTAGGTTAGAAACTAAATTGAATTACAATTAAATGGAATGTGTATGGTAATGAATAGAATTTTGATAATTGGTCAAAATTTGGAAAGTAAATAAAAATCCAATTGTAGCATGGGATTTAAATTTGTGGTAACAAATATTGAAATGTGGATGAAAAATGGAATTAGATTATAATGGTGATAGTTGAATTGTAAATAAATTCAACAGAAGGAAATAATTTAAAATGGTTTCTTTGCTAATGAAATAAATCTTAAAATGGATTGAATAAATAAGCAAAGCGTATTAAAATTTGTAATGGATTGAAATTGATTTGGATGTGAATCAAATGAAAATAAAATTTGATTTATAAGAAGATAATGGAAATATTGTGAAATAACTTAAGCAAGTTGAATGGTAATTGTGATTAAGCTTTATAATTTTGTCTGGGATAAATTTTGTTTGGGTAATAAATTTGAATTGCAAGTGGAATGGTTTTAATTAATATTGTGATATGGATATAAGAGTTGTCAATAAACCCAATGGAATGATAATAGTAAACTTAAGTTGGATAATGAATTGGAAATATAAGATTTGAGATTTGATTCAATAATTATGATAAAGAAAGAATATATGAGTTGTTAATAAGAATGGAATGATATATATAACTATAAAAAAAATGCTTAAGGTGAATAATAAATTTGAAAAGTGAGGATAAAGACTTGATTTTTAATTTGTGTGGAACTAGGAATATTTGGACTGTGAATAATTCCGAATGGAATAAAATTAACATAAATTTAAACTAGAATTAATTTTAATGGTTAAGAGCTTAAGTGGTGATTATTTTTGCTTGAATGACATAAGAATTTGCATGTATTCAGAATTGAGTTGTTTAAACAGCAACGGAATTGGATTTGAAGTAGTTGGAATGGATTGAAATGTTATTAAGTGAATTTGCATATGAATGGAAATGGATCATAATAGAAATGAAAATGCTTCAAATTGGGAATGTAAGTTATAACAAAGAAATGTAAGTAAAGCATATGTTAATCATATTGAAATCGAAATTAAGTGGTTGTAATAAATATGAATGGTATATAGTAAACTTGAATGTAAGTCATTTAAGTGAAATAAAATGAAGTTGGTTTGGACAGAAGTAGAATGGGAAAAAATCTTAATAAATGGATTTGAGTAGAAATGTAAGTGAATCATAATAGAAATGCAAATGTAGAAAATTGAAATAAAACTTGCTTGGTGAATCAATTCAAAAATTGTAGAAAGTATGAATTGGAATGGCGAAACTTGTTTGTAAATCTTTTGTGTGAAATAAAATGGAATTTGGCATTAGAAAAGGAACTTTGTGCATGTTATAAAGTCTGGTTTACTTATGAAATTTTGCAAAGTGTTGTTAGGATATGAAATGGATATGTTTTGGCTTATACTTATATTGGAAATGTTGTAAAGTGTTCATGTCTTTGAAAACTGATGAGTTTGTTGAGTAAGTGCAGGAATGCGAGGCGTCCAAAAGAGTTGGAGCGCGTATATGCGATAATATTAGCCGCTTGCTATTAAAATTTGCTAAAAAGGTACGCCTACGCAAATAAAATTGGGAAATGATATATATATTGTGATATATTTTGGTTTCCGACCGTGTGGGTCGATGTATATATATTTATTTGTGTTGCGATAGTGCGAAAGCTCTTCCGTACAGGGGGGACTCTGCTAAAAATTTTCGGAAATTTTGGAAGTTAGAAAATTTTTGGGGTTTTGAAAAAAGTTTAGTAACTAATAACGTTGTTTTGAAATAATGTTGCCACCAAAGTTTTTGACTATTAAATGAAGCGCATGGGTTTGGGATTGAGCTAAAGGGGTTTTGGAAAGTGTATATAAGTTTTAACTAAAGAAGTTGGGTTAAGTTAATGAGTGTAGGAACATTTTCTACCCTAGCAAATTTCGGGGACGAAATTTTTATAAGGGTGGAGGAATGTAACATCCCGTATTTTTAAGCCATTGAATTTGAACATTTAATTCTTTTTAAATGTTTAATGTGTTTCTTAATTTATTTTGAAATGAATGGATTCGGGTTCAATCAATGAAATAAGCTATAGTTTTTAATTATAGTAATTCCGGTTGAATTTGAATAATGGGAAAATAATAATTTAAATACTCGGAATTGGAATAAAAGTAAATCTGGATGTAAATAGTGATGAAAATGGTTTTAAAAATTTATTTTGAGTTATTTGAGTGTAAATAGCGTGGTGGGAATTTTAGAAGAATTTTAAAGTTGATAGATTAAATTTGGGATTTTATATTAAATTAATAATAGGATTTAATAATATAAAAATGTAATTAATCAGATTTTGATTCGAAATGAGTCAAAATGATTTTTAATGTGTTTATAAATTTCATATGATTTATTGTTAAGTTATTAAAATTTTAAAAGCGAAATTTTAAGCGTTTTCGTAAATTTCGAAAATCGCCCAATTTAAATAGACGAGTTAAAATAGCCTCCCGGGGCACAGTCTCGGAATTCGACGAAACTAGTGCCATTGGATCCGTTATAGTTAGTTATTATCAGATTTCAATTTTCGTAGCAATCACAGTTGTCGTTTGACCGTGGCAGCTCAAAACGCATCGAAATCGTTTTAATCGGTTTAAATTAAAATTGATCGTTTAATTCCGTAACTCGTACATACGGCCGAATTAGCTTACGAAACCTATTCCATTGTGTCCAGAACGCGAAAAAACCTTAGAATCGCCTGTCGGGACACGTGGATTGGAGGTCGTTTGCGTAAACTGTTAAATTGAGAAATTATATTAATTAAATAATATTAAAACGATTATATATATTATATTATCTCCCAAAACCCTAATCTAATACCAGGCCGCCGTTCTATTTTAATTCAATGGCCGGAACCTCATCAGTTTCGTCTCTAATCTCCATTCAATCCAAGGATTTTCACGCAAATCATCCAACTACAAAAATGGAGAGGGCATCGCGTTCTTCTAGTTGAACGGTGGAGATCGATTTTAAAGTGACGTAGAGGGAGATTTAGTGTCGCATTCGCCTCGAGATGGTTCTCGTTTTTCGCCTCGAGCTTATCACCGAGTCCCTTGTGCTTATGGCTTTGGGTGTGCGTCGCAGTGGGCTTCGTGGTGGCGAGCTTCGATCGAGCTCGATAGCGTCAGGCTAGCAGCGATTTGGAGCCCTAATTTCGGCTAATGGGTTCGGCCTTGGGAATCGCGTTCGTGAGGAAGAAGAACGAAGGGGCGGCTTAGATTTGAAAGTGGTTTTGCACGGCCATGATTTGGTTAAAAAAAATAGTGTAATTTGTTTATAAAATGTTTATACAATCTTTAAAATTCAATATCTCACTCATGTTTTATCCATTTTTGACGAAACTGAAAACGCCTGGATCGCAGAGACGAACACTACGAGATGGTGCAGTTCCGGATTCATTCCTGGCAAGTAGAAATTTGAGTTAAATCGAACGTCGTTCGGTTTAATTTAAATTTCAAACGCTCGCCGAAACTCAAGATGAGTTATTCTCACTCACATCTGGAATGTTAGCTGATTTAAGTAGTTAGTATTTATATAATTGTGTGATTGGTTGAAAATGTATATTTATATCAGCCTGGATTGATATTTATATTGTTTTGCTAATATTTGTGGATGCAGGAAAAAACAGGTTGGAGGGATCCAACTGGATCCCTCAAACTATAGTAATTATCTTTATAATTGATGTTGTGATTTGTTTATATATTGTGATGAATAACTCTGGATTAAATTGTATTGTGATATTGCTAGATAAATATATACACAGAATTTTTAGAATAAAATAAAATAAATTGGATTTTTAAAGAAATAAAAGAAATTGTTAAATAAAGAATTTAAGGGAATTTAAATTTGGAATCTGGGTTGAGTGAAAAATGGAAATTTGTAAAGATGGAAATAAAAATAAGTGGAACATTGATTAGTTGATAAATGAGGAAGTAGGGATTTCTGGTGATAACTTATAAATTGTATAAAAAAAAATTAACAATGAGTTTATTTTGATAATAATGTTCTCTGAAAATTAAATATGATTCAAAAGAAACCCTTCAAATTAAATTAGCAATACATTGAATGTTGCAGAAATATTATTTAAACCATTGAAATTTAAGTAGGTATTTAGTTAAGCAATTCCTTAGGTATGATTTCATTAAATAAATTTATAATAGTTTACTTAAAAAGGCCTTTAAACTTATACTTCGGAAGCGAATTCCCGGGAATGGAAATGTGGTTAAGCTTCATAAGAAGTTATTTTAAACCTGGGAAGGAAATTTATGTTATTAAACATAAATCTAAATTGAAATAAAATCGACAGAATTTCTAAGAAGGATTTTCTGAGATGTTTAAGTGGAAATGAGTTCCTTGGAAAAACCAAGTTCGAGTTTTAAACAGATTTTATTAAAATGAAGTCTAAATTTCAAACTTGTTTAAAAGTGTGTTTTGGAAATTATTATTTTAAAGTAATTATTGATAAATTAGCAATAGTACATTTTTATGAATACCTTAGTAATTATTTTTACAAATAGATTTATTTAAAGTCTAGATTTGAACAAAGTTATTTGGAATTGTTATTAATCCTTTGAAGACTCTACTTTTAAATTTAGTTTAACTAAACATTTATGTAAAACCAAGTTTAGATCTAAATAAATAGTTTTACTTCACTTATTTTAAATTTATATTTTTGATTAAGTAACTAGAAGTAAATTTACGCATTTTAAAGTATATTTCAGTATAAATGTTTTAATTGTTTAAATTCTAAATTGTTTATGAACTTGGTTATTTCCAATGGAAATAAATGGTAAAGGATTTACCTTGTAAGGGAAGATCTTTGGGAATAGTTTCAAATGAGCTTTGAAATTTGAAAATATATCTTTTAAAGATATCTGAGGGAAAATAAATAATGTGGGAAATTATTTATTGTGTGATGGATGTTTGTGGATATTAATTGATAGTTAAATCATCGACTATCAATATTAGACAAATGCGTTGATCGTTTCGAAGAGACCGGGATCGAGATTTATTTCTCGAAAACCACTTCGATCCGGTTTGTACGTTTCGTGGAAAAACGTGTTCGGAGTCGAAGATGGAGCAGATAAGTGCAAGGGCTAGTCGCTACTAATCCTGAGGATATTTCCAAAATGGATGTAGTAGGTGTAGTGCCTTCGGTTCCGTTCGAACCCTGGACGGACTTGTATGGACGAATGCTTTCAAAACATCGTCAGGTGGACGATGAGTATTCTAAGTGATGCGTTCTTATAAGGTAACGTTTAACCTCAAGCTTCATCAACCGAGAATGGCTAAAACAGGGGAGGTGCAGCAAGGTTAGGTGGGTCATGCCCAAGCAGGACAAGATTTTCCCCTGTCAAGATGTCCCTTTATATTCGGCTTAGTGGGTGGTTGGTCGTGCCAACCACGGGGTTATCTTGTTCGGGACTGTTCAGTAAGGAATGGTTCCGGCCTTGTGTTGCAGGGGAGCGGGCGTACTCCTCGGTACTCTGATCTAGGCCAGGTACTTTGACGGGCGGTACCCCAGTAGCCCAGCCATTGATGGAAATCCATTCTCCCTACGAGCCTTGTACGAGTTTTGTTTGTATTACCCACTTTTGTGGCTAGTAGCTGGAATTTAATGAATGTAACAATTTCGGCTATTTTATAAGTATTTGTAAATAGACACTATTATAATATCAGAGGATTTCTATAAAAAGTGTTTAGCTATCGTAAGGTAAAAACCCGACAAGTTTATTTGTGGCGTGGTCTTACGAAATGCTTTTGTTTTTCAAAGGATTTTTGAAACTTTAATAATCAATTTGGATGCATATTTATTATCAGCTGGGATTCGAGACTAACTCGGGTGTTATTTCATTATAATGCTCGGGTCAGACCGAGTATTATATCTATAGGACATGATGTTTTGGAGCAGCAGAGGAGCTGGAGTCCGAGACGTATTACCTATATATATGTGTATTCCGCTGTTATGATTTTATGGTATGTCTGAATGGTAAGATGATGTATGAGATACTCTGATGATGCGATGCATAATTTTTTTTATAGATTTCATTTTGTGTAAAGTCCTATATTTATTATTATAGTTTATTCCGTTGTGACTGTGAGATTATGATATTGTTTAGTTTCTTCTTCTTCTATATCTTCTTCTTTAACCCTAATGGTTCGTAATCCTGTGCCACTTGAGTTAATAAAGGTAGAATAGTGTTGATTCAAGTGGTACGGATTTTGCGGGCTGTTACAGAACTCATAGGTAAAGTATAAATATGTAGATGCAGTAATATCTTAACACACACTCTTTTTTGGTTTTGTAATTTTTGTTTTTTGATTTCTATGCAGTTACCTAATGTAGCAGGTTGGGCACTATTGAAGTATACGACAAAATAATAAGCTCTAGCAATATTTGAGGCTTCGATTGGTAAACAAATCTGCAACGATCCAGCGTTTGCAACACCTTCAGATGTTACGAAATATAGAGTAATTGGAAGTGCAGCGATTAGCTACACTTCGTTGGCGTCACAGATCTGTGCAAGAAGAAGGAGAGCACAGAGAAGAAAACTGTTTGAAACATGTTCTGGGCGTTGCTATTTATAGTGGGGGAGAGATGTTTATTCGCCAAGCATCACAACCGTTTGCAACGGTCGCGTCTATTCATTTTATAACGGTTCACAACTATTAAAAACGGTCGCGTCCATTCATTTTGTAACGTTTCAGACGTTATCAATTTCCCCCCATCGGTTCAAATTTAGAATTTTCGGTTTTGGATCCTTAACGGGCTAAAATCTGGTCCGTTACTGTTAATATATGATCCAAAAATATTTTCGGAAACTCGTACCCAGTCGGACAGACGGCGGCGGTGCGCATGTGGTATTGCATGACTTCTCTCCTCACAACAAAGCAAACATGTGGGAGCCCCAAGGCCCCAACATCCACATGAGAAAGCTAAATATATACAAATATTTTCTTTTATTTTCTACAATGTGGGACTTTCTTTTCTTCTTCTTTATTTACTTCTACTCTTCCAAACCGAAAAACCCAAACCCCAAAGCTATTTGAAAATTTACAACAATCTCCCCCAATTTTCAAAATAAAAATAAATGAATAGGATGGCTGCATCACTAGAGTGATTTCCTACATACCCAAGTGGGATCAAGCCTATGTAGTTCTAAGGGAAAGATTTGCATCATCGTGAAAACCAACAAATAAATAAAAAGTATCTTTTGGATTTGAACATTTATTTAGTGTAAACCATTCAAAGCCTTATCGAGATTCTATGGTGAACGAATCTTGAACCAAGTATCCCTAATGATAAAACCAGAACAATCACACATGTTGACTTCCTTAGGTAAAGTGTTTTGTATTACTCAGCACGTTAATGACCATGTGCTTAAATCCTGGTTCATGAGTCTACTTAGAAAGCGGTCTTTCTTTCCTAGGAAACGGCCTGATTTCCATACTCATATAGGTAAGTCTCTTAAGGTGTTTCTGCGAGACACCTTTTAAGCTTTCTAGACTTATTAAGGATATATATCCATCCTTTGTTCTTGCAGAATCCAACACTAAATATTAAGAGATTATCAGTTTAGTGTTCCATAATCATTCTCTTAACTTTTTAGTGCCTATTCTACTTTGTCTTTCCATTTCAAGACATAAGTTGGGTTTCTGTTAAGGATGATCAACCTTCATTCACAGACCTTAGTCCCATTTCTTGTGACTTTATAGAAACCATTGCCTTTGGAAGACTCTTTGTAATTTGGTCAGCCAAGTTTTTCTTTGTTTCTATGTAGTCAACAGTTATAACTCCTTTTTGAGTAACTGTCTCACCATTTGATTTCTTAGACTCACATGTCTAGACCTTCCATTATATGTCTTATTAGACACATTGTATATCATTGCTTGATTGTCACAGTTAATCAAGACTACTTGAGATGGCTTCTTCCACAAAGGGATTTCTATTAATAAATTCCTAAGCCATTCCGCTTCTTTACATGCATCTGCTAATGCAATCAATTCTGACAACATTATTGAGTCAGAAATACAGGTCTGCTTCTTGGAAGCCCAAGACACAGCAGCGCCTCCTAATGTAAAGATCCATCCAGTCGTAGACTTGGATTTGGATTCTACATTGTTCCAGGTTGCATCACTATATCCTTCTATTACAGCAGGATATCCTTTATAAGATAAACCATATTCAATGGTTCCTTTCTAATAAGCTAAAACTCTGGAAATAGCTTTTCAATGTTCGAAACCTGGGTTACTCATAAATCGACACAATACACTTATAACATGTGCGATGTCTGGTCTAGTGCAATGCATAGCATACATAAGACTCCCAATCTATGTAGTTAATGCCCCGCTATAACCCCGCTATATCTCATAGCGGGTTTCTACCGCTACGATTTTTCCATGTAGCCCCAAAATATAGCCTTTCCGCTTTAAGCCCCGCTATTTCCGCTATATCCCGTTATTCCCGCTATATTCCTCTATTTCCGCTATATCTTCTTTAATAAAGTTAATTGAAAATTTGCATTTATACATTATAAAAATTATGAAACTAATTTATTTGATTTAATTTTTGATATATTTTCATAAATGAAAATATTCTAATGTTCCACTAAATTCAATTAAGTTATATAACAATTGTAAATTTATTTAAAGTATATTCGCACATGGTTTTATTTAAAACTATTTATGTATTAATTATAATTCAATTAAATGATAATTTTTATTTAATTACCATTTGTATATTTGTAAAAACATTAAGTACAAGTTTTATATGCTATTTTAAAGCCATCCGCTATATCCCGCTGTATCCTCGTTGTATCCCCGCTATGACTTTTTGCACCTCCACCGTTATGAATCTGCCGAGTTCATTAACTGCACAGCTCCCAATAACACTGGAATACTCTAGTTGAGAGATAGTACGTTCAGTGTTCTTTTCTAATTTAATACCAGGATCTAAAGGAGTTGGTGCTGGTTTGTCATCGTAATGACCATACTTTTGTAGGAATTTCTCTATGTAATGAGATTGAGTTAGTAATAACTCCCCTTCTTTCCTACAATTTTAATTCTCAAAATTACATTAGCCTCTCCTAGATCTTTCATATCGAATTTAGAAGACAGAAACTTTTTAGTTTCATTCGCACATGATATATTGGAACCAAATATTAGCATGTCATCAACGTATAAACATATTATAACAATACCATTGTTATCCGATTTTCTATAAATACATTTATCAACATCATTAATAATGAATCCATATGACAATGCAACTTTGTCAAACTTCTCATGCCATTGCAATGGAGCTTGCTTCATGCCATAAAGAGATTTCACCAATTTGCAAACTTTCTTTTCTTGGCCTGGGGTTTTCAAACCTTCAGGTTGTTCTATATATATCACTTCTTCTAAATCTCCATTTAGATAAACGGTCTTTACATCCATTTGATGTATGACTAATTTATGAATTGATGCAAGTGCAATTAAACAGCGTATAGAAGATATGCGAGCAACTTGAGCATATGTATCAAAGTAATCTACTCCATGTCTTTGCATATATCCTGTAACAACCCTGGGTTTTGGCCCTATTTATTTTAATAAATTTTTGATCTAATTAAATAAAATGTGAACTGATCATATTAAAATGAATATGATTTTGGAAATATTTACCACTTGTTTATATAAATTTGTATTTTAAAAAGGAAATTGTTTTGGAACATTTAAAATTAAATCTCTTAATAATATTTATAATAAAATTTGTATTATATAATTTAATTAAAATACTTTACTTTGTTTACAGCTGATAAATATACATATGAATAATAATGTTTGAAATTTAAAATAAATCCCTTTATAATATTTATCTTATACCATTAAATTAAAATACTTTCTTTTGTTAACATTTGATAGAAATATCTATAGATGATAATGTTTAAAATTAAAAATCTAATTCTATAAATATTAAATTTAAGTAAAACTTAAGGATATAATTTAAATAAAATACAAATACAAATAAATATAAGTATAAATGTGAGTAAATCATATTAAACATAATTTAAATATTGATAGTTAAGTATGAAATATAAATATAAATGTAAATAAACCATATGAACCTAATTTAAATATTTTTAGCTAAAATATAAATACAAACAAGAAGTAAAGTGAAATCAAAATACAGAATAAAATTTAAGAACAAAGTATATTGAATAGGATGAAAACAAGGCAAAACCATAAAATAAAATAAGCCAGGTAAACATTATTAAGCTAGAAGTAATACAAGACAAAAACAAACATAAATATGTAAACTATACAAATTAAATGCCTTCATTCATGTGACGACCGCCCATGACTCCTGCCCGGAAACAAGAGAATGGTGCGCCGAAGGTGCGCCAGGCAGCCACGGGTGACCGTCAAGGTAGAATAAAAATCGCAGAATCTATCGTACAACTCACAGCGCATGGATAAATAAAATAGAGAAATATAATATAGTGAAGCTCTATAGAACAGGACATCATCATATAAGCATCATAATAGTTTTATACAAACATATGAATCATCCATACATCAAAGCCTCACTACATAACACTCAGACAAATACAGCAGCGGAACACCCAGTACATATAATATGAAATAATATGCAAAAGCCTCCTGCTCGTCTTTGTCATCATCAGCGTAGATCTCCAAGAACAGCACCTGTCACCTGCTACTTAGTCTGCCCATCCCATCATGGATGAACAGCCCAAGGTAATAAGAGGAGACATAAAACCTTGAGTCAGACAAAGTCTTAGTGAGCAGTAAATCAACTATCAAGCATACCAAAAGAGTATAAGGGATAAAAGGAATAGGAACCAAACCATCCCACTCCACCTCTTTCTACAGTGATAGCCCCCAGACACACATTAAGGAGAAGCAAGCATAACATAGCAAGCAATTAAAGTAAAGCAATAATCACTCGAGTCAAGGTCGATGTTTTCCAAATACAAACCCCCAAGGCCTAAACCAAGATCAGATAAGCACCCAGAAAACACCGCTCATGAGACCGAATGATGATACAATCAAACGTCCAAACATCCATGACTCTGGCTATCACTGTTATCATTGCCTTGATTTCACAGTTAGTTGAACGACCATCTGTCAAGGGCTAATGGTAACCCCGGTTCTAGACATAACTCCGCACGTCGTCGCAGCCCGTGCCTAGGAATTTTCACAACTATCCAGAGTACTAGCACGTCGTCGCAGCCCGTGCTTGGAACGTCGTCGCAGCCCGTTCCAACGTACTCTTGCTTTGTGCATGCTAGAACCTTCAACAACGATGAGATCTCAGCCTCCTAGTCATCCTCCTCGACGACTATTTCCATACTAGCTCAAGCGCCTCTCAAGCTAACCATTATCAACCAACTCGCATCGCATCATCGAGTTATCAACATGCTTGGGATGATCCCGTCTGGATTAAACCAAGGCTATCTCACATCATGCTTTGCTCTATCGCATCATAGCAAAGTCTCATCCCAACATCATGGCTTGCCTCATTGCATCATGGCAAAGTCTCATCTCAACATCATGGCTTGCCTCATCGCATCATGGCAAAGTCCCATCTCAACATCATGGCTTGCCTCATCGCATCATGGCAAAGTCCCATCTCAACATCATCTAATCCATACATATGAGCTTCAACATCCGCTTCATATGCCACAAGCAGCTTTCCTTATTCAAGAGCCTCTTCCGTAGCTTTTGAATCGTCTTTGACCATACTTGTCCAAATCTATCAACTAGATAACTTATTCACAACAATCAAACAAGGCAAACATTAATCCAAACAAATAAGTAGTCAATCAAGATCTAAATAGGCATTTATAACTAAAATGGCAATTTCGTAAATAAATGAGCAAGGATCTATCATACATGAATCAAGGGTTTTTAGCATAGATCTAACAAATATAAATAATGGGTTTTGTCTCTACAACTTGATAAATGAACTTGCATAAGTAAACATCTTCATAAGTAATGGATCTACACTTGGATCTAAAGAAATATGCATAAAATCACTATCTACAACACTTCAACAAACCACCAATCCAATATACTCCTTTGGGTCCGCGTGAGAGATAACCACCACTCACCAAATCACCCAAACACTTTGAAAACTACCAACTTCAGATCTGGACAGCGAAGATTCAAGCTTGATTCGTCGAAATCCCGCTTGAAACGATGAAATCTAGCCTGGTTGGATGAAGATCTTCAACTTTAGCTCTTGGATCTTCAATCTCGATCTTCGATCTTGGATGGATGTTAGAACTCGATCAAAGTGGAGAAAAGAAGTGAAGAAATGTAGTAGTCGAGCTCTCAAAATGGCAGCACTTCGTCGCTTCAAAATCCGGTGCCAAAAAGTGAGCCAAAGCCCTCTATTTATAGGCTGAAAAAACCCTTAACTCGACCGCCTCTAACTCGGCCGCGACCTAGCCTAAGTCGTTCGCGACTTAGTGACCTATCCTAACTCGTTCGCGACTTAGCGACCTAGCCTAAGTCGCTCGCGAGTTAACGGACCACCCCTATGACCCATCCAAGCGCGCGGCCTGACCCACACGCGACACAACGACCTAAGCCCCCAACGACTCATCAGCAAAGCCGACCTATCATACTACGACTTATCAAAGCACACGAGACACGACTCATCAAGCCTGCCGACCTATCCTCCCTAGCGACCTAACTATTACTACTGACTCGTAAACGAGTTACAATATACGACCTATCTTACCTAGCGACCTAACACTAACCCTTAGGTCGCTCAACGACCTAACTTAGGTCGTTACCCCTATAGGTCGTTCACGACCTATCTCCTAACACAAACTCGTTAGCCCATAGATCGGTGGAGACCCCAAGTCGCTGGTCCTTAACTCGGCAAAACCCTATAAGTCGCTAACTTACTTAGGTCGGTCAAAGCCTTAACCCGGTCATCTACTAACTCGTCCCAGCCTTGAGTCGTAACTCGCTAACTTGGCAGCTTCCTTGACTCGGCCATACTTCCTAACTTGCTAACGACTCAACATACTAACCCGTTAACACATTAGGTCGCTCACCACTCCTCAACGACCTAACATCCAAACGACCTAACCCGTTAGGTCGTCAACCCCACTAACTCGTCCATCCCCTAAGTCGCTATCTAACTCATTAACTCGTAACTCGCGAAGACCACTAACCTGTTAACTCGCTCCAACAATAACTCAAGTTAACTTTCCAATCTAACTTCCTCGCGACTCAAACAACATACGAGTTATCCTCCCTTACGACTTAGGTTAAGGACGACTTATCAACACCAACGACCTAGAATTCTACGACATATCGACACGTAAAATACGGGTCGTTACATTTTCTCCCCCTTAGGAATTTCGCCCCTGAAATTCCAAACAAACAAGAGCAACCATAACTATTCCGCATGCCTACCATCCATAGCAATCAACAAACCATGCATCCAATTCTAGCCTAGCATGCAGAATTCTAAGGTTAGAACAAGGTACAAATTCATGAGATGTCACGACACCTTAGGGCCATACCTCGAAGAGTTCGGGATGAGCTGCCTTCATCCTCTCTTCCTCCTCCCACGTAAAGTCGTTAACATCATCACTCCATTATATCTTGAGCAACGTAATCGTCTTCCTCCTAAGCTGTTTCGTATCGATTTCAACAATACGAAGTGGCTTACGAGGTTTCGTAACCACTGGATCAACCTCCAAGTCTTCACAGTTATCTGCAGAAACCACCGTAGTTGGGTCGTGCACATACTTCCGTAGATAAGATACATGAAACACATTGTGCACACCCACCATCTTTTCCGGTAACTCCAATCTGTAAGCGAGCATTCCAATTCGCTCGATAATCGGGAATGGTCCAACAAATCTCGGAGTTAACTTTCCTTTCTTCCCGAATCTAATAACATTCTTCAGTGGAGAGATCTTCACAAAAACCATATCACCCATGTCGAATTCCAAATCCTTACGACGCTTATCGGCATAGCTTTTCTGACGATCTAGGGCTGCCTTCATTCGTTGCCGAATGATCTCTATACAATTTGTAGTCTGTCGAATCATCTCTGGCCCAAGTATCAGCTTTTCTCCAGTTTCCAACCAACATGTTAGAGAGTTACACGGTCTTCCATACAATGCCTCATATGGTGCCATACCAATACTCGACTGATAACTGTTATTGTACGCAAACTCCACCAAATGAAGATGATCTTCCCACGATCCTTCGAAATCCAAAACACATGCTCTGAGGAGATCTTCCAAAACTCGATTGACTCTCTCAGTCTGACCATCTGTTTGAGGATGATAAGCTGTACTCAAACACAACTCGGTTCCCAAAACTTCCTGGAAGCTCTTCCAAAATCCACTAGTGAACAAAGGGTCTCGATCGCTCACTATACTCTTCGGAATACCATGGAATCGAACTATCCACTTAACATACAACTCAACCAACTTCGATGCAGTCCTAGTCAATCGAACAGGAATGAATCTTGCACTCTTGGTCAAACGATCTACGATGACCCAAATCCCTTCATTCCCCGTCCTGGTTCTAGGTAGACCATCGATAAAATCCATCGACACTTGCTCCCACTTCCATGTAGGAACTTCTAACGGCTGAAGCAATCCACTGGGCTTCTTCTGTTCAGCTTTTACCAACTGACAGTTCATGCACTTGGAAATAAAATTTCCGACATCCTTCTTCATACCTTCCCAGTAATAGGTTCTCTTCATGTCCCGATACATCTTATTTCCTCCTGGATGAATTGTCAACTTCGAGTGATGGCTTTCCTTCAAAACTTCATCTCTCAACTCATCGATATCGGGAACAACCAGTCGTCCTTGCTTACGAAACCAACCCTGTCGATCGACTTCGAATCTTTTATCCTTCTCTGGGTCCAATCCAGATTCCAAATCACGGATAATCTTGACAAGCTTATCGTCTCGCTTTTGGCTCTCGCCAATTCTTTCCACAAGAGTAGGCCTTATCGATAAGTTTGCCAACATTTCAAGTTCCAATTCACATCTGGGCCTGAAGTCAAATCCAGCCAAATACTCGAGACTCTTCCATTCCGAAAACATGGCTCCCAATCCGACATGTCTTCGACTTAACGCATCAGCCACTGCATTACCTTTTCCCGGAGTATAGGTTATACCAAAATCATACGATGCCAAGAACTCTAGCCACCGTTGCTGTCGAAGATTCAAATCCTTTTGAGAGAAAAGATACTTCAACGACTTGTGATCCGTAAACAACTCGAATCGAACCCCCAATAGATAATGTCTCCACATCTTCAAAGCAAATACGATCGCCGCTAACTCCAAATCATGAGTCGGATAATTCCTTTCATGTGGCTTCAGTTGTCGACTTGCATACGCAACAACTCTATCCTTTTGCATTAGCACTGCTCCAAGTCCAGTACCACATGCATCGGTGTAAACCACCATCTCATCATTCCCACTTGGAATAGTCAAAACAGGAGCACTTGTTAGTCGCTCTTTTAGGATTACGAAAGCTTGCTCACACTTATCATCCCATCTGAACACTTGGTTCTTCTTCGTTAATCCTGTTAACGGTGCAGCTATCTTGGAAAAGCCTTTGATAAACCAACGATAATATCCTGCTAATCCAAGAAAGCTTCTTACATCGGATGCATTCTTAGGTCTAACCAAATCCTGGATTGCTGCCACCTTAGCGGGATCAACCGCTATTCCATTTCCAGAAATAACATGGCCTAAGAATCTCACTTCACTCTTCCAGAAGTGACACTTCGAAAACTTAGCCTTCAGCTGATGTTTCCGTAAGATTTCCAAAACCAAACGCAAGTGCGTCTTGTGCTCTTCTTCAGTTCTAGAATGAATCAGAATATCATCCACAAACACAAGTACAAACTTGTTCAACTGATCTCTGAATACTCTATTCATAAGATCCACAACATATGCTGGTGCGTTAGTCAATCCAAACGGCATTACCAACCACTCATAAAAACCGGATGGTGTCCTTAAAGCAGTTTTCGGCACACTATCCTTAGCCACTCTCAACTGGTGAAATCCCGTTGCCAAATCCATCTGAGAAAACACCTTAGCCTCGTGAAGCTGATCAAACAAGTCATCTATTCTCGGCAATGGATACTTGTTCTTCTTAGTCACCTTATTCAGCTCACGATAATCCACACACAACCTCAACGATCCATCCGCTTTGGTTGCGAACACAACTGGTGAACCCCATTCGGACACACTACGTCGAATGAATCCTTTCCGTAAAAGGTCATCAACTTGCACCTTCAACTCTTGCTGTTCCCTAGGCGCCATCCGCCTAAGAGGCATCACAACGGGTCTGGCTCCCTCAACTAGATCAATACGAAACTCGATCTCCCTATGCGGCGGTAATTCTTTGACCTCGTCAAAGACATCCTCAAATCCATACACAATAGGCACCGATAACAGTCCATCCCGTGGAACAACCAGCGAATACATGAAGCTCATGAAGACGCCTTCTTCATGCTTACATCGTATCACAACCTTTCGCCCTTCCACATTCCCGACTGTCACCTCCAGCCTCTCACAATCAATCCTTGCCGCATACTTCCTAAGCCAGTCCATACCCAAAATAATTCCGAACCCCGCAAAGTTCAGAACAAAGCAATCACAAACAAACGAGCAATCATGACTCGACACAACTAGACCATGGCATATCATACACAAACATGACGAACCCCCAACTGGATTTGTCACAACCAATGGCCTATCAACAATATCCGGTTCCAAACCTAACCGGCCTACAAGATCATCACAAACAAAAGAATGCGACGCTCCAGTATCAAACAACACTCTAACTGGAACACCACAAATGGAAAGAGTACCTTGAACCACCACACTCTTCCCTTTCGCTTCAGCAGTAAGAGCTTTTGAAAACGACGGCACAGCTCCAAAGCATAAGCTTGCACAATTTGCCTGTCCTTCCTCGGTTCTGGACAATCTTTCCTAAAATGCCCTGGCTTGTCACAGTTGTGGCATTTCGCCGGCGCCTTTGGATTCCTACAATCCTTGGAGAGATGGCCCTTCTGCTGGCAATTATAGCAAGTCATTTCGCCCCTCGGCTTCTTCTGGCCATCCTTACCCTTCTGTTGCTGTTGCTTCCTCTTCTTGTTTCCACCCTTCTGTGGCTTAAACCCTTCCTTGGTTACAGCAACAACAGAACTCTCCCTAGGAAACAAACTCTCATGCCTGAGAGCTTTCTCCACAAGCTTCTCAAACGGATCGTCCAGATGATCCACCAACTGTCTTCCAAGATAAGCATCCAAACCGGTCACAAACTTCTTATTCTTCTGATAGGGAGAATCAATATACGATCTGGCATACTTGGACAAAGCTTCAAACTCAGAAACATACTCAAGAACTGGTCTCCCACCTTGCTTGAGCTCCACAAACTTCTTAAACAGAACAGATTTCTGAGCCGTAGCGATGAACTTAGCTTCAAATCTAACTTGGAATTGCTCCCAAGTAATCTCCTCCTCCGGAGTATCAATGGTGATAGAATTCCATCAATCTGAAGCTCTCCCTTGAAGTTGCCTTGATGCAAGCTTCCTCTTAGTTGCATCCTCAACTCCCAAGTCACCAAAGATCCTTCTACAAGCATCAATCCACCTTTGCACTTCAATGGTTGATTCATTTCCCAAGAAAACCTTTCCTCCAAGAGAAGTATAGTCCTTGCAAAGCTTAGCAAAATCCACTGGTCTTGGAGCTTAAACTTGAACTCCAACATCTACTGATGGCCCTGAAGCTGGTATCCTTCTCATGATCGAAGTCATCATGGCCTCAAACATAGGAGCATAATCAACAGCTTCCCTAGCAGCACGGCCTTCCCCAGCAGCTGGTCTCCCCCTTCGACTCATCCTTAATATCTACAAAAAGGAATGACTTAGAACACCTTGAGAAACAACTGCATAAGGAGTTCAAATTCTTCTAAACTACTATATTATATATAGTAATCATTCATCAAAATACAATTACGTCTCTCATATGTAGTTACGTCAGCAAGCGTTGGCTAAAATCGATTAACCAAAGCTCTGATACCAAATGTGACGACCGCCCATAGATCGGTGGAGACCCCAAGTCGCTGGTCCTTAACTCGGCAAAACCCTATAAGTCGCTAACTTACTTAGGTCGGTCAAAGCCTTAACCCGGTCATCTACTAACTCGTCCCAGCCTTGAGTCGTAACTCGCTAACTTGGCAGCTTCCTTGACTCGGCCATACTTCCTAACTTGCTAACGACTCAACATACTAACCCGTTAACACATTAGGTCGCTCACCACTCCTCAACGACCTAACATCCAAACGACCTAACCCCTTAGGTCGTCAACCCCACTAACTCGTCCATCCCCTAAGTCGCTATCTAACTCATTAACTCGTAACTCGCGAAGACCACTAACCTGTTAACTCGCTCCAACACTAACTCGAGTTAACTTTCCAATCTAACTTCCTCGCGACTCAAACAACATACGAGTTATCCTCCCCTACGACTTAGGTTAAGGACGACTTATCAACACTAACGACCTAGAATTCTACGATATATCGACACGTAAAATACGGGTCGTTACAATTCAAAGCCAAATATTTACTTAGAAGAAAATATCTTCATAAACAAAGCTTCATTCCCAAGCCATATGCATACCTGCAAAGAATATACCTTTATATAAATATCTATATATACAGCAAATCTCAATTATGATATGCAAACATATTAGGCAACAAAGCACTAATTACTATCAACTCAGCCTAATATTTGTCACTTAAAAATATATAGCAAATTTGGTTAAAATAAAGCAAGGCAGGGGAACAGCATGTCCAGATAATACCTCCTTCATACTACTGTTATCTCATATATATGTATGCAGTTGCTTTTTAGTTCTAGTTCGTTCAAAAAACATATAACAAAACCTGAGGAAAATAAAAAGAAGAAAAATAAGAAAAACAAAACTCAAATCTTTATTCAAGTCAAAAACTGGAATTCCAGATAGTTTCAAGTTTCAGATAATCAACATCAAATTTGTTCTTTGTTCAGAAATTGTGCAGGTGAGTAAACTTAATTTTTAAGAGTTTTAAATTTAATTAAACAGTTCAATCTTCATTTACAAACTGTTTGTATATGCTTCAGTTTGCACATGTTTTGAGATGCTCTGTGTTCTCTGAAATTTGGTACAGGCTTCATATTTGAATTAAAACTCAAGATATTCTTATTTAAATCATTGATAAACTTTGATTTCACAACAAACAAGATGCTAAACTTCAAATAAAGATTTTTAAAAGGTTGATTTAAATCATCTTCATCAAGCACACCACTGTAATGTTGATGTTCGGGTAATTAAGTAATAATTGAAAATATTCAATTGTGCAAAATATTGATTCAAGATTATATATTGGATTCATATTGCAAGATGTGATTTTTAAAACAAAAATCAAGATTTATATATTAATATTCAAAGAGCAGTTTGGGTTGAACTAAAATTGCACTTCTTCCTATTCCAAGTGATCGATTCAATTTTAATTAATGAAACTCGAATTGAAGCATGTTTATCCATCCACGATCTCGGGAAAAATGTGAAAAAAATTATTTATTGCGTGAATTATGAAATCAAGGTCATTTTAGGGTTTATTTGCAGTTTTGTTCATCACTGTAAACGCAACAAATTCATTGCCTACACGGGTTCGAGCTTTACGTGGTTCAGGAGGGAGGAAGCGTATCTTGTCGTGGTGGTGTGGCTGGGATTCGAGCTCCTCCAGCGGTCGGTGTGACGTTCACAAGGCATATTTGCCGAATGTCATGTTTTATAGTTTTTTTTATGGAACTGTAAATTTTTGATTTCGATCATTTGAGGACGATCTGGGTTTGGATTTCATGTTATCGCATGATTTGGGATTTGCACGATGGGTTGACGTTTGCCGGTGACAAGTCATGCCGCCGTGCACGTGTACGGCGGCGGGTTCTCGTGTCTGTGTCGAGATTTTATGCCTCGAGTCGTGCATGCATTTTTTGGTTGGGGGCTTGGGGTTTGAAGTCAAGTTTGAGCGTGGGTTTGAGCCTGATTTCTTTAGGTGTTATCTTAATTTAAAATTTAAACATACTGTAAATAAAAAATTAAAAAAAGAGAAGGGGAGAAGAAGAAGGGTGTGCGTACAGGAAAGGCACGGGTGACTTTGGGGGATAACTCGAAGTAGCGCACGAGTTTTGAATAGGGGAGGTCTCGGGTTTTTAACAGGGAAGCCTCGGGGTTTATTTAATCTGCAGCTTTGTATTTTTTGTAAAGTAAGTGTTCTCAACCCAGTTTTAAGCATTTGTAACTAAATGATGGTTTAACGGTTAAGTCAAAAATTTAACACAAATCTTAATTATTCTAGGTAATACATTAACAATGTTCTAACACTAAGTTTATATTTTAATTTTGTTATTAATTTAAGTAAAAGTTAATTAACAAATTGAGTTGTAGTTAGTATTTTAATTAACTTTAAATTTATAGGAGAAGATTCTTAGAATGTCAATTAAGTTGAATAACGATCATTTATTTATTAATTATATTAGAAAGATATTAAGAATAACTGCTTTATAATTGTAATCAAAGATTGATTATCTAATGATTAAGTGATAAGTAATTTGTAAATAACTACTTAAGTTAATTAATGACTGATTAATAGCTAATTAATTAAGTAATTTAATTTAGAAATAAATAAATGATTAATTAAGAAATTAGCAGTAAACCAATAAGTAATTAAGTTTATTAATTAATAATTATTAATTAATGATTAAAGAATACCAAGGTTAAATAACTTGATTAAGAAAATAATTAATTAAATAGTGTGAAATAAAATAATTAATTAGTTAAATAATTAAGATTCAATAATTGATTAAGGAATGATTAATTTACTTAGATAATTTGAAAAGAAATAAGTAATTAATTGTTGATTAATTAAAATAGGGTTAAGTGATTAACTCTCAGGTAATTAATTTAAATTAAATTAATTACAAATGAGAATTTAAGATGATTGCCTATAGATTGTTGTGTATGTGGCATATCTGATTTGTGATATTTATTTGATGATAATTCTACGATATTCTATGATATGTTGTGATATATCTATGATGATTGTGTATGAATTATCTGTGAAAAATGCTATGTGAATTATATCATTGAATTTAAACTTTTTAAGTTAATAGACAACTTGGCCTTTAAAATGGCGTTTGGACTTCGATGAGACCGGGATCGGGTGTCAATTTAATATTCCAAAAACCACATCGATCCAATTTAAACGATAGGTCGTGACATATCAATTGGAGATCGAGATGGTGGTTTCAAAATGCAAGGGTTCTCGTCATTGAATCTGAGGGTGATTCCAAAATGAGTGTGACGAGATAATGCCTTCGGTTTCGTTCGAACCCGGAACGAACTTGTATGGAGTGAATGCTTTCAGCACATCGTCAGGCGGACGATGAGCATGCGAAGAGATATTCCTGTAAAGGTAATCTCAGCCTCGAGCCTCATCAACCGGGAATGGCTAAAACAGGGGAGGTGCAGCAAGGTTAGGTGGGTCATGCCCAAGCAGGACAAGATATTCCCCTGCCTAGATGTCCCTTTTTATCTCGGCTGTGTGGGCGATTGCTAGCTACAACCGCGGGATTTATCTTATTCGGGACTGTTAAGTAAGGAATGGTTCCGGCCTTGTGTTGTAGGGGGTCGAGAGTGATCCTTGGTACGGTGATCTAGGACCCGTACTGTGACGGGCGGTACCCCAGTAGCCCTTCCTTTGTTGGAAATCCATTTTCCCTTCGAGACCCTGCGGTTTTGATTTGTATTACCGACTTTTGTGGCTGGTAGTTAGAATTTAATAGATGTAACAATTTCGGCTATTTTCTATTTACTTGAAAACCCTAGACACTACTATAATATCACTAGATTTCCTAGAAAATGTTTTGGTTAGCGTAAGGTAAAAACTTACCCGTATTTATTTATGGGGAGTCTTACGTGATACCTTTATTTTCAAATGATTTTCAAAGTTAAACAACTTTAAACCGTTTACTCATACCAGACCCATGTCTTACCCGGAGTTTATATTTTTTTTTCATCAACTCTTAGGTACTCAAATTTTTATGAGTAGCCAAGTGATAGGTTTTGGACCGAGGTTTCTAGAGGAGATTGGAGCTGGAGTTTCCAGATGTGTATATATATGTATCGAGTTCCGCCATGTTAGTTGATGTATACTGTATCTCTGATATATATAGCGACAGATGTATATATGACTGTCATGTGTATTGATATTGTATAACCTTGATGTATGTAAAACTATGTGATATATATGTGATATATTATATTTTGTTCCATTCCGCTGTGAGATTGTGATGTTGTTCTTTCTTTCTCTTCTTTTCTATTTCTATCCCTTTCTTTTCTTAATGATGATACGTCTTTCTGGTAGTAGAAGGGCGGGTCGTCACAGTTGGTATCAGAGCATAGGTTGGTGATAACCTTGGCTCTGGTAGGAATTACTCATAGAATAGAGTCTGTAGTACTCTAAAATGAGTTTGAGTGTATTAATAGATATGAGCGCGTATTTGTTAGTGAATATAAAATTGTTTTTATATTGAGTTAACTTATCTGTTGAGTGTTTATGGATTCTGGTCGATGTGTGGGACGCCATTTCATCGATAGGGATTTCTAAACTCTTAAATAAGGTACACCGACATAGTATTATTTTTAAAGTAGGGTAAATGAAATAATTTTACCCAAAATTATATTTTTATACAAAATAAATATTTTTCTGAAATTAATATATATATATATATATATATTTGGATGTTTGGTTGTTAATACTGCAATTGAATAAAAATTAAAATTTAAATGGTTTATATCCAAATAAAATTGTCTAAGTATGGTTTAAATAAAAAGGAATACAACTAAAATTTGATTAAACCAGAATTTAAGTCCCGAAAATTTGAAAGGTATTTAAATGGATTTAAACAAAAGGATTTGGGAATTTAAAATCTTGGGTATGTTTGAAATGTTTTTCCAAAAGATTTGAAGGCAATAATGGAGTATTGTTTTGGGAGGAATTTGTGGAAGTAAGGAAGCACTGAACTCACTTCAGTCGCTGGAAAATAATCCTGATGATGATGGCCACATATCAGTATTCATTTTCGAGTTTCTAAAGTGATGGATTGCTATCAGGATAATTAGTCATGATATTGTTTGGGATTGTTGGGTATACAAGTTGTTTTAGAAATTTCAAAAGGAAAATTATTTTGGTGAAAATAAGTGTTTGGAATTTGGAAATTTGATTTAATATACCAAGTGGTATGTGTAGTTATCATTTCAAAATGGTTTTGGAAATGAAAACCGGGCAATTGAATTCTAAGAAATTCTATTTAAATAATGTGGAAGGTTTAAATGAATCAACTATTGAACTTATAAAGTAAAGTTGATATTAATAAGAAGAAATTGGGAATTTTAATCCGGGAATTAAAATTTAGCTTAAGCAAATGAAAGTGAAGAAAATATATTTGAATTTAACCTAAGATAAGTTAGATAAAATTGAAATTGAAATTGAATTAAATTGGATATAAAATTGGAAGGTAAAATGATTGTAATTGTGAAATGAAAATTTATACCTTAAGATAGTAAGTGTTATATAGATAATCTGGAATTGTGGTTATAAGATGAAATGACTCAAATGAGTAATATAAGCTTTTAAGTAAATAAATAAGTTTTGAACTTATATATTGAGAAATAAAATTTAAAAGAACGGCAAGTAGCTAGATATAACTGAAGTTGAGTTGGAACAAAACTGAATTTAGATGAATTCAATCGAGTTATCAATAATATTGAATGGAATAAAATTCTTACATAAATAAATAAATGTAAACCAAGTATGTATTGAATTGAATTAAAATAGAATTGTTGTGAGTTGTAAACAAATCTAATTCAAGCATAAATTGAATGACCTTATTATAAATAAATTCAATAATGAATTGTTAATGTAAATTAAATTTAAGAATGGATAAAACAATAAACTAATCGAATAAACTAGTAAATAGTTGGGATTTGATTAAAGGAAAATCAAATCAAATATTTAAATGGAAGTTGATGGAATAGAATAAATTTAAGTTATTGGGTGGAACAAATTTGATGAAAATAAATAACTTAAGTAATTTGTGAGATGGTTATTTAAAATATTGGTTGTCGAGTTTAATAAAATGGTTTGAGAATTGGTTGGAAGTAATTGTAATAAGTGTCGAAACCATACATATGTGCTTACGAAAATATGTAATGCTATATAAGCGTAATGCTATAAACTTCTTATATATAGTGCTTATATATAATTATCTCTCTTGTCAAATTGCAAAAGCTCCTCCGTACAAACGAGACTCTGCCAAAAAATTTCAAAATTTTTGGGAGTTAGAAAAAAAATAGCAACAAAACGATGTCAAATTGGAAATTGAAATTATTTAGTGGATGAAACTAATTTAAAATAATGATAGGAATAAGTTATAAATGGAAGATAGTCAATAAAATTCAATATTAAGAGTTGAAGACAAATTGAATTTACATGGAATTGGAAATTCAGATTTAAAATAAGAGGATATAAAGGCTAAAGTGGTAGAGTAATAATATAAGAATATATATAATGCTTATATTAAACTTAAGAAATGAATGGTGAGATTCTTAAGTAAATTTGATATTGAGAAAATTATTCGAAGTGGATAGAAATCAAAATAATGTGGATTAAAGAAAATTGATATAGTTGATAATCAATGGATATAAATACATAGGATATACATATATTATTGTATTCGCATAACAATTTAATCCAGATTCGAGCACAGAATTTCGAGATAGTTATATCGATCCGAGTTAGAATTTTTCACTCGATTTTCGACGACAAACCATGGGTATGGACTTTGATTGATTCTGGAAATTCTCTATCATAGTTGTGGCTATGCAAGGAGAATGACAGTTTCTGATCAAAAAACCAGATCTGAGTCCGCACTAGGAAGTCGGGTGGATGATACTAGTTCGGAAGTGAAATTGTGTGATCGAGCGAGCGATCGAATTTGATATTGCATACGAATGGTATATGTACATCATACGGGCTTGATTGCATAGATATTGAAATTCTATAAGAAGTCAATAAACTTTGGAAAGACTTGGTGCTGTAGCTTACAAAGTTGAATTGCCAGAACAGATGTCTGGAATTCATTGTGTATTCCATATATCCCATCTAGGAATTTGTTCATGATTCATCATCAGTGTGGAACCAGTAGTCCAGGAAGACTTAGAAGTCGAGTCGAATTTGAATGTGGTCAGGAATCTAGTTAGATTGCTTATCAAGACGTGAGGCAACTCAGGAGTTAGGTAGTGAAGCTCGTCGTAGTGCAGTGGAGTGAGGATACCAGAGTTTGCTTATGGGAAACTCTGGATAATTTTAGGAAACCTTATCCGGATTTGTGTTTGGATAGCTAGTGATGTTTGTTAGGATAGACTGTTGGTTGTTTGTTAATATATGAATGATATCTATGTTTGAGTGGTTGGTATAACAACTTTTAATTTATCTTTCTTTTAAATTTCGGGGATGAAATTCTTTTAAGGAGGAGGAATGTAACGACCCTGGATTTTGGCCCGATTTATTTTAATAAATATTTGATTTAATTAAATAAAATGTGAACTGATCATATTAAAATGAATATGATTTTGGAAATATTTACCATTTGTTTATATAAATTTGTATTTTAAAAAGGAAGTTGATTTGGAACATTTAAAATTAAATCTCTTAATAATATTTATAATAAAATTTGTCTTATATAATTTAATTAAAATAGTTTACTTTGTTTACATCTGATAAATATACATATGAATAGTAATGCTTGAAATTTAAAATAAATCCCTTTATAATATTTATCTTATACCATTAAATTAAAATACTTTCTTTTGCTAACATTTGATAGAAATATCTATAGATGATAATGTTTAAAATTAGAAATCTAATTCTATAAATATAAAATATAAATATTAAATTTGAGTAAAACTTAAGGATACAATTTAAATAAAATACAAATACAAATAAATATAAGTATAAATGTGAGTAAATCATATTAACCATAATTTAAATATTGATAGTTAAGTATGAAATATAAATATAAATGTAAATAAACCATATGAACCTAATTTAAATATTTTCAGCTAAAATATAAATACAAATATAAATACAAACAAGAATTAAAGTGAAATCAAATACAGAATAAAATTTAAGAACAAAGTACATAGAATAGGATGAAAACAAGGAAAAACCATAAAACAAAATAAGCCAGGTAAACATTATTAAGTTAGAAGTGATACCAAACAAAAACAAACATAAATATGTAAACTATACAAATTAAATGCCTTCATTCAAAGCCAAATATTTACTTAGAAAAAAATATCTTCATAAACAAAGCTTCATTCACAAGCCATATGCATACCTGCAAAGTATATACCTTTATATAAATATCTATATATACAGCAAATCTCAATTATGATATGCAAACATATTACGCAACAATGCATTAATTACTACCAACTCAGGCTAATATTTGTCACTTCAAAATATATAGCAAATCTGGTTAAAATAAAGCAAGACATGGGAACAACATGTCCTGATAATACCTCCTTCATACTACAGTTATCTCATATATATGTATGCAGTTGCTTTTTAGTTCTAGTTCGTTCAACAAACATATAACAAAACCTGAGAAAAATAAAAAGAAGAAAAAGAAGAAAAACAAAACTCAAATCTTTATTCAAATCAAAAATAGGAATTCCAGACAGTTTCAAGTTTCAGACAATCAACATCAAATTTGTTCTTTGTTCAGAAATTGTGCAGGTGAGTAAACTTAATTTTTAAGAGTTTTAAAGTTAATTAAACAGTTCAATCTTCATTTATAAACTGTTTGTATATGCTTCAGTTTGCATATGTTTTGAGATGCTCTGTGTTCTCTGAAATTTGGTATAGGTTTCATATTTGAATCAAAACTCAAGATATTCTTATTTAAATCATTGATAAACTTTGATTTCTCAACAAACAAGATGCTAAACTTCAAATAAAGATTTTTAAAAGGTTGATTTAAATCATCTTCATCAAGCGCACCATTGTAATGTTGATGTTCAGTTAATTAAGTAATAATTGAAAATATTCGATTGTGCAAAATATTGATTCAAGATTATATATTGGATTCATACTGCAAGATGTGATTTTTAAAACAAAAATTAAGATTTATAGATTAATATTCAAAGAGTAGTTTGGGGTTGAACTAAAATTGCACTTCTTCCTATTTCAAGTGATCGATTCAATTTTAATTGATGAAACTTGAATTGAAGCATGTTTATCCATCCATGATCTCCGGAAAAATGTGAAAAAAAATATTTATTACGTGAATTAAGAAATCAAGGTCATTTTAGGGTTTATTTGATGTTTTGTTCATCACTGTAAACGCAACAAATTCATCGCCTATACGGGTTCGAGCTTCACGTGGTTCATGAGGGAGGAAGCGTATCGTGTCGTGGTGGTGTGGCTGGGATTCGAGCTCCTCTGATGGTCGGTGTGGCGTTCGCAAGGCATATTTGCCGAAGGTCATGTTTTACAGTTTTTTTATGGAAACGTAAATTTTTGATTTCGATCTTTTGAGGACGATCTGGGTTTGGATTTTATGTTATCGCATGATTTGGGATTTGCACGATGGGTTGACGTTCGCCAGTGACGAGTCGTGCCGCCGTGCACGTGTTCGGCGGCGGGTTCTCGTGTCTGTGTCGAGATTTTCTGCCTCGAGTCATGCACGCGTTTTTTGGTTGGGGGCTTCGGGTTTGAAGTCAAGTTTGAGCGTAGGTTTGAGCCTGATTTCTTTAGGTGTTGTCTTAAGTTAAAATTTAAACATAATGTAAATAAAAAATAAAAAAAGAGAAGGAGAGAAGAAGACGGGTGTGCGTACAGGAAAGGCACGGGTGACTTTGGGGGATAACTCGAAGTAGCGCACGATTTTTGAATAGGGGAGGTCTCGGGTTTTTAACAGGGAAGCTTCGGGGTTTATTTAATCTGCAGTTTTGTATTTTTTGTAAGGTAAGTGTTCTCAACCCAGTTTTTAGCATTTGTAACTAATTGATGGTTTAACGGTTAAGTCAAAAATTTAACACAAAACTTAATTATTCTAGGTAATACATTAACAATGTTCTAACACTTAGTTTATATTTTAATTTTGTAATTAATTTAAGTAAAAGTTAATTAACAAATTGAGTTGTAGTTAGTATTATAATTGACTTTAAATTTTAAAGGAGAAGATTGTTAAAATGTCAATTAAGTTGAATAATGATCATTTATTTATTAATTATATTAGAAAGAAATTTAGAATAACTCCTTTATAATTGTAATCAAAGATTGATAAACTAATGATTAAGTGATAAGTAATTTGTAAACAACTACTTAAGTTAATTAATGACTGATTAATAGCTAATTAATTAAGTAATTAAATTTAGAATTAAATAAATGATTAATTAAGAAATTAGCAGTTAACAAATAAGTAATTAAGTTTATTAATTAATAATTAAGTTATTAATTAATGATTAAAAGAATACCAAGGGTAAATAACTTGATTAAGAAAGTAATTAATTAAATAGTGTGAAATAAAATAATTAATTAATTAAATAATTAATATTCAATAATTTATTAAGGAATGATTAATTTACTTAAATAATTTGAAAAGAAATAAGTAATTAATTGTTGATTAATTAAAATAGGGTTAAGTGATTAACTCTCAGGTAATTAATTTAAATTAAATTAATTACAAATGAGAATTTAAGATGATTGCCTATAGATTGTTGTGTTGTGGCATATCTGATTTGTGATATTTATTTGATGATAATTTTGTGATATTCTGTGATATGTTGTGATATATTTATGATGATTGTGTATGAATTATCTGTGAAAAATGCTATGTGAATTATATCATTGAATTTAAACTGTTTAAGTTAATTAGACAACTTGGCCTTTAAAATGGCGTTTGGACTTCGATGAGACCGGGATCGGGTGTCAATTTGATATTCCGAAAACCACATCGATCCAATTTAAACGATAGGTCGTGACATATCAATTGGAGATCAAGATGGTGTTTTCAGAATGCAAGGGTTATCGTCGTTGACTCTGAGGGTGATTCCAAAATGAGTGTGACGAGATAATGTCTTTGGTTTCGTTCGAACCCGGAACGAACTTGTATGGATTGAATGCTTTCAGCACTTCGTCAGGCGGACAATGAGCATTCTAAGAGATATGTCCTGTGAAGGTAATCACAGCCTCAAGCCTCATCAACCGGGAATGACTAAAATAGGGAAGGTGCAGCAAGGTTAGGTGGGTCATGCCCAAGCAGGACAAGATATTCCCATGTCTAGATGTCCCTTTTTATTTCAGCTGTGTGGGCTGTTGCTAGCTACAACCGCGGGGTTTATCTTGTTCCGGACTGTTCAGTAAGGAATGTTTCCGGCCTTATGTTGTAGGGGGTCGGGAGTAATCCTCGGTACGGTGATCTGGGCCCCATACTGTGACGGGCGATACCCCAGTAGCCCTGCCATTGTTGGAAATCCATTTTCCCTACGAGACCCTACGGTTTTGATTTGTATTACCCACTTTTGTGGCTAGTAGGTGGAATTTAATAGATGTAACAATTTTGGCTATTTTCTATTTACTTGAAAACCCTAGACGCTACTATAATATCACTGGATTTCCTAGAAAATGTTTTGGTTAGCGTAAGGTAAAAACTTAACCGTATTTATTTGTGGGGAGTCTTACGTGATACCTTTATTTTCAAATGTTTTTCAAAGTTAAACAACTTTAAACCGTTTACTCATACCAGACCCATGTCTGACCCGGAGTTTATATTTTATTTTTCATAAATTCTTGGGTACTCAAATTTTTATGAGTAGTAGGTTTTGGACTTAGGTTTCTGGAGGAGCTTGGAGCTGGAGTTTCCAGACGTGTGTGTGTGTGTATATGTGTGTGTATATATATATGTATGTATGTATGTATTGAGTTCCACCGTGTTAGTTGATGTATACTGTATCTCTGATGTATATAGTGACAGATGTATATATGACTGTCATGTGTATTGATATTGTATAACCCTGATGTAGGTAAAACTATGTGATATAGATGTGATATATTATATTTTGTTCCATTCTGCTATGAGATTCTGATGTTGTTGTTCTTTCTTTCTCTTCTTTTCTATTTCTATCCCTTTCTTTTCTTAATGATGATACGTCTTTCTGGTAGTAGAAGGGCGGGTCGTCAAATATCCCTTAGCAACTAATTTGTCTTTAAACTTGTCAATGGATCCATTTGTATTCAACTTTTTCTTGAATATCCATTTACATCCTATAGGTTTAGCACCAGGAGGTAAATCAGTTAAAACCCAAGTTTAGTTTAACAGTATGGAATTCATTTCATCATTGATAGCTTATTTCCAGAAATTGATATCTCTGGAACTCATAGCCTCAGAATAATTTTTGGGATCGTCATCGACGTTCATTACATATTTAGTCACATTAAGGACTTCGTCCTTACTGCCTTCTGCAAGATATGTAATGAAGTCAGGACCGTAGTCCTTCTCTATTCTTGCTCTTTTACTTCTTCGTTGTTCAATACTATTATCTGGTACTGACACTTTCTTGCTATTTTGAGCAGGAGCATAAACATCATCATTGATATCATTAGTCATACTAGGTTCTGGACTAAATGATCTCAATGGGATCTCAACAGTTTGATTTTCAAAAAATTCTACATCTACAGATTCTATAACTTCTTGGGTGTCAAGAATAAGGAATCTATAAGTTATACTATTAAGTGAATATCCTATGAAAATACATTTAAATGCTCTATTTCCTAACTTTGGTCGTTTAGGGTTTGGTTTCTAACATATGCTAAGCAACCCGAAACGTTAAGTCTAGTTAGGTTAGGTTTCCTATTAAACCATAATTCATAAGGGGAAATATTATTCTTTTTAAGTGGTACTCTATTTAAAATATAACATGCAGATAACATAGCATCACCCCATAGGTTATAAGGTAAATTAGAACTTATGAGCATGGCATTAACCATTTCTACTAAAGTTCTATTTTTCCTTTCAGCAACACCATTTTGTTGTGGTGTATATGAGGCAGTACATTGGTGAACTATACCTTGTTGTTTACAAAACAAGGTGAATTCATTTGAGAAATATTCACCACCACGATCTGAATGTAATATTTCAATTTTAACTCCTAATTGTGTTTCGACCTTTGCTTTGTAAATTTTGAATTTATCAAAAGGCTCATCTTTAGTTTTCATTAGATATACATATGAATATCTAGTATAATCATCAATGAATTTTATAAGTATTGGTTACTACCATAGGTGATATGACTTGTTAAGTCACCCACATTACTATATACCAAATCAAGCAAACCAATTTTCCTTTCTACAGATTTGAAGGATTTCCGGTGTATTTTTGCTTGAACACATATTTCACATTTTGAGATGGTATCGAAATCACAATCAAAAATTAATCCTAATTTATTCATATTTCTAATGGATTTATAATTACCATGTCCTAATCTACCATGCCATAAATTAATAGAATCAACAATATAAACAGAAGATTTCTTTATTAGATTCAACTTAATCATGCCGTTACAAGAGTATCCCTGTCCAATGAATTTACCATTCTTAGACAACACTAGCTTATCAGATTTATACACCATCTTGAATCCTCCTTTGTTAAGAAGGTATCCAGAGACCAAATTCCTAAACATATCAGGTACATAAAATACATTGACTAATGCAAGAACTTTTCCAGAGGTGAGAGGAAGTTCTATAGTGCCTTTTCCCAGAACTTTGCTTGGAACTTTATTTTCTCCAGTAACTTCATTGGCTTCTCCTTTATTTTCTTCGTAACTCTTGAAAAGATAACGATCTTTGCAAATGTGAATGGTTGCTCCAGTACTGAACCACCAATCATTATCATTGCCACTAACGGAGTTCGCCTCTTGCACTACAGCCACAAGCATGTCTTCGACCACATTCACTTTTTGTTGTTTCTTCCACAGACGGCAATTTCGGGCATAGTGGCCGGGCTTGTTACAAAAATAACAAGCACCTTTCTTTTTGTTGTTGGTTTTGGAATGATTTTTCTTCTTAAACCATGTCTCATTCTTTGGCTTTAATTTATAAGTAATTTCAACATTATTTGCCTTAGAATGGGACTCAGTTTGCGGATTATCATGCGTTTACGAGAGTCTTCTTCAATACGAAGATGGTGCTGCAAATCGTCTAAATTATAATCCATTTTCCTGTGCTTCATCTTTTTCTTATAATCATTCCAACTATGCGGAAGTCTAGAAATTATAACTCCAACAACAAAAGATTCAGGGAGATCAATTCCAGCATCTTTGTGTTGATTCACCAACAGTAAGATTTCGCTTACTTGTCCAATTATGGACCTATTGGTGACCATTTTGAAATCTATAAAATTGAAAATAAGAAACTTTTTATTACTTGCCTCGGATATGCGGTACTTATTCTCCGGTGCAGTTCAGAGTGTCATAGCTGTTTCGAAGGTCCTATGAACATTGTAGACTGGGGTAGATAGCGCATTCAGAATATGACCTCTGCATAGGAAATCGTCCTCTTTGTGCTTTGCACGTTTAGCCTTTAGAACAACATCATCTTTATCAGTTTTCCTCGGGATTTCTTCCAGGTCATTTTCCAAAATGTAGAACAACTTGGCGGTGAGCAGGAAAAATTTCACTGTCTCTTGCCAACGAGTGAAATTATCGCCATCAAAACGCTCCAATCGAGCTAGATGCTGATTCATAACTTGTAGAGCACTCGAACCTTCCATGGCTGAAGAATAATGTCTGAAATTTGTTGGGGAATTTTGCAGTTCGAGGCGAATTTGATGGTGATTGTGATGAAGATAATGTTGTACTTCCGACTTCAAGGATCTATGGAATAGATTCTTTCAGACAATAGTTCAACCCACAGGTACAAACGGGTTATCGAACTATCAACTTTCAGGATTCAATGAAGCTCTATAACAGCATAATCGGATTCAAAGTTTGTACGATTTTGATCCGACCAAGAATACTTTAGAACGGTTTCTGATGATGCAATTTGTAGAGAAAGAGATTAGGAGAAGAAGAAGAAACAAATCTGCAACGATCCAGCGTTGCAACACCTTCAGATGTTACAAAATATAGAGTAAATCGAAGTGCAGCGATTAGTAACACTTCGTTGGCGTCGCAGATCTGTGCAAGAAGAAGAAGAAGAGCGCAAATAAGAAAACTGTTTGAAACATGTTCTGGGCGTTGCTATTTATACTGGTGGAGAGGTGTCTATTCGCCAAGCGTCACAAACGTTTGCAACGGTCGCGTCTATTCATTTTGTAACGGTTCACAACTATTACAAATGGTCACGTCCATTCATTTTGTAAAGTTTCGGAAAACATTACAAATTTCCCGCCATCGGTTCAAATTTAGAATTTTCGGTTCTGCGTCCTTAACGGGCTGAAATCTGGCCCGTTACTGTTAATATATGATCCAAAAATATTTTTCGATCCTAATCCAAAACCCAAAACCGTACCCGACTCGGCCCGGTTCGGTCGGACGGACGGTGGCGGCGTGCGTGTGGTGTTGCATGACTTCTCTCCTCACAACAAAGCAAATATGTGAGAGCCCCAAGGCCCCAACATCCACGTGAGAAAGCTAAATATATACAAATATTTTCTTTGATTTTCTACAATGTGGGACTTTCTTTTCTTCTTCTTTCTTTATTTCTACTCTTCCAAATCAAAAAACCCAAAGCCCATAGCTATTTTAAAATTTACAACGTATCATTTTTTTCGGATATGGTTGCGGATGAATTTTAGATTTTTCGGATGTTCATTCACTAGCTTAGTAAAGAAAGCGATGAAGATAGCTGTATAGAATACTGGCATGCTATCGAAAGGGTTATGAGATACCTGAAATGAACAATAAACCTTGTGTTACATTATGAAAATTTTCCAACTGTCCTTGAAGGATACATCGATTCCGACTGGAATACATTATCTGATGGTTCGAAAGCAACCGGTGGCTATATCTTTAGCATTGCTGGTGGAGCCATTTCATGAGAATCTAAGAAACAGACTATTTTGGCTCGGTTCACTATGGAGTTTGAGATTACTAGTGGAGCCGTTTCTTGAGAATATAAGAAACAGACTATTTTGTCTCGGTCTACTATGGAGTTTAAGATGATAGCACTAGCCACAGCTAGTAAAGAAGTAGACTACTTAAGAAATCTGCCAGCTGAGATTCCTTTATAGGAAAAACCGATACCAGCTGTGTTGATCCATTGCAATAGTACCGTGCCTATCATAAAAGTACAGAATCATTATTACAACGGTAAGAGATGACAGATACATCGTAAGCATAGCATCGTTAGAGATCTATTCTTCAGGAGCTTTTAGAGTGGATCACATATGCTGTGATGAGAATTTGGCCGATCCTTTGACGAAAGGACTGGTTAGAGCGAAAGTCCTTATAGCATCTAAAAGAATGTGACTATTTCCCTTAGTTGTTGAGTCACGCAGAATGGTAACCCACCCTAATGATTGGAGATCTCAAGAACTAGGTTCAATGGATAAGAACAGGTTGTGAAGTGATATGAGTTGCACATGCTATTTTTATATAGTTAGAAGCATGTATTCCTGAAGTGATTAGATGATGAGTTAATAAAAACTCTTAATGAGATCTATACTCTATATAGAGTGGAGTACCGCCTTCATGAGCACTCTTGATAGAGTCACCTATGTGGATGCAGAAATGTGGTCGTTTCTATGGAATTTTGGGCAAAATTCTTATAGCATTCACTGAACTGAGATGATATGCATGACCATAAATGCATGGGCTTATTTGATTGCATTCTAGAAAGTTTATATGTGGTTTGATGTCGAGAATAGAGTTCAAAGCTATGTGTCACTCTAGTAAAAACTAAATTTTATTCACTATGCAACGCTTTAAGTCGAAAGACACTTTTGCTTATGCACAATCTTATGTTCTCAGAAACTGCTCGAAAAATATTTTTAAAAATTCAAGTAGGGAATTGTTGGAAATTGTGCTTATGAATTGTTTAAAAATTAAATACCTTGGAATAAGTGCATTTATTGCTTGAGTCCCACACCATAGGGATCAGGGATCATTGAAAGATACACATTTAAATATGAGTTTCTTATCTCCCACATTGGGCCCTTTGGGCACTCAAATGTTGCTTTTGTGTTGAGGAGGGAGCGCATGCATGACCATCACACGTACGCCCCGACCCGACCCGGGCCAGGCTCGTGGTGTAGCACTTATATTTTTGGACAAAATTTGTTAGGCGTTTTTCTGACTGTTATTTTATTTGAAACTGTACAATTATAGATTCGAATTTTTAACCATCGTCACCCTACTATTCAATACTACGTTCGACTTGGTATTCCGTCTATTCAGTTAGTTTATAGACGAAATCAAAAGAGAATGATATTTTTTACCTTTGTGAAAACCTAAACCTATCTTCATCTCCATGAAATTCTTAAATTATAAGACGAGCAGTCATTTTTGAGTGCAACTGCGTCGGTTTCGTCTGTGCAAGCAAATCGTTATCGAACTAGAGACTGTTTTATCCTAAAGCCGGCGGCGTTGGTTAGACTGCTTTGCACCACTGAGTAGAATGCCAAAACGTCTTCAAGACAGTGATCAAGTACACGACTGAGCCGAAGATCATTTGTCTACAATATAATATGATGATCAAGAGGATGAAAATTTGATCTTCACTACAAAGTTGATATAATTTATCATAGCTTCGAAAATGGTAACAGTTGGAATAAACTTTATGTCATTGTATTATATTTATATTTACACATATTTTGATAGTGATTTGAAGTTTGAAAATGGTTAATTAATCCGTTAATTTATTGATATTAAAGAGAGCTAATGTGAAGGAATCAACTCTTCAACACTGTCAATCAATTCCTTAATTTATTGATAGTAAGAGAATTAACATGAAGGAACCATTTTTTAACATTGATAAACAGTTCTCTATTTTATTGATATTAAGGAGAACTAATTAGTGTGAATATATTAATTCTTTTTAATATTCTTTTAAGCGTGCTGAGCACCTAAAGGCGATCAGTATTGGAAGTGATAGCTAGGAAGATGTTTGATGAGTACATCTGCTAGCTGATCAGTATAAGAGACATGAGAAACTCTAATACAACTCCCTTGAAATTTTTTTCGAATAAAATGAAAATCAAGAGCAACACGTTTCATGCGAGAATTGAAAGTTGGATTTGAACATAGATTCGTTACACCAACCTTGTCGTAGTAGATAACCGGTTGTTGGGTAAACTAACATATAGCTTTGTGAGTAAAGAGCACATCAAACTTGCATCGAAAAATAAGCCAGAATTAGCTAAAATTAGATACAATTTTTTTTACTAAACATACACCGTGCGTATTACAAAACCATTATTACTTTGGGATAAAACAAAATACTAATCTCGTTCGTACACTTTTCCTCTTTCATGCATTAATCAAGCTAAAATTCATATTTTTTATAAATTCACTTTTGTATATTTCAGTTTTCAAATTCCAATACCTTAAATATAATTCAAATTTATTTAATTTTTTACATATAGCGATTCAAATTAAATTTTGATAGTTCAATTTTAATCTATTTAAATTTCGATTAAATTTAAACTTAGACTAATTAAGTAAGAGTTAGAGAAGAATTTAGTACTCTACGAATGTTAATAATTTCGGTAATGAATTTTAAAATTTAATATCTTTTATATTTAAATTTTTAGTGAAAAATGTTAAAATTTATTACGAATGAATATAAGTTGAAACTGCATAGGCAGAATTTGATACGTGAAAGTAAATGAAATTTAATTCAACTGATGATGTATAGAAACTTTAATTACTTATGAAAGAAATTATATCGATTATATTATGAATTTATTATTCTCTAATTCTTATTTTTATCTTTTATTAAATAGGAGCACTTTTTTCTAACATTTTATTCAAATTTATATCGTGTAGGCAAAACCATTAGTGGTGTATAAATAGAATTTTTCAAATATAAATAAGTAAATATAAGAATCTACAAAGATTGATAAATTATATTTGGTTACGTAAACAAGTGCAAACAAATTTTTGAAAAGTTGCATTGATACATATGAAACTATCTGGTATATAACTTATCTTAATTGTTATGATCGTGTAAAATATGCTCACAATGAAATTTGGTTGATATATATTAGATAGTGAAATTAAGGAACGATAAAAGATTTTTTGGTCGCATATACGTTTTAAATATAGGAATTATTTAAATAGGTATTAAGAAACAAAATTTTCTCGAGGACACTATAAAGTAAGAAAATTAAATATACAATTCAAATAAAGAATAATAAATTATTTATATTATACTTTAATAAGATTACATCTATGGTATTCTATTTAATTTATAATGAGAATATGAATTGTAACGCATGGAGCCATGCAATTTTTTTTGTTCATTTAGGTAGGCTTGAAGAATCTTTGATTAAACCAAATAAACTAATCTAACCAATTTTTTCGATCGGTTTGTTTTGGTTTTGAAACTATGTTGGTGTATAATCGATGCGAAAATATTTTAGTTTGGTTCGCGATTTAACCAAATTAACTAAATTTTTATTATATTTTCAAAATTACTAATGCTATAATAATAATTTAGATTAATTCACTACGACAAAATGATCTTATTACAATTTTTTCTTATGAAATTCGTTAACTGACGGTTGTAATACTATTTTTTTACTATTTTTTACCGTTAGTTGTAATAAAGTTGTTTTTAACAACTGTTTGTATATTGCGGTTGTAGTATATTTCTTTAACACTTACTTTACATGACTGTTGTAAATATTAATGTATAACAACCTTAATTTATAATTGTCTTTATCTTTCAAGGAAATGTTGTTAATAACCGATGAAAAGTCTGAGTAGACATAACGGTATTAGTGACCATTAATAAATAATTTATAATTAACAACCAATAACTAATACCTACTTAATAATTTATAAACGGCAAATTATAATTAATAATTACAAATGTCAACTTATATAGGCTATTACTTATAATTTATTATAATTAATTATTATAAACGAGCGTTACGGCATGCGCTTCATGCGTGATGAAGACACCCGAATTGTTTTTCTACCAATTGTATTTGTTTAATACGTTCAAAAGAAAATGATTTCCATAAATGTTTATCTATATTTTTGTGTTAAATCATACGTAGTTAATCTGAATTTTTATTTATAAGTTGCAATTCTATTTTTTTCGTTTAAATTTTTATTTATATTATTAATAATATAAAAATGAACTTGTAAAGTAATTTATTCGTTAGATCCCATTTTTAGGAAATATAAAATTTGGTAAATATTTGTAGAGGAAATTTTGAATCTGTAGTGGAAGCTTAATTGTCAGATCCCATGTTTAAGTCATGCTAAATCTTAATAGTAATACCTGTAGAGAGACATTTTTGGTATTGCATGCTCACACAAAAAGAGTGCGACGACAAATATACGACAACTATTAATAATGAAATAGATATAAGTATATTTTTGAAACTTCGCGCTCGGACCAAAAAATTGTGCTTTACACGTGAATTGTTTTTTTATTAATTGTATATGTTTAACATGTTCAAAAAATTTATTTGTTGCTAGTTTGAATTTTGTTCTTCTGATTATTTTCTAGTTGCAACATCTATATTGGTGATAGCTTGAATTTTTGTTTCTATTAATTTGTAAAAGAAGTTAATTTGTTAGATCTTATTTTAAGTGGTATTAAGATTGGTAATATTTGAAAAGAGAAGTTTACTACTGTAATTGAAAATTTGTGGCTTCTGCACCTATTAGTAGAGCAAATGACACTGAGGATGTGGTCAAATGACATTGAAGATGTGATTAACCCCTTGGTGACAGCACCTAATATTACTACTGCATTATCCATGCTTATTCGTATTTTCGCCTCCGAGCCAAAGTTCTAGATATGGGAACAATTTCAGGTTGAGTGGTTTTATTTGTTTAATTGGTTCGATTTACATCTATCTGTAAACTCCAATGCATACCCAATATAGTTCCGCCTATAAACCCAAATCGATTTGCTGAGTTGGTTATTAGATGCTTAATATAGCTTGCAAGTAGATTTACTATATTTATTTGTAGACAGTAGCAAACAGATAAGCAAATCAATATAGCCTGCAGATCGATTTACTGATTTGCTTCTGCCTGTATATTCGTATGCATCGGCATAAAGGTTCTTGTTGTTTTCTTTCCTTATTATACAAAGTGCACGGATATGTGCTTGTGAAGTTCCCTGTATCTCAAATTTTGGTTGATTTTTTATGCATTTTGAATGGTATTGTGGTACAATAATTGGAAATGACCAAATATGATCGTTTAATTCTACATGTCAATTGTGTCGAAAGTTACTATCATATTTCCAACTTTGATGTGTTTTAAGTAAAAATTGTACAACATAGCCTAACCAGAAAACATGAAATTGATGCAAAAGTGCGAACAATATGAGTGTTAACTTTATCTACAACTTTGCTGGTCCCTCAATGGAAGCCTAACCAGACACACAACCCATCAAGAAAGCGGTGCACCCAATGTGGCTGCATAAAAAAAATGGTTCGTTGGCTCGATGTTCCTTGTACTGGCCACTCTTGCATGGGCCTTTCTCTTTGTCCTACAAGTATGTCTTACTGTTTCAGCAGTAAAAAACACACAGTATATGCAGAATCAAAAACATATAACATATATAAGTATGTCTTGTGAGTAAGTGAAATTTTTGTTTATGCAAGTATTCTCTTTGTTTTTATTTTGTTTATTTGCTTTTATTTTGTTTATGCTATATCATTTGCGATACTGCCTTGACTGTTTTCCAAAACAAATTCCATACGGGTCATGTGGCGAGCCATGTCCCATAAGAACAACTAACATAGAAGCGAATCGAGGGAGGAAGTTCTTTTCATGCCAAAGTCGCAACTGCAGTGTTAACGCTCAAATTTAAACGCTAACACCCTGGTGTATAAGATGTGATTGTGAAAGCACCACCCGTTCGTACGGGAAACAGAAATAAGCAGAAAGTATGCAGAAAAACAGTAAGAGACACAGTATTTATAGTGGTTCGGCTTATAATCCAGCCTACGTCCACTTTAATCTTTTTATCACTAGTTTGATTACAATCCTTTACAAGATCTTTCAATTACAACACACTTCAAGTGATAGGATATGTAAAACAAGTAGCTCAAGCTTTGATGTTGACAATCATCTTCAAATCCATGGTGAATGTGGATGATTCCTTCATGGAGTTCCTTTAGAAGTTTGTTGGATCTAAAAAGCTTTGAAGTAGTCTGGAATTCGGCAGAGTAATGGCGCTTGAAGAGAATGAGCCAAAAGTCCTTCGCATGTTGGAGATGGTTGCATATTTATAGAGAGTTCTGGGCGAAAAAAGTGCCAAGTCCTAACTCGTGGCCGACTTAAGATAAGTCGTGTTCGACTTAAGGTAAGTCGTCCCCGAGTCACTGAGCTGAGTCTATGGCAGTTCGCCTTTTTTGAACCCATCCCTAAGTTCTAAGTCATGTATGAGTTATCTGGCTGCAATTGCTAATTTCCTTTCTTTAGTCGTATACGACTCTTTCTATGCCGTAAGTCGTAGTCGACTTAACTAATTGCAACTGGTTTAAAGCAAGTCTTAACTCGTAGACGAGTTAAGAGATGTGTCTTTAGGTCGTATCCTCTTTAAGTCGTAAGGGTCTTAAGTCGTACAAACTGCAGTTATCATTAAGTCGTAGGCCATCCATTTCGTTAAGGCGTGAGCCGCTTATCTCGTAAGCCTATTATCTCGGGTTCCTGTTTATCTCGTAGAGGCTTAACTCGTGGATGATCTTAACTCGTACACTTGCTAATTTGCAGATCTGCTAATCTCGTAAAGGCTTACCTCGCAAGTAGCTTAACTCGGGTACTCCTTAACTCGTAGGCCGCTTATCTCGTAAGCTTGCCAACTCGTAGAGGTCTTTAAGTCGTAGGAAGTTACTGACTCATGTATCCTTTAACTCGTACATGCCTTGAGTCGTACATGCCTTAACTCGTGGACCTGTTAACTCGTGAACGAGTTAGGGTTAACATTTGCCCCTCGAAGCACACGCTTAAATCGTAAGTCGTGTGCTTCGACTTATCATAACTCGGTCATGTCGTTTCAAATCCCAACCTTTCTAGATATAAAAGCCTGAGTCGTCCTTCTTCTCATCACTTAACCTTTTAAACCGTTTTCTGCCATTAACGCATCTTCAAGCTCTCCGAGGCGATTTCGACCCGATTCATCTCCGATTCTTTCTAGCATCAAACAATCGTAAGCGATCTTGCTTCAAACTTCGACCGTTAACCATTGTTACTTTATGTATTCAGTTCTTCGTTTCTGGCCTGCCCCTTCAAACCCTACGAGTTCTGCCAAATCGATCACTGATGAATTCAAACTTGTTTGGCTTGACTTATGGCGATTTGTGATTTGAGGCGACCTGTAATGTGATAGATTTAGGTCGTTGTTTATTGTGAGGTTATTAGGTTTTCGGGTTGGGAATTGGAGAGGAAGGCAGGTTGGTTGAGAAATTTGACTGAATAGAGTGAAGAATTGTCTCATATACAACCCAGAGATTCTCCATGCGACCTAGCGAATTCCATGAATCGTAGCCGAGATAAGACTTCAAGGATTTCCAGTTGATTTGCATCATAGCCTTTTTCTTGTTCCTCGAGTTACGACTTAGGACTTAGGGGATTACCAGCTTGATGTGTTGACGACTTAGGATAGGAACGACTCATCCCTTGAGTCGGTTACGACTTAGTACTTGAGTCGGTTTTGACTTAGTACTTGAGTCCGATACGACTTAGCACTTGTGTTTTTTAGGATCTGCTTAAACCTTGAATTGTTGCAGTGATGTTGAACTGTTGAACTTTGATGCCTTCTTTTACAAATTACTTTGACTCGCAAGCTAACAACCTGTCCAATACAACATTTACAGAAAAACCGGGGCGAATATACTGCCATTGATCGCCCTCTTCGAATGACAGATTAGCTAATAACAGTCATTAAACTTAAACAGATTGTGTGAATGAAGTGCTCAACTTATTAACTTCAAGTAAAATACTAAAGCAATACTGAAACAGTCAATTAAAATTGACCAGCTCGCATTAATATTATACTTGAACTAAAGACTAACAAGTTCTGAAATTTTTGTAATCGATCAATCGTCGACTAGTCTTATTTCAGTTATATTTACTTGTTATTTTTTATTAGTTTTTTGCACAACACTTCACACTTTTTTAGGAAACGTGCACCTTCATATTTGAATATCCAGTTGTTTGTGTAGAATGACTTCTCAGGAAGGTGATGCAACAGTTCGGACTGGAGAGGTAACTGTTCTTCCGGCTCCACTGGTTAATCCTCCCGAAAGAGCTCCTACTTCACTATCATACAAAGTTTTTCGCCAGTTGTGTGTTCAGTTTGGTATCGTTGAATCAGATGCCATTCTTCCCGAAAGAAATAACACTGCCGATATAGCTCCTTCTGGCTTTGTGACAATTAACCGGCAAATGTGCCTAAGTGGAGGCATTCCTCCTTTCAACGACTTTTTCCAACAACTTCTCCGTCAACTGGCCATTGCTCCATCCCAGCTACACCCCAATGGCTATGCCATTCTAATGGGGTTGTGTGTGCTTTTTAGGAGAACACTTGATCGACTTCCAAGCTTTGGTGAAGTTTGTTATCTATGCTCTTTTACTCGGACTAAGGATCATCCTTCCATTACTGTTGTGAGGAGCGCCCGAAACCGCAAACTGATTGTTGGCCTCCCTGATACTGCTCACGGGTTTTTAACCCAATTCTTCTATGTTCGTTGCCCTCCGGGGTTTTATGGTGTGTGGAGAGTTGGAAGTAAGGGCGTTCAGCTTTATTCCTGACACATGTTTTCCTTATAAAATCTTTTCATAGCCTGAGTAGTTAGATGTTAATTTCCCTTTTTACTTTTCAGCGCTTCCACCTCCTTCTAGAGACCCAGGCTATAAGCAAATTTTTGAAAGATTGAATGCTGTGCCAGTAGAAGAGAGGAGTATAAAGTTTTTGCTGAGAGATGACTTTTTACATCAATACGGGCTTCTTCACTCTTCTCGCTATACTCAGCCTCGTGAGGCCCCGACTGAAGTTCCCGATTCCCCGACTGAAGCATCGGATGCCCCCGTTACTATCGAACAACCCTCATCAAAAGAGTCTAACATCGAAGCTTCATTGGTGAAATGTTCCACCCCTACCGACATTATGGGGTCATCTAGTAAGACGGCACTTGCCCCGATTGAGGAAGAAGAAGAACCTTCACAGCCTCTCGGGGGATTAGCTGATGTAGGAACTGAGAAAACAAGTCTCACCGAGCATGATGGTGACGATGTTTATGATGGGTTGAGCGACATAATAGTGACCTCACAGGAGCTTTTTAGAGATGACGTGTCTAAAACTATCTCTCCTATAATTGAGGCGACGTCCCTTCTTCGACTAACACCAACACAAACACCAACTCCTCATACCCAAGCTATCATCACCTCTACACCAATGAGTGGTTTGTAGCTTAATGCGCGTAGCTTGCACATCACACAACACTTAGGATTTTTTGGCATTTGTTCATATTTAACTTCTTTTCTCCGGAAGTTTCTAAGACTTGCTATTTTTGCCTTTTCAGATTCCTCTATGGGGCGCAGCGGCAGCGGTTCTTATTACAAAGACTTTCGACGCTATGGAGGGCGTGGCAGCTATGATTACAAGCAATACTATACCGATCCCAGAGAGACCAATGAACAGAGAGCTGCGCGAAAAGCTGAAGAGAGGAGAAGGTATGAAGAACGTCATGAGGGAGAGGGCACGCGACATGAATCCTTCCCAAGGGATGATGATTCCCATAAACGTAAAACGCACGATGATAGGGGGAAGAGCCATATTGAGGATTCGAGAAAGCGGACCAAACTTGGCGAGGAGCACGTGCCCGTGACATCTGAGAGACCTGGCGCCTCAGTTTCTATTGACATCCCTTCCAAATCTCCTGCTCTTGAAGGAAGTGCCATCCAAACACTTCTCAACAGGCCTTCATACCATGTTGAAAGGGGCCCCCCGACCTTGCAGAGCCGATTCCCGAACTGGTGTTTGAGGGGGGTACGCTTCGACCTTGATTTGGTCCCCATCGACAAAGAAGCTATGTACAGAAATCTCGATGCTGTCAAGCTTGATATCGATAGAATGTCTGGATGGCAAAAGCTGGTTGATGAACTTCAAAGAGTTAATCGGGCTAACATCGAGGCAATGCTGACCATGGAAAATGACAAATCAGAATGGCAGAAGATTCTTGATCAACACAACGCTGAGATGAAGGAGATAGCCGAATACAATGAAAAACTCGAAGCTGAAGTAAAGCAGCTCAAAGATGATCTTGCCTCTTCTACTAATACTTACACCCAAAGAGAAGAGGTATTGCAAAAACAAGTGCGAGATGCGCACGCCAGCCAGAGGGACGCTGAAGCTAAAGCTGAGAGGTTAGAACAAGCTGTAGAGAACCACCGCACTGATGTCACCCAGTTGCAGAATAAACTGAGCGCCCGGGACATGGAGATTGAAGCGCTAAAAGCCCAACTTGCTCAGACCGAAAAAGATCGAGATGAGGCCATGGCTGGCAAAATTGCAGCCGAAGAAACTGCTCAGACCATGGAAACCGATATCAATTCGACTTTATTCGATTTTTATTTACACTGTGTCTTGGGACGCGGCAGCCTCTCTTTTCTTGGTCCTAAGTATGAAATCACCCTGGCCGAGGTGTGGGAAGCTGCTCTTAACATGCTTAAAGACGCCGGGTATGGCGATGAAGATTTTGAGGCGCGTTACCTGGATGAGGAAGCTCGCGCTGCTCTTGCGAAAGGGCGAGAACAACTTGCCAGGATGAGAACTGGAATGGCGGAAGAGGAACGTTCTGGAAAGGAATTAACGCTTACTTCCTCTGTCCAACCTCCAGTTTCTCCTGTGGTTGACATCACGGGTTCTAGCTCCTATACTCCGCCTGCAACTAAGACAGTAACTGAAACTACAAGTGCACAAGGCGGGGATGAAGGTGGTGAAAGCAACGAAGCACAGCGATATGAAATCAGCCTCAGAGATCCAACTGCCCCAGGTAAACTTGACACCGGACCAGCCCAAGTGGTGAACTGCTCGTTCGCTCCTTGTGAACTTGACGATCTTCTTGATTATTTTTCAAATGTCAATGAATTCCCGACTTTTGATTATTCCTCAAATGTCAATGAATTCCCGACTTTTGACGAGCCGTCATCCCCTCTCTTTTCGAAAGATACTGATATTTTAAGTTTTTTCTCCTTTGTAGAGAAAGCACCGAGTCAAACTCAAGCTTCTTCTCCCCCGGTGATCCTTCCTCCATCTCTTCAAGTGGCGCCTCCTTCTGCCTCGCAACCTGGGTCACAAGAAGAACAAATAGAGGCTCTTCACGGCTTGGATGATCCCATTGCTTCACAAGAGCAGAAAGATGAAAGGCCTGAGGGAGATGACACATCTTCAGAGCGAACTCCCTCTGACGAGATTGTTCTATCTAAACTTGTCACTCCCGGGAGTGAGTCTTCCTCAAAAAGAAGAAAAAAGAAGCGTGGGACACCAAAGAGGAGGGGGAAGATAGTCACCACCACTGAAGAGGAGCTGAAAGCTGGACCGGTTGCGCCTTCCTCTCCCACTTCCCTTATGCCCACCGACCGCCCTGATAAGCTGATCATTCGGCCGGGTAAAGGGTCTAAAGGCAGCAAAAAGAAGTGAAGATCTTCAGTTTCTAGTTTTTTGTGTTTTGCATGTACTGGCCGAGAATTGTGCGGGTACCGGCCCCCGCTTTTCTTTATTTTGAAACCTGTACCTGCATTGTAATTGAATAAAATGATTCCTCGTTTGTACAAACTTTTGTTTGAATTAAAGAATACATTTGTTATTCGTTTTGGCATGAGTTTATTTGATATTGCAGCGAGCTTATGGTATGTTACTTGAGCGTTACCTTTTGCTGGTTTAGTTATACCATATCGTGTGTAATTATACTATATTGCCCCCATTCCATAAGTATGCTGCAATATTCTATACCTCGAGGGGACTTGCACTCTTATTTGCTAAAGAATAATTATTTTATTTTTATTTTAAAAAGAATTCTTGTAGAGTGCAACCCCCTTCATATGAGTTTCTACGCGCTTTGTCCTTTGAAGAAATCACTTCTTTCTTTTTTGCTTAAGTACATTTTCTTTTTTTACCGAGTGATTTCTTTTATGTAGCAAAGCGGACCTCTGAAGGGTACTTTAACTCCTTTTCTCTTCTTCTTCTTCCTTCTTTTTTTTTTTTTTTTAAAAGAAGATCATTTTCCAGAATAGGTAAATTACTCTTCCTTTGTGAGTTAAAGCATGCCCCTGATGAGGATTTTTCTTTTTTATATATGGAAAGTTGTACCTCTACGGAGGGATTTTTTCACGTTTCAACACTTGGAAGTTTTATTTCAATCTCGGCGAAACGTGTACCTCCAAAGAGTTTTGCCTTAGAAAGCTTTTCCACGTTTCAACACTTGGAAGTTTTATTTCAATCTCGGCGAAACGTGGGCTTCCGAAGAGGTCTTTCTTCTTGATTGTGCCTCCGAAGAGGTCCTTATTTTGCTTGTCTTTCAACTCCGGTGAAGTGAAATTCCGAAGAGCGGCTGTTACACTTCAACTCCTGGTGAAATATGCCTCCGAAGAGGTCTTTATTTTATTTGCATTTCAACTTTGGTGAAGTGAAACTCCGAAGAGCAACTACTTCGACTCCTGGTGAAATGTGCCTCCGAAGAGGTCTTTATTTTATTTGCATTTCAACTTTGGTGAAGTGAAACTCCGAAGAGCAACTACTTCGACTCTTGGTGAAATGTGCCTCCGAAGAGGTCTTTATTTTATTTGCATTTCAACTTTGGTGAAGTGAAACTCTGAAGAGTAACTACCCCAACTCTTGGTGAAATGTGCCTCCGAAGAGGTCTTTATTTTATTTGCATTTCAACTTTGGTGAAGTGAAACTCCGAAGAGCAACTACTTCGACTCCTGGTGAAATGTGCCTCAGAGAGGGTTTTCATCGCCTGGAAGTTGCTCTCTCATGGTTGGAGGGTCATGACTCCTCCAATCTTTTTTGTTGAGTAGAGAACTTTCTTTTTTGTGGCATATGACCCATTAGAGGTCTTTTATCCTCTATTTCAATTCCTCTATTTTGAAATCCATCATGGTCTTTCTTTTTATCCTCTATTTCAGAGGCACAACTCTTCGGAGGATAAAAGACCTCTAATGGGTCATATGCCACAAAAAAGAAAGTTCTCTACTCAACAAAAAAGATTGGAGGAGTCATGACCCTCCAACCATGAGAGAGCAACTTCCAGGCGATGAAAACCCTCTCTGAGGCACATTTCACCAGGAGTCGAAGTAGTTGCTCTTCGGAGTTTCACTTCACCAAAGTTGAAATGCAAATAAAATAAAGACCTCTTCGGAGGCACATTTCACCAAGAGTTGGGGTGGTTACTCTTCAGAGTTTCACTTCACCAAAGTTGAAATGCAAATAAAATAAAGACCTCTTCGGAGGCACATTTCACCAAGAGTCGAAGTAGTTGCTCTTCGGAGTTTCACTTCACCAAAGTTGAAATGCAAATAAAATAAAGACCTCTTCGGAGGCACATTTCACCAGGAGTCGAAGTAGTTGCTCTTCGGAGTTTCACTTCACCAAAGTTGAAATGCAAATAAAATAAAGACCTCTTCGGAGGCATATTTCACCAGGAGTTGAAGTGTAACAGCCGCTCTTCGGAATTTCACTTCACCGGAGTTGAAAGACAAGCAAAATAAGGACCTCTTCGGAGGCACAATCAAGAAGAAAGACCTCTTCGGAAGCCCACGTTTCGCCGAGATTGAAATAAAACTTCCAAGTGTTGAAACGTGGAAAAGCTTTCTAAGGCAAAACTCTTTGGAGGTACACGTTTCGCCGAGATTGAAATAAAACTTCCAAGTGTTGAAACGTGAAAAAATCCCTCCGTAGAGGTACAACTTTCCATATATAAAAAAGAAAAATCCTCATCAGGGGCATGCTTTAACTCACAAAGGAAGAGTAATTTACCTATTCTGGAAAATGATCTTCTTTTAAAAAAAAAAAAAAAAGAAGGAAGAAGAAGAAGAGAAAAGGAGTTAAAGTACCCTTCAGAGGTCCGCTTTGCTACATAAAAGAAATCACTCGGTAAAAAAAGAAAATGTACTTAAGCAAAAAAGAAAGAAGTGATTTCTTCAAAGGACAAAGCGCGTAGAAACTCATATGAAGGGGGTTGCACTCTACAAGAATTCTTTTTAAAATAAAAATAAAATAATTATTCTTTAGCAAATAAGAGTGCAAGTCCCCTCGAGGTATAGAATATTGCAGCATACTTATGGAATGGGGGCAATATAGTATAATTACACACGATATGGTATAACTAAACCAGCAAAAGGTAACGCTCAAGTAACATACCATAAGCTCGCTGCAATATCAAATAAACTCATGCCAAAACGAATAACAAATGTATTCTTTAATTCGTACATGCCTTGAGTCGTACATGCCTTAACTCGTGGACCTGTTAACTCGTGAACGAGTTAGGGTTAACATGCAGTTTCATTTGTATAGTTTGAAATATGGTCATGCTGTATGCACCTGCATAGGTAATTTATTAATACAGGCAGAATGTAGCATTTTTGTTATCTGTTTATTCCATGTTTCCGAAAACAATAACGCAATTGTATTGTACTATTTTAATGTTGGTTTAGGTTTGACGATTTGTAACTACGTTAAGACTTTATGAATCATGTGAATACATTATTCGTTTGGTTTTTTGAAATGTGAATCTTTCATGTTATTGTAACACCCTGCAAAACTAACCAAAAGTTTATTAATAATAAAGATAAAAGTGGAATTTGAACAAACGTTAGAATTTGATTATGAAACTTTCACCATTGCGTACATGGCGATTTTCTGGACAAGTTTCATAATCGGAGATCATATGGAAAAGTTATTAAAGTTTAATAATTTGAAAACAGAAATAATAAATATATATAAAGGTAAGTTCTAAATTAGGTAACTTTAACCAGTTGATACCATCATTGGGACCAGTTGACACCTAGCGGTCGATAGACCCCAATGAACTGGCTGTACATTTATGGCTAGGGTTAGCCTTGATAGAGTTAGGAGTATGTCCTAAAAGTGTTTATTTAATTTGTTACATATATCTAACTCAATAACCAATCTTGTTCAAAATCAAACGTATTTTTTTCTATTATATACTTGAATTAATATAGTTATATTAATTAATTAATTTAATTAAAAATATATTTAATATAAAATCCGTAAATGATATGTTTTGTGATAGTATTACAAAGTGTTGTAAGCGTGAGTAATTTATAACGATACAAATAAATATACCATTTTAAATGTTCCTAGTCAAGATGCATCGAGACTGAATAGCGATGTATCCGTGAAAATAAAGTATGCAACGCTCTCCAAATGTTGGGCAGTGTATTACTCATGGTCGTTGGGGGCACCTAGAGGTTACGTACTGATAGTTATTGGATAACTATGGAACGACCCACTTGATAATTTTCTGTTGGTTAATATAATTAAGGTCAAATAGAAAATATCGATGCGACTGATACAAAATTCTCTCGACTTGAGAATACTATGGATTTCAATGTGAATGCTTCGCTTTGATTATAGTCAAATCATGATACATCGTTCCATCGAGTGACTATAGTTGGTCTGAGTGGAATTATTGAAAGTAAAGCACTATTCAAGAAAGGATTCATCTTCTCAGTTATATAAGTTTAGTCACGGTCAACTCAAGTAAACTCAAAGTCAAAATCTCTAGCCAGGGATTTCGATTGATAATAATTGTTATTATTGAACCAAAGACTTTGTGTTTGGACTATACAGTCGAATATGGATGATATTGAAATTTTGACCATTACTAAATTTCATAAGTCCAAAGTGATATAAGTTTGATGAAGAGAATTGGTGTAAATAAATGCCACAACGTGCAACGCTTAATAAAGTGAAATGAGATTTTACCAAAACTGAATAAGCGATAAATTTAGCTATGACAACACACCACCTGCTAACTGACTTGTGAATGTTAACATTTGAATTTGTCGATGTTAATTGCTTACCGAATTTGCACTCTAGAGTTACACATCCTAAATAATGAATTCACCTTAGACCAAACGATTTAATTAGTTTATAATTGTTATAAATAAATAAATTAATTAATATTTATAAAATTTTAATTATAAAATTTTAATTTGATTTGAGAAATTAATAATGTTATATATTTTATAATAGTTATAAATATATCGATCGATATGATATATCGATAATAGAATAATTAAATATATTTGTATATATATTTAATTTGGGTCAAATAAACTCATGGACCATGATGCTTAGAGAGGATAGGCGGCTGGTTTGGCATAGATTAGGGGCGGCTAAAACATAAGGGATGGGTTAGAGATGTATGGATAAGATTGAGTAGGAATGGGTAACCTAAATGCTCTCTTATGTAACCATTTAAAACAAGATCCAAAACACCAATTACCTTTCACTCTTGACCGCCATTATCTTCTTCTTTACTGGTCCAAATTCATCTCAAAACAACTCCCCAAAATCTCAAATCAAATTCAAGTAAAAAAGAAAAGCTATTCGATAGTGAAAGGTTGGCGATTCCAGACTAGCAATATGACGGATCAGGAGACATTCAAAGAAAGAAATTCATTATTTCAACGTGGAATCAAAGGAATCTGTAGCTGGTAATATTCATTCAAATTATAGATATAATATCACGTTTTATAATCTTTTAATTATGCACACCTTAATACATATGTATATATCATTGTTATATAATTAGCTAGGTTAGATTTTTATATTTAAATACTGTTGTCGCTATAAGATTGGTTATGTGCACAATATTTGATGTATATATTCATGCTTTAATTATAATCAGACATTATATGTTAAGTAAAGTTTATTTTAGTACATACATATATATATATATATATATATATTTGTTTATAAATGCATAGACACTATTCATATAAAGGCATATATGATTATATACTATATAATATTGATTCAATTTTTTTCTATACTTTTTTATATTTATTATGAATTATATGTACTAAAAATTAATGTTATATTATTATTATATATTAATTATTAATTTTTTATGATTATACGACTTGATAAATTTATATAAAATAATTAATATTTCGAAAATTCAATTTCATAATTTTGAAAATTAATATTACATATCAGAAGCGTTGGGAAAATTTTCCAGATTTTTTAAACATTTATCTATATTTTAATTAATTAATTCAAATCTCGGTTGTATGTTGATTTTAATTAAAAATAATTTTTATTTTAGAAAAATATCAAATTTTTTTGAAGTTCCTATAATGTTATCCTAATTTGTTTGAAATTTTAAAATTCGAGTTTTTATCATATAATTAATTCATTGTGGCCTAAACTATTAATTTAATTATAGAAAATATTTATTAAAGTATTTAAATTATAATATTTTCAAATGTTAGTTAGTTTCGAACTGAATTTTTTTTTAAAATTATTTATATATTTATGTATATACAATAAAGCATGAAATACCATTAATAATATATATTTTATAAGTATATGTATATGTTATAAAGATAATTAGTTTATATTTTTATATATTATAAAATTATATACATGTGTGTGTGTATTCATATACATTTATTAATCCTTGTACATATATAAATAATTTAAGTTATTAGTCATAATATTTTATATATAGATATATATGCGCATATTTATACATGTTGTTAGTACTTGAGATATTGGTTTTAATGACAAAAAATGTAGGAAATCCTATAAAATATAAATACTAATGTTTTATCAAGATATATAATATATAGTGCATAATATTAGACAGATGATGATTTAAGAAGAATGTACAGTATCTGTAACAGCCCGCAAATCCGTACCCCTTGAGTTAACACTATTCTACAACAATCAACTCAAGTTGCACAAAATTACGAACCATTTGGGTTTAAGAAGAAGAGGTAGAAGAAGAGAAAACAAAATCAACATCAGAATCTAACCATCGCAGCGGAATAAAATATAATAGATAATATATAATCTTTACTCAACATCAAATATTTCTGTTTATATATTACATCATCAGAGTACATCAATCACAGCTCAACATCAATATCATACAATGAATACACAACAACTCAGAATACACAACTCAAACAGCGGAATATATATATATATACAAGTACATGAGTACGTATCGCCATCCTACTCGACTCCTGAGCTCCACAGCAACATATCCTGTATCCTATAATACTCGGTCTGACCCGAGCATTATAGTTAAATAATACCCGAGTCAGTCTGGAATACCAGCGTGAAAAAATCACACCCAATTGATTATTTAAAGTTTCAAAATCCTTTGAAAACAAAAGCATCTCGTAAGACCACGCCACAAATAAACATGTCGGGTTTTTACCTTACGATAGCTAAAACGATTTTTATAGAAATCCTCTGATATTATAATAGGGTCTATATACAAATACTTATAAAATAGCCGAAATTGTTACATGATTAAATTCCAGCTACTAGCCACAGAGTGGGTAATACAAACAAACTCGTACAAGGCTCGTAGGGAAAATGGATTTCCAACAATGACTAGGCACTGGGGTACCACCTGTCACAGTACGGGGCCTAGATCACCGTACCGAGGACTACTCCCTTCATCCCCTGCAACACAAGGCCGGAACCATTCCTTACTGAACAGTCCCGAACAAGATAAACCCCGTGGTTGGCGCGACCAACCACCCACTAAGCCGAAATATATATATAAGGGACATCTAGACAGGGGAATTATCTTGTCCTGCTTGGGCATGACCCACCTAACCTTGCTGCATATCCCCTGATTTTCAGTCATTCCCAGATGATGAGGCTTGAGGCTAAGCGTTACCTTTTAGAACGTTTCACTTAGAATGCCTATCGCCCACCTGGCGATGTTTCGCAAGCATTCATCCATACAAGTCCGTCCCGGGTTCGAACGGAACCGAAGGCACTATTCCTACTACATCCATTTTGGAAATATCCTCAGGATTAGTAGCGACTAGCCCTTGCACTTCACTGCTCCATCTTCGAATCCAAAATCGTTTACACGAAACGTACAAACCGGATCGAAGTGGTTTTCGAGAAATAAATCTCGATCCCGGTCTCTTCGAAACGATCAACGCAGTTGGCCAATATTGATAGTCGGTTATTTAACTATCAATTAATATTCACAAACAACCATCCAACAATAAATAATTTCCTAAATTATTTATGTATCTCAAAATATCCTCAAAGATATATTTCTATTTTCAATCCTTTGAAAACAGTTTCAAAACCATCTTTCCTTCCAGAATCAACTTTCCCAAATCTTTTCTATCTCCTCTGAAATCACCAAGCACAAAATAGATTTTTAAAATAATTTTAAAACACTTTACTTTGAAATATATACTTTAAAACATTTAAGTTAAATTACTTCAATAAGTTTGTTAAAAATACATACTATATGATTTTGAGAAAATAAGGTTTCTTTATAAAATATAAAACCAGGTTTTCACTTTTAAAACAAATACTAAGTCACTTTTAAATAATTAATACTATAATATATATTAAAGTAAATACTTGCTTTAGAAATTAAATATTAGAAACAATAAATATTACAAAAAAACTTGCTTCCTTTAAAAAAACAACTTTAAAACATCTAATTTATATGTACAAATTTACTTTAAAAAAAACGTGTACTTGGTCGTCCAGAGAAAATTCCAACTTTAAGCACTTAAATCAATTTCCAAATTGATTTTCCAATTCATTCTATTTGAAATTAAATTTCTCTACTTATCAGTTTATCTCCAAATTTCATTAATTATGGGCTTAATATTCATTATTATTTCTTTCCGTTTGATTTTATACTATTTAACTGAAATATACTAATTTCAGCTCCTTCCAAATTTTCTTTATTCTTCTCAACAAATTGAATCAAATAAAAGTTTTATTCCTTTAACATAATAACACTAAAATTTAAAATTCATAAATCTTCTGATTTATTCAAATTTCCCTTACTAAACTTAAGATTTATTATTAGAATTTTAAAAGGGCACTTTATTTCTTTCCCAATAGATCTTAAATTCATTCAAATTTCTATAATTATTCTACTTACAAGTTCACTACTTTTATTATCTTTCCAAATCCAATTTATATATTTTGGTAATTCATTTACTCAAATACATCCAATCAACCATAACATTCAATATTCCAATACAACTCGTCATAGAATATCAATATTCACAGCAGAGAATATTACATAAATTTAAATAAATGTTGAGGGATCCAGTTGGATCCCTCCAACCTGTTTTGCCTGCATCCACAGATGTTAGCACAATAATATATTGATTCCAGAATATTTCATACCATATCACATCAATCAACTTCAACCATTCAAATAATTATTTAAATTTAATCATTTAAATTTAAATATAACTGAGTGAGATTAACTCACCTTCCGTTCGCAACTCATTTCCAAACCACCTTGCTCGTCACAAATCTTCGCAATTTACCTTGTATAAACATTTTACATTTTATTAAAATTTTGAACTTATGGAACAATTATTTCCCCTTTTGATAGTTTTACCTAGCTAATTATTTATTCAAATTACTTCCCCCTTTAATAAAATATTCTTTGACAACTAAACAAATAAATATGTTTTATTACACAAATTAATTACCTTTAAATAAAGCAATCCACTAATAGTTTAAATTTCAACTTATCTTCTCTTAACTAATTTCCCAATGACTAAAATAATTTAGATTTAATTAAACAATTACAACTTCATTATTAAAATTAACCAGTAAATGTAAATAGGAATATAAATTTCAACGTTTGTTTCAAAATCTTATACATATATACATATTTACTATTGAAACAATCCATAATATATTTACATGTATATATTTAAACAGAATGCCATAAATATATATATTTATTTTCTCTTCACTGTTTACGTTATATATATAGATTGAATTAAATCTGTACACGTATACGTCTCACTGAATTTTCTGAAATATGTATATATAAATCTTCGAAACAATCATATTAAATTCTGAAAATAAATCAAAAATATACCTCACTGATCGCCACCGGAGACTGTCGTTGATCATGAATGAGCTCCCCTTCGATAATGCACCATCCATCATCTCCAATCGCGAGACCCAAAGTCACGCCGCTGCCTCGAAGCCCCATACCTCACATCCTTCACCGCGAACCCCGACTCCACATTGCTAAACCCTAGGAATGCCGCTTCTTCCAACCTGCGAGCTTCTCCACGTCGTCGCTCTGTCCATCGGCCCCCATAGCCACGCGATTCGCTCACGCAATCGTAACCCTAGTCTCACAATTTTCCCAAAAATTGCATGAATTCGATTGCTCGAATAGGTTCGAGTTGAACGCGAGTTGCCCTGACGTCGAAACTCATTAGATCGAAGAACAGAAGCGTGATTTATTTTGTTAAGCATCGGACCGCCATTTTTTTTTTTCCGATTTTACTGATTTGCGTTCGAATAATTGGGAATAAGGGTGCGCGAGAGACTTAGAAGGCTCGATTATGTGGCTTCCAGAAGAAGAACGAATAATCGTGTTTGGTAAGCCAAAGAAAGTGTGCTTAGCACGATTTTATCGTCATGATTTTAAACTTAAAAGGAAAGAAAAGAAGGACGTGAGAGGATTTGACTGTTTAAACAATGTCTAAATTTAATTCAAGCTTAAATTTAAATCGACCTGGATTTTCGATATAGATTTAAGCGCGTTTATATGTCGTACACTCACACACTAACTCCAATCATTACGAAATTTGAAATCCGATACTAATTCAATATTACGGACCAAATGGAACTGGTTTCGTCAAATTCTGAGGCGGCACCTCGGAAGGCTATTTTAAATTCAATCTAAACGATATAAATTTCGAAACTGAACAAACAACTTCCAAATTCAATTTTAACACTTTTACTGCCTTCACTATCATCAATATAAATTTTATAAGCCTTCAAATTATTTTTAATCGGATTAAAATTCCAGATTCAACATTATTCAAATTCAAGTTATTTAATTCAATAATTTAATTATCAAATAAATTGTGATATTCGTAATTCGAGTTAAAATTACCCAATTGAATATTTAAAATCAATTAAATATTCCAATTTTATATGCTTACAAATTCCGGGTCGTCACAGTATCAAGTCAGGATGTTGATATAAAGACTTAAGAGCTAGAGAATGAAGACTCATGGGTATCGAAGAGTTCAGGATTTCAAGATATTCCAAATAAGTTATAGAGTCATTGAATTATGTTAAAATTCTAATAGCACTTGATCTCTCTCTCATCTCTCTCTCTCTCTCTATATATATATATATATATATTTTTAAATATATTTTTCAAAACAACTTTTAAATATGTTAACGCTAAAAGTGCACGCTAACACCCCGGTGTAAGTTGCCGTATATTGAAAGCACCATCCGTTTACATGGGAACTAAATGTAAGCAGAAAATAGCAAAAACAGTAAAAGAGACAACAATTTTTATAGCAAAAACAGTAAAAGAGACAACAGTAAAAGTCTTATCATATAATTTTACTCAAGTTTTATTACGATTTCTGTAATATCCCGGAATGTTGGACAATTTAAATTTAATAATCTGAGTTTAAATTTAAATTGAATTGATAAATTTTTGTTAATAAATTTGATTTGATTTAACAATCTTCTTTATTTAAACATTTAATTTGTGAATTTATTTTTAATAAACTGATAAATCTATTCTCTATTTAATAATGTATATGTATTTGTATATATTTTAAAATAGATAAGTTGTTTAATTAGTTTTAATGTTTTGAAAATAGGGAATTGTGATTTATTTGTAATATTAAGCTTTTCAAAAATATTCAATAAAATACTATATGATTTTTAAATATGAGAAAAATGTTTTAATTTGTTTGAAATTCATTTTAATTTAAGTTTTGATATTTAAAATAAGTTATAAAATGTTTGTGTTTTTCTTTTTAAACTATTAATTTATAAAAATTTGATTTGTTAATGTAATTTGAGATTTAAAATACAATTTTAAATATGAACATGCATTCATTAAGTATAATTTTCTTTAACACTTAATTAAATAACAAAACCATTTTAGAGACATATGTAAGCTTAATTTACATGTGTATGAAATTTAAGATTTGAGTTAAACATGTGTCCATTTCTTTTTACAAGTGTCATAATTATTTGCATTTCTTTTGGATTTTTAAAATAAATCATGAATTTAGTAAACACTTGCATTCTTTCTTCCTTGCCTTTTTCTCATTTTCATTTCTTAACTAAAGGAAAATATTCTCAGCTGAAATTATTCACTTCAAAACAATCTTCATTTCATAATACAAATTTTCATTTCTTCAAGAAGAAAAATCAGAACCCATACATTTCATTTCCTAAAGCCTGTAAGTCCTCTTTAAAACCTGTAAGATCAAAAGAATCATTACCCTGCATTGCATTCAACTCCTCAGCATATAAACCTGCATTTCCCAAATTACAAAAGCCTGCATGTGTGTAAACTAAAGCATGCATTCACTTTCCAAAACTCTCGAAATAAAACAAGCCTACATGCATTCAAAAAACAACCTGGGGGGGGGGGGGGGGATTTGCATCTGCATTTCAGTCATTCAGAAGCCTGCATTTCAATTTTACTCAAGTAATCAACCTGCATGCAACAACTTCAAGAAAGAAAGAGGTCTGCATTTTGTTTCTTCAATCTGGAACCAGCAAATTGAGTTTATGCTCTGCATTTTTCAAGTACAGGTGAGTAACTTTCTAAATTTAAAGCTTAAGTATTTTTAAAACCTGATGCATGTTCATGTTTTCAAACTTTAAATGATTTCTGGGTGATTGCAGTTTATTCTTTGAATTTATGTGATGGGAATGAATAAATCTACTATATATAATTTCAGCTAGTATCTAGTTTTTCTTTTGCAGTATCGATTTTTGTTAAAATCCATTTTCATTTAAAAAAAATCACTTTTGCTCAATCTGTTAATTGTTAGAACTAACCATATAAACAAATTATGTTTGGGTGAGTATGAAGTAAATTTTAAAATTTAATTCATGCTAAATTAAGTAATCTGCTCTGGAGAAAAAAAAACACAAGGTACAGTTCATAATATACTGTATCATACATATTTTATTAGAATAATTGAAACTTGCTTTTAATTTGGCTAAATTGGTTCCTGGGGATAGTGAAGCTATCATTTATGATGAGAAAATTTCGAAATTGGGTTGCAGTTAAGTTTTGAGATTGTAAATTAGGATTTTAGTTTTAGAACCCTAGTTATTTCTGGGCTGTGATGAATCGAGCTTTTCTGCAATTTTTATTGAATCGAGTTCAAAGCTCTTTTGGGGATGGATAGAGGATGTGTTGATGGAGTTTTCGCCAGAGTTTAGAGGGTGATGATGGCCGGAGTTGTGGGTTGTTGGCGATGACAGGCTAGGCACTGGAAAAGGACAATTGTTCCAGGTTTTAGTTTTTAAACTTGAATTTAAATTCAACTGGAATTTTGGAATTTTGAAGGTGAAAGGTTGTTGTGGGGTTGCTGGTCGATGGAGGATGGCCTGAGATGATGGCCAGTGATGGCCGGGGTAGGGGAGTGGGTGCACAGGGGTTTGTGCATGTTGGTGATGATGGTGGTGTTCTGTTTTGGGTGCAGGGTTTCATGTCTCGGGATTATCTCGGGTAAAATGAAGAATGACTCGAAACTGAGGAACTCGTGACTCGAAGTAAATTTATGTGATGCTCGGGTTTAAACTTAATTTCAGGTTTTAACAGAAACTGTTTTTTTTCAGGTTTCTAAGTTTTTAAAATAAAAGTAAATTTCAAACAAAAACCTGAAACTAAAGTTGAATCTGAATTTAAGTATAAATTCAATTAATTAAATTTTGGGTTTTTGAAATTATTTAAAATTTGAAATTTTTAATGAGTTTTAGAGTTTGAACAGGAAATCTATTTTCCAGTTTTTATAAATTGATGTAAAAAGTAGAAATGCAAACAAAATCTGGAAATAAGTTTAAATCTAGAATTGATTTTGAATTCAATTAAGTTTTAAATTTCAGATTTTTGAGTTAAATTTGAAATGTTTTTAAAATCCAAGTTTGGTTTTAAACTTAAAACAGAAACTGTTTTTCTGTTTTGAAAATTTAAAAGTAGAATTTAAACTTAAAGATGAAGTTCAAAACTGTAATGTTTAAACCTGAAACTTAAATTTTTGAATTCAATGATTTAAATCTGAGATTTGAAATCATTTTGAATTAAAATTTGAGATGTTAAACTACAACATAAAACTGTTTTCTGTTTTATGTTTTAAATTGAAAAGTAAATTTTAAAAAAAGGCAACTGAAATTTAAATAAGTTAAATTCAGTTTTGAAAATCTGGAAATCTGAAATTTGGAACTTAGCAAATGAAACTAAGTTTGAATTTAATTTAAAACTAGGAATTTAAATTTAGTTTTTAAACTTTTAGAGTATAAATGAACATTGAATTGAATTTAAAACTGTAAGTTTTAGTTTATAAAATAAGTTTAAACTAAGTTTAAATTTAGTTTTAAAACCTGAGATTTTACTTAAATATCAGCTTTTAAAATTTAAATAAGTTTTTAAAATTTAAATTTGTTTTAACCATTTTTAGAAAAGGTTAATAACTTGAATTGAGATGAAAGAGTAAGTAAAGTTTTAAAATTTTAAGTTTGAATCTAGAATAAAATTTGAATTGTGTTTCAGTTGAATTTAAGTTTTTAAATTGAATTTTGAAACAAAGTGTTTAAAATATTTTATGTAAGGAAGTATGTTTCTAAATTTTGAACTTAAGAAATTGATTTCATTTAAATTATTAAATTAATTTAAATGGAATATTTATTATTATTTAATTAATAATGTGGATGTTTAATTAAGTAATTAATGATTTTTAAGTTAATTAATTAAGATTTGAGATTAATTAATTAAGTTAATTAATCTATAATTAAGGATGATTAATTAAATTTTAATTTATGATTCAGATTTACTTAATCAAGTGATTAATGATAATTAAGATTTTAATTAACACTTGATTAATTAATAATTAGAGTTTAATTAAATTATAATTAAATATTAATTAGTTGTTAATTAATAATGATTAAATATAAGTTAATTTCTTAATTTAGTAATTAAAGTAATGTTAATGAAGGTCATTAACTTAAGATTATTTTAACAATTAATTAATGTGATTAATTTTAATAATTAATTAGATTAATTAATTAATAATAATCAATTGTTTAATTACTTAAGGAAAGTAATTGATGAATTAATTACTTGGTGTAACTAAATTGGTTAAGGTGATTAGTTTAGATTAATTAAGTTTAATTAATTTAAACATTTGTGGATTATTGATAATTACTTATGTAATTAATGAATTTGTAATTACTTAAGGAAGTAATTAAATAATAATTACTGAATGTAATTAAGGGTATTTATTATAGAAGTAATTTAGATTTAAATTATTTTGAAATTAATGATGGGATTAATTTAATTAATTAATTAAGAGAAATTAATTTATGGGATGAGTAATTAAAGTAGTTAATTACTGAATGGTCATTAGTCAAGGGTGATTAATATATATAAGGTTTAAATTGAAGATTAATTACTTATGTAATTAATTTATATTTAGAGATTGATTAATTGTAATCAGAAATCATTAATTAATTAATGATGTAATTTGGAATTGATTAATTAAGGTATGATTAATATTAAATGCTAATTACTTATTGTAATTGGAGATAGTTAATCAATAATGATTAAGTGAAATGGATAATGAGATGATGATTATTTAAATTGATTTGAAATCAACTGATGATTAAGATAAGCAGAATTTTAATGATGAAGTAATTAATTTAATTTATTTTAAATTAATTAGAGATTAAGTAATTAATTTAATTCATTTTAAATTAATTATAAATGGTGAGATCATTATATCATTGCTTTTGATTGATGAATGGTATTGGTTGCCATGTATGGTTTGTAATCTCAGTTATGAGATGAATAGTGTATGTGATATGGATGCATTGGTTGCTTTTGGATGATAGTATAGATTATCTGATTATGATATGAACTATCTATTGATAATAATTATGTTGATTATCTATTGTATTGTGAATTATCTATCTGTGTATATTTAGATAATGAATTGAATTGTTTTAAACTTAAACAACTTGGACCTTAAAAGACACGCTTTGGTTTTCGATGAGACCGTGATCGGGTTTCCATATTTGGGATCCGAAAACCACATCGATTCCAAATAACGTTAGGACGTTAACCCAAATGGAGCGAGTGAAGACTCGAGGTGTAAGGGCTATACGTCAGTATAACTTTATGGGTGATTCCGTAATGAGTTTGACGGAATAGTACTTATAGATTCGAGATGAAGATTCAGAGTGTAAGGGTTATTGTCGTTAACTCTGAGGGTGATTCCAATATGAGTGTAACGAGATAATGCCTTCGGTTTCGTTCGAACCCGGAACGAACTTGTATAGATCGAATGCTTTCAGAACATCGTCAGGTGGACGATGAGCATTCTAAATGATATGTCCTATAAAGGTAATCGTAGCCTCAAGCCTCATCAACCGGGAATGGCTAAAACAGGGGAGGTGCGGCAAAGCTTCGTGGGTAGCACCCACTTGAGAGCAAGATTTATCCCTGTCTAGAGGTCCCTTTATATTTTCGGCTTAGTGGTGCGGTTGCTGATCACAACTGCGGGGTTGTCATGTTTGGAACTATTCAGTAAGGAACTGGTCTGGCTTTGTGTTGCAGGGGATGAAGGGAGTAATCCTTGGTACGGTGATCTAGGCCACGTACTGTGACGGGCGGTACACCAGTAGCCCAGCCATTGATGGAATCCAAAATCCAATAAGTGTCGTACGTATTAGTTGTGCCCAACTATGTTGAAATGTGAGATGTAAGCATTTCAGCTATTTCTGTATTTTACTTGAAAACCCTAGACACTATTATAATATCATCGGATTTCCTATCAAATGTTTTGGTTAGCGTAAGGTAAAAACTTTTCCATGTTTATGTGTGGGAAGTCTTACGTGATACCTTTTCTTTTCAAAGGTTTTTCAAAGTTAAGCAACTTTAACCTGTTACTCACACCAGACCCATGTCTGACCCGGAGTTATTTCTGTTTTTCTATAACTCTTGGGTACTCAAATTTTTACGAGTAGCCAAGGGAATTCAGGTTAGGATTCAAGATAGCTTTGACGTATTGTGGAGGAGCAAATAGAGCAGGAGGCTTCTGCATATAGTTATATAGTTTCCGCTGTGTTGGTTTCTCCGAGTGTTTGTGTATTGTGATTGAGTTGTAATAACTAGACAGGTGTTTATAACTGTCTAGTATGTGTTGTATATGTCTGTGTAACTCAGATATTTGATGTATACTATGTAATACTTATGTTATTAATATAATTTATTCGTTCCGCTGTTGAGATTCGTGTGTGGTTTCTTCTTTCTCTTCTTTCTTTTCTCTTTTCTATCTCTTTCTTTCTTAAAGATGATGCGATTTTCTGGGAGTGGAAAGTCGGGTCGTCACAATTTCAAAGTGTATAAATTATATTTAAGCATGTTTGCAAAGCGATACATTTTTAAAAAAATATTTTAAAGTGCTTTTCAAAATTACAAAGAATATGTCGACATACTCTGCCCCTATATGTCGACATACTAGCCGTGATTTTCAAAAATCAAATTTCAAAAGAAGTGTATGTTCGTCGTATCTCTTCACGAACGATCACGACCGTTATTCCTCTATAAATAACCGTCTTTCCAATGAATTTTACTATCAATTTTCATTCTTCTTCTCTCCTCCTAATTCTTTTACATTTTCTAAGCAAAAATATAACCATACCGTGTCGAATTTTGACCGAAATCAAACTCAATCAACATTAGTTCGATTCTCTATCATTTTCTCTCTGATTTCTATCATCTCTCTCACTCCAATCAAGATCAAAGTGCCATTCAAGAGTTAAAGGATCATTTATAATCAAGGTTGAAGAACCGCGTCTGTAAAACTATATCAAATCAAACCACTATACTACAAGTCTACAGGGTGGATCGTGTAGTGTATATGCAAGAATATGTGACAAAATATACGATTCAACTAAAATAACATTAAAGGTACTTTTGGCACAGGTCCTTATTAAGTTTCAAAATTTACAAAAAGTTCTTCACTAAATTTCAGTGTAAATTAGGTCCCTGTTTTTTATTCATGATTATTGCAGAGCATGATGCAACATTTCATAAAAGTTATTGACATTTCCGCAACTTTTCTATACACTGTGAACGTAATGTATGAAAGTTGCTTAAATATCAGCACTGATTTATAAAAGTTGCAGACATTTCAGCAGCATTTATGTACACTATGAACACAATTTATGAAAGTTGCTGAAATATCATCACTTATTTATAAAATTTGCTGACATTTCAGCAATAATTTTTCTTTGTTTTTACAATAAAACTTTGTCAGGGAAAGCTGCTGAAATATCGGCACTTATTTATAAAAGTTGTTGACATTTCAGCAATAATTTTTCTTTGTTTTTACAATGAAACTTTGAAAGGGAAAGTTGCTGAATATCAGCATTTATTTATAAAAGTTGTTGACATTTCAGCAATAATTTTTCTTCGTTTCCAGAAAACAAGGACCCGCCTTACAATGAAACTTTGACAGGGGCCCGTTTTACAATATAGAAGTACGATAGGGATGCCTTCCTACTTTCCACTAATATTAATCTAAGTAAATATAGAATAAGCACAGCAGAATTTTATACTGGTTTGGACCTCCCATCCTACGTCCAGTCCCGAAGCTCCCCTTCGGAATTCGACTATCAAAAACCCTCGCTTCGCCCGGAGGAATAGGCTTGCTTACAATAAGTTGTTCTTGTCAAATATATGTTCTAGTATAACACAGATGTTGACTAATTAGTACAATTGCTTCCAGTATATATCTAAAGAATATTGTATATGAAGAATTAGTATATGGAAGAGTGAATACAAGTAAAGATTGCTAGAGTGCAAAGGTCAAGAATATATGATAGAGTATAGAATTAGAAAGCGTAAGTAAGTAAGTTAAGTTTTGTTCTCTTGATTCTTGTTGCTATATATAGTTGTAAATAGGTATCTTGAGTAGTTGCATCCATTAGCGAACGGTCTAAAGTTGCTTCTTTTGATGGTGAAGAGTTGTGGCGAAGAGAAGCGGAGATGTTCATTCACCTGTGGCAGTTGCAATTCTTTTCTGAAGTTTGATTTTGAATTCAGAAATCTATATTTGTTTTATACGTTTGACACTATATATTTTTTGAACATAGTAGCTTTTCAAACGTCTGAGTGCGATTACCAGACGTCTGGTTTAGCCTGTTTGTTGTTGCAGAGGAATTTTCCAAACGTCTGTCTTATGCATCCAGACGTTTGATACTGGTGCATGTCCTTTATTGTGCATCTTTTCTTTTGCTTCTTTGTACCTATCGACTTGTAGTCTCTTGCAGTGTCCTTTGAGTCATGTTCTTGTCTTTCTAGTGATGTTGTTCTGGCAAGTACCTGTGTATATAAATATATATGTATATTTGATTTTCATTGTATAATTGTTGACATCGAAACCGTAGATTGGATTTTCTAATATTCTCCCCCTTTTTGGTGATGACAACTATACAATGTACATAGATATAATTTTATAAATCTCCCCCTGAATATGTGCTTACCATTATCCCCCCCGGGCATTATCAAAAAGTATTATTATCTATAATTTAGATAGCATGTACACACTGTTAATCTGGAATTTTTACTAATTTCCGGAAGGTTATAACAATTTACTATAATTACGTAGAAGTAACAAACCAAAAAGCACCTTTTATAATCATTAAACACAGTAATTACATGCATAGTTTTTTGATTTCAATACAAAAGATGGAAACTATTAAAAAATATCTAAGGATCTTTCGGGGAAGCTTTAGCTTGAGCATCTCCTTTATCTTCAATCTTTGAAGAACTATCTTGTTTTTTAGAAGATGACGAAGTATGTTCGGGAGGTTCGTTTTCCACTTCAAAAAGTTTAGAATGTTTTGAAGGAGGAGGAGAAGGCATTGGAGTTGGCCAATCTTACGAAGGTGGTGTAGGGCCATTGACTTATTGAAGAACCTCTTTTAGAACGGATAAAGTTGTTGAAAATGATGATTCGACTGTGGCTAGGTGAAAAGAAAACGCTGTTTCAAAGCTGTCAATACGCTTAGCCAATAATTTTTGATTTCCTGATAAGATAAGTTGATTTTGGAGAGTTAATTCTTGAGTACTTTCATTTGGATTGGTCTCAGTGTGAGTCTCCAAAATGTCATCTTGGCCTGGATAGTCAAAAGGTGCAGGAGGAGGAGTTTGTTCATGATGATATTCCTCTTCTTGTGAAGGTTGTGGTGGTTGTTGATGGGGTTGAGGCCTAGCTTGTCCGGCTTGTTGACGACGTTGCGTCCATTTGTCAAATGACATTAAATCCGTAGGATTTTATGGTAAGTGCATAAGACAAAAGAATTTTGTGGTGGCGTACTTGGGAGAAATCTCTTCAAAAGTCGATAAATACGATGGAATGTTGTGAGCTTTCAAAAGACGCATGATGTAGGTATGGTAGATGATGGATGGACGTGATCAATTCCAATAATGTTTAAGCTCGTCAAATATGAATTTCGCCCAGTTTACCCTCGTTCCACTAAAGAAGGCATATAAAGCTTTGTGCTCTAATTCTGTTATTTACTCATGACTGCCAAGCCGAGGAATGATTGTGTTGATAATCATCCTGATAAGGAGTCTTGCCTTAGGTCGTAAGTGTTTGGAAGCAAATCTTGGCATTTCATCTTCTCAAATTTGATGGGTACATTATCTCTTGGTTTTAGACGCATATCGGGGATGTTATACAAATCTTCTTCGGAGTCGGAACAGCATAGAGTACGGCCTATAATTCCCGGAGTTAGACGAATAGTGTTGCCGTAAACACTTGACCAAAGCCAATTATCATCGTTATTGGTATTCCATACGGCAGTGCTATCGAGATTAGCATAGAAAAGGAATATGGCGAGCTGATCGATTTGGACATTATTCCCAGCATTTCCACACATTTCATCGAAATCGTACATTGGAAACTTCAGCAAATTATAGAAAGGACATGTATGTAGCCTTTTCTTTTGAATATCGTCATACCTTTTCATTGAATGAAGTACTCGATTCATCCATCTCTTAATTTGATCATCAGAGCACACTTGCGGGTTGGAGGATGTGGCTTACTCTTGCTTTATTTTAGAAATTTTAGGGTTTTTAGTTTTGGGGGCCATCAGATCGAGCGAATTTATAGAGATAGCGATCTGGAGAGTTAGGATTTTGGATATGAATGAGAAACGAAATGTGCGGTAGAAATTTGGGAAAAATAGTCGTTATAAGGTTACTGAAGGTTGCCGATTGAATTTCATATGTCTAGGAAGTGAGTCATATGTCAGGACCTGATTTTTCGACGCTTGAAAATCGACTTCAATACATCCACTGTATTAATTGCCGAACAATTGAATACCGAAAAACCAGACCGTAAGGGAAAGAAGAAGGAGGTAGAAGAAGATAAAACAGAACAACATCAGAATCTCACAATCGCAGCGGAATAATATATAATAGATAAATGACTGATCTTTATACAAAAGAACTGTAATTGTTTTATATATACATCATCAGAGTACAACATCAACAAAAGCACAACACTGGACAGTATGATAACTTGTCCACACAAAGCTGAATATACAGCATACCATACACAGCGGAAATAAGTCAGATATGATTATAGAGACTTTGAGAAGATCGAAATCATTCTACAATGAATGAATGTTGCATAGGACAGACAAAAGAGTTACTTGATAAAAGAAGATATGATTCAAGGTTCTCTACTTGCGAGATGGTGTCTGTTATGACTTCTCCGTTGAAGAAAATAGTTCGATTTGATAATAAAGGGAAGTTGATACTATTTATAGGACCTTTTTCGATATTCAAGATGATTGGAAACCTTGCATACATAGTCGAATTAATTTAGAAGATGGCGAATGTGCACAACCAGTTCCACGTTTCGCATATTTGGAAGTTTGTGCATGACTCAAGTGTGGTAGTTGCAGCAAATCAACTAGATTATCTAGAAGTTGAACCCGAAGCATCGAGAGCTCGTAAGTCGATACGTATAGTCGAGAAGAGTACAAAGCAATTTTATAGTTAAAGCGTCTAACTGTTCCATAGTGGTGAGAGTATAAAACGGTATAGCAAGGATAAAGTGGGGATATAGTAGAGAATAACAGAGGTGCAAAAAGCTTCATTGTATATAAAACCAATTATTTAAAGTTAATTTGTTCTCATTCACATTATGTTTAAGAAAAAGGACTGTTGTTTAATATTATATAACAAAACTAAATAATATCATAATTTATGCAATTTAGTACTTATGCCTTAAAACTAGGTTTTTATCATGACATTGTTGACTTGGTTCAAAAGAGAACTAGTCAAATCAATCTTTTTATATTAATTTTTCTAAAACAAGTACTAAAAAGGCCTTGATTTAGTAAGTTTAGTGGAAAATAGAAGTAGATCTACTATTTAATGGCGTTATATTGAAAAAGCGAGGTAATAGAAGAATGTTACACACTATAGTAGGGATTTTGCAAGGTTTTAGCGGGGTTTTAACTACACAGTGAAGAAGAATATGAAGAAGACCATAATGCCTTTAAGGTTTAGCAGAGTGAAAGAGAATGCAACAACATTAGAAAGGCCGAGGAGAGCATGAGTACCACTTATCCAGAGTTCTTTACTTGGTGAGTTTCAATTTTCACATTTACTTTCACACTTGGTATTTTGTTTAGTTGTTAGTAGCATGCGCATTATTAGGATATTAGTGTGGTCTGATTATGTGTTATGCTTGTTATTGCTTATATTGGCTATGTTTGTTTGACGTTGGTTGAATTTCGATGGAAAAATTCATAAAGATGGGAGAAAGTAATAACCTTGAATTCTAAATATCGATGAATCATAAAAATATAATTTTCCTAACATGACGTCCTTAGAATTGTAATAAAACTTTGGGTAGCATTACGTTTGGACATATTTGACCTTTATTATAGTTTGTAGACATTTTCGACCTAGAAATCTTTTATTGGCTATAACATTTTATATACCTAGAAATCTTTTATTGGATATAACATTTTATAGAAGCCTAATTAGGTCTGGAACCAATTCCGAATGAAAGATACGATGGTTTGCTTTTCCATAAAGTGATAATAATAGTAATTCTACCAAGCAATTCAGCGCATATCATAGTTTTAAGTTTGAAAATTTTTAAGCAGATTTTACCATAATTAACCTAAGCCCAATAATTACACTACTTATTTTAGGATTTGTACTAACAAGCAGTAGAGACAGTCTTAAATCACTTTACCATCTTCCCAAAATTAATCTAATCCTCCATTGACTCCATCCCACACCAAAATCATCATTAATTCGGTCCAAAATAGTTAAATCAAGGAATTAAAGGCTAGATTATTAAGAAGATCAATTAGAGATTAGTAAAATCCACACTTTTAAAAGGGATTTCATACCTAGACATAATGTGCTAGATTTGTATTGTTTTGTGTGATTTACACTGATTTTACATCAATTTGTGAGTGATGTATCATCTCACAACCTGTTACATATGTTTTTCAAGTTTAAACATGTTTTAGATCCAGCTTTTGACTCAAAATATGATTTTAGAACTAATTTGAATTTTAAAAATGAAGTACAAGCAAATTAAAATGTTTTTAAAAATATTTAGACAATACTTCTATGCTTTGATTGATCACACAAGTGTTAGGATATAACTAGATGGAATACTAGTTGCTTTGCCATGATATAATTCTTGTTTTAATGTTTGAACCTTTTGTTTGCATATTTGAATGGATGAAAAGCTTGGAAGAGTGAATTTGGGGTTGGAATCATTTATATAGGTTAGGGTCTTTGTCTAGAAGAAATAGCTATTCGATGTGCTCTTCGATTCGATTATATGAAGGATGGAAGATCCATAGCAGTATAACAAACTTTGATGGATCAGATCTAAAGATTTTAGTGTTAGACTGTTGCATAAGGAGTTACATCAAATAAAAGGACTCAGAATAAAGCTGGATCGGTATAGAATTGGCTAAGGAAAACTTAGCCAAATCATGGCTAAGTTAGATGGATCAACATAAACCATATGGTTTGGCACCATCCCATGTTTTTTTGGAAAATTACACGAGGGAAGCACAATGATGATCTGGGCTATTTGGAAAATGACACACAGTGGGACTCGAAGCACTTAAAAGCGAAGGCGTGGTGTGATACCCCAGCTCCAATGATCGAAATACTAGAGGGAGTATACCGTACGATAACTCGGATCAATGGGCATGGAAGGAGTGATCTCTTGTATAACTGCTTTGATTCAACATGGATATATTTTAATACCTGAATACATATGAAATAATAGGTATTTCATCCCGACGCAAGGCAATGTACATGAGTTATAGACTTGAATAATACAATATTAAAGACAAAGATAAAATTTTTCCAACTAACAGAATCAGAGGGAACAAAATAATGAACTTTATATCGTTTTGAATATTCTAATACATCATCTCATGTATATATACAACTTATCACATTATATCAACCAATACAATGACATTCAATATTATTATAAATAATTCATACACTTGCCACCGTCGTCTGCTATTAGTCTAGTTGTGAGTGTAATCGGTCACAATTAATAACATAAATTTACTCGATTATAAACACGGATTTGTTACTATAGTCAACGCCCATGAGTAATTTCAATTAAGCTCAGTATCAAAACCATTGTTAAAAATATGTTTACAAAGTGATTTTGTTTCAAATCATTTCAACAAAATTGCTTCAAAATTGATTTCCCGATCACTTTAAGGAAATTACTTTATTTACAGAAATCCCATATATTTAGAAATCCTGTACTAGAAGTCTATTTTGTAAACGATGTCAAAATACTAGTTTTATATACAAATAATTTATCAAAACCAGTTTTTTTCCAAATACTGTATAAAAACTATCTTTGCAAATAGTTTATCAATATATTTCCCAACTTTTTTAAAATAAATCTTTGCAATTTATTTCTCAGATCACTTTGCAAATTAGATTTATCCTAAAATACCCGTTAGTAAAAACCAATCCCAAAATATTCGATAATCTCACTAAAACTAGATTTCAAAATATAACACAGTTTCACCAAATCTAGTTTAAATAAATATCCTCATCAGGTGAATGCTCGTCATAATATATCATAATAAATCATAACCGTGACGACCCAGATTTTCGCGTTCGAATGTCGTAGATTCAAACGTTTAATCCGATTCGCCGGAGCTTATAACAGATTAAGCACAACAGCACAGCGGAAAAAAATGAATAATATCATTGATACACAATAGGTACAACAATTGATACAATATTCAAATACAATGAATATCAATACAAATCAGAGACAAAAGATATACAATAGCGAAAGACAACACCAGAAGATGGTCTAGACTTTGCAACCATCGATAGCAGAAAGATATCTCCAAAAGAATCCAACACCATCCTGCAAGTCCATCTCCAAATTCCAAATTAGAAAGTGAGAATCGCCATCCATGCTGAAGTGAAGCAATTTGATCCAAATGCGATTGCCAAATCAAGAGATTGAATGCTATCAAATCTACACCCACTATTCGATTATCTGAAAATCCAACTTTAGACTGCCCGTGTGGTATATTGTGGGCACCTAGAGTTTAGAAAGGGAACAATAAACTCCGGGTCAGTCATAGGACTGGTATGAGCAAACGAAAACATTTTTATCTTTTAAAACAAACAACAAAAGAATTAAAAATAGAAATCCGCAATGCTTTTTGAAAAATAAAATTACCATAAGGCCTCCCGCCGCACACACCATGCAAACGCAAAATTGGAGGAGATTTCTCCTTATGACAGTAAAAAATGCTTGACACGAGAAAACCGTTTGATATTATTATCAGTGCATAGTGGAAAACATTTCGAAAGTATAATATTAATCTTAGCCAGCATACAACATTTCATCGTATGCCTACTATAGTTACTATGTTCAATAGCAGGTTACCGCCACATTCCATGGCAGGTTATACAACTAAAACCGTACAGGGCGCGTATTATTTCTTTGGATTTTCCGACAAATGGTCAGGCTAAGGAACTTCCTATTGCCACATGGGAATGCCTCTGGAGGGATGCCCCGAGAACCAACCCGGTTCTTTGCCAACAGAAGGCCGGTTTCTTCCCTGTCCGGGAGTAATACCTAAAGATATGCCATCCCCTGTCGTTTGTGACCTTTATCCGAGGGCCCTCAACACCAACAACCACAAAGAAATGTATTTGCATTAACCACATAGGTTAAATATCTGGGCTTCATACCATGATACCACCCTTTTCCAGAAGGAATGGACATACCTTAGGGGCGCGGCCCCCGCGACCTTGCCACATCTTTCCTGTTTCGACCATTTCCAAGGAGTGAGGTCCGACGAGGTCTCGTCCACAAAGCTAGGCTTTTCACAAAAGCCACGCTTTGATCAACAAATGATCAGCAACACACAGCAGCACTCAACATGCCACACTACCAAATTGGAAATGTATCACTAGTAACCATCAACTACATAACCTCTGAGCTCGTACGTCTCGGAGAAGGGTGTTAAGCTAAGAGAATAAATCTCCGCCACCAAATAGAAATGTATTGGATAGAAACCAACTTTACATGTCAAAGTGTAATGTCAGACACACATCCATACAAGTCTGTTCTAGGTTCGAACAGAACCGAAGGCACTTCCAAAGAAGCCTTTGCAATTCCGGATAATCCCTAATGACGTCCGGACTCCCCATCACAAAGGGTGATCAAATCTCTGTACCTTGGATCAACCGGTGCAGAGACATTCGACGAGCAATCCTTTTGCTTTCTAAAATACCCGGTTTACACCACCGGTCTTTAAATGCAATCCATATACGCCGTTTCGTTATTCGAAATGGGTTATATGACACAAGGTCCTCGCCCGGCTAAAGCGAATAATGAGCGCAATATTTAAAAAAGCATATGGATGTGGGATCTCAGTTAAGTCACAACTTTAAAACCTAAAACAAATGGTTTAAATAAAATTACCATTTCAAATCTTTAAACAAAAAGATCCATTTCAAAAAGTTTACCAATCTTTCACAAAGATTCATTTACGGCTTTTCAAAACAATTTCCTTTTCAAATTGGATTAACTCATCCAATCATTAAATCAAAGACTCAATCTATAGCTTTCAGAACCATTTCCAAAAATTCATAGCCTTCAAAAACAATTCTCATGTCAAATCTCTTTTATATAAATGATATACCATTTAAAATCCTCTTCAATTTCAAAACAAGGTTCAACCATCTTTCACAAAGATTCATTCATAGATTTCAAAACAATTCACTTTCAAATTGAAATCTTTATGACATAAACTGGAAGTTCTTTCGTTATGTGAAAGCTATTATTATTTGAAAACAAATAGTTTTCGTTTTGGAAAAATCCGATTACATTTATACAAGTTAAAGCCCTTCAGGTATAATACTTGGATTAAATTCAAATTCCCAAAACACTACTTTTAGAATGGTTTAAAAACCCATATAAACACATTTATAACTTATATAACCTTTTTAAACCGTAATTTCCAAATAGAGAATTAAATTCTGAATTTTGAATTTAAATTCAAATCAAACTATCTAAATTTCAAAACCTTATCAAGTCATCCAAAATAACTTTTATCTGTAAAACTTCTTTTCAAAAGTTTTTCATATCAATCCAATTCCATTTTCAAAACCGTTTGGATTTAAAACTCAATTTTAAAACTATTTCAAAAATCTGTGACTTAACCAATTTCCTCGTGCAATCCATATTTGTGTATGTACAGTGTAGTCCAGGGGTTTTACACAATAGTGCAACAACATCAATCATCACAGATTCAATCATATCAATATCGATAAGTGGTATATTCCTATAGCACTTACCTTTATTCACAAATTCACAGAAAAATGTGTCACATATAAAATGAATAAATAAATAAATTACACACAGCTCAATTCACAGAACAGAATATTACAATCCAGAGATCACAATTAATTCAAGGCATTTCATACAATGCAAACATTCATAAGCTATCCAAGCATTCAATAATCATTTATAAACAGGAACAGTTAATTGTTTAAATCCTAATAAATTCAATTTGATCTCCAATTCAATAAATTACTTATGAATTAATTATCAAATCTTGATTAATTAATTACAAATCATTTGGTACTAATGAAATTAATCAACCTTAGTTATTTAGTTAATTACCTTTAATTAATCACATTAAATTAATTATCCTCTTATTAATTACTTTAATTAATAACCTTTAATTACTAAGTAATTATCCTTTAATTACTCAATTGTCCTTTAATTAATTATTCTTAATTAATTATCTTAATTAATGAACCATTAATTAAAATAAATCACCCTGATTAATTATCCCTTAAATAATCATATTAATTAATTTAACCTTTAAGTTAATCACATAACTAATTAATCCTTAATTAATTACCATTAAAATGATTATCTTCAATTAATAACCTTTAATTATTAAGTAATTGTCCATTAATTACTTAATTATCCTTTAATTAATTATTCTTAATTAATTATTGCTTAATCACTAGATAAATCAACCTCTAATCATTAATTAATTATCCTTAATTACTTCCATTAATTTAAAAGATAAACCATTTATCTTTATTATTTAATCCCTATTTAATAACCTTTGGAAATAAATCATCATCAATACGTTAATTAACTTAAAATCTTTAAGTTAGATTAAGGATTATAAAACATTTTATTTTCTTAATTATTCACTTAATTACAAAAATTAAGTTTATAAACTTTAAAACAAAAGTTATATAGATTAAAACACTTTTAACTTAATAAATTTGAAATAATTTATTTTGAAAACAATTTGAGATTAAATTAAATAATCGCCTAATATTTAATTATTCAAATCAAGATAATTTAATTTCAAAACACATTTGCATTTATAGTCTCTATATTTTAAAATTTTGTTTTAAAATCTTATTAAATATTTTTATGAAAACTTGCTTATTTTTATTTAGCTTTGAAAACGTTGATTTACAATTTGTTTTTAAACTTGAAAATCTTCCTTTTTCCTTTGAATTTTTAAAACCCGAAAATTTATTAACAAACCAAGCCAAACGCCTGATTTTCCTAGGCACAACTTCGAGTCACCCCTTCTTTTATTTTCCCCGAGCCCACACTTAAACTACTCGAGCCAAATTCAATTCTTCCCGAGACAAACCCAAGGCCACCATTTCTTCTTCTTCCCAAAGCAAATCACTGATACTCCTGACACATGTACACGTGCATAGACGAATCGATCACCTTTGACCATCGATGCCAACGCCGGCTTATCGACCACAACCCTCACTCTCGATTCCGACTACCAAAGCCTCGAACAAAATCAAAAATCGAATTTGAGAAAATCGATCACAACCTAGAACCAAACTTCCCAACAAAAAAGGCTCGCCGACGATGATCTCGGTCATCTGAGATCATGCCATCACTGTCAAAACTGCGCCACGTCTCGATGCCTTGATTCGTTCCCTCGCGATCTATCCCGATCACCCCACGATCCCAAAAATCATCATCGACCCAACTTACTATCAAAACCCTAAACACTCGTAAATACGCCGCCTCTTCCATTAATAAATATAGCTACTATTTTTCCAATGATCCCTGAACCTCCGGCCACCTTCAGCTTTGGCCTCGACGAACACTTCGTAGTAAATTGTCGAAAATTGACCAAAATAGCAACTCTGATCAACTCACCAATTCTCACAACCCATACTCTTAAAAATCTAAATTTTCTGACCAAAATTCATCATTTACCATTTCAAAACAGCTTATCTAATCAAAACTCGAAAATAAATCTTTTGAATTTCTGACAAATATTGTTCATCACTGTGATATCTAAATTTCAAAATATTTTTAAAATATTTCTTCTTAGAACCATTTTTAAAATTTAAATTATAACATTATAGACAACTTTCATTTCGACATTATAATCAAATTTTTGTTATACGAAGAGATATGATTTTTTTTATTGAATTGGGTTTTTAAAACTGCAATTTTGAGAACAGAGAGGTGTCTATACACACAGTCACCTATATACACACATACAGGCATGTTTACATCCATGCAAGCACATTCAACAAACAAAATTCAATACTAATCACATGAAAAACCAAAGTATAAATGGGTTTAATAGTTTTCTCACTTGGTTTGAAGCAGAGAACAGAGAACAAGTCTTTGTTTTGAGTTTGCCCAGGCATTGTTCTAATTTTTTGATTTGTTTAATCTAGAAGCTTGTATTTGCTTTGATGTTGAACTTGGACTTTGATCTACTGTTTCAGCTTGATTGCTTCAGATTTCTAAACTTTGATGTTGATTTAAGTTTTTTATTCTTCCAGGCTTTATATGATTGCTTGATTTTATCACAGATTTGATTTGCTTGCTTGAATGTTTCCAAGTTCTTAATCATTCCAGATTTGAATATTACTTTACATTTGTTCTTTAACTTGTTTTTGATTCTGAAATGATTTGATTTGGTTGCTTTTTTTCAACTTTAAAGCTCCCAAGTTTGATGCTTGTCATTTTTTTTCTTTTGAAAGCTTGAGAATTGAAAGTAACCAGGTTTTCATTCTCTTTGATTTTTAAATTTTCATTTGTTTATAGAAATGAGAATGAGAGAGAGTTTGAACTGAAATGATAATAAGGAATTTTTTTCTTCTTTCTTTTTATTCATATTATTTAGGTTTTAAATTTTAAAGAAAAATAGAGTATGACACTTGTTAAATTCATACTATCTTTAAATTACACTTGTCCAACTCATATTACTTTACTTACACTTGTTAATATAAGCAATATTATGTTTAAAATCATTATTCAATTTAATTTATGATTTATAATTTAAACCTTACTTAATCTTAATTTATGAATTTACAACCCAATTTTACATATGTATGTTTTCTTATTTATTTCCAAAAGATAAAACTTTTTATTAATTCTTGTTTTGATCTTATATATACATTTTTTTCAATTACTTATACTTATATAACTCTTTTTAAAATAAGAAATGTTTTGAAACTTAATTTCTATATTAATTTCAAAATAAATCCTGTTTGTTTGCAATATATTTCTATTTAAATTTCAAATCAAAAATATTCACTTTCAATATACTTATTAAATTTCAAAATCAATTCAAATTATAATCCATTTATATAAATAAATAAACATTCATCTTATTAGTTTGGAAAATTCAAATACAATATGTATTTTATTCCCAAAATTTTATATTAATTACCAAATATTCCAAATTTTAATTCCAAAGGTTAAATTAATTATCAAATTATTTTTAGCTAAAATCCAGGAATGTTACAGTAACAAATCACAATATTGCTCATCTGCCGTCGACACCCAAGGAAGGAACTTTTCCAAACCCTACGATCTAGGCTCAGGTATCAGCTCTGAGCGATATCAAAAGCAATAATATCTAAATGGATAATAAAAGAAGTAATGGTCCATTTTAAAAAGGTAAAATCATCAAAACTATTTCCAACTGTGGAAATACAAAAAATCATACTTTCATTTCATTCAAATTGGGAATTTTCAATAGTAAAAATACCTTCAATATACCTCTGGTTTGATTTTCATAAATCACTATTTAATTAATTCTAAAATAGTTTAAAGTCATTTTTCAAAACCTTCCAAGTTATAGAAGTCATAAAAATTCTTTTTGGAGAGTTTAAATATAAAATTCCTTTCCAATTTAACTTCTAAATAATCTAAAAACCGTTCTTCAATATAAATTCTTTTTAAAGGAAGTTTAAAGCCAAATCTCTTTTTCCTTAAAATATTAAAATAAAATTCCTTTAAAACACCATACCAGCTTTAATTTTTTTTTTAAATGGTACTTAGATACAACATGTCACAAATCACTTGTCAACATATGTTCGAATCACACTACGCAAGTTTCGAACCTGTAACCACTCGCACCAAAGTCGAATCACTTAACCACTGGGACAATGTTGCTTAGCACTAGCTTTAAATATTCATAAGCTATTTTCCTTTTTCATATAAATAATTCAAATTACTCATTTTAATTTATTTTTCTATCATCCAAAACAATCAATATCAACATATATAGCATACCGTTTAACCATATATCACTTAGTTCAAACAATCATTGACCAATCAATCATTAATCATCTACTAATAGTAATCAAGACTATCAAGCCATCATCAACCAAGATATAGTTCCTATTCAATTCCACAAAGTGTATTCTATAATTTTCCCAATATGCTAAGTATCCTAAATTTTCGTAAAATAATTCAAGGGGGATGATTTTCTCTGCTATAACTAGGCTAAACAATTATCTTGCAAAACAATATTATTGTAATATCACCGTCCAAAGCATAGCAAATCCTAGCTTCGAAAGATTGTAAATTAATTGGAAGCGGAGAACTTTAACTTACTGTAATTAAATAAAAAAGCAAATTATACCCATTGGTTGAATTATGCTGAACCAAAAAGGATGCCACTAATGCCAGAATTCACTTCAGCCATCTCCTGGATAATCACACCACATTATTACTTCCTACTGCCCTAAACATCGACGACTATCCCTCATCGTGCGTCATGAACCCTTCTGCATCATCATCGAATGCTAAAATACCCAAATGTCACATAATTACAGGGGGATTTTCACTTCAAGGGCATATTTGTGCAGGGTAATAAGCTATAAGAACACTAATTCTGAAAAATTAGTTTTAAGGACATTTTACAGGAAGAAGATAAAAGAATTTATCAGTTATATAGAAATAATGATAAAAGGATTTATCATTTTCCTATATAACTTAAAAAGATAAATGAATATATCATTATGCTGTTAATTGTCCTTAAAACTAATTATTCAGAAGTGTCGTCCTTAAAACTTATTACCCTGCCGATAGAAGCTCTTCAATCTAATTTCCACTAATTGCAGACTGTCGTAGCCAATTGCCGATGGCTCTAGCCTTCATCACAATGTCAAGCTTACGTACGCCGAGACCAATGTTGTCCCCTCTGGCTCGTGCCCTTGTGCCTCCTCTCTCGTGCACGATTTTCTTTTTTCTTTTTCCGAATTACGTTAGGGCATAGGAAGCAATTTGGGAAAACGGGTTTTATTAGATTTCATTTAGCGCCGAAGTATTGGAAAGAATGGAGGGTGTGGTCCAATGGAAAAGAAGAGAAAAATTATTTTTCGTTTTGTTATAAATCAAATACAGTCAACCATCATTTATTCGAACTGTTTATAAATCAACATTTAATACCCATTTAAAAACCTACTAAAGGCGTTTTATCCAAATTTTATTTCACTTCTATAAGGATTTTTCGTTTATTAGAATACCACCGTTCAATTTCAATAGTGATAAAATAACTGTTTTTTTCCAAAACAACTGTAGAATCTTACAAATATTATTATTTTGCCAAAATAATTTTTTTAAAACAACTTTTGGATTTCTAGAACACAACTCAAATTTCAAATTTTAATTTTAGTCAAATATTTTATTTTTAGTGGCAAATAAAATCCAAAATTTAATATTATTGAATCAAATTTAATAAAATATACATCTTAATAAATTTATTTTATTTGACTCTAAAATGGGATATTACATGTGGACTTGCTTAGATTTGAATGATTCGTTACACTGGAGCTTACAGGGATAGTCCAGTTTCTAAAGCGCATGGATTAGCAAGAATTCGAGCATTGATGGGACTGCGATGTTGAGTTGTCGTTGATCATGCAAAGTGGTCATGTGAGTTATCATATATCCAACAACATCTGAGTTGAGAGATGCTATATCTATTTGATGATTTCTATGTTTTCTATGGTTGTCAAACGATGTATGTATTATCGAGTTGGATACCTCGACACCCTAGACTATGCACAAAGTAGTAGTACACCCATATGGTTGTTTAGCATATATTGTATTTATGTGCTAACTATTTGGTGTAGGGATGGTTCGGGTATGATTATCCATATCATATGTTCATCTTTACAATATTTATAACTTATATCTACTCTAAGATTACAGATTGCACATTCCAGATTTTGTCTGATTCAAGGTGGTTTGTATTACTCCTTATATTTTTGAGTAATCTTAAATGAGTAGATTGAGAGACAAACATAAGACAACAAATAGAGTTATGTCGACGATGAGCAAGAGGATGACATTTTCTTATATATCTATTATTGGAGCCGCTATCACTTATTTTAATGTGTAGTTCTATGGAGCTGTTTGACACTACTATCGTATACGGACAATTATCTAGACTTTATTCGATGTATCGAGATATATAAATTATGTTACTCTGTTTTGCATAATCTGATGAACCTATGTTGCACTTCGATATAATGTTATTTCTGGTTCATTTGATTACGCTGCTTTCTCGCTTGTTTTATATCTATGTTGATTAAACTATTATTTTGTCTATTCGACGTGAGATATATGGCAGGCTCTTCATTAATTGTATTACATTTTCTCTTGACAGTTTCTCTCCATCGACCGGGCACCACAATAACATGTTGTTATGCTATTAGATATTTGGTTTGTTTGGGTATCAGAGATAGAGGGGAGTCGTCACAGAATATAAGGGAACCCCTGCTTTAGTTTCGACTATAAAACCTAAAATGTAGGGTCAAATCCACATAGCCCAATCCTACTCAAATTCACTTCATGTCTTGGGTTTGTATCTGTCCTGAGATATAAAAAGTCACAAATCACATGATAATGACATATGTCATCGCATTTAACACCAAGAGAGCACCGGTACGCTAACTGCACAAGTCTACACCTACACGTGTAATTTTTTTGAGGCGAGGGTGGTTAGAAAATGTTGTATGCATTCTAAGACTAAAGTCCCAATCCATGAGCATAATGACCCAAAAATTCAGTCCAAAAGGATCTTAACCTAGTTATTGGGGCGCTCCCATACACGAGGGCTTGGTCAACTAACTGTATTTGCTAAAGGAACATCGGTCTGGTAAATTCACATAATTCACCACATAAGAACATATACTTGTTGGGCAGGTTTTCCACCTACCACCGAATAAAGAGAGGAAAGGCATTATTGCCGATCCAAACCCTCTCCAACGCCTACCGAGCCAAAACCTACCTCCTCCTATCTGCCGAACCAAGTCCCATCTCACCACCCATCACCAACAAACTACCGGTCCAGACCACCTCCAACCGAACCAAGCCTCACCCCCAACAACCACCGGTCCAGACCACACCGAACCAACCCACACCGAACCAATCCACCGGACCAGCCTCTACCGGACCAAGCTACATCATCTACCACCGGACCAAGGCTCTACCGGACCAGAGTAATACGGGACCAGGGCATTGCCGAACCAATGTTGTCAAGCCAGATTGCTTCAGCCCAGGCCCACCAGCAGCTATATACATCCAAGACCCCTGCCCCCAGCCTGACTCTATAAATAAGAGGGCAGGGGTACAACAATGGCAGACAAGTTTGAGAGCTCAAGAACGGAAGGAACTTTCAAACAACTTTCATATACTTGTATACAAATCTTTGTACTTGTAAACTGAAAGAAAAAGGAGAATAACATATGAAGTGGACGTAGACACGTTCTGGCCGAACCACTATAAATTTGTGTGTCCTTTACAGTTCAGTCCCTACTTTTTATATATTTGCATAAATCCCCCAAATCACTGAAAACAGCATATAATCAACTAAATCATACGACTAGGAGGTGTTTGCCCAATTTTTGTGCAAACATCTTTGGTGCTTTCACTGAGAACCGAGCTAGAAGCTACAGCTTCTCCTACTCAATCTTCTTCCTCACAGCATCGTTCCTTGCTCCGACAACATGACTTCCAGGCAGAGGAGAGATGTTAACAAAGGAAAGAACGTCGCAACTAGCAGTATCCCAGATCCAGTGGCCTCGAATCAAGAGAATCTCCCGTTTTAACAGCAATACCAGATGAAAATCAGGCAATTCCAACAGCCCCTACCACGGAACAACCAATTACTAGGGCAGATCTAGACAGGGTTATGGCTGAAGTAACTAACCGCTTCGCATCTCAACAAGAAGCCCTGGTGGACCAACTCATGTCACGCCTATGGGATGCTGAAGAATCCAACCGCAACACTGAATCATGGGGTGAGTCCCAATCTGGAGGATCTGGGAGGCAACAAAGACCTTTCTTCTTCGAAGAAGTTAACAACAGAAACAGCCATGGTAGGAGTCGAGCCCGCACTCAGCCCGAATTCCGACCCGAGGAAACACTTGGAACCGAACCCAGTGGTGGAGGTGCCAGGCAGGGGTCGGATGTAGCTGAGCCTGTCATGCTACCTAACCATGAAAACACCAGTAGACGAGGCCGAGCTGGGGTCCAACCCGAAGTTGGACCGGAGGAAGTGCTGAGAACAGAACCAAGTAGGGGAAGATCAAGGGAAGGGCCAACTATGGCTGACCCCAGCATGCCCCCAGAAGACCAGAGGCAGCCTTTGGAGAATGTTAGGAGTGACAGATGATACCATCCCTACAAGTCATCTGAACGGAATCAATCCCGCAGGGAAGAACCAAACTCATTTTTGTCCGCTCCAAGTTCTGATGAAAGGATGGCGCGATTGTTTAGAGAGTGCGTCCAACGGGAGCAAAGGGATCGGGGGATAGGTGCTAGGGTAACCAGCCCCTTCACCCGCAATATCGAAACTGCCATCACCCCCCGAGAACGGAAGAAGCCAACGATGGAACCTTACAAGGGAACCTCTGATCCCATCGTACACTTACAGAGGTACACCCAGCATATGCTCATGAGCGGAGCAACAGAGGGAGTGTTGTGTAAATGCTTCGCACTATTCTTGGCAGATCTAGCTACCTCCTGGTTCTGCCACCTTCCCCAAGGGTCCATCAGCTCATGGGAAATGTTGAAAGAAAAGTTCATCAGTCAGTTCCGCGTTCATGTGGAGCAACTCAAGGACGCTTATTCCTTATCTAATATCAAACAGAAACCCGGAGAGACATTGCAACAATATCTAACCCGATTCAACGCCGCGGCAACCGCAGTCCAAGATGCCGATGAGAAACTTATCCTAATGGCCCTCTACAGTGGTGTACATCTAGATACTAAATTTGCTAGAAGACTAGCCAAGGAAAAACCAGCTACTTTACCTGATTTCTTCCATGAAGCTGGAAAGTATATGAGAGTTGAGGACGCTTCCACTGAGAGGCAATCAGGGCAACAGGCTAAGACGGCTACAGACAGGGTCCCCGCTGTAGCAAAGGATGTTCGAAGAAATGACTCTCGAGACAATGCTGGAGGCAAAAAGGGAGAAAAGCGCTTATATCGACCAGGACCAAGATTTGACTCTTACACTCCTTTGAATGAAACGACCGAAAACATCTTCCTAGCCACTCAAGACGAAGTTAGATACAAGCGCCCCCCGCACAAGAAGGAGTCAGATAGCGCATTCAAATCTGGAAAGTTCTGCCGCTTCCACGAATCCCACGGACATGACACCAATGAATGCCACCATTTCCGGGACTTGATTGAAGAACACATCAGAAGGAGGAGAGTGGAGCGCTATGCAAAAGGCCAGAACAGGACTTCAACTCCTTCCAATGAGAATCCTGGACTACCCACCAAGAAGCAGGTAGGGAAAATCGCAACACCAGCGGCTCTAGGCAAGAGAAGATAGTGGTCCACACCATATCAGGAGGACCGCACATCGCCGACAGAAGCTGGGCGGAGATGAAAAGATACGGTAAGTCACTGAGGAACGCTAAAGGCTGCGTTAATTCTGTTATGGAAGAACGCCACCCGAAACGGAAAGAGAATGACGACATCACATTCAATAGGCGTTATCTAGAGGGAAGACAGTACCCACACATGGATCCTATGGTCATCTCTGCCTGGTTCGGACCAGCCAAAGTTTTCCGAATTATAATAGACATTGGAAGCTCGGTGAATATCCTATTCAAGCATGCTTTCGACAAAATGAAGCTATCAATGAAGGATGTGTCTCCCTGCAACAAACCACTACATGGTTTCACTTGAGATGCGAAGATGCCCCTCGGGCAACTGGACCTTTTTGTCGAAATAGGAAGTCATCCCAGCTCCGCTGTGCGGAAACAAACATTAGTGCTAATAGAGAACCACTCGGCCTACAACGGCTTTTTAGGAAGACCAGCCTTGTCTGACTTCCAAATTGTCCTAGCCCCGTGGTGCCTGAAGATGAAATTTCCAACCGATAACGGAATAGGAGAAATAGAGGGAGATCAAGACGTTGCTCGAGACTGCTATGTAACTGAACATCGCAATAACCGCAGAAAAGATAAAGGGAAAAATGTAGAGACTACTCTCTGCATGAAAAGCTTGGAAGCATAACAACTAAAGAAACCCCTCCTCTTCGATATACCAGTGATCCTTTCAATAAATTAGACCCCAGGGACAAAGAGGAGGAGGCCACCACCGAGCCTGCAGAGGCTATGGAATTCGTATCTGTAGACAAACACGACCCAAGTAGACTGCTGAGAGTCGGGTCTCAGTTAAAAAAAGAATTAAAGAATCAACTCATTGATTTTCTTTGCCACAACATGGATGTATTTGCATGGACGCACGCTGTCATGACAGGAATCTCCCCAGACATAGCATGCCACATGCTGAACATCGATCCCACTAAGGTGCCAGTGAAGCAGAAAAGAGGAGCACGGGGGCAGAACGATCAGCAGCCCTCAAGGAAGAAGTAAAGAACTTGCTTGCCAATGACTTCGTACGGGAAGCCATCTACCCAGAATGGATCGCCAACCCAGTACTGGTAAAGAAAGCTAATGGGAAGTGGCGAACATGCATCGATTTCTCCAACTTAAATGACGCCTGCCCAAAGGACTGCTTCCCACTTCCCCGAATCGACCAACTCGTGGACAACACAGCCGGACACGAACTCTTATCCTTTATGGACGCATACTCAGGATATAACCAGATCCCTATGCACGCCCCCGATCAAGACCACACTAGCTTCATCACTGACCGAGGATTGTACTGCTATAAGGTAATGCCATTTGGACTTAAAAACGCCGGAGCTACTTATCAACGCCTTGTCAACAAGATGTTTGCGGAACTAATAGGACGAACTATGGAAGTTTATGTGGATGACATGCTGGTAAAATCGAGGAAAGCCAACGACCATATAAACCATCTGGACGAGATGTTTCAAGTACTTCGCCAATATGGAATGAAACTGAACCCTCTAAAGTGCTCCTTCGGAGTATCATCGGGAAAGTTCTTGGGATTCATCCTTCATGCCAGATGGATTGAAGCAAACTCCGAACCAGTTTGAGCTTTGCAAGATATCAAGATACCATCCACTCGAAGAGAGATGCAAAGCCTAAATGGGAAAGTGGCCGCCCTAAGTAGGTTCATCTCTAAAGCAACCGACAAATGCATCCCTTTCTTCGAAGCTCTAAATAAAGACAAAGGAAAGTTTGAATGGACTGACGAATGCTCGACAGCCTTCCTTAACTTAATCGGACACCTCCAGAGACCACCGGTACTCTCAACTCCGAATGAAGGTGAGGAACTATACCTATGCCTTGCTGCATCGTCCCACGCTTTGAGCGCCGCTTTGGTGAGAGAAGACAACCGCGCGCAGCGACCCGTATACTTTGTAAGCAAGAGATTCACAGGGGCAGAAGCCAGATACCCTAAACTTGAAAAGATAGCATACTGTTTGCTTATCACGTCACGGAAACTGCGACACTATTTCTAGTCTCATTCCATCATAGTTTTAACCGATCAACCGCTCAGGCAAGTGCTCCATCGCCCGACACATCTGGGCGATTACTTAAGTGGTGCATCGAACTAAGTCAATATGATATCACTAACCATCCTCGCACCGCTATCAAGGGGCAAGCCATAGCTGATTTCATTGTCGAATTCACTACTAACGAAGGTAAGGACCAATCTGAAATAGCAGAAGATATCAAGTGGAATCTCTTCGTAGATGGAGCGTCAAATGAACAAGGCTCGGGGGCAGGTGTTGTGATAGTCACCCCCAGGGGAAGTAAGCTGCACTACGCCCTAAAGTTGGAATTCGCTGCCACCAACAATGATGCAGAATACGAAGCGGTGATAGCTGGATTAGAACTGGCCTTGGAGATTGGAGTTGGCTCTTTATGTCTCCATAGTGATTCTCAACTCATTGTAAATCAAATACTGGGAGACTTCCAGACTCGAGGAGAACGACTTACAGCATATCTAAAAAAGACCAAGCTGCTGCTCAATCAATTGAATCACTATCAAATCAAACACATTCCTCGAGAAGAGAACCAAGAGGCCGACGAACTAGCAAAGCAAGCTAGTATGAAGGACATCACTACCTTCGGAGCATTAACCATCTCAAAACAGCCGGCACCAAGTTTCGAGCAAGTGAATCTGAGAGCTGCGATCAACGAAGAAACTTGGATGACTCCTATCTGGAAATATTTACAAGATGGCACACTACCCAACAGGCGTAACGAAATCAAGAAAATCTTGAGGAAAGCTTCCCGCTATACTTTACAAGAAGGCATCCACTATCGGCGCGGCTTCTCTAACCCTTATTAAGGTGTATCGCTGGAAGGGAAGCCAGGGAAGTCTTATCCGACATCCATCAAAGAAGTTGCAGAAATCACACTGGAGGGCAGACTCTGGCCAAGAAGATACTCCGATATGCATATTACTGGCCCACTTTAAACAAAGATGCTTTGGACTTCGTCAAGAGATGCGACAGATGTAAGAAATTTGCCAAGATTCCTCGACTACCCACAAATGAGATTGCTCAAATGACCAGCCCTTGGCCCTTTGCAGTATGGGGAATTGACTTGATTGGCGAACTGCCAGCGGGCCGAGGCGGAGCCAAATATGCTATAGTGACGGTTGACTATTTCACCAAATGGGTGGAGGCGGAACCTCTAAATAAAATATCTTCGGCAAAAGTTATCAACTTATTGATCAAAAATATTCTGTGCAGGTATGGAGTCCCACTCAAGATCATATCAGACAACGAACTTCAACTTGACAGCGAAGAATTCGCCGATTGGTGCCAAGAGCACGGAATTCACAAAAGTTTCTAATCTGTAGCTTATCCTCAAGCAAACGGGCAAGTCGAAGCTGTCAACAAGATTCTCAAAACCTTAATCAAGAAGAAACTTGAAAGGTCGAAAGGCGCTTGGTTGGACGAATTTCCTACGGCACTTTGGGCCTATCGCACATCTTACAGAACTTCAACAGGGCATACTCCTTTCTCTTTGGCATACGGATCGGAGGCCATGCTCCTAGTTGAAACTATAGTGCCCTCTCACCGCAGGATCCACTACAACCCGAAAGAGAACGAAGAACTCTCCTCATGTCTTTGGATCTAATTGAGGAGAGAAGAAACGATGCAACACTCAAAGCAGCAGCCCACAAGCAAAAAGTTGCAGCGCAATACAACTCCAAAGTCAAGCACCGCAGCTTACAGGAAGGAGATCTCGTCCTCAAGCGGATCTTCCCGTGCCCCGGAGCGCTAGATCCAATCTGGGACGGGCCCTATGTAATTCATAAAGATCTCCACAACGGAGCTTATATTTTGTCAATAGTGGACGGAGAGGTGTTCCAGAGGGCATGGAACATCCAACACCTCCGTCGATGCTTTTCTTAACTTGTACTACCCATATGAAGTGAAGTAACAAAGAGAATCAGTGGATGTAGGCATTTTCATGCCGAACCACTTTAAAAATCTTGTCTCTTTTTAACTTGTTCCTTTATATCTTGGCTGCTTGTTAAGCTTTATCCTTTTTTGTTGAACAAAATCGTGTATGATGACATTTCCATACTGGAACTTCACGGCGCAACCTCACCTGGACAAGACTCAACAGGTACTATGCGATTCTATGCACTCGCCAATGAGACACTTTTGCTCCAGCATCCCTTTGCTGCGGGTTAACTCATTGCTCGTGACTACCCTCAAAGCCAACTGTAATGAGCCGATTATAAGCCATCAAGAAGGCCGACTATAGCCGATGGCAGCTTATTACGGCATTCGGCTCGCCGGCAACTGTGAACCTACTTTAAGCCCCAACATAAGGTGTGGCCAGCCAGGGGTAGTTCACGGTTGACGATCGGCACCCACGCTAGCCGGCCACAGTAAATCGAATAATACCCACGATTACGGGCCATAATGGCTCGGGTAGTTACTGTGCGCGATCTCGGCTCCGATATGTCTTAAGTGCGGCTATGGTAAAAAAGATAAACTCCCCGCGGAGGCGTAAGATGGGTGACAAATCTCTCCAAGACCCACAGCTAGGGAAAGTGACTACAAAACCAGTTAGCCACGAACTTAAGCATATCGACGGCCTTCCGTGACTGGAAGTTTTACCTTTCCTATATTTCCATTCCATTTAAATACTTTTCTTGTATCCTGCATAACGGTCCCTAAAGTACAGGACACTAAATGGGAGGCATTCGCTCACGAGAATCTGAGCCCGCAAACTGGGTGACAAGGCACTCAGCCGCATCCATGGTCAATTACCCAAGGTGTCCAAAGCTACCCCCCGCAACCAGAACATGAAGGGCGGTACTCTTTTCTCTTGTACATAATCATGTAGCTAGGACTTATTCAAACATTGCAAGATATGAAATTATATATTAAGAAAGAACTTAGGATTAAACACAATTGAATCACTAGCACATGCACAAGTATATTTCTTATGCAACACATCATAATAACAAAAGCAATCAAATATAGCAGAATCTATTTATGTTATAAAATTACAGAAAGTCATTCTTTATAAGTAATATAATTACAAGTTGCATTAATGTTTCGAACTAACATAGACAACAACCAAAATATGTGCAAGTCAAGTCAAAAAATCGAAGCTTCGCCTCCATCCCGCTAGCCCTCCGGATCTACTTAACTACAGGATCGGAGCTCCCAGCATGATGACCAGAGGCCCCACCTGTCCAATTCAGGAAAAGAGTCCATTAAACCGACAACGAACGATCAAGTTACGAAAAGCTAAAAAGGGAAAACTCGCCAACACCCGCTCCTTGGTCCTCATCCCCCAACTGCACACCGGCTTCCTCTGCAGCAAGTAGCCGCATCCCCTCCTTCACCGCTACCTTCTCCTCCTTTGATAACTGGGCGGTGACCACGTCCATCCTGAATGTCGCTCCACCTTCCTTGTCCGCATCGGCCTTGGCCTCCTCCAAAGCCCGGAGATATATCCTAGCCATGATCCGGGGATAGTCATCCATCCAGGATAGATTACCCTGCTTCCAAGTACGGAAGTACATATCCTGCAACATCTCATCCATCATCTCCTCATTCTCCTCAAACTCCCTCACCCGGGCTTCGGAGGACAGCAACTTAGCGATGGCAACATCCCTCTCTGATCGATATCTCAAGCAGTCAGCCCGGAGAGACCTCCTCATTTCCTCCATCTCTTCCTTTAGCCTGGCCTAAGCAAGCTCTGCGGCCTCGAGCCTCCCAGATAACTCCTCTACATGCTCGAGATCCGCCCTCCGAACCTCGTCCACCGTAGCAATGGCTATGTCAATCCGCTCCTTGCAGGCGGCCTCCATCTTTCGCAACTCAGCCTTGCTAGCCTCCTCCATGGTTTTCTTTAGTCGTCGGGAGGCCGCCTCATGCTGAGATATCTGGATAGCCTGATCGGTAAGCTGTTTGGCCTGATAAGAGACCTGTAGCCGCAACTGGATGTTAGCACTTCCGATTTCCTCTCCAGCCTTGGCCAGTCGAGCGTGATGCTCCATTAGCCTCTTGGTTTCCTCAGCCACCCGATCGATGCTTGCCTTGGCCTCATTCCCCAAGGTCGCAATCCGAGTAGTAAGCAAATCGAGGTCTAACGACTTAGCCTAATCAAGCACCCGTACCATGGGATTGCGGGGAAGAAGACGCTCACCCGTGACCTCGTCAAAAGAGATGTCCTGAAAACTCGGGTCCAGATCCGGGTGGCTGGCAAATGGGTTGCGATCCAAACTAGGACGGTCTATCGGAGTGACGGTTGGATTTTCGGACGGATGGGTGGAAGGCATAAACTCAGTATCCTCCTCAGTAATATCATGGATGGGCTGGACTGGAGGCTGAGGGCCAGGTGAAGGTTCAAACGAAGATCGACCCCTCTTCCTCTTTTGCATATCTTCTTCAATAACTCCGAGAAGGGAGCGATAGCCAACTACGTCTCTAGGACGGTCAGTAGGAGGCTTAGGCTTGGCAGAGGCTCTGAGTAACTTGTATTGTTCAAGGCGGTGTCGAACGTCTGAAGTCTTGGCCAACTCGCCTGCCCCTGGAATAAAGAGCAAGTGATATGAACATACAACGATCCATAATTCAAGAAATATGTTAAGTTAAAAAGAATGAGAAGGCACATCTATTATACAAACCCTGCGGAGGAGTAGGATACTGCAATAAGTCCTAAATCTCATTTCAGGACGGAAACGAACCATAAAATATTCCTAAGTCCCTATCGTAAATGGAGTCTGCAGAAGTCAAAAGTTCACCTTGAATCGCTGGAGTCGCCTTAGCTGAAGAACTCTTAAAGAATGGATCGGCGCCAGCCCTGTCAACCTCCTTTGCATTCTCAACCAAATCCGATCCTCCCTCCGACTCCCCAAAAGCTTGGCGGAAAGCATCATCCGTCCACTCATGAATCTCTCCCGCTTGCCCGGAGGTTAAGGCACCAACGCCACTACCACTCTGCCCATCGCCTCCTTCACCCTCACCTCTATCTTCCTCCACATCTTCCTCTCCCGGAGCAATTGGGCAAGTGCTAGGAGAGGGACCATCAGACTTCTTAAGCTTCTTACCTCCAACAACGGGTGGCTTTGTAAAAGGTTTCCTCTTGCCACTTTTCACCGTGGCCCCTTCCTTGGCTTTGGCAGCCTTCTCCTCAGCCGTATCCCTCTGCTTAACCACGGACTGGTGCGGCAGGATCAAGTTGTACTCCTGGAGAGTAGCATTCCTGATCAGGAAAGAAGCCGACCTGTCCCGTCCCGAAATGGCCTTTATTTCCGCAGCCATCTGAACCAGGGAATCACTCTCCACGACCGCAAAGCCACCTGTCGCTAGCAAGAAATAGAAGCATATCAGAAGAAGCACTACAGTCGGAACAAGGAAACTGTAAATAAAGTTCAACTTACAGCCAGAAGTGAAGAGGCGGAAGGAGACAGAATCGTCCTTGATAAAAAACCATTCTTTCTTAAACATGGTGAACTTTGAGTATAAGTCCAAGACCGGTTTGAAGGGCACGGCCGCTTCTAAAATAACATATGGAGACCCCTTCTTGTAGCCTCTCAGATTATACAAGTATCGAATTTCCCGATTAGAAGGGGGGCGCCCATACCTCCTTTGGAAGATAACGAATAAGCACACCAGGATAGCATAGGAATTGGGCTGGAGCTGGAGAGGGGCCACCTTCAGATAGGTAATGAAGCTGACTATCCATGCATTGATCGGAGGAATGGCCCCACACATGCAATGGTACCTACTGTATGCAAAATATCCTTCAGGGGGATTGTACGGCATCACTCTGTCTCCCGGCAAAAGCATGCGAGCCCTGTCAATCCCGAAGGAACGAGAGATGACATCAAGCTGCTCCTCCCTGAGGGAGCTAGGAAAAAAGTCGGGCGGAGAGTTTAGAAGCTCCTGGGGCCATACCCATCTACTAGCGACCTCGGGGTAGGTCCATGACGTTCCGGTCTTGGCTGGGCTGGGGGCACGGAGGAGGACTCTCCTTCGCCCTTAGACTTCCGTTTATCTGATCGAGTTTCTGCTTTGCGAGACATTATCTGCAAACACCGAAAGAACAAATTAGAACAAGGAATATGGAAATACAAGAAAACAAGTTCAAAACACAAAGGTTGAGATTAAAGTCCATTCGGCATTGAAAGCCTTTAAGTTCATTCGGTAAAGCAAGGCGAGAGTTCGTTCGGCACTACACTTCTCGAACTCATCCGGTGATAATTCCATTCGGTATTCGAACACCATATCTCATTCGGCATTCCAACCCTCGGGCTCATTTGGTTAATCCGGTAGATTAAATAATAAGCCTTCATTCGGTCCACAAGGTCCCGAGTTCATTCAGTGGTACAATACAGAAGTTCATTCGGCGGCAAAGGGTCTCACCTGGTTCGGCTAACACTTTGATTCGGCAAAGATGAGAGTTTGATTCGGCAAAAGGTTTGGCTCAGTTGGTAAGGAATAATGAGGGCACGTGGCCCCTATTTATAAGCAACCATCAACGACTGGACCAGATGGCTCGGAGTTACAGACCGGATGGGAATAACCACGCTAAAACAAAGCACGCCATATACAGGCATATGCCCTACTTTGGGGGGCAAATGTTGGGCAGGTTTTCCACCTACCACCGAATAAAGAGAGGAAAGGCATTATTGCCGATCCAAACCCTCTCCAACACCTACCGAGCCAAAACCTACCTCCTCCTATCTGCCGAACCAAGTCCCATCTCACCACCCATCACCAACAAACTACCGGTCCAGACCACCTCCAACAGAACCAAGCCTCACCCCCAACAACCAACGGTCCAGACCACAACGAACCAACCCACACCGAACCAATCCACTGGACTAGCCTCTACCGGACCAAGCTACATCATCTACCACCGGACCAAGGCGCTACCGGACCAGAGTACTACCGAACCAGGGCATTGTCGAACCAATGTCGTCAAGCCAGATTGCTTCAGCCCAGGCCCACTAGCAGCTATATACATCCAAGACCCCTGCCCCCAGCCTGACTCTATAAATAAGGGGGCAGGGGTACAACAATGGCAGACAAGTTTGAGAGCTCAAGCACGGAAGGAACTTTCAAACAACTTTCATATACTTGTATACAAAGCTTTGTACTTGTAAACTGAAAGAAAAAGGAGAATAACATATGAAGTGGACGTAGGCACGTTCTGGCCGAACCACTATAAATCTGTGTGTCTTTTACAGTTCAGTCCCTGCTTTTTATATATTTGCATAAATCTCCCAAATCACTGAAAACAACATATAATCAACTAAATCATACGACTAGGAGGTGTTTGCCAATTTTTGTGCAAACAATACTCAACAACCATTAAGGTGCACCTCACTCAAAGCTAGTTGCATAGTATGTTTAACCCACCTCAAGCCGACCAATATTGGAATTTCTAATAAACTGGGGCAAAACTAGCATCCAATGGTACTCCCATTAATCATTTGCTCTGTACTCATTCTTGCAAAGTCTATCTAATTCCATGGATGCTCCAAGCCTACTTGATATTGGACAAGTTCTGCCTAGCCCTCTAAACATCTTCAAGTCTATAATGGTTGGCTCGTTAAAATCCTCAATAACTATGCTTTGTAACCATCTCTCCTTTGATTAGCTATTAACCCAACCATTACCCACCAAAAATGATGCTAAACTAACAACAGACCTACAATTTAACCATTAATAAAAGACTCATCAACCAACCATAATCCTTCATTCAACATCGACCATCAAAGTAGCAGTTTCTTCAATTACCAAATCAACAACCCACAATCAGTAACTATTCTAGCAGCTAACCAAAGCATACCATGTTAACCCCATGTCAACACCAACTACATGAGCTTGATTTCTCTATAAATAGCTCTCTCCTCCATTAGGAAAGAACAAAATTCCGAGAAATTGAGCAGTAGAACAAAGCCTATAAAGTCGTCATAAAATTTAAAGTTACAAAGCAACAAAACATCAATCCATAGTGGACGTAGATACCTCAAGGATTTAAGCAATCAAAATCCCTAGTTTGTTTTACCGTTTATTTTCCATTTTCAACGCTTTCGACATTATTGATAAATCTTCGATTACACAATGCAATCAGGGATCCTTGCAAATCACTCGTTATTTGAGGTTGACAAAGAAAATCGCCAAGTACGGGCAGGAAACAAACTTGGTCAAAGGAGGCGGGGAAATTCAACAGTCGAGAATTTACTTTTAATGGTTGTTTATTTCATTACATTTTTAGTTTAGTTATTTTAATAGTAAATAAAGGTTGTTGGTATCATTTGACCTATAACCACTTGTTTATTTCAGTAAATAGTGCTTTGTACTTTTATTTATCACGGTTAACCGATATGCTCTAACATTATTTATCTTGGACAAAAAAGTTTAAGGATGTGTTAGATTTGGCCTGACATGCATGTGCATGTTTAAATTAACTATAAAACTATGTGGCATCTCTTAAAACTCTGACGAGTTTTCAAGTCGTTAAAGTAGCTAAAAAGAGTTGCTACACACAAAACTTTAGTTGTTGTCTAATCACTTTTCACTTACCCTTCTTCGTTAGGTATATCCATGTGTATTTTATAAACCAATTCTAAAAGATCCAGAAATTATGCCAGGAGTTTAGCACGAATCCATCTTGGCTGCTGAGTAATACATGTATCCTGAATTCAATCTTTGGATTCCAATTCGCACCATCTGCTTTTATTAAATTTCGGGTCCCGTAGCAGCTTTTGTATTTAATATTGCAATTATATATTTCCTAAAGAACATTTGAACGATTTCTTTAGCTGACAAGTGCGTTGATATACTTTGCATGTGTTCTTTTGAATGAGTTTACCTTCGTGAAACTTTTGCCGAACCCGTTCCAATTCCAACAGCTCGAACTCGGATCGTGGGGATCGTCGGAATACTTCGTATCAACAAATAAGATATTCGGTATATCAATATTGATTAGATTCGAAATCAGTTATCGAATTTCTCATTTAATGAGCAATCTCAATATTATGCCTTAAAGAGGACTCGAATCACCACGCTATTTAGAACGAGATTTTGAGTCTCGCGTGTCAACCATTTCACCATCAAGACATCATGAAAGTGTATCGTGCAATATTGCTCCTGAACAAAGCCATCAAAAACGTGTCGGTGCTAAAAGTTTGCAGCAAGGAATGTGATGGTTATGCAGATGATTGGCTTCACAACCCGTTTGGGTCATCATCCAACAAACTCCCTTTCTTAATACTCACCTTTGGATTCCCGCCATTTCCACCCTAATTTTCCTGAACCTTTCACCCTAGAAATTTCTCATCCACACTTCAAGCCGAATCCTTAATCAAATGCGAAAATATAAATGGAAGATGCCAGTACCCGTTGGAGAAGAAGCTGCCGAAAACCCTAATCAATCTGAGGTCTTAAACCGAGACAAAGGTTTTTGGAAACTATTACAGTTACTGGGTGAAGGCCAGGCAAGGATTCTTCTGCTGATTCAACTGAATTGGTTGGACCATCTCTAATTTCCTGTGAGCGAGTTCTGTATTTTATTACGGGTTTCGTGTTGACTTTGATGATTTGTTTTTTTAACGCTGTATTACCGGCGATGTTGCCTGAAGAAGCATTCAGTGTTGTGACGAAATCATTTGATGCTAGAAAGGTTAGTTTTCTAATTTGCAAATTCAAACATGTAGATTGAAGTTTGCAGTTAATTGATAACGATTCATATGACATACCACACATTTTTGGAGTAAATTTAAGGAATTCAATTTTGAATATCCTAATATTTGTCTGTACTTGCTTAAGTGCAAAATGCTATTTTTGTAGAAAGTAAGAATGGCGACTATGGATATAACTTTAGTCACCTAGCTGCTTGGAAGCAACTGACTTTGCTACATAACTACATGAGACACACAAATTGGAAACGGTTTAATCATAAATATCACGTTTTTAAACAGTCAAATTTATTCTCGTTATGTTAGAGTGTGTGCGTGTGTATAAACATAATCCAAATCAGTAATATTTCCCTGGATACACATTCAATTGAGGATAGTGTTGTTGAATTCAAGTATGTGATGAAAATAAGTTTTTAGTCCATCTATTGTAGAAACTACTGCAAAATACAGCAGGTTTGTATGATTTGTGAATACTAGCATATTTGTATTACTTGATGATGTACAAAAATGAGAATCAAATTTATTAAAACATATTTAAGTGTAGATAAGGCAAGAATTCTAGAGAAATAAGAAAATTGCACACGTTTGTAAATGTTAGAACGATGGGGTTTATGAGTATGAGTGAAATGTAAAAAATCATGAAGGTGGATGGTGTTCAACTTCAATTGACACTTCCTTTACAAAAAGGAAGAACATGTCGTTGCCGGGGATCGAACCCGGGTCACCCGTGACAGGGGGAATACTCACCACTATATTACAACGATAATGATGTTATCCGAATTGAAATATTTATAACTAACCTAAATTATTAATTATATATCATTATCTTTTTTAATTTCTTCAAAAAGAGTAACTTTGTATTTGAATTATTACTTATTCAATTCTCGAAAGATACTTTAACCATGTTTGATGGTCCCATGATCATCGCTAATTAACTATAATTTTTTCGCATATACTAGATGTTATGCTGTAAAAATTAGTTATACTTCAATTAACAAAGAAATTCATACCAAGGTACGATAAAATGATATGATATGTGTGCTAGGATGCTTGTATAAATTGATAATGGATAAGACATAATACTCATGAGATGATAAATACATTTATTCAAACATAACCATATGCATTCTAGATAAGAGAACAACATATTGATAAGGAAATAACTTGAATATCATAGTTTATAAATGTTATAATAAGCCAGTTTATATATACAAATGAAAATAACAAAGGCATAAACGTAGATGGAGATGACTAGACATTAAATTCCAAATTTTAAATAGTTTTAATTTTTATGTGAACATATTTCTTATAGTGGAAATTAGGCACAAGGGCCTCTTTAGGAAGTGCAATTACTTTCTAGGACACGCAATCGAAATAATTACTTTTGAGGACAAAATGAAAAGTAATTAGTTTCTACGGCCTAAAAACCTATGAAATTATGTCCTTGAAAGTTATTGTACTACTGACTTTGTACTTAAAAGTAATTATTCTACTGACTTTGGTCTTGAAATTAATTTATATGGATGTGTGTCCTAGAAACTAATTGGATTGCAAAGTTTGTCCTTCTAGTGAAGTGCCTCTTTCTTATATTCCTTCAATCTATAAAACATTAATCAGTTTGAGCGATAATGTAGTTGTCGCAGTGTGTGTGTGTGTGTGTATATGCTTTCACTATTTGATTATTGATATAAGCATAAGCATTTAACAACAAAGTCGTCATAGCATAGTGATAAGTATTTCCATCTGTCATGCAAACAATCCGATTTTGATTTTCAGGGGAAATGAACATATTTATACGTTTGTCAAAGTTCTTTAATTATAAAATATTCCATGATGAGTGACAAATGCATATGCACTTAATGTTTGTATGAATAATTATATATAGTATAATAATTATTTCAATTTCATTTTGATTAACAACGAAGTCGTATTATAGTGGTGAGTATTTTCATTTCTCATATGGGTAACTTGGGTTAGATCCTCGGGATGACACCAACATTAGTACAAAGTAGCATTACATAAGATAATAGTCTTACAAAGTTTACATTTTATTTTTATTCATTGACGGCAAGTGTCTTATATGTTTACTATTTTACATCTATTATGTATCCAGTAAAAAATAAGCTTCATTAACTCAAAAAAAAAAAAAATCAAACCATATTTGGTTTAGTTTTAAAATGTTCCATAAACATATATGAAAAACAAATGTTTATATAATAAAATAATAATGAAACAGTATTTATACTAGGGCGTCCTATTATATTTCTTAAAACAAGTTTCTTTTATTAATACATTAGTTTTAATAAGGTAAATGTTAACTTTGAATGAAATAATTTTACACTTACACTTAAGGCTGTTATGGTAGTGTTAAACGCTATCAATGTGAGAAAATCTTCATGGTATCGATGCTATTAGTAAGTCAAAAATGACTATCAATATTTTACTGTTACCGTTGGTAAAATGATCGTTGATAACTGATAAACTTTGGTAATGGTAAATTTACCAATGTATAAATATATTAAAATTTTATTCCAATAAATATTTTATAATGATAATTATTTTGTTTCCAATTCAAACCCTATGAATGATTATATCGACATTTTTGTTTATTTTAGTTGATATAGAAAAGTTTCTTAATTTATAACAAATTATCTACAATACTATAAAATAATAACATTGCTAATCTTAGATTTTGAAGTTAAAAAAATTATGAAATAAAACAATGTCATGAATAATACTAGAAATTCCATCTTAATTCTGACATTTCTTTAAAATTGTTCATGGTTGTGATTAATTAAAATAGTGAAAAAATAAAATTAATATAACTGGTTAAATTATTGTTACCGCCGGTTTTGATTTTTTTATTGTTACCTTGCCGATAGAACTGGTGTACTGATGCAGCTCAATATTGATTATTAATTGTTTGGTATTGATTTGATAACGGTAAATTTACAATTACCATAACAACCCTATTTACGTTAGAAAAACTAAAAGATAATCTCCATGGTTGACCGAATGGTAATGCATCGATTGTTAAGAGAAAAGTGTAGGATTTGTATCACGCGGGTGGCATAAAACAATGGTTAAAGGTTTTAGAAGGAATTCTAAAATTCTTGTCATCTCCGTTCGGTTATGGTGGAGTCTGAAACGAAATCCTTGCAAAAATCCAGTGTCGGTTAGGAAAAGAAAAAAGTTTGAAAATTTAATAGCTTAAACTATGAATTTTATTTTAAAATTAAAGTTTTTAATCACACCGTCAACTTCAATCGAATGTAGGTTCATCGTATTCAATTTCGTTGTCGATTGTTCTTTTGGTTCTCTTGTGCCTTAGCTTTGAATTCGAGAGGAAATTGGTGTTGAATTAAAGCATTTTTTTTTATTCTAGTGTGTTGATTTTTTGTTTTGACATTTGCCCTAGCTTCAAAACATTAAATCGAGAAAGATGAAACTAGGAAATATGTGGCTGAGCTGTAATTGGGGCTATTTCTATTATTTTCTTTGTTTCAGTGACTAAAGTTGAGCTGCACATTTAAGTTAATTATTTTTACTTTAGCTTAATCAAGTTCAATTTAGTTCATTTCAACTTAACTTAATTTGAAAATTGTATATTTCTTTAAATACCGTATTTTGTGTTTTAGTTACAACTTTTACTATTACGTTTTCATTAAGAAGAATACCCATATCCGAAACCGGAACTGAAACTTCCAAATTTATTCGAAACTAAGTAAATTTCAAATGACTAAAACCAAGTTGTCAAATCTTGCATAAAACACACCCTTCATCCATTCGTTCATTATCATAGAAAAGGTGAAAACTGCAAACAGCACGGTAGTGTCCGTTTGACCATCAGATCATTTGGTTATGGACCAATATGGCTTTAGTAAGTCATGTTTGGTAAGCCCAATAAGTCAATAGGTTGGATTGGCAACATAGCATGCAGAAAAGTAATTAAACAATTTCATGTATTTAATACCTTTTTGAAAAGTAGGCAATCTTATTCATAAACAATAATAATTTACAGAATAATACATTGCGGTACACTGATGTATCTACAATTGTGAAGATGGTTAAGTTCTTCTTCTTCATATCTTGGGAACTGAAGCTGCTCAAATTACCTATATATTCATCAATTACTTTCTTTTATGTGTTACCATTGTTAATTTGCAGTCTTGTAATATACTTATGCATAACTTTTTCGTTTCTTTGTGTTTAAACTTTACTGTACTTTTTTCATTCCAAATGTATATGGTAGTTGTAAATGCATTACATGGTAGGTCACTTTTTGCCGCTCTAAACTTCGGCTAGATAATGTGAGTCATTAGTGGAGTTGTGTGCCATGTTATGTTGGTTTTTGTTTTACGTCTAAAAAACATATGCCACACATATTTTATATCTTATTTTCAATTTGCTTGATACTCGGTGTCTTATATAATTATTTGCAATTTTAACACGTTATAAAAAACAATAGGAAAATTTTATTTGAATACAAATGAATGACACAAAATTTGAACTAAGATAATGTGCGCCACATGGTAGATGTAAATGCGATATTTACTAGGTAAACTAAAATGTCTTTTATCTTTGAACTTAGATAATATGAAAGCATCATTATATTAAGCTATCCTATATGTTTACTGTTTCATGTTGAGTTTATCCTACATCTAAAAAAGCTATATTATGCTTATTTGTTATTTTATTTTAAATTTACTTGATACCCGATGTCTTGTATGAGTAACCACATTTCAATTTTTATTCTATTACAATCTGTCATGTTGTTAATACAATTTTTTGATAAAAAATTAGGGTTTATTATTTAGTACGAATGCCCAATGTCTTCTCTTGTTCAAGGTTGAAAAAGTCCGTTCGATTTTCATTCAGGATACGATCCAGGGTTAGAAAAATTTACGAAATTGTGTTCATTTGAATTGTTTGATGATTTTTTTATTCATTTGTTGTCTGGTTTGTTCTTGTTAATTTATGACATGGTAAATTAGGACTTGTCAATTTTGATTTCCTTAAAAACATGGACAAATTAGGATTAATTTTTGATTGGAAGTTTAAATCTACCTCTAATGTGAACTGTGTGCAAACAAAAACATATATGAAATCTTTGAAATCTATTGTGAAAAACGGGTTTGCTTGGTTTGGTATGTAACAATGTTGACGATTTGAAAGGTCATACAACTTACGATGGTAACAAATACTATTTCACATTTCTGGATATGGTTATGTTTATTGGATGAAAACTATGTTTATTGGATGAAAACAAAAAACGATGTCTTTGAAAAAAGTAAAATTTATAAAGTGAAAATGGAAACACGGTTGGGATTTAGAATAAAAATATAATATTTTAATTGTGATGGGAATATTTTTCAAATGATTTAACTTTGTGATATAAACACGGATTAGTTCATCAATGCACTAACCTCCATACACCTCAATAAAATGGTATCGTCGAAGGAAAAAGTAGGACATTAGTAAAAATGTTAATGATATGGTTATTTGTTTAAATTTGCCTAACACTTTGTGCGGTGACGCTATGTTATTTGTTTTTACATTTTTTAATAGAGTTCCTTTGAAAAAGAAAAATGCTTCTCTTTATGATTTATCGTTTAATTAAAAAAACTAACCATGGGAGTACTCGATTTCGGTCCAATCGATAAGTGTGATTTTTCCGGTTCTATCATGGGGCTACATGGTTGAAGATTAGTTCAAAATAAACCTCAATAACAATTTAAAAAATTTAAACCAAATGAAAGTTTAATCCAAAAGACCCTCATTTATGTGTTTCTTCCATGATGATGCAATTTTCCATTCTTCAACTATATTGGCTTGATTCCACTTGGATATGTATGTGGGCATAACCTATGTAATGTAACCTATTTTATTTTGTGTATTTAAATTTGTTTATTTAAAAATGAGGGAGAATGCTGAATATTTTTAAAACAAAACGGAGATGGGTTTTTTGAAATGAAGAAGTTTTAGAATTTTGCATTTGTCTTTTATTAAAATAAATTATAAAGAGTTGTCTTGGATTAAAATAGAAACAAAGCCATGAGAAAGCAAAGAGAGAGTGCGGTGCAATGTACATGCACATGCATACGTAGGCGAACGAGCATGTAGGGTGCAATTGGGTCTTTTACGACACAATTTGCACTTAGCACATACGCGTATCGATAGAAATGGGAGTCCTATTTTGAAAGTTGGGACCGTTGTAGAGCAAATCAACAAGTCGGATAACAGATAGATCCGTTGAGCGAACTATTACGGGTTAATAGATCTGACCTTTGGACATATTCATTTTAGGAATGGATAGTTCAGAACCACTATAAATGTATAGCAGATCCTCAAATTTTAGAACAATTCTTTTTCCTTCTTCCTAACTTTATCTTCCCTTTCTGCATCATCAACCATTAACATGAACTGAATATTCTTGGTCAAATGACTTTGAATCCTCAAGTCTTTGATTGTATACAATATACATTTGTAAAATAATGTATAGAAAGACCCTTGAAGCATGAAGTTTGACATTATCATTCTCATAGCAGATACAATATTTCCAACAGAACGTACAAATGCGCACGTATGACTAATCGAATGACAAAGAAGATGTTATAAAAAACAAACATGCATTGTAACTGGAAATAGAATAAAACATAAATATATTGGAGGTAGGTAATAAAAAAATGGCCCATGCAGGTCTCGAACCTACGACCTGCGCGTTATTAGCACAACGCTCTAACCAACTAAGCTAATGGGCCACTTGACATGGTAGAAAATTTGTAAGTACTAGTCGAGAGATTGGCTGTTTGGAAGGTAACTAAGTAATTATTTATCTAATCATGACACATATGTAAATGTTGTACATCTCGATAGTAGACTATTTAGTTTTGTTCTTATTAATGTGTTTTTTATCATCATTTGTCTTTTTCTCAAATGATTGAAATTGATCACATGAATTCTTTAGGTTTTTTATACGATAAAATCAGTTTGGGGTATCTTTCGGCATAAACAGTTGAAACTGGAGGTACATTGGTGCATCATGCAGAAACAGTTTTTTTTATCAGCATTAAAGATTAAAGATGGATGAGGACATTGACACTGTGCCATGGTTGAAAATACATGTTTCGATCTTCATCAAGACGACTGTTATATTCCGATCCAGAATCTCTCCCCGTTTTTTGTAGTTTGATTAAGACTAAACCTGATCTTCCTCTGATATATTCCTATCATACTCTATTCTCCCCTGAATTTCTTCCCCATTTTTCCTAATTCAGTTGATTATTTCTAATATATTTGGATATTCTAGGTGCAAAATTTTTCATCGGTCATAGGCCGAAGCAAATGACTGAACATTAACTGATTTCTACATTTGACAACTTCACGAGAGTTGGGGAGGTCAGCATTATTAAAGATAAGGTGACCAAGACGTCGTGAGGTTAGTTTAAACCTGGATTCAATACTGTTTGGTGGTTTCAGTTAGCTCCAGATTTTAATTTTTCTGGTGCATAATGCAGGTTGTAGTTTTTTGATATGTCTGACTAGAGAGGAAGCTCATAAAGCGGTCAAAGATTTTCATAATAAAAAGACCCTACCAGGGGTAAGTTTATATACATATACACACACACAGTGTTTTTTTTTGAATTGAATTGGTACGGTCTGCCTTTACTTTTGTGGCAGGATTCAACATATGTTCGATTGATTTAGTTTGAAATCTGGCAGGTTGAGTCAGGAAGTATTGTGTCATTGTCCTTGATTATGTGAGGAAATGCTGATGAATAAAGAAATTAAGTAAAATGTTGGAAACATGAAACCTACTTTGAATTGATGATACACCAATGCATCTTTAGTTGTTTTAAATGATTGAAATGTGCGTGCATGTATTTTAGAGACATGGATGCAATATGCTAGTGATATAGCTAAAGTGATTTGGGACTATTATTATAGTTTAGGTGGCGTGTTTTCGGACATAAATTATTCATCTCTGCCACAGATTATGGAACACGTTGCTAGCTCCAAGGGAAAAATAATAATGGGAACGCATGGTTGTAGAAAATGCATTTTGTTGTACTTGTAACTTGTTGGTCATTAGCCGTCATAATTGTTGTTAACCTATCAAATAACATCTTGAGAGCTTTTAAAATTAAAATATTTATTGGACTTCCTTGTTTTTGTTGTTATTGTACTTCTATTTGACACTGTAAAGTTTCTACATTTGTATTTGATATAAATAATACTAATTTAACGATTCAAACAACACCAATGCTGTAACGACCCGCCTTTTTGGACAGTTTAAACCGACGATCAAATACACATGTCGATTCCAAACCATTCAAAAGGACAGATAGTTATTGGGGTAAATAAGAAAAGAAAAGAAAGAGAAATAAAGTGTAACAACCCGGTACTTCGCAACAAGAGACAATCGACATTTAAACGATTTATATTATCGCAAATTTCCATTTGAAGTTTTTTAAATTTAGTTGAAATTCTTTTATATATGTTTTAAAGGATTTCTGGGCTTTGAATTCTCGGCCCACTTGATTTTTTGATGCCGTGATAACAATTAAACCCGCCCCTTTTCATTTTTATTTTTCCCATTCGTTTTTAACCCTAAAAATAAAATCGAACGAAGAAAATTAAAAATGGCGGCATCTCGTCTTCTTTCGTCTTCGCTCGACTTCTGATCGGCTTCTTCTTAATTCGTCGACAAGGTGAGTAATTTATGTTACTCACATCTTATTCGAACTATTCAAATTTGTTTGCTTGTTTGTTTTCGTGGTCTTCGGCTTCGATTTGATTTTTTTTGTTTGATGGTGATTTCTTTGGTTTTGTCAATTTGATTTCGGTCACTTAGATTTGTTTATGTGATTCCATGACTTTGCCATCTTTAGCCATTACCATGGTGGTTCATTGAGCTGCAGTTGTATATTTGTTAATTACGGTTTCGAATTGTGTCTTGGGTTTAAATCGCTCTCTTGTTGTTCACTGGTCTGCATTGGCCAGTGACTTCACCTGACTTCGATGTTGGTTACTTTGTTGCTTTGGGATTAAATGAATCTTTGTTAACCTGTACCTTGGTTATTTTGCTTCGCTGACATTTTTAATTCGATTGCCAAGGCGTCGTTTGTTTTCGTTGTCATTAGCGTGGGCTGAAAACTTGATTTGTGAAAATATTTTAAGTTGGACATTGACATTGTCGAACTCTGTTTGACTTGATAATGTCCTCGACATTTTAACTACGGCTTCGGCCCTTGATGTAGTTCGAACTTGTTTTGGTTGACTTTGACATTGACTTGATTTTTTTTTATCTTTGTAAAACGCTGCTGTCTGAATATATATGCATACATACATTCGTATGTATGTATGCATATATTGTTGACCATTGTTCATATCCCCTGATAGCCTGCATTTGCAAACTGTACTCAGGTCTTTGACTTGAGAAATCTCTGGTTGATTGTGACTTCAGTAATGCTTTATCTGGTATTTCGCTTTGCCGATGTTCATTCATGTGTTTGTTGGTTTTGTGTACATTTGTGCACATGCTTGTTTCATCTGTAGCCTTTGTACAATGGTTCAAGTTACTTAATTATGTTCAAGTTGGAACTAAGCAATTTGGATCTGTTGTTTACATTGTGTTATACCTGTATTTTGTCATTGTTTGCAATTGCAGTTTTATTATGGTGACTTCATTATCAACTCAATTTTGTCTCAACCATCATACATTTGAATGTTGCATATTGTTGTCTATGCTTGTGTACTGGTTAGTTTACATCTGCATGTAGTTCTGTCTGGCCATTCTTTATGCTAACTAAACTAGCCTGGAATGGATGAATACTTGCGGTCTTCATATGCATTTCTATTTAAGTTACATCCAAGACTCTGACTTGCTTGGAAATCCACACCATTTATTACAAACATTGTCGTTTGTTCTTGTAGTCTTTGGTAGCACCCTGTTTCACTCGTACATATGCATTACTCACTCCCTGTTAACATGTAATTTTTCCCTTTACTCGGCCACAACCCAGTTTTGGTTCGAAGCAATTGAACTTGATACTGTACGTGGTTGCTTCAAGTGATGTTCACTTTTGTAGCAGTTTCAACTTAATGCATATATCCCTTTGCTTCAATTATAGATGCCTGGACTTTTATATGTGCACTCATAATCACTTGATGTTGTGGTTTTATTGCTCCACCATACTACAGTATTTTCATTTAGTATGATTCTTGCATTGCCCAGTTTCGCAGTTGCATCCCGTATATGTGTTTCCACCTGAGCAGCATTGTATTGGGTACATGTAGTATTGGGGCCTGACATCTTGCTGTTCACTAGTAGTTGACTAGCTGTCTTGGAGCTTCATGTCATATATGTGTGTTCATGAAGGTTTACATCGACTGTTTTGCTTGGGGGTCTTGTCGCACTGCTTACTGTCGTGTTACATTGAGTTATCATGTTGTCACCTCTACTTGGAACTTAGCTTGGTGCCTTGAGTACATCTATATGTACTGCATTGCCGTTATATGATGGACTCTTGTATATCACCTATATTGACTTCGTCCTTGATGCTGTTATGTGATTCCCCGACTTTGTATTATCTTCGGCCATCACTCGTATCGAACTGCAGTTTCATATTGGGAAAGCATTATAGTTCATTTGTGCTCGTGTCGTGATTTTAAATATATTTCACCTGTGTTGAACCCATCTTTTTATTTTGGGTTTGACCTTGTGCCCGGTTGTGTACATCGTTACTGTTGTGGCAAGGCAGTGCACGCAAGCGTGAACTGCAGCCACACAGAATTGAGTTTTTGGGTACATTATCACTGTAGTGGCAAGGCAGTGCACGCAAGCGTGAACTGCAGCTACACGGCATGGTTTTTATGTTATTCTTTCATGCTTTGATTTATTGATCTTTTGCATATTCGATATTCTGTAGTGGCGAGGCAGTGCACGCGAGCGTGTACTGCAGCCCTCCTTGAATTAATATTTTAATTGATATGTCAATGGTTTGGACTATTTCATTTATTCAATTCAATATTCTGAATTTCATTCTGATTTGGTTGAATTTGCTGATTTGTTGTTTAACACTGCTATGCGTTATATTTATCGTTATCCGATTTCTTTATTTAAGGATCGGATAGACGAAATTTATTGTGACTATCGTCTATTCATTATTTTATTACTATTGCTTCTGTGCACTAATAACTGAGTTTGAATTAGACTGACCTGAGTATTATTTTCTTTTGAATTTAATACTCGGGTCAGACCGAGTATTTCAGGTTGTAGATATTCTGCTTTGGGTTGCTGCTAGATCTATGAAGTTCTTTCATATCTTTTGGAGTAGTCGTCGTCATTTGTAGTAGTCTGTAAAATTGTATAGGAAGATATGTATTCATGTATATTATATACGTTAATGTACTTGTATATGTAACTTCCTTAGTCGACTGTTGTAGTTGTATCATATGTACCGTGTCATATGTATTGTATCGAATGTATTGTAACTGACATCAGTTATTGTATATATGAGACTTTCTTTTTGATTTGTGTTCCGCATTATATTATCTGTGTGATATTTTATATCTACTGTTCTAAACTATTACGGACCATCGTAGTTCGTTTTATACTGAATTGGGGTATGTCGATGGGAGAAAATAAATCAGAGATGAAAAATGAAAGAGAATATATTTATATACCACTCCCATTGAGATAACCAATACTAGTATAAGGCCTAACTATTGATGGTCGCTCCTCAACGGCCTTATTCTCCGTGCGAGTTGACAGCACTACACCATAGTGTTATTGGCTAGCGTGGGTATAGAGGTGGGGCGTCACAGCTTGGTATCAGAGCCTGGGGTTTAGAACAAATATAAAACATAACTTGGATGGAACATATGTTACAACTATTTATTGACGTTTTATCTCTCATATTTGCATATGATTGTCTTTGATTATTAGGTATGAATTCCTAACGCTTATTCATATGCATTTGATTTTGATTCTTGTGTTTTTCGGCTTTGATTTGATTTAGCCGATGATTGATTTTGTTCGAATCTCAGCGATTCCGAACTTGATATTTTATGTTTTCCTCGGCTTGAATTCCATTCGACTTCGGTCACTTTGTTTTTGAGAAATTGCTAAATTCTTGATTTCCAAGACCCTGACTTGGTTTGCCGTTAAGTCCTTTGATGATGATGTTGAATCGTTTTGTACTCTATTATGGCCATTAATTGTTGACTTCGGCATTGACTTGATTTTTATTTTTGTTGAAGTCATTTATGCATTTATGCTCGTTTTGTTTCGTTATTCCATTTGTCAATCGATTCTTCTTTTCCGATTAGTTGTTGTCATCTTTGTCGACTTTGAAAACTTCTATTTCTGAAATTTTTGGATATTCCTACTTCGATGGATTTAGCATCGAATTTTTTTGATTTTATTCACGTCTTCGTATGTGAATTCTTGTGATTGATTGTTCCTACAATCATTTTTGTGATTTGTCACTTTAAAAATATAAAGGTTTTCTATACTAGTAGTAAATATCAGAACCCTTTTCTCCAAACGATTTCAAAACTATTTTACTACAAAACTCTTTTCCTAAACCGTTTTCCAATCTATTAGTATATACTAACCTTTATTTCACTCGTATGAGAAATCTAATTAAATGGCTTAGCAAAACAAGTGGTATGAAACGCTTGCGTTTACTTCGTCGGTTAATTTTTGGACTTGTTCGATTGAACCACTTGTGACATTTTTCTAGTGAAGATCTACAATTTGTTCGTAAATATTTAAGTTAAGCTAGTGGTTATGGGACATGAAGCTAAACTTTTATATTCACTAGCTTAATGTAATTGACACTTTTCGTTGATCTTGATGATCGCTATATGAATTAGACTAGCAATTGCGCGATGTCTCTTTCGTTGCAAGGTTAGACTAGGCACCACTTGTGTGATTCCACTCACGCATACCTTTTTGCTTTTTGGTTATGTAACGATAACGAATTTTGCCCGCTCGAAAATCAACATCCATACTTCAAATCGTATTCGAATGCCATAGATTCGACCGTTCAAAATCGATTCGCCGGAGCTTATAACAACATTAAGTAAATAACACAGCGGAATAAAAGAATAATACATTGATATACACCTTTGATACAATATTTGATACAACAGATGATCCAATAGATATCAATATACATCAGAGATATGATACAATAAAACAGCAGCGGAAAGAAAATAGATAACATCTAGCAGTGGAACAAATAACTCTAAAATAGTCTTCAAGGAAGAACTCCAAAAATAACTGCAACTCCAGTTCCAAGAATCAATCCAGCAATAGCTTGAACTCCCAATAACGATGCACCAAGCTCAGCAAGACTGGTGCGATCCAAAGATTGAACTAGCTCCAGATAACCTACTAATCTGACTACCTGAAAAAAAACCCAACTCTAGACTGCTCGTGTAGAAAATAATGAGCACCTAGAGTTTAGGAAAGAAACAATAAACTCCGGATCAGTCGTGGGACTGGTGTGAGCAACAAAAACAGTTTATCTTTTAAAACATTCAAAGAAATATTTTTAAAGTCAATTCGCAATGCTTTTTAAAAATGAGACTACCATAAGGCCTCCCGCACACACACACAATGCAAACGCAGAATCGGAGGAGATTTCTCCTTATGATAGTCAAAGATGCTTGATACGCATTTAAAAGAACATTTGATATTATTACTAGTGCATAGTGTAGAAAAAATTTATTTCGAAAGTAGAATATAAATCTTAGCCAACATACGACCATTATCGTATGCCTACTATAGCTACCATCTAAACAGTGGTGACCACCATAAGTAAATGGCAGGTTCTACAACTAATACCGTACAAAGTTTCGTATTGGGAATTGGATTTCCAACGAATGATCAGGCCAAGGAACTTCCCATTGCCACATGAGAATGCCTCTGGATGGACATCCCCGAGAACCAAACCGGATCTCTACCAACACAAGGTCGGGTTACCCCTAACTGAGTAACAACTGACCGAATATGCCATCCCCCGGTCCTTTGGGACCTTTCACAGAGCGCTCGCAATCAATTCACACAATCATAAAGTGTTCTCAACATGAGTAAGTATCTGGGCTCCATACCATGATACCACCCTTTTCCAGAAGGAAATGCACATATCATAAAGGGTGCTACCCCTCATAACCTTGCCGCATCTTTCCTGTTTTGACCATTCCCGAGGTGTGAGGCTCGACGAAGTCACGTCCACAAAAACACACTTTATACAAAAGCCGTGCTTTGGGTCAACAAATGATCATAGAAATGATCACCAGGATAGACGATCAAATAAATGATCTTATCACAAATAATCAACACAATGATCATTTCACAGCAACACTCAGCATGTCACATTACCAAATTGGGAATATATCGCTGATAACCATCAACTATATAACCTCTGAGCTCATACGTCTCAGAGAAGGGTGTTAAGCTAAGAGAATAAATTCTCCGCCACCAACAGAAATATATTTGAAAGAAATCAGCTTTATATCTCAATTTACAATGTCAGACATACAATCCGTACAAGTCTGTTCCGGGCTCGAACAGAACCGAAGGCACTTACAAAGAAGTCCTTGCAATCCGGATATTCACTAATCACGTTCGGACTTCCCATCACAGATGGAGTCTCTATACCGGGGACCAGTCGATGCAAAGACATTCGACGAGTTGTCCTTTCGCTTTCAAAAATATCCGGTCTTCAACACCGGTCTTCAAATGCTATCCATAACGACATATCACATATTCGGAATGGGATATATGACACAAAGGTCCTATCCCGGCTAAACCGAATAGTGAGCGCAATATTCACAAGTAATATATGGATATTGGGATTTCAATTAAGTCACAACTTATTACCCAAAACTTTCTTCCAAATGGTTTAAATCAATTACCATTTCAAATCTTTAAACAAAAAGATTTATTTCAAAAAGATCCAATAGATTTCCAGAACAATTTCATTTCGATAGGATTAACCCGTTAAACTTTAAATCAAAGATTTAACTTATAGCTTTCAAATCGTTTCTATAACTTGGAAATCATTTTCATTTTAAACTAGAAATCTTTTTAACACAAATTGGAAGTTCATTTCTTATGTGAAAGCTTTTATTATGAGAAAACAAACAGTTTTCGTTTCAGAGAAATCCAATTAATTTACACGAGTTAAAGTTCTTGAATTATATTCACATTCCTAAATCAATACTTTTAAAATAGTTTAACCCGTATATAACTGGTATAACATTTTTATTCCCTAGTTTTAAATCATAGAATTCAATTTCAAATCTTGAATTTAAGTTCAAATCAAAATTATTCAACTTCATATTTTATCAAGTTATTCAAAATAAATTTCATCTATGAAATTCCATTTCAAAAGCTTTTCACTTTAAACCCAATCCATTTCCAAAACATTTGAATTCAAATATTCAAATTTAAAACTATTTCAAAAAATCTGTGACATAATTGATTTCCTCGTGAAATCCATATTGTGTGTGTATGGTGTGGTCCAGGGGTTTAACACACTAGTGCAACATCATTTCAATCATCACAGATTAAAACATAGAAATATAGTTGATAAGCGATATAAACGATAACGCTTATCGTTCATTCACATAACACAGATACGTATATCATTGAAAATAAATTACATCACGGATAATTATTTACATTCATCATAGATCACACTGAGATAACTCATAGCACAAAGCATAGCCTATCAGAAATATCAAATAGTTCAACAATCAATAGGATTCAAACATCTATAAGTGAACTCAATTAATTATCTGATTAATTTAGATCAGATGGGTCATCGATCATGGTTAACTAATATTAATTGATTTCAAATCATTTCATTAATTATCCTTTAATCATTTATTAATTAAATTAATCAACCCTAAATTATTGAATAATCAATCTTTAATCATTCAATTATCCTTTATTTAACTTACTTAACTTATAAAAAAAAGAAATCTTAAATTACCATTTTTGTAATTAATTATCATTAACAATTCTTAATTACAAATTAAACATTTAATTATTAATTTACCAATTTATTAATTACTAATTACTTAGTTAATCAATTATAAATTCTTAAGTAAATTCCTTAATTAAATTAATTTAACTTAAATTAATAAGTTTAAACTTATAATTATTAAGTTAATTAGTACAAAACGTTAATTATTCCTTACTTAATTAATCTTTAAACCTTAATTAAGAAATTTAAACCTTTAATTACTTATAAATCCAAATCATTAAGTAATTAAATAAATAAATTATCCATTTTAATTGATTTAATAATGGATGAATTGCAAATCATCATTTACAAATATGTTTGGAAACATTGATCTTCGAATTTACTTTTAAATTTAAATTTAAATTCCAAGATTCAAAATAAATCCCAATTTACTTTACTAAAGTTTAAACTGATTTTCAAAACCTTTAAATTTACTTGTTAACGTAATAAGTTGTTATAAAAGGACCCTTAAAGAATTAGAGTCAAATTTTCTTTAAGTTTACCAATTAAAGTATACTTTAACAATTTAAACTCATTTAAACTTTTAAATTTAGAAACTTATTTTATTTCAAAATCTTGATTTCCATATTTAGATTCATGTCCAGATTTCCAGATTTTGATTTTTAACTTCATCTAAATTCTTTCTTTACAAATCAAATTTTTATTTTAAATCCAAATCCACTTAATCACTTTTAAGTTATTAAACAATTTAAGTGTAAAAACTTAATTTATTTCACAAACTAAGTTTCTGACAAATCTTGAATTTATTATTTTTACGTTGATTTAAAACTTAGTTTAAACCTTGATTTTTCTTTTTAAATATAAAAAATCAAACCTTAAATTTGGAACCCAGGTTTTAAAATTTTTAAAACTTACAGGTTAAAACTGTAACACCCACAAACAACTTGAACTACCTGCAAACTGCTTCGAGCCCGATACATATTTGCTCGAGTAAACACTCGAGACCAACGTGAGGAAACCCGAGCCTTCCTCCTTTTCTTCGAGTTCAACACGTCTTCCCCTTTCTTCCTCCCCAGTGCACACACATGCACCGTGCACCTACCCACGCTCCTCCGGCCACCGATGAGCACCGCGTCCACCCCACACACCCACTCGAACACGCGAGACCCCAAAGCACCAACCAGATCGAAGAAATTTCGATCAGATCGAAATCAACCCATTTGAACCCACTGACCCAAAAACCCATCCACGAAAATCGCTTCGCTCCTCCTCCCCCGACCATCAGAGATCGCGTGCTTTTGGTCAAAGCATCTTCCATGCTCCTCCTTCCATCTCCCAGAGACTCGCGACGCTCGATCGTTATCGGGGACGAACGATTCGAATTACTCAGCCGCTACAAAATTAGGTTTAGAAACTAAACCTCGCCACCGCCGCTTCCACGATGATCGATGACAACTCCGAGCATTTTTCCCCACGTCATCGTAGTCTCCTCCCCCTTCGCGCACAACCCCGACCCACAAAACTTCGCCATTTATCAGATCTTGATAAAATTGTAATTTTTGTTCTTCCTGAGATTCCTCGATGATTATATACTTAAAAATCATGAAATGATTTTAAAAAATCGTATCTTTCTAATTCAAATCGAGTTATAGTATCAAAACAACATATCATGATTAACAAGTTTTGACATTTGTATGATTATTTTCTGTGATTTTCTATTTTTAGATTAATCACTTAATATAAAATTCCGAAATCATTTTTAAAATTTTAATCAGGTGAGTAAAAACAAATGCTACTTAGAGGTAATTACCTAAATCTTTATGGATTTAAAGATATAAATATATATTTTTTTTTCCTCTGGGAAGTTTACTATCCTGTTGTTTAACAGAGATAGATCTGTATATGCACAAACATACCTTTAACCATCTACACACCTATATACATATCTATATGCCAGCAGATATACTCACATCCATCCATATTATCATCACAGGCATAAACTTCAAAAGAAACTAGTTTAAACAATAAGTTTGCTCACCTTGCTTTTAAGAAAAAGAACAGGGCTTTCTTTATGTTGAAACAGGTTGTAGATTTACTTGCTGAAGCTTCCCTCTTTTTTTTCACTTCTCTGGTTTGAGTTGTATTATTGTTTATGTTTGAAATGGTGTTTACATTAGATTTACACAATTTTGTAGAAGAACGAGCTGATGCTAAATAGATTGATATATATAGGAAAGAAATGAGTTACCCGGGGACATCACTTTGTACAAGTTGATATTTTTATTTTTCGGTACGAGCTGATACTTTTGTTTGTACAATAGGCATGGTAAAAGATGTTGTATGTACTTAGGATGTTTGCTTGTACTTGTTTATGTTCATGCAGTATTTATTTTACTTCTACTTTACTACATACTAGAAATATAAAGTCCTATTGTTTGTGAATATAGTTGTACTGTTTGTAGATGTTATGTTCACTTATTTTCTTTGTTTGTTATATTTTACTTTGTTTTGTTTCTTATTTATTTATTTGTTTATTTAGTTAGCTTTGTATTTGGATGTACTAATTTAGTATTTATTTATTTGTTTTATTTTCGTCTACATTCTTTTCATATTTAAATGTATCTTATTTTCTTTAAATCTTCTTGTTTTGTAATATAAATAAATATCTATTTTATTATGTTGTTAGAATTTAGCAAATGTTCTACTTCCTATTTTTATTAAAATTTATCTCATATTATTTTTCTATTTCTAGTTTAAATATTTATTGTTATCTTACTTTATATTTATTGTCTTATATTATTTTATAAACTCAAACCATTCATTTTACAATTCATATCTAATGTATATACATATATATTTCTATATTTATTTTTAAAACCATTTATTTAAGATTTTATTTCAAATCCAATATAAATATATATTCACATATATACACATATATGCAAATTTTCAAATCAATTTGACTTAATATATTTTCTATTTGAATCGGGGAAACTCGCATCATTCAAAATCAATTTTACAAATTTTTATTCAAAAATTCATTTAAGTTATCAATTTAAATTCACAAAAAAAATCCTGGGTCGTTACAAACTTCCCCCCTTAAAAGAATTTCGTCCTCGAAATTCGCCAAAGAGAGATAACAAAGATAGACGAAAGATAGAAGAACAATTCTCCATGTCAAACTAGATATCTATTCTGCATTTGGCGTACCAAATCAGAATATCAACAATAGATACAAGAAATTATAAAAGAATTTCAAATTTTTAAACAAACTCGTTTTATCGATTTAATTTAAATTATCCTTCATAGTCTATTAATCAATTTAACTCAATTTAAAATTTCCAATTTATTTAAATTTTCAATTTCAAATTTCAAATTCATTATAGTTTAAAACGAAAAACTGATAAGAAATTGATGAAGATGGGAAATAAAAATTTCCTATAACGATACGTAGGGCCATCATCACACCAAAACTACTTCTGGAGCTGTCACGAAGCAAATCAAAAGAATTTAGAAACGAATCAAAGAAAATTGATAGAGGAAGTTGTTTCCACTGTTGCTACAGAGCATTGACCATTTATTGTCGTATTTCCCTTTCCCCTATCTCGTTCTCTTCTTGCACTCATACTCACTATCAGTGGATAGTAAGAGAATTTACTGAGGCATTCAAACAGATATCTTAGGGATATACTCTTTCTAGGATATACTTCATCCCATCTCTAATGAGCTATTTAATGAGTTATACTCCTGAGCTAAAGTTTCAACCCTTAGCTCTGATACCAAATGTAACGATAACGAATTTTGCCCGCTCGAAAATCGACATCCATACTTCTAATCGTATTCGAATGCCATAGATTCGACCGTTCAAATCCGATTCGCCGGAGCTTATAACAACATTAAGTAAATAACACAGCGGAATAAAAGAATAATACATTGATATACAGCTTTGATACAATATCTGATACAACAGATGATCCAATAGATATCAATATACATCAGAGATATGATACAATAAAATAGCAGCGGAAAGAAAATAGATAACATCTAGCAGCGGAACAAATAACTCTAAAATAGTCTTCAAGGAAGAACTCCAAAAATAACTGCAACTCCAGTTCCAAGAATCAATCCAGCAATAGCTCGAACTCCCAATAACGATGCACCATGCTCAGCAAGACTGGTGCGATCCAAAGACTGAACTAGCTCCAGATAACCTACTAATCTGACTACCTGAAAAAAAACCCAACTCTAGACTGCTCGTGTAGAAAATAATGAGCACCCAGAGTTTAGGAAAGAAACAATAAACTCCGGATCAGTCGTGGGACTGGTGTGAGCAACAAAAACAGTTTATCTTTTAAAACATTCAAAGAAATATTTTTAAAGTCAATTCGCAATGCTTTTTAAAATGAGACTACCATAAGGCCTCCCGCACACACACACAATGCAAACGCAGAATCGGAGGAGATTTCTCCTTATGATAGTCAAAGATGCTTGATACGCATTTAAAAGAACATTTGATATTATTACTAGTGCATAGTGTAGAAAAAATTTATTTCGAAAGTAGAATATAAATCTTAGCCAACATACGACCATTATCGTATGCCTACTATAGCTACCATCTAAACAGTGGTGACCACCATAAGTAAATGGCAGGTTCTACAACTAATACCGTACAAAGTTTCGTATTGGGAATTGGATTTCCAACGAATGATCAGGCCAAGTAACTTCCCATTGCCACATGAGAATGCCTCTGGATGGACATCCCCGAGAACCAAACCGGATCTCTACCAACACAAGGCTGGGTTACCCCTAACCGAGTAACAACTGACCGAATATGCCATCCCCCGGTCCTTTGGGACCTTTCACCGAGCGCTCGCAATCAATTCACACAATCATAAAGTGTTTTCAACATGAGTAAGTATCTGGGCTCCATACCATGATACCACCCTTTTCCAGAAGGAAATGCACATACCCTAAAGGGCGCTACCCCTTATAACCTTGCCGCATCTTTCCTGTTTTGACCATTCCCGAGGTGTGAGGCTCGACGAAGTCACGTCCACAAAAACACACTTTATACAAAAGCCGTGCTTTGGGTCAACAAATGATCATAGAAATGATCACCAGGATAGACGATCAAATAAATGATCTTATCACAAATAATCAACACAATGATGATTTCACAGCAACACTCAGCATGTCACATTACCAAATTGGGAATATATCGCTGATAACCATCAACTATATAACCTCTGAGCTCGTACGTCTCAGAGAAGGGTGTTAAGCTAAGAGAATAAATTCTCCGCCACCAACAGAAATATATTTGAAAGAAATCAGCTTTATATCTCAATTTACAATGTCAGACATACAATCCATACAAGTCTGTTACGGGCTCGAACAGAACCGAAGGCACTTACAAAGAAGTCCTTGCAATCCGGATATTCACTAATCACGTTCGGACTTCCCATCACAGATGGAGTCTCTATACCGGGTACCAGTCGATGCAAAGACATTCGACGAGTTGTCCTTTCGCTTTCAAAAATATCCGGTCTTCAACACCGGTCTTCAAATGCTATCCATAACGACATATCACATATTCGGAATGGGATATATGACACAAAGGTCCTCTCCCGGCTAAACCGAATAGTGAGCGCAATATTCACAAGAAATATATGGATATTGGGATTTCAATTAAGTCACAGCTTATTACCCAAAACTTTCTTCCAAATGGTTTAAATCAATTACCATTTCAAATCTTTAAACAAAAAGATTTATTTCAAAACGATCCATTCATAGATTTCCAAAACAATTTCATTTCGATAGGATTAACCCGTTAAATCTTTAAATCAAAGATTTAACTTATAGCTTTCAAATCGTTTCTACAACTTGGAAATCATTTTCATTTTAAACTAGAATTCTTTTTAACACAAAATGGAAGTTCATTTCTTATGTGAAAGCTTTTATTATGAGAAAACAAACAGTTTTCGTTTCAGAGAAATCCAATTAATTTACACGAGTTAAAGTTCTTGAATTATATTCACATTCCTAAATCAATACTTTTAAAATAGTTTAACCCGTATATAACTGGTATAACATTTTTTAATCCCTAGTTTTAAATCATAGAATTCAATTTCAAATCTTGAATTTAAGTTCAAATCAAAATTATTCAACTTCATATTTTATCAAGTTATTCAAAATAAATTTCATCTATGAAATTCCATTTCAAAAGCTTTTCACTTTAAACCCAATCCATTTCCAAAACATTTGAATTCAAATATTCAAATTTAAAACTATTTCAAAAAATCTGTGACTTAATCGATTTCCTCTTGAAATCCATATTGTGTGTGTATGGTGTGGTCCAGGGGTTTAACACACTAGTGCAACATCATTTCAATCATCACAGATTAAAACATAGAAATATAGTTGATAAGCGATATAAACGATAACGCTTATCGTTCATTCAAATAACACAGATACGTATATCATTGAAAATAAATTACATCACAGATAATTATTTACATTCATCATAGATCACACTGAAATAACTCATAGCACAAAGCATAGCCTATCAGAAATATCAAACAGTTCAACAATCAATAGGATTCAAACATCTATAAGTGAACTCAATTAATTATCTGATTAATTTAGATCAGATGGGTCATCGATCATGGTTAACTAATATTAATTGATTTCAAATCATTTGATTAATTATCCTTTAATCATTTATTAATTAAATTAATCAACCCTAAATTATTGAATAATCAATCTTTAATCATTCAATTATCCTTTATTTAATTTACTTAACTTATAAAAAAAAGAAATCTTAAATTACCATTTTTGTAATTAATTATCATTAACAATTCTTAATTACAAATTAAACATTTAATTATTAATTTACCAATTTATTAATTACTAATTACTTAGTTAATCAATTATAAATTCTTAAGTAAATTCCTTAATTAAATTAATTTAACTTAAATTAATAAGTTTAAACTTATAATTATTAAGTTAATTAGTACAAAACGTTAATTATTCCTTACTTAATTAATCTTTAAACCTTAATTAAGAAATTTAAACCTTTAATTACTTATAAATCCAAATCATTAAGTAATTAAATAAATAAATTATCCATTTTAATTGATTTAATAATGGATGAATTGCAAATCATCATTTACAAATATGTTTGGAAACATTGATCTTCGAATTTACTTTTAAATTTAAATTTAAATTCCAAGATTCAAAATAAATCCCAATTTACTTTACTAAAGTTTAAACTGATTTTCAAAACCTTTAAATTTACTTGTTAAAGTAATAAGTTGTTATAAAAGGACCCTTAAAGAATTAGAGTCAAATTTTCTCTAAGTTTACCAATTAAAGTATACTTTAACAATTTAAACTCATTTAAACTTTTAAATTTAGAAACTTATTTTATTTCAAAATCTTGATTTCCATATTTAGATTCATGTCCAGATTTCCAGATTTTGATTTTTAACTTCATCTAAATTCTTTCTTTACAAATCAAATTTTTATTTTAAATCCAAATCCACTTAATCACTTTTAAGTTATTAAACAATTTAAGTGTAAAAACTTAATTTATTTCACAAACTAAGTTTCTGACAAATCTTGAATTTATTATTTTTACGTTGATTTAAAACTTAGTTTAAACCTTGATTTTTTTTTAAATATAAAAAATCAAACCTTAAATTTGGAACCCAGGTTTTAAAATTTTTAAAACTTACAGGTTAAAATTGTAACACCCACAAACAACTTGAGCTACCTGCAAACTGCTTCGAGCCCGATACATATTTGCTCGAGTAAACACTCGAGACCAACGTGAGGAAACCCGAGCCTTCCTCCTTTTCTTCGAGTTCAACACGTCTTCCCCTTTCTTCCTCCCCAGTGCACTCACATGCACCGTGCACGTACCCACGCTCCTCCGGCCACCGATGAGCACCGCGTCCATCCCACACACCCACTCGAACACGCGAGACCCCAAAGCACCAACCAGATCGAAGAAATTTCGATCAGATCGAAATCGACCCATTTGAACCCACTAACCCAAAAACACATCCACGAAAATCGCTTCGCTCCTCCTCCCTCGACCATCAGAGATCGCGTGCTTTTGGTCAAAGCATCTTCCATGCTCCTCCTTCCATCTCCCAGAGACTCGCGACGCTCGATCGTCTATCGGGGACGAACGATTAGAATTACTCAGCCGCTACAAAATTAGGTTTAGAAACTAAACCTCGCCACCGCCGCTTCCACGATGATCGATGACAACTCCGAGCATTTTTCCCCACGTCATCGTAGTCTCCTCCCCCTTCGCGCACAACCCCGACCCACAAAACTTCGCCATTTATCAGATCTTGATAAAATTGTAATTTTTTTTCTTCCTGAGATTTCTCGATGATTATATACTTAAAAATCATGAAATGATTTTTAAAAATCATATCTTTCTAATTCAAATCGAGTTATAGTATCAAAACAACATATCATGATTAACAAGTTTTGACATTTGTATGATTATTTTCTGTGATTTTCTATTTTTAGATTAATCACTTAATATAAAATTCCGAAATCATTCTTAAAATTTTAATCAGGTGAGTAAAAACAAATGCTACTTAGAGGTTATTACTTAAATCTTTATGGATTTAAAGATATAAATATATATTTTTTTTCCTCTGGGAAGTTTACTATCCTGTTGTTTAACAGAGATAGATCTGTATACGCACAGACATACCTTTAACCATCTAACATGTAACGTACGTGATTTTTCGTTGCCGAAAAACCGAATAGTTATGGGGTTTTAAGAAAAAGAAAAAGAAGAAGAAAGAGAGACAGAAGAAGAGATTAGAAGATAGAAAATAGAGAGAATAGAGAATGGAAAATAGAAGAACAAAAAGAAAATAGAAAATAGAGAAAAAAACATAGAACGGAACAGAACACAACAGAACAACATCAGAATCTCACAATTCGCAGCGGAACAACATATAATAATAAATGAATAATTTTTAAACAAAAAACTATATCAGTTATTACATTTCATTTCATTACATCATATCATCAGAGTGTACAACAACATACAACAACAAACAGTGCAGCGGAAAAAGAAATACTATATAAACTAGTAATACGCCATGCCATCCAGCTTGCCTCCAGCAACTCCTGAATATCCAGAATATCCTGATAAACCATACTCTTGACTGCCCGTGTGAAAATTGGTGGGCACCCAGAGTTTAGGAAGGAAAACAATAAACTCCGAGTCAGTCATGTGACTGGTGTGAGAACTCAAAATAGTTTATTTATCTTTAAAATCAAAATAGAGGAATATTTTTAAATTCAATTCGCAATGCTTTTAAAAATGAGACTACCATAAGGCCTCCCGCACACACACACATGCAAACGCAGAATCGGAGGAGATTTCTCCTTATGATAGTCAAAGATGCTTGATACGCATTTAAAATAATATTTGATATTATTACTAGTGCATAGTGTAGGAAAAATTATTTCGAAAGTAGAATATAAATCTTAGCCAACATACGACCATTATCGTATGCCTACTATAGCTACCATCCAAACAGTGTTGCGACACCATAAGTGAATGATAGGTCCTACAACTAAAACCGTACAAGATCGTATTGTTTCTTTGGATTTCCAACGAATGATCAGGCCAAGGAACTTCCCATTGCCACATGAGAATGCCTCTGGATGGACATCCCCGAGAACCAAACCGGATCTCTACCAACACAAGGCCGGGTTAACCCTAACTGAGTAACAACTGACCGAATATGCCATCCCCCGGTCCTTTGGGACCTTTTCAACCGAGCGCTCGTAATCAATTCACACAATCATAACAAAGTGTTTTCAACATGAGTAAATATCTGGGCTCCATACCATGATACCACCCTTTTCCAGAAGGAAATGCACACATCCTAAAGGGCGCTACCCCTCATAACCTTGCCGCATCTTTCCTGTTTTGACCATTCACGGGGTGTGAGGCTCGACGAAGTCACGTCCACAAAAACATACTTTATACAAAAGTCATGCTTTGGGTCAACAAATGATCATAGAAATGATCACAAAGATAGACGATCAAATAAACGATCCTATCACAAATAATCAACACAATGATCATTTCACAGCAACAATCCGCATGTCACATTACCAAATTGGGAATATATCGCTGATAGCATTCAACTACATAACCTCTGATTATTTTATAAAACGTATACCTTTCAAAAATCACTTTAAAAATCATTTTAAAATTCCAAAACTTGGTCCAATGATGCTACATACCGAATAGTCAATCACGACAACAACGATATCATATATCGATATGATAATCCATCAAATATCAAAATATCTGAAATCAAATAAATACTGTTGAGGAATCCAGTTGGATCCCTCCAACCTGTTTCCTGCATCCACAAACATTAGCACAATACCAATTTCGCTCCAGTACGAAATTATCGCGGTATATGGGATTTAAAATATTATCCGCTTAATAGACGGCGTAATAGGGTCTCATCCGCTAAACAAAAAATGCGGGAAATCAACAACTCAAATATATACATATGCCAATATATATATATTGCTATTATATATAATACCAATTTCACTGTTTATGAAATATTCGCGGTATATGTTTTTAATAAATAACATCCGCTTACTAACGGCGTATAATGTCTATTTTAACAATCAATAGATATTAATCATCATTCAAACATGCATTCAAATATTTTAAATCTAACTATTTAAAATAAAATCGAAACTGATTCGATTGAGTGAGAAGTTCTCACCTTGACTTTAATTCCGTTTTAGCGATTTATTTCGAATAAAATTAAACGGACGTTTAATTTTACCAAAAATTCTCACTAACTCCAAACGACTCCAATCCAATTCCGTCGCGTAGTGCTCGACAAAACGATTGCAACGCAATTCGTTTCGTCTCAATCTGACCTCGCATCCACAAGTTACGATTTTTAGAAGTTAATACAATTTTTATATAAATTTATTACAACTTAAATTTTATTTTTAACCCTAACTCAAATCATCACCGTTCAATCCCAAGCCTAGAATTCTCGGCCGCAAGATTCTGCTTCTCCTTCTTCCCTCAGTAACACGCGTGCTCCAGGTTGTTCGAAACCCATCGGCCGCCATCATACTTTGAATTTTTGAGCCTTCATTCGACCACGAGAACGCGATCGGGGAGTGCCACACGAAGCGTCGAGGCAAGCTCCACCAACTAGCAGCGAATGGCCAAACTCGGTTTCACCAAGCTCTAGAAAATTGTGACCGAACGGCCAGCCTATCGGCCCCAATTCTGGCCACCACGCTCCACTATATACGATCTCGACCGTTGGATCCAAGCATCTCAATACGCTCTAGAGTTTTGTAGTTGAACATTACTTGAATGGATTTGTGGATTGTGAAATAATTGAAAAAGAAATTAAAAGAATTTCGGCCATAGAATATACATGGAGGCGGCTAGGGCTGAACGAAACCCTAATTCTTTTATTTTTTTATTTTTTTGAGATTTATGGTGTATTTATAGGAAAAATTCGAACACTATTCATCCGGAAATCCCGAACTCCGATTTACGTGCCGTAACCAGCGTTTCTAGGGTTTACCCCGCGTTTCGGACACAATGGAACAGGTTTCGAAAGCTAATTCGAACATCTGTGCGAGTTATGGCTACAAACGTTCAATTTAAATTAAATCGATTTAAATCGATTTCTAGGCGTTTTAATTTGTACCGGACAAACGGTAAATCCAATTGACACGAAATTTGAAACCTTACAATAATATCACATTACGGATCCGATGAAACTGGTTTCGTCGAAATCCGAGACTTTTTGAAAAATGGCTATTTTAACTCGCCAAATTTAAATTAAAAACAATTCGATGCGTTTCGAGCTGCCACGCTCAAACGGTAACTCCGATTGACACGAAAATTGAAATCCAGTAATAACTAACTATTACGGATCCAATGGAACTGGTTTCGTTCAATTCTGAGACTGTTCAAAAATTGACTATTTTCACTAGTCGATTTAAATATTAAAATATTCAATTTTCAAAAATAATATTTTAATTCGATTTTAAAAGTTCTAAAATATCATTCTAACTTCAATATGATAAAATAAAATTTTACAAATCATTTTCAATCATATTTAACTCAATTTTCAATTATTTCCATAATTTAACATATTAAATTATCGATTTAATTATTCAATTAAATCCAATAATTCAAATAAAAATTTATTTGACTTATAAATTCATTTATTAATATTTAAAATTAATTAAATATTCAAATTTTAATTACTAAAAATTCTGGGTCGTTACAATCTTCCCCCCTTAAAAGAATTTCGTCCTCGAAATTATTAAGTAAGAAAAGTTACAGAATCTATTAATTTTCCAAAATCCATAGTTAAACTTCTTACAATACTTACTAAGTTTTCAAATCATACTTAGTTATCTTTTCAAAAAAACACTATCGTTGAACTTTCAACTCCAAAATCAAAGTTAAAGTTTTTCAAAATTTTCCCATCTCCTCAAATTTTTTCTAACGCCTTAAATTTTCGGAAAAATTCGCCATTGTCTCCTTTGCGCGGCTCGATCCGAAAAAAAAATGACAGTATATATATCACAAATATACATCTCATCAAGTAATGAGGCATCCCGAAGGGAAAAAATGTAAAAGTACGGTATGTAATCCGAGATATGTACCTTATATTTTATTAGCAAGCATATACGGCTAATATAGCGCAAAAGCGAGCTCCAAATGCGAAGCAAACGCGATCCGCACCCACTAATTACTCAACAAACAACATGAGAACATGCATGTAGACAATAGTATCAATATACAACATATAACAACATAATAACTATATATGCCAACATAACAAATGTAGGAAAAGCAACAAATGCAACCATCAACCAACTATCATCCATAACCAAATCAATGTTTATTAATTACAACCAAATTTCTTTGCTTATATTCATTCTATTTGGTTTAACACCATCACTTTCAATTGGTTTAATAAATTGATTTTTTTTATTCAACTATTCAACTTCCAATAACATTAGATTTTAATGAATTAACACTTATATTCATCATTTCTTATCAATTATTTTCATTCAATTGATTAACATTCAATCCATTCATTCAATTCAATTTCTACAGTTGAATTCATATATATAACTTAAGTTTATATTTATCACTTCACTTTATTAATTTATTTTGATACTAATATCAACTTCATTCAACATCTCTTAAGTTATGCTTCCATTTAAATAAACATCACTTTAATTATAATTCAATTCTTATAATTCATTTGCTTATACAATTATTCTTCAATTTAGATTATTCAAACATCTAAACAATCAACTTATATACACTTTAATAATTCTGAAAAATTATTTCTTCATATACAAAATATAATCAAGGTAAAATTATTCCATTTACCCAATTTAAAACAATACTGTGTCGAATTGTTCTATTCAAGTGTTTAGAAACCCCTTCGGCATAGTTGTCGAGACCACGCTGACGAAGGTTCATATGTCACTCAACAAACCAATCATCACAATATAAAACAATTTTATATTCACTAACAAATACGCTCTCATAGCTATTATTACACTCAACTCATTCTAGAGTACTGCTGACTCTATCTCTAATGAGAAATACCCAACAGAACCATGGTTGTCGCTTAACCATATGCTCTGATACCAGATGTAACGTACGCGATTTTTCGTTGCCGAAAAACAGAATAGTTATGGGGTTTTAAGAAAAAGAAAAAGAAGAAGAAAGAGAGACAGAAGAAGAGATTAGAAGATAGAAAATAGAGAGAATAGAGAATGGAAAATAGAAGAACGAAAAGAAAATAGAAAATAGAGAAAAAAACATAGAATGGAACAGAACACAATAGAACAACATCAGAATCTCACAATTCGCAGCGGAACAACATATAATAATAAATGAATAATCTTTAAACAAAGAACTATATCAGTTATTACATTTCATTTCATTACATCATATCATCAGAGTGTACAACAACATACAACAACAAACAGTGCAGCGGAAAAAGAAATACTATATAAACTAGTAATACGCCATGCCATCCAGCTTGCCTCCAGCAACTCCTGAATATCCAGAATATCCTGATAAACCTTACTCTTGACTGCCCGTGTGAAAATTGGTGGGCACCCAGAGTTTAGGAAGGAAAACAATAAACTCCGAGTCAGTCATGTGACTGGTGTGAGAACTCAAAACAGTTTATTTATCTTTAAAATCAAAATAGAGGAATATTTTTAAATTCAATTCGCAATGCTTTTAAAAATGAGACTACCATAAGGCCTCCCGCACACACACACATGCAAACGCAGAATCGGAGGAGATTTCTCCTTATGATAGTCAAAGATGCTTGATACGCATTTAAAATAACATTTGATATTATTACTAGTGCATAGTGTAGGAAAAATTATTTCGAAAGTAGAATATAAATCTTAGCCAACATACGACCATTATCGTATGCCTACTATAGCTACCATCCAAACAGTGTTGCGACACCATAAGTGAATGATAGGTCCTACAACTAAAACCGTACAAGATCGTATTGTTTCTTTGGATTTCCAACGAATGATCAGGCCAAGGAACTTCCCATTGCCACATGAGAATGCCTCTGGATGGAAATCCCCGAGAACCAAACCGGATCTCTACCAACACAAGGCCGGGTTACCCCTAACTGAGTAACAACTGACCGAATATGCCATCCCCCGGTCCTTTGGGACCTTTTCAACCGAGCGCTCGTAATCAATTCACACAATCATAACAAAGTGTTTTCAACATGAGTAAATATCTGGGCTCCATACCATGATACCACCCTTTTCCAAAAGGAAATGCACACATCCTAAAGGGCGCTACCCCTCATAACCTTGCCGCATCTTTCCTGTTTTGACCATTCACGGGGTGTGAGGCTCGACGAAGTCACGTCCACAAAAACATACTTTATACAAAAGCCATGCTTTGGGTCAACAAATGATCATAGAAATGATCACAAAGATAGACGATCAAATAAACGATCCTATCACAAATAATCAACACAATGATCATTTCACATCAACAATCAGCATGTCACATTACCAAATTGGGAATATATCGCTGATAACATTCAACTACATAACCTCTGAGCTCGTACGTCTCAGAGAAGGGTGTTAAGCTAAAAGAATAAATTCTCCGCCACCAACAGAAATATATTTGAAAGAATCGGCTTTATATCTCAACTTGTAATGTCAGACATACAATCCATACAAGTCTGTTCCGGGCTCGAACAGAACCGAAGGCACTTACAAAGAAGTCCTTGCAATCCGGATATCCACAATCCTGATCGGATTCACCATCACATATGGAGAACTCTATACCGGAGCAACTCGGTGCAGAGTCAATCGACAGGTCATCCTATCGCTCTCGCAAATATCCGGTCTTCAACACCGATCTTCAAATGCAATTCACAACGACGTATCACATATTCGGAATGGGTTATACGACCCCATGGTCCTTTCCCGGTTAACCCGAATAGTGAGCGCTTATTCAAAAATAAGTGTGGCATTCACATTCAAACAAATCACATCAATTACCCATTCAAAGGGAAATATTGATAGTCGGTTATTGAACTATCAATGGATATGCACACATCACCAGTTTCCAAATAATTTTTCAAATTATTTATTTTCCAAAATATCTTTACAAGATATATAGTTTCACACTTCAAAAATAAATCAATATTTATTTTTAAACCAATTCTCTTTTTCATTCATAAATTCCATAGTGAATTTATAATCCAAAATATCTATGAAATATACGGTTTCAATTATTCATTTCAATTTATCTTCAAAAAGATAAATTCTCAAAATATTCCCTTTATATCGGGAAAACAATTTTATACTTATTTATTCATAAGTAATTCACAAATTTTATTTATTTTCAACACTTAGAAAATATTCAATATACTTCAATCGAAATTAAGTACATATTTCATTCTTTAAGGAAATCATTCTCTTAAACATATTTATTTGGGCCAAAACGAATGTTGCGTAGAACATCGTTACGACAACCCAAAATCACTAGTATAGGGATTCGAAATTAAAATAGATATATTAATCCCAATACTATACAAAACATTTCCTTTCGGAAATCATTTACTATAACAACAGTGTTATAGTCCACCATTTCCTTTTATTTCTCGAAAACGTCTATTTCAACAATGAATGTTGAAATCTATGGTTTCGAATCTCAACACATTTTAAAACATCGTTAGATCGTTTTAATTCAATTTAAACATCAAATCTAAACATTTTCTTTAACATATTATTCACCATTCAAAAACGTGAATATACTACGTTAACAAATTTTCATTCTTTTATACTTTTCATTTTAAAGGATTATTCACAGTCAAAAATGTGAATATAACTCAATAAATAAGTTATAACCATTTACTTATCAAAATAAGTCTTTTGCGAATTTATAAAACAACGTTTATAAATTCCATTTGTATTTATTTCATAACTACTTCCTTTATAAATCTCCTTTATTAACCTATTCGATTTATAACTCAATTATAAACCAAAAGTTCACATTATAAGTTAAATGCTTATAAAACGATTATTTTACAAAATCGTTCTTTTAAACTTCATAATTATAAATCTTATAACTTATAAGATTCAATTATTCATCCAAATATATTCTTTAATAATTTCACAAAATTTATAAATCTTACTATTTATAAATTTCATTTATAACTTCACCATTTATAATTTTATAAATTCCATTCATTTACAAAATTTATTTTTACTTCATTCAAACACTTATAAAAACTCGTTTTATAGTGTCAATATTTCAATTTATAAATATCCATTTATAAATCTCTTAATATAAATCAATTTATATTTTTCTTTTAAAAAGTCTTTAATCTCCTTTATTATTTCACCATTTTTATTCATAAAATAATTAAATTTTATAAATCCTATTTTTAAACTTTTTATAATAAATTCAAAAATCCAATTTAAACTCTTTTATAAAATCATTAATCCCATATTTTCAAAAATCAGCCTTTTGCTATATTTCTCAAAAATCATAATTTTTATAACTTTAAAAATTATAACGTTTATTTATTTAAAATGGATCAATTCCAAAATTATTTTATAAAACGTACCTTTCAAAAATCACTTTAAAAATCATTTTTAAATTCCAAAACTTGGTCCATTGATGCTACATACCGAATAGTCAATCACGACAACAACGATATCATATATCGATATGATAATCCATCAAATATCAAAATATCTGAAATCAAATAAATACTGTTGAGGAATCCAGTTGGATCCCTCCAACCTGTTTCCTGCATCCACAAACATTAGCACAATACCAATTTCGCTCCAGTACGAAATTATCGCGGTATATGGGATTTAAAATATTATCCGCTTAATAGACGGCGTAATAGGGTCTCATCCGCTAAACAAAAAATGCGGGAAATCAACAACTCAAATATATACATATGCCAATATATATATATTGCTATTATATATAATACCAATTTCACTGTTTATGAAATATTCGCGGTATATGTTTTTAATAAATAACATCCGCTTACTAACGGCGTATAATGTCTATTTTAACAATCAATAGATATTAATCATCATTCAAACATGCATTCAAATATTTTAAATCTAACTATTTAAAATAAAATCGAAACTGATTCGATTGAGTGAGAAGTTCTCACCTTGATTTTAATTCCGTTTTAGCGATTTATTTCGAATAAAATTAAACGGACGTTTAATTTTACCCAAAATTCTCACTAACTCCAAACGACTCCAATCCAATTCCATCGCGTAGTGCTCGACAAAACGATTGCAACGCAATTCGTTTCGTCTCAATCTGACCTCGCATCCACAAGTTACGATTTTTAGAAGTTAATACAATTTTTATATAAATTTATTACAACTTAAATTTTATTTTTAACCCTAACTCAAATCATCACCGTTCAATCCCAAGCCTAGAATTCTCGGCCGCAAGATTCTGCTTCTCCTTCTTCCCTCAGTAACACGCGTGCTCCAGGTTGTTCGAAACCCATCGGCCGCCATCATACTTTGAATTTTTGAGCCTTCATTCGACCACGAGAACGCGATCGGGGAGTGCCACACGAAGCGTCGAGGCAAGCTCCACCAACTAGCGAATGGCCAAACTCGGTTTCACCAAGCTCTAGAAAATTGCGACCGAACGGCCACCCTATCGACCCCAATTCTGGCCACCATGCTCCACTATATACGATCTCGACCATTGGATCCAAGCATCTCAATACGCTCTAGAGTTTTGTAGTTGAACATTACTTGAATGGATTTGTGGATTGTGAAATAATTGAAAAAGAAATTAAAAGAATTTCGGCCATAGAATATACATGGAGGCAGCTAGGGCTGAACGAAACCCTAATTCTTTTATTTTTTATTTTTTTGAGATTTATGGTGTATTTATAGGAAAAATTTGAACAAATATTCATCCGAAAATCCCGAACTCCGATTTACGCGCCGTAACCAGCGTTTCTAGAGTTTACCCTGCGTTTCGGACACAATGGAACAGGTTTCGAAAGCTAATTCGAACATCTGTGGGAGTTATGGCTACAAACGTTCAATTTAAATTAAATCGATTTAAATCAATTTCTAGGCGTTTTAATTTGTACCGGACAAACGGTAAATCCAATTGACACGAAATTTGAAACCTTACAATAATATCACATTACGGATCCGATGAAACTAGTTTCGTCGAAATCCGAGACTTTTTGTAAAATGGCTATTTTAACTCGCCAAATTTAAATTAAAAACAATTCGATGCGTTTCGAGCTGCCACGCTCAAACGGTAACTCCGATTGACACGAAAATTGAAATCCGGTAATAACTAACTATTACGGATCCAATGAAACTGGTTTCGTTCAATTCTGACATTGTTCAAAAATTGACTATTTTCACTAGTCGATTTAAATATTAAAATATTCAATTTTCAAAAATAATATTTTAATTCGATTTTAAAAGTTCTAAAATATCATTCTAACTTCAATATGATAAAATAAAATTTTACAAATCATTTTCAATCATATTTAACTCAATTTTCAATTATTTCCATAATTTAACATATTAAATTATCGATTTAATTATTCAATTAAATCCAATAATTCAAATAAAAATTTATTTGACTTATAAATTCACTTATTAATATTTAAAATTAATTAAATATTCAAATTTTAATTACTAAAAATTCTGGGTCGTTACAACACACCTATATACATATCTATATGCCAGCAGATATACTCACATCCATCCATATTATCATCACAGGCATAAACTTCAAAAGAAACTAGTTTAAACAATAAGTTTGCTCACCTTGCTTTTAAGAAAAAGAACAGGGCTTTCTTTATGTTGAAACAGGTTGTAGATTTACTTGCTGAAGCTTCCCTCTTTTTGTTCACTTCTCTTGTTTGAGTTGTATTATTGTTTATGTTTGAAATGGTGTTTACTTTAGATTTACACAATTTTGTAGATGAACGAGCTGATGCTAAATAGATTGATATATATAGGAAAGAAATGAGTTACCCGGGGACATCACTTTGTACAAGTTGATATTTTTATTTTTGGGTACAAGCTGATACTTTTGTTTGTACAATAGGCATGGTAAAACATGTTGTATGTACTTAGGATGTTTGCTTGTACTTGTTTATGTTCATGCAGTATTTATTTTACTTCTACTTTACTACATGCTAGAAATATAAAGTCCTATTGTTTGTGAATATAGTTGTACTGTTTGTAGATGTTATGTTCACTTATTTTCTTTGTTTGTTATATTTTACTTTGTTTTGTTTCTTATTTATTTATTTGTTTATTTAGTTAGCTTTGTATTTGGATGTACTAGTAATTTAGTATTTTATTTATTTGTTTTATTTTCGTCTACATTCTTTTCATATTTAAATGTATCTTATTTTCTTTAAATCTTCTTGTTTTGTAATATAAATAAATTTCTATTTTATTATGTTGTTAGAATTTAGCAAATGTTCTACTTCCAATTTTTATTAAAATTTATCTCATATTATTTTTCTATTTCTAGTTTAAATATTTATTGTTATCTTACTTTATATTTATTGTCTTGTATTATTTTATAAACTCAAACCATTCATTTTACAATTCATATCTAATGTATATACATATATATTTCTATATTTAATTTTAAAACCATTTATTTAAGATTTTATTTCAAATCCAATATAAATATATATTCACATATATACACATATATGCAAATTTTCAAATCAATTTGACTTAATATATTTTCTATTTGAATCGGGGAAACTCGCATCATTCAAAATCAATTTTACAAATTTTTATTCAAAAATTCATTTAAGTTATCAATTTAAATTCACAAAAAAAATCCTGGGTCGTTACAGGTTAATCTTGACCTCAATCTGTGTGATTCCATTCACACATGCTTAGTGTAATTGACACTCCTCGTTGATCATGATGATCGTTCTGATGGTCAGACTAGACACCACTTGTGTGATTCCATTCACACATACCTTTCTGCTTTTTGGTTAGTCTTGACCTCAATCTGTGTGATTCCATTCACACATGCGGGGTAGCTCCCCTTGGTCTTCGGACCGTCATGTGATAGGCCTCTTTCCCTTTTTCTGTGATTTCTAGATTCCTTATGTTGATTTCTGGAAATTTTATGCTTCACCTATTTTTGTGCATTGGTGAATTCATATGTTATTGATTTGTCATGAGTACAAATTTGGGGTATGATACCTCTTTGGATCTTTGAGAAGATTCTTGTGATATTGATTATCTCTTATTGGTTGATCTCCTGTTGATCATTATTTGCATACTTATAGTTTTATGTCAGTATGGATATTTCATATTTATGCCATACCTCTTATCGGTTGATCCCCTGTTGATCATTATTTACATACTTATAGTAGTATGTCATTATGGATATTTTATGTTATGCCATATCTTTTATTCTATGTCATACTCCCATTTGAGTTTCCGTACTCTCATTTTGTGATATCTGGATTTCTTGTGTAGATTTCTAGAATTTGTGTTTTCTGGATTTCTTGTGATGATTTCTAGAATTTGTGCTTCACCAATTTTCGTGATTTCTATTGATAAGTTTTATCAATTTTTGTGCATTGGTGAATTCGCGTGTTATTGACTTGTTATGAATACAAGTTTAGGGTATGATACCCCTTCCTATCTTTGAGAGGATTCTTGTGACATTTTTGATGAATGAAAATTCATTGGTATTATATTTTGATGCCAATTATTTCGATGAAATTTTGACGTATGTCGAAGTTGCTACGGATGTTGCTGCTTTAATCACGTGTTTTGAAAATTGTTTTAAAATATAAATCAAAATTGTTTTCAAAATTTTTACGATTTGCGCTTTCAAAAGAATGAGGAAGCGATTTAAGCGTTTCAGAAAAATCGAGGACTATGACCCCTTTCTTTTACTGATTCGCTTAATTCCGGACTTGTCCGTTTGATAATGTGAAATGTTATTTTTTTAAATACACCATTATGCACTTTCAAGAAAACGATGAAGTGAATTAAATGATTTAGAAAAACTCGTGGTAATGGGTCATGTGCGTTTGCTATTTCGGTTAATTCCGGATTCGTTAATTGAAAAATTTGTGATTTCTGATTATCGTTTTTGATAATCGGATGTTGGTGATTTCTGATTTATCGTTTTTGATAATCATATATTTATTGTTTCTAATTATCGCTTGTGATAATTAGATATTTGAGATTTAATTATCGTTCGTGATAATTAAATATTTGCGATTTAAGATTTAATTATCAATTGTGATAATTAAATATTCGTTGATTTGTGATTTCTGATTATCGTTTTTGATAATCGGATGTTGGTGATTTTTGATTTACCGTTTTTGATAATCAGATATTTATTGTTTCTAATTATCGTTTGTGATAATTAGATATTTGAGATTTAATTATCGTTTGTGATAATTAAATATTTGTGATTTAAGATTTGATTATCGTTTCGATAATTGAATATTTGCTGATTTGAAATTTGATTACCGTTGTGGTAATTCCTAATTATCGTATCGATAATTAGATATTGGTATTTCATGATTTCCGTATTCTGATTATCTATTTGACAACTAAATTTGTTGAGAATTTGTGAATTTCTTTTATGAAATTAAGAGATTTCTTTGGTATTTTTATGGTACTACGCCGTTGTAACCGCTCAATTTCCTGCTATTCATGACGTTTTCTACGTCCTCCAATTACGGAGATGCCTCAGGGGTTTCCGATCCTTATTCTTGAGCAACCTTCTATTCACATCATTGCTTCGGGGGTGTAGCACCTTCGAAATAACGATGTTTTTCTCATGGAAGCTCTGTGGTTCTCAAATCCTATGGATTTCACTTCGGAATCCAGAGAATTCATCGAGCAAACACGCTCAGGCTTTCTCTTTCATGCTCTTTATGTTGAACTTCCTATTTTCAAATTTCTTCATCTTGTGATGATATGCTTTTATGGTTGTTACCAGTTGTCCAATTATTCCTTATGATTGCGAGGACGCAATTTCTTTAAGAAGGGGAGTCTGTAACAACCCGGTACTTCGCAACAAGAGACAATCGACATTTAAACGATTTATATTGTCGCAAATTTCCATTTGAAGTTTTTTAAATTTAGTTGAAATTCTTTTATATATGGTTTAAAGGATTTCTGGGCTTTGAATTCTCGGCCCACTTGATTGTTTGATGCCGTGGTAATAATTAAACCCGCCCCTTTTCATTTTTATTTTTCCCACTCGTTCTTAACCCTAAAAATAAAATCGAACGAAGAAAATTAAAAATGGCGGCATCTCGTCTTCGTTCGTCTTCGCTCAATTTCTGGTCGGCTTCTTCTTAATTCGTCGACAAGGTGAGTAATTTATGTTACTCACATCTTATTCGAACTATTCAAAATCATTTGCTTGTTTGTTTTTGTGGTCTTCGGCTTCGATTTGATTTTTTTTGTTTGATGGTGATTTCTTTGGTTTTGTCAATTTGATTTCGGTCACTTGAGTTTGTTTATGTGATTCCATGACTTTGCCATCTTTATCCATTACCATGGTGGTTCATTGAGATGCAGTTGTATATTTGTTAATTACGGTTTCGAATTGTGTCTTGGGTTTAAATCGCTCTCTTGTTGTTCACTGGTCTGCATTGGCCAGTGACTTCACCTGACTTCGACGTTGGTTACTTTGTTGCTTTGGGATTAAATGAATCTTTGTTAACCTGTACCTTGGTTATTTTGCTTCGCTGACATTTTTAATTCGATTGCCAAGGCGTCGTTTGTTTTCGTTGTCATTAGCGTGGGTTGAAAACTTGATTTGTGAAAATATTTTAAGTTGGACATTGACATTGTCGAACTCTGTTTGACTTGATAATGTCCTCGACATTTTAACTACGGCTTCGGCCCTTGATGTAGTTCGAACTTGTTTTGGTTGACTTTGATATTGACTTGATTTTTTTTATCTTTGTAAATCGCTGCTGTCTGAATATATATGCATACATACATTCGTATGTATGTATGCATATATTGTTGACCATTGTTCATATCCCCTGATAGCCTGCATTTGCAAACTGTACTCAGGTCTTTGACTTGAGAAATCTCTGGTTGATTGTGACTTCGGTAATGCTTTATCTGGTATTTCGGTTTACCGATGTTCATTCATGTGTCTTGTTGGTTTTGTGTACATTTGTGCACATGCTTGTTTCATCTGTAGCCTTTGTACAATGGTTCAAGTTACTTAATTATGTTCAAGTTGGAACTAAGCAATTTGGATCTGTTGTTTACATTGTGTTATACCTGTATTTTGTCATTGTTTGCAATTGCAGTTTTATTATGGTGACTTCATTATCAACTCAATTTTGTCTCAACCATCATACATTTGAATGTTGCATATTGTTGTCTATGCTTGTGTACTGGTTAGTTTGCATCTGCATGTAGTTCTGTCTGGCCATTCTTTATGCTAACTAAACTAGCCTGGAATGGATGAATACTTGCGGTCTTCATATGCATTTCTATTTAAGTTACATCCAAGACTCTGACTTGCTTGGAAATCCACACCATTTAGTACAAACATTGTCGTTTGTTCTTGTAGTCTTTGGTAGCACCCTGTTTCACTCGTACATATGCATTACTCACTCCCTGTTAACATGTAATTTTTCCCTTTACTCGGCCACAACCCAGTTTTGGTTTGAAGCAATTGAACTTGATACTGTACGTGGTTGCTTCAAGTGATGTTCAATTTTGTAGCAGTTTCAACTTAATGCATATATCCCTTTGCTTCAATTATAGATGCATGGACTTTTATATGTGCACTCATAATCACTTGATGTTGTGGTTTTATTGCTCCACCATATTACAGTATTTTCATTTAGTATGATTCTTGCATTGCCCAGTTTCGCAGTTGCATCCCGTATATGTGTTTCCACCTGAGCAGCATTGTATTGGGTTCATGTAGTATTGGGGCCTTACATCTTGCTGTTCACAAGTAGTTGACTAGCTGTCTTGGAGTTTCATGTCATATATGTGTGTTCATGAAGGTTTACATCGACTGTTTTGCTTGGGGGTCTTGTCGCACTGCTTACTGTCGTGTTACATTGAGTTATCATGTTGTCACCTCTACTTGCAACTTAGCTTGGTGCCTTGAGTACATCTATATGTACCGCATTGCCGTTATATGATGGGCTCTTGTATATCACCTATATTGACTTCGTCCTTGATGCTGTTATGTGATTCCCCGACTTTGTATTATCTTCGGCCATCACTCGTATCGAACTGCAGTTTCATATTGGGAAAACATTACAGTTCATTTGTGCTCGTGTCGTGATTTTAAATATATTTCACCTGTTTTGAACCCATCGTTTTATTTTGGGTTTGACCTTGTGCCTGGTTGTGTACATCGTTACTGTTGTGGCAAGACAGTGCACGCAAGCGTGAACCGCGGCCAAACAGAATTGAGTTTTTGGGTACATTATCACTGTAGTGGCAAGGCAGTGCACGCAAGCGTGAACTGCAGCCACACGGCATGGTTTTTATGTTATTCTTTCATGCTTTGATTTATTGATCTTTTGCATATTCGATATGCTGTAGTGGCGAGGCAGTGCACGCTTGCGTGTACTACAGCCCTACTCGAATTAATATTTTAATTGATATTTCAATGGTTTGAACTATTTCGTTTATTCAATTCAATATTCTGAATTTCATTCTGATTTGGTTGAATTTGCTGATTTGTTGTTTAACACTGGTATGTGTTATATTTATCGTTATCCGATTTCTTTATTTAAGGATCGGATAGACGAAATTTATTGTGACTATCGTCTATTCATTATTTTATTACTATTGCTTCTGTGCACTAATAACTGAATTTGAATTAGACTGACCCGAGTATTATTTTCTTTTGAATTTAATACTCGGGTCAGACCGAGTATTTCAGGTTGTAGATATTCTGCTTTGGGTTGCTGCTAGAGCTATGAAGTTCTTTCATATCTTTTGGAGTAGTCGTCGTCATTTGTAGTAGTCTGTAAAATTGCATAGGAAGATATGTATTCATGTATATTATATACGTTAATGTACTTGTATATGTAACTTCCTTAGTCGACTGTTGTAGTTGTATCATATGTACCGTGTCATATGTATTGTATCGAATGTATTGTAACTGACATCAGTTATTGTATATATGAGACTTTCTGTTTGATTTGTGTTCCGCATTATATTATCTGTGTGATATTTTATATTTACTGTTCTAAACTATTACGAACCATCGTAGTTCGTTTTATACTGGAATTGGGGTATGTCGATGGGAGAAAATAAATCAGAGATGAAAAATGAAAGAGAATATATTTATATACCACTCCCATTGAGATAACCAATACTAGTATAAGGCCTAACTATTGATGGTCGCTCCTCAGCAGCCTTATTCTCCGTGCGAGTTGACAGCACTACACCGTAGTGTTCTTGGCTAGCGTGGGTATAGAGGTGGGGCGTCACATAAAGGAAATGAAACAACACAGAATCTCGCAGTGGAACGATAAAATATAATAGTCAAATAAATAGTTCATGAAGATGTTTACTATACCTTGACAATTATTCACACAACATTTATCAGAGTTATACATATAAAACAGAACAAATAAAATAATGCAGCAGATAGCATGATGCAAGGGTAATAATAGTAATAGTATACCAAATCTTCGTCTTCATCCTTCAGAATAGATCTTCAAATCTGAAAAACTCAGGACTGACCCAAGCGTAATGAAAAGACAAAACAATCGAGTCAGGACTAAAATATCCTTATGAAAGTTAAGTCAATCGTAAATAAATATGAGTGTAACAGCGTCAGAGATGTTTACGGGGTTTGACATCTCATATCCAGTGTCAGCGTGCGTGCAATAACTCAAGAGATGTTACGGGATTTTCCATCTCTTAAGGATCCGTTAAACTATCTACTATGTAGTAATGTACGCTAAGTAGACAATGCCTATTAGTAATATAAAGTATGAAAATAGCGTTAAGGCGTTACCATAATCCCCCTTAACACATTTTTATAATGCCATAGTCTATACAGCACCGTAAGCCCCACCGTAAACTGGTGGTTATCAGAGGGTACCCCATAGGTATAACACAAAGCATAACGTAGTGGTCGCGAATAGGATAATCAGTATGACAAGGTACATGAGGCGATACCAACTAGGATACTAGTAGTTGCGTGATCCGGACTAATGTTGGGCATAGCCAGCAGCCACCCCAACACCGCGAAACAACACTCCAAAATCAAGGGGTGCACCCAAATTGAATCACAAATGTAATAGAAATGGTATCGAAGAAGCGTGTCCGCTAGAGGTGGCGAACCACAATGGCCCGGCGCGGCTCCTGTTTTAGTCATGTCAGTGGTCATCCAATATCGTTCTCTTTCTTCAGTCAACGCGTTCACCAAACCATCCACTTCTTTCTGGATCAACACTCCGCGTATAATAGTTATTAAAGTGGTGTTCGGTATCGACAGAGAGTATGTCTATATCCGATCCCGGTCTCTTTAATAACTACGTATTATTACACCGTTGGCTCTTTTATATTTCAAATCGATTCATAATTGATATAAAAATATCATATTCGCTTCAAAAATCAAGTCCATTTCATATATCATCGTATCTATTCAAATGTAAGATTCTGTTTCAAAAATCATTTTTCGCATCAATATCTCATTTCGATTTCAAAATCATTTCGAATTTCAATTTAGGTTGCAACTTCATTTAACTCAATTCGTATTTAATTTCAAGATTTAAACATAAACATTTCACCTTATTAACCAGTTTGAAATCTTAGAAAAATAGTTTTAAGTAGTTTAAAAGTAGTTTAAATAATTAAAATACTTTAATTCTTAAAATGGATGTGAAATAGATAAATTAGTTTAAAATAATTTAAATCGGGTTAAACAGATTTAAAATAGATTAAAACAGTTTAAGTATCCAAAATGGTTTATATAACCGAGTAAGTTGGAAAACAAATAAAACAGCTTCAAAACCAATCCATTTCAATTTATAACTTTCCAATTCAAATCACTTTCAATTTCCATTCTACCGATTTAATTTCGATTTCAATTCAAAACAACGTCAACTTTAACTTCAAATCAATTCAATTCTACATTCACCTTCAATTTATTCAATTTCAATTTTTATCGATTTGGAGCTTGATTTTAAAATATCCATTTATAACACTTAACAAATTTTCCAACAATATTCAAGTTTAAATCCAAATTTCAAATATGGTCCAATTCCAAGCTCGATTTCAAAATATCATTTTTATATCACTTTTACTTAGTAATATTCAAAGCTCGAATTAAGGTTAAATCTTTAAACAAATCAATTTCGAAATTCAATCATATCCTGATTTTAAATTCCAAAGTCTCCACTTAATTTTTTAACAATTTCTTTTAACCAAAATTAATTTCAACATTCCAAACTCAAATTTCCGATAAATTCGATTTCTATAAATTGATTTCTATTTATAACTTTTAAATAAAAACATTTAAACAAATTTCAAATCGACGATTTTAAAATTATTAATTTAGCCAATTTGGTGCCCGTATATAATTTTCTATCATATGGCCAAGTAATTATTTATTTCAATTAAATGTCAGGGATGAGTATATATTACTTAAATTAAATCACAGTATCATATGTATGCATAACAGGTTATATATAAGCAAATAAACATCAAAACATTTAAATATCAACCAATAGCATCCATTGAAATAAATCATCCAATAGACAATACAATTCATGGCAATTTCATAGTTATCAATGTCAGGTAATTTAATCGCAATTCAATTTCAATTTCAATTTAACTGTCAATTTAATTTTCAGCCGTTAATTCGAATGACAATCTGTATGACAATTAAATTCTATCAAACAATGACAAATAAAATCATAGCACTTCATAATGTCAAATTTAACTAGCATAAAGATATTTAGTACGTTGTGAGCGTTATAAAGCACTCACCTTGATTTTACGATTTTAAATCAAATCGAACGGCATTCGATTTAACCCAAAATTTTATGAGCTCCAAACGATTCCAATCTAGTTGCATCGCGTAGAGCTCGTACATGCGATTCCAACGCAAAAAGTTTCGTCGAATTCCGACCTCGTACGAACAAGTTATGACATTCGTAAGTTTACACAAATTTTTATATAAATTAATATAAACTTTAATTTTTAATTTTACCCTACAACATCATAGCCGTTGATTCATGCCCCCTAGATCTGAGCCGCACCTTCTCCTTTCCCCTTCTTCTTCATGCGTTCCTTTCCAGATAATAAAACACGCAACCCATACACGCCCCAAAACCCTAATTGGTCGCCCCCAATCCATCGACTTCAAGGACGATCAACATATACCACTTCGAAGAGCATCTCCTACTCCATGCTCGGCCAGAACCAAGTGCAGCTCGGCCTCCCCTAGACCCTCTAAATGCGTGAAAAACGCAGCTGCTTCCATCGCGTTTTTCCGTCAATCCGTGGCTCCGTTTTCGATCTCCACCGTTGGATAGCTAGATCTTGATGCCCTCTACAACTTTGTAGTTGAGAGTTTTTGCTAATTGTTGATGGATTGAGAGGAAAATGAGGAAGAAGTTTCGAAATTTTCTGGCCATTGAAATGAAAGTGGCGGCTAAGGGCTGAAACCCTAGGGTTTATGCAAGACAAAGAAAGTGGGGGTCCTTTTATAGAAAATCGCCAAAACACTATTCATCAAAAAAAATTCGAACTCCAAACGAAGAATGCCGGCTGGCGTTTCTAGGGTTTACCCCACGTTCCGGAAACAATGGAATAGGTTTCGGAAGCTAATTCGACCGTATGTGTGAGTTACGGCAATAAACGATCGATTTGAAATTAAATCGGTTAATCAAATTTCTGTGCGTTTGGGCTCGCCCCGGACAAACGGTAAATCCGATTGACTCGAAATTTGAAACCTTACAATAATATGACATTACGGATCCGATGAAACTAGTTTCATCGAAATCCGAGACAGTTTGAAAAATGACTATTTTAACTTGCCAAATTAATATTTAAAACAATTTCGATGCGTTTCGAGCTGCCACGGTCAAACGAAAACTCCGATTGCTACGAAAATTGAAATCCGATAATAACTAACTATTACGGATCCAATGGAACTAGTTTCTTCCAATTCTGAGAATGTTCAAAATTTGGCTATTTTCCAGTCGATAATTAAATATTAAAATATTCAATTTTCACAAATTTACTTTTAATTCGATTTTAAAAGTTCTACAACCTCATTCTAACCTTAATATGATAAAATAAAATTTTACATATCATTTTTAATCATATTAAACCCGTTATTCCATTATCCAATAAATTCCAATTGTAAAATCTTATTAACTCTATTATAACCCCAATATAACTTACATTCACTTTGGGAACCAATTTGAATCATATTAAATCAAATTTCAATTATTCACTCTATTTTCATATATTAAATTTTAATATCAAATTAATCATATCAAATTCAGAATTTAATTATTCAAACATTTATAATATTAAATTTAAACAAATTTGATTATTCTTAAATCACTGTCTTTTGAAATATTCAAACGAACTTATAAAATTTAACAAATTCAAATTATAGAACAACCATTTTCATTAAAACAGTTATTCAATTTCCGTTGTTCGATTAATTCAATAGATTCCAAATATTAAATTTAACAATTTAATTGTTCAATATTTGACGGATTTCAATATTGGATTTTTAAATAAAATTTCATTATCAGTCGATTTACTATATTACATCAAATGAACTCTACATTATTATTTAACTACAGTTAGAGATAATTCACTCAACTAATATATAACTTCCATTTCAATTGCAATTGGTTCACAAATTTAATTCGACTAACTAAATGAATAGGTAACTTAAATAATTATCACCGTTAACTTTTAATTACTTATAAGTTTATTATTTACAACCAAGCGTCACAATTACCTATACAATACAAATTCATTAAATTACCTTTGACTAGATATCATTTCGATTGATTTGGAATTTTATTCAATTCATAAATAATTAACTTAGATAAAATCTTTTTGCATTTCATTCTAGTTATTATTATTCCAAACGACTTACAAATTTTTTTTCTAACACTAAATCACGAAATCTTATTAAATTAGCTATTTTAATTATCGAAAATTTACGGGTCGTTACACTCTCCCCCACTCAAAACTTTTCGTCCCCGAAAAGGAAAAAGAAGGGAAAAGGAACTAAGTAAAGAATTCAACATTTGATATATTTTATTCAAAATTATCCACTTATAAACAATGAAATTCCATTTATAAAGTCGTAACTACGCTACCACTAAGTTACTCCAAACGGCTTCCTAACTTTAAAAGTTAGTAATCAAACAAGTTATAAAAATCTTTAAAACTTGAAAAAGTTTCTAACACTCGGATTTTATGGAAAATTTCGACAGAGTCTCCTTTGCGCGGCTCGATCGAAAAAAAATATATAACAGTATATATATCACAATTATACATCTCATCAAGTGATGAGGCATCCCGCAGGGAAAAAGTGTAAAAAATAAGATATGTAATCCGAGATATGTACCTTATATATTGTTAGCGAGCATATACGGCTAATATAGCGCGAAAGCGAGCTACAAATGCGAAGCAAGCGAAATCCGCACCTACTAAACACTCAATAACTAAGTTAGAACCATGCATATAAAGATAGATCGATATACTTAGCCTACACAACATATATATAACATATTTAGCTTCAAAACTGAGATTGCAATTTCAGGACAGCAAACAAATCTTAGTTTTAGGACACCTAAACGATAAAATTGGGCAACAGAATCTAAACAAAAGTTGTTGCATTCATTTCAGACTTTACGGAATGTCCAAAATCATCGAATTCGGACCATACGTTCAAAAATTATGGCCGTTTTACTTAGAGGATACGCCTCAGCCTGGGCAATAAACTGCGCAGGTCAGCGACGTTCACCCACGTTTTCTACCTTCTAAACTACATCAAAACACAAAACACCTAAAGCAAAAGTTTTAACTTAAGTTCTTATCTTTCCAGAAAGTACAAAATCATCAAAATCCGATAAACCAGTCAAAAGATATGGCGAAAATACTAAGGGTGTATACTACTGATTTTACTTATTTTTACACAGGACAGCGAGTAACATTCAAGTTTTTAACCTAGTAGACGAAGGAAATTTCTCAAGTTATCTAAACAAAAGTTGTGCTATAATTTCTATTCTTTCCGAAAAGTCCAAGATTGTCGAATTCCGTTTAGCCATTTAAAAGTTATGGTTGTTTTCGTTTCGGCATATATTGTACAATTTTGGATTTTTCCAAAAATTTGCTTTTATTATTTCAAAGTACAAACCATCAAACTTCAAATTTTCTAAAGAACAATCATAAACACAAAGCCATTATTTTCTTATTCATCCATGCAATAGGTTTTACATTCAATTTGTTTTCGATTTATTCAAGTTTGTTTCATTCTCATTTTAAATTCAAGTCAATTTGCTTCAATTTATATTGAATTCAATTATATTAAATTTCACTTTGCTTCAAATTTGAATTTAGTTATTTTAAAATTTTATTCCGTTTATTCAATTCCATTAACACTAATGAATTCTACTTAATCAATTATCATCCATCTAACAACCAATGCATATCAAACATTAACATCCATCCGAAATCTACCCTAAATCAATTATACATTTCCAAGTCAATTTTAATTTCATACACTTCCAAGTTTATTGACATTTAGTTGTATTCAAATTTAATTAGTTTCCATTTACCAATTTTATTTTTCATAAATTTTAAATTTTATTCATTCACTTATGTATATCATTCATTTTACAGCTTAAATTTCTTTTATATTTACAATTATCAATAGATCTTCACATTTTATTATTCATTCTCACACTGGTATATTATTTCTCTACCTATCCTTATTAGCATTTTAAACCTTTTAAGTATTTGGCAAGTTATAGTTATGCAAATAGAATGTAGTTAAACAACATACACCTTCTTTTTCATTTAAAGTTGAATTTTCAATTAATTAATTCTTAAGTCATTATTTAAATCTCACTATAATTTAATTTCACATTTACATTCACATATAGTATTTCCATTTTATATTAACATAACTGTGAATCACCCTTAAATGTTAATTTAAATTCCAATTGTTTACTAACAATTTTATTTATATTTGCAAACCATTAATTAAATGCATATTTCATTATTCAAACCTATACTTGTATATTATCCAATTAACAATTCATATAACATTTTTGAACTTCTTAAATATTTTGGTAAGTTATATCTATGCTATAGAATGAAATTTAATACTATGCGAGTTTTACAGTTTCAATTTTATTTTAAGTTCATAATTTCCTAATTCTAAGGATTCTACTTCAATTGATATTTTCACTTAGCTCTTAGGTTCATTTCTCATTTCACAATTCAGAAGTTCCTTAATGATTCAAGTCTAAAATCATTTCAATCATAAAAAAAAATCATTAATTATTAAAGGACTTAAGAATTCCAATCCCGGTTTCATTTCAAATCGAGTTTTGAAATAATATATACTTATATAATTTATATATCAAATCATACTATAGAGAATACAAATAGAATAAAAGTTGAATCAAAACAAGGTTTAGACAAGCTATTAAGTGGTCTGCCCCACTCGGACTCTCGAAAATAAACGCCGATGATGCGTGCACTCATCACCGAAATCATTTTCTAGCGTCAAAAGAAGGGAATATAACACTTATCATTAAAAAAATCCTTCGAAAACAATTTCAACTCAATTATACTATCATATAATACTCATACTATATTTTCAAATTCTTATAAGTCAACTTCAAACACCGGAATTTAAATTCCCAAATCCAAGTTAAAATTCATTTATATTCATTATCAATTGTGTTTACAAGATTTCATTTTCCTAAATCCATTGTTATTTAATCAATTGTTGTAAATATTGACTGATCAAATAATAACGATAATAATCTAATATTATCATCTCCTAACAAACAATTAAATCAAAATGAATAAATATTCAAATAATTCTTTTACATAAAATATATTCCAAACGATATTGTGTTGGTTTGTCCTATTCGAGTGTTTAGAAATTCCTATCGACGCCTTGGCGTCCCAAGTATCGACCAGAATTCATAAATACTCAACGGAACAAAGTTAGCACAATATAAAACCATTTTATATCAAATAACAAGTACGCTCTCTCATATACACTCAACTCATTCATATAGTTTACCTCTATTTCAATGAGTTATTCCCCACTAGAGCCAAGATTTATCGCTAAACCAAAGCTCTGATACCAACTGTAACGACCCGCCTTTTTGGATAGTTTAAACCAACGATCAAATACACATGTCGATTCCAAACCATTCAAAAGGGCAGATAGTTATTGGGGTAAATAAGAAAAGAAAAGAAAGAGAAATAAAGGAAATGAAACAACACAGAATCTTGCAGCGGAAAGATAAAATATAATAGTCAAATAAACAGTTCATGAAGATGTTTACTATACCTTGACAATTATTTATACAACATTTATCAGAGTTATACATATACAACAGAACAAATAAAATAATGCAGCAGATAGCATGATGCAAGGGTAATAATAGTAAGAGTATACCAAATCTTCGTCTTCATCCTCCAGAATAGATCTTCAAATCTGAAAAACTCAGGACTGAACCGAGTGTAATGAAAAGGCAAAACACTCGAGTCAGGACTAAAATATCCTTATGAAAGTTAAGTCAATCGTAAATAAATATGAGTGTAACAGCGTCAGAGATGTTTACGGGGTTTGACATCTCATATCCAGTGTCAACGTGCGTGCAATAACTCAAGAGATGTTACGGGATTTTCCGTCTCTTAAGGATCCGTTAAACTATCTACTATGTAGTAATGTACGCTAAGTAGATAATGCCTATCAGTAATATAAAGTATCAAAATAGCGTTAAGGCGTTACCATAATCCCCCTTAACACATTTTTATAATGCCATAGTCTATACAGCACCGTAAGCCCCATCGTAAACTGGTGGTTATCAGAGGGTACCCCATAGGTATAACACAAAGCATAACGTAGTGGTCGCGAAAAGGATAATCAGTATGACAAGGTACATGAGGCGATACCAACTAGGATACTAGTAGTTGCGTGATCCGGATTGATGTTGGGCATAGCCAGCAGCCACCCCAACACCGCGAAACAACACTCCAAAATCAAGGGGTGCACCCAAATCGAATCACAAATGTAATAGAAATGGTATCGAAGAAGCGTGTCCGCTAGAGGTGGCGAACCTCAATGGCCCGGCGCGGCTCCTGTTTTAGTCATGTCAGGGGTCATCCAATATCGTTCTCTTTCTTCATTCAACGCGTTCACCAAACCATCCACTTCATTCTGGATCAACACTCCGCGTATAATAGTTATTAAAGTGGTGTTCGGTATCGACAGAGAGTATGTCCATATCCGATCTCGGTCTCTTTAATAAGTACGTATTATTACACCGTTGGCTCTTTTATATTTCAAATCGATTCATAATTGATATCAAAATATCATATTCGCTTCAAAAATCAAGTCCATTTCAAATATCATCATATCTATTCAAATGTAAGATTCCGTTTCAAAAATCATTTTTCGCATCAATATCTCATTTCGATTTCAAAATCATTTCGAATTTCAATTTAGGTTGCAACTTCATTTAACTCAATTTGTATTTAAATTCAAGATTTAAACATAAACATTTCACCTTATTAACCAGTTTGGAATCTTAGAAAAATAGTTTTAAGTAGTTTAAAAGTAGTTTAAATAATTAAAATACTTAAACTCTTAAAATGGATGTGAAATAGATAAATTAGTTTGAAATAATTTAAATCGGGTTAAGTAGATTTAAAATAGATTAAAACAGTTTAAGTATCCAAAATGGTTTATATAACCGAGTAATTTGGAAAACAAATAAAACAGCTTCAAAACCAATCCATTTCAATTTATAACTTCCCAATTCAAATCACTTTCAATTTCCATTCTACCGATTCAATTTCGATTTCAATTCAAAACAACGTCAACTTTAACTTCAAATCAATTCAATTCTACATTCACCTTCAATTTATTCAATTTCAATTTTTATCGATTTGGAGCTTGATTTTAAAATATCCATTTATAACACTTAACAAATTTTCCAACAATATTCAAGTTTAAATCCAAATTTCAAATATGGTTCAATTCCAAGCTCGATTTCAAAATATCATTTTTATATCACTTTTACTTAGTAATATTCAAAGCTCGAATTAAGGTTAAATCTTTAAACAAATCAATTTCGAAATTCAATCATATCCTGATTTTAAATTCCAAAGTCTCCACTTAATTTTTTAACAATTTCTTTTAACCAAAATTAATTTCAACATTCCAAACTCAAATTTCCGATAAATTCGATTTCTATAAATTGATTTCTATTTATAACTTTTAAATAAAAACATTTAAACAAATTTCAAATCGACGATTTTAAAATTATTAATTTAGCCAATTCGGTGTCCGTATATAATTTTCTATCCTATGGCCAAGTAATAATTTATTTCAATTAAATGTCAGGGATGAGTATATATTACTTAAATTAAATCACAGTATCATATGTATGCATAACAGGTTATATATAAGCAAATAAACATCAAAACATTTAAATATCAACCAATAGAATCCATCGAAATAAATCATCCAATAGACAATACAATTCATGGCAATTTCATAGTTATCAATGTTAGGTAATTTAATCGCAATTCAATTTCAATTTCAATTTAACTGTCAATTTAATTTTCAACGGTTAATTCGAATGACAATCTATATGACAATTAAATTCTATCAAACAACGACAAATAAAATCATAGCACTTCATAATGTCAAATTTAACTAGCATAAAGATATTTAGTACGTTGTGAGCGTTATAAAGCACTCACCTTGATTTTACGATTTTAAATCAAATCGAACGGCGTTCGATTTAACCCAAAATTTATGAGCTCCAAATGATTATAATCCAGTTGCATCGCGTAGAGCTCGTCCATGCGATTCCAACGTAAAAAGTTTCGTCGAATTCGGACCTCGTACGAACATGTTATGACATTTATAAGTTTACACAAATTTTTATATAAATTAATATAAACTTTAATTTTTAATTTTACCCTACAACATCATAGCCGTTGATTCATGCCCCCTAGATCTGAGCCGCACCTTCTTCTTTCCCCTTCTTCTTCATGCGTTCCTTTCCAGATAATAAAACACGCAACCCATACACGCCCCAAAACCCTAATTGGCCATCGACTTCCAGGACGATCAACATATACCACTTCGAAGAGCATCTCCTACTCCATGCTCGGCAAGAACCAAGTGCAGCTCGGCCTCCCCTAGACCCTCGAAATGCGTGAAAAACGCAGCTGCTTCCATCGCGTTTTTCCGTCAATCCGTGGCTCCGTTTCCGATCTCCACCGTTGGATAGCTAGATCTTGATGCCCTCTACAACTTTGTAGTTGAGAGTTTTTGCTAATTGTTGATGGATTGAGAGGAAAATGAGGAAGAAGTTTTGAAATTTTCTGGCCATTGAAATGAAAGTGGCGGCTAAGGGCTGAAACCCTAGGGTTTATGCAAAACAAAGAAAGTGGGGGTCCTTTTATAGAAAATCGCCAAAACACTATTCATCAAAAAAAAATCGAACTCCAAACGAAGCATGCCGGCTGGCGTTTCTAGGGTTTACCCCGCGTTCCGGACACAATGGAACAGGCTTCGGAAGCTAATTCGACCGTATGTGTGAGTTACGGCAATAAACGATCGATTTGAAATTAAATCGGTTAATCAAATTTCTGTGCGTTTGGGCTCGCCCCGGACAAACGGTATATCCGATTGACTCGAAATTTGAAACCTTACAATAATATGACATTATGGATCGGATGAAACTGGTTTCGTCAAAATCTGAGACCGTTTGAAAAATGACTATTTTAACTTGCCAAATTAATATTTAAAACAATTTCGATGCGTTTCGAGCTGCCACGGTCAAAAAAAAAACTCCGATTGCTACGAAAATTGAAATCCGATAATAACTAACTATTACGGATCCAATGGAACTAGTTTCGTCCAATTCTAAGACTGTTCAAAATTTGGCTATTTTCCAGTCGACAATTAAATATTAAAATATTCAATTTTCACAAATTTACTTTTAATTCGATTTTAAAAGTTCTACAACCTCATTCTAACTTTAATATGATAAAATAAAATTTTACATATCATTTTTAATCATATTAAGCCCGTTATTCCATTATCCAATAAATTCCAATTGTAAAATCTTATTAACTCTATTATAACCCCACTATAACTTACATTCACTTTGGGAACCAATTTGAATCATATTAAATCAAATTTCAATTATTCACTCTATTTTCATATATTAAATTTTAATATCAAATTAATCATATCAAATTCAGAATTTAATTATTCAAACATTTATAATATTAAATTTAAACAAATTTGATTATTCTTAAATCACTGTCTTTTGAAATATTCAAACGAACTTATAAAATTTAACAAATTCAAATTATAGAACAACCATTTTCATTAAAACAGTTATTCAATTTCCGTTATTCGATTTATTCAATAGATTCCAAATATTAAATTTAACAATTTAATTGTTCAATATTTGACGGATTTCAATATTGGATTTTTAAATAAAATTTCATTATCAGTCGATTTACTATATTACATCAAATGAACTCTATATTATTATTTAACTACGGTTAGAGATAATTCATTCAACTAATATATAACTTCCATTTCAATTGCAATTGGTTCACAAATTTAGTTCGACTAACTAAATGAATAGGTAACTTAAATAATTATCACCGTTAACTTTTAATTACTTATTAGTTTATTATTTACATCCAAGCGTCACAATTACATATACAATACAAATTCATTCAATTACCTTTGACTAGATACCATTTCGATTGATTTGGAATTTTATTCAATTCATAAATAATTAACTTAGATAAAATCTTTTTGCATTTCATTCTAGTTATTATTATTCCAAACGACTTACAAATTTTTTTCTAACACTAAATCACGAAATCTTATTAAATTAGCTATTTTAATTATCGAAAATTTACGGGTCGTTACAAATGCTCTAAGATTTAGTTCCACCAGAGGTTTCACATGAAAGTGAGATGAGGTAGGTGGCTGAGGAAGAGACAACATGCTTTTTGGATATGAGCAGACAACCTTGTTAATAGAATTGAGCCTCTGAAGATGAAATGGACATTCCTTTGTGTAATCTTGTGAAGAATGCAGCTAAACCATATCAATCATCTGCAAGTTCGATGTGTTAAAATTGGACGTTGATTCCCGTCGAAGATTACATTTGTTAGCAGTTGTGAGGACGAACGTGAACACTAGTTAACAGACTACCAAGATGATGTTTTACACTTAATTACAAATATGATTTTAAACAGGCTTGTAAATCATATGTCCATCCGACCGAACTGAGCCGGGCCGAGCTCGGATTGGGTTTTGGTTTGGATCTTATATGATTCTATTTTTACTGCAAAACTGGGTCTGGTTTTCTGACAGTTGCAGGCTATACGAACAGGTGCAGATCTATTCAGAAGCGGATGCAGATTGACTGAAGAGACGCGGACAAACAGAAAAAGGTGCGACGCGAGCGGATGCGAGTAGCAGGCGGGTGCGACCCGACTGAAAAAGCATGGCCGAACAGAAACAGGAGCGACGTGAACGGATGCGAGGAGCAGGCGGGTGCGACCCGTTAACGAACAGTAAATCACAAATTTGACATACTCATTACTATCTCGTGCAGATTACGTCTGTTGTATCTTGGGAGAATTTACATAAAAATTCTTAAGGAAATTGTTTCGACGAGCCTCAGACGGAATTTTCTTAGTTAACCGGTCAGATTCTATTCTATTTGTATATTCTTATACATCATTCTTTTATCTTCCCGGTTTCTATGTTGTGCTATTTTTACGATAGTATAACGTTATTGTTGTAATTTAATTATTACATACCTATTTCTTAAATTAGATAATACAGACTTCCAGAGTAGTGGAAATCTGATTGATAAACTTGTGAAACGAGTTTATAATTGATTATTCTCTGTTATGGTATACCAGACGTATAACATCTTAAGAATTTTTCTGTTTTTACTGAAACAGAGATGACAACAGTTGAACTATCAACAAAGGCTACTACACACAATAGGTCCGATCCTTTCAAAGGAGATTGTGACGATTTTCTAACATGGCAGAATCAGATGTTGTTCTATCTCACCACACTCGGTCTGCAACGGTATCTCGAAGAGGATGAACCAGTGCCTGCACCAGGCCAAACCAGAGAAACACATAAAGATGAGTTTCTAGCTGTTGATACATGGAAGCATTCAGACTTTTTGTGCAGAAACTATATTCTGAACTGTATCAGCCTTTAAAGATAGCAAAGGCCCACTGGAATGCACTTGCCGCAAAGTACAAGACACAGAATGTCAGTCTGAAGAAATTCATGGACTACAAAATGATAGGCTCCAAATCTGTGACTACTCAACTCCATGAACTCCAAATTATTATTCATGAACTTGAATCAGAAGGCCATAAGGTTGAAGAATCTTTCTTGGTTGAAGCCATAACAGGAAAGCTGCCACCATCATGGAGAGACTACCGCAACTATCTAAAATATTAAAAGAAAAAGATTTCTTTGCAGGACTTCATCGTACGATAAAACATTGAGGCAGATAACCATGGAATTACCAAACAAAGCAAGGAGGCGTTGGTAACAGAAGGGTCGAAGAACAAGAATAAAGGCCACTTCAACAAAAAGAAGAACTTCTCCAAGAAAAGGAAAGCTCTTTAAAACAAGATAATAAAACCAAGAAGTTTAATGGCGAATGTTGGGTTTGTGGAAAAAATGGGACACGTCGCTAGAGACTGCAGACACAAGAAGGAGCGCAACTCAGAGGCAAATATAGGTGACAACATGGAAGTGGACGAGTCCAATTTGTCAACAGTTATATCTGAATGCAATTTGGTTCAGAATCACAACCAATGGTGGGTGGACACAGGAGCTATTCGTCATGTCTGCTCTGACAAATCCATGTTTTCTACATATCAGAAATTTGATCAGAAAGAAAAACTCTACATGGGTAATTCTATTGTTTCCATGATCGAAGGCAGTGGCACAGTAATCCTCAAGTATACTTCTGGAAAAACTGTCAAATTGAATGACGTGCTCCACGTTCCAGACATATGCAAGAATCTGATCTCTGGCTCGGTACTATCAAAGAAAGAATTCAAAATAGTGTTCGAGTCAGACAAGATGGTTCTGTCCAAAGCTGGAATATGTATCAGAAGGGGATATTTATGTAATGGCCTATTTAAGGCAAATGTAGCCGTTATCAGCAATAAAACTATGTATTATGTTTGTGCTATTAATAAAATTGAAGTTTCTTACTTGCTTGAGCATGAAATTTTATTATGGCATGATAGATTGGGACACATAAATTTTCGAAGAATGAAAACATTATCAAACTTGGGATTAATTTCGAAATTCCAAGTAAATAAGAACTACAAATGTGAGACATGTGTAGAAGCAAAAATGGTTAAAAAAACCATTTCAATCTGTTGATAGAAGCACCGAACCACTAGGTTTGGTTCATACAGATTTATGTAATTTTAAATCATTACGTACAAGAGGTGGGAAAAGTTACTTTATCACTTCTATTGATGACTATACACGATATTGCTGTGTATATCTTTTAAATAGTAAGGATGAAGCAATTACATTGTTTATGAAGTACAAAGCTGAGATAGAAAATCAGTTAAATAAGAAGATCAAGATATTGAGATCTGATGAGGTGGAGAATATGAATCGCCATTTGAACAGTTCTGTGCAGAAAATGGTATAATTCATCAAACAACAGCTTCACATTCACCACAACAAAATGATGTAGCCGAGAGGAAGAACAGAACGTTAAAAGACATGATTAATGCCATGCTTTTAATCTCTGGTCTACCGACAAACTTGTGGGGGGAAGCCTTAATATGTCTAATCACATATTAAACAAAGTCCCTCACAATAAAACAGGAACAATTCCATATAAGCTATGGAAAGGACACATACCAAGTTTTAAATGCCTCAAAGTGTGGGGTGCTTAGCAAAAGTTTCAGTTCTGCCTCCAAAGAAAGTCAAATTTGGACCAAAAACAGTAGATTGTTATTATCTAAGGCCAGTCCAAAATAGTAGTGCCTACATATTTTTGGTATTCAAGTCTGATATAGATGATGTTCATGTAAATACAATCATGGAATCAAGAGATCCCTCGTTCTTTGAGGATGTGTTCCCACATAGAAGAAACGATGGAAACCTTCTCCCAAAGAGGACAAGAGATAACAGAGATGAGACATATGAAGACGAAACTCATCAGGACAATCATAAAGTTGAACCAAGAAGAATCGTAAGGGCAAGAAATTTATTTGGTTCGAAATTTTTAATTTATATGTTATAACATGAACGTCAAACGTACAAGAAAGCAATGTCTTCTTCTGAATCTTCATGTTGGAAAGAAGCAATCCAAAGTGAGATTGATTCAATTCTAAGTAATAAAACTTGGGAAATGGTTGATATTCAATCTGGAATAAAACCAATTGGCTACAAAAGGATTTTTAGGAAGAACATGAAACCAAATAGCTCTATTGATAAATATAAAGCCAGATTAGTAGCCAAATTATATCATCAAAAATGTGTAGATCTAATATGATCCAATTTTTACTGCAAAACTCGGCCGGATTTCTGACTGTTGCAGGCTATACGAACAGGTACAGATCTGTTCAGAAGCGGACGCGGGCGAACAAAAGCAGGTGCAACCGACTGAAGAAGCGCGGGCGAACCAAAATAGGTGTGACGCTAACGGATGCAAGGAGCAGGCGGTGCGACCCGTTAACGAACAGTAGAATGTAAAAGGCAATGGGTACAACCCGTCAAGCGAACGCGACTGTTTGAAGGGATGCGACCGAAATTATAAATAGGAGAGAACACTGATCACATTCTGATTATATTTCAATTCTATATTCTTCTGCTTTTACTTCTTTATTGCTCTATACAGTAAATCACAGAGATGACATACTCATTACAATCTCGTGCAGATTACGACTGTTGTATCATGACAGAACTTAAATAAAAATTCTTAAGGAAATTGTTTCGATAAGCCTCAGACGGAATTTTCTTAGTTAACAGGTCAGATTCTAGTCTATTTGTATATTCTTATACATCATTCTTTTATCTTCCCGGTTTCTACGTTGTGCTATTTTTACGATTGTATAACGTTGTTGTTGTAATTTAATTACGACATACCTATTGCTTAAATTAGCTAATACAGACTTGCAGAGTAGTGGAAATCTGATTGATAAACTTGTGAGACGAATTTATAATTGATTATTCTATATTTTGGTATACTAGACGTATAACAAAATGTTACTATAAAATACCGTCTACTGTAAAAATCCTTCTAGGCTCCGCTAGGCCATCCTTACTTTCTGGATATTTGTCTAATCTATGTAGACTTGCTGCATTATCTAAGCATATGAATATGTTTATAGCCACCATCTATGCATCAATTTATATTTGATCCCTCTTACAAGCATTAAAATGTTTGTTTTAAACAATTTTATCTTCATGGTAGCTTCCAAACCCATCTAAATCCATGGTGTCCCATTGAGGATCAGTTAATTCTAAACAACATACTAAAATTTTATCCGAAATGCATGAGTTTATCAAAAACGCCTAACTCCGATTAATCCTCATCTAGACGATTAATCTTCAGTTCATGTTTACCGTCTAGTATCCGCCTAACGACTTTTTCAATTTTGTAAAATACTGAGAGCGATGCGTTTTATTGGAGAGGATGAAACCGTTTTCATAGTTCACGAGAGCTAACAATGATTAATTATTAACATGTCTTATAAAAAGAGGTAATGATCTCTAAGTGCGACTTAGTCCATGTGGCAAAATGGGTTGAGTTGGAAACAACCTGTGTATTACAACATCCCCTCCATTACTTTCAAAGAAAATTCCTTCCTTGGTTTCACAAGTATTCGAAATCCATATTTTTAAACTTGTAGCACTATTGTTTGTTTCTCACTGCTGAAAATGGCTGAGTTACGTACTTCATCGCTTTCTTTAAGATGATTCGCGGCTTAGCCTTAAGGTGCAAGATTAGCTGTCAACCACTTCGTCCACACGTTAAAACAACATTCTGCCTATCTGTCATTCAAATAAATAGAATATACATTGTGTGCGTTATTAAAACAAAGGGCTGTTTATGGATCTAAAATTATTGTCATTCATTATCAATTTTATTATTTTTATTTTTTACAACGGCACAATAATAATAGCTCATAAATATATTATCGCTATACAACATCATTCATTACAAATTTTATTACCTTTTTTTTATAAAATTAATTTGCGTAAAATTCTAACACTTATGCTTAGCCTTTAATTAAATCCATGAAACATAAATGAATCATAATCGCTTGTTTCAGTGAGCTGATAACTATCTTTAGCTCGTTTTACATTATACATTCAATGCCATACCATGTGCTTCTGGTTAAACCTATCAGACTAACCTTTGTCATCTTGTAGGCCAAAATAAGATTCTTTCGATTCTTATACTTGTAGGCCAAAATAAGATTCTTTCAATTCTTTTATTTTGAAAATGTCTTGCTTATTTTTTTGAATTGTGATAACAAATATTGTTTCTCAGGTATTGGGTTTATGTCCTGTTCAAAAAAAAGTATGGGGTTGATGCGCTGATGCTAATCTGTTATTTCATTACATAAGAATGTAAACGCATTTCTTTGAAGATATGTTATAATCTTACCCATTTATTATAAATTAAACTTGTTCATATTAAGTTCACTTATCACGTCAGCTATTCTAGTAGCAGCTTGATATGGTGGAAGATAATACATACGAAATTATTACTTGCAATAGCTAACAAATCTACAATTATTTTTATTTTCCCGGTCCCTCTTCAATAAGACCTGCTAATTTCAGAAATCACCGGTCATCATGGAATGATATTTTTGTGCATCTAAAATATTGTTTGAGGAGGGTATTCTTCAAAGCACAAAACTAAAATTGGTGAAGCGATTACACAGAAACCAAGTTTAAATTCTAAAATCTATTACACAGACTTATAATCGTACACCCTACTATTTGCTCTGAACGCTTAGATGTTGGCAGCTCTGAACCAATTTGAATTTCACTTTAAGCTGTGATATATTCTATTAAATAGTATTTATTTGCAATAAAAACTATAACTAGTTATATTTGATTACGATTAGTTGTGTTATTCTACAATCAGAAGTTTGTGCTTAGTAAATATTTTTATTAAATGATAAACAATAATAACCTCACTGAGCATTAAAAAATCTCACTACTCATTAAACCATGCTTAATTTTTATAACATATATTTAGCCCTTGTAATTAGTAAAAATTATGTAATATGCTCGAGTCAGTAGTATTACATACAACCAAAACAAACAAAGCCTAGCGAATTATCATTCATGCCAAAGAAAACCACTAGTTGGAAATTTGCAGATGGCGAGTTGGAAAGATTAGGTTTGGCATTTGTCACACAGATCCTTCTCTTTCTTTTTTCCTACATTAAGTGATGCCAAGTGCCAGATTTTTCTCTCTTAATCTCAGTTCAGAAAGTTCTTGTGGAGTATCATAAAAATTAATTGTTTTAGGTATGTATATACAACAGTATCTAGTTACAATATTCTGAACTGTATGTAGAGAACCGGATTTCATCCGTATGCTTCCTAAGAATGATTCAGAAGATGAAGTTCCTTCACAAATTTCTGAGTATTGTAATATTAAGGGCTAGAAGATTTGAAAGGATCGCAACAAATGATGTAGAACTCATAGGTAAAGTATAAATATGTAGAAGCAGTAATATCTTAACACACACTATTTTTTGGTTTTGTAATTTTTGTTTTTTGATTTCTATGCAGTTACCTAATGTAGCAGGTTATGCACTATTGAAGTATACGACAAAATAATAAGCTCTAGCAATCTCTGAGGCTTCGATTGGGAAACATAGGATGAAGGTATGCCTATGCAAAATTTTCCATGTAGCAATATCGTCTAGTTATCATGTAAATTGATTATATGTCTGATACAGGTGTCTGCTTGACTAATGTTTTGATTTGTGAATGAATGAACCTGCCGTCTACTTATGTTTGTTAGACTGCATAGATGGTTACAAATTTTTTTTTCATGTTGTAGAAATTCCAAGACAATGTAGAAATGCCTGTAATAACTCCTGGTTTTCTGTGGGAACACTTGCTAGTCAACATAAATTTAGCTTGTTAGAACTCCTTTGTATACAAATTTAGACGCAACATTGGTCAAGCAACAATAAGATTTTTATGAGAACTAGTTATATATGTAAATGTGATGCGATAAAATTTGATAGCTTGAAAGTCATTGTTTTGAATAGTCATTTCCTTCAGGATTTGGGATATATGTATGTATGTGTGTGTGTATTATTTATATTCAATACTGACTTTGGCTAAGAAAGGCCAACCAATACTTTTAATCAATCATAATTTCCTTCAAGTTCTGGAAGTATCAATCAAAAACGTTGATTATTCTTGTAACTACAAGTACGTTCCTGACTTAATTTTCTCTTGCCTTTTCTCTTTGGTGTTAGGCATTACAACTTCACTAATTTTCTATTATAAATATGGAATATGAGGATGATCTCCATGTTGAGAGAAAGAGAAGAGGTCATGGAGTTAACTGACAAAGTGGCTTTCTTTTTGTCTCAGTGGAGAAGTCAACAAGAGAAACATTTTTTTGATATACTTTGAATTTAACCGTGATTTTAACTTTTTTGTAAAATAAATTTCGAAAATAACAACTTAGACAAGTCAAATAAAAATAACACAAAAACAAGAATTGGACATGAAAATTTTAAATGGATTTCAATTTACAAACCAGATACATTATACAATTTTCATATAGGGACAAATTTTCAAAACAAATGAAATCAAAGATATTTCATGGTTTTCTCCCTTTTAATTCTCTTTTCAGATATGTTTTTACTGATTCCTCGTCTTTTTCAAATACTGGTTTCTCATATTTTTAAACATTCTTACAGATTCCTTCTTTTAGTTTCTTTAATATTTTTATTTCTGTTTCTCACAATGTCAATGAAATGTTGTCTAGCATACTATCATGTGTTTAATTAATTGAAATTGATGGAAAATTACACGATTTGTTCTTTCGTCATTACACAGTTATACCAGTTAGTAAAGATTAAGAATTTCAACGGATACTTTTGCATCCGGATAATGTCATATCCGCATCTACATCCAAAATTATTTCAAACATCGGATATCCGTATCGGTAGATGCAAACATATACTGGATAACTATCTTATCATAAATAGAAACTTTGGTTTAAAACAATTTTTTTTTTCAATCTCATTGATTATAAAAGTACAAAACATAAACAAATATTATGACAATAAATAATTTTGAGTAGCTAATATGCATCAAACGGATATAATATAAACTATGGATTTATTAAAACAATAAACATATATCATTTATTGTACTAAAATATACATAATATAAACTATAATGTTGAAGAAAAATTAGACGGATAATTATCGGATGCAAATGCCTACATATCGACATCCGGTTTTTCAAATATTTGATATTTTTCATGTTGGGGAATTTTGCGATTCGAGACGAATTTGATGGCAATTGTGATGAAGATAATGCTGTACTTTCGACTTCAAGGATCTATGGAATAGATTCTTTCAGACAATAGTTCAACCCACCAGGTACAAACGGTTTATCGAACTATCGACTTTTAGGATTTAATGAAGCCCTATAACAACGTAATCGGATTCAAAGTTTGTACAACTTTGATCCGACTAAGAACGCTTTAAAACAATTTATGATGATGCAATTTGTAGAGAAAGAGATGAAGAGAAGAAGAAGAAACAAATCTACAATAATCCAGCGTTTGCAACACCTTCAGATGTAACAAAATATAGAGTAATTGGAAGTGCAGCGATTAGCAACACTTCGTTTGGCGTCGCAGATGTGTGCAAGAAGAAGAAGAAGAGCACAGAGAAGAAAACTGTTTGAAACATGTTCTGGGCGTTGCTATTTATAGTGGTGGAGAGGTGTTTATTCGCCAAGCGTCACAACCGTTTGCAACGGTCACGTCTATTCATTTTATAACAGTTCACAACTATTACAAACGGTCGCGTCCATTCATTTTGTAACGTTTTAAAAAACGTTACAAATTTACCGCCGTCAGTTCAAATTTAGAATTTTCGGTTCTGGGTCCTTAACGGGCTGAAATATGGTCCGTTACTGTTAATATATGATCCAAAAATATTTTCGAAAACCCGTACCAGGTTGGACAGCCGGCGACGGCGCGCATATGGTATTGCATGACTTCTCTCCTCACAACAAAGCAAACATGTGGGAGCCCCAAGGCCCCAACATCCACATGAGAAAGCTAAATATATACAAATATTTTCTTTGATTTTCTACAACGTAGAACTTTCTTTTCTTCTTCTTTCTTTACTTCTACTCTTCCAAATCAAAAAACCCAAACCCCAAAGCTATTTGAAAATTTAAAACAATCTCCCCCAATTTTCAAAATAAAAATAAATGAATAGGATGGCTGCATCACTAGAGTGATTTCCTACATACCCAAGTGGGATCAAGCCTATGTAGTTTGTTAACCCAGCTTCCTCTACGAGTTAAGGAGTCTACGAGATAAGGTCTACGACTTAAGGCCTCTACGGGTTAAAGAGCCTACGAGATAAGGTCTACGACTTAAGGCCTCTACGGGTTAAAGAGCCTACGAGATAAGGTCTACGACTTAAGGCCTCTACGGGTTAAAGAGCCTACGAGATAAGGTCTACGACTTAAGGCCTCTACGGGTTAAAGAGTCTACGAGATAAGGTCTACGACTTAAGGCCTTCACAACCTAAGAACATTACGGCCTGACGACCTAAGGTCTGCACAATCTTACTAGTTAAGGATGGCACGACTTAAGGAAGTTTACGACTTAAGAAATTACAACCTAAATGACCCAAGGGTGTAACGGCCCAACAACCTAAAGGGACTATGACTTAACGACTCAGGGGACGAGGAGTTAAGACGACTACACCTAAGACGTGACGGACTTACGACCTTTGCTAGGTCGTTCACGACCTAAGGCTACAGAGGCAAATTCAATACCGCTTCATGACTCGTTAACTCCAATTAAGCCACAAGCCGAGAATCAGTTTAGGTCGGTCACGACCTACGACATATGGTAAGTCGTACACGACTTAAGACTACGAAGTTAAGGTTCAATGCCGCATCGCTTATGAGAGGACTGGTTGACTCATTTGCGACTTAGGACTTGTGATATATCTAGGGTTCAGCAAGGATGCCTTTAAGAAGTCTCGACCCAGCATTTAAGTGACAACTGACCCACGACTTAGTCTAAGTCGTCCACGACCCAACTTAGGTCGGTTACGACTTAGGACTTGGTAATGTTTCCTGCCTAGAATTGCCTATAAATACGACCCTAGCTCCAACTAGAGGGGGACTTTTGGGCTCATTTCCTTCAAACGCCATTACTCTGCTGCATTCCAAACCAATCCAATCCAACACTTGAAGCTCTCAAGACATTAAGAACGCTACAAACAACTTCAAGAAGAGATCACATACATCCAACATGGATTCGAAAACTCTCATCTTCATCGAAGTTTAAGCTACTTGTTCTAAGTCTCTTGTAATTCAAAGTGTATTGTATTTGGGAAGAATTGTATCAGCTTGTAACGAGATTATTAATAAAAATACTTAAAGTGGACGTAGGCTATACCCTAAAGCCGAACCACTATAAAATTGTTGTTGTTTACCGCTTTTCTACTATTATCTGCTTGTAATCTGTTCCCGAGTCGTCGGGTGGTGCTTTCACAACTACAACTCATACACCAGGGTGTTAGCGTTCAAATTTAAGCGTTAACATTTTTGGTGCTTTCACTGAGAATTGAACTCAGGCAAGTTATCATCATTGCTTCACAGAGGTTTGTAGAGAGAATTTCCCTGAAAACCAGAAGTCTATCCGAGATAATGGCTCCTGGAAGGAAGAGTAGATCTGTCAGATCTGGGAATATTCAAGAGGGAACCTCCGCTTCTCCTGTACCTAATCAACCCACTCCGTCTGCTGGGGTTACGAAAGCGGAGTTGGATGCTGTAATATTAGGGCTGAACCAGCAGATAAACGCCCAGAATGCACAATTAGAGGCTCAGAGTGCCCAAAATGCTCTAATTCTGAATAAGTTGAATGATTTGCTCGGGGCAAACAATCAACCGGCTGGTAATGGAAGGAATTATGCTGGCAACGTTCGTGATGCTAATGAAAGGAATGCTCCAGAAAGGGCTGCCAGTCCCTTTGAGCAAACGCTTCCTGAGGTTGGTGGATCTGGAACTCGACATGATGAGGAGTATCTTTCTGGAATGGTCCGGCAAATCATGAGAGTCATGGCCATTTGCAATTTGGGGAATGGATCTCATTGGGCCGCTACCGACTGCCAAATCAGGGATTAGATATGCTATTGTTGCAGTTGATTATTTTACTAAATGGGCTGAAGCTGAACCATTGGCTACTATCACCTCTAAGAAGATGATAAGTTTCGTGACCAAGAATATCATTTGCAGGTATGGTGTGCCTCAGAAAATAATCACAGACAATGGTACTCAGTTTGAAAGCGAGGAAATCCAAGATTTTTGCAGGCGATTCAAAATCCAGAAAAGCTTTTCAGCAGTTGCTCATCCGCAGGCAAACGGGCAAGTGGAAGCAGTAAACAAGATCATCAAATCAACCATCAAAAAGCAACTCGAAAGAGCAAAAGGTGGTTGGGTCGATAAGCTACCACTTGCACTATGGGCATACAGAACCACTCACAAAACTGCGACTGGGCACACTCCTTTCTCATTAGCATACGGGTCGGAAGTGATGATCCCGGTAGAAACAGGGGTTCCTTCACACAGAAGGATCCATTTCAACCAAGCAGAAAAAGAAAGGCTACAGCTTGAAGCGCTAGACTTCCTTGATGAAAAAAGAGATGAGGCTAATCTCAGAATTGCAGCTCATCAGCAAAGAATAGCCAGACTTTTTAATTCCAAAGTTCGCCAACGCAGCTTTGAGATTGGAGACCTAGTCCTGAAGAGAATTATGACAGCGACAGGTGTGTTTGGGCCAAATTGGGAAGGACCGTATGTAATAGGTCAGAAGCTTCTTGACGGCACATTCAAACTCACCACTGTTGATGGAGATCAAATTCCAAGGGCATGGAACAGCAACCATTTGCGTCCATACTTTACTTGAAAATTTTGTTGAAATATTGTAAAAAGAATTATGAATGTATGATTCTTGTAATTGAAAGCAATTGTAAAACTGATGCAAGTAAATAATGAAAGAATATAAAGTGGATGCAGGCCCAATTTCCTGGCCGAACCACTATAAATCTTGTGTTCCTTATTCCTATTACATGTTTGCTTTATTTTCGATATGAAAAGTACATAGAATGTATTGCTGAAATGTCGATTTAAATTTTTGCAGACAATGGAAGTGAAACTTGCACGTAAAAAGACCGAGTGATTCTCGCCAAATTTCAAGTCACAAAAGCCCCGAATTCAAATCCTAGATAGGAAGTACTTCAATTGAACGGCCTATGATTTCGACAGAAACGGGTCTTTGCTAATAAATTGAGATTGTTTAAACAAACAAACGTCCAATTAAGAAGCTAGTGCTCGTTCTCACGAAATTGCCTGACAGTGAAGCGGACTTCCTTGGATTAAAGAAGTTACCAAAAAAAAGAAAAAAAAGAAAGAGGAGGCAGAGGATCATTGAAAAGGCATAAGCAAGTGAACAGAGGAACAACCAAAGCCATCATCGGCAGCACAAGTCCTCTTCGGAGACACAACTCTTCGGAGGATAAAGACCTCTAATGGGTCATACGCCACAAAAAAGAAAGTTCTCTACTCAACAAAAAAAGATTGGAGGAGTCATGACCCTCCAACCATGAGAGAGTAACTTCCAGGCGATGAAAACCCTCTCTGAGGCACATTTCACCAGGAGTTGAAGTGTTATGACCCCTCTTCGGGATTTCACTTCACCAGAGTTGAAATGCAAACGAAATAAAAGCCCTCTTCGGAGGCCCATTTCACCAGGAGTTGAATTGTTATGACCGCTCTTCGAGATTTCACTTCACCAGAGTTGAAATGTAAACAAAATAAAAGCCCTCTTCGGAGGCACATTTCGCCGGGAGTTGAAGTGTAACAACCGCTCTTCGGAATTTCACTTCACCAAGGTTGAAATGCAAAGACAAAATAAAGACCTTCCTGAAAGCCCACGTTTCACCGAGATTGAAATAAAACTTCCAAGTGTTGAAACGTGAAAAGGCTTTCTTCGAAGGCACAACTCTTTGGAGGTACACGTTTCACCAAGATTGAAATAAAACTTCCAAGTGTTGAAACGTGAAAAATCCCTCCTTAGAGGTACAACCCCCTCCCGGGGACACAATCAAGAAGAGAGACCTCTTCGGAAGCCCACGTTTCACCAAGATTGAAATAAAACTTCCAAGTGTTGAAACGTGAAAAAGGCTTTCTTCAAAGGCACAACTCTTTGGAGGTACACGTTTCATCGAGATTGAAATAAAACTTCCAAGTGTTGAAACGTGAAAAATCCCTCCTCAGAGGTACAACTTTGTATATAAAAAAAAAAGAAAGTTAAAGTGCCCTTCAGAGGCCCGCTTTACCACATAGAAGAATTCACTTGGTAAAATATGCACATAAGTAAAAGAAAAAAGTGATTTCTTCGAACGACAAAGCGTAGAAACTTATACGAAGGGAGTTGTACTCTACAAAAATTTTCTTTAAAAAGAATAAAATAATTATTCTTTAGCAAATAAGAGTGCAAGTCCCCTCGAAGTATAAGATAATGCAGCAAGCTTAAGGTATGGGGGCAACATGGTATAATAGTATAGCTGCATCAGTAAAGTAATACTCAAACAACATACCATAAGCCCGCTGCAATATCATATAAATAAACTTGTGCAAAAATGAATAATAAATGCATTCAAACAGAAGTCTGTACAAACAAAGGATCATTTTATTCAATTGAAATGCAGGTACAGGTTTCAAAATAAAGAAAAGCGGGGGTCGGTACCCGCACAATTCTCGACCAGTACATACAAAAGGCAAAAAGCTAAAATGTTCACTTCTTTTTACTACCTTTGGACCCTTTTCCCGACCGAATGATTAACTTTTCAGGCCGGTCAGTTGGCACAAGGAAAGAAGGAGGGGTAGGTGCAGCTGGTCCAACTTCTGGCTCCCCTTCAGTAACAGTGATTATCTTCCCCCTCCTCTTTGACGTTCCGTGCTTTTTCCTCCTCTTTGAGGAAGACTCACTTCCCGGAGTGGCAAGTTTAGACAAAGTTATGTCATCAGAAGGGGTCCGCTCCGGGGATATCTCACCTCCCACAAGTCCCTCGTCTCTATGCTCTTGCGAAGCGATGGGATCGTCTAAACCATGGAGGGCTTCTATTTGTTCCTCTTGCGACCCGGGCTGAGAAGCAGAAGGAGGAGCCACCTGGAGAGACGGAGGAGGGATAACCGGAGGAGGAGAAATCTGAGCGGTGCTTGATACTTTCTCTGTAGAAGAAAAGAGGTTAAAGTCAGTAAAGAGAGGAGATGAAGGCTCATCAAGGTTGAGAAAATAGTAAAGGAGCTCATTAAACCCATGTGAAGTAAATGAGCAATCCACTTGAGCGAAATTTACAGTGGAATTACCTGCAGAAGTTGTCTTTATTACATCAATTTCATAGTCCGGGGCTTCAGCACTCTCTTGCGATTCATCTGTAACTTGAGTAATTTTGGCCCCGGTATCAGTTTGAGCAGGGATCGGTACATAAGAGCTAGAGCCAATAATGCCAGCATCGACCGAAGTTGAAGGAGGGACAGGAACAGTCAAATTTGTTTCTTTTTCTTGATGCTCTTCCCCCACTATTTCAACCCGCGATCTGGCGAGTTGCTCCTTCCCTCTGGCAAGGGCTGCGCGAGCTTCAAAGTCTAAGTAGTGCACCTCCAACTCCTCTTCAGTGTACCCGGCCCCTTTAAACATATCTAGTGCGGCCTCCCACACTTCGGCCAGGGTAATCTCATACTTGGGGCCCAGGAATGCAAGACTGCCACGCCCTAATATACATTGCAAGTAGAAATCAAATAGTGTCGAGCCAATATCAGCTTTGGTAGCTTCATGGGCCTCTTCAGCTGTAATTCTGCCCGCAACAGCCTCATCCCGCTCTCTCTCGACTTTGGATAACTGGGCTTTCAATTTTTCAATCTCTGCAGCCTGAAGGCTAGTTTGTCCTCGTAACTGAGTAATGTCAGTACGGTTGCCCTCTATAATCTACTCCAACTCATCAGCCTTGGCCTCAGCATCCCTTTGCGCGACATGAGCATCCCGCACCTGTTGAAGAAGCACACTCTCCCTTTGAGAATAAGAAGTGGAAGAAGTAGCAAGCTCCTCTTTAAGTTTCCCAACTTCTGCCTCAAGTTTCTCATTATAATCGGCAATACTCCTCATTTCTGCATCATGCTGTTTAAGGATCTTTTGCCATTCAGTTCTGTCGTTCTCCATGGTAAGCATAGCTTCGAGATTGGCCCTATTCACCCTTTGGAGCTCATCAACGAGTTTTTGCCAAGATGACATCCTCTCAATATCGGTTCTGACTGCATCAAGGTTCCGTAGCATAGCACTTTTATCTATGGGAACCAGATCGAGGTCAAAGCGAACTCCTTTTAAACACCAATTAGGAAATCGGCGTTGAAGAGTGGCTGGACCTGGTCCAACTTGGTAAGATGGCCTATTGATGATTGCTTGGATATCAGTAGGGGAAGGGGCAGGAGATTGAGAAGAAGTAGGAGCATTAATCTTCTCTGAAGGCGCAGGCATTGGCTCCTCAATAACTTTGGCTCATTTACTCGAGTCATCAGTTGTGTGACTCTTCCCTCTATCATCATGAGATTTGCGTTTAAGGGAGTCACTCTCTCTGTAGGAGGAATCATGTCGACTGTCTGGTCTTCCAAAGCGTTCTTCATAATCACGTCTTTCCCGAGCCTTCCGGGCTGCCCTTTCTTCATCGGTCTCTCTATGAATAGGAGGATAGGATTGATAGCCATACTGGCTGCGTTTCCCATATCGTTGAAAGTCATCATAGTACGAGCTGCCTCGCCTCATTGGTAAACCTAAAATTGAAAAAGAAGAAATAAAACTTGAGAATCCTTCAAACGTTAAAAAAGAGAGAGCATAAAAGTGCCAGGAATTCTAAGTGTGTGTGATGTGCAAACTACGCGCATCAATCTACGAACCACTCTTTAATTGAGGACTAGTTGTGGGTGTAATAGATAGCGTCAACTCTTGAGTCGACGGCGACTGTTGCAAAGTAGAAGTAGCTTCAACTACTGAAGAAGAAATCCCGGCAGTGATAGGATCTTCTTTAAAGATCTCTTGTGAAGTAGCAAAAAGGTCGCTCAGTCCTTCGAAGGTATCGTCCCTGCTCTGCTTAACGGGACTGGATTTCTCAGCTTTTTCACTAGATTCTTGTGAATGATGGGAAGATCCCCGAGGCTCTTCTTCCTCGATAACCGGGGCAAGTTTGTCAGACGGCCCCGTAGCATCAACAGAAGTGGAACACTTCACTAGCGAAGCCTCAGGAGCAGGTCCTTTAGATATGGATGTGCTAGTAGAAACTGAGGCATCCAACACTCTAGCTGGGGAGTCTGGAATTTCATGAGGACGCGTAGAACGAGAAGTATGCAAAAGTCCGTACTGATGCAGAAACTCATCTTTCAACAGAAATTGAATATCTCTCTCCTCAACCGGCACGGCCTTAAGCCTCTCAAAAGTCGACTTGTGACTGGGATTCCTAGAGGGAGGAGGCAGCGCTGAAAATAAAAAGAAGCAGAATTAACACTTAGCAGGTCAGTCTCACAAAGGCCAGATAACAAACGAAGCAAGGATGGGTGATCTTACTTCCTTCCCTCCACAGAGCATAAAACCCCGGGGGGCAACGAACGAAGAAGAACTGGGTTAGAAACCCGTGAGCAGTGTCAGGAAGGCCAACAATTAATTTGCGGTTTCGGGCGCTTCTCACAACAGTAACAGAAGGATGATCTTTGGTCCGGGTAAAGGAGCATAAGTAACAAATTTCATCAAAGCTCGGAAGTCGATCAAGTGTTCTCCTAAATAGCACACACAACCCCATTAGAATGGCGTAGCCATTGGGGTGTAGTTGGGATGGAGCAATGGCCAATTGATGAAGAAGTTGTTGGAAAAAGTCATTAAAAGGAGGAACGCCCCCACTTAGGCACATTTGTCGGTTAACTGTCACAAAGCCAGAAGGTGCTATGTCAGCAGTGTTACTTCTCTCAGGAAGAATTGCATCTGATTCAGCAATGCCAAACTGAGCACACAGCTGGCGAAAAACTTTATATGATAGTGTAGTAGGAACTCCTTCGGGAGGATTAACTAGTGGAGCTGGAAGAACAGTTGCCTCTCCCGTCTGAACTGTTGCATCGTCTTCCTGAGAAGTCATTCTACACAAGCAACTGGATATTCAAATATGAAGGTGCACGTTTCCTAAAAGTGTGAAGTGTCGTGCAAAACTGATAAAAATAACAAGTAAATATAACTGGAGTTAAACTGGTCGACGATTGATCGACTACGGTAATTTCAGAACTTGTTAATCTAAAGTTCAAGCATAATATTAGTGCAGGCTGGTCAGTTTCAATTGACTATTTCAGTGTTGCTTTAATATTCTACTTGAAATCGATGGCACTTCATTCACACAATTTATTTAAGTTAATTATCTGTTATTAACTAATCTGTCATTTGATGTGGGCGGTCGATGGCAGTATATTCGTCCCAATTTTCTGTAAATATCATATTAAACAGATTGTTAACCCACAAGTTAAAGTAATCTGTAAAAGAATGCAGCAAAGTTCAACAGTTCAAAATCCATGCAACAGTTCAAGGTCTAAGCAGAGTTTAAAAATGCAAGTGCTGAGTCGTAGACGACTCAAGAGCTAAGTCGTAAACGACTCAAGTGATAACTCGACAACAACTTAAGTGCTAACTCGTCTACGAGTTAAGAATTTTTCCTTCGGGTTAAGTTAAGTCGTTGGTTCTCTGGTTGACTCGTCCACGACCTAAAGGATTATGAGGAGAGACAGGATAGGTCGCTTCACTTTTGAGTCGTTGATACCTTGAGTCGGTAATCCTTTTGAATCGTGAGTCATAAAAGAGAGACAAGACTTCAAGTCAGAAAGATACGAATTCTTCTAAGTCTTAACTCAGTTACGACCTAAAACTCATGCCTCAACTAGACGAATAACCCTATCTCCACTCCTAAACCCATAAACCGTCTCACCCCTAAACCGATGAACCCACTAACTATTATCTCGTCTTCTCCAAACCCCTAACAGCCTAATAAAAATAAAATATAAATAGATTGAAACCCATTATCTTCTCCTCACGAATTATCCAAAACCTAACCAAACTTCCTCGAGCTCACCAGCAATCGATCGTGGCAACAATCGTGATGAAGCGTGGTATAAGGAACTGGATTAAAGTTGTCAATGAGGGGTCCAGATTTGCAAGTTAATGGCTATCGCGGAATCAAATGAACTGCGAATTTACTTACGCGATGCGATGATGAGGATTATGGGGACTGAATCAACGGTATGATGAACTGGTTGAATTTGTTTCCAAAAGCTCGAGGACGTGTTAATGGCAGAAATAGCTCAGGGGTAAGCAATGAGAAGGAAATAGGAGGAACGACCCAAGCATTTTATACCTCAGGGAAGTGGAACTCGAATCGGCACACCAGGGTTATGATGAGTCGAAGCACACGACTTACGACTTAAGGCATGTGCTTCGAGGGGCAAGTGTTAACCCAGCTTCCTCTACGAGTTAAGGAGTCTACGAGATAAGGTCTACGACTTAAGGCCTCTACGGGTTAAAGAGCCTACGAGATAAGGTCTACGACTTAAGGCCTCTACGGGTTAAAGAGCCTACGAGATAAGGTCTACGACTTAAGGCCTCTACGGGTTAAAGAGCCTACGAGATAAGGTCTACGACTTAAGGCCTCTACGGGTTAAAGAGCCTACGAGATAAGGTCTACGACTTAAGGCCTCTACGGGTTAAAGAGTCTACGAGATAAGGTCTACGACTTAAGGCCTTCACAACCTAAGAACATTACGGCCTGACGACCTAAGGTCTGCACAATCTTACTAGTTAAGGATGGCACGACTTAAGGAAGTTTACGACTTAAGAAATTACAACCTAAATGACCCAAGGGAGTAACGGCCCAACAACCTAAAGGGACTATGACTTAACGACTCAGGGGACGAGGAGTTAAGACGACTACACCTAAGTCGTGACGGACTTACGACCTTTGCTAGGTCGTTCACGACCTAAGGCTACAGAGGCAAATTCAATACCGCATCATGACTCGTTAACTCCAGTTAAGCCACAAGCCGAGAATCAGTTTAGGTCGGTCACGACCTACGACATATGGTAAGTCGTACACGACTTAAGACTACGAAGTTAAGGTTCAATGCCGCATCGCTTATGAGAGGACTGGTTGACTCATTTGCGACTTAGGACTTGTGATATATCTAGGGTTCAGCAAGGATGCCTTTAAGAAGTCTCGACCCAGCATTTAAGTGACAACTGACCCACGACTTAGTCTAAGTCGTCCACGACCCAACTTAGGTCGGTTACGACTTAGGACTTGGTAATGTTTCCTGCCTAGAATTGCCTATAAATACGACCCTAGCTCCAACTAGAGGGGGACTTTTGGGCTCATTTCCTTCAAACGCCGTTACTCTGCTGCATTCCAAACCAATCCAATCCAACACTTGAAGCTCTCTAGACATTAAGAACGCTACAAACAACTTCAAGAAGAGATCACATACATCCAACATGGATTCGAAAACTCTCATCTTCATCGAAGTTTAAGCTACTTGTTCTAAGTCTCTTGTAATTCAAAGTGTATTGTATTTGGGAAGAATTGTATCAGCTTGTAACGAGATTATTAATAAAAATACTTAAAGTGGACGTAGGCTATACCCTAAAGCCGAACCACTATAAAATTGTTGTTGTTTACCGCTTTTCTACTATTATCTGCTTGTAATCTGTTCCCGAGTCGTCGGGTGGTGCTTTCACAACTACAACTCATACACCGGGGTGTTAGCGTTCAAATTTAAGCGTTAACATAGTTCTAAGAGCAAGTTTTGCATCATCGTGAAAACCAACACATAAATAAAAAGTATCTTTTGGATTTGAACCTTTATTTAGTGTAAACCATTCAAAGCCTTATCGAGATTCTATGGTGAACGAATCTTGAACCAAGTATCCCTAATGATAAAACCGGAACAATCACACATGTTGACTTCCTTAGGTAAAGTGTTTTGTATTGCTCAGCACGTTAATGACCATGTGCTTAATTCCTGGTTCATAAGACTACTTAGAAAGCGGTCTTTCTTTCCTAGGAAACGGCCTGATTTCCATACTCATATAGCTAAGTCTCTTAAGGTGTTTCTGCGAGACACCTTTTAAGGTTTCTAGACTTATTAAGGATATACATCCATCCTTTGTTCCTGCAGAATCCAACACTAAATATTAAGGGATTATCAGTTTAGTGTTCCATAATCATTCTCTTAACTTGTTGGTGCCCATTCAACTTTGTCTATCCATTTCAAGACATAAGTTGGGTTTCTGTTAAGGATGATCAACCTTCATTCATAGACCTTAGTCCCATTTCTTGTGACTTTATAGAAACCATTGCCTTTGGAAGACTCTTTCTAAGTGGGTCAGCCAAGTTTTTCTTCGTTTTTATGTAGTCAAAAATTATAACTCCTCTTTTGAGCAACTGTCTCACCATTTGATGTCTTAGACTCACATGTCTAGACCTTCCATTATATGTGTTATTAGACACATTGTATATCGTTGCTTGATTGTCACAGTTAATCAAGACTGCTGGAGATGGCTTCTTCATAAAAGGGATTTCTATTAATAAATTCCTAAGCCATTCCGCTTCTTTACATGCATCTGCTAATGCAATCAATTCTGACAACATCGTTGAGTCAAAAATATAGGTCTGCTTCTTGGAAGCCCAAGACACAGCAGCGCCTCCTAATGTAAAGATCCATCCAGTCGTAGACTTGGATTTGGAATCTACATTGTTCCAGGTTGCATCACTATATCCTTCTATTACAGCAGGATATCCTTTATAAGATAAACCATATTCAATGGTTCCTTTCTAATAAGCTAAAACTCTGGAAATAGCTTTTCAATGTTCGAAACCTGGATTACTCGTAAATCGACACAATACACTTATAACATGTGCAATGTCTGGTCTAGTGCAATGCATAGCATACATAAGACTCCCAATAACACTGGAATACTCTAGTTGAGAGATAGTACGTCCAGTGTTCTATTCTAATTTAATACTAGGATCTAAAGGAGTTAGTGCTGGTTTGACATCATAATGACCATACTTTTGTAGGAATTTCTCTATGTAACGTGATTGAGTTAGTAATAACTCCCCTTGTTTCCTACAATTTTATTCTCCAAATTACATCAGCCTCTCCTAGATCTTTCGTATCGAATTTAGAAGACAGAAATTTTTTAGTTTCATTCATACGGGATATATTGGAACCAAATATTAGCATGTCATCAACGTGTAAACATATTATAACAATACCGTTGTTATCCGATTTGCTATAAATACATTTATCAACATCATTAATAATGAATCCATATGACAGTGCAACTTTATCCAACTTCATATGCCATTGCATGGGAGCTTACTTCATGCCATAAAGAGATTTCACTAATTTGCAAACTTTCTTTTCTTGGCCTGGGGTTTTAAAACCTTCAGGTTGTTCCATATATATCTCTTCTTCTAAATCTCCATTTAGAAAAGCAGTCTTTACATCCATTTCATGTATGACTAATTTATGAATTGATGCAAGTGCAATTAAACAGCGTATAGAAGATATGCGACCAACTGGAGCATATGTATCAAAGCAATCTACTCCATGTCTTTGCATATATCCTGTAACGACCCTGGATTTTGGCCCTATTTATCTTAATAAATATTTGATCTAATTAAATAAAATGTGAACTGATCCTATTAAAATGAATATGATTTTGGAGATATTTACCATTTGTTTATATAAATTTGTATTATAAAAAGAAAATTGATTTGGAACATTTAAAATTGAATCTCTGAATAATATTTATAATAAAATTTGTCTTATATAATTTAATTAAAATAGTTTACTTTGTTTACATCTGATAAATATACATATGAATAATAATGTTTGAAATTTAAAATAAATCCCTTTATAATATTTATCTTATACCATTAAATTAAAATACTTTCTTTTGTTAACATTTGATAGAAATATCTACAGATGATAATGTTTAAAACTAAAATCTAATTCTATCAATATAAAATATAAATATTAAATTTAAGTAAAACTTAAGGGTATAATTTAAATAAAATACAAATACAAATAAATATAAGTATAAATGTGAGTAAATCATATTAAACATAATATAAATATTGATAGTTAAGTATGAAATATAAATATAAATGCAAATAAACCATATGTACCTAATTTAAATATTTTTAGCTAACATATAAATAAAAATATAAATACAAACAAGAAGTAAAGTGAAATCAAAATACAGAATAAAATTTAAGAACAAAGTATATAGAATAGGATGAAAACAAGGCAAAACCATAAAATAAAACAAGTCAGGTAAACATTATTAAGCTAGAAGTAACACCAGACAAAAACAAACATAAGTATGTAAACTATACAAATTAAATGCCTTCATTCAAAGCCAAATATTTACTTAGAAAAAAATATCTTCATAAACAAAGCTTCATTCACAAGCCATATGCATACCTGCAAAGTATATACCTTTATATAAATATCTATATATACAACAAATCTCTGTTATGATATGAAAACATATTAGGCAACAAAGCATTAATTACTATCAACTCAGCCTAATATTTGTCACTTCAAAATATATAGCAAATCTGGTTAAAATAAAGCAAGGCAGGGGAACAACATATCCATATAATACCTCCTTCATACTACTGTTATCTCATATATACGTAAGAAGTTGCTTTTTAGTTCTAGTTCGTTCAACAAATATATAACAAAACCTGAGAAAAATAAAAAGAAGAAAAACAAAACTCAAATCTTTATTCAAATCAAAAACAGGAATTCCAAACAGTTTCAAGTTTTAGATAATCAACATCAAATTTGTTCTTTGTTCAGAAATTGTGCAGGTGAGTAAACTTAATTTTTAAGAGTTTTAAAGTTAATTAAACAGTTCAATCTTCATTTATAAACTATTTATATATGCTTCAGTTTGCATATGTTTTGAGATGCTCTGTGTTCTCTGAAATTTGGTACAGGTTTCATATTTGAATCAAAACTCAAGATATTTTTATTTAAATCATTGGTAAACTTTGATTTCTCAACAAACAATATGCTAAACTTCAAATAAAGATTTTTAAAAGGTTGATTTAAATCATCTTCATCAAGCACGCCACTATAATGTTGATGTTCAGGTAATTAAGTAATAACTGAAAATATTCGATTGTGCAAAATATTGATTCAAGGTTATATATTGGATTCATACTGCAAGATGTGATTTTTTAAAAAAAATCGAGATTTATAGATTAATTTTCAAAGAGCAGCTTGGGGTTGAACTAAAATTGCACTTCTTCCTATTTCAAGTGATCGATTCAATTTTAATTGATGAAACTTGAATTGAAGCATGTTTATCCATCCACGATCTCGGGAAAAATGTGAAAAAAATTATTTGTTGCGTGAATTAAGAAATCAAGGTCATTTTAGGGTTTATTTGCAGTTTTGTTCATCACTATAAACGCAACGAATTCATCGCCTACACGGGTTCGAGCTTCACGTGGTTCAGGAGGGAGGAAGCGTATCATGTCATGGTGGTGCGGCTGGGATTTGAGCTCCTCCGACGGTCGGTGTGACGTTCGCAAGGCATATTTGTCGAAGGTCATGTTTTACAGTTTTTTTTATGGAACTATAAATTTTTGATTTCGATCATTTGAGGATGATATGGGTTTGGATTTCATGTTATCGCATGATTTGGGATTTGTGTGATGGGTTGACGTTCGCCAGTGATGAGTCGTGCCGCCGTGCACGTGTACGGTGGCGGGTTCTCGTGTCTATGTCGAGATTTTCTGCCTCGGGTCGTGCACGCATTTTTTGGTTGGGGGCTTCGGGTTTGAAGCCAAGTTTGAGCGTGGGTTTGAGCCTGATTTCTTTAGGTGTTATCTTAAGTTAAAATTTAAACATACTGTAAATAAAAAATAAAATAAAAATAGAAGGAAAGAAGAAGAAGGGTGTGCGTACAGGAAAGGCACAGGTGACTTTGGGGGATAACTCGAAGTAGCGGACGAGTTTTGAATAGGGGAAGTCTCGGGTTTTTAACAGGGAAGCCTCGGGGTTTATTTAATCTGCAGTTTTGTATTTTTTGTAAAGTAAGTGCTCTCAACCCAGTTTTAAGCATTTGTAACTAAATGATGGTTTAACGGTTAAGTCAAAAAATTAACACAAATCTTAATTATTCTAGGTAATACATTAATAATGTTCTAACACTTAGTTTATATTTTAATTTTGTAATTAATTTAAGTAAAAGTTAATTAACAAATTGAGTTATAGTTAGTATTATAATTGACTTTAAATTTTAAAGGAGAAGATTGTTAAAGTGTCAATTAAGTTGAATAATGATCATTTATTTATTAATTATATTGGAAAGAAATTAAGAATAACTACTTTATAATTGTAATCAAAGATTGATAAACTAATGAGTAAGTGATAAGTAATTTGTAAACAACTACTTAAGCCGATTAATGACTGATTAATAGCTAATTAATTAAGTAATTTAATTTAGAAATAAATAAATGATTAATTAAGAAATTAGCAGTTAACAAATAAGTAATTAAGTTTATTAATTAATAATTAAGTTATTAATTAATGATTAAAGAATACCAAGGTTAAATAACTTGATTAAGAAGGTAATTAATTAAATAGTGTTTAATAAAATAATTAATTAGTTAAATAATTAAGATTCAATAATTGATTAAGGAATGATTAATTTACTTAAATAATTTGAAAAAATAAGTAATTAATTGTTGATTAATCAAAATAGGGTTAAGTGATTAACTCTCAGGTAATTAATTTAAATTAAATTAATTACAAATGAGAATTTAAGATGATTGCTTATAGATTGTTGTGTATGTGGCATATCTGATTTGTGATATTTATTTGATGATAATTCTGTGATATTCTGTGATATGTTGTGATATATCTATGATGATTGTGTACGAATTATCTGTGAAAAATGCTATGTAAATTATATCATTGAATTTAAACTGTTTAAGTTAATCAGACAATTTGGCCTTTAAAACGGCGTTTGGACTTCGATGAGACCAGGGTCGGGTGTCAATTTGATATTCCGAGAACCACATCGATCCAATTTAAACGATAGGTCGTGACATATCAATTGGAGATCGAGATGGTGTTTTCAGAATGCAAGGTTATCGTCGTTGACTCTAAGGGTGATTCCAAAATGAGTGTGACGAGATAATGCCTTCGGTTTCGTTCAAACCTGGAACGAACTTGTATGGATTGAATGTTTTCAGCACATCGTCAGGCGGACGATGAGCATTCTAAGAGATATGTCCTGTAAAGGTAATCGCAGCCTCATCAACCGTGAATGGCTAAAACAGGGGAGGTGCAGCAAGGTTAGGTGGGTCATGCCCAAGCAGGATAAGATATTCCGCTGTCTAGATGTCCCTTTTTATTTCGGCTGTGTGGGCGGTTGCTGGCTACAACCGTGGGGTTTATCTTGTTCGGGACTGTTCAGTAAGGTATGGTTCCGGCCTTGTGTTGTAGGGGGTCGGGAGTGATCCTTAGTACGTTGATCTAGGCCCCATACTATGACGGGCGGTACCCCAATAGCTCTGCCATTGTTGGAAATCCATTTTCCCTACGAGGCCCTACGTTTTTGATTTGTATTACCCACTTTTGTGGCTAGTAGCTGGAATTTAATAGATGTAACAATTTCGGTTATTTTCTATTTACTTGAAAACCCTAGACACTACTATAATATCGCTGGATTTCCTAGAAAATGTTTTGGTTAGCGTAAGGTAAAAACTTACCCGTATTTATTTGTGGGGAGTCTTACGTGATACCTTTATTTTCAAATGTTTCTCAAAGTTAAACAACTTTAAATCGTTTACTTATACTAGACCCATGTCTGACCCGGAGTTTATATTTTGTTTTTCATAAACTCTTGGGTGCTCAAATATTTATGAGTAGCCAAGTGATAGGTTTTGGACTTAGGTTTCTGGAGGAGTTTGGAGCTGGAGTTTCCAGATGTATATATATGTATCGAGTTCAGTCATGTTAGTTGATGTATATTGTATCTCTGATGTATATAGTGACAGATGTATATATGACTGTCATATGTATTGATATTGCATAACCCTGATGTATGTAAAACTATGTGATATATATGTGACATATTATATTTTGTTCCATTCCGCTGTGAGATTATGATGTTGCTGTTCTTTCTTTCTCATCTTTTCTATTTATATCCCTTTCTTTTCTTAATGATGATACGTCTTTCTGGTAGTAGAAGGGCGGGTCGTCACAGTTGGTATCAGAGCATAGGTTGGTGATAACCTTGGTTCTGGTAGGAATTACTCATAGAATAGAGTCTGTAGTACTCTAAAATGAGTTTGAGTATATTAATAGATATGAGCGCGTATTTGTTAGTGAATATAAAATTGTTTTTATATCGTGTTGACTTATCTGTTGAGTGTTTATGGATTCAGGTCGATGTGTGGGACGCTATTTCATCGATAGGGATTTCTGAACTCTTAAACAAGGTAAACCGACACGGTATTATTTTTAAAGTAGGGTAAATGAAATAATTTTACCCAAAGTTATATTTTGATATAAAAGAAATATTTTTCTGAAATTATTATATATATATATATATTTGGATGTTTGGTTGTTAATACTACAATTGAATAAAAATTTAAAATTTAAGTGGTTTATATCCAAATAAAATTGTCTAAGTATGGTTTAAATAAAAAGGAATATAACAAAAATTTGATTAAACCATAATTTAAGTCCCGGAAATTGGGAAGGTGTTTAAATGGATTAAAACAGAAGGATTTTGGAATTTAAAATCTTGGGAATGTTTGAAATGTTTTTCCAAAAGATTTGAAGGCAATAATGGAGTATTGTTTTGGAAAATACTGTTAAATGGAAATTGTTTTGGGAGGAATTTGTGGAAGTAAGGAAGCACTGAACTCACTTCAATCGTTGGAAAATAATCCTGATTATGATGGCCACATCATCAGTATTCATTTTCGAGTTTCTAAAGTGATGGATTGCTATCAGCATAATTGGTCATGATATTGTTTCGGGTTGTTGGGATAAAAGTTGTTTTATAAATTTCAAAAAGAAAATTGTTTTGGTGAAAACAAGTGTTTGGAATTTGGAAATATGATTTGATATACCAAGTGGGTATGTGTAGTTATCATTTCAAAATGGTTTTGGAAATGAAAACCGGGCAATTGAATTCCGAGAAATTCTATTTAAATAATGTGAAAGGTTTAAATGAATCAACTATTGAACTTATAAAGTAAAGTTGATATTAATAAGAAGAAATTGGGAATTTTAATCCGGGAATTAAAATTTAACTCAAGTGAATGAAAGTGAAGAAAATATATTTGAATTTAACCTAAGATAAGTCAGATAAAATTGAAATTGAATTAAATTGGAAGGTAAAATGATTGTAGTTGTGAAATGAAAATTTATACCTTAAGATAGTAAGTGTTATATAGATAAGCTGGAATTGTGATTATAAGATGGAATGACTCAAATGAGCAATATAAGCTTTTAAGTAAATAAATAAGTATTGAACTTATATATTGAGAAACAAAATTTGAAAGAACGGTAAGTAGCTGATTTAACCGAAGTTGAGTTGGAACAAAACTGAATTTAAATGAATTCAATCATGTTATAGATAATATTGAATGGAATAAAATTCTTAAATAAATGTAAAAAAGTAAGTATTGAATTGAATTAAAATAGAATTGGTGTGAGTTGTAAACAAATCTAATTCAAGCATAAATTGAATGACCTTATTATAAATAAATTCAATAATAAATTGTTAATGTAAATTAAATTTAAGAATGGATAAAAGAATAAACTAATCGAATAAATTAGTAAATAGTTGGGATTTGATTAAAGGAAAATCAAATCAAAGATTTAAATGGAAGTTGATGGAATAGAATAAATTTAAGTTATTGGGTGGAACAATTTAAGGAAAATAAATAACTTAAGTAATTTGTGAGATGGTTATTTAAAATATTGGTTGTCGAGTTTAATAAAATGGTTTGAGAATTGGTTGGAAGTAATTGTAATAAGTGTCGAAAACCATACATATGTGCTTATGAAAATATGTAATGCTATATAAGCTAATGCTATAAACTTCTTATATATAGTTCTTATATATAATTATATCTCTTGTCAAATTGCAAAAGCTCCTCCGTACAAAGGAGACTCTGCCAAAAAATTTCAAAATTTTTGGGAGTTAGAAAAAAAAATTAGCAACAAAACAATGTCAAATTGGAAGTTGAAATAAATTAGTGGATGAAACTAATTTAAAATAATGATAGGAATCAGTTATAATGGAAGATAGACAATAAAATTCAATATTCAGAGTTGAAAATAAATTGAATTCACATGGAATTCGAAATTCAGATTTAAAATAAGAGGACATAAAGGCTAAAGTGGTAGAGTAATAATATAAGAATATATATAATGCTTATATTAAACTTAAGAAATGAATGGTGAGATTCTTAAGTAAATTTGATATTGAGAAAATTATTCCAAGTGGATAGAAATCAAAGTAATGTGGATAAAAGAAAATTGATATAGTTGATAATCAATGGATATAAATACGTAGGATATACGTATATTGTTTTATTCGCATAAAAATTTGATCCAGATTCGAGCACAGAAGTTCGAGATAGTTATATCGACCCGAGTTAGAATTTTTCACTCGATTTTCAACGACGAACCTTGGATATGGATTTTGATTGATTCTGGAAATTCTCTATCATAGTTATGGCTATGCAAGGAGAATGACAGTTTCTGATCAAGAAACCAGATCTGAGTCCGCACTAGGAAGTTGGGTGGACGATACTAGTTCGGAAGTGAAATTGTGTGATCGAGCGAGCGATCGGATTTGATATTGCGTACGAATGTTTATGTACATCATACGGGCTTGATTGCATAGATATTGAAATTTTGTAAGAAGTCAATAAAATTTGGAAAGAGTTGGTACTGTAGCTTACAAAGTTGAATTTCCAGAATGGATGTCTGGAATTCATTGTGTATTCCATATATCCCATCTAGGAATTTGTTCATGATTCATTATCAGTGTGGAACCACTAGTCCAGGAAGATTTAGAAGTCGAGTCGAATTTGACTGTGGTCGGGAATCTAGTTAGATTGCTGATCAAGACATGAGGCAACTCAGGAGTTAGGTAGTGAAGCTCGTCGTAGTGCAGTGGAGTGAGGATACCAGAGTTTGCTCATGGGAAACTCTGGATAATTTTGGGAAAGCTTATCCGGATTTGTGTTCGGATAGCTAGTGATGTTTGTTACGACTGTTAATTGTTTGTTAATATATGAATGACATCTATGTTTGAATGGTTGGTATAACAGCTTTTAAATTATCTTTGTTATAAATTTCGGGGACGAAATTCTTTTAAGGGGGAGGAATGTAACGACCCTGAATTTTGGCCCTATTTATTTTAATAAATATATGATCTAGTTAAATAAAATGTGAACTGATCATATTAAAATGAATATGATTTTTGAAATATTTACCATTTGTTTATATAAATTTGTATTATAAAAAGAAAATTGATTTGGAACATTAAAAATTGAATCTCTTAATAATATTTATAATAAAATTTGTCTTATATAATTTAATTAAAATACTTTACTTTGTTTACATCGGATAATTATACATATGAATAATAATGTTTGAAATTTAAAATAAATCCCTTTATAATATTTATCTTATACCATTAAATTAAAATACTTTCTTTTGTTAACATTTGATAGAAATATCTATAGATGATAATGTTTAAAATTAAAAATCTAATTCTATCAATATAAAATATAAATATTAAATTTAACTAAAACTTAAGGATATAATTTAAATAAAATACAAATACAAATAAATATAAGAATAAATGTGAGTAAATCATATTAAACATAATTTAAATATTGATAGTTAAGTATGAAATATAAATTTAAATGCAAATAAACCATATGAACCTAATTTAAATATTTTTAGCTAACATATAAATAAAAATATAAATACAAACAAGAAGTAAAGTGAAATCAAAATACAGAATAAAATTTAAGAACAAAGTATATAGAATAGGATGAAAACAAGGCAAAACCATAAAATAAAATAAGCCAGGTAAACATTATTAAGATAGAAGTAACACCAGACAAAAAAACATAAGTATGTAAACTATACAAATTAAATGCCTTCATTCAAAGCCAAATATTTACTTAGAAAAAAATATCTTCATAAACAAAGCTTCATTCACAAGCCATATGCATACCTGCAAAGTATATACCTTTATATAAATATCTATATATACAACAAATCTCAGTTATGATATGAAAACATATTAGGCAACAAAGCATTAATTACTATCAACTCAACCTAATATTTGTCACTTCAAAATATATAGCAAATCTGGTTAATATAAAGCAAGACAAGGGAACAGCATGTCCAGATAATACTTCCTTCATACTACTGTTATCACATATATATGTAAGCAGTTGCTTTTTAGTTCTAGTTCGTTCAGCAAACATATAACAAAACCTGAGTAAAATAAAAAGAAGAAAAAGAAGAAAAACAAAACTCGAATCTTTATTCAAATCAAAAACAGGAATTCCAAACAATTTCATGTTTTAGATAATCAACATCAAATTTGTTCTTTGTTAAGAAATTGTGCAGGTGAGTAAACTTAATTTTTAAGAGTTTTAAAGTTAATTAAACAGTTCAATCTTCATTTATAAACTGTTCGTATATGCTTCAGTTTGCGTATGTTTTGAGATGCTCTGTGTTCTCTGAAATTTGGTACAGGTTTCATATTTGAATCAAAACTCAAGATATTCTTATTTAAATCATTGATAAACTTTATTTCTCAACAAACAAGATGCTAAACTTCAAATAAATATTTTTAAAAGGTTTATTTAAATCATCTTCATCAAGCACAACACTGTAATGTTGATGTTCGGGTAATTAAGTAATAAGTGAAAATAATCGATTGTGTAAAATATTGATTCATGATTATATATTGGATTCATACTACAAGATGTGATTTTTAAAACAAAAATAAAGATTTATAGATTAATATTCAAAGAGCAGTTTGGGGTTGTGCTAAAATTGCACTTCTTCCTATTTCAAGTGATCGATTCAGTTTTAATTGATGAAACTTGAATTGAAGCATGTTAATCCATCCACGATCTCGGGAAAAATGTCAAAAAAATTATTTATTGCGTGAATTAAGAAATCAAGGTCATTTTAGGGTTTATTTGCAGTTTTGTTCATCACTGTAAACGCAACAAATTCATCGCCTACACGGGTTCGAGCTTCACGTGGTTCAGGAGGGAGGAAGCGTATCGTGTCGTGGTGGAGTGGCTGGGATTCGAGCTCCTCTAACGGTCGGTGTGACGTTCGCAGGGCATATTTGCCGAAGGTCATGTTTTACATTTTTTTTATGGAACTGTAAATTTTTGATTTCGATCATTTGAGGACGATCTGGGTTTGGATTTCATGTTATCGCATGATTTGGGATTTGCACGATGGTTTGACATTCGCCAGTGGCGAGTCGTGCCGCCATGCACGTGTACGGCGGCGGGTTCTCGTGTTGTCGAGATTTTCTGCCTCGAGTCGTGCACGCGTTTTTTGGTTGGGGTCTTCTGGTTTGAAGTCAAGTTTGAGCATGGGTTTGAGCCTGAATTCTTTAGGTGTTATGTTAAGTTAAAATTTAAACATACTGTAAATTAAAAAATCAAAAAAAAGAGAAGGAGTGAAGAATAAGGGTGTGCGTACAGGAAATGCACGGGTGACTTTGGGGGATAACTCGAAGTAGCGCACGAGTTTTGAATAGGGGAGGTCTTGGGTTTTTAACAGGGAAGCCTCGGGGTTTATTTAATCTGCACTTTTGTATTTTTGTAAAGTAAGTGTTCTCAACCCAGTTTTGAGCATTTGTAACTAAATGATGGTTTAACGGTTAATTCAAAAATTTAGCACAAATCTTAATTATTCTAGGTAATACATTAACAATGTTCTAACACTTAGTTTATATTTTAATTTTGTGATTAATTTAAGTAAAAGATAATTAAAAAATTGAGTTGTAGTTAGTATTATAATTGACTTTAAGTTTTAAAGGAGAATATTGTTAAAATGTCAGTTAAGTTGAATAATGATCATTTGTTTATTAATTATATTAGAAAGAAATTAAGAATAACTACTTTATAATTGTAATCAAAGATTGATAAACTAATGATTAAGTGATAAGTAATTTGTAAACAACTACTTAAGTTAATTAATGACTGATTAATAGCTAATTAATTAAGTAATTTAATTTAGAATAAATAAATGATTAATTAAGAAATTAGCAGTTAACAAATAAGTAATTAAGTTTATTAATTAATAATTAAGTTATTAATTAATGATTAAAGAATACCAAGGTTAAATAACTTGATTAAGAAAGTAATTAATTAAATAGTGTGAAATAAAATAATTAATTAAATAATTAAGGTTCAATAATTGATTAAGGAATGATTAATTTACTCAAATAATTTGAAAAGAAATAAGTAATTAATTGTTGATTAATTTAAATAGGGTTAAATGATTAAGTCTAAGGTAATTAATTTGAATTAAATTAATTACAAATGAGAATTTAAGATGATTGCTTATAGATTGTTGTGTATGTGAATATCTGATTTGTGATATTTATTTGATGATAATTCTGTGATATGTTGTGATATATCTATGATGATTGTGTATGAATTATCTATGAAAAATGCTATGTGAATTATATGATTGAATTTAAACTGTTTAAGTTAACTAGAAAACTTGGCCTTTAAAATGGCATTTGGACTTCGATGAGACCGGGATCGGGTGTCAATTTGATGTTCCGAAAGCTACATCGATCCAATTTAAACGATAGGTCGTGACATATCAATTGGAGATCGAGATGGTGTTTTCAGAATGCAAGGGTTATCGTCGTTGACTCCGAGGGTGATTCCAAAATGAGTGTGACGAGATAATGCCTTCGGTTTCGTTCGAACACAGAACGAACTTGTATGGATTGAATGCTTTCAGAACATCGTCGGACGGACGATGAGCATTCTAAGAGATATGTCCTGTAAAGGTAATCGTAGCCTCAAGCCTCATCAACCGGGAATGGCTAAAATAGGGGAGGTGCAGCAAGGTTAGGTGGGTCATGCCCAAGCAGGACAAGATATTCCCCTGTCTAGATGTCCCTTTTTATTTCGGCTGTGTGGGCGGTTGTTAGCTACAACCGCGGGGTTTATCTTGTTCGGGACTGTTCAGTAAGGAATGGTTCCGGCCTTGTGTTGTAGGGGGTCGGGAGTGATCCTCGGTACGGTGATCTAGGCCCCATACTGTGACGGGCGGCACCCCAGTAGCCCTACCATTGTTGGAAATCAATTTTCCCTACGAGACCCTACGTTTTTGATTTGTATTACCCACTTTTGTGGCTAGTAGCTGGAATTTAATAGATGTAATAATTTCGGCTATTTTCTATTTACTTGAAAACCCTAGACACTACTATAATATCACTGGATTTCCTAGAAAATGTTTTGGTTAGCGTAAGGTAAAAACTTACCCGTATTTATTTGTGTGGAGTCTTACGTGATACCTTTATTTTCAAATGTTTTTCAAAGTTAAACAACTTTAAATCGTTTACTCATACCAGACCCATGTCTGACCCGGAGTATATATTTTGTTTTTCATATAGTCTTGGGTACTCAAATTTTTATGAGTAGCCAAGTGATAGGTTTTGGACTTAGGTTTCTGGAGGAGCTTGGAGCTGGAGTTTCCAGACGTGTGTCTATATATATATATATATATATATATATATATATATATATATATATCGAGTTCTGTTGTGTTAGTTGAAGTATACTGTATCTCTGATGTATATAGTGACAGATGTATATATGCCTGTCATGTGTATTGATATTGTATAACCCTGATGTATGTAAAACTATGTGATATATATGTGATATATTATATTTTGTTCCATTCCGCTGTGAAATTCTGATGTTGCTGTTCTTTCTTTCTCTTCTTTTCTCTTTCTATCGCTTTCTTTTCTTAATGTTGATACGTCTTTTTGGTAGTAGAAGGGCGGGTCATCACATATCCCTTAGCAACTAATTTGGCTTTAAACTTATCAATGGATCCATTTGTATTCAACTTTTTCTTGAATATCCATTTACATCCTATAGGGTTAGCGCCAGAAGGTAAATCGGTTAAAACCCAAGTTTGGTTTAACAGTATGGAATTCATTTCATCATTGGTAGCTTATTTCCAGAAATTGGAATCTCTGGAACTCATAGCCTCAGAATAAGTTTTGGGATTGTCATCGACGTTCATTACATATTTAGTCACATTAAGGACTTCGTCCTTACTGCCTTCTACATGATATGTAATGAAGTCAGGACCACAGTCCTTCTCTATTCTTGCTCTTTTACTTCTTCGTTGTTCAATACTATTATCTGGTACCGACACTTTCTTGTTGTTTTGAGCAGGAGCATAATCATCGTTATTGATATCATTAGTCATACTAGGTTCTGGACTAAATGATCTCAATGGGATCTCAACAGTTTGATTTTCAAAAAATTCTACATCTACAGATTCTATAACTTCTAGGGTGTCAAGAATAAGGAATCTATAAGTTATACTATTAAGTGAATATCCTATGAAAATACATTTAAATGCTCTATTTCCTAACTTTGGTCATTAAGGGTCAGGTTTTCTAACATATGCTAAGCAACCCGAAACTTTAAGTCTAGTTAGGTTAGGTTTCCTATTAAACCATAATTCATAAGGGGAAATATTATTCTTTTTAAGTGGTACTCTATTTAAAATATAACGTGCAGATAACATAGCATCACACCATAGGTTATAAGGTAAATTAGAACTTACGAGCATGGCATTAACCATTTCTACTAAAGTTCTATTTTTTACTTTAAGCAACACCATTTTGTTGTGGTGTATGTGAGGCTGTACATTGGTGAACTATAGCTTGTTGTTTACAAAACAAGGTGAGTTCATTTGAGAAATATTCACCACCACGATCTGAATGTAATATTTTAATTTTAACTCCCAATTGTGTTTCGACCTTTGCTTTGTAAATTTTGAATTTATCAAAAGGCTCATCTTTAGCTTTCATTAGATATACATATACATATCTAGTATAATCATCAATGAATTTTATATAGTATTGGTTACCACCATAGGTGATATGACTTGTTAAGTCACCTACATCACTATATACCAAATCAAGCAAACCAATTTTCCTTTCTACGGATTTGAAGGATTTCCGGTGTATTTTTGCTTGAACACATATTTCACATTTAGAGATGGTATCGAAATCACAATCAGAAATTAATCCTAATTTATTCATATTTCTAATGGATTTATAATTAACGTGTCCTAATCTACCATGCCATAAATTAGTAGAGTCAACAATATAAACAGAAAATTTCTTTATTAGATTCAACTTAATCATGCAATTACAAGAGTATCCCTGTCCAATGAATTTACCATTCTTAGACAACACTAGCTTATCAGACTCATACACCATCTTGAATCCTCCTTTGTTAAGGTATCCAGAGACCAAATTCTTACACATATCAGGTACATAAAATACATTGACTAATGTAAGAACTTTTCCAGAGGTGAGAGGAAGTTCTATAGTGCCTTTTTCGAGAACTTTGCTTGGAACTTTATTTGCTCCAGTAACTTCGTCAGCTTTTCATTTATTTCTTCGTAACTCTTGAAAAGATTACGTTCTTTGCAAATGTGAATGGTTGCTCCAGTATCGAACCACCAATCATTATCATTGCCACTAACGGAGTTCACCTCTTGCACTACAGCCACAAGCATGTCTTCGACCACATTCACTTTTGTTGTTTCTTCCGCAGACGGCAGTTTCGGGCATAGTGGCCGGGCTTGTTACAAAAATAGCAAGCACCTTTCTTTATGTTGTTGGTTTTGGAATGATTTTTCTTCTTAAACCATGTCTCATTCTTTGGCTTTAATTTATCAATAATTTCAACATTATTTGCCTTAGAATGGGACTCAATTTGCGTATTATCATCTAGATCGCTTACGAGAGTCTTCTTCAATACGAAGATGACGCTGCAAACTGTCTAAATTATAATCCATTTTCACGTGCTTCATCTTCTTTTTATAATCATTCCAACTATGAGGAAGTTAAGAAATTATAACTCCAACAACAGAAGATTCAGGGAGATCAATTCCAGCATCTTTAAGTTGATTCACCAACAGTAAGATTTCGCTTACTTGTCCAATTATGGATTTAGTGGTGACCATTTTGAAATATATAAAATTGAATAAGAAACTTTTTATTACTTGCCTCGGATATGCGGTACTTATTCTCTGGTGCAGTCCAGAGTGTCTTAGATGTTTCGAAGGTCCTATGAGCATTGTAGCTGGGGTAGATAGCGCATTCAGAATATGACCTCTGCATAGGAAATCGTCCTCTTTGCGCTTTCCACGTTTAGCCTTTAGAGCAGCATCATCTTTATCCGTTTCCTTTGGGATTTCTTCCAAGTCATTTTCCGAAATGTAGAACAACTTGACGGTGACCAGGAAAAATTTCATCGTCACTTGCCAACGAGTGCAATTGTCGCCATCAAAACGCTCCAATCGAGCTAGATGTTGATTCATAACTTGTAGAGTGCTCGTACCTTCCATGGCTGAAGAATATTGTCTGAAATTTGTTGGGGAATTTTGCAGTTCAAGGCGAATTTGATGGTGATTGTGTTGAAGATAATGCTGTACTTACGACTTCAAGGATCTATGGAATAGATTCTTTCAGACAATAGTTCAACCCACCAGGTACAAACGGGTTATCGAACTATCGACTTTCAGGATTCAATGAAGCCCAATAACAGCGTAATCGGGTTCAAAGTTTGTACGATTTTGATCTGACCAAGAACACTTTAGAATGGTTTCTGATGATACAATTTGTAGAGAAAGAGATAACGAGAAGAAGAAGAAACAAATCTGCAACGATCCAGCGTTTGCAACACCTTCAGATGTTACAAAATATAGAGTAATTGGAAGTGCAGCGATTAGCAACACTTCGTTCGCGTCGCAGATCTGTGCAAGAAGAAGAAGAAGAAGAGCGCAAATAAGAAAACTGTTTGAAACATGTTCTGGGCATTGCTATTTATAGTGGTTGAGAGGTGTCTATTCGCCAAGCGTCACAACCGTTTGCAACGGTCGCGTCTATTCATTTTGTAACGGTTCACAACTGTTACAAACGGTCGCATCCATCATTTTGTAACGTTTCAGAAAACATTACAAATTTCCCACCATCAGTTCAAACTTAGAATTTTCGGTTCTGGGTCCTTAACGGGCTGAAATCTGGCCCGTTACTGTTTTAATATATGATCCAAAAATATTTTCGGATCCTAACCCATAACCCGAAACCGTACCCGACCTGGCCATGTTCGGTCGGATGGACGGACAGCGGCGGCGTGCGTGTGGTGTTGCATGACTTCTCTCCTCACAACAAAGCAAACATATGAGAGCCCCAAGGCTCCAACATCCACATGAGAAAGCTAAATATATACAAATACTTTCTTTGATTTTCTACAATGTGGGACTTTCTTTTCTTCTTCTTTCTGTATTTCTACTCTTCCAAATCAAAAAACCCAAACCCCAGAGCTATTTTAAAATTTACAACATATCATTTTTTCGGATATGGTTGCGGATGAGTTTTAGATTTTTCGGATTTTCATTCACAAGCTTAGTAAAGATAGCGATGAAGATAGCTGTATAGAATACTGGCATGTTATCGAAAGGGTCATGAGATACCTGAAATGAACAATAAACCTTGTGTTACATTATGAAAATTTTCCAGCTGTCCTTGAAGGATACACTGATTCAGACTGGAATACTTTATCTGATGGTTCGAAAGCAACCGGTGGCTATATCTTTAGCATTGCTGGTGGAGCCCTTTCTTGAGAATCTAAGAAACAGACTATTTTGGCTCGGTCCACTATGGAGTTTGAGATTACTGGTGGAGCCGTTTCTTGAGAATCTAAGAAACAGACTATTTTGGCTCGGTCCACTATGGAGTTTGAGATGATAGCACTAGCCACAGCTAGTAAAGAAGTAGACTACTTAAGAAATCTGCTAATTGAGATTCCTTTATAGGAAAAACCGATACCAGCTGTATTGATCCATTTGCGATAGTACCGTGCCTATCATAAAAGTACAGAATCATTATACAATGGTAAGGGATGACAGATACGTCGTAAGCATAGCATCGTTAGAGATCTATTTTTCAGGAGCTGTTAGAGTGGATCACATACGCTGTGATGAGAATTTGGCCGATCCTTTGACGAAAGGACTGTTTAGAGCGAAAGTCCTTATAACATCTAAAAGAATGTGACTATTGCCCTTAGTTGTTGAGTCACGCAGAATGGTAACCCACCCTAATGATTGGAGATCTCAAGAACTAGGTTCGATGGATAAGAACAAGTTGTGAAGTGATATGAGTTGCACATGCTATTTTTATATATTTAGAAGCATGTATTCCTGAAGTGATTAGATGATGAGTTAATAGAAACACTTAATGAGATCTATACTCTATATAGAGTGGAGTATCTGCCTTCATGAGTACTCTTCATAGAGTCACCTATGTGGATGCGGAAATGTGGTCGTTTCTATGGAATTTTTGGCAAAATTCTTATAGCATTCACTGAACTGGGATAGACATGCATGACCATAAATGCATGGGCTTATTTGATTGCATTCTAGAAAGTTTATATGTAGTTTGATGTCGAGAATAGAGTTCAAGGCTATGTGTCACTGTAGTAAAAACTGAATTTTATTCACTATGCAACGGTTCAAGTCGAAAGACACTTTTGCTTATGCACAATCTTATGTTCTCAGAAACTGCTTGAAAAATATTTTTAAAAATTCAAGTAGGGAATTGTTGGAAATTGTGCTTGTGAATTGTTTAAAAATTAAATATCTTGGAATAAGTGCATTTATTGCTTGAGTCCCACACCATAGGGATCAGGGATCATTGAAAGATACACATTTAAATATGAGTTTCTTAGCTCCCACATTGGGCCCTTTGGGCACTCAAATGTTGCTTTTGTGTTGAAAAGGGAGCGCATGCATGACCATCACACGTACGCCCCGACCCGACCCGGGCCAGGCTCGTGGTGTAGCACTTATATTTTTGGACAAAATTTGTTAGGCGTTTTTCTGACTGTTATTTTATTTGAAACTTTAAAATTATACATTCGAATTTTTAACCATCGTCACACTACTATTCAATAATACGTTCGACTTGGTATTCCGTCTATTCAGTTAGTTTATAGACGAAATCAAAAGAGAACGATATTTTTTTACCTCTGTGAAAAACTAAACCTATCTTCATCTCCATGAAATTCTTAAATTATAAGACGAGTGGTCATTTTTGAGTGCAACTGTGTCGGTTTCCTCTGTGCAAGCAAATCGTTATCGAACCAGAGACTATTTTATCCTAGAGGCGGCGGCGTTGGTTAGACTGCTTTGCACCACTAAGCAGAATGCCAAAACGTCTTCAAGACAGTGATCAAGTACACGACTCAGCCGAATATCATTTGTCTACAACAAAATATGAAGATCAAGAGGATGAAAATTTGATCTTCACTACAAAGTTGATATAATTTATCATATCTTCGAAAATGAGAATAGTTGGAATAAACTTTATGTCATTGTATTTTTATTTTTATTTACACATATTTTGATAGTGATTTGAAATTTGAAAATGGTTAATCAATCCATTAATTTACTGATATTGAAGAGAGCTAATGTGAAGGAATCAACTCTTCAACACTGTCAATCAATTCCCTAATTTATTGATAGCAAGAGAATTAACATGAAGGAACCATTTTTTTAACATTGATATCCAGTTCTCTAGTTTATTGATATTAAGGAGGACTAATTAATGTGAATGTATTAATTCTTTTTAATATTCTTTTAAGCGTGCTGAGCACCTAGAGGCGATCGGTATTGGAAGTGATAGCTAGGAAGATGCTTGGTGAGTACATCTGCTAGCTGATCAGTATAGGAGACATGGGAAACTCTAATACAACTCCCTTGAATTTGTTCTCGAATAAAATGAGAATCAAGAGCAACACATTTCATGCGAGAATTGAAAGTTGGATTTGAACGTAGATTCGTTACACCAACCTTGTCGTAGTAGATAACCGGTTGTTGGTTAGACTAACATATAGCTTAGTGAGTAAAGAGCATATCAAACTTGCATCGAAAAATAAGCCAAAATTAGATAAAATTAGACACAATTTTTGTACTAAACATACACCGTGCGTATTACAAAACCATTATTACTTTGGGATAAAACAAAATACTAATCTCATTCGTACACTTTTTCCTCTTTAATGCATTAATCAAGCTAAAATTCATATTTTTTCTAAATTCACTTTTGTATATTTCAGTTTTCAAATTCAAATAACTTAAATATAATTCAAATTTATTTAATTTTTTACATATAGCAATTCAAATTAAATTTTGATATTAAAATTTTAATCTATTTAAATTTCGATGTTAAATTTAAACTTAGATTAATTAAGTAAGAGTTAGAGAAGAATTTAGTACTCTACGAATGTTAATAATTTCGGAAATGAATTTTAAAATTTAATATCTTTTATATTTAAATTTTTAGTGAAAAATGTTAAAATTTATTACGAATGAATATAAGTTGAAACTGTATAGGCAGAATTTGATATGTGAAAGTAAATGAAATTTAACTCAACTGATGATGTATAGAAACTTTAATTACATATGAAAGAATTTATATCGATTATATTATGAATTTATTATTCTCTAATTCTTATTTTTATCTTTTATTAAATAGGAGTACTTTTTTCTAACATTTTATTCAAATTTATATCGTGTAGGCAAAACCATTAGTGGTGTATAAATAGGATTTTTCAAATATAAATAAGTAAATATAAGAATCTACAAAGATTGATAAATTATATTTGGTTATGTAAACAATTGCAAATAAATTTTTGAAAAGTTGCATTGATACATATGAAACTATCTGGTATATAACTTTTCTGAATTGTTGTCATCGTGTAAAATATGCTCACAATGAAATTTGGTTGATATATATTAGATAGTGAAATTAAGGAACGATAAAAGATTTTTTGGTTAAATATACGTTTTAAATATAGGAATGATATAAATAGGTATTAATAAACAAAACATTCTCAAGGACACTATAAAGTAAGCAAATTAAATATAAAGTCAATTCAAATAAAGAATAATAAATTATTTATATTATACTTTAATAAGATTACATCTATGGTATTCTATTTAATTTATAACGAGAATATGAATTGTAATGCATGGAGCCGTGCAATTTTTTTTGTTCATTTAGGTAGGCTTGAAGAATCTTTGATTAAACCAAATAAACTAATCTAACCAATTTTTTCGATCGGTTTGTTTTGATTTTGAAACTATGTTGGTGTATAATCGGTGCGAAGATATTTTAGTTTGGTTAGCGATTTAACCAAATTAACTAAATTTTTATTATATTTTCAAAATTACTAATGCTATAATAATAATTTAGATTAATTCACTACGACAAATGATCTTATTACAATTTTTTCTTATGAAATTCGTTAACTGACGGTTGTAATACTATTTTTTAACTATTTTTTACCATTAGTTGTAATAAAGTTGTTTTTAACAACTGTTTGTATACTACGGTTGTAGTATATTTCTTTAACACTTACTTTACATGACTGTTGTATACAACAACCTTAATTTATAATTGTCTTTATCTTTCAAGGAAATGTTGTTAATAACCGACGAAAAGTCTGAGTAGACATAACGATATTAGTGACCATTAATAAATAATTTATAATTAGCAACCAATAACTAATACCTACTTAATAATTTATAAATGGTAATTTATACTTAATAATTACAAATGTCAACTTATATAGGCTATTACTTATAATTATTATAATTAATTATTATTAACGAGCGTCACGGCATGCGCTTCATGCGTGATGAAGACACCCGAATTGTTTTTCTACCAATTGTATTTGTTTAATACGTTCAAAAGAAAATGATTTCCATAAATGTTTAGCTATATTTTTGTGTTAAATCATACGTAGTTAATTTGAATTTTTATTTATAAGTTGTAATTCTATTTTTTAGTTTAAATTTTTATTTATATTATTAATAATATAAAAACGAACTTGTAAAGTAATTTATTCGTTAGATCCCATCTTTAAGTAATATAAAGACTGGTAAATATTTGTAGAGGAAATTTTGAATCTGTAGTGGAATCTTAATTGTCAGATCCCATGTCTAAGTGATGCTAAATCTTAATAGTAATATCTGTAGAGAGACATTTTTGGTATTGCATGCTGACACAAAAAGAGTGCAACGACAAATATACTACAACTATTAATAAAGAAATAGATATAAGGATATTTCTGAAACTTTGCGCTCGGACCAAAAAATTGCGCTTTACGCGTGAATTGTTTTTTTTATAAATTGAATATGTTTAACATGTTCAAAAAATTTATTTGTTTCTAGTGTTAACCCAGTTTCCTCTACGAGTTAAGGAGTCTACGAGATAAGGATCTACGACTTAAGGCCTCTACGAGTTAAGGAGTCTACGAGATAAGGATCTATGACTTAAGGCCTCTACGAGTTAAGGAGTCTACGAGATAAGGATCTATGACTTAAGGCCTCCACGAGCTAAAGAGTCTACGAGATAAGGATCTACGACTTAAGGCCTTCACAACCTAAGAACATTACGGCCTAACGACCTAAGGTCTGCACAATCTTACTAGTTAAGGGTGGCACGACTTAAGGAAGTTTACGACTCAAAAGATAAGTCGTTCACGACCTAAGACTTAGAAACAAGTTCAATACCGTGCTATAATGAGATAACTCGTTGACGACATACGACTTATGACGACATACGACTTATGACGACATACGACTTATGACGACATACGACTTATAATGAGATAACCCTACGACTCATACTAACATCAAGGAAGGTTGCACTGGTTAACTCGTGAACGGCTCAGGACTTGTGTTATTCATCTAAATGGGAGCCTAGCTTTGGACCAAGCAGTGAGCTAATCCAGTAGGTCGGCCGCAACCTACTATGAGTCGTGAACGGGTTATGGCTCATCATGAGTCGTGTACGAGTCATGACCTAATTCCGAGAAATGCCTATAAATACGATCCTAGCTCCAACTAGAAAAGGACTTTTGGCTCATTTTCTTCAAACGCCGTTACTCTGCTGCATTCCAAACCAATCCAATCCAACACTTGAAGCTCTCAAGACATTAAGAACGCTACAAACAACTTCAAGAAGAGATCACATACATCCAACATGGATTCGAAAACTCTCATCTTCATCGAAGTTTAAGCTACTTGTTCTAAGTCTCTTGTAATTTAAAGTGTATTGTATTTGGGAAGAATTGTATCAGCTTGTAACGAGATCATTAATAAAAGTACTTAAAGTGGACGTAGGCTATACCCTTAAGCCGAACCACTATAAAATTGTTGTTGTTTAACGCTTTTCTGCTATTATCTGCTTGTAATCTGTTCCCGAGTCGTCGGGTGGTGCTTTCACAACTGCAACTCATACACCGGGGTGTTAGCGTTCAAATTTTAGCGTTAACATTTTTGGTGCTTTCACTGAGAACTCGAACTCAGGCAAGTTATCATCATTGCTTCACAGAGGTTTGTAGAGAGAATTTCCCTGAAAACCAGAAGTCTATCCGAGATAATGGCTCGTGGAAGGAAGAGTAGATCTGTCAGATCTGGGAATATTCAAGAGGGAACCTCCGCTTCTCCTGTACCTAATCAACCCACTACGTCTGCTGGGGTTACGAAAGCGGAGTTGGATGCTGTAATATTAGGGCTGAACCAGCAGATAAACGCCCAGAATGCACAATTAGAGGCTCAGAGTGCCCAAAATGCTCTAATTCTGAATAAGTTGAATGATTTGCTCGGGGCAAACAATCAACCGGCTGGTAATGGAAGGAATTATGCGGGCAACATTAATGATGCTAATGAAAGGAATGCTCCAGAAAGGGCTTCCAGTCCCTTTGAGCAAACGCTTCCTGAAGTTGGTGGATCTGGAACTCGACATGATGAGGAGTATCTTTCTGGAATGGTCCGGCAAATCATGAAAGAAAGTATGCAAAGGGTTGAAGATGAGAAAGAATGGGGTTTCGCCCCAAGTAAAACTCCATTTACTGAGAAAATCTTAAAGGCGGAATTTCCAAGGAAGTTTGTCCCTCCAACTATCCCAGCTTACAAAGGGACAAGTGATCCGAACGAATTCTTGTATAAATATGATTGGCACATGACAGGTGCCAGAGCCTCTGACGAGATAAAGTGCCAATATTTCCCCGTGTACCTTGAGGGTGTGGCTCTACTGTGGTTCACCAAGTTGCCAGTCCGATCTATTGATCAGTTTTCAGACTTGACCCGAAAATTCAAGGAGCAGTTCAGACTATATGCATCAAAGGCCAAGGACATCATGTCATTGTCAAGTATAGAACAGAATCCCGGTGAATCTATCAGATCATTCTTGAACCGCTTTAATATAGCGCTGGCAGAGGTGGACAATGCTGAACCGCGAATGATATTGACTTATCTGATGAGGGCTGTTGATAAGTCGAGCGAATTTGGGAAATGGCTAAACATGAAGGAGCCAACCTCCCTCGAAAAGTTCTACAAAAAGGCAGATGAATTCATACGCCTGGAAAGCCGTCCTGTACCGGTGAAGGCAGTGTCGGAAAAAGCTGAAGATAACACTGTTGCTCCACGCAAGAATGAATTTGTAGGGCAAAAAAGGGAAAATAACAATGGGAAGAAACAGAGTAATCTGAAGAAGCCCCGATCCTTCAAGCCATCAGAGTATACTCCTTTATCAGATACGCCGGAGCATATCTACCTTGCCATTAAAGATTCTGTTGACCTCCCTAAACCTATCCCTTTGAGGACCGGAAAAAAGGCTATACAAATTGGGAAGTTCTACCGCTTCCATAATCAACCCGGTCATGAGACCGATGAATGCCGCCAGTTGAAAAATCTGATTGAAGAATTGCTAAGAGAAAACAAGCTGCAGCAATTCGTGAAAAAGAATGGCAACAATCCTACATCGTCAAGTCAGGGGCAACAGGCTCCTGTTCATCAACCTAGGATAGGTGAGAAAGCTACGGGGCATGAATCTGGAAGGCCCATTATCAATGTCATTACAGGAGGACCTCACCCAGCTGGCAAGAGCTGGGGTGAGATGGAGAGATATACCAGGGCTTTGAAATATGTTCTAGCCGAAGAAGACGTCTTTGTTTTAGAAGACACTACGCCCCTGAAACAACAGAAAACTTTCAGTGATGATATTATTTTCAGAGCCAGAGATTCCTCAGGTATCGAAGCTCCTACCCTAGATCCCTTGGTCATCTCAGCTGGTATCGGACCGGCCATTGTCAGAAGAGTTCTCATTGACTGCGGAGCATCATGTAATATCCTCTTCAAGAAGACATTCGACCAAATGAAAATCCCTATGGTCGATGTACAAGCCTCATCGCAGAAGATCGCTGGCTTCACCGGGGAGCCAAAGCAACCAATAGGAACCATCGATCTGCTTGTAGAACTTGGGGAAGGAGAAAGGAAAGTAGTCCGCAAGCAAACATTTGTGATTGTCGATGAATTTTCTGCTTATAATGTTTTCCTTGGCCGTCCAATGCTCGCAGCGTTCAAAGCTATCCTAGCCCCGTGGTGCCTCACTATTAAATTCCCTACGGACAATGGAGTAGGAGTTATAAAAGGGGATCAAAATGCTGCGCGAGAGTGCTATTCGACAGAGTTACGAGAGTCAAGAAAAAGGGAAATGGGAAAGGATGCGGCCACCCCGGTCCGCATCAAAGAGCCAGCCTTGTAGCAATTACGGGGCGGACCCTGCACTGGCGAGCATAGCGGGGCACGGAAAGAGATGGATCCCAGAAAAGCCAGTGCAGGGGAGAATGGAGTAGTGCCGGTTGAAACGACGGTACCGGTACCTGTTGACCCGAAGGACCCAAATAAGGTGTTGAATGTGGGTTCACAACTTAATGTGTCAATTCAGAATATCTTGATATCTTTCCTGAAAGCAAATCTGGATGTCTTCGCTTGGACTCATGCTGATATGTGTGGAATATCTCCAGAAGTTGCAGTACACGCTCTGAATATTGACCCAAAGTTTACACCAGTAAAACAGAAAAGAAGAACCCAAGGTCCAGAAAGGTCAGCAGCATTAAAAGAGGAAATTGATCGACTCATGGAAAATAACTTCATCAAAGAATCTACATATCCGAATTGGGTTTCAAATCCTGTGTTGGTTAAGAAAGCTAATGGAAAATGGAGAGTGTGCATCGATTTTTCAGATCTGAACAAGGCCTGCCCCAAAGATTGCTTTCCTTTACCCAGGATCGATCAACTGGTAGATGGAACAGCGGGACATGAATTGTTATCTTTCTTGGATGCCTACTCCGGATATAACCAGATCATGATGCATGAACCGGATCAGGAGGACACGAGCTTTGTCACCGATGTTGGTCTTTATTGCTACAGAGTTATGCCCTTCGGATTGAAGAATGCAGGGGCAACCTACCAAAGACTTGTTAATGCTATGTTCAAACCGCAATTGGGCAAAACTATGGAAGTCTACGTCGACGACATGTTAGTAAAGTCTAAGAAAGCAGCGGATCACATTGAACACTTGGCAGAAATGTTCGCAGTCCTCCGGAAATACAGAATGAAGCTTAACCCTCTGAAATGCACGTTTGGGGTCGAGTCCGGAAAGTTCTTAGGGTTTATCGTCAGCGCTAGGGGCATTGAGGCTAGTCCAGCTCAAATTACTGCCTTGAAAGAAGTCAAAGCTCCTAGAACAAAGAAGGAATTGCAAAGTCTCAATGGAAAAGTTGCCGCCTTGAGTCGGTTCATTTCCAAAGCCACAGATAAATGCATCCCATTCTTTGACGCCCTAAAGAAAGGAAAGAAAAACTTCAATTGGACTCCCGAATGCCAAAAAGCCTTTGATGAATTGATTCGCCATATGGGGACGCCTCCAATACTTTCTAGGCCTGGCGATGGCGAGGATCTTCTTATATACTTGGCAGTATCATCACACGCTTTAAGTGCAGCGCTGATACGGGAAGACAAAAGGATTCAACATCCAGTTTACTATATCAGCAAAAGACTCACTGGGGCAGAGATGAATTACTCTAAGTTGGAAAAACTCGCCTATTGCTTACTAATTGCGTCTAGGAAACCGAGGCAATATTTTCAAGCTCATCCTATCAGAGTCCTCACTGATCAACCTTTAAAGCAAGTCCTGTTTCGCCCTGAAACTTCGGGTCGTCTTCTAAAGTGGAATATTGAACTCAGTCAGTATGACATCACTTATCATCCCCGGAAAGCAATCAATGGACAAGCTTTAGCGGATTTCATTGCAGAATTTACAGATAAGGGTAACAGTGAGGAAGAAACGTTCGACAATTCCCCTATCCAGTGGAAGTTATATGTCGATGGTGCAAGAAATGATTACTGTTCTGGAGCCGGAGTTGTACTTGAGACTCCTGAAGGTCGGTCATTATGCTATGCACTAAGATTGGAATTTCCTTCAACAAACAATGAAGCAGAATATGAAGCTCTTATCGCAGGACTGAAAATCGCTAAAGAACTAAACATACGAGCATTACAGATCTTTAGTGATTCTCAGCTTATTGTATGCCAAGTCAAGAAGGAATTTCAAACGAAAGGGGGAAACCTGCCCGCTTACTTGTCAAAGGCTTGGGAACTTCTGTGTGAGCTCGATCACTATTCAATAAGCCACATTCCTCGGGAAGAGAATATGAAGGCAGATTCCCTCGCAAAGTATTCAAGTTCTGGTGAAGCTCAACTATTGGGATTGGTCCCCGTAGAAGTCCTTTCAGCACCAAGTATAGACGAGATGGATATTGACTGGATTATGAATGTATCTCAAGAACAAGAGTCATGGATGACTCCAATACTGGACTACCTACTCAGAGGTTCTCTGCCAGAAAATTCGATAGAGAGACGGAAGCTGCTAAGGAAAGCCTCTCGCTATGTAGTTCAGGATGGCCGATTATACAGACGGGGATTCTCAATGCCATTGCTTCGATGTGTATCCAGGGAAGAGTCCAAAACAATCCTAGCTGAGGTACATGGAGGAGAATGTGGTGATCATTCAGGTGGTCAAACATTAGCAAAGAAAATTCTCCGATACGGATATTTTTGGCCAGAAATTAATCATGATGCTGCAAGCTATTCCCGAAAGTGTGACAGATGCCAAAGATTTGCCAAAATTCCTAGAGCGCCTTCAACTGAACTCACACAAATGGTCAGTCCATGGCCATTTGCAATTTGGGGAATGGATCTCATTGGGCCGCTACCGACTGCCAAATCAGGGATTAAATATGCTATTGTTGCAGTTGATTATTTTACTAAATGGGCTGAAGCTGAACCATTGGCTACTATCACCTCTAAGAAGATGATAAGTTTCGTGACCAAGAATATCATTTGCAGGTATGGTGTGCCTCAGAAAATAATCACAGACAATGGTACTTAGTTTGAAAGCGAGGAATTCCAAGATTTTTGCAGGCGATTCAAAATCCAGAAAAGCTTTTCAGCAGTTGCTCATCCGCAGGCAAACGGGCAAGTGGAAGCAGTAAACAAGATCATCAAATCAACCATCAAAAAGCAACTTGAAAGAGCAAAAGGTGGTTGGGTTGATAAGCTACCACTTGCACTATGGGCATACAGAACCACTCACAAAACTGCGACTGGACACACTCCTTTCTCATTAACATACGGGTCGGAAGCAATGATCCCGGTAGAAACAGAGGTTCCTTCACACAGAAGGATCCATTTCAACCAAGCAGAGAACGAAAGGCTACAGCTTGAAGCGCTAGACTTCCTTGATGAAAAAAGAGATGAGGCTAATCTCGGAATTGCAGCTCATCAGCAAAGAATAGCCAGACATTTTAATTCCAAAGTTCGCCAACGCAGCTTTGAGATTGGAGACCTAGTCCTGAAGAGAATTATGACAGCGACAGGTGTGTTTGGGCCAAATTGGGAAGGACCGTATGTAATAGGTCAGAAGCTTCTTGACGGCACATTCAAACTCACCACTGTTGATGGAGATCAAATTCCAAGGGCATGGAACAGCAACCATTTGCGTCCATACTTTACTTGAAAATTTTGTTGAAATATTGTAAAAAGAATTATGAATGTATGATTCTTGTAATTGAAAGCAATTGTAAAACTGATGCAAGTAAATAATGAAAGAATATAAAGTGGATGTAGGCCCAATTTCCTGGCCGAACCACTATAAATCTTGTGTTCCTTATTATTATTACATGTTTGCTTTATTTTCGATATGAAAAGTACATAGAATGTATTGCTGAAATGTCGATTTAAATTTTTGCAGACAGTGGAAGTGAAACTTGCACATAAAAAGACCTAGTGATTCTCGCCAAATTTCAAGTCACAAAAGCGCCGAATTCAAATCCTAGATAGGAAGTACTTCAATTGAACGGCCTATGATTTCAACAGAAACGGGTCTTTGCTAATAAATTGAGATCGTTTGAACAAACAAACGTCCAATTAAGAAGCTAGTGCTCGTTCTCACGAAATTGCCTGACAATGAAGCGCACTTCCTTGGATTAAACAAGTTACTTAAAAAAAAAAAAAAAAAAAAAGAGGAGGCAGAGGATCATTGAAAAGGCATAAGCAAGTGAACAGAGGAACAATCAAAGCCATCATCGGCAGCACAAGTCCTCTTCGGAGACACAACTCTTCGGAGGATAAAGACCTCTAATGGGTCATACGCCACAAAAAAGAAAGTTCTCTACTCAACAAAAAAGATTGGAGGAGTCATGACCCTCCAACCATGAGAGAGTAACTTCCAGGCGATGAAAACCCTCTCTGAGGCACATTTCACCAGGAGTTGAAGTGTTATGACCGCTCTTCGAGATTTCACTTCACCAGAGTTGAAATGCAAACAAAATAAAAGCCCTCTTCGGAGGCCCATTTCACCAGGAGTTGAAGTGTTATGACCGCTCTTCGAGATTTCACTTCACCAGAGTTGAAATGCAAACAAAATAAAAGCCCTCTTCGGAGGCCCATTTCACCAGGAGTTGAAGTGTTATGACCGCTCTTCGAGATTTCACTTCACCAGAGTTGAAATGTAAACAAAATAAAAGCCCTCTTCGGAGGCACATTTCGCCAGGAGTTGAAGTGTAACAACCGCTCTTCGGAATTTCACTTCACCAAAGTTGAAATGCAGAGACAAAATAAAGACCTTCCTGAAAGCCCACGTTTCACCGAGATTGAAATAAAACTTCCAAGTGTTGAACGTGAAAAGGCTCTCTTCGAAGGCACAACTCTTTGGAGGTACAAGTTTCACCAAGATTGAAATAAAACTTCCAGGTGTTGAAATGTGAAAAATCCCTCCTTAGAGGTACAACCCCCTCCCGGGGACACAATTCAAAGGAAAGACCTCTTCAAGGGCACAATCAAGAAGAAAGACCTCTTTGGAAGCCCACGTTTCACCAAGATTGAAATAAAACTTCCAAGTGTTGAAAACGTGAAAAGGCTTTCTTCAAAGGCACAACTCTTTGGAGGTACACGTTTCACCGAGATTGAAATAAAACTTCCAAGTGTTGAAACGTGAAAAATCCCTCCTCAGAGGTACAACTTTGTATATATATATAAAAAAAAAGAAGTTAAAGTGCCCTTCAGAGGCCCGCTTTACCACATAGAAGAATTCACTTGGTAAAATATGCACATAAGTAAAAGAAAAAAGTGATTTCTTCGAACGTCAAAGCGTAGAAACTTATACGAAGGGAGTTGTACTCTACAAAAATTTTCTTTAAAAAGAATAAAATAATTATTCTTTAGCAAATAAGAGTGCAAGTCCCCTCGAAGTATAAAATATTGCAGCAAGCTTAAGGTATGGGGGCAACATGGTATAATGGTATAGCTGCATCAGTAAAGTAATACTCAAACAACATACCATAAGCCCGCTGCAATATCATATAAATAAACTTGTGCAAAAATGAATAATAAATGCATTCAAACAGAAGTCTGTACAAACAAAGGATCATTTTATTCAATTGAAATGCAGGTACAGGTTTCAAAATAAAGAAAAGCGGGGGCCGGTACCCGCACAATTCTCGACCAGTACATACAAAAGGCAAAAAGCTAAAATGTTCACTTCTTTTTACTACCTTTGGACCCTTTTCCCGGCCGAATGATTAGCTTTTCAGGCCGGTCAGTTGGCACAAGGGAAGAAGGAGGGGTAGGCGCAGCTGGTCCAACTTCTGGCTCCCCTTCAGTAACAGTGATTATCTTCCCCCTCCTCTTTGACGTTCCGTGCTTTTTCCTCCTCTTTGAGGAAGACTCACTTCCCGGAGTGGCAAGTTTAGACAAAGTTATGTCATCAGAAGGGGTCCGCTCCGGCGATATCTCACCTCCCTCAAGTCCCTCGTCTCTATGCTCTTGCGAAGCGATGGGATCGTCTAAACCGTGAAGGGCTTCTATTTGTTCCTCTTGCGACCCGGGCTGAGAAGCAGAAGGAGGAGCCACCTGGAGAGACGGAGGAGGGATAACCGGAGGAGGAGAAATCTGAGCGGTGCTTGATACTTTCTCTGTAGAAGAAAAGAGGTTAAAGTCAGTAAAGAGAGGAGATGAAGGCTCATCAAGGTTGAGAAAATAGTCAAGGAGCTCATTAAACCCATGTGAAATAAATGAGCAATCCACTTGAGCGAAATTTACAGTGGAATTACCTGCAGAAGTTGTCTTTATTACATCAATTTCATAGTCCGGGGCTTCAGCACTCTCTTGCGATTCATCTGTGACTTGAGTAATTTTGGCCCCGGTATCAGTTTGAGCAGGGATCGGTACATAAGAGCTAGAGCCAATAATGCCAGCATCGGCCGAAGTTGAAGGAGGGACAGGAACAGTCAAATTTGTTTCTTTTTCTTGATGCTCTTCCCCCACTATTTCAACCCGCGATCTGGCGAGTTGCTCCTTCCCTCTGGCAAGGGCTGCGCGAGCCTCAAAGTCTAAGTAGTGCACCTCCAACTCCTCTTCAGTGTACCCGGCCCCTTTAAACATATCTAGTGCGGCCTCCCACACTTCAGCCAGGGTAATCTCATACTTGGGGCCCAGGAATGCAAGACTGTCACGCCCTAATATACATTGCAAGTAGAAATCAAATAGTGTCGAGCCAATATCAGCTTTGGTAGCTTCATGGGCCTCTTCAGCTGTAATTCTACCCGCAACAGCCTCATCCCGCTCTCTCTCGACTTTTGATAAATGGGCTTTCAATTTTTCAATCTCTACAGCCTGAAGGCCAGTTTGTCCTCGTAACTGAGTAATATCAGTACGGTTGCCCTCTATAATCTGCTCCAACTCATCAGCCTTGGCCTCAGCATCCCTTTGCGCGGCATGAGCATCCCGCACCTGTTGAAGAAGCACACTCTCCCTTTGAGAATAAGAAGTGGAAGAAGTAGCAAGCTCCTCTTTAAGTTTCCCAACTTCTGCCTCAAGTTTCTCATTATAATCGGCAATACTCCTCATTTCTGCATCATGCTGTTTAAGGATCTTTTGCCATTCAGTTTTGTCGTTCTCCATGGTAAGCATAGCTTCGAGATTGGCCCTATTCACCCTTTGGAGCTCATCAACGAGTTTCTGCCAAGATGACATCCTCTCAATATCGGTTCTGACTGCATCAAGGTTCCGTAGCATAGCACTTTTATCTATGGGAACCAGATCGAGGTCAAAGCGAACTCCTTTTAAACACCAATTAGGAAATCGGCGTTGAAGAGTGGCTGGACCTGGTCCAACTTGGTAAGATGGCCTATTGATGATTGCTTGGATATCAGTAGGGGAAGGGGCAGGAGATTGAGAAGAAGTAGGAGCAGTAATCTTCTCTGAAGGCGCAGGCATTGGCTCCTCAATAACTTTGGCTCGTTTGCTCGAGTCATCAGTTGTGTGACTCTTCCCTCTATCATCATGAGATTTGCGTTTAAGGGAGTCACTCTCTCTGTGGGAGGAATCATGTCGACTATCTGGTCTTCCAAAGCGTTCTTCATAATCACGTCTTTCCCGAGGCTTCCGGGCTGCCCTTTCTTCATCAGTCTCTCTATGAACAGGAGGATAGGATTGATAGCCGTACTGGCTGCGTTTCCCATATCGCTGAAAGTCATCATAGTACGAGCTGCCTCGCCTCATTGGTAAACCTAAAATTTAAAAAAAAAGAAATAAAACTTGAGAATCCTTCAAACGTTAAAAAAAAGAGAGAGCATAAAAGTGCCAGGAATTCTAAGTGTGTGTGATGTGCAAACTACGCGCATCAATCTACGAACCACTCTTTAATTGGGGAGTAGTTGTGGGTGTAATAGATAGCGTCAACTCTTGAGTCGACGGCGACTGTTGCAAAGTAGAAGTAGCTTCAACTACTGAAGAAGAAATCCCGGCAGTGATAGGATCTTCTTTAAAGATCTCTTGTGAAGTAGCAAAAAGGTCGCTCAGTCCTTCGAAAGTATCGTCCCTGCTCTGCTTAACAGGACTGGATTTCTCAGCTTTTTCACCAGATTCTTGTGAATGATGGGAAGATCCCTGAGGCTCTTCTTCCTCGATAACCGGGGCAAGTTTTTCAGATGGCCCCGCAGCATCAACAGAAGTGGAACACTTCACTAGCGAAGCCTCAGGAGCAGGTCCTTTAGATATGGATGTGCTAGTAGAAACTGAGGCATCAAACACTCTAGCTGGGGAGTCTGGAATTTCATGAGGACGCGTAGAACGAGAAGTATGCAAAAGTCCGTACTGATGCAAAAATTCATCTTTCAACAGAAATTGAATATCTCTCTCCTCAACCGGCACGGCCTTAAGCCTCTCAAAAGTCGACTTGTGACTGGGATTCCTAGAGGGAGGAGGCAGCGCTGAAAATAAAAAGAAGCAGAGTTAACACTTAGCAGGTCAGTCTCACAAAGGCCAGATAACAAACGAAGCAAGGATGGGTGATCTTACTTCCTTCCCTCCACAGAGCATAAAACCCCGGGGGGCAACGAACGAAGAAGAACTGGGTTAGAAACCCGTGAGCAGTGTCAGGAAGGCCAATAATTAATTTGCGGTTTCGGGCGCTTCTCACAACAGTAATAGAAGAATGATCTTTGGTCCGGGTAAAGGAGCATAAGTAACAAATTTCATCAAAGCTCGGAAGTCGATCAAGTGTTCTCCTAAATAGCACACACAACCCCATTAGAATGGCGTAGCCATTGGGGTGTAGTTGGGATGGAGCAATGGCCAATTGATGAAGAAGTTGTTGGAAAAAGTCATTGAAAGGAGGAACGCCCCCACTTAGGCACATTTGTCGGTTAACTGTCACAAAGCCAGAAGGTGCTATGTCAGCAGTGTTACTTCTCTCAGGAAAAATGGCATCTGATTCAGCAATGCCAAACTGAGCACACAGCTGGCGAAAAACTTTGTATGATAGTGTAGTATGAACACTTTCGGGGGGATTAACTAGTGGAGCTGGAAGAACAGTTGTCTCTCCCGTCTGAACTGTTGCATCTTCTTCCTGAGAAGTCATTCTACACAAGCAACTGGATATTCAAATATGAAGGTGCACGTTTCCTAAAAGTGTGAAGTGTCGTGCAAAACTGATAAAAATAACAAGTAAATATAACTGGAATTAAACTAGTCGACGATTGATCGACTACGGTAATTTCAGAACTTGTTAATTTAAAGTTCAAGCATAATATTAGTGCAGGCTGGTCAGTTTCAATTGACTATTTTAGTGTTGCTTTAATATTCTACTTGAAATCGATAGCACTTCGTTCACACAATTTATTTAAGTTAATTATCTGTTATTAACTAATCTGTCATTTGATGTGGGCAGTCGATGGCAGTATATTCGTCCCAATTTTCTGTAAATATCATATTAAACAGATTGTTAACCCACAAGTTAAAGTAATCTGTAAAAGAATGCAGCAAAGTTCAACAGTTCAAAATCCATACAACAGTTCAAGGTCTAAGCAGAGTTTAAAAATGCAAGTGCTGAGTCGTAGACGACTCAAGAGCTAAGTCGTAAACGACTCAAGTGCTAACTCGGCAACAACTTAAGTGCTAACTCGTCTACGAGTTAAGAATTTTTTTCTTCGGGTTAAGTTAAGTCGTTGGTTCTCTGGTTGACTCGTCCACGACCTAAAGGATTATGAGGAGAGACAGGATAGGTCGCTTCACTTTTGAGTCGTTGATGCCTTGAGTCGGTAGTCCTTTGAATCGTGAGTCATAAAAGAGAGACAAGACTTCAAGTCAGAAAGATACGAATTATTCTAAGTCTTAACTCAGTTACGACCTAAAACTCATGCCTCAACTAGTCGAATAACCTTATCTCCACTCCTAAACCCATAAACCATCTCACCCCTAAACCGATGAACCCGCTAACTATTATCTCGTCTTCTCCAAACCCCTAACAGCCTAAAAAAAATATATAATATATTGAAACCCATTATCTTCTCCTCGCGAATTATCCAAAACCTAATCAAACTTCCTCGAGCTCACCAGCAATCGATCGTGGCAACAATCGTGATGAAGCGTGGTATAAGGAACTGGATTAAAGTTGTCAATGAGGAGTCCAGATTCGCAAGTTAATGGCTATCGCGGAATCAAATGAACTGCGGATTTACTTACGCGATGCGATGATGAGGATTATAGGGACTGAATCAACGGTAGGATGAACTGGTTGAATTTGTTTCCAAAAGCTCGAGGACGTGTTAATGGCAGAAATAGCTCAGGGGTAAGTAATGAGAAGAAGGAAATAGGAGGAACGACCCAAGCATTTTATACCTCAGGGAAGTGGAACTCGAATCGGCACACCCGGGTTATGATGAGTCGAAGCACACGACTTACGACTTAAGGCATGTGCTTCGAGGGGCAAGTGTTAACCCAGTTTCCTCTACGAGTTAAGGAGTCTACGAGATAAGGATCTACGACTTAAGGCCTCTACGAGTTAAGGAGTCTACGAGATAAGGATCTATGACTTAAGGCCTCTACGAGTTAAGGAGTCTACGAGATAAGGATCTATGACTTAAGGCCTCCACGAGTTAAAGAGTCTACGAGATAAGGATCTACGACTTAAGGCCTTCACAACCTAAGAACATTACGGCCTAACGACCTAAGGTCTGCACAATCTTACTAGTTAAGGGTGGCACGACTTAAGGAAGTTTACGACTCAAAAGATAAGTCGTTCACGACCTAAGACATAGAAACAAGTTCAATACCGTGCTATAATGAGATAACTCGTTGACGACATACGACTTATGACGACATACGACTTATGACGACATACGACTTATGACGACATACGACTTATAATGAGATAACCCTACGACTCATACTAACATCAAGGAAGGTTGCACTGGTTAACTCGTGAACGGCTCAGGACTTGTGTTATTCATCTAAATGGGAGCCTAGCTTTGGACCAAGCAGTGAGCTAATCCAGTAGGTCGGCCGCAACCTACTATGAGTCGTGAACGGGTTATGGCTCATCATGAGTCGTGTACGAGTCATGACCTAATTCCGAGAAATGCCTATAAATACGATCCTAGCTCCAACTAGAAAAGGACTTTTGGCTCATTTTCTTCAAACGCCGTTACTCTGCTGCATTCCAAACCAATCCAATCCAACACTTGAAGCTCTCAAGACATTAAGAACGCTACAAACAACTTCAAGAAGAGATCACATACATCCAACATGGATTCGAAAACTCTCATCTTCATCGAAGTTTAAGCTACTTGTTCTAAGTCTCTTGTAATTCAAAGTGTATTGTATTTGGGAAGAATTGTATCAGCTTGTAACGAGATCATTAATAAAAGTACTTAAAGTGGACGTAGGCTATACCCTTAAGCCGAACCACTATAAAATTGTTGTTGTTTACCGCTTTTCTGCTATTATCTGCTTGTAATCTGTTCCCGAGTCGTCGGGTGGTGCTTTCACAACTGCAACTCATACACCGGGGTGTTAGCGTTCAAATTTTAGCGTTAACAGCTAGTTTGAATTTTGTTCTTCTGATTATATTCTAGTTGCAACATCTATATTAGTGATAGCTTGAATTTTTGTTTCTGTTAGTTTGTAAAAGAAGTTAATTTATTAGATCTTATTTTAAGTGGTATTAAGATTGGTAATATTTGAAAACAGAAGTTTTGAATTTGTAAAGAAAATTTATTTGTTGCATGCTATAGTTAACCAACACTATGATTTAGTAATATTTATGGAGGTTTATTTATTAGATTCTATATTTAAGGGATATTAAGATTTGGCAATATTTACAGAGGAAAATTTTGAATTTATAAAAAAAGTTGGATCCAATTTTTAAATGATATCAAGATAAATGAGCATTTTTTGTAGTTTATGCTGATACGAAAATAATGTGACATCAAAGATATTATAACTTTCATTAAAGATGTATTGAATTATCTAGAAGAATCTTTTATTATTTAGATGTGCGTATTTGACATATTCTCATTTTAGTGAACACGCAAACCTAGAATATATTTATTGAAATAATCAAGTTTTAACTTGGTTTGAATTGTTCCATTCCAGCATAGAAATAATAGGTTAGGCGCTTGTAAAATGAATGATATAAATAATACTTGAATTATACATGAGTGAAGGACACTTTGAAAAATTCACGTTTGGATCAAAAGATTGCGCTTCTAAGCCCAACTATTAATAAAGATAAATAATGTATAATTACTAATCATTATCTGTAAGCAATAATTATTTTTATATTTTATAATTTATTATAAATAATTATTAATAATTAGTAAATTATAGTTTATATTTATTAATAATTAATAATCAATATTAAATAATTAACAATTAATATTAAATAATTATTATTAAACAAATAATAATAATTAATAATTAATGATTAATAATCAACATTAAATAATTAATAATAAACATTAAATAATTATAATTAAATATTAATATTTAAACATTTTAATTAATTTAATGATTTAATAATTAATATTTAATAAATTATTATAGTTCACTATTTAATTAATAATTAATAATTAATATTATTAATTTACTATTTAATAATTTTTAATACTCAATAAGTAATTTACTACTTAATTTTTACTATTTAATATTTACTACTTAATAATTAATGTTTAATTGTTAATAATCAATGATTAGTAAATAATAATTAACAATTAAGAAGTAATATTTTGTATTTAATATTAACAATTACAAGTGATAATTATATTTAATATTTCAAAATTTTGAAAATTTATAAAATAAATTTAAAATATTGAAAAAAAAAGTTTGAATAAAATTTTGAAATTATCATTATATACAAAAAAAATTAAAATTTTATAATATATTCAAAATTTCAGAAAATTCCAAAATGTTAAATAAAATTCAAAATTCAAAAACTATAACATTACTTTTCAAATTATTACTTTTCCGTGCATTTAGATGTTTTTTTTATAACTATCTTCTTCGACATGTACAATTTTTTTTTGACACCAAGTAAAGAAAATTTTCCTCCAATCCAGATTTTTTGGCTACAATCTCAAAATTTACCCGCCATGCCCCCTTATTTTTTTATCTACTCTTTCTTTTTTCATAAAAATTTGTTTCCCCAAGATGCTCGTCCTCCAACAAAATCGGAACTCGCCTCCTCCAGATCCAAATACATGCACCCATTATTAATCCAAAGTTCGATTCCAATTCAATTTCTAACCGATATAATTTTCTACCATAGCCCTAAATCCTCCTTATCGTTTGTCTTCTCCATACCGTGCCTCATCATATGGACCTTGCTTTTCCCCTCGTTGGTTAAACCCTTCCTCCCGCCTTTCGCCCTAGATCTACTATGTCTAAAAAAATGATGACTCAGCTAGCAGCTTCCTACGAGCATCGCGTGTCAGCCTCTCAAACCAAATCTAGCCATATTTTTGCAGCACCACAAAAGCTGACACCTTATGCTCCTGCTGATGCCAAGTCTATCCCGTGCAATGAAGTTGCTTTTACAATCCAAGGTAATTCACTAGTATGCCTGAGTATCAAACTAGTACTGCTATAGCTTTCAACCCTACTGAATTAACGTCCACGATATAGGGTTTTATTTTTGTGGACACAATTTACCAACTTGATATTACTGCTGTAATTGAAAATTTGGTGGCTTCTGCTGCTATTAGTAGAGCAAATTACACTGAGGATGTGGTCAAATGATATTGAAGATGTGATTAACCCCTTGGTGACAGCACCTAATATTACTACTGCATTATCCACGCTTATTCATTTGTTTGCCTCCGAGCCAAAGTTCTAGATATGGGAACAATTTTAGGTTGAGTGGTTTTATTTGTTGAATTATTTCAATTTACTTCTATCTGTAAACTACAATGCATACCCAATATAGCTTCCGCCTGTAAAACCAAATCGATTTGCTGAATTGGTTATTAGATGCTTATTATAGCTTGCAAATTGATTTGTTATGTTTATTTGTAGGCACTAGCAAACAGATAAGCAAATCAATATGGCCTGTAGATCGATTTACTGAATTGGTTCGATTTGCTTCTGCCTGTATATTCGTATGCATTGGCATAAAGGTTCTTGTTGTTTTCTTTCCTTATTATACCAAGTGCACGGATATGTGCTTGTGAAGTTCCGTGTATCTCAAATTTTGGTTGAATTTTTATGCATTTTGAATGGTATTGTGGTACAATAATTGGTAATGACCAAATATGATTGTTTAATTCTATATGTCAATTGTGTCGAAAGTTACTATCATCTTTTCAACTTTGATGTGTTTTAAGTAAAAATTGTTACAATATAGCCTAACCAGAAAACATGAAAGTGGTGCAAAAGTGCGAACAATATGAGTGTTAACTTTATCTACAACTTTGCTGGTCCCTCAATGGAAGCCTAACCAGACACACAACCCATCAAGAAAGCGGTGCACCCAATGTGGCTGCATAAAAAAAACGGTTCGTTGGCTCGATGTTCCTTGTACTGGCCACTCTTGCTTGGGCCTTTCTCTTTGTCCTATAAGTATGTCTTACTGTTTCAGCAGTAAAAAACACACAGTATATGCAGAATCAAAAACATATAATATATATAAACATGTCTTGTGAGTAAGTGAAATTTTTGTTTATACAAGTATTCTCTTTGTTTTTATTTTGTTTATTTGCTTTTATTTTGTTTATGCTGTATCATTTATGATACTGCCTTGATTGTTTTCCAAAACAAATTCCATACGGGTCATGTAGCGAGCCATGTCCCATAAGAACAACTGACATAGAAGTGAATCGAGGGAGGAAGTTCTTTTCATGCCAAAGTCGCAACTGCTGTTTCATTTGTATAGTTGAAATATGGTCATGCTGTATGCACCTGCATAGGTAATTTATTAATATAGGCATAATGTAGCATTTTTGTTATCTGTTTATTCCATGTTTCAGAAAACAATAATGCAATTGTATTGTACTATTTTAATGTTGGTTTAGGTTTGACGATTTGTAACTACGTTAAGACTTTACTAATAATGTGAATACATTATTCGTTTGGTTTTTTGAAATGTGAATCTTTCATGTTATTACAACACCCTGCAAAACTAACCGAAAGTTTATTAATAATAAAGATAAAAGTGGAATTTGAACAAACGTTAGAATTCGTTATGAAACTTTCACTGTTGCGTACATGGCGATTTTCTGGACAAGTTTCATAATCGGAGTTCGTATGGAAAAGTTATTAAAGTTTAATAATTTGAAAACAGAAATAATAAATATATATAAAGGTAAATTTTAAATTAGGTAACTTTACCCAGTTGATACCATCATTGGGAACAGTTGACACCTAACGGTCGATAGACCCCGATGAACCGGTCGTACATTTATGGCTAGGGTTAGCCTTAATAGAGTTAGGAGTATGTCCTAAAAGTGGTTATTTAATTTCTTACATATATCTAACTCAATAACCAATCTTTTTCAAAATCAAAGGTATTTTTTACTATTATATACTTGAATTAATGTAGTTATATTAATTAATTTATTTAATTAAAAGTATATTTAATACAAAATCCGTAAATGGTATGTTTTGTGATAGTATTACAAAGTGTTGTAAGCGTGAGTAATTTATAACAATACAAATAAATATACCATTTTAAATGTTCCTAGTCAAGATGCATCGAGACTGAATAGCGATGTAGCCGTGAGAATAAAGTACGCAACGCTCTCCAAATTTGGGCAGTGTATTACTCATGGTCGTTGGGGGCACCTAGAGGTTACGTACTGATAGTTATTGGATAACCATGGAAAACCCACTTGATAGTTTTCTGTTGGTTAATATAATTAAGGTCAAATAGAAAATATCGATGCGACTGATTTACAAAATTCTCTCGACTTGAGAATACTGTGGATTTCAATATGAAAGCTTCGCTTTGAGTACAGTCAAATCATGATACATCGTTCCATCGAGTGACTATAGTTGGTCCGAGTGGAATTATTGAAAGTGAAGCACTATTCAAGAGAGGATTCGTCTTCTCAGTTATATAAGTTTATTCACGGTCAACTCAAGTCAACTCAAAGTCAAAATCTCTAGCCAGGGATTTCGATTAGTAATAATTGTTATTATTGAACCAAAGTCTTTGTGTTTGGACTATAAAGTCGAATATGGATGATATTGAAAATTTGACCATTACTAAATTTCATAAGTCCAAAGTGATATAAGTTTGATGAAGAGAATTGGTGTAAATAAATGCCACAACGTGTAACGCTTAATAAAGTGAAATGAGATTTTACCAAAACTGAATGAGCGATAAATTTAGCTATAACAACACACCACCTGCTAACTGACTTGTGAATGTTAACATTTGAATTTGTTGATGTTAATTGCTCACCGAATTTTCACTCAAGAGTTACACATCCGAAATAATGAATTCTCTTTAGACCAGACGATTTAATTAGTTTATAATTATTATAAATAATTAAATTAATTAATATTTATAAAATTTTAATTATAAAATTTTAATTTGATTTGAGAAATTAATAATAATATATTTTTATAATAATTTTAAATATATCGATCGGTATGAGATATCGATAATAGGATAATTAGATATATTTGTATATATATTTAATTTGGGTCAAATAAACTCAAGGAGCATGATGCTTAGAGAGGATAGGCGGCTGGTTTGGCATAGATTCGGGGTGGCTAAAACATAAGGGATGGGTTAGAGAAGTATGGATAAGATTGAGTAGGAATGGGTAACCTAACTGCTCTCTTATGTAACCATTTAAAACAAGATCCAAAACCCCAATTACCTTTCACTCTTGACCGCCATTATCTTCTTCTTTACTGGTCGAAATTCATCTCAAAGCAACTCCCCAAAATCTCAAATAACATTCAAGTAAAAAGAAAAGCTATTCTATAGTGAAAGATTGGCGATTCCAGACTAGCAATCTGACGGATCAAGAGACATTCAAAGAAAGAAATTCATTATTTCGACATGGACTCAAAGGCATCTGTAGCTGGTAATATTCATTCAAATTATAGATATAATATCATGTTTTATAATCTTTTAATTATGCACACCTTAATACATATGTATATATCATTGTTATATAATTAGCTAGGTTAGATTTTTATATTTAAATACTGTTGTCGCTATAAGATTGGTTATGTGCACAATATTTGATGTATATATTCATAATTTAATTATAATCAGACATTATATGTTAAGTAAAGTTTATTTTAATATATATATATATATATATATATATTTGTGTATAAATGCATAGACACTATTCATATAAAGGCATATATGATTATATACTATATAATATTGATTCAATTTTTTTCTATACTTTTTTATATTTATTATGAATTATAAGTACTAAAAATTAATGTTATATTATTATATATTAATTATTAATTTTTTATGATTATACGACTTGATAAATTTATATAAAATAATTAATATTTCGAAAATTCAATTTCATAATTTTGAAAATTAATATTACATATCAGAAGCGTTGGGAAAATTTTCCAGATTTCTTAAACATTTATTTATATTTGAATTAATTAATTCAAAACTCGATTGTATGTTGATTATTTAATTAAAAATAAATTTTGTTTTAGAAAAATCTCAATTTTTTTAAGTTCCTATAATGTTATCCTAATTTTTTTGAAATTTTAAAATTCGAATTTTTATCATATAATTAATTTATTGTGGCCTAAACTATTAATTTAATTATAGAAAATATATATTAAAGTATTTAAATTATAATATTTTCAAATGTTAGTTAGTTTCGAACTGAATTTTTTTAAATTATTTATATATTTATGTATATACAATAAAGCATGAAATACAGTTAATAATATATATTTTATAAGTGTATGTATATATTATTAAGATAATTAGTTTATATTTTTATATATATAAATTTATATATATATATATGTATGTATGTATGTATGTATGTGTGTATTCATATACATTTATTAATCTCTTTACATATGTAAATAATTTAAGTTATTAATCATAATATTCTTTATATAGATATATATGCACATATTTATACATATTGTTAGTACTTGAGATATTGGTTTTAATGACAAAAAATGTAGGAAATCATATAAAATATAAATACTAATTTTTTACCAAGATATATAATATATAGTGCAGAATATTAGACAGATGATGATTTAAGAAGAATGTACAGTATCAAATTAGGATGTTGATATAAAGACTTAAGAGCTAGAGAATGAAGACTCATGGGTATCGAAGAGTTCAAGATTTCAAGATATTTCAAATAAGTTATAGAGTCATTGAATTATGTTAAAATTCTAATAGCACTTGATCTCTCTCTCATCTCTCTCTCTCTATATATATTTTTAAATATATTTTTCAAAACTACTTTTAAATATGTTAACGCTAAAAGTGCACGTTAACACCCCGGTGTAAGTTGCCGTATATTGAAAGCACCATCCGTTTGCATGGGAACTAAAAGTAAGAAGAAAATAGCAAAAACAGTAAAAGAGACAACAATTTTTATAGTGGTTCGGCTCAAAGTCAAGCCTATGTCCACTTTATATCCTTTATTGCTGATTCGATTACAACTTTTTCCATGATTCTTTGATTACACTTTTGCTACAATTCAACTTCAAGTTACAACATAATCAGGGAAAGAAATCAGAACTTCCATATTGATAAGCCCTTTGAATCCTTCTCGAATGAATTAGATTTGTTCCCCAAGTTCGTTGAAGCGTCTTCGGTGTTTGGAATGTTGAAGTAGTCGAGAAAACTGCAGAGTATTGGTCGTCCCCGAGGTATCCAAAAAGTCCCCTTTTCCGTTGGAGTAGGCGAGGTATTTATAGAAAAAAACCTGGAGCAAGGTCGGCCGGGGCGACCTAAGGGTTAGGTCGTAGGTCGTTAGCGACCTATGTAGTAGCAGGAGAGGGAGTGGCGACCTCAGGAGTTACGGCATAGGGAGTAGCCTTGGTCTGTTTAGGTTGCGAGCGACCTAGTACGAGAGGTAGTGTGCTAGCTTAGGTCGCGAACGACTTAGTTGGAAGATGCAGTATGTAGCTTAAGCCGCGAGCGACCTTACTTCGAAGAGGTTGCGTGACCTAACTCTGAAGTTTACTAGGTCGTTACTTGTTAGATCGCTGGATCCTTTAGGTAGTTAGGTCACTCGTCCCTTTAGGTCATTGAATCATGCCTTCCTGTAGGTCATTAGGTCGCTCCCATTGATCCACTTAGGTCGCTGAGTTCATCGAGTCGTTAGGTCGTTGGATGTTTTAGCTCATTGGGTCGCAGTAAATTAGGTCGTATCCCTTGCCGAATCGCTCTATGCATTAGGTCGCATGCCTGTTGAGTCGCTTTAGCCTATTGATCACTAGGTCGTTGGAGCTTTTTGACTAGTTGAGTCGCTTTGTTCGAGTAGCTAGGTTGCTTTGAGATGAACTATCTTTGGTTTTTCGATTAACCTTTTGGTATCACGGCCCTTTCCTAAAAGGAGGGATAACATTTGCCCCCTAAAACATGCCTTGCGGTAGGAAGGTGTGTTTTGTAATGTCATAAGTTGGATGTTCATATCCTGTTGATGACCTGCAAAGAAATTAACAGTTTTATATGACCTCAAATGACGACCGTTCGAGATCGAGCCATTTGAGGTGAAATGTTACCATTCGCGATCAAATGCCTTACCTCGAATGACGACCGTTCGGGATCGAGCCATTTGAGGCAAAGTGTGATCGTTCGCGATCAAGATATTGACCTCAAATGACGACAGTTCGGGATCGAGTCATTTGAGGTGAGATGTGACCGTTCGTGGTTGGGGTGCTTGACCTCAAATGACGACCGTTCGAGATCGAGTCATTTGAGGTGAGATGTTACCGTTCGTGGTCAGGGTGCCATTCGAGGAGGATTGCGACCGTTCGAGGTCGGATGCCATTCGAGGCCAGTTATGACCGTTCGAGGTCGGGTGCCGCTTTGTGATTGTTCGAGGTCGGGTGCCTATTCGAGGCGAGTTGTGACCGTTCGAGGTTGGGTACCTGTTCGAGGCGAGTTGTGACTGTTCGAGGTCGGGTGCCTGTTCGAGGCGAGTAAGTGTGCCCGGGGGGGCTTAGTATTATCGATGCCAGGTTCACGTTCGGGAGAGTTCCTGGATCGTTTGTGTGCCTGTTCGAGTCGAATAAGTATGCCCGGGGGGCTTAGTATTATCGATGCCAGGTTCACGTTCGGGTGAGTTCCTGGATCGTTTGCCAAGGTAATTTATTGTCATTCCAGAGCATGCTTTAGGACCATTTGCGACCTCGTACATGTGTAAGTAGCCCAGCCATCTCAGAGCATGCCTAAGGACCGCTCGTGATCCCGTACATGTATAAGAAGCTTAGCCAACTCAGAGCATGCCTAAGGACCGCTCGTGATCCCGTACATGTGCAAGAAGCTTAGCCAACTCAGAGCATGCCTAAGGACCGTTCGTTACCCCGTACATGTGTAAGTCACTTAGTCTTTTTGGATTTATCAAAATTCAATATTCATCCAACTGAAGAGTCTTAAGACAAAAATGTCTGACAAAGTCAAATTCAAACATCAGAAGTAAAACAGAAAATCAGAGTACTTACATCCGAGTGCAAACGCCTACATCGACACTATTTATAGTTGTATCAGAGCATGCCTTGGGATTGTTCGTGGTCCCGTACATGTGTGAACAACCTAGTTGTGTCGATGTAGAGTTTTCCCCTCATTCGTCATAACCTCAATTAATTGATAATAAGCTGACGCCTCGATCCTGGGCCGTCTTCAGTTGGTGCAAGTGGTGGTCATTCTTGTTCCACTGTTACGATCCTCCTTTTCACATACCGTGATAGCAAACCATCCCGGATGTGCCCCTTAACTTCGTCTTTTAAGTGTCTGCAGTCATTTGTGCTATGACCATTCAGCTCGTGGAATGAGCAATACTTATCCGATTTTCTCTCGTTGTTAGTTGGATCTCTCCTTATCGGCTTTCGATAAGGAATCTGTCCCTTGGTGTCTTGGTAGATCCACTCCAAAGTCTCATTCAACTCCGTGTATGAGGTGAATCTTGGTTCCCTTCGCTGTCGTACTGATCTATCGCTGTTATCCTCGGCCTTTCGTTTACCTTTGCTAGATTCTACACCTTTCTCAGGAGGATTTCTATCTTTGATTACATAAACATCGATTCCTTCTCCTTCTTCTCCTTCGGCTTTTGCGTCCTCTAACCATAAGAATCCTTCAGCCTCGTGATAGAATTCCCCTAGATCCACGGGGGGATCTCTTGTCAGCGAATTCTTGAATTCTGTATCGTCAGCTATGCCCGACACAGCTGCCATCAAGACCATGGATGGATCTAGTCGATCCACCGATGCTGCGGCTGCATTGAACCGTATCAAAAAACATCTCAAAGATTCCCCAGCTTTTTGTCTCAATGATGCCAAGCTCATCACAATTTTGGGTCTCGAAATGTGGACTCTGAATTGCCTCATAAACCTTTAAGTCAAATCACTCCACGTTTCGATAGATCCACTCTCCAGCCGTCTAAACCAAAGTGTCGCAATATCTGTCAAGTACAATGGAAAGCACCGGGCCATAACTTCCTCTAATTCCCCAGCACCTCCATATGCCTCATATATTTTGTCAGATGAACTATAGGGTCTATCCTTCCATTATACATATCCAACGATGGTAGCTTAAAGTCCGGTGGGTTCTTAGCTTGCCTGATTGTTGTGGTAAAAGGACTCCTATTCACATCCTCCAAGTCCTTGTTTACCAAGCCACCTATCATAGCTCTTTTGACCATTTCTACCAATCTGTCGCTGTCTCCTAGTTGTAATCCTCGTCCATTGCCTTCGGCCTGCCCCCCGAATTCACGAGGGAATTTTGGAATCTTTTCACCTATCTGAGCTCCTGTACCTCTGTCAATGCCATGTTGCTCGAATCCACCAGATGTTTTTATCAATATCGAGTCAGTGTGCTCTAGATGAGTGCCCCCTAGCTCTGATGCTGCCTCTGATAGTCCAGCTCTGTTTTGAACTCCAGTCGCTCTTAGATTTTGCGCTCCAAGTTGCCCAATCTGCTGAAACAAATTCTGGATCAACTCCTCTTGCATTTTCATCATTGTCTCTATCTCATCCCTAGTGATGAAGACTAAAGTTTGGTTCTCTCCTGAGGAAGCCCCTTGACTCCCTTCGTGCTGACTTCTTTCTGGTCTCTGTCTTCTACTTGTTTTCCTTCCAGGAGCCATAATCTCGGGTAGACATCTGGTTCTTAAAGAAAGTCTCTCAACAAATCTTTGTGAAGCAATGATGAAAGCGCTCTTGAGTTCAATTCTCAGTGATAGCAAAATAGTTTTTAATTTCTTATATTTACAAATATTATTTTAAGTTTTGGATATTTTACAAAGTAATTGTTTTTATTAAATTTTGATTTATAATGCTTTATTTTTCAAAAATCTTATCATATAATTTTACGCAAGTTTTATTATGATTTCAAAGTGTATAAATATATTTAAGCATGTTTACAAAGTATCAAATTATTTTACAAAGCGATACATTTTCAAAATAATATTTTAAAGTGTTTTTCAAAATTACAAAGACTATGTCGACATACTCTACCCCTATATGTCGACATACTAGCCGTGATTTTCAAAAATCAAATTTCAAAAGAAGTGTCTGTTCGTCGTTTCTCTTCACGAACGATCATGACCGTTATTCCTCTATGAATACCTGTCTTTCCAATGAATTTTACTATCAATTTTCATTCTTCTTCTCTCCTCCTAATTCGTTTTCATTTTCTAAACAAAAATATAACCTTACCGTGTCGAATTTTGACCAAAATCAAACTCAATCAACATTAGTTCGATTCTCTATCATTTTCTCTCTGATTTCTATCATCTCTCTCACTCCAATCAAGATCAAAGTGCTATTCAAGAGTTAAAGGATCATTTATAATCAAGATTGAAGATCTGCGTCTGTAAAACTATATCCAATCAAACCACTATACTGTAAGTCTATAGGGTGGATCGTGTAGTGTATATGCAAGTATATGTGACAAAATATATGATGCAACTAAAATAACATTAAAGGTACTTTTGGCACAGGTCCTTATTAAGTTTCAAAATTCACAAAAAGTTCTTCACTAAATTTCAGTGTAAATTAGGTCCCTATTTTTTATTCATGATTATTGCAGAGCATGATGCAACATTTCATAAAAGTTATTGACATTTCCGCAACTTTTCTATACACTGTGAACATAATGTATGAAAGTTGCTTAAATATCAGCACTTATTTATAAAAGTAGCAGACATTTCAGCAGCATTTATGTACACTATGAACACAATTTATGAAAGTTGCTGAAATATCATCACTTATTTATAAAAGTTGCTGACATTTCAGCAATAATTTTTTATTGTTTTTACAATGAAACTTTGAAAGGGAAAGTTGCTGAAATATCGGCAATTATTTATAAATGTTGCTGACATTTCAGCAATAATTCTTCTGTGTTTTTACAATGAAACTTTGACAGGGAAAGTTGCGGAAATATCAGCACTTATTTATAAAAGTTGCTGACATTTTCAGCAATAATTTTTCTTCGTTTCCAGAAAACGAGGACCCGCTTTACAATGAAACTTTGACAGGGACCCGTTTTACAATATAGAAGTACGATAGGGATTCCTTCCTACTTTCCACTAATATTAATCTAAGTAAATATAGAATAAGCACAGCAGAATTTTATACTAGCTCGGACCTCCTATCCTACGTCCAATCCCGAAGCTCCCCTTCGGAATAAGACTACCAAAAACCCTCACTTCGCCCGGAGGAATAGGCTTGCTAAAAATAAGTTGTTCTTGTCAAATGTGTGTTCTAGTATAACACAGATGTTGACTGATTAGTATAATTGCTTCCAATATATATCTAAAGAATATTGTATATGAAGAACTGAGTATATGGAAGAGTGAGTACAAGTAAAGATTGCTAGAGTGCAAAGATCAAGAATATATGATAGAGTATAGAATTAGAAAGCGTAAGTAAGTAAGTTAAGTTCTGTTCTCTTGATTCTTGATGTTATATATAGTTGTAGATAGGTATCTTGTGTAGTTGCATCCATTAGCGAGCGCTCTAAAGTTGCTTCTTTTGATGGTGAAGAGTTCTGGCGAAGAGAAGCGGAGATGTCCATTCGCGTGTGGCAGTTGCAATTCTTTTCTGAAGTTCGATTTTGAATTCAGACGTCTAGTATTTGTTTTAGACGTTTGATACTATATATTTTTTGAACATAGTAGATTTTCAGACGTCAGAGTGCGATTACCAGATGTCTGGTTTAGCCTGTTTGTTGTTGTAGAGGAATTTTCCAAACATCTGTTTATGCAACCAGACATTTGATACTGGTGCATATCTTTTTTTGTGCATCTTTTCTTTTTCTTCTTTGTACCTATCGACTTGTAGTCTTTTGCAGTGTCCTTTGAGTCTTGTTCTTGTCCTTCTAGTGATGTTGTTCTGGAAAGTACCTGTGTATATAAATATATATGTATATTTGATTTTCATTGTATAGTTGTTGACATCTAAACCGTAGATTGGATTTTCTAAGATTCTCCCCCTTTTTGGTGATGACAACTATACAGTGTACATAGATATAATTTTATAAATCTCCCCCTCAATATGTGCTTACCATTATCCCCCCCCCCTTTGGCATTATGAAAAAGTATTATTATCTATAATTTAGATAGAATGTACACACTGTTAATCTGGAATCTTTACTAATTTCCGGAAGGTTATAACAATTTACTATTATTACGTAGAAGTAACAAACCAAAAAGCAATACTGCATCAACTACTTTTTTTCCTCTCATGGCCTCTCCCCCTCGTCCTTTTTCTCCTTCTTTCCCGCTTCTCTCTTCCACCTCCATCCCTTCGTACCGTCCGTGCAACTCTTCTGTCCCGTCTTTCTACTTTCGACCGCCTGACCCCCCTCCTTTTCCTCCACGTCCAGTCAATCAATCTTGTCCTGTTGAACCCCGTCCTATCCTTCCAACCCCATCTCTTGTCTCAGGTTCATCTCGCTCATCCTTTTCTGCTTCCCCTTCGTTGACAACTTCATCGTCTCAAACTTTACCCTGGTGTTCTCTTTTCAAATCTAGGCCTCGCAATGCAGGTAAATTCTCTCCTGTGAATTTTCCTTTAGTTTATGATGGGGAAGCCATTGTTCCTCCATCAGAGGTCATTCAAGCTGGTAATGAGGTATGGGGGCAGTACCTTGTCGGTTTCTTCCTTGATAGACCTCTGCCCTACCTTGTTGTCTTGAATCATCTAAAGAGGGTGTGGAAACTCAAAGGCTCTATTCAAGTCAAGTCTGATGGTAATTTGTTCCTCTTCAATCTATCCTCTGATGAGGATAGAAGGAAGATCATCCAGTCAGATCCTATAATTATGAGGAACAAATTGTTTATAGTAAAGGAATGGGATCCCACCATTGGAAATAGTGTAAGTACCATTAAAACTGTTCCAGTATGGATAAAGTTGTCCAACATCCCCCTTTATTGTTGGTCACATTTAGGCATTAATTGGTTAGCAACAAGACTAGGAAAATTTCTCTGTATGGATGAAGCAACTGAAAAGTTAGAGAGGATTGGGTATGCCAAGTGTATGGTTGAGGTTACTGCTATGTTTGAGTTACCTGAGACATTTGCAGTAAAGTTGTTGGATGGAACTACTCAATTAGTTAAGGTTGATTACTTGTGGAAACCAAAGATTTGTAGTTTTTGTAAGGAATTTGGTCATGACATGCAGAACTGTATGATTCAGGGAAAATCTAGTGGAACGAATGAGGAAGCATCCAAGCTTGAACATTCTGGTGATATTATGAATGATAAACAGAACAAGAAGGAAAATTCTAAGGTTGAAGATAAGGAGAAATTTGGAAGGAGGAGTGGATGGAGAAGGGTACCACAAAGGAAGGTTAGGACCAGTGATAATGATAAAAGGTGTGTAGACGATAAAGAAAATGGAAAGGTAATTACCACTGCTCTTCCAGTGATTGGTAATATTGCTGTGGAGGACAAGCCAGATGATACAATGGATAATACTGAAGTTGTGGCGACTGAGGATCCAGAATTACTTCGCGTAGATTCCGTGCAAATTGATGATATACCCGAAGCAATCTTGTGCCATAACCCTTTTAATTCTTTGCGCTGTCCTGAAGTGGGTGAGAACTCTAAGGGAAATATGGATGGTATAAATGTGTTAGGTGAGTTTATTTCACCGGATTTATTGCCATTAAATGCAAAGTCGGCCCAGTTAAAACAGAAAACTGACATATCTCGAGTGAATGGAAACAAGAAAAACATTCCCACTTGTATTGAAGATAATGTTTTGGTGTATTGTAGTTCTACTGTACAACCATGCAAAAGCAGCAACGTATCACATGCAAAGGTGTCTGCCTCTGCAAAATCCTTGCAGTGTCATGAGCATGAATTCATGCAAACCATTGAATCTTCCATCCTATCTCTTTTCCCTCTCTCTGCATCTAAACTTTTGCCATCTCTGCCTGCATCGACTGCCTCCCCTTACACTTTCATCGGATCTCTACCAGGATGGATCTCTCCCCCTGCTGATCCACCCTCTGATCTCCCCAGACCCACAAAGTCCCCCTCTCTCCCTGCTAAGTTCAAATCAGCAAGAATTGATCCTCCTTCAACAAGGAGTAGGGCAGGTGTGTCCCATCTCTCTCTATAGTTATTCATGTTGAACAAAATTGCTGCTTGGAATATAAGGGGTGCCCATAACTCTGAGAAGCTTGACCATGTTAAAACAATCATCCACGACCATAATATCAAAATGTTTGCCATCCTGGAAACCAAGCTGTCTCTTCCTTTATCCATCAGAGCAGCTAACTACATTAACCCATTATGGGAATACAACCACAACTTGAATGAAGCCTCTTATGGTCGAATCCTTGTTGTTCATGATCCTTCTTTTTTCTCCCTCAATCTCATTCTTTCCACCATGCAAATGATGCACTTCCATGTTATCTTCCTGCCTTCCCAGCTTTCCTTCTATATAACCTTTATCTATGCTCACAATGCTGTTGCCTCTAGGCAACCTCTTCTCAACATTCTCCCTTCACTTCGACAAAACACCCATCCTTGGATTGTTCTAGGGGACTTCAACTGCTGTTTGAACCTAACTGATAAGGTTGGTGGTCTGCCACTGTTGCCTAGGGATATTGCCCCATTAAACATTTCTATATCTGATGCTGACCTACAACCTGTTGTTAGAAATGGTGTTCCCTTTTCTTGGAATAACAGAAGCCGTTCTGGTGCTCGTACTTTCTCCAATATTGACCATACTTTTTGTAACGCTGCTGCTATCTCTAGTTGGCCTTCCCTCTCGACTTTCATGCCTCACCCAATCTTGTCTGACCATTCCCCCATCATCCTTACCCTTTCTTGTATGGCTAATGGAGGAAAAAGAGCTTTTAAATTTTATAATGCTTGGGTTTCTGACCCTGAGTATAATAATATTATATCATCATCTTGGTCTATTAATGTGTATGGCAACCCGATGTTTGTTCTATGCAGGAAGTTGAAAGCAACTAGGTTAGCTCTACAGCACTGGGCACATAAAAAGTATGGAGATGGTACTCAACAAATCAATAACATCAAAATTCAGCTGAAGCTTGCTCAAGATATGCTTAATGAAGATCCCACCAACCGTATCCTTGCTAATAATGAATCCAATCTCTTTCTACAGCTCAATGAAGCGCTTAAAACTGAGGCTAGTATGAGGAAGCAGCAGTTACATCAGAAGTGGGTTGCTGAAGGGGATAGAAACACTAAATTTTTCCATGCTTCAATCAAAGACAAGCGTGCTAGAAGCTATATCTCCACTCTCTGGGATGAGGAAGGAAATCTTCTTACAACTGCTGGAGAGATAGACAGTTATCTCCTTCATTCCTTTACTTACCAGCTTGGTAACGGATCTAGCTTTAATCCTCATCTTGATGATCTCAATAATATTCCCCTACCCAAGTTACAAAATGATATGAAGGTCATGCTTGTTGACAAAGTAACTGATAATGAAATTAAAAAAGCTTTATTTTCCTTAAAATCGACCTCCTGCGGAGGGCCAGATGGTTTCAACACTGTTTTTTTCAAGCATAGCTGGGAAATAGTGCAAAATGACTTTTTGGCAGCTGTTCATAACTTTTTTGAGAAATTTAAAATGTTGAGGGAAGTTAATGAAACTAACCTCGTTCTTATACCTAAGGTTAAGCCCACAATTAATGCTGCTTCCTTCAGACCGATTTCTTGCTGCAACATAGTTTATAAATGCATATCTAAAATCCTTGCTGCTAGGCTTGTTCAAGTTCTGCCAACAATAATTTCCCCCAATCAAGCTGCCTTCATTCCTGGTAGAAACATATTAGACAATGTTTTGTTAGCTCATGAGTTAATTAATGGCTATGGCAGAAGCCAGATTTCTCCACGTGCTATGATGAAGATTGACTTAAGTAAAGCCTATGATAGTTTGCAATGGTCTTCTATTGTTCGAATAATGTCAGCAATGCGATTTCCTAAGGTGTTCGTCGCCTGGGTGTATGTGTGCATTTCCACTCCTACGTACTCTCTGAGTTATAATGGGTTATCTAATGGGTACTTCAGAGGGAAGCAAGGTGTGAGGCAGGGGGACCCAATTTCTTCTTATTTGTTTATCATTGTTATGGAGGCTCTCACCTGCATGCTTTCCTCCAAGTATGAAGACAAAAGTGTTGCATACCATCCGAAATGTCAGTACCTTTGCATTTCATCCCTATTTTTTGCCGATGATATAATGATCTTCACGAAACCGTCTGAACAGTCCATTCAGCATATCCACGATATATTGAACAAGTTCCACAGAGCCACTGGCCTCAAACTGAACACTTCCAAATCCCATATTCTGATTGCTGGTTTATGCAGCAATGAGAGGAACAGAATTGAGGATCTTTCTGGTTTGCAACCAATGTCTAATAGCATGACTTATCTGGGTCTTCCTTTGTGTACGTCGAGAATCTCCAAATCTGCTTGCCTTCCTCTTTTTGAGAGAATCACAAGACGGTTGTCGTATTGGACAACTAAACTTCTATCCTTCGCTGGACGTCTTGTGTTGATTAAAGCTGTTTGTTTTTCTATGACTGTTTTTTGGGCAAGAAGTTACATTCTTCCATCCAAGCTTCTCCACATGATCAGAGCTGCAATGATGAGATTCCTATGGACTGGTTCCATTCACAATAGGAAAATTATACCTGTTTCATATTCAATCTTGGAAAAGCCGATAAGAAGAGGTGGCCTTGGTATCATTAACATCAAACAGTGGAATATTGCTGCTATTAGCACTCATGTAAATGCCATATTAGTGAAGAAGGACAGTCAATGGGTGAGGTGGACATGGAGATATCATATAAAGGAAAATGACTTCTGGTCTATGGAGGTTGCTCAGGGTAGTAGCTGGATTTGGCGGAAAATTATGTGCATAAGGCCACTTTTACTTCCCATTCTTAAATTCAGTTTAACCCTTAACAATAATGTGAGCTTTTGGAAGGATCCTTGGGTTAAAAACGGTTGCATCTTAGCCAATCTGTTGACTGCTCAAGATTTGCAGCAATCCGGCATTGGTACTAATGCAAAGGCAATTAATTATATAACTGATGAGAAGTTGTGTGCTCCGAATACTAGTAATCATTCTGTTAACACCCTGTGGAGAAGCTTGGCTAACCGCAAAGTAATTATAGAAAATGAACATGCTCTTTCCTGGTGTGGGAAACCGCATAGCATCAGATTAGTTTACAATCACATTGCTAACGTAGACGAGTTGCCTGCTTGCATTTGGGTCAAAGTTGTTTGGACTGCGTATTCGACTTCCTCTGATAATGTGTTTCTTTGGAGAGCTATTAACAAAGCTATGAAGACAAGGGATAAGCTTATTGCTCTAGGCATGAACGTGGATGACCTCTGTGTCTTTTGCAATGCATCACCTGAATCGGTTGATCACATTCTTTTTGAATGCAGCTTTCTTGTTAACATGTGGATGTCTGTCATGAATAAAGCTGGAGTCGTTGATATTCAAGGTATCTCCTCTGCTGACTGGAATGTCCTACGTAAAGCTACTAGGTGGCGACCTAGTAGATGGGATATAGTGTTCTACGTGCTAAAAGTTTATATACGCAATGTATGGTTGGAGAGGAATACGCGTTGCTTCAAAAATGTGGCATTGTCAGCTTCGAGCTTTTGGATTAAATTAATGAATGAGATAAAGTGTGGGTTACGTGATTCTGGTCATTGTTTCTCCCCACATCAAAATGACTTGTGGGGATAGCCTGATGCTTTTTCTTGTGCTTGGGTTTATGTCTTGCATTTGTGGGGTTTTGTTCTGTGGTGGTTCCTTTTTTTTGTAGGTCTTTGCTTTCTGTTGTTCTTCTCTTCCAATTTTGTTTTCCTTCTTCTGTTGTGTGTGTGTGTTTGTTATCTTCTTTTTTCTTATTTATAAAAATCTGGTAGGGGTCCAGTCAACCCCGCTGTCTTCTCCAAAAAAAAAAACAAACCAAAAAGCACCCTTTATAATCATTAAACACAGTAATTACATGCATAGTTTTTTGATTTCAATAAAAAAGATGGAAACTATTAAAAAATATCTAAGGATCTTTCGGGGAAGCTTTAGCTTGAGCATCTCCTTTATCTTCACTCTTTGAAGAACTATCTTGTTTTTTAGGAGATGATGAAGTATGTTCGAGAGGTTCTTTTTCCACTTCAAAGAGTTTAGAATGTTTTGAAGGAGGAGGAGAAGGCATTGGCGTTGGCCAATCTTCCGAAGGTGGTGTAGTCCATTGACTTATTAAAGAACCTCTTTTAGAACGGATAAAGTTGTTGAAAGCGATGATTCAACTATTGCTAGGTGTGGAGAAAACGCTGTTTCAAAGCTATCAATACGCTTAGCCAATAATTTTTGATTTCTTGATAAGATAAGTTGATTTTGGAGAATTAAGTCTTGAGTACTTTCATTTGGATTAGTCTCAGTGCGAGTCTCCAAAACGTCATCTTGGCCTGGATAGTCAAAAGGTGTAGGAGGAGGAATTTGTTCGTGATGATATTCCTCTTCTTGTGAAGGTTGTGGTGGTTGTTGATGGGGTTGAGGCCTAGCTTGTCCAGCTTGTTGACGACGTTGCGTCCATTCGTCAAATGACATAAAATCCGGAGGATTTTCTGGTAAGTGCATAAGAGAAAAGAATTTTGTGGTGGCGTACTTGGGAGAAATCTCTTCAAAAGTCGATAAATACGATGGAATATTGTGAGCTTTCAGAAGACGCATGATGTAGGTAGGGTAGATGATGGATGAATGTGATAAATTCCAATAATGTTTAAGCTCGTCAAATATGAATTTCGCCCAGTTTAGCCTCGTTCCACTAAAGATGGCATATAGAGCTTTGTGCTCTAATTCTGTTATTTGCTCATGACTGCCAAGGCGAGGAATGATTGTGTTGATAATCATCCTGGTGAGGATTCTTGCCTTTGGTCATAAGTGTTTGGAAGCAAATCTTGGCATTTCATCTTCTCAAATTTTATGGGTAACATTATCTCTTGGTTTTAGACGCATATCGGGGATGTTATACAAATCTTCTCTGGACTCGGAACAGCCTAGAGTACGGCCTATAATTCCCAGAGTTAGACGAATAGTGTTGCCGTAAACACTTGACCAAAGCCAATTATCATCGTTATCGATATTCCATACGGCTGTGCTATCGAGATTATCATAGAAAAGGAATATGGCGAGCTAATCGATTTGGACATTATTCCCAGCATTTTCGCACATTTCATCCAAATCGTACATAGGAAACTTAAGCAAATTATAGAAAGGACATGCATGTAGCCTTTTCTTCTGAATATCGTCATACCTTTTCATTGAATGAAGTACTCGATTCATCCATCTCTTAATTTGATCATCAGAGCACACTTGCGGGTTGGAGGATGTGGCTTGCTCTTGCTTTCTTTTTGAAATTTAAGGGTTTTTAGTTTTGGGGGCCATGAGATCGAGCAAATTTATGGAGATAGCGATCTGGAGAGTTAGGGTTTTGGATATGAAAGAGAAACGAAATGTGCGGTAGAAATTTGGTAAAAATAGTCGTTATACGGTTACTGAAGGTTGTCGATTGAATTTCATACGTCTAGGAAGTGAGTCAGATGTCACGACCCGATTTTTAAACGCTTGAAAATCGACGTCAATACATCCACTGTATTAATTGCCGAACAATCGAATACCGGAAAACCAAACCGTAAGGGAAAGAAGAAGGAGGTAGAAGAAGAGAAAACAAAACAACATCAGAATCTCACAATCGCAGCGGAATAATATATAATAGATAATTGACTGATCTTTATACGAAAGAACTGTAATTGTTTTATATATACATCATCAGAGTACAACATCAACAAAAGCACAACACTGGACAGTTATGATAATTTTTCCACACAAAGCTGAATATACAACATACCATACGCAGCGGAAATAAGTCAGATATGATTATAGAGACTTTGAGAAGATAGAAATCATTCTACAATGAATGAATGTTGCATAGGACAGACAAAAGAGTTACTGGATAAAAGAAGATATGATTCAAGGTTCTCTACTTGTGATATGGTGTTTGTTAAGACTTCTCTGTTGAAGAAAATAGTTTGATTTGATAATAAAGGGAAGTTGACACTATTTATAGGACCTTTTTCGATATTCAAGATGATTGGAAACCTTGCATACATAGTCGAATTAATTTAGAAGATAGTGAATGTGCACAACGAGTTCCACGTTTCGCACATTTGTAAGTTTGTGCATGACTCAAGTGTGGTAGTTGCAGCAAATCAACTAGATTATCTAGAAGTTGAACCCGAAGCATCGAGAGCTCGTAAGTCGATACGTATAGTCGAGAAGAGTGCAAAGCAATTTTACAGTTAAAGCACCTAACTATTCCATAGTGTTGAAAGTATAAAACGGTATAGTAAGGATAAAGTGGGGATATAGTAGAGAATTGTAGAGGTGCAAAAAGCTTCATTGTATATAAAACCAATTATTTAAAGTTAATTTGTTCTCATTCACATTATGTTTAAGAAAAAGGACTATTGTTTAATATTATATAACAAAACTAAATAATATCATAATTTATGCAATTTAGATTCAGCGACTGCAATAGATTTCTAACTTATTTTGTGTACTTATGCCTTAAAATTAGGTTTTTATCATGAATTTGTTGACTTGGTTCAAAAGAGAACTAGTCAAATCAATCTTTTTATATTAATTTTGCTAAATAAGTACTAAAAAGGCCTTGATTTAGTAAGTTTGGTGGAAAATAGAAGTAGATCTAGTATTTAATGGCGTTATATTGAAAAAGCGAGGTAATCGAAGAATGTTACACACTATAGTAGGGATTTTGCAGGGTTTTAGTAGGGTTTTAACTACACAGTGAGGCAGAATAGGACGAAGACCATAATGCCTTTAAGGATTAGCAGAGTGAAAGAGAATGCGATAACATTAGAAAGGCTGAGGAGAGCATGAGTACCACTTATCCAGAGTTCTTTACGTGGTGAGTTTCAATTTTCACATTTACTTTCATACTTGGTATTTTGTTTAGTTGTTAGTAGCATGCACATTATTAGGATATTAGTGTAGTCTGATTATGTGTTATGCTTGTTATTGCTTATATTGGCTATGTTTGTTTGACGTTGGTTGAATTTCGATGGAAAAATTCCTAAAGATGGGAGAAAGTAATAACCCAGAATTCTAAATATCGACGAATCATAAAAATATAATTTTCATAACATGACGTCCTTAGAATTGTAATAAAACTTTGGGTAGCATTACGTTTGGACATATTTGACCTTTATTATAGTTTGTGAACATTTTCGACCTAGAAATCTTTTATTGGCTATAATATTTTATATACCTAGAAATCTTTTATTGGCTATAACATTTTATAGAAGCCTAATTAGGTCTGGTGCCAATTCCGAATGAAAGATACGATGGTTTGCTTTTCTATAAAGTGATCATAATAGTAATTCTACCAAGCAATTCAACGGATATCACAGTTTTAAGTTTGAAAATTTTTAAGCAGATTTTAGCATAATTAACCTAAGCCCAATAATTACACTACGTATTTTAGGATTTGTACTAACAAGTAGTAGAGACAGTCTTAAATCACTTTACCATCTTCCCAAAATTAATCTAATCCTCCATTGACTCCATCACACACCAAAATCATCATTAATTCGGTCCAAAATAGTTAAATCAAGGGATTAAGGCTAGATTAGTAAGAAGATCAATTAGAGATTAGTAAAATCGACACTTTTAAAAGGGATTTCGTATCTAGACATAATGTGCTAGATTTGTATTGTTTTGTGTGATTTACACTGATTTTACATCGATTTGTGAGTGATGTATCATCTCACAACCTGTTATATATGTTTTTCAAGTTTAAACATGTTTTAGATCCAGTTTTTAACTCAACATATGATTTTAGAACTAATTTGAATTTGAAAATTAAGTACAAGCAAATTAAAATATTTTAAAGAAATTTAGACAATACTTCTATGCTTCGATTGGTCACACAAGTGTTAGGATAGAACTAGATGGAATACTAGTTGCTTTGCCATGATATAATTCTTGTTTTAATGTTTGAACCTTTTATTTGCATATTTGAATGGATGAAACGCTCGAAAGAGTGAATTTGAGGTTGGATTCATTTATATAGGTTTAGGTCTTTGTCTAAAAGAAATAGCTATTCGATGTTCTCTCCGATTCGATTATATGAAGGATGGAAAATCAATAGCAGTATAACAAACTTTGATGGATCAGATCTAAAGATTTTAGAGTTAGACTGTTGCATAAGGAGTTACATCAAATAAAAGGAGTCAGAATAAAGCTGGATCGGTATAGAATTGGCCAAGGAAAACTCAGCCAAATCATGGCTAAGTTAGATGGATCAACATAAACCATATGTTTTGGCACAATCCCATGTTTTTTTGGAAAATTACACGAGGGAAGCACGATGATGATCTGGTCTATTTTGAAAACGACACATAGTGGGACTCGAAGCACTTAAAAACGAAGGCGTGTTGTGATGCCCCAACTCCAATTATCGAAATATTAGAGGGAGTATATCGTATGATAACTCGGATCAATGGGCATGGAAGGAGCGATCTCTTGTATAACTGCTTTGATTCAACATGGATATGTTTTAATACCTCAATACATATGAAAAATAGGTATTTCATCTCGACGCAAGGCAATGTACATGAGTTATAGACTTGAATAATACAATATTAAAGACAAAGATAAAAAATTTCCAACTAACAGAATCAAAGGGAACAAAATAATGAACTTTATATCGTTTTGAATATTCTAATACATCACCTCATGTATATATACAACTTATCACATTATATCAACCAATACAATGACATTCAATATTACTATAAACAATTCATACACTTGCCACCGTCATCTGCTATAAGTCTAGTTGTGAGTGTAATCGGTCACAATTAATAACATAACTTTACTCGATTATAAACATGGATTTGTTACTATATAGTCAACGCCCATGAGTAATGTTAACGCTAAAATTTGAACGCTAACACCCCGATGTATGAGTTGTAGTTGTGAAAGCACCACCCGACGACTCGGGAACAGATTACAAGCAGATAATAGTAGAAAAGCGGTAAACAACAACAATTTTATAGTGGTTCGGCTTTAGGGTATAGCCTACTTCCACTTCAAGTACTTTTATTAATAATCTCGCCACAAGCTGATACAATTCTTCCCAAATACAATACACTTTGAATTACAAGAGACTTAGAACAAGTAGCTTAAACTTCGATGAAGATGAGAGTTTTCGAATCCATGTTGGATGTATGTGATCTCTTCTTGAAGTTGTTTGTAGCGTTCTTAATGTCTTGAGAGCTTCAAGTGTTGGATTGGATTAGTTTGGAATGCAGCAGAGTAACGGTGTTTGAAGGAAATCAGCTAAAAGTCCCCTTCTAGTTGGAGCTAGGGTCGTATTTATAGGCAATTCTAGGCAGGAAACATTACCAAGTCCTAAGTCGTAACCGACCTAAGTTGGGTCGTGGACGACTTAAATTAAGTCGTGGGTCAGTTATCACTTAAATGCTGGGTCGAGACTTCTTCAAGGCATCCCTACTGAACCCTAGATACATCACAAGTCCTAAGTCGCAAACGAGTCAACCGGTCCTCTCATAAGCGATGCGGCATTGAACCTTAACTTCGTAGTCTTAAGTCGTGTACGACTTATCATATGTCGTAGGTCGTGACCGACCTAAACTGATTCTTGGCTTGTGGCTTAACTGGGGTTAACGAGTCATGGTGCAGTATTGAATTTGCCTCTGTGGCCTTAGGTCGTGAACGACCTAGTGAAGGTCGTAAGTCAGTCACGACTTAGGCGTAATCGTCTTAAGTCCTCGTCCCTCGAGTCTTTAAGTCATAGTTCCTTTAAGTTGTTGGACCGTTACTCCCTTGGGTCATTTAGATTGTAATGACTTAAGTCGTAAACTTCCTTAAGTCGTGTCATCCTTAACTAGTAAGATTATGCCAACCTTAGGTCGTCAGGCCGTAATGTTCTTAGGTTGTGAAGGCCTTAAGTCGTAGACCTTATCTCGTAGACCCTTTAACCCGTGGAGGCCTTAAGTCGTAGACTCCTTAACTCGTAGATTCCTTAACCCGTGAAGGCCTTAAGTCGTAGACTCCTTAACTCGTAGATTCCTTAACCCGTGAAGGCCTTAAGTCGTAGACTCCTTAACTCGTAGATTCCTTAACCCGTGAAGGCCTTAAGTCGTAAACCTTAACTCGTAGAGGAAACTGGGTAACACTTGCCCCTCGAAGCACATGCCTTAAGTCGTAAGTCGTGTGCTTCGACTCATCATAACCCTGGTGTGCCGATTCGAGTCCCACTTCCCTGAGGTATAAAATGCTTGGGTCGTTCCTCCTATTTCCTTCTTCCCATTACTTACCTCTGAGCTATTTCTGCCATTAACACGTCCTCGAGCTTTCGGAAACAAATTCAACCAGTTCATCTTACCGTTGATTCAGTCCCTATAATCCTCATCATCGCATCGCGTAAGTAGATCCGCAGTTCATTTGATTTCGCGATAGCTATTAACTTGCGAATTTAATCCAGTTCCTTATACCACGCTTCATCACAATTGTTGCCACGATCGATTGCTGGTGAGCTCGAGGTAGTTTGATTAGGTTTTGGATAATTCGCGAGGAGAGGATAATGGGTTTCAATCTATTTGTATTTTATTTTTATCAGGCTGTTAGGGGTTTGGAGAAGACGAGATAATAGTTAGTGGGTTCATCGGTTTAGGGGTGAGACGGTCTATGGGATTAGGAGTGGAGATAAGGTTTTTAGGTCGTAACTGAGTTAAGACTTAGAAGAATTTGTATCTTTCTGACTTGAAGCCTTGTCTTCCTTTTATGACTCACGATTCAAAGGACTACCGACTCAAAGCCTCAACGACTCAAAAGTGAAGCGACCTATCCTGTTTCTCTTCATAATTCTTTAGGTCGTGGACGAGTCAACCAGAGAACCAACGACTTAACTTAAACCGAAGAGAAATTCTTAACTCGTAGACGAGTTAGCACTTAAGTTGTTGTCGAGTTATCACTTGAGTCGTTTACGACTTTACTCTTGAGTCGTCTACGACTCAGCACTTGCATTTTTAAACTCTGCTTAGACCTTGAACTGTTGCATGGATTTTGATCTGTTGAACTTTGCTGCATTCTTTTACAGATTACTTTAACTTGTGGGTTAACAATCTGTTTAATATGATATTTACAGAAAATTGGGACGAATATACTGCCATCAACCGCCCACATCAAATGACAGATTAGTTAATAACAGATAATTAACTTAAGTAAATCGTGTGAACGAAGTGCTATCCATTTCAAGTAGAATATTAAAGCAACACTGAAATAGTCAATTGAAACTGACCAGCCTGCACTAATATTATGCTTGAACTTTAAATTAACAAGTTCTGAAATTACCGTAGTCGATCAATCGTCGACCAGTTTAATTCCAGTTATATTTACTTGCTATTTTTATCATTTTTGCACGACACTTCACACTTTTAGGAAACGTGCACCTTCATATTTGAATATCCAGTTGCTTGTGTAGAATGACTTCTCAGGAAGAAGATGCAACAGCTCAGACGGGAGAGGCAACTGTTCTTCCAGCTCCACTAGTTAATCCTCCCGAAAGAGTTCCTACTACACTATCATATAAAGTTTTTCGCCAGCTGTGTGCTCAGTTTGGCATTGCTGAATCAGATGCCATTCTTCCCGAGAGAAGTAACACTGCTGACATAGCACCTTTTGGCTTTGTGACAGTTAACCGGCAAATGTGCCTATGTGGGGGCGTTCCTCCTTTCAATGACTTTTTCCAACAACTTCTTCATCAATTGGCCATTGCTCCATCCCAACTACACCCCAATGGCTACGCCATTCTAATGGGGTTGTGTGTGCTATTTAGGAGAACACTTGATCGACTTCCGAGCTTTGATGAAATTTGTTACTTATGCTCCTTTAGCCGGACCAAAGATCATCCTTCTATTACTGTTGTGAGAAGCGCCCGAAACCGCAAATTAATTGTTGGCCTTCCCGACACTGCTCACGGGTTTCTAACCCAGTTCTTCTTCGTTCGTTGCCCCCCGGGGTTTTATGCTCTGTGGAGGGAAGGAAGTAAGATCACCCATCCTTGCTTCGTTTGTTATCTGGCCTTTGTGAGACTGACCTGCTAAGTGTTAACTCTGCTTCTTTTATTTTCAGCGCTGCCTCCTCCCTCTAGGAATCCCAGTCACAAGTCGACTTTCGAGAGGCTTAAGGCCGTACCGGTTGAGGAGAGAGATATTCAATTTCTGTTGAAAGATGAGTTTCTGCATCAGTACGGACTTTTGCATACTTCTCGTTCTACGCGACCTCATGAAATTCCAGACTCCCCAGCTAGAGTGTTGGATGCCTCTGTTTCTACTAGCACATCCATATCTAAAGGACCTGCTCCTGAGACTTCGCTAGTGAAGTGTTCCACCTCTATTGATGCTGCAGGGCCGTCTGACAAACTTGCCCCGGTTATCGAGGAAGAAGAGCCTCAGGGATCTTCCCATCATTCACAAGAATCTGGTGAAAAAGCTGAGAGATCCAGTCCTGTTAAGCAAAGCAGGGACGATACTTTCGAAGGACTGAGTGACCTTTTTGCTACTTCACAAGAGATCTTTAAAGAAGATCCTATCACTGCCGAGATTTCTTCTTCAGTAGTTGAAGCTACTTCTACTTTGCAACAGTTGCCGTCGACTCAAGAGTTGACGCTATCTATTACACCCACAACTACTCCCCAATTAAAGAGTGGTTCGTAGACTGAAGCGTGTAGTTTGCACATCACACACACTTAGAATTCCTGGCACTTTTATGCTCTCTCTTTTCTTTTTTAAACGTTTGAAGGATTCTCAAGTTTTATTTCTTCTTTTTAAATTTTAGGTTTACCAATGAGGCGAGGCAGCTCGTACTATGATGACTTTAAGCGATATGGGAAACGCAGCCAGTATGGCTATCAATCCTATCCTCCTATTCATAGAGAGACTGATGAAGAAAGGGAAGCCCGGAAGGCTCGGGAAAGACGTGATTATGAAGAACGCTTTGGAAGACCAGATAGTCGACATGATTCCTCCTACAGAGAGAGTGACTCCCTTAAACGCAAATCTCATGATGATAGAGGGAAGAGTCACACAACTGATGACTCGAGCAAACGAGCCAAAGTTATTGAGGAGCCAATGCCTGTGCCTTCAGAGAAGATTACTGCTCCTACTTCTTCTCAATCTCCTGCCCCTTCCCCTACTGATATCCAAGCGATCATTAATAGGCCATCTTACCAAGTTGGACCAGGTCCAGCCACTCTTCAACGCCGATTTCCTAATTGGTGTTTAAAAGGAGTTCGCTTTGACCTCGATCTGGTTCCCATAGATAAAAATGCTATGCTACGGAACCTTGATGCAGTCAGAACCGATATTGAGAGGATGTCATCTTGGCAGAAACTCGTTGATGAGCTCCAAAGGGTGAATAGGGCCAATCTTGAAGCTATGCTTACCATGGAGAACGACAAAACTGAATGGCAAAAGATCCTTAAACAGCATGATGCAGAAATGAGGAGTATCGCCGATTATAATGAGAAACTTGAGGCAGAAGTTGGGAAACTTAAAGAGGAGCTTGCTACTTCTTCCACTTCTTATTCTCAAAGGGAAAGTGTGCTTCTTCAACAGGTGCGGGATGCTCATGCCGCGCAAAGGGATGCTGAGGCCAAGGCTGATGAGTTAGAGCAGATTATAGAGGGCAACCGTACTGACATTACTCAGTTGCGAGGACAAACTGGCCTTCAGGCTGCAGAGATTGAAAAATTGAAAGCCCAGTTATCCAAAGTCGAGAGAGAGCGGGATGAGGCTGTTGCAGGCAGAATTACCGCTGAAGAGGCCCATGAAGCTACCAAAGCTGATATTGGCTCGACACTATTTGATTTCTACTTGCAATGTATATTAGGGCATGGCAGTCTTGCATTCCTGGGCCCCAAGTATGAGATTACCCTGGCCGAAGTGTGGGAGGCCGCACTAGATATGTTTAAAGGGGCCGGGTACACTGAAGAGGAGTTGGAGGTGCACTACTTAGACTTTGAGGCTCGCGTAGCCCTTGCCAGAGGGAAAGAGCAACTCGCCAGATCGCGGGTTGAAATAGTGGGGGAAGAGCATCAAGAAAAAGAAACAAATTTGACTGTTCCTGTCCCTCCTTCAACTTCGGTCGATGCTGGCATTATTGGCTCTAGCTCTTATGTACCGATCCCTGCTCAAACTGATACCGGGGCCAAAATTACTCAAGTTACAGATGAATCGCAAGAGAGTGCTGAAGCCCCGGACTATGAAATTGATGTAATAAAGACAACTTCTGCAGGTAATTCCACTGTAAATTTCGCTCAAGTGGATTGCTCATTTACTTCACACGGGTTTAATGAGCTCCTTGACTATTTTCTCAACCTTGATGAGCCTTCATCTCCTCTCTTTACTGATTTTAACCTCTTTTCTTCTACAGAGAAAGTATCAAGCACCGCTCAGATTTCTCCTCCTCCGGTTATCCCTCCTCCGTCTCTCCAGGTGGCCCCTCCTTCTGCTTCTCAGCCCGGGTCGCAAGAGGAACAAATAGAAGCCCTCCATGGTTTAGACGATCCCATCGCTTCGCAGGAGCATAGAGACGAGGGACTCGTGGGAGGTGAGATATCCCCGGAGCGGACCCCTTCTGATGACATAACTTTGTCTAAACTTGCCACTCCGGGAAGTGAGTCTTCCTCAAAGAGGAGGAAAAAACACGGAACGTCAAAGAGGAGGGGGAAGATAATCACTGTTACTGAAGGGGAGCCAGAAGTTGGACCAGCTGCACCTACCCCTCCTTCTTCCCTTGTGCCAATTGACCGGCCTGAAAAGCTAATCATTCGGCCGGGAAAAGGGTCCAAAGGTAGTAAAAAGAAGTGAACATTTTAGCTTTTTGCCTTTTGTATGTACTGGTCGAGAATTGTGCGGGTACCGGCCCCCTGCTTTTCTTTATTTTGAAACCTGTACCTGCATTTCAATTGAATAAAATGATCCCTTGTTTGTACAGTCTTCCGTTTGAATGCATTTATTATTCATTTTTGCACAAGTTTATTTATATGATATTGCAGCGGGCTTATGGTATGTTGTTTGAGTATTACTTTACTGATGCGGCTATATTATTATACCATGTTGCCCTCATACCTTAAGCTTGCTGCAATATCTTATACTTCGAGGGGACTTGCACTCTTATTTGCTAAAGAACAATTATTTTATTCTCTTTAAAGAAAATTTTTGTAGAGTACAACTCCCTTCGTATAAGTTTCTACGCTTTGTCGTTCGAAGAAATCACTTTTTTTTTCTTTTACTTATGTGCATATTTTACCAAGTGAATTCTTCTATGTAGTAAAGCGGACCTCTGAAGGGCACTTTAACTTCTTCTTTTTTTTTATATACAAAGTTGTACCTCTGAGGAGGGATTTTTCACGTTTCAACACTTGGAAGATTTATTTCAATCTCGGTGAAACGTGTACCTCCAAAGAGTTGTGCCTTTGAAGAAAGACTTTTCACGTTTCAACACTTGGAAATTTTATTTCAATCTTGGTGAAACGTGGGCTTCCGAAGAGGTCTTTCTTCTTGATTGCGCCCTTGAAGAGATCTTTCCTTTGAACTGTGTCCCCGGGAGGGGGTTGTACCTCTAAGGAGGAATTTTTCACGTTTCAACACTTGGAAGTTTTATTTCAATCTCGGTGAAACGTGTACCTCCAAAGAGTTGTGCCTTCGAAGAAAGCCTTTCCACGTTTCAACACTTGGAAGTTTTATTTCAATCTTGGTGAAACGTGGGCTTTCAGGAAGGTCTTTTATTTTGTCTCTGCATTTCAACTTTGGTGAAGTGAAATTCCGAAGAGCGGTTGTTACACTTCATCTCCTGGTGAAATGGGCCTCCGAAGAGGGCTTTTATTTTTGTTTGCATTTCAACTCTGGTGAAGCGAAATCTCGAAGAGCGGTCATAACACTTCAACTCCTGGTGAAATGGGCCTCCGAAGAGGGCTTTTATTTTGTTTACATCTCAACTCTAGTGAAGTGAAATTCCGAAGAGCGGTTGTTACACTTCAACTCCTGGTGAGATGGGCCTCCGAAGAGGGCTTTTATTTTGTTTACATCTCAACTCTGGTGAAGTGAAATTCCGAAGAGCGGTTGTTACACTTCAACTCCTGGTGAAATGTGCCTCAAAAAGGGTTTTCATCGCCTGGAAGTTACTCTCTCATGGTTGGAGGGTCATGACTCCTCCAATCTTTTTTGTTGAGTAGAGAACTTTCTTTTTTGTGGCGTATGACCCATTAGAGGTCTTTATCCTCCGAAGAGTTGTGCCTCCGAAGAGGATTTGTGCTGCCGATGATGGCCTTGGTTGTTCCTTTGTCCACTTGTTTATGCTTTTTCAGTGATCCTCTTTTTTTTTTTTTTTTTTTTTTTACAAGTGACTCGTTTAATCCAAGTAAATGTACTTCATTGCCAGGCCAGTTCGTGAGAACGAGCATCAGCTTCTTAATTGGATGTTTGTTTGTTCAAACGATCTCAACTTATTAGCAAAGGCCCGTTTCTATCGAAATCATAGGCTGTTCAATTGAAGTACTTCCTATCTAGGATTTGAATTCGGGGCTTTTGTGACTTGAAATTTGGCGAGAATCACTTGGTCCTTTTATGTGCAAGTTTCACTTCCACTGTCTGCAAAAATTTAAATCGACATTTCAGCAACACATTCTATGTACTTTTCATATCGAAAATAAAGCAAACATGTAATAATAATAAGGAACACAAGATTTATAGTGGTTCGGCCAGGAAATTGAGCCTACATCCACTTTATATTCTTTCATTATTTACTTGCATCAGTTTTACAATTGCTTTCAATTACAAGAATCATACATTCATAATTCTTTTTACAATATTTCAACAAAATTTTCAAGTAAAGTATGGACGCAAATGGTTGTTGTTCCATGCCCTTGGAATTTGATCTCCATCAACAGTGGTGAGTTTGAATGTGCCGTCAAGAAGCTTCTGACCTATTACATACGGTCCTTCCCAATTTGGCCCAAACACACCTGTCGCTGTCATGATTCACTTCAGGACTAGGTCTCCAATCTCAAAGCTGCGTTGGCGAACTTTGGAATTAAAATGTCTGGCTATTCTTTGCTGATGAGCTGCAATTCTGAGATTAGCCTCATCTCTTTTTTCATCAAGGAAATCTAGCGCTTCAAGCTGTAGCCTTTCATTTTCTGCTTGGTTGAAATGGATCCTTCTGTGTGAAGGAACCTCTGTTTCTACCGGGATCATTGCTTCCGACCCATATGCTAATGAGAAAGGAGTGTGCCCAGTCGCAGTTTTGTGAGTGGTTCTGTATGCCCATAGTGCAAGTGGTAGCTTATCGACCCAACCACCTTTTGCTCTTTCAAGTTGCTTTTTGATGGTTGATTTGATGATCTTGTTTACCGCTTCCACTTGCCCGTTTGCCTGCGGATGAGCAACTGCTGAAAAGCTTTTCTGGATTTTGAATCGCCTGCAAAAATCTTGGAATTCCTCGCTTTCAAACTGAGTACCATTGTCTGTGATTATTTTCTGAGGCACTCCATACCTGCAAATGATATTCTTGGTCACGAAACTTATCATCTTTTTAGAGGTGATAGTAGCCAATGGTTCAGCTTCAGCCCATTTAGTAAAATAATCAACTGCAACAATGGCATATTTAATCCCTGATTTGGCAGTCGGTAGCGGCCCAATGAGATCCATTCCCCAAATTGCAAATGGCCATGGACTGACCATTTGTGTGAGTTCAGTTGAAGGTGCTCTAGGAATTTTGGCAAATCTTTGGCATTTGTCGCACTTTCTGGAATAACTTGCAGCATCATGATTAATTTCTGGCCAAAAATATCCGTATCGGAGAATTTTCTTTGCTAATGTTTGACCACCTGAATGATCACCACATTCTCCTCCATGTACCTCAGCTAGGATCGTTTTGGACTCTTCCCTGGATACACATCGAAGCAATGGCATTGAGAATCCCCGTCTGTATAATCGGCCATCCTGAATTACATAGCGAGAGGCTTTCCTCAGTAGCTTCCGTCTCTCTATCGAATTTTCTGGCAGAGAACCTCTGAGTAGGTAGTCCAGTATTGGAGTCATCCATGACTCTTGTTCTTGAGATACATTCATAATCCAGTCAATATCCATCTCGTCTATACTTGGTGCTGAAAGGACTTCTACGGGGACCAATCCCAATAGTTGAGCTTCACCAGAACTTGAATACTTTGCGAGGGAATCTGCCTTCATATTCTCTTCCCGAGGAATATGGCTTATTGAATAGTGATCGAGCTCACACAGAAGTTCCCAAGCCTTTGACAAGTAAGCGGGCAGGTTTCCCCCTTTCGTTTGAAATTCCTTCTTGACTTGGCATACAATAAGCTGAGAATCGCTAAAGATCTGTAATGCTCGTATGTTTAGTTCTTTAGCGATTTTCAGTCCTGCGATAAGAGCTTCATATTCGGCTTCATTGTTTGTTTAAGGAAATTCCAATCTTAGTGCGTAGCATAATGACCGACCTTCAGGAGTCTCAAGTACAACTCCGCCTCCAGAACAGTAATCATTTCTTGCACCATCGACATATAACTTCCATTGGATAGGGGAATTGTTGAACGTTTCTTCCTCACTATTACCCTTATCTATAAATTCTGCAATGAAATCAGCTAAAGCTTGTCCATTGATTGCTTTCCGGGGATGATAAGTGATGTCGTACTGACTGAGTTCAATATTCCACTTTAGAAGATGACCCGAAGTTTCAGGGCGAAACAGGACTTGCTTTAAAGGTTGATCAGTGAGGACTCTGATAGGATGAGCTTGAAAATATTGCCTCAATATCCTAGACGCAATTAGTAAGCAATAGGCGAGTTTTTCCAACTTAGAGTAATTCATCTCTGCCCCAGTGAGTCTTTTGCTGATATAGTAAACTGGATGTTGAATCCTTTTGTCTTCCCGTATCAGCGCTGCACTTAAAGCATGAGATGATACTGCCAAGTATATAAGAAGATCCTCGCCATCGCCAGGCCTAGAAAGTATTGGAGGTGTCTCCATATGGCGAATCAATTCATCAAAGGCTTTTTGGCATTCGGGAGTCCAAACGAAGTTCTTCTTTCCTTTCTTTAGGGCGTCAAAGAATGGGATGCATTTATCTGTGGCTTTGGAAATGAACCGACTCAAGGCGGCAACTTTTCCATTGAGACTTTGCAATTCCTTCTTTGTTCTACGAGCTTTGACTTCTTTCAAGGCAGTAATTTGAGCTGGACTAGCCTCAATGCCCCTAGCGGTGACGATAAACCCTAAGAATTTTCCGGACTCGACCCCAAACGTGCATTTCAGAGGGTTAAGCTTCATTCTGTATTTCCGGAGGACTGCGAACATTTCTGCCAAGTGTTCAATGTGATCCGCTGCTTTCTTAGACTTTACTAACATGTCGTCGACGTAGACTTCCATAGTTTTGCCCAATTGCGGTTTGAACATAGCATTAACAAGTCTTTGGTAGGTTGCCCCTGCATTCTTCAATCCGAAGGGCATAACTCTGTAGCAATAAAGACCAACATCGGTGATAAAGCTTGTGTCCTCCTGATCCGGTTCATGCATCATGATCTGGTTATATCCGGAGTAGGCATCCATGAAAGATAACAATTCATGTCCCGCTGTTCCATCTACCAGTTGATCGATCCTGGGTAAAGGAAAGCAATCTTTGGGGCAGGCCTTGTTCAGATCTGAAAAATCGATGCACACTCTCCATTTTCCATTAGCTTTCTTAACCAACACAGGATTTGAAACCCAATTCGGATATGTAGATTCTTTGATGAAGTTATTTTCCATGAGTCGATCAATTTCCTCTTTTAATGCTGCTGACCTTTCTGGACCTTGGGTTCTTCTTTTCTGTTTCACTGGTGTAAACTTTGGGTCGATATTCAGAGCGTGTACTGCAACTTCTGGAGATATTCCACACATATCAGCATGAGTCCAAGCGAAGACATCCAGATTTGCTTTAAGGAAAGATATCAAGATATTCTGAATTGATACATTAAGTTGTGAACGCACATTCAACACCTTATTTGGGTCCTTCGGGTCAACAGGTACCAGTACCGTCGTTTCAACCGGCACCACTCTATTCTCCCCTGCACTGGCTTTTCTGGGATCCATCTCTTTCCGTGCCCCGCTATGCTCGCCAGTGCAGGGTCCGCCCCGTAATTGCTACAAGGCTGGCTCTTTGATGCGAACCGGGGTGGCCGCATCCTTTCCCATTTCCCTTTTTCTTGACTCTCGCAACTCTGTCAAATAGCACTCTCGCGCAGCATTTTGATCCCCTTTTATAACTCCTACTCCATTGTCTGTAGGGAATTTAATAGTGAGGCACCACGGGGCTAGGATAGCTTTGAACGCAGCGAGCGTTGGACGGCCAAGGAAAGCATTATAAGCAGAAAATTCATCGACAATCACAAATGTTTGCTTGCGGACTACTTTCCTTTCTCCTTCCCCAAGTTCTACAAGCAGATCGATGGTTCCTATTGGTTGCTTTGGCTCCCCGGTGAAGCCAGCGATCTTCTGCGATGAGGCTTGTACATCGACCATAGGGATTTTCATTTGGTCGAATGTCTTTTTGAAGAGGATATTACATGATGCTCCGCAGTCAATGAGAACTCTTCTGACAATGGCCGGTCCGATACCAGCTGAGATGACCAAGGGATCTAGGGTAGGAGCTTCGACACCTGAGGAATCTCTGGCTCTGAAAATAATATCATCACTGAAAGTTTTCTGTTGTTTCAGGGGCGTAGTGTCTTCTAAAACAAAGACGTCTTCTTCGGCTGGAACATATTTCAAAGCCCTGGCATATCTCTCCATCTCTCCCCAGCTCTTGCCAGCTGGGTGAGGCCCTCCTGTAACGACATTGATGATGGGCCTTCCAGATTCATGCCTCGTAGCTTTCTCACCTATCCTAGGCTGATGAACAGGAGCCTGTTGCCCCTGACTTGACGATGCAGGATTGTTGCTATTCTTTTTCGCGAATTGCTGCAGCTTGTTTTCTCTTAGCAATTCTTCAATCAGATTTTTCAACTGGCGGCATTCATCGGTCTCATGACCGGGTTGATTATGGAAGCGGCAGAACTTCCCACTTTGTATAGCCTTTTTTCCGGTCCTCAAAGGGATAGGTTTAGGGAGGTCAACAGAATCTTTAATGGCAAGGTAGATATGCTCCGGCGCGTCTGATAAAGGAGTATACTCTGATGGTTTGAAGGATCGGGGCTTCTTCGGATTACTCTGTTTCTTCCCATTGTTATTTTCCCTTTTTTGCCCTACAGACTCATTCTTGCGTGGAGCAACAGTGTTATCCTCAGCTTTTTCCGACACTGCCTTCACCGGTACAGGACGGCTTTCCAGGCGTATGAATTCATCTGCCTTTTTGTAGAACTTTTCGAGGGAGGTTGGCTCCTTCATGTTTAACCATTTCCCAAATTCGCTCAACTTATCAATAGCCCTCATCAGATAAGTCAATATCATTCGCGGTTCAGCATTGTCCACCTCTGCCAGCGCTATATTAAAGCGGTTCAAGAAAGATCTGATAGATTCACCAGGATTCTATTCTATACTTGACAATGACATGATGTCTTTGGCCTTTGAAGCATATAGTCAAAACTGTTCCTTGAACTTTCGGGTCAAGTCTGAAAACTGATCAATAGATCGGACTGGCAACTTGGTAAACCACAGTAGAGCCACACCTTCAAGGTATACGGGGAAATATCGGCACTTTATCTCGTCTGAGGCCCTGGCACCTGTCATGTGCCAATCATATTTATACAAGAATTCATTCGGATCACTTGTCCCTTTGTAAGCTGGGATAGTTAGAGGGACAAACTTCCTTGGAAACTCCGCCTTTAAAATTTTCTCGGTAAATGGAGTTTTACTTGGGGCGAAACCCCATTCTTTCTCATCTTCAACCCTTTGCATACGTTCTCTCATGATTTGCCGGACCATTCCAGAAAGATACTCCTCATCATGTCGGGTTCCAGATCCACCAACCTCAGGAAGCGTTTGCTCAAAGGGACTGGCAGCCCTTTCTGGAGCATTCCTCTCATTAGCATCATGAATGTTGCCAGCATAATTCCTTCCATTACCAGCCGGTTGATTGTTTGCCCCGAGCAAATCATTCAACTTATTCAGAATTAGAGCATTTTGGGCACTCTGAGCTTCTAATTGTGCATTCTGGGCGTTTATCTGCTGGTTCAGTCTTAATATTACAGCATCCAACTCTGCTTTCGTAACCCCAGCAGACAGAGTGGGTTGATTAGGTACAGGGGAAGCGGAGGTTCCCTCTTGAATATTCCCAGATCTGACAGATCTACTCTTCCTTCCAGGAGCCATTATCTCGGATAGACTTCTGGTTTTCAGGGAAATTCTCTCTACAAACCTCTGTGAAGCAATGATGATAACTTGCCTGAGTTCAATTCTCAGTGAAAGCACCAAAAATGTTAACGCTAAAATTTGAACGCTAACACCCCGATGTATGAGTTGTAGTTGTGAAAGCACCACCCGATGACTCGGGAACAGATTACAAGCAGATAATAGTAGAAAAGCGGTAAACAACAACAATTTTATAGTGGTTCGGCTTTAGGGTATAGCCTACTTCCACTTCAAGTACTTTTATTAATAATCTCGTTACAAGCTGATACAATTCTTCCCAAATACAATACACTTTGAATTACAAGAGACTTAGAACAAGTAGCTTAAACTTCGATGAAGATGAGAGTTTTCGAATCCATGTTGGATGTATGTGATCTCTTCTTGAAGTTGTTTGTAGCGTTCTTAATGTCTTGAGAGCTTCAAGTGTTGGATTGGATTAGTTTGGAATGCAGCAGAGTAACGGTGTTTGAAGGAAATCAGCCAAAAGTCCCCTTCTAGTTGGAGCTAGGGTCGTATTTATAGGCAATTCTAGGCAGGAAACATTACCAAGTCCTAAGTCGTAACCGACCTAAGTTGGGTCGTGGACGACTTAAATTAAGTCGTGGGTCAGTTATCACTTAAATGCTGGGTCGAGACTTCTTCAAGGCATCCCTGCTGAACCCTAGATACATCACAAGTCCTAAGTCGCAAACGAGTCAACCGGTCCTCTCATAAGCGATGCGGCATTGAACCTTAACTTCGTAGTCTTAAGTCGTGTACGACTTATCATATGTCGTAGGTCGTGACCGACCTAAACTGATTCTCGGCTTGTGGCTTAACTGGGGTTAACGAGTCATGGTGCAGTATTGAATTTGCCTCTGTGGCCTTAGGTCGTGAACGACCTAGTGAAGGTCGTAAGTCGGTCACGACTTAGGCGTAATCGTCTTAACTCCTCGTCCCTCGAGTCGTTAAGTCATAGTTCCTTTAAGTTGTTGGACCGTTACTCCCTTGGGTCATTTAGGTTGTAATGACTTAAGTCGCAAACTTCCTTAAGTCGTGTCATCCTTAACTAGTAAGATTATGCCAACCTTAGGTCGTCAGGCCGTAATGTTCTTAGGTTGTGAAGGCCTTAAGTCGTAGACCTTATCTCGTAGACCCTTTAACCCGTGGAGGCCTTAAGTCGTAGACTCCTTAACTCGTAGATTCCTTAACCCGTGAAGGCCTTAAGTCGTAGACTCCTTAACTCGTAGATTCCTTAACCCGTGAAGGCCTTAAGTCGTAGACTCCTTAACTCGTAGATTCCTTAACCCGTGAAGGCCTTAAGTCGTAGACTCCATAACTCGTAGATTCCTTAACCCGTGAAGGCCTTAAGTCGTAAACCTTAACTCGTAGAGGAAACTGGGTTAACAAGTAATTTCAATTAAGCTCAGTATCAAAACCATTGTTAAAAATATGTTTACAAAGTGATTTTGTTCCAAATCATTTCAACAAAATTACTTCAAAATTGATTTCCAGATCACTTTAAGGAAATTACTTTATTTACAGAAATCCCACATATTTAGAAATCCTGTACTAGAAGTCTATTTTGTAAACGATGTCAAAATACTAGTTTTATATACAAATAATTTATCAAAACCAGTTTATTTCCTAATGCTGTATAAAACCAATCTTTGCGAATAGTTTATCAATATATTTCCCAACTTGTTTAAAATAAATCTTTGCAATTTATTTCTCAGATCACTTTGCAATTTTGATTTATACTAAAACACCCGTTAGTAAAAACCAATCCCAAAATATTCGATAATCTCACTAAAACTAGATTTTAAAATATAACACAGTTTCACCAAATCTAGTTTAAATAAATATCCTCATCAGGTGAATGCTCGTCATAATAAATCATAACCGTGACGACCCAGAATTTTCGCGTTCGAAAATCGACATCCATACTTCAACTCGTATTCGAATGTCGTAGATTCAAACGTTGAATCCGATTCGCCGGGGCTTATAACACATTAAGCACAACAACACAGCAGAAGAAAATGAATAATATCACTGATACACAATAGGTACAACAATTGATACAATATTCAAATACAATGAATATCAATACAAATCAGAGCCAAAAGATATACAATAGTGGAAGACAACCCCAGAAGATGGTCTAGACTTTGCAACCATCGATAGCGGAAAGATATCTCCAAAAGAATCCAACACCATCCTGCAACTCCATCTCCAAATTCGAAACTAGAAAGTGAGAATCGCCATCCATGCTGAAGTGAAGCAATTCGATCCAAATGTGATTGCCAATATCCGAAGATTGAATGCTATCAAATCTACACCTACTATTCTTATCTGAAAAACCCAACTCTAGACTGCACATGTGGTAAATTGTGGGCACCCAGAGTTTAGAAAGGGAACAATAAACTCCGGGTCAGTCATGGGACTGGTATGAGCAAACGAAAACAGATTTATCTTTTAAAACAAACAACAAAAGAATATAAAATTGAAATCCGCAATGCTTTTTGAAAAATGAAACTACCATAAGGCCTCTCGCCGCACACACCATGCAAACGCAGAATTGGAGGAGATTTCTCCTTATGATAGTCAAAAATGCTTAATACGCGAAACCTTTGATATTATTATTAGTGCATAGTGGAAAACATTTCGAAAGTATAATATTAATCTTAGCCAGCAGACAAAATTTCGTCGTATGCCTACTATAGCTATTATGTTCAATAGCAGGTTACCGCCACAATCCATGGCAGGTTATACAACTAAAACCGTACATGGCGCGTAATATTTCTTTGGATTTTCCAACAAATGGTCAGGCAAAGGAACTTCCTATTGCCACATGGGAACGCCTCTGGAGGGATGCCTCGAGAACCTACCTGGTTCTTTGCCAACAGAAGGCTGGTTTCCTCCCTGTCCGGGAGTAATACCTAAAGATATGCCATTCCCAGTCGTTTGTGACCTTTATACGAGGGCCCTCAACACCAACAACCACAAAGCAATGTATTTGCAGCAAACACATAGGTTAAATATCCGGGCTCCATACCTTGATACCACCCTTTTCCAGAAGGAATGGACATACCCTAGGGGCGCGACCCGCGCGACCTTGCCACATCATTCCTGTTTCGACCATTTCCAAGGAGTGAGATCCGACGAGGTCTCGTCCACAAAGCTACGCTTTTCACAAAAGCCATGCTTTGATCAACAAATGATCAGCAACACACAACAGCACTCAACATGCCACACAACCAAATTGGGAATGTATCACTAGTAACCATCAACTACATAACCTTTGAGCTCGTACGTCTCAGAGAAGGGTATTAAGCTAAGAGAATAAATCTCCGCCACCAAATAGAAATATATTCGATAGAAACCGGCTTTACATCTCTAAGTGTAATGTCAAACACACATCCATACAAGTCTGTTCCAGGTTCGAACAGAGCCGAAGGCACTTTCAAAGAAGCCCTCGCAATTCTGGATAATCCCTAGTCATGTCCGGAGTCCCCATCACAAAGGGTGATCAAATCTCTGTACCTGGGATCAGCAGATGCAGAGACATTCGACGAGCAATCCTTTCGCTTTCAAAAATACCCGGTTTACACCACCGGTCTTCAAATGCAATCCATATACGTCATTTCGTTATTCGGAATGGGTTATATGACACAAGGTCCTCTCCCGGCTAAACCGAATAATGAGCGCAATATTTAAAAAAACATACGGATGTGGGATCTCAGTTAAGTCACAACTTTAAAACCTAAAACAAATGGTTTAAATCAAATTGCCATTTCAATTCTTTAAACAAAAAGATTCATTTCATAAAGTTTACCAATCTTTCACAAAGATTCATTTACGGCTTTTCAAAACAATTTCCTTTTCAAATTGGATTAACTCATCCAATCATTAAATCAAGGACTCAATTTATAGCTTTCAAAACCATTTCCAAAGGTTCATAGCTTTCAAAAACAATTCTCATTTCAAATCTCTTTTATATAAATGATATACCATTTAAAATCCTCTTCAATTTCAAAACAAGGTTCAACCATCTTTCATAAAGATTCATTCATATATTTCAAAACAATTCAATTTCAAATTGAAATCTTTATGACATAAACTGGAAGTACTTTCGTCTCGGAAAAATCCGATTACATCTATACATGTTAAAGCCCTTCAAGTATAATACTTGGATTAAATTCAAATTCCCAAAACACTACTTTTAGAATGGTTTAAAATCCCATATAAACACTTTATAACCTTTTTAAACCATAATTTCCAAATATAGAATTAAATTTTGAATTTTGAATTTAAATTCAAATCAAACTATTTAAATTTCAAAACCTTATCAAGTCATCCAAAATAACTTTTATCTTTAAAACTTCTTTTCAAAAGTTTTTCATATTAATCCAATTCCATTTTCAAAACCGTTTGGATTTAAAACTCAATTTTAAAACTATTTCAAAAATCTATGACTTAACCAATTTCCTCGTGCAATCCATATTTATGTGTGTATAGTGCAGTCCAGGGGTTTTACACAATAGTGCAACAACATCAATCATCACAGATTCAATCATATCAATATCGATAAGCGGTATATTCCTATAACACTTACCTTTATTCACAGATTCACAGATGAACGTGTCACAGATAAAATGAATAAATAAATAAATTACACAAAGCTCAATTCACAGAACAGAATATTACAATCCAGAGATCACAATTAATTCAAGGCATTTCATACAATGCAAACATTCATAAGCAATCCAAGCATTCAATAATCATTTATAACAGGAATAGTTAATTGTTTAAATCCTAATAAATCCAGTTTAATCTCCAATTGAATAAATTACTTATGAATTAATTATCAAATCTTGATTAATTAATTACAAATCATTTGATATTAATGAAATTAATCAACCTTAATTATTTAGTTAATTACCTTTAATTAATAACATTAAATTAATTATCCTCTTATTAATTACTTTAATTAATAACCTTCGGTTACTAAGTGTTAACCCTATCTCGTTCACGAGTTAACAGGTCCATGAGTTAAGCAGCTCACGACTCAAAAGGCTTCACGACTTAAGGAAATGAATGGTCTACGGCTTAAAAGGATTGTGTGGCTTTGAACATGTTACGACTTAAAGAAACACACGACCTAAGGATTTGTACGACTTAAGGCCTCTACGGGATAGGAAGCCTTACGAGTTAAGCTTCCTACGACTCAAGGCATCTACGAGTTAAAGGATACACGAATTAGAAACCTCCTACGAGTTAATGCCTCTACGAGTTAAGGAGTACCCGAGTTAGGCTGCTTACGAGATAAGCGGCTCACGAGTTAAGAAGAGATAACGACTTAAGACCCTGATGACCTAAGGAGTCTATACGACTTAAGGGAGCTACGACATAACAGATTAAAGCTTGACCGAGTTAACAAGTGTTACGACTTAAAAAAGGTGTACGACCTAAAGACATTATCTCTTAACTCGTCTACGAGTTAGGACTCGCCTTCACAAAGCCTGAACTCAGCTTTAAGCCGAAGGCAGCTGGTTAAGTCAACCACGACCTACGACTTATGATGAGTCGTATACGACTTATACAAACAAGCCAGAAACTACAACCAGATAACTCGTAAACGACCTAGTACTTGAAGCGTGGGTTCGAAAAAGGCAGGAAGCTCTCTACAAACCAGAGACTCAGCTCAATGAGTCGGTCACGACTCATCCTAAGTCAGCAACGACTTACCTTAAGTCGGCAACGAGTTAGGACTTAGCAACTTTTTTCACCCAGAACTCTCTATAAATAGACATCCACCTCCAACTCTGGGGGGACTTTTGGCTCATTCTCTCCAAGCGCTGATACTCTGCTGCATTCCGAACCAATTCAACACTTGAAGCTCTCGAGACACTAAGAACGCTACAAACAACTTCAACAAGAGATCACGTACATCCAACATGGATTCGAAGACTCTCATCTCCTTCGAAGTTTAAAATACTTGTTCTAAGTTTCTTGTAATTCAAAGTGAATTGTACTTGGGAAGAATTGTATCAACTTGTAACGAGATCATCAATAAAAGTACTTAAAGTGGACGTAGGCTGTACCCATAAGCCGAACCACTATAAAATTGCTGTTGTTTACTGCTTTTCTGTTATTACTTGCTTGTAATTCTTTCCCGATCTATCGGGTGGTGCTTTCACAACTATACTTCACACACCGGGGTGTTAGCGTTCAAATTTAAGCGTTAACATTTTTGGTGCTTTCACTGAGAATTGAACTCAGGAACAAACTTCAACCATTGTTCAACAAAATACTAACAGAAATCATGGCTTCTGAAAGGAAACGGAAGTTGTTAAGGTTTGAAGGTACTTGCAGCAATGCCATTGCTCTTCCCACGCTAAGTGAAACAGCTTCAAGTATTGGAGTCACAAGGGCTGAATTAAATGCTGTGATATATGGAATATATCAACACATGGAAGTTCAAAGCAATAGGATACTGGATAAGATGAACGCATTGCAGGAAGAAGTCCATCGACTAGAAAGTGATATAAAAACCATTGCCAAAAAGGTCCAGGTTTCAGAAGAATGGAATGCTCCTCAACGAGCAACTGGCATTACTATTGGAACATTCCCCCAAACAGAGAATTCATGGCCACGACCAACTATCCACGAACGTTTGTCAAGGCGAACTTTTGAAAGAATAGTTTATGATTACCCATTGAGTCCTGGTAACGATGAAGAATACATACCGGAAATGATTGAACAGAAAGAGAAGAATGGGGGAAGAAGAAAACAGAAACTCTTGAAAAAAGCTCGACGCTTCATACCCTCCAACTTCACTCCCTTGACCGACACTCCGGAAAGTATCTTCTTGGCAACAAAGGATGTTGTTGTTTACCCCAAACCATCTCTGATGAGGAGAAGCGCGACAGACAATGGGAAATTCTGTCAATTTCACAATCAACCTGGCCATGAAACTAACCAATGTCGCCATCTAAGGAAGGAGATTGAAGAATTAATCAAGCAGAATGAACTGCAACAGTATGTGAAAAAAGATGAAATTAACTACTCCTCATCCTCTAAAGTGCAGCTGGTTCCCGCTCAACAATGTAGCTCAAGTAAGAGAACCGTGGCGCAGGGAGATGAAGGTCCTATCATCAGTGTCATCACAGCAAGCCCTCACCAGGCAGGGAAAAATTGGATGAGGCGGGAAGACGTGCTCACGCTCCAAGGAGACCTTCAAAGCGAAAGGAAGTTTCGATTCTGAAAGATGTCGCCATCCAGTCCTTTTATGCCAAGAGATTCACTTCCTAAAGCCTGGGGCAGCAATTGCTTCCATACCTTACTTGAACACTTCGTTTCAAATTTGTAAAAGAGTGCTGATCCAATGATTCTTGTATTAAAATCTGTAGTAAAAACAATGCCAATAAATAATAAAAACTATAAGTCTTGCTTTCCCTATTATTACAAGTCGTTTATTTTAATTCGATATGTGAAATATTCTGAGAATATCACTAAGATTATCGATCTAAATTTGCAGGCAATCAATACCAAGCTGATTCATTGCAATATCAAGCAACCCTTGGTAGCACTCAAAAGCAAGCCTTAAACAACAGAATTCCAGGGTCAAATCCTGAATAAGAAGTACTCTAAGCAAACAAATAAGATTTGGCTAGAGTATGTTTCTTCAGTTAAAACCACCCGCCAACAGAAGAAGATGTCAAAAGAGAACCAATTCCAAGAACCTGGAACAGCAACCATTTACATCCATATTTTGCATGAAAACTTTGCTGAAATATTGCAAAGAATTTACAAATCTATGATTCTCCTGTTAAGGGCAATTGCAAGGCAGGCGAATAACAAAAGCTATAAAGTGGATATAGGCCCAGTTTCGGCTAAACCGCTATAATTCTTGTGTTCCCTACTACCATAAACTGTTTTGTTTTATTTCGGCATATGAAATACATTAATCGTGTTACTAAAAAAAAAAATGATTTGATAATGCAGGCCATAAAAGCAAAGCTTACCAGTCAGAGACCAAGTGATCCGCGACATCATCCAGCAATCAAGCATTGAGCCATTCAAAATTCCAATATTCAAATCCTACAAAAGGAGAACTTCAGACGAAAGTAAGCAAGGTGGATAGAAGCAGATCATATATGGCTAACTACAAATGCTTGAACAAACAAACAGCAAGTTAAAGAACCTATATCTGCCACCACCAATTTGCTTAACTATAAAATATACTCCTTTGGGTAAGGGAGAGGCTTGGCAGCTGAAAATGGTGACACTTGCGAAGCAATGGGGATTATCAACATGAATCAACGGCAAAGAGACATGCGAGAGCAAGCGTCACCCAACAAAAAGAATATTTCAAGAAGCACAAGCCCTCTTTGAAGGCATAACTCCTCAGAGGATAAAAACCTCAAGCGGGCTTCATCGAAAAAAAAAGGCGTCTTTCTCGCTACAAAGTCGTGGAGTTATCGGTCGACACACTCCCGAGAACCCATCCAACCGAGAAAGGAAGACTCCAAACTTCCTGACAATAACCCTACTTAGGGGCACGCATTTCACCACACCCGGTCGACATACTCCCGTGAGATGAAATGTGAAAAGCCCTCTTCGGAGGCGAAATGCTTCTCTACGGAGACCGAATGCTTCTCCTCAAAGACCAAAGCCCTCTTCAGAGGCAAAATGCTTCTCTACGGAGACCAAATGCTTCTCCTCAGAGACTAAAGCCCTTTTCGGAGGCGAAATGCTTCTCTACGGAGACCGAATGCTTCTCCTCAGAGACCAAAGCCCTCTTCAGAGGCAAAATGCTTCTCTACGGAGACCGAATGCTTCTCCTCAGAGACCGAAGCCCTCTTCGGAGGCAAAATGCTTCTCTACGGGGACCAAATGCTTCTCCTCAGAGACCAAAGCCCTCTTCAGAGGCAAAATGCTTCTCTACGGAGACCGAATGCTTCTCCTCAGAGACCAAAGCCCTCTTCAGAGGCAAAATGCTCCTCTTCGGAGGCACAACTCTTCGGAGGACAAAGACCTCTAATGGGACATATGCCACAAAAAAGAAAGTTCTCTACTCAACAAAAAAGATTGGAGGAGTCATGACCCACCAACCATGAGAGAGTAACTTCCAGGCAATGTAAACCATCTCTGGGGCACATTTCACCAGGAGTTGAAGTGTTATGACCGCTCTTCGGAATTACACTTCACCAGAGTTGAAATGCAAACAAAATAAAGACCTCTTCGGGGGCACATTTCACCAGGAGTTGAAGTGTTATGACCGCTCTTCGGAATTACACTTCACCAGAGTTGAAATGGAAACAAAATAAAGACCTCTTCGGGGGCACATTTCACCAGGAGTTGAAGTGTTATGACCGCTCTTCGGAATTACACTTCACCAGAGTTGAAATGCAAACAAAATAAAGACCTTTCTGAAAGTCCACGTTTCACCGAGATTGAAATAAAACTTCCAAGTGTTGAAACGTGAAAAGGCTTTCCTCGAAGGCACAACTCTTTGGAGGTACACGTTTCACCAAGATTGAAATAAAACTTCCAAGTGTTGAAACGTGAGAAATCCCTCCTCAGAGGTACAACCCCCTCCCGGGGACACAATTAAGAAGAAAGACCTCTTCGGGGGCACATTTCACCAGGAGTTGAAGTGTTATGACCGCTCTTCGGAATTACACTTCACCAGAGTTGAAATGCAAACAAAATAAAGACCTCTTCGGGGGCACATTTCACCAGGAGTTGAAGTGTTATGACCGCTCTTCGGAATTACACTTCACCAGAGTTGAAATGCAAACAAAATAAAGACCTTTCTGAAAGTCCACGTTTCACCGAGATTGAAATAAAACTTCCAAGTGTTGAAACGTGAAAAGGCTTTCCTCGAAGGCACAACTCTTTGGAGGTACACGTTTCACCAAGATTGAAATAAAACTTCCAAGTGTTGAAACGTGAGAAATCCCTCCTCAGAGGTACAACCCCCTCCCGGGGACACAATTAAGAAGAAAGACCTCTTCGGAAACCTACGTTTCACCGAGATTGAAATAAAACTTCCAAGTGTTGAAACGTGAAAAGGATTTCTAAGGCATAACTCTTTGGAGGTACACGTTTCACCGAGATTGAAATAAAACTTCCAAGTGTTGAAACGTGAAAAATCCCTCCTCAGAGGTACAACTTTCTATATAAAAAAAAAATCCTTATCAGGGGCATACTTTAACTTCCGAAGAAAGAGTAATTTACCTATTCTGGGGAATAATCTTCCTCGAAAAAAAAAAGAAAAGAGAGGGAGTTAAAGTACCCTTCAGAGGTCCGCTTTACCGCATAAAAGAATTCACTTGGTAAAAAATGTACTTAAGCAAAAGAAAGAAGTGATTTCTTCAAAGGTCGAAGCGCAGAAACTTATACAAAGAGGGTTGTACTTTGCAAAAATTTTCTTTAAAGAATAAAATAATTATTCTTTAGCAAATATGAGTGCAAGTCCCCTCGAAGTATAGAATATTGCAGCAAACTTATGGAATGGGGGCAATATAGTATAATTACACACAATATGGTATAGCCAAACCGGCAAAAGGTAACGCTCAAGTAACATGCCATAAGCTTGCTGCAATATCGTGTAAATAAACTTGTGCAAAAAATAAATAGTAAATGCATTCTCAAATTCAAACAGAAGTTTGTACAAACAAGGAATCATTTTATTCAACTATAATGCAGATACAGGTTTCGAAATAAAAGCGGGGGCCGGTACCCGCACAACTCTCGGCCAGTTCATACAAAAGACAAAAGGCTAAAGTCTTCACTTCTTTTTACTGCCTTTGGACCCTTTACCCGACCGAATGACCAGCTTTTCAGGTCGACCAGTGGGTATAAGGGAGGAAGGAGAGGTAGGCGCAGCTGGCCCAACTTCTGGCTCCTCTTCAGTGGCAGTGATTATCTTCCCTCTCCTCTTTGATGCTCCTTGCTTCCTTCTCCTCTTTGAGGAAGACTCACTTCCTGGAGTGACAAGTTTAGATAGAGTTATATCGTCAGAAGGAGTCCGCTCCGGAGATATGTCACCTCCCTCAAGTCCCTCATCTTTTTGCTCTTGCGAAGCAATGGGATCATCCAGGCCATGGAGAGCCTCTATTTGTTCCTCCTGTGATCCAGGCTGCGAAGCAGAAGGAGGAGTCACCTGAAGAGATGGAGGAGGGATTACCGGAGAAGTAGAGATTTGAGCAGTGCTTGATACTTTTTCTACAGAAGAAAAGAGGTTAAAGTCAGTAAAAAGAGGAGATGAAGGTTCACCAATGAAGTCAGTAAAGAGAGGAGATGAAGGCTCGTCAAGGTTGAGAAAATAGCCAAGGAGCTCGTGAAACTCATGCGAAATAAATGAGTAACCCGCTTGAGCAGAATTGACAGTAGCGAGATTAACAGTGAAATTACCTGGAGAAGCTGGTTTCCTGTTATCGACTTCATAAGCTTGCGCATCAGCGCTCTCATCACCCTCGTCTCCACCTTGTATGCTTGTAATCTCAGTGGTAACTTTGGTGGGAGATGCAAGATGGGAACTGGAACCAATAATGTCGACTTCAGACGAAGAAGGTGGCTGGACTAGAGTAGTTGAAGTGGTTTTCCCCAGCCGGTCCCCTTCCGTCACTTCAGTTCTTAATTTGGCAAGTTGCTCCTTTCCCTTGGCAAGGGCAGCGCGAGCGTCATCATCAAAATAATGCCTTTCCAGGGCTGATTCGTCGTAACCGGCACCTTCAGCACCAAGCATCTCAAGAGCGGCCTCCCATACTTCAGCTAAAGTGATTTCATACTTAGGACCAAGAAAAGCGAGGCTTCCACACCCCAAGACGCTATGCAAGTAGAAGTCGAATAATGTTGAGCCGAAGCTGTTTTTGGTCGCCTCATGAGATTCTTCGGCTGCAATTTTGCCGGCGACAGCCTCATCGCGCTCCCTTTCAGTTTTGGCAAGCTGAAGCTTAAGCATTTGTATCTCCGCCTCCTGGGAGTTGTTTTTCTTTCGAAGCTCAGCAATATCAGAGACATAGCCGTCACTGATTCTTTTTTGTGCTTCTAGCCTGTCTTCGGCATCCCTTTGGCTAGCGTGAGCGTCTCTCACTTGTTTCAGAAGCACTTCTTCTTTTTGAGAGTAGGAAGTAGAGGAAGCAGCAAGTTCATGTTTCAATTCCTCGACTTTTGCTTCAAGCTCCTCATTGTAAGAAGCAATGTTCCTCATCTCGGTGTCGTGTTGCTCAACGACCTTTTGCCATTCGGCCTTATCGTTTTCCATAGTAAGCATGGCCTCTATGTTGGCACGGTTAACTCTTTGAAGCTCATCGACAAGCTTCTGCCAGTTTGACATCCTCTCGATATCGAGCTTGACTGCATCAAGATTGCGCAACATAGCAGACTTGTCGATGGGGACCAAGTCTAGGTCGAATCTCACCCCCTTAAGGCACCATTGAGGAAATCGGCTCTGCAGAATGGCTGGACCCGGTCCAACTTGAAATTTGGGCCTGTTAATTATCGTTTGAATATCTGATTTCCCAAGAGCGGGAGAGTCAGAAGGAATGTCGAGTGGGGCAGGAATAGTAACTTTCTCAGGAGTAGTAGAGGCCTGCTTTTCACTGTGACGGGCTCGTTTGCTTAAGTCTTCACTCATGTGACCTTTTCCTCGATCGTCATGAGTTTTTCTCTTGTGGGAGTCATCGCCTTTTTGCCAAGAATCATGGCGCTCTTCTCTCTCCCTTCTTTCGCGACGTTCTTCTTCAGTCCTCCTTTCATGAGCCTTTCGGGCAGCCCTTTCTTCGTCAGATTCTCTGTAGGAGGGAAAGTAACGCCTATAATCGTATTGACCACGCCCCCCGTAGCGTTGGAAATCCTGATAATATGATCCGCCGCGTGTCATTGAAGGATCTGAAATAAGAAAAGATAAGCTTTAGAAATCTTTAAAGTATGAGAAGATAAGTGCTTAAATGTGCTGGAAAATCCTTAGTTGTGTGTGAAGTGCAAACTACTCGCGTTGGACTAACGAACCACTCCTCAGTTGGGGGGAAGTAATAGGTCCCACTGTCGGTGACAATTCTTGGGATAAAGGAGTTGGAGTCTGTTGGAGGGCAGATGTCGCTTCAATCATCGGGGGTACAGTTTTACCACAGGCAGGGTCATCTTTAAAGAGCTCTTGGGAAGTGACGATTATGTCACTTAAATCCCCAAAAACGTCATCACCGTCATGCCCAACCTGATTCCCTCCATCAGCTCCTTTGTCAGCACTCTTCCTGGTTTGGGAAAGGGGCTCCTCTTCTTCTTCAATTATGGGAGCAAGTGCGGGCTTTTCGGAGGGTCCCGTATCGTCTCTTGGAGTAGAGCACTTTACTAGTAAGGTTTCTGCAGAAATTTCTCCTCGCATGTGTTCTTTAGTGGAGATCGGAAGATCGGGAGTTTTCACCGAAGAATCAGGAACCTCCGTTGGAGCTTCACGAGGCCGAGTAAAGCGAGAGGGATGGAGGAGTCCGTATTGATGTAAAAATTCATCGTTTAGCAGAAACTTTATGCTCCTCTCTTCTACCGGCACGGCATTTAATCTTTCAAAAATTTGCTTAAGACTTGGGTCCCTGGCAGGGGGTGGAAGTGCTAAAACAGGAAAAGAATGAAATTAGCAATTGAGAGTTCAGATCTCGAGAAAGTTTCAAAACGGAAAAAGTAAAGACAGGAAATCATACTTCCCACTCTCCAGATGGCATAAAACCCTGGAGGGCAGCGAACAAAGAAAAACTGATTCAAAAATCCGTGAGCGCTTTCGGAGAGATCAGTAATAAGTTTACGGTTTCGAGCGCTTCTTATAACCACGATGGAGGGATGGTCTTTAGTTTTCGTGAATGAGCAAAAATAGCAGATCTCCCCGAAGCTTGGTAATCGATCCAAACTCTCCTAAATAGAACACATAACCCCATCAGAATGGCGTAGCCATTGGGGTGTAATTGGAATGGAGAGATAGACAACCGAAGCAGGAACTGTTGGAGAAAGTCATTAAAGGGAGGAATAGCGCCGTTCAAGCACATTTGGCGATTAACAGCAACAAAGCCAAGAGGGGGCCTATCCGCGGTGTCATTTGGCCCCGGAAATAAGATGTCAGCATCATCAATGCCAAACTGGACGCGCAGTTGGTTAAACACCCGCTGATTCAAAGTTGTGGATGTTCTCTCCGGAGGGTTGTCTATAGGGATGGCTACTGGGAAGACATCTTCAGCCTGGCCCATCGGCTCTTCTTGATGAGAGGTCATTCTACACAAGCAACTGGATGTTCAAATGCGAAGGTGCACGTTTCCTAAAAAGTGTGAAGTGTCGTGCAAAGCTAATAAAAAAAATAATAATAATAACAAGTAAAGATAACTGGAATTAAACTGGTTGACGATTGATTGACTACGGTAATTTCGGAACTTGTTATTTAAAGCTCAAGCATAATATTAATGAGGGCTGGTCAGTTTCAATTGACTAATCCAGTGCTGCTTTAATATTCCACTTGAAATCGATAGCACTTCGTTCACACGATTTATTTAAGTTAATCATCTATCATTAACTAATCTGTCGTTCGATGTGGGCAATCAATGACAGTATATTCGTCCCAGTTTTCTGTGAATGTTATATTAACAGGTTATTAGCTTACAAGTTAAAGCAATCTGTAAAAGATTCAAGCAGCAGTTCAAGGTTCAAGTGGAGTTTAAAAAATACATGTGCTAAGTCGTAACCGACTCAAGAGTTAAGTCGTAACCGACTCAAGAGTTAAGTCGTTCCTGTCTTAAGTCGTCAACACATCAAGCTGATTATGCTCTAAATCCTAAGTCGTAACTCAAGGAACAGAAGAAAGGCTCTGATTCAAAGCAACTGGAAATCCCTTAAGTCTTAACTCGGCTACGGCTCATGAAAATTGCTAGGTCGCATGGAAAATCTCTGAGTTGTATATGGGACGATTCCTCACTCTATTCGAATCAAGTTTTTCAACCAACCTGCCTTCCCTTCTAACTTTCAACCTGTTCACCCACGGCCACCTCAACAACAATAGCCTTAACCTATCACACTACAAGTCGCCTCAAATCGCGAATCACCTTATGTCAAGCCAAACGAGTTTAAGTTCGTCAATGACCGATTTGATAAAGCTCGTAGGATTTGAAAGGACAAGCCAAAAACGAGGGACTGAACATGTAAGGTAACAATGGCTAACGGTCGAAGAGGGAACAAGATCACTTACGATTGTATGATGCTAGAAGGAATCGGACGAAGTTTGGATCGAAATCGCCTTGGAGAGCTCAGAGATGCGTTAATGGCAGAAAACAGTTTAAAAGTTAAGTGATGAGAAGAAGGAAAGAGGAAGGACGACTCAGGCTTTTATATCTGGAAATGTTGGAATTTGAATCGGCATGCCCGGGTTATGATAAGTCGAAGCACACGACTTACGACCTAAGCGTGTGCTTCGAGGGGCAAATGTTAACCCTATCTCGTTCATGAGTTAACAGGTCCATGAATGTAACGCTTCGGATTTTCGTTCTTCGATAATCCGACATCGACACTCACTTTATCGACTGCCGAGAAATCGAAGGCCGAAAACTCGGAATGTTATGGGTTTTAAAAAAAGAATTTAAGAAAAAGAAAGAGATAGAAGAAGAGAGAAGATAGAAAATAGAGAGGAAAGAAGATAGACGATTTTTAGAAAACAGAGAATTTTGGAAAATAGAAGATAGAAGCATTTTAAAAATAGAACGGACAGAAAGGAAACAAAAAAGAACAACATCAGAATCTCACAATTCGCAGCGGAACAACATATAATAATAAATGAATAATCTTTAAACAAAGAACTATGTCATTTATTACATTTCATTTCATTACATCACATCATATCATCAGAGTGTACAACAACATACAACATCAACAAACAGTGCAGCGGAAAAAGAAATACTATATACTAGTAATACGCCATGCCATCCAGCTTGCCTCCAGCAACTCCAGAATATCCAGAATATCCTGATAAACCTAACTCTTGACTGCCCGTGTGGAAATTGGTGGGCACCCAGAGTTTAGGAAGGAAAACAATAAACTCCAAGTCAGTCATGTGACTGGTGTGAGAACTCAAAACAGTTTATTTACTTTTAAAATCAAAATAGAATAATATTTTTAAATTCAATTCGCAATGCTTTTAAAAATGAGACTACCATAAGACCTCCTGCCACACACACAATGCAAACGCAGACTTGGAGAAGATTTCTTCTTATGATAGTCAAACATGCTTGATACGCATTTAAAAAGAGCATTTGATATTATTACTAGTGCATAGTGTAGAACAAATCCTTTCGAAAGTAGAATATAAATCTTAGCCAGCATAGGTACCATTATATTATGCCTACTAATAGCTACCATATTAAATGGCAGGTTCTACAACTAATACCGTACAAGTCACGTATTGTTTCTTTGGATTTCCAACAAATGGTCAGGCCAAGGAACTTCCCATTGCCACATGAGAATGCCTCTGGAAAGACACCCCCGAGAACCAAACCGGAACTCTGCCAACACAAGGCCGGGTTACCCCTTAACTGGGTAACTACTGACACGAGCACGCCATTCCCCGGTCCTTTAGGACCTTTTCAACCGAGCGCTCGATATCCAACATCACACCATAATAAATAGAGTGTTTTCAACATGAGTAAGTATCTGGGCTCCATACCATGATACCACCCCTTTCCAGAAGGAAATGCACATACCCTAAGGGGAGCTACAGCAACCCCTAATAACCTTGCCGCATCTTTCCTGTTTTGACCATTTCCGGGATGTGAGGCTCGACGAAGTCACGTCCACAAAAACATACTTTATACAAAAGCCATGCTTTGGGTCAACAAATGATCAACACAATGATCACTAAGATAGACGATCAAATAAATGATCCTATCACAATAATCAACACAATGATCATTTCAGCATCACTCAGCATGTCACATTACCAAAATGGGATATATCGCTGATAACTTCAACTATATAACCTTTGAGCACATACGTCTCAAAGAAGGGTGTTAAGCAAAGAATAAATTCTCCGCCACCAACAGAAATATATTTGAAAGAAATCGGCTTTATATCTCAAATTGTAATGTCAGACATACAATCCATACAAGTCTGTTCCGGGATCGAACAGAACCGAAGGCACTTACAAAGAAGTCCTTGCAATCCGGATATTCACAATCCTGATCGGATTCACCATCACATATGGAGTTTCTATACCGGCGCGACTCGGTGCAGAAACAATCGATAGGTCATCCTATCGCTCTTGCAAATATCCGGTCTTCAACACCGATCTTCAAATGTAATTCACAACGACGTATCACATATTCGGAATGGGTTATACGACCCTATGGTCCTTTCCCGGTTAACCCGAATAGTGAGCGCTTATTCAAAAATAAGTGTGCATTCAAATTCAATCAATTCACATCAAATACCCATTCAAAGGGAAATACTGATAGTCGGTTATTGAACTATCACTGGATATGCACACATCACCAGATTCCAAATAATTTTCCAAATTATTTATTTTCCAAAATATCTTTACTAGATATATAATTTCAATACGTCAAAAATAAATCAATATTTATTTTTAACCAATTTCACTTTTCACATATAAATTCCATAATGAATTTATATTTCAAAATATTCGTGCATATACGATTTCAATAATTCATTTCAATTTATCTTCAAAAAGATAAATTCAATATATTCACTTTATATTGGAAAACAATTCCATACTTATTAAAAATAAGTAATTCACAAATCTTTTTATTTTCAACACTTAGAAAATATTCAATATACTTAAATCGAATTAAGTATATATTTCATTCTTTAAGGAAATCATTTACTTAAACGTATTTATTTGGGCCAAAACGAATGTTGCGTAAAATATCGTTACGACAACCCAAAATCACTAGTATAGGGATTCAGAATTAAAATAGATATATAAATCCCAATACTATACAAAAACATTTCCATTCGGAAATCATTTACTATAACAATAGTGTTATAGTCCACCATTTCCTTTTATTCCTCGAAAACGTCTATTTCAACAATAAATGTTGAAATCTATGGTTTCGAATCTCAACATCTTTTAAAACATCGTTAGATCGTTTTAATTCTGTTTAAAACACCAAATCTAAAACAATTTCTTTAACGTGTTATTCACTATTCAAAAACGTGAATAAACTTCGTTAACAAATTTCATCCTTTTATTCATTTTAATTCAAAGGATTATTCACTATTCAAAAATGTGAATATAACTCCATTAATAGGTTATAACAATTAACTTGTCAAAATAAGTCATTTGCGAATTTATAAAACAACGTTTATAAATTCCTTTTCTATTTATTTATAAAAACTTCCTTTTTTATACATTCCTTTATTAACATATTTGATTTCATATCTCAATTATAAACTAAAAATTCATATTATAAGTCAATTGCTTATAAAACGATTATTTTACAAAATCGTTCTTTCTTAAAGACTTTTCAATTTATAAACCTTATAACTTATAAGATTTATTTATTTAATAAATCTATTCTTCAAATAATTTCACCAAATTTATAAATCTTACTATTTATAAATTTCGTTTATAACTTCACAGTTTATAATTCTATAAATTTCATTCTATTATGAAATTCATTTTCACTACATTCAAACACTTATAAAAACTCGTTTTATAATGTCTATATTTCAATTTATAAATATCCATTTATAAATCTCTTAATATAAATCAGTTTATATTATTATTCTAAAACGTCTTAAATTTCCTTTATAATCTCATCATTTCGATTTATAAAATAATCAAATTTTATAAATCCTATATTTAAACTTTTATCATATATTCAAAAATCCAATTTAAATTATTTTATAAAATCATTAGTTCATATTTCTCAAAAATCGACTTTTAATCGTATTTCTAAAAATCAGCTTTTTAACTATATTTCACAAAAACCATAATTTTTATAACTTTAAAAATTATAACATTTATTTATTTATAATGGATCAATTCCAAAAATATAGTATATTTTCAAAATCACTTTTAAAATCATTTTAAAATCCCAAAATCTGGGTCCAATGATGCTACACACCAAATAGTCAATCACGACTAACAACGATATCATATATCGATATGATAATCCATCAAATATCAAAATATCTGAAATTAAATAAATACTGTTGAGGAATCCAGTTGGATCCCTCCAACCTGTTTCTTGCATCCAAAAACATTAGCACAATACCAATTTCGCTCCAGTACGAAATTATCGCGGTACATGTTCTTATTAAATATTATCCGCTTACTAACGGCGTAATAGGGTCTCATCCGCTAAACAAAAAAATGCGGGAAATCAACAACTGCAATATATACATATGCCAATATATATATATTGATATTATATATAATACCAATTTCACTGTTTATGAAATATTCGCGGTATATGTTTATATTAAATAACATCCGCTTACTAACGGCGCATAATGTCTATTTTAACAATCAATAATTTACAGTCATCATTCAAACATGCATTCAAATATTTGAAATCTAACTATTTAAAATAAAATCGAAACTGATTCGATTGAGTGAGAAGTTCTCACCTTGGTTTTAATTTCCGTTTTAGCTTTTATTTCGAATAAAATTAAACGCGCGTTTAATTTTACCCGAAATTCTCACTAACTCCAAACGACTCCAAACCAACTCCATCGCGTAGTGCTCGTCCATACGATTCCAACGCAACTAGGTTTGCATTTTTTCGACCTCGTATGAAAAAGATATCAATTTTACAAGTTACACGAGTTTTTATATAAAGATTTCAACTTAAATTAAACTTTATAAAACTACTACCCCTCATCACCCTTGGATCCTTCATCATCTCATCTACACCGTACCCCCCCTTCTTCCTAACACACGCAAGAAGCCCCAGGTTGTAGCATCATAGCCGAACCCATTTAGATAAATTAGGGTTTAATTTTTCACCCAAATTCAATCGCCTTTGCATCGATCAAGCTCCTTCATTCCATGCGCCTATCTCCCCCACACCCACGGCCAAAGCAACCTGTAGCTCGGCCCTAAGATGCGCCTCGAATGGCGTGCCAAAACTGTAGAGAACGGCCACACATCACTCCCCCTCCGTTGCACCAAAATCCATCATCACCGTATGGAATTAAAGCTCTCTCCATGCTCTTCAATCTTCGTGTTGAACACTTCGCGTGAATGTGAATGGATTTGGAGAGATTGATGAATGAAAGTTGCGAATTTCTGGCCCTCCATTCAAAAGTGGCGGCTGTAGTTATGGGCTAGGGTTTTGTTTTTTTTTTTTTTTTTATTTGTGTGTGTGGTGTATTTATAGAAAACCAAGCGTAAACACTATTCATCCCGGGAATTCCGAACTCCGATTTAGACGCCGTAACCAGCGTACCTAGGGTTTATCCCGCATTCCGGACACAATGGAACAAGTTTCGGAAGCTAATTCGGAAGTATGTGTGAGTTATGGCTGTAAACGCTCAATTTAAATTAAACCGATTTAAACCGATTTCTAGGCGTTTTAATTTGTACCGGACAAACGGTAAATCCAATTGACTTGAAATTTGAAACCTTACAATAATATCACATTACGGATCCGATGAAACTGGTTTCGTCGAATTCCGAGACTTTTTGAAAAATGGCTATTTTGACTCGCCAAATTTAAATTAAAAAATAATTCGATGCGTTTCGAGCTGCCACGCTCAAACGATAACTCCGATTGACACGAAAATTGAAATCCGGTAATAACTAACTATTACGGATCCAATGGAACTGGTTTCGTTCAATTCTGAGACTGTCCAAAAATTGGCTATTTTACAGTCGATTATTAAATATTAAAATATTCAATTTTCACAAATTAACTTTTAATTCGATTTTAAAAGTTCTAAAATATTTCTATAACTCCAGTATGATTAAATAAAATTTTCCAAATTATTTTCAATCATTTTTAACTCAATTTTTAATTATTTCCATAATTTAACGTATTAAATTATCGATTAAATTATCCAATTAAATCCAATAATTCAAATAAAAATTTATTTGACTTATAAATTCACTTATAAATATTTAAAATTAATTAAATATTCATATTTTAATTTAATAAAATTCTGGGTCGTTACAATCTTTCCCCCTTAAAAGAATTTCGTCCTCGAAATTACAAGTAAGAAGATTACAGAATTTATTAACTTTCCAAAATTTATAATTAAACTTCTTTCAAATCTTTACTAAGTTTTCAAATCGTACTTAGTTATCTTTCAAAAACAAACTATACTGTTTAATTTTCAATTCCAAAATCAAAGTTAAAGTTTTCAAAATTTTCCAAATTTTCTCAAATTTTTTCTAACGCCTTAAATTTTCGGAAAAATTCGCCATAGTCTCCTTTGCGCGGCTCGATCCGAAAAAAAAATGACAATATATATATCACAAATATACATCTCATCAAGTAATGAGGCATCCCGAAGGGAAAAAAAGTGTAAAAGTACGATATTTAATCCGAGATATGTACCTTATATTTTATTAGCAAGCATATACGGCTAATATAGCGCTAAAGCGAACTCCAAATGCGAAGCAACGCGATCCGCACCTACTAAATACTCAACAAACAACATGAGAACATGCACATATGCAAATAATCTCAATATACAACATATAGTAACATATCAACTATATATATCACATAGCAAATGCAACAATAGCAATATATATTCAACCATCAACCAACTAACATCCATAACCAATAATATCCATTCATATTCTTATTAATATACGATGAATTGGTTTTCACTCTAAATCATATTTGATTTATTAACATTGGATTTACTTACTAACATTCATTCTCAATTTTAATTAGTTTGCATTCACTAATTAAATCCAATTCACTCTTCAATTCTATTCAAATTTATTTACTTTCAATTTGAATTCAATTACATAGCTTTCAATTTCATTAATACTTAATGAATTATATACAATCAATCAACAATCATATAACAACCAAAGTATATTAATTATAACCAAATTCCTTTGCTTATTTGATTTAACACCATCACTTTGAATTGGTTTAATTAAATTGATATTCATTCATTTTTTTATTCAACTTCTAATAACATTAGATTTTAAATGAATTAACACTTTCATTCATTATTCCATATCAATTAAATTTACATTCAATTGATTAACATTCAATCCATTCATTCAATTCAATTACAAAGTTGAATTTCATTTACGTAACTTAAGTTCCCATTTATCACTTAGCTTTATTAATTTAGTTTGATATCAAAATCAATTCCATTCAACAACACTTAAGTTATATTCCATTTATACATCCTTTATTTATAACTCATATTTTATATAGTTTCACTTCTTATATATATAAGTTTATTTCACAATTGTAAACACTTTAATTATAATTCTATTCTTATAATTCTTTTACTTATACAATTATTCTTTTACTTAGATTATTCAAACAACCTAACAATCAACTTACATACAATTTAATAATTCTGAAAAATTATTCCTTTATATATCAAATATAATCAAGGTAAAATTATTTTATTTACCCAATTTAAAACAATATTATGTCGAATTGTTCTATTCAAGTGTTTAGAAACCCCTTCGGCATAGTCTTGCGGACCACGCTGACGAAAGTTCATATGCCACTCAATAAACCAATCATCACAATATAAAACAATTTTATATACACTAACAAATACGCTCTCATAGCTATTATTACACTCAAACTCATTCTAGAGTACTACTGACTCCATCTCTAATGAATTATACCCAACAGAACCATGGTTGTCGCTTAACCATAAGCTCTGATACCAAATGTAACGCTTCGGATTTTCGTTCTTCGATAATCCGACATCGACACTCACTTTATCGACTGCCGAGAAATCGAAGGCCGAAAACTCGGAATGTTATGGGTTTTAAAAAAAGAATTTAAGAAAAAGAAAGAGATAGAAGAAGAGAGAAGATAGAAAATAGAGAGGAAAGAAGATAGACGATTTTTAGAAAACAGAGAATTTTGGAAAATAGAAGATAGAAGCATTTTAAAAATAGAACGGACAGAAAGGAAACAAAAAAGAACAACATCAGAATCTCACAATTCGCAGCGGAACAACATATAATAATAAATGAATAATCTTTAAACAGAGAACTATGTCAGTTATTACATTTCATTTCATTACATCACATCATATCATCAGAGTGTACAACAACATACAACATCAACAAATAGTGCAGCGGAAAAAGAAATACTATATACTAGTAATACGCCATGCCATCCAGCTTGCCTCCAGCAACTCCAGAATATCCAGAATATCCTGATAAACCTAACTCTTGACTGCCCGTGTGGAAATTGGTGGGCACCCAGAGTTTAGGAAGGAAAACAATAAACTCCAAGTCAGTCATGTGACTGGTGTGAGAACTCAAAACAGTTTATTTACTTTTAAAATCAAAATAGAATAATATTTTTAAATTCAATTCGCAATGCTTTTAAAAATGAGACTACCATAAGACCTCCTGCCACACACACAATGCAAACGCAGACTTGGAGAAGATTTCTTCTTATGATAGTCAAACATGCTTGATACGCATTTAAAAAGAGCATTTGATATTATTACTAGTGCATAGTGTAGAACAAATCCTTTCGAAAGTAGAATATAAATCTTAGCCAGCATAGGTACCATTATATAATGCCTACTAATAGCTACCATATTAAATGGCAGGTTCTATAACTAATACCGTACAAGTCACGTATTGTTTCTTTGGATTTCCAACAAATGGTCAGGCCAAGGAACTTCCCATTGCCACATGAGAATGCCTCTGGAAAGACACCCCCGAGAACCAAACCGGAACTCTGCCAACACAAGGCCGGGTTACCCCTTAACTGGGTAACTACTGACACGAGCACGCCATTCCCCGGTCCTTTAGGACCTTTTCAACCGAGCGCTCGATATCCAACATCACACCATAATAAATAGAGTGTTTTCAACATGAGTAAGTATCTGGGCTCCATACCATGATACCACCCCTTTCCAGAAGGAAATGCACATACCCTAAGGGGAGCTACAGCAACCCCTAATAACCTTGCCGCATCTTTCCTGTTTTGACCATTTCCGGGATGTGAGGCTCGACGAAGTCACGTCCACAAAAACATACTTTATACAAAAGCCATGCTTTGGGTCAACAAATGATCAACACAATGATCACTAAGATAGACGATCAAATAAATGATCCTATCACAATAATCAACACAATGATCATTTCAGCATCACTCAGCATGTCACATTACCAAAATGGGATATATCGCTGATAACTTCAACTATATAACCTTTGAGCACATACGTCTCAAAGAAGGGTGTTAAGCAAAGAATAAATTCTCCGCCACCAACAGAAATATATTTGAAAGAAATCGGCTTTATATCTCAAATTGTAATGTCAGACATACAATCCATACAAGTCTGTTCCGGGATCGAACAGAACCGAAGGCACTTACAAAGAAGTCCTTGCAATCCGGATATTCACAATCCTGATCGGATTCACCATCACATATGGAGTTTCTATACCGGCGCGACTCGGTGCAGAAACAATCGATAGGTCATCCTATCGCTCTTGCAAATATCCGGTCTTCAACACCGATCTTCAAATGCAATTCACAACGACGTATCACATATTCGGAATGGGTTATACGACCCTATGGTCCTTTCCCGGTTAACCCGAATAGTGAGCGCTTATTCAAAAATAAGTGTGCATTCAAATTCAATCAATTCACATCAAATACCCATTCAAAGGGAAATACTGATAGTCGGTTATTGAACTATCACTGGATATGCACACATCACCAGATTCCAAATAATTTTCCAAATTATTTATTTTCCAAAATATCTTTACTAGATATATAATTTCAATACGTCAAAAATAAATCAATATTTATTTTTAACCAATTTCACTTTTCACATATAAATTCCATAATGAATTTATATTTCAAAATATTCGTGCATATACGATTTCAATAATTCATTTCAATTTATCTTCAAAAAGATAAATTCAATATATTCACTTTATATTGGAAAACAATTCCATACTTATTAAAAATAAGTAATTCACAAATCTTTTTATTTTCAACACTTAGAAAATATTCAATATACTTAAATCGAATTAAGTATATATTTCATTCTTTAAGGAAATCATTTACTTAAACGTATTTATTTGGGCCAAAACGAATGTTGCGTAAAACATCGTTACGACAACCCAAAATCACTAGTATAGGGATTCGGAATTAAAATAGATATATAAATCCCAATACTATACAAAAACATTTCCATTCGGAAATCATTTACTACAACAATAGTGTTATAGTCCACCATTTCCTTTTATTCCTCGAAAACGTCTATTTCAACAATAAATGTTGAAATCTATGGTTTCGAATCTCAACATCTTTTAAAACATCGTTAGATCGTTTTAATTCTGTTTAAAACACCAAATCTAAAACAATTTCTTTAACGTGTTATTCACTATTCAAAAACGTGAATAAACTTCGTTAACAAATTTCATCCTTTTATTCATTTTAATTCAAAGGATTATTCACTATTCAAAAATGTGAATATAACTCCATTAATAGGTTATAACAATTAACTTGTCAAAATAAGTCATTTGCGAATTTATAAAACAACGTTTATAAATTCCTTTTCTATTTATTTATAAAAACTTCCTTTTTTATACATTCCTTTATTAACATATTTGATTTCATATCTCAATTATAAACTAAAAATTCATATTATAAGTCAATTGCTTATAAAACAATTATTTTACAAAATCGTTCTTTCTTAAAGACTTTTCAATTTATAAACCTTATAACTTATAAGATTTATTTATTTAATAAATCTATTCTTCAAATAATTTCACCAAATTTATAAATCTTACTATTTATAAATTTCGTTTATAACTTCACAGTTTATAATTCTATAAATTTCATTCTATTATGAAATTCATTTTCACTACATTCAAACACTTATAAAAACTCGTTTTATAATGTCTATATTTCAATTTATAAATATCCATTTATAAATCTCTTAATATAAATCAGTTTATATTATTATTCTAAAACGTCTTAAATTTCCTTTATAATCTCATCATTTCGATTTATAAAATAATCAAATTTTATAAATCCTATATTTAAACTTTTATCATATATTCAAAAATCCAATTTAAATTATTTTATAAAATCATTAGTTCATATTTCTCAAAAATCGACTTTTAATCGTATTTCTAAAAATCAGCTTTTTAACTATATTTCACAAAAACCATAATTTTTATAACTTTAAAAATTATAACGTTTATTTATTTATAATGGATCAATTCCAAAAATATAGTATATTTTCAAAATCACTTTTAAAATCATTTTAAAATCCCAAAATCTGGGTCCAATGATGCTACACACCAAATAGTCAATCACGACTAACAACGATATCATATATCGATATGATAATCCATCAAATATCAAAATATCTGAAATTAAATAAATACTGTTGAGGAATCCAGTTGGATCCCTCCAACCTGTTTCCTGCATCCAAAAACATTAGCACAATACCAATTTCGCTCCAGTACGAAATTATCGCGGTACATGTTCTTATTAAATATTATCCGCTTACTAACGGCGTAATAGGGTCTCATCCGCTAAACAAAAAAATGCGGGAAATCAACAACTGCAATATATACATATGCCAATATATATATATTGATATTATATATAATACCAATTTCACTGTTTATGAAATATTCGCGGTATATGTTTATATTAAATAACATCCGCTTACTAACGGCGCATAATGTCTATTTTAACAATCAATAATTTACAGTCATCATTCAAACATGCATTCAAATATTTTAAATCTAACTATTTAAAATAAAATCGAAACTGATTCGATTGAGTGAGAAGTTCTCACCTTGGTTTTAATTTCCGTTTTAGCTTTTATTTCGAATAAAATTAAACGCGCGTTTAATTTTACCCGAAATTCTCACTAACTCCAAACGACTCCAAACCAACTCCATCGCGTAGTGCTCGTCCATACGATTCCAACGCAACTGGGTTTGTATTTTTTCGACCTCGTATGAAAAAGATATCAATTTTACAAGTTACACAAGTTTTTATATAAAGATTTCAACTTAAATTAAACTTTATAAAACTACTACCCCTCATCACCCTTGGATCCTTCATCATCTCATCTACACCGTACCCCCCCTTCTTCCTAACACACGCAAGAAGCCCCAGGTTGTAGCATCATAGCCGAACCCATTTAGATAAATTAGGGTTTAATTTTTCACCCAAATTCAATCGCCTTTGCATCGATCAAGCTCCTTCATTCCATGCGCCTATCTCCCCCACACCCACGGCCAAAGCAACCTGTAGCTCGGCCCTAAGATGCGCCTCGAATGGCGTGCCAAAACTGTAGAGAACGGCCACACATCACTCCCCCTCCGTTGCACCAAAATCCATCATCACCGTATGGAATTAAAGCTCTCTCCATGCTCTTCAATCTTCGTGTTGAACACTTCGCGTGAATGTGAATGGATTTGGAGAGATTGATGAATGAAAGTTGCGAATTTCTGGCCCTCCATTCAAAAGTGGCGGCTGTAGTTATGGGCTAGGGTTTTGTTTTTTTTTTTTTATTTGTGTGTGTGGTGTATTTATAGAAAACCAAGCGTAAACACTATTCATCCCGGGAATTCCGAACTCCGATTTAGACGCCGTAACCAGCGTACCTAGGGTTTATCCCGCATTCCGGACACAATGGAACAAGTTTCGGAAGCTAATTCGGAAGTATGTGTGAGTTATGGCTGTAAACGCTCAATTTAAATTAAACCGATTTAAACCGATTTCTAGGCGTTTTAATTTGTACCGGACAAACGGTAAATCCAATTGACTTGAAATTTGAAACCTTACAATAATATCACATTACGGATCCGATGAAACTGGTTTCGTCGAATTCCGAGACTTTTTGAAAAATGGCTATTTTGACTCGCCAAATTTAAATTAAAAAATAATTCGATGCGTTTCGAGCTGCCACGCTCAAACGATAACTCCGATTGACACGAAAATTGAAATCCGGTAATAACTAACTATTACGGATCCAATGGAACTGGTTTCGTTCAATTCTGAGACTGTCCAAAAATTGGCTATTTTACAGTCGATTATTAAATATTAAAATATTCAATTTTCACAAATTAACTTTTAATTCGATTTTAAAAGTTCTAAAATATTTCTATAACTCCAGTATGATTAAATAAAATTTTCCAAATTATTTTCAATCATTTTTAACTCAATTTTTAATTATTTCCATAATTTAACGTATTAAATTATCGATTAAATTATCCAATTAAATCCAATAATTCAAATAAAAATTTATTTGACTTATAAATTCACTTATAAATATTTAAAATTAATTAAATATTCATATTTTAATTTAATAAAATTCTGGGTCGTTACACATGAGTTAAGCAGCTCACGACTCAAAAGGCTTCACGACTTAAGGAAATGAATGGTCTACGGCTTAAAAGGATTGTGTGGCTTTGAACATGTTACGACTTAAAGAAACACACGACCTAAGGATTTGTACGACTTAAGGCCTCTACGGGATAGGAAGCCTTACGAGTTAAGCTTCCTACGACTCAAGGCATCTACGAGTTAAAGGATACACGAATTAGAAACCTCCTACGAGTTAAAGCCTCTACGAGTTAAGGAGTACCCGAGTTAGGCTGCTTACGAGATAAGCGGCTCACGAGTTAAGAAGAGATAACGACTTAAGACCCTGATGACCTAAGGAGTCTATATGACTTAAGGGAGCTACGACATAACAGATTAAAGCTTGACCGAGTTAACAAGTGTTACGACTTAAAAAAGGTGTACGACCTAAAGACATTATCTCTTAACTCGTCTACGAGTTAGGACTCGCCTTCACAAAGCCTGAACTCAGCTTTAAGCCGAAGGCAGCTGGTTAAGTCAACCACGACCTACGACTTATGATGAGTCGTATACGACTTATACAAACAAGCCAGAAACTACAACCAGATAACTCGTAAACGACCTAGTACTTGAAGCGTGGGTTCGAAAAAGGCAGGAAGCTCTCTACAAACCAGAGACTCAGCTCAATGAGTCGGTCACGACTCATCCTAAGTCAGCAACGACTTACCTTAAGTCGGCAACGAGTTAGGACTTAGCAACTTTTTTCACCCAGAACTCTCTATAAATAGACATCCACCTCCAACTCTGGGGGGACTTTTGGCTCATTCTCTCCAAGCGCTGATACTCTGCTGCATTCCGAACCAATTCAACACTTGAAGCTCTCGAGACACTAAGAACGCTACAAACAACTTCAACAAGAGATCACGTACATCCAACATGGATTCGAAGACTCTCATCTCCTTCGAAGTTTAAAATACTTGTTCTAAGTTTCTTGTAATTCAAAGTGAATTGTACTTGGGAAGAATTGTATCAACTTGTAACGAGATCATCAATAAAAGTACTTAAAGTGGACGTAGGCTGTACCCATAAGCCGAACCACTATAAAATTGCTGTTGTTTACTGCTTTTCCGTTATTACTTGCTTGTAATTCTTTCCCGATCTATCGGGTGGTGCTTTCACAACTATACTTCACACACCGGGGTGTTAGCGTTCAAATTTAAGCGTTAACACTAAGTAATTATCCTTTAATTACTCAATTATCCTTTAATTAATTATTCTTAATTATTTATCTTAATTAATGAACCATTAATTAGAATAAATCACCCTGATTAATTATCCCTTAATTAATCATGTTAATTAATTTAACCTTTAAGTTAATCACAAAATTAATTAATCCTTAATTAATTACCATTAAAATGATTATCTTCAATTAATAGCCTTTAATTATTAAGTAATTGTCCTTTAATTACTTAATTATCCTTTAATTAATTATTCTTAATTAATTATTGCTTAATCACTTGATAAATCAACCTCTAATCATTAATTAATTATCCTTAATTACTTCCATTAATTTAAAAGATAAACCATTTATCTTTATTATTGAATCCTTATTTAATAACCTTTGGAAATAAATCATCATCAATACATTAATTAACTTAAAATCTTTAAGTTAGATTAAGGATTATAAAACATTTTATTTTCTCAATTATTCACTTAATTACAAAAATTATATTTATAAACTTTAAAACAAAAGTTATATAGATTAAAACACTTTTAACTTAGTAAATTTGAAATAATTTATTTTGAAAACAATTTGAGATTAAATTAAATAATCACCTAATATTTAATTATTCAAATCAAGATAATTTAATTTCAAAACACATTTGCATTTATAGTCTCTATATTTTAAAATTTTGTTTTAAAATCTTATTAAATATTTTTATGAAAACTTGCTTATTTTCATTTAGCTTTGAAAACTTTGATTTACAATTTGTTTTCAAACTTGAACATCTTCCTTTTTCCTTTGAATTTTTAAAACCCGGTAATTTATTAACAAATCGAGCCAAACACCTGATTTTCCTGGGCACAACTTCGAGCCACCCCTTCTTTTATTTTCCGCGAGCCCACACTTAAATCTACTCGAGCCAAATTCAATTCTTCCCGAGACAAACACGAGGCCACCATTTCTTCTTCTTCCCAAAGAAAATCACTGATACTCCTGACACACGTACACGTGCATAGGCGAATTAATCGCCTTTGACCATCGATGCCAACGCCGACATATCGACCACAACCCTCACTCTTGATTCCGACTACCAAACCCTCGAACAAAATCAAAAATTGAATTTGAGAAAATCGATCACAACCTGGAACCAAACTTCCCAACAAAAAAGGCTCGCCGACGATGATCTCGGTCATCTGAGATCATGCCATTACTGTCAGAACTGCGCCACGTCTCGATGCCTTGATTCCTTCCCTCGCGATCTATCCCGATCACCCCACGATCCCAAAAATCATCATCGACCGAACTGACTATCAAAACCCTAAACTCTCGTCGATACGCCGCCTTTTCCATTAATAAATATAGTTACTATTTTTCCAGTGATCCCTGAACCTCCGGCCACCTTCAGCTTTGGCCTCGACGAACACTTCGTCGTGAATTGTCGGAAATTGACCAAAATTGCAACTCTGATCAACTCACCAATTCTCACAACCCATACTCTTAAAAATCTAAATTTTCTGACCAAAATTCATCATTTACCATTTCAAAACAGCTTATCTAATCAAAACTCGAAAATAAATCATTTGAATTTCTGACAAATATTGTTCATCACTGTGATATCTGAATTTCAAAATATTTTCAAAATATTTCTTCTTAGAACCATTTTTAAAATTTAAATTACAACATTATATACAACTTTCATTTATACATTATAATCGAATTTTTGTTATACGAAGAGATATGAATTTTTTTCTTGAATTGGGTTTTTAAAACTGCAATTTTGAGAACAAAGAGGTGCCTGTACACACAGTCACCTATATACACACATATAGGCATGTTTACATCCATGCAAACACATTCAACAAACAACATTCAATACTAATCACATGAAAAACCAAAGTGTAAATGGGTTTAAGAGTTTGCTCACTTGGTTTGAAGCAGAGAACAGAGAACAAGTCTCTGTTTTGAGTTTGCCCAGGCATTGCTCTGATTTTTTGATTTGTTTGATCTGGAAGCTTGTATTTGCTTTGATGTTGAACTTGGACTTTGATATACTGTTTCAGCTTGATTGCTTCAGATTTCTAAACTTTGATGTTGATTTAAGTTTTTTCTTTTCCAGGCTTTATATGATTGTTTGCTTTTATCACAGATTTGATTTTCTTGCTTGAATGTTTCTAGGTTTTTAATCTTTCCATATTTGAATATTACTTTACATTTGTTCTTTAACTTTTTTTTGATTCTGAAATGATTTGATCTGGTTGCTTGTTTTCAACTTTAAAGCTCCCAAGTTTGAAGCTCATCATTTTTTTTCTTTTAAAAGCTTGAGAATTGAAAGTAATCAGGTTTTCATTCTCTTTGATTTTTAAATTTTCATTTGTTTATAGAAATGAAATGAGAGAGAGTTTGAACTGAAATGATAATCAGGAAATTTTTTCTTCTTTCTTTTTATTCATATTATTTAGGTTTTAAATTTTAAAGAAAAATAGAGTATGACACTTGTTAAATTCATACTATCTTTAAATTACACTTGTCCAACTCATATTACTTTACTTACACTTAATATAAGCAATATTTTGTTTAAAATCTTTATTCAATTTAATTTATGATTTATAATTTAAACCTTACTTAATCTTAATTTATGAATTTACAACCCAATTTTACATATGTATGTTTTCTTATTTATTTCCAAAAGATAAAACTTTTTATTAATTCTTGTTTTGATCTTATATATACATTTTTTTCAATTACTGATACTTATATAATTCTTTTTAAAATAAGAAATTTTTCGAAACTTAATTTCTATATTAATTTCAAAATAAACCCTATTTGTTGGCAATATATTTCTATTTAAATTTCAAATCAAAAATATTCACTTTCAGTACACTTATTAAATTTCAAAATCAATTCAAATTATAATCCATTTATATAATTTAATAAACATTCATCTTATTAATTTGGAAAATTCGAATACAATATATATTTTATCCCCAATATTCTATATTAATTACCAAATATTACAAATTTAAATTCCAAAGGTTAACTTAATTATCAAATTATTTTTAGCTAAAATCCAGGAATGTTACAATAACAAATAACGATATTGCTCACCTGCAATCGACACCCAAGGAAGGAACATTTCCAAACCCTACGATCGAGGCTCAAGTATCAGCTCTGAGCGATATCAAAAGCAATAATATCTAAATGGATAATAAAAGAAGTAACGGTCCATTTTAAAACGGTAAAATCATCAAAACTATTTCCAACCGTGGAAATACAAAAAATCATACTTTCATTTCTTTCAAATTGGGAATTTTCAATAGTAAAAATACCTTTAATATACCTCTAGTTTGATTTCCATAAATCACTATTTCATTAATTCTAATATAGTTTAAAGTCATTTTCAAAACCTTTCAAGTTATAGAAGTCATAAAAATTCTTTTTGAAGAGTTTAAATATAAAATTCCTTTCCAATTTAACTTCTAAATAATTTAAAAACCTTTCTTCCATATAAATTCTTTTTAAAGGAATTTTAAAGCCAAATCTCTTTTTCCTTAAAATATTAAAATAAAATTCCTTTAAAACACCATACCAGCTTTAATTTTTTTTAAATGGTACTTAGATACAACATGTTACTGGGACAACATGTCACAAATCACTTGTCAACATATGTTCGAATCACACTACGCAAGTTTCAAACCTGTAACCTCTCGCACCAAGGTCGAATCACTTAACCACTAGGACAACGCAGCTTAGCACTAGCTTTAAATATTCATAACCTATTTTCCTTTTTCATATAAATAATTCAAATTACTCATTTTAATTTATTTTTCTATCATCCAAAACAATCAATATCAACATATATAGCATACCGTTTAACCATATATCACTTAGTTCAAACAATCATTGACCACTCAATCATTAATCATCTACTAATAGTAATCAAGACTATCAAGCCATCATCAACCAAGATATAGTTCCTATTCAATTCCACAAAGTGTATTCTATAATTTTCCCAATAAGCTAAGTATCCTAAATTTTTATAAAATAATGCAAGGGGGATGATTTTCTCTGCTATAACTAGGCTAAACAATTATCTATGCAAAATAATATTATTGTAATATCACTATCCAAAGCATAGCAAATCCTAGCTTCAAAAGATTGTAAATTAATTGGAAGCAGAGAACTTTAACTTACCGTAATTAAATAAAAAATCAAATTATACCCATTGGTTGAATTATGCTCAACCAAAAAGGATGCCACTAATGCCAGAGTTCGCTTCATCCATCTCCTGAATAATCACACCACATTATTACTTCCTACTTCCCTAAACATCGACGACTAGCCCTCATCGTGCGTCATGAACTCCTCCTTCATCATCATCGAATGCTAAAATACCCAAATGTCACATAATTGCAGGGGGATTTTCACTTCAAGGGCTTATTTGTGCAGGGTAATAAGTTATAAGAACACTACTTCTAAAAAATTAGTTTTAAGGACATTTTACAGGAAAAAGATAAAATAATTTATCAGTTATACAGAAATAATGATAAAAGGATTTATCATTTTCCTATATAACTTAAAAAGAAAAATGAATATATCATTATGCTGTAAATTGTCCTTAAAACTAATTATTCAGAAGTGCCGTCCTTAAAACTTATTACCCTGCAAATAGAACCCTTCAATCTAATTTCCACTAATTGCAGACCGTCGTAGCCAATGGCCTATGGCTCTATCCTTCATCACGATGTCAAGCTTACGTACGCCGAGACCAATGTTGTCCCCTCTGGCTTGTGCCCTTGTGCCTCCTCTCTCGTGCACGATTTTCTTTTTTGTTTTTTCCGAATTACGTTAGGGCATAGGAAGCGATTTGGGCAAATAGGTTTTATTAGATTTTACTTAAGGCTGAAGTATTGGAAAGAATGAAGGGTGTGGTCCAATGAAAAAGAAGGGAAAAATTATTTTTCTTTTAGTTATAAATCAAATACAGTCAACCATCATTTAATCGAACCGTTTATAAATCAACATTTAATACCCATTTAAAAACCTACTAGAGGCGTTTTATCCAAATTTTATTTCACTTCTATAAGGATTTTTCATTTATTAAAATACCACCGTTCAATTTCAATAGTGATAAAAGTACTGTTTTTTTAAAACAACTGTAGAATCTTACAAATATTATTATTTTGCCAAAATAATTTTTTTAAAACAACTTTTCGATTTCTAGAACACAATTCAAATTTCAAATTTTAATTTTAGTCAAATATTTTATTTTTCGTGGCAAATAAAATCCAAAATTTAATATTATTGAATCAAATTCAATAAAATATACATCTTAATAAATTTATTTTATTTGACTCTAAAATGGGATATTACATGTGGACTTGCATGGATTTGAATGATTCGTTACGCTGGAGCTTATAGGGATAGTCCAGTTTCTAAGGCGCATGGATTAGCGAGAATTCGAGCATTGATGGGACTGCGATGTTGAGTTGTCGTTGATCATGCAAGGTGGTCATATGAGTTATCATATATCCAACAACATATGAGTTGAGAGATTCTATATCTATTTGATGATTTTTATGTTTGCTATGGTTTTCAAACGATGTATGTATTATCGAGTTGGATACCTCGACACCCTAGACTATACACAAAGTAGTAGTACAACCATATGGTTGTTTAGCATATATTGTATTTATGTGCTAACTATTTGGTGTAGGGACGGTTCGGGCATGATTATCCATATCATATGTTCCTATTTACAATATTTATAGCTTATATCTACTCTAAGATTACAGATCGCACATACCAGATTTTGTCTGATTCAAGGTGGTTTGTATTACTTCTTATATTTTTGAGTAATCTTAAATGAGTAGATTGAGAGACAAACATAAGACAACACATGGAGTTATGTCGACGACGAGCAAGAGGATGACACTTTCTTATATATCTATTATTGGAGCTGCTATCACTTATTTTAACGTGTAGTTCTATGGAGCTATTTGACACTACTATCGTATACAGACAATTTTCTAGACTTTATTCGATGTATCGGTATGTATAAATTATGTTACTCTGTTTTTCATAATCTGATGAACTTATGTTGCATTTTGATATAATGTTATTTCTGGTTCATTTGATTATGCTGCTTTCTCGCTTGTTTTATATCTATGTTGATTAATATATTATTTTGTCTATTCGATGTGAGATATATGGTAGGCTCTTCATCAATTGTATTACATTTTCTCTTGACAGTTTCTCTCCATCGACCGGGCACCACAATAGCATGTTGTTATGCTATTAGATATTTGGTTTGTTTGGGTATCAGAGATAAAGGGGAGTCGTCACAGAATATAAGGGAACCCCTGATTTAGTTTCAACTATAAATCCTAAAACGTAGGGTCAAATCCACATAGCCCAATCCTACTCAAATTAACTTCATATCTTGGGTTTTGTATCTGTCTTGAGATATAAAAAGTCACAAATCACATGATATGACATATGTCATCGCATTTAACACCAAGAGAGCACCGGTACGCTAACTGCACAAGTCTACACCTACACGTGTAATTTTTTTAAGGCAAGGCTGGTTAGAAAATGTTGTATGCATCCCAAGACTAAAGTCCCAATGCATGAGCATAATTACCTAAAAAATCAGTCCAAAAGGACCTTAACCTAGTTATTGGGGGCGCTCCCATATAGGAGGGTTCGTTCAACTAACTGTATTTGCTAAAGGAACATTAGTCTGGTAAATTCACATAATTCACCACGTAAGAGCATATACTCAACAACCATTAAGGTGCACCTCACTCAAAGCTAGTCGCACAGTATGTTTAACCCACCTCAAACCGACCAATATTGGAATTTCTAATAAACTGGGATAAAACTAGCATCCAATGGTACTCCCCTTTATCATATGCTCTGTACTCATTCTTGCAAAGTCTATCTAATTCCATGGATGCTCCAAGCCTACTTGATATTGGACAAGTTATGCCCAGCCCTCTAAACATCTTCAAGTCTATAATGGTTGGCTCGTTAAAATCCTCAATAACTATGCTTTGTAACCATCTCTCCTTTGATTATCTATTAACCCAACCATTACCCACCAAAAATGATGCTAAACTAACAATAGACCTACAATTTAACCATTAATAAAAGACTCATCAACCAACCATAATCCTTCATTCAACATCGACCATCAAAGTAGTAGTTTCTTCAATTACCAAATCAACAACCCACAATCAGTAACTATTCTAGCAGCTAACCAAAGCATACCATGTTAACCCCATGTCAACACCAACTACATGAGCTTGATTGCTCTATAAATAGCTCTCTCCTCTATTAGGAAAGAACAAAATTTCGAGAAATTGAGCAGTAGAACAAAGCCTATAAAGTAATCGTAAAATTTAAAGTTACAAAGCAATAAAACATCAATCCATAGTGGACGTAGATACCTCAAGGATTTAAGCAATCAAAATCCCTAGTTTGTTTTACCGTTTATTTTCCATTTTCAATGCTTTCGACATTATTGATAAAACTTCGATTACACAATGCAATCAGAGATCCTTGCAAATCACTCGTTATTTGAGGTTGACAAAGAAAATCGCCAAGTACGGGCATGAAACAAACTTTGTCAAAGGAGGCGGGGAAATGCAGCAGTCGAGAATTTGCTTTTAATGGTTGTTTATTTCATTACATTTTTAGTTTTGTTATTTTAATAGTAAATAAAGGTTGTTGGTATCATTTGGCCTATAACCACTTATTTATTTCAGTAAATAGTGCTTTGTACTTTTATTTATCACGGTTAACCGATAAGCTCTAACAATATTTATCTTGGACAAAAAAGTTTAAGGATGTGTTAGATTTGGCCTGAAATGCATGTGCATGTTTAAATTAACCATAAAACTATGTGGCATCTCTTAAAACTCTGAATAGTTTTCAAGTCGTTAAAGTAGCTAAAAAAAGTTGCTACACACAAAACTTTAGTGTTGTCCAATCACTTTTCACTTACCCTTCTTCGTTAGGTATATCCAAGTGTATTTTATAAACCAACTCTAAAAGATCTAGAAATTATGCCAGGAATTTAGCCCGAATCCATCTTGGCTGCTGAGTAATACATGTATCCTGAATTCAAACTTTAGGTTCCAATATGCACCATCTGATTTTATTAAATTTCGGGTCCCGTAGCAGCTTTTGTATTTAATATTGCAATTATATATTTCCTAAAGAACATTTGAACCATTTCTTTAGTTGACAAGTGCTTTGATATACTTTACATGTGTTCTTTTGAACGAGTTTACCTTCATGAAACTTTTGCCAAACCCATTCCAATTCCAACAGCTCGGACTCGGATCCTGGGGATCGTCGGAATACTTCGTATCAATAAATAAGATATTCAGTATATCGGTATTGATTAGATCCGAAATCTATTATCGAATTGCTCATTCAATGAGTAATCACAATATTATGCTTAAAGAGGGATCGAATCCCCACGCTATTTAGCACGAGATTTTGAGTCTCGCATGTCTACCATTTCACCATCAAGACATCATGAAAGTGTATCGTGCAATATTGCTCCTGAACAAAGCCATCAAAAATGTGTCGGTGCTAAAGTTTGCAGCAAGGAATGTGATGGTTATGCAGATGATTGGCTTCACAACCCGTATGGGTCATCATCCAACAACCCCCCTTTCTTAATACTCACTTTTGGATTCCCGCCATTTCCACCCTAATTTTCCTGAACCTTTCATCCTAGCAATTTCTCATCCACACTTCAAGCCGAATCCTCAATCGGATGCAAAAAGATAAATGGAAGATGCCAGTACTCGTTGGAGAATAAGCTGTCGAAAACCCTAATCCAATCTAAGGTCTTAAACCAAGACAAAGGTTTTTGGAAACTATTATAGTTACTGGGTGAAGGCCAAGGCAAGGATTCTTCTGCCGATTCAGCTGAATTGCTTGGACCATCTCTAATTTCCTGTGAGCGAGTTCTGTATTTTACTACGGTTTTCATGTTGACTTTGATGATTTGTTTTTTTAACACTGTATTACCGGCGATGTTGCCTGAAGGAGCATTCAGTCTTGTGACAAAATCATTTGATGCTAGAAAGGTTAGTTTTCTAATTTGCAAATTCAAACATGTAGATTGAAGTTTGGAGTTAATTGATAACGATTCATATGACGTACCACACATTGTTAGAGTAAATTTAGGGAACTGAATTACGAATATCCTTATATTTGTCTGTACTAGCTTAAGTGCAAAATTGCTGTTTTTGTAGAAAGTAAGAAAGGCGACTATGGATATAACTTTAGTCACGTAGCTGCTTGGAAGCAACTGACTTTGCCACATAACTACATGAGATACACAAATTGGAAACGGTTTAATCATAAATATCACGTTTTTAAACAGTCAAATTTATTCTCATTATGTTAGAGTCTGTGTGTGTATAAACATAATCAAAATCGGTAATATTTCCCTGGATACACATTCAATTGAGGACAGTGTTGTTGAATTCAAGTATGTGATGAAAATAAGTTTTATTCCATCTAATGTAGAAACTACTGCAAAATACAGCAGGTTTGTATGATTTGTGAATACTAGCATATTTGTATTACTTGATGATGTACAAAAATGGGAATCAAATTTATTCAAACATATTTAAGTGTAGGCAAGAATTCTAGAGAAATAAGCAAATTGCACACGTTTGTAAATGTTAAAACGATGAAGTTTATGAGTATGAGTGAAATGTAAAAAATCATGAAGGTGGATGGTGTTCAACATTAATTGACACTTCCTTTACAAAAAGGAAGAACACGCCGTTGCCGGGGATCGAACCCGGGTCACCCGCGTGACAGGCGGGAATACTCACCACTATACTACAACGACAATGATGTTATCCAAATTGAAATGTATATAACTAACCTAAATTCTTAATTATATACCATTATCTTTTTCAATTTCTTCAAAAAGAGTAACTTTGTATTTTAGTTATAACTTATTCAATTCTTGAAAGATACTTTAACCATGTTTGATGGTCCCATGATCTTCACCAATTAACTATAATTTTTTTGCATATAGTAGATGTTATGCTGTAAAAATTAGTTTTACTTCAATTAACATAGAAAGTCATACCAAGGTACGATAAAATGATATGATATGTGTGCTAGGATGCTTGTATAAATTGTAATGGATAAAACATAAGACTAACGAGATGATAAATACATTTATTCAAACATAGCCATATGCATTCTAGATAAGAGAACAACATATTGATAAGGAAATAACTTGAATATCATAGTTTATAAATGTTATAATAAGCCATTTTATATATACAAATGAAAACAACAAAGGCATAAAGGTAAATGGAGATGACTAGACATTAAATTCCAAATTTTAAAATAGTTTCAATTTTTATGTGAACATATTTCTTATAGTGGAAATTAGGCACAAGGGCCTCTTTAGTAAGTGCAATTAGTTTCTAGGACACACAACCGAGATAATTACTTTTGAGGACAAAATGAAAAATAATTAGTTTATACAGCCTAAAAACCTATGAAATTATGTCCTTGAAAGTTATTGTACTACTGACTTTGTACTTAAAAGTAATTATTCTGCTAACTTTGGTCTTGAAATTAATTTATATGGATGTGTGTCCTAGAAACTAATTGGATTGTAAAGTTTGTCCTTCTAGGGAAATGCCCCTTTCTTATATTCCTTAAATCTATAAAACATTTATCAGTTTGAGGGACAATGTAGTTGTTGCAATGTGTATATATGTTCTTTCACTATTTGATTATTGATATAAGCATAAGCATTTAACAACAATGTCGTCATATCATAGTGATAAGTATTTCCATCTATCATGCAAACAATCCGATTTTGATTTTCTGGGGAAGTGAACATATTTATACGTTTGTCAAAGTTCTTTAATTATAAAATATTCCATGATGAGTAACAAATGCATGTGCACTTAATGTTTGTATGAATAACTATGTATAGTATAATAATTATTTCAATTTTAGTTTGACTAACAATGAAGTCGTATTATAGTGGTGAGTATTTTCATTTCTCATACGGGTAACTTCGGTTAGATCCTTGGGATGTGTAACAACCCTGAATTTTGTGATTTAGTTTAATTTTTTATTTTATTTGAAATTTTGATTTAAGAATTTTATTTTATTTATTAAAATGAATAAGTTATGTTATTAAATTTTTATTTATATGTGAATTATAGTTTCAAACATGTATAAATTGAATATTTTACTGGAAAGTGAATTTCTGTTCAAACTAGTCAACTTTGACTTTTAAACTTCAAATAAAAATTATTTAAAATCTTAAATTTTATATTTTATTATGAAAATAGATGAAATAACTTGAACACTGCTTTTCGTTTCGTTGGAAACGGACTTAAACCGTGAAAGTTGTGTATATTTCAATATTGAGTGCAATTTGTTTATTCTGCAATTTTGTTATTTTAAATTGTATAAATATTATATTTTCTTTGTCATATTTTATTTTAATATGTATTAATATGTTATTTTATGTATATTTCTGTCTTTTAATATTTTTAAAGCGAGGTAGAATTTTTCTAGAGTTAGTAGTATTTTTCTTGTAATTTCCCTGCCCTGTTTTCAATTTTTAAACATTTTCTTTAGTTCTTTTTCTATTTTTCTCCAATTTAATTATTTATTTTATTTTGAAAATGATAAATAAATTATTTTATTTCAAATTTTCACTTCATAATATTTTTAAAATGAAGTGGATATTTTTCCAAGACTAGTGGTGATTTATTTGTAATTTCTGGACACTGTTTTGTATTTTTAAGTAATTTCTTTCATTCTTTTTATATTTTCTTTAAAATTAAATTTTTATTTTCTTATATTTTCATTTGGTTTCGGTTTTTACAAGTATTTGCTGATTCGCTTTTTTTTTATTTGATCTTTAGAAAATGGAAATGCATTTCATTTCTAGACGTTTCATTGTCCAAAAACGTTTCAAATGCCATAACCATCTCATTTATTCATTTTGGCTGCCCATTTTCAGTTTCTAGCCGTGAATTTCATCCTATTTCTCACTCAAGAAACCATTCTTTCATTTTATTCATGGCTTCAAACATTTTGGGCAATGTTTTCCTCTTATTTTCTTCCTTTTCTTCCTATTTTCTTATGTATTTTTGCCTTGTTCCCTCCACTCTTTTGCTCAGCCTCCACTCCATAGCCATGGCCACCACCTCCTACACCTCTTCCCTATCATCATCACCACCTACTCCTCAGATCTGAAACATGGCGGAACCCACAATGATGCTAAAATCCAAAAAAATACAACTTATGCCTTGAAAACATGCTAGTTTGAGCCTTGTTGCTTCACCACCTCTTTTTCCACCACCACCACCACCTCTAGCCGCCACCACCACCTCTGACAAGACCACCACACACCACTACAACATCTATCCAGATCTGAACTTGAATGGCCAAGCCAAACCCCTACATGATCGAGCCTTCTGTTGACCAAAAAACCCACCTATTTTGCATAAGCCTCTTCATATTCATGCGTAGTAACTCCTCTACCACTTCAATACCTTGTAGACATGATTTATAGGACCCAAACCTGAACCAAAGTATGTCCAAACCTGAGGCAAAACATCCCCTAGACCGTGCAATCAAATGTAGAAAGCAAGGCAAAAGACTGTGTATTCGTATCTCTTTTTATTTCAAAGTTGTTTCAATTTAATGTTGTGTTGAAATGTTAATTTATTTGGTTTTGTTTTGGGTTGTAACACAAGTTCTAAGCTTGGATCTCTTCTCACACGAGACTATTTTTGTGTCATCGTGCCTTTTGGAATCCGTTGTGTCATTTGAGTTGATATCTCCAGCACAAAAAGGTGAGTAAATCTCACTAGACTAATATGTACTTATATAACTGATAAACTAATACCATTTGAATCTGTAACTGGTTATCATCATGCTATATCTGCAATATTATTATCATATGATGTTCACACCTGTTATTACACTTTTTATATCATATGTGATTGTTATTTCATGCTATTCTATCATTTATATCAGTTACCATCATTGCAAGTTCCCTGTAGACTAGAATCACTATGTGTTGAAATGATACATACCCGAACGGACTTTAGAATAGGGGAAAAACGTTATGGGCTGAAATGATAGGCCTGAATGGTTTTCAAAATCATTCATTTTACTTGGGATTGCAGGTTTGAAATGATAGAACCATTTTTTCTTTGTAAACTGCGGATTTAAATGATATATATCCATATCACTTGACCTAGGCTAGAAAACTATATACAGACCCGTGGTTTATGTAATACTTTTGAATTTTTTTAAAAATATTTTGAAATGTAAAAATTATAATATTTTGACAATATTTTGATTTAAATTTAATTAAAAATTATGATTTTTGTAGAAATATTAGTGATTTTCTATAAATTAAATAACGAAATAAGTAAACGGTAAAGTAGAATTTGAACTATAAGTAAAATTTGGAATTTATGTTTTGTTTTAAAAGGGAAATTATGTAAAGTAAGAAAAATAAAATATTTTGATTTAAAAATGTATTTTCAATGATTTTATAAAAATAATAATGATTTTTGAATAAGTTAAAATGTTAAACAAATGAATGTTTAAGTAAATTTTGAAATATAACTTAAATGTGAAATTTTAAATTTTGTTTTAAAAAGTGAAATTTTAATTAAATAAAATTTATGGAAATAATTTATATTTTGTAAATTTAAACCTAATTTTTAAGTTAATAATTTAATTAAAGAAATGGAAGTTAATACTTGAATTTAAATAAGAAATTATGTTAAAAATTGATTTTTGGATGAGATTTAACTTTATATAAATCATAAAAATAAGAGTATTGAAATGACGATTTTAAAATGTATAATTAATGATGTTTATAAGTTAAATGATTTAAATTAAAGATTAACTGTTGGTAAAAATTTTATTTAAACGCTGAATTTGATTTAGTAGCGTTTTTGAAATGTAATATAAAGGATATTACAGCATTTTGTAAATGCTGTAGTGGTTTGAAATGAACTAAAAAGTTAATTTGAAATAAAGGCTATTATAGCACATTGTAAGTGCTATAGTGGTTAAACTTAACATTTAAAGTTTATTTGAAATTTAAAGAATATCTATTACAACACTTAAATGTTGTATTTTGTTAAATGAACCGTTTTAAACTATAACTTTACGTAGCATTTTCAAGTGCTACGGAAACTGAATTTTATTATTTTATTAAATTTTAATGAGATTAATCTTTGGGATAAGACTTAAATTTTGGAAATTTAATATTTATCTATTCAATAATAAGGAATTGACTTTATTTTTTTTATGAAAAGATTTAATCGTTAAATATAAACTCCTTTGAAATGTAAGTTTGAAATGGTGATTAATTTCTAAATAAAATGAATGGTTTTAAATGGTATGTAAATGAATTAAAAATGAATGATGTTTTGAATAATAATTTGATATTTTGATATATCAAAATGATTTGAAATGAATTTTTGAAAGATATGATATTTTGATATTAAAAATGTTTTGAAATGAGTTTTTGAAAGATATGATATTTTGATATTAAAAATGTTTTGAAATGAATTTTTGAAAGATATGATATTTGATATTAAAAATGTTTTGAAATGAATTTTTGAAAGATATGATATTTTGATATTAAAAATGTTCTGAAATGAAGTTTTGAAAGATATGATATTTTGATAATAAAATGATTTGAAAGAAAGTTTTGAAAAGATATGATATTTTAATATATTAAATGGATTTGAAAGGAGTTTTTGAAAGGATATGATAATTTAATATATTGAAATGGTTAGAAATGACTTGATATTTATTTTGATAAATATTTGAATTTGAATGGTATGGTATGTCGATATATTGAAATTGTTTTGGAAACGATTAAATCTTTATTTTGATAAAGATTTGGATTGAAAAGGATATTTTATTTTGAAGTATAAAATACTGTATTAAAAGTTTTAACCACGGGTTATAATAACGATTGGTTGGCAAAGAGACCAGGATCGGATATTTGGCATACTCTCTGTCGATATCGAAAACCACTTTGACAACTGTGTACGCGGTGGAGATTCCAGAATGAAGTAGGACGGTGGTGACGTTCTATTGAGGTATGTACGTGGACCCGACTCCCGTGAGTTGGCATAAGGTGGCTAAAACAGGAGCGATTCTTGGGCAAGGGGGTTAGCGCCCTTTATTGGACACTCCTCTTCGATACTATACTCTGACTTTCGATTGCTTCGATAGCCATCTTTATTTTTCTTGATTTTGGGGAGCTTGTTCGAGGTGGGCGGTAGCTGCGGCTATGCATTACCACTAGTCCGGATAGCAATTGGTATATCTACCCTGGCATTGCCTAATTGTGCCGTGTCACCTACCCTAGCGCGTCTTATACGATTTTGGTTTTGTACCATACCTATGGAGTGCCCTCTGACGACGCCCGGTACGGGGGAGATTACGGTACTGTATAGAGTATGGGAATATATTATGTGTTAAGGTGGAAAATGTAAAGCCTTAACGCTATTTAGAAGTAGGTTTATTTTAATATAGACACTATTGTAATAGCGAAATATTACTATATAGTAAATAGTTTAACGGATCCTTAGAGGATGAGCGGTCCCAAACATCTTCTAAGTTACATGTACTTTTAGTACAGTTCACTTGAGTTGGTTTGCATTGTATAAGCATGTATGCCCTGACTCGAGTGTTTGTATTTTTATTTACGCTCGGGTCAGCCTGAGTATTCACAGATTTGGATTCCACTTTCTGGAGATTGGAATCGCCGGAGATTATCTGCTAATCTAGTCTTATCTATTTCGGTTCTGTTGTTGTATTCAGCTTGTACTTGGTTATCATATTGAAACTTCTGTTGTACTTTATTTCTTCTGTTGTATCTTGTTTAACTCTGATATATTTATATAGTAGCTTCATGAACTACTACCTCTTTTACTTCCGCTGCATTATTAAATACTCTGTGTCTGTGATCTGTGATTATTATTTACTGTATATTATGAGATTTGCCAAATTTTTATTTACAACACGGTATTTTGAGAAATTCAATTCCGGCATGAGTGTCTACCTATACACTTATAATGGATGCGAATGGTTGAAAATACCGGATTGTTACATGATGAGACCGACATTAGTAGAAAGTAGCACTACATAAGATAATAGTCTTACAAAGTTTACATTTTATTTTTATTCATTGACGGCAAGTATCTTATACAGTTACTATTTTACATCTATTATGCATCTAGTAAAAAATAAGCTTCATTAACTTAAAAGAAAATCACACCATATTTGGTTTAGTTTTAAAATGTTCCATAAACATATATGAAAAACAAATGTTTATATAATAAAATAATTATGAAACAGTATTTATACTAGGGCGTCCTATTATATTTCTAAAAACAAGTTTCTTTTATTAATACATTAGTTTTAATAAGGTAAATGTTAACTTTGAATGAAATAATTTTACACTTACACTTAAGGCTGTTATGGTAGTGTTAAACGTTATCAACGCGAGAAAATCTTTATGGTATCGATGTTATTGGTAAGTCAAAAATGACTATCAATATTTTACCGTTACCATTGGTAAAATGATCGTTGATAACTGATAAAATTTGGTAATGGTAAATTTACCAATGTATAAATATATTAAAATTTATTCCAATAAATATTTTATAATCATAATTATTTTGTTTCCAATTCAAACCCTATGAATGATTATATCGACATTTTGGTTTATTTTAGTTGATATAGAAAAGTTTCTTAATTTATAACAAATTATCTACAATACTATAAAATAATAACATTGCTAATCTTAGATTTTGAAGTTAAAAAAATTATGAAATAAAACAATGTCATGAATAATACTAGAAATTCCATCTTAATTCTGACATTTCTTTAAAATCGTTCATGGTTGTGATTAATTAAAATAGTGAAAAAATAAAATTAATATAACTGGTTAAATTACTCTTACCGCCGGTTTTGATTTTTTTTTCTTCCGTTAAATGTTCCGTTAACAATGTTAAATTTATTGTTACCTTGCCGATAGGACTGGTATACTGATGCAGCTCAATATTGATTATTAATTGTTTGGTATTGATTTCATAACGGTAAATTTACAATAACCATAACAACCCTATTTACGTTAGCAAAACTAAAAGATAATCTCCCTGGCTGACCGAATGGTTATGCATCGATTGTTAAGAGAAAAGTGTAGGATTTGTATCACATGGGTGGCATAAAACAATGGTTAAAGGTTTTAGAAGGAATTTTAAAATTCTTGTCATCTCGGTTCGGTTTTGGTGGACTTTGAAACGAAAACCTTGCAAAAATCCAGTGTCGGTTGGGAAAAGAAAAAAGTTTGAAAATTTTATAACTTAAACTATGAATTTTATTTTAAAATTAAATTTTTTAATCACGTCGTCAAGTTCAATCGAATGTAGGTTCATCGTATTCAATCTCGTTGTTGATCGTTCTTTTGGTTCTCTTGTGCCTTAGTTTTGAATTTGAGAGGAAACTGGTGTTGAATTGAAGCAATTTTTTTTATTTTAGTGTGTTGATTTTTTGTTTTGACATTTGCCCTAGCTTCAAAACATTAAATCGAGAAAGATGAAACCAGGAAATATGCGGCTGAGCTGTTATGCGGGTTATTTCTATTATTTACTTTGTTTCTGTGACTAAAGTTGAGCTGCACATTTAAGTTAATTATTTTTACTTTAGCTTAATCAAGTTCAATTTTGTTCATTTCAACTTAATTTAATTTGAAAACTATATATTTCTTTAAATACCGTAATTTTTGTTTTACTTACAACTTTTACTATTACGTTTTCATTAAGAAGAATACCCATATCCGAAACCGGAACTTCCAAAATTAATTGAAACTAAGTAAATTTCAAATGACTGAAACCAAGTTGTCCAATCTTGCATAAAACACACCTTTCATTCATTCATTCATTATCATAGAAAAGGTGAAAACCGCAAACAACACGGTAGTGTCCGTTTGACCATCAGATCATTTGGTTATGGACCAATATGGCTTTAGTAAGTCATGTTTGGTAAGCCCAATAAGTCAATAGGTTGGATTGGCAACACAGCATGCAGAAAAGCTATTAAACAATTTCATGTATTTATTACCTTTTTGAGAAAGTATGCAATCTTATTCATAAACAATAATAATTTACAGAATAATACATTGTGGTACATTGATGTATCTACAATTGTGAAGTTGGTTAAGTTCTTCTTCTTCTTCTCTTGGGAACTGAAGCTGCTCAAATTACCTATATATTCATCAATTACTTTATTTCTATGTGTTACCATTGTTAATTTGCACTCTTGTAATATACTTATGCATAACTTTTTCATTTCTTTGTGTTTAAACTTTACTGTACTTTTTTCATTCCAAATGTGTATGGTAGTTGTAAATGCATTACGTGGTAGGTCACTTTTTGCCGCTCTAAACTTCAGGTAGATAATGTGAGTCATTAGTGGAGTTGTGTACCATGTTATGTTGGTTTTTGTTTTACGTCTAAAAAACATATGCCACACATATTTGATATCTTATTTTCAATTTGCTTGATACTCGGTGTCTTATATAACTATTTGCAATTTTAACACGTTATAAAAAACAATTGGAAAATTCTATTTGGATACAAATGAATGACACAAAATTTGAACTTAGATAATGTGCGCCACATGGTAGATGTAAATGCGATACTTACTAGGTAAACTAAATTGTCTTTTATCTTTGAACTTAGATAATATGAAAGCATCATTATATTAAGTTATCCTATATGTTTACTGTTTCATGTTGGATTTATCCTACATCTAAAAAAAGCTATATTATGCTTATTTGTTATTTATTTTCAATTTACTTGATACCTGATGTCTTGTATGAGTAACCACATTACAATTTTTATCCTATTACAATCTGTCATGTAGTTAATACAATTTTTTGATAAAAAAATTAGGGTTCATTATTTAGTACGAATGCCCAATGTCTTCTCTTGTTCAAGGTTGAAAAAGTCCGTTCGATTTTCATTCAGGATATGATTCAGGGTTAGAAAAATGTATGAAATTGTGTTCATTTGAATTGTTTGATGATTTTTTTATTCATCTGCTGTCTGGTTTGTTCTTGTTAATTTATGACATGGTAAATTAGGATTTGTTAATTATGATTTCCTTAAAAACATGAACAAATTAGGATTAATTTTTGATTGGAAGTTTGAATCTATCTCTAAATGTGAACTGTGTGCAAACAAAAACATATATGAAATCTATTGTGAAAAATCGGTTTGCTTGGTTTGGTATGTAACAATGTTGACGATTTGAAAGGTCATACAACTTACGATGGTAACAAATACTATGTTACATTTATTGATGATTATACTGGATATGCTTATGTTTATTGGATGAAAAAATAAAACGATGTCTTTGAAAAAATTAAAATTTATAAAGTGAAAGTGGAAACAAGGTTGGGATTTAGAATAAAAATACAATATTTTAATTTATAATGATATGGTTATTAGTTTAAATTTGCCTAACACTTTATGCGGTGACGCTATGTTATTTGTTTTTACATTTTTAAATAGAGTTCCTTTGAAAAAGAAAAATGCTTCTCTTTATGATTTATCATTTAATTAAAAAACCTAACCATGGGAGTACTTGGTAACGACCCGTATTTTACATGTCGATAAATCGTAGAATTTACAGGTCGTTAGTGTTGTTTATGTTGTCTCTAGCCTGAGTCGTATAGGAAGTTAACTCGTGTGTTAGTGTTGAGTCGTTAACGAGTCAACTAGGAGACCGAGTTGAGAGTCTGACCGACTCAATGATGACCGACTCATAGAGGTAGCGACCTATAGGTTTGGCCGAGTTAGTGAGTTGCCGAGTTAACAGGTTAAGGGTTAGACCGACTCACAGGGGTTAACGAGTTACGACTCAAGGCTGGGACGAGTTAGTAGATGTGATCGGGTTAAGCTCTTCACCGACCTATAGGCTTGCGCGAGTTAGCGTGTTAGCGGGTTAGGAGTTAGCATAGCGAACGAGTTAGCGACCTAGAAGTTTTAGACGACTTAAGGATGCTAAGTCGTAAGTCGTTAGCGGCTTAGTTAGGTCGTAGGGTCATCTGGGCCGTTGGAACTGTTGGGCCATAGCACTAGTTAACCCGAGTTGGTTGAGTCGTTGATACGAGTTAAGTCGTGAGTCGTAGTGGCTTGAGTCGTGAGTCATGAGTCGTGGACGACTCATAGGGGCGGACGACTCATGGGGGATTTCAGCCTATAAATAGAGGGCTTTGGCTCACCTTTTGGCACCGGTTTTTGAAGCGACGAAGTGCTGCCATTTTGAGAGCTCGACTACAACATTTCTTCATCTCCTTTTCTCCATTTCAATTTAGTTCTAACATCCATTCAAGATCGAAGATCCAAGAGCCAAAGTTGAAGATCTTCATCCAACCAAGCTAGATTTCATCGTTTTAAGCGGGATTTCGACGAATCAAGCTTGAATCCTTGCTGTCCAGATCTGGAGTTGATAGTTTTTGAAGTGTTTGGGTAATTCGGTGAGTGGTGGTTATCTCTCACACGGACGCAAAGGAGTATATTGGTTTGGGTGGTTTGTTGGAGTGTTGTAGATAGTGATTTTATGCACTCTTCCTTAGATCTAAGTATAGATCCATTACTTATGAAGATGTTTACTTTTGCAAGTTCATTCATCAACTTGTAGGGACAAAACCCATGATTTATATTTGTTAGATCTATGCTAAAAACCCATGATTCATGTATGATAGATCTATTCTCATTTATTTTACGAAATTGCCATTTTAGTTATAAATGCCAATTTAGATCTTGATTGACTACTTATTTGTTTGGATTAATGTTTGCCTTGTTTGATTGTTGTGAATGAGTTATCTAGTAGATAGATTTGGACAAGTATGGTCAAAGACAATTCAAAAGCTACGGAAAAGGCTCTTGAATGGTGAAAGTTGCTTAAGGCATATGTAGTGGATGTTGAAGCTCATATGTATGGATTGGATGATGTTGAGACGGAATTTTGCCATGATGCGATGAGGCAAACCATGATGTTAAGATGAGCCTTTGCTAAGATGAAGATGATGCGAGGCATGATATGATGTAACCTTGGTATAATCAAGAAGGATTGCTCCAAGCATGTTGATAACTTGAAGGGTAGTTCAAGTTGATTGATAATGGATGGCTCAAGAGGTAGTTTAGGCTAGGATGAGAATAGTCGTCAAGGAGGATGACTAGAAGGCTTGGATTTCATCGTTGTTGAAGGTTCTAGCAGACTCAAAGCAAGAGTACAAGGGTTGCCCTAAAGACTACAGGTAGGTGGTCTGGACACCCTAAAGACTACAGGTAGGTGGTCGAGTACTCTAGGTAGTTGCGAAAATTCCTAGGCACGGGTCATGATGACGTGTGGAGTTATGTCTAGAACCGGGGTTACCATTAACCCTTGATAGATGACGCAGGAAGGAGTCGGTCATTCAATTAACGGTGATTTCGAAGCAAGGTTAACAGTGATAACCAGAGTCATGGATGTTTGATTGTACTATCATTCGGCCTCAAGAGCGGTGTTTTCTGGGTGCTTATCTGATCTTGGTTTAGGCCTTGGGGGTTTGTATTTGGAAAACATCGACCTTGACTCGAGTGGTTATTGCTTTACCTTAATTGTCTGCTATGTTATGCTTGCTTCACCTTAGTATGATTGGGGGCTATCACTGTAGAAAGAGGTGGAGTAGGATGGTTTGGTTCCTATTCCTTTTATCCCATATGCTCTTTTGGTATGTTTGATAGTTGATTTACTGCTCACTAAGACTTTGTCTGACTCAAGGTTTTATGTCTCCTCTTATTACCTTGGGCTGTTCATCCATGTTGGGATGGGCAGACTAGGTAGCAGGTGACAGGTGCTGTTCTTGGAGATCTACGTTGATGATGACGAAGACAAGCAGGAGGCTTTTGCATATTATTTCATATTATGTACTGGGTGTTCGGCTGCTGTATTTGTTTGAGTGTTATGTAGTGAGGCTTTGATGTATGGATGATTCATATGTTTGTATAAAACCATTATGATGCTTATATGATGATGTCCTGTTCTATGGAGCTTCACTATATTGTATTTCTCTATTGTATTTTATCCATGCGCTGTGAGTTGTACGATAGATTCTGCGATGTTTATTCTACCTTGACGGTAACCCATGGCCGCCTGGCACACCTTCAGCGCACCATTCCCTTGTTTCCGTGCGGGAGTCATGGGCGGTCGTCACATTTGGTATCAGAGCTTTGGTTAATCGATTTTAGCCAACGCTCGCTGACGTAACTACGTAAGAGAGACGTAATTGTATTTTGATGGATGATTACTATATATAATATAGTAGTTTAGAAGGATTTGAACTCCTTATGTAGTTGTTTCTCAAGGTGTTCTAATCATTCCTTTTTGTAGATATTAAGGATGAGTCGAAGAGGGAGACCAGCTGCTAGAGAAAACCGTGCTACTGGGGAAGCTACTGATTATGGAGCTATGTTTGAAGCTATGATGACTTCTATCATGAGAAGGATACCAGCTCCAGGGCCATCAGTGGATGTTGGAGTTCAAGTTCAAGCTCCAAGACAGGTTGATTTTGCTAAGTTGTGTAAGGACTATACTGCTCTTGGAGGAAAGGTTTTCTTGGGAACGGAATCAACCATTGAGGTGCAAAGATGGATTGATGCTTGTCAAAGGATTTTTGGTGACTTGGGAATTGAGGATGCAACTAAGAGGAAGCTCGCATCAAGGCAACTTCAAGGGAGAGCTTCGGATTGGTGGAATTCTGTCACCATTGATACTCCGGAGGAGGAGATTACTTGGGAGCAATTCCAAGCTAGATTTGAAGCTAAGTTTATCTCTACAGCTCAGAAATCTGTTTTGTTCAAGAAGTTTGTAGAGCTCAAGCAAGGTGGGAGATTGGTCCTTGAGTATGTTTCTGAGTTTGAGGCTTTGTCCAAGTATGCCAGATCGTATATTGATTCTCCCTATCAGAAGAATGAGAAGTTTGTGACCAGTTTGGATGCTTATCTTGGAAGACAGTTGGTGGATCATCTGGACGATCCGTTTGAGAAGCTTGTGGAGAAAGCCCTCAGGCATGAGTGTTTGTTTCCTAGGGAAAGTTCTGTTGTTGCTGTAACCAAGGAAGGATCTAGGCCACAGCAGAGTGGAAATAAGAAGAGGAAGCAGCAGCAACAGAGAGGTAAGGATGGCCAGAAGAAGCCGAAGGGCGAAGTGACCTGCTACAACTGCAAGCAGAAGGGCCATCTCTTCAAAGATTGTAAGAATCCCAAGGTGCCAGGAAAGTGTTACAACTGTGATAAGCTGGGACATATCAAGAAGAATTGTCCAGAGCCGAGGAAGGACAGGCAGATTGTGCAAGCTTATTCTTTGGGAGCTGTGCCGTCGTCTTCAAAAGCTCCTACTGCTGAAGAGAAGGGGAAGAGTGTGGTGGTTCAAGGTACTCTTTCCATTTGTGGTGTTCCAGTTAGAGTGTTGTTTGATACTGGAGCGTCGCATTCTTTTGTTTGTGATGATTTGGTAGGCCGGTTAGGTTTGAAACCGAATATTGTTGATAGGCCATTGGTTGTGACTAATCCAGTTGGGGGTTCGTCTTGTTTGTGTATGATATGTCGTGGTCTAGTTGTGTCGAGTCATGATTGCTCGTTTGTTAGTGATTGCTTTGTTCTGAACTTTACGGGGTTCGGAATTATTTTGGGTATGGACTAGCTTAGGAGGTATGCGGCAAGGATTGATTGTGAGAGGCTGGAAGTGACAGTCGGGAATGTGGAAGGGCGAAAGGTTGTGATACGATGTAAGCATGAGGAAGGCGTCTTCATGAGCTTTATGTATTCGCTGGTTGTTCCACGGGATGGACTGTCATCGGTGCCTATTGTGAATGGATTTGAGGATGTCTTTGACGAAGTCAAAGGATTACCGCCGCATAAGGAGATCGAGTTTCGTATCGATCTAGTTGAGGGAGCCAGACTGTGGTGATGCCTCTTAGGCGGATGGCGCCTAGGGAGCAGCAAGAGTTGAAGGTGCAAGTTGATGACCTTTTGCAGAAAGGATTCATTCGGCGTAGCGTGTCCGAATGTGGTGCACCGGTTGTGTTCGCAACCAAAGCGGATGGATCGTTGAGGTTGTGTGTGGATTATCGCGAGCTGAATAAAGTGACTAAGAAGAACAAGTATCCATTGCCGAGAATAGATGACTTGTTTGATCAGCTTCACGAAGCTAAGGTGTTTTCTCAGATGGATTTGGCAACGGGATTTCACCAGTTGAGAGTGGCAAAGGATAGTGTGTCGAAGACTGCTTTTAGGACACCATCCGGTTTTTATGAGTGGCTGGTAATGCCGTTTGGATTGACTAACGCACCAGCATATTTTGTGGATCTTATGAATAGAGTGTTCAGAGATCGGTTGAATAAGTTCGTGCTTGTGTTCGTGGATGATATTCTGATTTATTCCAGAACTGAGGAAGAGCACAAGACGCACTTGCGTATTGTTTTGGAAATCTTACGGAAGCATCAGCTGAAGGCTAAGTTTTCGAAGTGTCACTTCTGGAAAAGTGAAGTGAGATTCTTAGGCCATGTTATCTCTGGAAGTGGAATAGCGGTTGATCCCGCTAAGGTGGCAGCGATCCAGGATTGGGTTAGACCTAAGAATGCATCTGATGTGAGAAGTTTTCTTGGATTAGCTGGATATTATCGACGGTTTATCAAAGACTTTTCCAAGATAGCCGCACCGTTAACAGGATTGATGAAAAAGAACCAAGTGTTCAGATGGGATGATAAGTGTGAGCAAGCTTTCGTGATCCTGAAGGAGCGACTGACGAGTACTCCTGTTTTGACTATTCCAAGTGGGAATGATGAGATGGTGGTTTACACCGATGCATGTGGTACTGGACTTGGAGCAGTACTAATGCAGAAGAATAAAGTTGTTGCGTATGCAAGTCGACAACTAAAGCCGCATGAAAGGAATTACCCGACTCAGGATTTGGAGTTAGCGGCAATTGTTTTTGCTTTGAAGATGTGGAGACATTATCTATTGGGAGTTAGATTCGAGTTGTTTACAGATCATAAATCGTTGAAGTATCTATTCTCCCAAAAGGATTTGAATCTTCGACAGTAACGATGGCTAGAGTTTTTAGCATCATATGATTTTGGTATAGCTTATACTCCGGGAAAAGGTAACGCAGTAGCTGATGCGTTGAGTCGAAGACATGCAGGATTGGGAGCCATGTTTTCGGAATGGAAGAGTCTCGAGTATTTAGCTGGATTTGACTTCAGGCCTAGATGTGAATTGGAACCTGAGATGTTGGCAAACTTATCAATAAGGCCTACTCTTGTGGAAAGGATTGGCGAGAGTCAAAAGCGAGACGATAAGCTTGTCAAGATTATCCATGACTTGGAATCTGGATTGGACCCAGAGAAGGATAAGCGATTCGAAGTCGATCGAGAGGGTTGGCTTCGGAAGCAAGGACGATTGGTTGTTCCCGACATAGATGAATTAAAGGATGAAGTTCTGAAGGAAAGTCATCACTCGAAGTTGACAATTCATCCAGGTGGAAATAAGATGTATCGGGATATGAAGAGAACCTATTACTGGGAAGGTATGAAGAAGGATGTTGGAAATTTTATTTCCAAGTGTATGAATTGCCAGTTGGTTAAAGCAGAGCAGAAAAAGCCAAGTGGATTGCTTCATCCATTAGAAGTTCCTATGTGGAAGTGGGAACAGATATCGATGGATTTTATCGATGGTCTACCTAGAACCAGAGCAGGAAATGAAGGGATTTGGGTCATAGTAGATCGGTTGACCAAGAGTGCAAGATTCATTCCTGTTCGATCGACTAGGACTGCATCGAAGTTGGCTGAGTTGTATGTTAAGTGGATAGTTCGATTCCATGGTGTTCCGAAGAGTATAGTGAGCGATCGAGACCCATTGTTCACTAGTGGATTTTGGAAGAGCTTCCAAGAAGTTTTGGGAACTAAGTTGTGTTTGAGTACAGCTTATCATCCTTAAACAGATGGTCAGACTGAGAGAGTCAACCGAGTTTTGGAAGATCTCCTCAGAGCATGTGTTTTGGATTTCGGAGGATCATGGGAAGATCATCTTCATTTGGTGGAGTTTGCGTACAATAACAGTTACCAGTCAAGTATTGGTATGGCACCATATGAAGCACTGTATGGAAGACCGTGTAATTCTCCGACATGTTGGTTGGAAACTGGAGAAAAACTGATACTTGGGCCAGAAATGATTCGTCAGACTTCGGGTTGTATAGAGATCATTCGGCAACGAATGAAGGCAGCCCAAGATCGTCAGAAAAGTTATGCCAATAATCGTCGTAAGGATTTGGAATTCGACGTAGGTGATATGGTTTTTGTGAAGATTTCTCCTCTGAAGAATGTTATTCGATTTGGAAAGAAAGGAAAGTTAACTCCGAGATTTGTTGGACCATTCCGGATTATCGAGCGAATTGGAAATCTCGCTTATAGATTGGAGTTAGCGGAAAAGATGGCGGGTGTGCACAGTGTTTTCCATGTATCTTATCTACGGAAGTATGTGCATGACCCAACTGCAGTGGTTTCTGCTGATAGCTGTGAAGACTTGGAGGTTGATCCAGTTGTTACGAGACCTCGTAAGCCGCTTCGTGTTGTTGAAACCGACACGAAACAACTTAGGAGGAAGACGATTACGTTGCTCAAGATACAATGGAGTGATGATGTTAACGACTGTACGTGAGAGGAGGAAGAGAGGATGAAGGCAGCTCATCCTGAACTCTTCGAGGTATGGCCCTAAGGTGTCGTGACATCTCATGAATTTGTAGCTTGTTCTAATCTTAGAATTCTGCATGCTAGGCTAGTAATTGGATGCATGGTTTGTTGATTGCTATGGATGGTAGGCATGCAGAATAGTTTTGATTGCTCTTGTTTGTTTGGAATTTCGGGGGCGAAATTCCTAAGGGGGAGAGAATGTAACGACCCGTATTTTACGTGTCGATAAATCGTAGAATTTACAGGTCGTTAGTGTTGTTTATGTTGTCTCTAGCCTGAGTCGTATAGGAAGTTAACTCGTGTATTAGTGTTGAGTCGTTAACGAGTCAACTAGGAGACCGAGTTGAGAGTCTGACCGACTCATAGAGGTAGCGACCGACAGGTTTGGCCGAGTTAGTGAGTTGCCGAGTTAACAGGTTAAGGGTTAGACCGACTCACAGGGGTTAACGAGTTACGACTCAAGGCTGGGACGAGTTAGTAGATGTGATCGGGTTAAGCTCTTCACCGACCTATAGGCTTGCGCGAGTTAGCGTGTTAGCGGGTTAGGAGTTAGCATAGCTAACGAGTTGGCGACCTAGAAGTTTTAGACGACTTAAGGATGCTAAGTCGTAAGTCGTTAGCGGCTTAGTTAGGTCGTAGGGTCATCTGGGCCGTTGGAACTGTTGGGCCATAGCACTAGTTAACCCGAGTTGGTTGAGTCGTTGATACGAGTTAAGTCGTGAGTTGTAGTGGCTTGAGTCGTAAGTCATGAGTCGTGGACGACTCATAGGGGCGGACGACTCATGGGGGATTTCAGCCTATAAATAGAGGGCTTTGGCTCACCTTTTGGCACCGGTTTTTGAAGCGACGAAGTGCTGCCATTTTGAGAGCTCGACTACAACATTTCTTCATCTCCTTTTCTCCATTTCAATTTAGTTCTAACATCCATTCAAGATCGAAGATCCAAGAGCCAAAGTTGAAGATCTTCATCCAACCATGCTACATTTCATCGTTTTAAGCGGGATTTCGACGAATCAAGCTTGAATCCTTGCTGTCCAGATCTGGAGTTGATAGTTTTTGAAGTGTTTGGGTGATTCGGTGAGTGGTGGTTATCTCTCACACGGACCCAAAGGAGTATATTGGTTTGGGTGGTTTGTTGGAGTGTTGTAGATAGTGATTTTATGCACTCTTCCTTAGATCTAAGTATAGATCCATTACTTATGAAGATGTTTACTTTTGTAAGTTCATTCATCAAGTTGTAGGGACAAAACCCATGATTTATATTTGTTAGATCTATGCTAAAAACCCATGATTCATGTATGATAGATCTATTCTCATTTATTTTACGAAATTGCCATTTTAGTTATAAATGCCAATTTAGATCTTGATTGACTACTTATTTGTTCGGATTAATGTTTGCCTTGTTTGATTGTTGTGAATGAGTTATCTAGTTGATAGATTTGGACAAGTATGGTCAAAGACAATTCAAAAGCTACGGAAAAGGCTCTTGAATGGTGAAAGTTGCTTAAGGCATATGTAGTGGATGTTGAAGCTCATATGTACGGATTGGATGATGTTGAGACGGAATTTTGCCATGATGCGATGAGGCAAACCATGATGTTAAGATGAGCCTTTGCTAAGATGAAGATGATGCGAGGCATGATATGATGTAACCTTGGTATAATCAAGAAGGATTGCTCCAAGCATGTTGATAACTTGAAGGGTAGTTCAAGTTGATTGATAATGGATGGCTCAAGAGGTAGTTTGGGCTAGGATGAGAATAGTCGTCAAGGAGGATGACTAGAAGGCTTGGATTTCATCGTTGTTGAAGGTTCTAGCAGACTCAAAGCAAGAGTACAAGGGTTGCCCTAAAGACTACAGGTAGGTGGTTTGGACACCCTAAAGACTACAGGTAGGTGGTCGAGTACTCTGGGTAGTTGCGAAAATTCCTAGGCACGGGTCATGATGACGTGTGGAGTTATGTCTAGAACCGGGGTTACCATTAACCCTTGATAGATGACTCAGGAAGGAGTCGGTCATTCAATTAACGGTGATTTCGAAGCAAGGTTAACAGTGTAACCTTGGTATAATCAAGAAGGATTGCTCCAAGCATGTTGATAACTTGAAGGGTAGTTCAAGTTGATTGATAATGGATGGCTCAAGAGGTAGTTTGGGCTAGGATGAGAATAGTCGTCAAGGAGGATGACTAGAAGGCTTGGATTTCATCGTTGTTGAAGGTTCTAGCAGACTCAAAGCAAGAGTACAAGGGTTGCCCTAAAGACTACAGGTAGGTGGTCTGGACACCCTAAAGACTACAGGTAGGTGGTCGAGTACTCTGGGTAGTTGCGAAAATTCCTAGGCACGGGTCATGATGACGTGTGGAGTTATGTCTAGAACCGGGGTTACCATTAACCCTTGATAGATGACTCAGGAAGGAGTCGGTCATTCAATTAACGGTGATTTCGAAGCAAGGTTAACAGTGATAGCCAGAGTCATGGATGTTTGATTTTACTATCATTCGGCCTCAAGAGTGGTGTTTTCTGGGTGCTTATCTGATCTTGGTTTGGGCCTTGGGGGTTTGTATTTGGAAAACATCGACCTTGACTCGAGTGGTTATTGCTTTACCTTAATTGTCTGCTATGTTATGCTTGCTTCACCTTAGTATGATTGGGGGCTATCACTGTAGAAAGAGGCGGAGTAGGATGGTTTGGTTCCTATTCCTTTTATCCCATATGCTCTTTTGGTATGTTTGATAGTTGATTTACTGCTCACTAAGACTTTGTTTGACTCAAGGTTTTATGTCTCCTCTTATTACCTTGGGCTATTCATCCATGTTGGGATGGGCAGACTAGGTAGAAGGTGACAGGTGCTGTTCTTGGAGATCTACGTTGATGATGACGAAGACGAGCAGGACGCTTTTGCATATTATTTCATATTATGTACTGGGTGTTCCGCTGCTGTATTTTTTTGAGTGTTATGTAGTGAGGCTTTGATGTATGGATGATTCATATGTTTGTATAAAACCATTATGATGCTTATATGATGATGTCCTGTTCTATGGAGCTTCACTATATTGTATTTCTCTATTGTATTTTATCCATGCGCTGTGAGTTGTACGATAGATTCTGCGATGTTTATTCTACCTTGACGGTCACCCATGGCTGCCTGGCACACCTTCAGCGCACCATTCCCTTGTTTCCGTGCGGGAGTCATGGGCGGTCGTCACATATCGTTTAATTAAAAAACCTAACCATGGGAGTACTTGGTTTCGGTCCAATCAATAAGTGTGATTTTTCCGGTTCTATCATGGGGCTACATGGTTGAAGATTAGTTCAACATAGACCTCAATAACAATTTAAAATTTTAAACCAAATGAAAGTTTAATCCAAAAGACCCTCATTTATGTGTTTCTTCCATGATGATGCAATTTTCCGTTCTTTAACTATATTGGGTTGATTCCACTTGGATATGTGGGCATCACCTAAGTAATGTAACTTATTTTATTTATTTTGTGTATTTAAATTTGTTTATTTAAAAATGAGGGGAGAATGCTGAATATTTTTAAAACAAAACGGAGTTAGGTTTTTTAAAATGAAGAAGTTTTGAGATTTTGCATTTGTCTTTGATTAAAATAAATTATAAAGAGTTGTCTTGGATTAAAATAGAAACAAAGCCATGAGAAAGCAAAGGTAGAGTGCGGTGCAATGTACATGCACATGCATACGTAGGCGAATGGGCATGTAGAGTGCAATTGGGTCTTTTAGGACACAATTTGCACTTAGCACATACGCGTATCGATAGAAATGGGAGTCCTATTTTGAAAGTTGGGACCGTTGTAGAGCAAATCAACAAGTCGGGTAACAGATAGATCCGTTGAGCGAACTTGTACAGGTTAATAGATCTGACCTTTGGACATATTCATTTTAGGAATGGATAGTTCAGAACCACTATAAATGTATAGCAGATCCTCAAATTTTAGAACAATTCTTTTTCCTTCTTCCTTTCTTTATTTTCCCTTTCCGCATCATCAACCATTAACATGAACTGAGTATTCTTGGTCAAATGACTTTGAATCCTCAAGTCTTTGATTGTATATAATATACATTTGTGAAATAATGTATAGAAAGATCCTTGAAGCATGAAGTTTGGCATTATCATTCTCATAGCAGATACAATATTTCCAACAAAACGTACAAATGCGCGCGTATGAGTAATCGAATGACAAAGAAGATGTTTTAAAAAACAAACATGCATTGTAACTGGAAATAGAATAAAACATAAATATATTGGAGGTAGGAAATAAAAAAATGGCCCATGCAGGTTTCGAACCTGCGACCTTCGCGTTATTAGCACGACGCTCTAACCAACTGAGCTAATGGGCCACTTGACATGGTGGAAAATTTGTAAGTACTAGTCAAGAGATTGGGTGTTTGGAAGGTAACTAAGTAATTATTTATCTAATCATGACACATATGTAAATGTTGTACATCTCGATAGTAGACAATTTAGTTTTGTTCTTATTGATGTGTTTTTGATAATCATCTGTCTTTTTCTCAAATGATTGAAATTGATCACATGAATTCTTTGGTTTTTTTATACGATAAAATCAGTTTGCGGTATCTTTCGGCATAAACAGTTGAAAATGGAGGTACATTGGTGAATCATGCAGAAACAGTTTTTTTTATCAGCATTAAAGATTAAAGATGGATGAGGACATTGACACCGTACCATGAAGATTAAAGATTAAAGATTTAAAGATTAAAGATGCATTGGTTGAAAATACATGTTTTGATCTTCATCAAGACGACTGTTATATTCCGATCCTGAATCTCTCCCCCTTTTTTGCAGTTTGATTAAGACTAAACCTGATCTTCCTCTGATATATTCCTATCACACTCTATTCTCCGCTGAATTTCTTCCCCATTTTTCCTAATTCAATTGATTATTTCTAATCAATTTGGATATTCTAGGTACAAAAATTTTCATCGGTCATAGGCCGAAGCAAATGACTGAACATTAACTGATTTCTACATTTGACAACTTCACGAGAGTTGGGGAGGTCAGCATTATTAAAGATAAGGTGACCAAGACGTCCTGAGGTTAGTTTAAACCTGGATTCAATACTGTTTGGTGGTTTCAGTTAGCTCCAAATTTTAATTTTTCTGGTGCATAATGCAGGTTGTTGTTTTTCGATATGTCTTACTAGAGTGGAAGCTCATAAAGCGATCAAAGATTTTCAAAATAAAAACATCCTGCTAGGGGTAAGTTTATATATATATATAGACACAGTGTTTTTGTTTTTTGAATTGAATTGGTACGGTCTGCCTTTACTTTTGTGGCAGGATTCGACATATGTTCGATTGATTTAGTTTGAAATATGGCAGGTTGAGTCAGGAAGTATTGTGTCATTGTCCTTGATTATGTGAGGAAATGCTGATGAATAAAGAAATTAAGTAAAATGTTGGAAACATGAAACCTACTTTGAATTGATGATACACTAATGCATCTTTAGTCGTTTTAAATGATTGAAATGTGCATGCATGTATTTTAGAGATATGGATGCAATATGCTAGGGATATAGCTAAAGTGATTGGGACTATTATTATAGTTTAGGTGGAGTGTTTTCGGACGTAAATTATTCATCTCTGCCACAGATTATGGAACACGTTGCTAGTTCCAAGGGAAAAATAATAATGGGAACGCATGGTTGTAGGAAATGCATTTTGTTGCACTTGTAACTTGTTGGTCATTAGCCGTCATAATTGTTGTTACCCTATCAAATAACATCTTGAGAGCTTTTAAAATAAAAATATTTATTGGACTTCCTGTTTTTCTTATTATTATACTTCTATTTGACACTGTAAAGTTTCTACATTTGTATTTGATATAAATAATACTAATTTAACGATTCAAACAATACCAATGCTCTAAGATTTAGTTCCACCAGAGGTTTCGCTATGAAAGTGAGATGAGGTAGGTGGCTGAGGAAGAGACAACATGCTTTCTGGACATGAGCAGACAACCTCATTAATAGATTTGAGCCTGTGAAGATGAAATGGACATTCCTTTGTGTAACCTTGTGAAGAATGCAGCTAGACCATATCAATCATCTGCAAGTTCGATGTGTTAAAATTGGACGTAGATTCCCGTCAAAGTTTACATTTGTTAGCAGTTGTGAGGACGAACGTGAACACTAGTTAACAGACTACTAAGATGGTGTTTTACACTTAATTACAAATATGATTTTAAACAGGCTTGTAAATCATATGTCCATCCGACCGAACCAAGCCGGGCCGAGCACGGATTGGGTTTTGGTTTGGATCAAATATGATCCTATTTTTACTGCAAAACTGGGTCGGGTTTTCTGACAGTTGCAGGCTATATGAATTGGTACAGATCTATTCAGAAGTGGACGCAGATTGACTGAAGAGACGCGGACAAACAGAAGAAGGTGCGACGCGAGCGGATGAGAGTAGCAGGCGGGTGCGACCCGACTGAAGAAGAATGGGCGAACATAAACAGGTGCGACACGAACGGATGCGAGGAGCAGGCGGGTGCGACCCGTTAACGAACAGTAAATCACAGAGTTGACATACTCATTACTATCTCGTGCAGATTAAGTCTGTTGTATCTTGGGAGAATTTAAATAAAAATTCTTAAGCAAATTGTTTCGACGAGCCCCAGACGGAATTTTCTTAGTTAACCAGTCAGATTCTATTCTATTTGTATATTCTTATACATCATTCTTTTATCTTTCCGGTTTCTACGTTGTGCTATTTTTACGATAGTATAACGTTATTGTTGTAATTTAATTGCGACATACCTATTGCTTAAATTAGCTAATACAGACTTCCAAAGTAGTGGAAATCCGATTGATAAACTTGTGAAACGAGTTATAATTGATTATTCTCTGTTTTGGTATACCAGACGTATAACATCTTAAGAATTTTTTTGTTTTTACCGAAACAGAGATGACAACAGTTGAACTATCAACAAAAGCTACTACACATAATAAGTCCGATCCTTTCAAAGGAGATGGTAACGATTTCTAACATGGCAGAATCAGATGTTGTTCTATCTCACCACACTCGGTCTGCAACGACATCTCGAGGAAGAGGAACCAGTGCCTGCACCAGGCCAAACCAGAGAAACATACAATGATGGATTTCTAGCTGTTGATACATGGAAGCATTCGGACTTCCTGTGCAGAAACTATATTCTGAACTGTATCAGCCTTTAAAAATAGCAAAGGCCCTCTGGAATGCACTACCCGCAAAGTACAAGACACAGAATGTCAGTCTGAAGAAATTCATTGTACACAAATTCATGGACTACAATATGATAGACTCCAAATCTATGACTACTCAATTGCATGAACTCCAAATTATTATTCATGAACTTGAATCATAAGGCCATAAGGTTAAAGAATCTTTCTTGGTTGAAGCCATAACAGGAAAGCTGCCACTATCATGGAGAGACTACCGCAACTATATAAAACATTAAAAGAAAGAGATTTCTTTGCAGGACATCATCGTATGATAAAAGATTGAGGCAGATAACCATGGAATTACCAAACAAAGCGAGGAGGCGTTGGTAACAGAAGGGTCGAAAAACAAGAATAAAGGCCACTTCAACAAAAAGAAGAATTTCTCCAAGAAAAGGAAAGCTCTTGAAAACAAACCCAAAGATAATAAAACCAAGAAGTCTAACGGCGAATGTTGGGTTTCTGGCAAAATGGAACACACCGCTAGAGACTGCAGACACAAGAAGGAGCGCAATTCAGAGGCAAATATAGGTGACAACATGGAAGTGGACGAGTCCAATTTGTCAGCAGTTATATCTGAATGCAATTTGGTTCAGAATCCTAACCAATGGTGGGTGGACACAGTAGCTAATCGTCATGACTGCTCTGACAAATCCATGTTTTCTACATATCAGAAATTTGATCAGAAAGAAAAACTCTACATGGGTAATTCTGTTGTTTCCATGATCTAAGGCAGTGGCACAGTAATCCTCAAGTATACTTCTGGAAAAACTGTCAAATTGAACGACGTGCTCCACGTTCCAGGCATACACAAGAATCTGATCTCTGGCTCGGTACTATCAAAGAAAGAATTCAAAATGGTATTCGAGTCAGACAAGATGGCTCTGTCCAAAGCTGGAATATATATCAAAATGGGATATTTATGTGATGGCCTATTTAAGGCAAATGTAGCCATTATCGGCAATAAAACTATGTATTCTGTTTGTGCTATTAATAAAATTGAAGTTTCTTACTTGCTTGAGCATGAAATTTTATTATGACATGATAGATTGGAACACATAAATTTTCGAAAAATGAAAACTTTATCAAACTTGGGATTAATTTCGAAATTCCAAGTAGATAAGAACTACAAATGTGAGACATGTGTAGAAGCAAAAATGGTTAAAAAACCATTTCAATCTGTTGATAGAAGCACCGAACCACTAGGTTTGGTTCATACAGATTTATGTAATTTCAAATCATTACTTACAAGAGGTGGGAAAAGTTACTTTATCACTTCTATTGATGACTATGCACGATATTTCTATATATATGTTTTAAATAGTAAGGATGAAGCAATTACATCGTTTATGAAGTACAAAGCTGAGGTAGAAAATCAGTTAAATAAGAAGATCAAGATATTGAGATCTGATGAGGTGGAGAATATGAATCACCATTTGAACAGTTCTGTCCAGAAAATGGTATAATTCATCAAACTACAACTTCATATTCACCACAACAAAATGATGTAGCCGAGAGGAAGAACAGAACGTTAAAAGACATGATTAGTGCCATGCTTTTAATCTCTGGTCTACCGACAAACTTGTGGGGAGAAGCCTTAAATATGTCTAATCACATATTAAACAAAGTCCCTCACAATAAAACAGGAACAATTCCATATGAGCTATGGAAAGGACACATACCAAGTTTTAAATACCTCAAAGTGTGGGGTGCTTGGCAAAAGTTTCAGTTCCACCTCCAAAGAAAGTCAAATTTGGACCAAAAACAGTAGATTGTTATTATCTAAGGCCAGTCCAAAATAGTAGTGCCTACATATTTTTGGTATTCAAGTCTGATATAGATGATGTTCATGTACATACAATCATGGAATCAAGAGATGTCTCGTTCATTGAAGACGTGTTCCCACATAAAAGAAACGATGGAAACCTTGTCCCAAAGAGGACAAGAGATAATAGAGATGAGACATATGAAGATGAAACTCATCAGGACAATCATAAAGTTGAACCAAGAAGAAGCGTAAGGGCAAGAACTTCCAAGACATTCGGTTTGAATTTTTTAATTTATATGTTACAACATGAACCTCAAACATACAAGAAAGCAATGTCTTCTTCTTAATCTTCATGTTGGAAAGAAGCAATCCAAAGTGAGATTGATTCAATTCTAAGTAATAAAACTTGGAAAATAGTTTATATTCCATCTAGAATAAAACCAATTGGCTGCAAATGGATTTTTAAGAAGAAAATGAAACCAGATAGCTCTATTGATAAATATAAAGCAATTTAGTAGCTAAATTATATCGTCAAAAAGAAGGTGTAGATTTCTTTGATACCCATTCAACGGTTACACGAATAACCTCTATAAGAATGTTAATAGCAATTGCATCCTTATATAATCTAGAGATTCATTAGATGGATGTAAAAACAACATTATTAAATGGAGATCTCGATGAGAAGATTTACATGGAGCAACCTGAAGGTTTTATTTCCAAAGAAAATGAAAAAAAAGCATGTCGGTTAGTAAAATCACTATACGGACTCAAACAAGCTCCAAAACAATGGCACGAAATTTTGATAGTGTCATGATTAAAATGGTTTTCGTATAAATGAATGTGATAAATGTGTTTATTACAAACAAGTTGGACAATCATACGTTATGATTTGTTTGTATGTAGACGATATGCTAGTCTTTGGTCCTAACACTAAAGTAATAGAGACCATAAAGAAGATGTTAATCAACAATTTCGATATGAAAGACTTAGGAGTTGCAGACGTTATTTTGGGAATCAAAATAATAAGAACGCCTAATGAAATTGAATTATCTCAGTCACATTATGTAGACAAAGTGATTGAAAAATTCCAAAACTATGGAATTAAAGGAGTGAGAACACCTTTTAATCCATCAGAAGTACTGCATAAAAACACTAATGAGAGTGTAATGCAACTCGAATACTCTCGTGTAATAGGATGCTTAATGTATCTCATGAATAGCACTGGACCAGATATCGCTTGTGCGGTGTGTCGACTAAGCAAATATACAAGTAACCCCGGGAAGGAACACTAGAAAGCACTAATGAGAGTGTTGGGATATTTAAAGAATACCACTAATTTTTCCTTACATTTTGGAAAACATCTTACGGTCTTAGAAGGATACAGTGATGCAAACTAGATCGCAGATTCAGAGGAATCAAAATCCACAAGTGGTTATGTCTTACCATTGCAGGAGCAGCGGGGTCATGGAAATCTACTAAACAAACATACATAGCTCGATCCACTATGGAATCTGATTTTATCGCATTAGATAAAGCATGCGAAGAAACATAATGGCTTCGTCAATTTTTAGAAGATATTCCATTTTGGCCCAAACCTGTAACGGCCATATGCATTCATTGCGATAATCAAGCATCGCTGAGTAGAGTGAAAAACTTTGTTTATAATAGCAAATCACGACACAATCGTAGTCGCTGTAACACAGTTAGGCAATTACTCTCTAATGGAACTATTTTCATTGATTATGTGAGAACAAATGATAACCTAACGTATCCATTTACTAAAGGTTATCGAGAGAGAAAATTGACTGCACATCGAGGAGAATGGGTTTATAAACCTAAACCAACAAGAGTTACCTTATACGAGAACCTATCCTAGCAACTGGAGATCCAACTGACTAGGATCAATATGGAAACCATTTATGAGTAACTCAAGAAGCAAAGCATTTGTTTGGACTTTGTCCTACTCCATTCCTATGGTGCAAAATATAATGCATGCCTACAGAAGTAGTTAAAGGTTAAAACTATGTTTTTTAATGATCATATCTTGAATATAACAGGTGGGGTATATGTAGGATACTCTTAATGGTTGCGATCATCTATGTTAGTGTGAGCTGGGTCGGCTCTATGAGAATATTAAAGGCTTATATTTTCTATAAACACTCGCAGAACCAAAAATTGTTCAGGACCAAAATGAATACAACCAAGAGATTGGATGAGAAGGGAATCAAGCTTCATAAAGCTTATTGTTTGGATATACAATAAAGGCGAACAGTTCAAGATGAAATAATTCATCGATTAGCCAAGTAGATCCGATAAGTTTTAATTAAGGAAAGTTGAAAGTTAAATATCAACTTATCCACGATAAAGTATTATTCCATATGTACTCTGTGATATTTGGCTTTGGGTTGGGATATGTATATTATCATTCATGTGGGGGATTGTTGGAACTTCTAATACTAAATTGAATGAATATAACATAGTCCCGCATCGCCAAAAATTGCAAAAATATTCTAGTATATTAATAGCTTTGCAATGAAGGGGTTGGAGCCTTGGGGCACTCAAATGTTTGCTTCGTTGTGAGGAGGGAGATCACGCATCACCACCACATGTACGCGTGCCACCACCGTCCTACCGAACCGCACCGGACCGGGCTTAGGTTTGGGTTTAGATCTAATATGATTCTATTTTTACTGCAAAACTGGGCCGGATTTTCTGACAGTTGCAGGCTATACGAATAGGTACAGATCTGTTCAGAAGCGTACGCGGGCGAACTGAAGCAGGTGCGACCCGACTGAAGAAGCACGGGCGAACAAAAATAGGTGTGACGCTAACGGATGCAAGGAGCAGGCGGGTGCGACCCATTAACGAACATTAGAAGTTAAAAGGCAACGGGTGCAACCCGTCAAGCGAACGTGACTGTTTGAAGGGATGCGACCGAAATTATAAATAGGAGAGAACACTGATCACATTCTCATTCTATTTCAATTCTATATTCTTCTGATTTTATTTCTCTACTGCTCTATACAGTAAATCACAGAGTTGACATACTCATTACAATCTCGTGCAGATTATGTCTATCGTATCTTGAGAGAATTTAAATAAAAATTCTTAAGGAAATTGTTTCGACAAGCCTCGGATGGAATTTTCTTAGTTAACTGGTTAGATTCTAGTCTATTTGTATATTCTTATACATCATTCTTTTATCTTCCCGGTTTCTACGTTGCGCTATTTTTACAATAGTATAACGTTGTTGTTGTAATTTAATAACGACATACCTATTGCTTAAATTAGCTAATACAGAGTTGCAGAGTAGTGGAAATCTGATTGATAAACTTGTGAGACGAATCTATAATTGATTATTCTATATTTTGGTATATAACAAAATGTTACTATAAAATACCATCTGCTGTAAAAATCCTTCTAGGCTCCGCTAGGCCAGCCTTACCGTCTGGATATTTTTCTAATCTACGTAAACTTACTGCATTATCTAAGCATATGAACATGTTTATAGCCACCATCTATGTATCAATTTAGATTTGATCCCTCTTACAAGTCATTAAAATGTTTGTTTTAAACAATTTTATCTTCATGGTTGCTTCCAAACCTATCTAAATCCGTGGTGTCCCATTGAGGATCAGTTAATTCTAAACAACATACTAAAATTTTATCTGAAATGCATGAGTTTATCAAAAACGCCTAACTCCGATTAATCCTCGATTAATCCCCGTTTAGACGATTAATCTTCAGTTCACGTTTACCGTCTAGTATCCGCCTAACGACTTTTACAATTTTGTAAAATACTCATGAGCGATGCATTTTATTGGAGAGGATGAAACCATTTTCGTAGTTCACGAGAGCTAACAATGATTAGTTATTAACGTGTCTTATAAAAAGAGGTAAAAATCTCTAAATGCGACTTAGTCCATGTGGCAAAATGGGTTGAGTTCGAAACAACCTGTCTATTACAACACCTCGTCCATTACTTTCAAAGAAAATTCCTTCCTTGGTTTCACAAATATTCGGAATCCATATTTTCAAAATTGTAGCACTTATTGTTGGTTTCTGACTGCTGAAAATGGCTGAGTTACGTACTTCGTCGCTTTCTTTAAGACGATTCGCGGCTTAGCCTTAAGGTGCAAGATTAGCTGTCAACCACTTCATCCACATGATAAAACAACATTCTGCCTATCTGTCATTTAAATAAATTGAATAGAAATTGTGTGCGTTATTAAAACAAAGGGTTGTTTACGGATCTAAAATTATTGTCATTCATCATCAATTTTATCGTTTTTAATTTTTACAACGGCTCAATAATAATAGCACATAAATATATTATCGCTATACAACATCATTCATTACAAATTTTACTACCTTTTTTTTATAAAATTAATTTGCGTAAAATTCTAACACTTATGCTTAGCCTTTAATCAAATCCATGAAACATAAATGGATCACAATCGCTTGTTTCAGTGAGCTGATAACTATCTTTAGCTTGTTTTACATTATCATTCAATGCCATACCATGTGCTTCTGGTTAAACCTATCAAACTAACCTTTGTCATCTTGTAGGCCAAAATAAAATTCTTTCGATTCTTATACTTGTAGGCCAAAATAAGATTCTTTCAATTCTTTTATCTTGAAAATGTCTTGCTTTTTTTCTAAAATGTGATAACAAATATTGTTTCTCAGGTATTGGGTTTATTTCCTGTTCAAAAAAAGTATGGGGTTGATGTGCTGATGCTAATCTATTATTTCGTTACATAAGAATGTAAACGCATTTCTTTGAAGATATGTTATTATCTTACCCCGTTATTATAAATTAAACTTGTTCATATTAAGTTCACTTATCACGTCAGCTATTCTAGTAGCAGCTTGATATGGTGGAAGATAATACATACGAAACTATTACTTGCAAGAGCTAACAAATCTATGATTATTTTTATTTTCCCGGTCCCTCTCCTATAAGACCTGCTAATTTCAGAAATCACCGGTCATCATGGAATGATATTTTTGTGCATCTAAAATATTGTTTGAGGAGGGGATTCTTCGAAGCATAGAATTAAAAATGGTAAAGCGATTGCACAGAAACCGAGTTTAAATTATAAAATCTATTACACAGACTTATAATCGTACACCCTACTATTTGCTCTGAACGCTTAGATGTTGGCAGCTCTGAATCAATTTGAATTTCACTTTAAGCTGTGACATATTCTATTAGATAGTATTTATTTGCAATAAAAACTATAACTCCTTATAGTTGATTACGATAAGTTGTATTATTCTACAATCAGAAGTTTGTGCTTATTAAATATTTTTATCAAATGATAAACAATAACAACCTCACCGAGCGTTAAAAAATCTCACTACTCATTAAACTGTGCTTAATTTTTATAACATATATTTAGCCCTTGTAATTACTAAAAATTATGTAATATGCTCGAGTTAGTAGTATTACATACAGCCAAAACAAACAAAGCCTAGTGAATTATCATTCATGCCAAAGAAAACCACTAGTTGGAAATTTGCAGATGGCGAGTTGGAAAGATTAGGTTTGGCATTTGTCACACAGATCCTTCTCTTTCTTTTTTCCTACATTAAGTGATGCCAAGTGCCAGATTTTTTTCCTTCTTAATCTCAGTTCAGAAAGTTCTTGTGGATTATCATAAAAATTAATTGCTTTAGGTATGTATATACAACAGTATCTAGTCTCAATATGCTGAACTGTATGTAGAGCACTAGATTTTATCTGTATGCTTCCAAAGAATGATTCAGAAGATGAAGTTCCTTCACAAATTTCTGAGTATTGTAATATTAAGGGCTAGCAGATTTGAGAGGATCGCAACAAATGATGTAGAACTCATAGGTAAAGTATAAACATGTAGATGTAGTAATCTCTTAACACACACTCCTTCTTGGTTTTGTAGTTTTTGTTTTTTGATTTCTATGCAGTTACCTAATGTAGCAGGTTGTGCACTATTGAAGTATACGACAAAATAATAAGCTTTAGCAATCTCTGAGGCTTCGATTGGTAAACAAATCTGCAACGATCCAGCGTTTGCAACACCTTCAGATATTACAAAATATAGAGTAATTGGAAGTGCAGCGGTTAGAAACACTTCGTTGGCGTCGCCGATCTGTGCAAGAAGAAGAAGAGCGTAGAGAAGAAAACTGTTTGAAACATGTTCTGGGCGTTGCTATTTATAGTGGTGGAGAGGTGTTTATTCGCCGAGCATCACAACCGTTTGCAATGGTCGCGTCTATTCATTTTATAAGGTTCACAACTGTGACAAACGGTCGCGTCCATTCATTTTGTAATGTTTTAGAAAATGTTACAAATTTCCCGCCATCAGTTCAAATTTAGAATTTTCAGTTCTGGGTCCTTAACGGGCTGAAATCTAGTCTGTTACTGTCAATATATGATCCAAAAATATTTTCGGAAACTCGTACCTGGTCGGACCGACGGCGGCGGCGCGCATGTGGTATTGCATGACTTCTCTCCTCACAACAAAGCAAACATGTGGGAGCCCCAAGGCCCCAACATCCACATGAGAAAGCTAAATATATAAAAATATTTTCTTTGATTTTCTACAATGTGGGACTTTCTTTTCTTCTTCTTTCTTTACTTCTACTCTTCCAAATCAAAAAACCCAAACCCCAAAGCTATTTGAAAATTTAGAACAATCTCCCCTAATTTTCAAAATAAAAATAAATGAATAGGATGGCTGCATCACTAGAGTGATTTCCTACATACCCAAGTGGGATCAAGCCTATTAGTTCTAAGAGCAAGTTTTGCATCATCGTGAAAACCAACACATAAATAAAAAGTATCTTTTGGATTTGAACCTTTATTTAGTGTAACCATTCAAAGCCTTATCAAGATTCTATGGTGAACGAATCTTGAAGCAAGTATCCCTAATGATAAAATCGGAACAATCACACATGTTGACTTCCTTAGGTAAAGTGTTATGTATTGCTCAGCACGTTAATGACCATGTGCTTAAATCCTGGTTCATGAGTCTACTTAGAAAGCGGTCTTTCTTTCCTAGGAAACGACCCGATTTCCATACTCATATAGGTAAGTCTCTTAAGGTGTTTTTGCGAGACACCTTTTAAGGTTTCTAGACTTATTAAGGATATATATCCATCCTTTGTTCTTGCAGAATCCAACACTAAATATTAAGGGATTATCAGTTTAGTGTTCCATAATCATTCTCTTAACTTGTTGGTGCCCACTCAACTTTGTCTATCCATTTCAAAACATAAGTTGGGTTTTTGTTAACGATGATCAACCTTCACTCATAGACCTTAGTCCCATTTCTTGTGACTTTATGGAAACCATTGCCTTTGGAAGACTCTTTATAAGTGGGTCAGCCAAGTTTTTCTTTGTTTCTATGTAGTCAACAGTTATAACTCCTCTTTTGAGTAACTGTCTCACTATTTGATGTCTTAGACTCACATGTCTAGACCTTCCATTATATGTCTTATTAGACACATTGTATATCATTGCTTGATTGTCACAGTTAATCAAGACTGCTGGAGATGGCTTCTTCCATAAAGGGATTTCTATTAATAAATTCCTAAGCAATTCGGCTTCTTTACATGCATCTGCTAATGCAATCAATTCTGACAACATTGTTGAGTCAGAAATACAGGTCTGCTTCTTGGAAGCCCAAGACACAGCAGCGCCTCCTAATGTAAAGATCCATCCAGTCGTAGACTTGGATTTGGATTCTACATTGTTCCAGGTTGCATCACTATATCCTTCTATTACAACAGGATATCATTTAGGAGATAAACCATATTCAGTGGTTCCTTTCTAATAAGCTAAAACTCTGGAAATAGCTTTTCAATGTTCGAAATCTGGATTACTCGTAAATCGACACAATACACTTATAACATGTGCGATGTCTGGTCTAGTGCAATGCATAACATACATAAGACTCCCAATCTATGTAGTTAATACCAAGCTATTACCCCGATATAACCCCGCTATATCTCATAGTGGGTTTCTACCGCTACGATTTTTCCATGTAGCCCCAAAATATAGCCTTTCCGCTTTAAGCCCCGCTATTTCCGCTATATACCGTTATTCCCGCTATATTCCTCTATTTCCACTATATCTTCTTTAATAAAGTGAATTGAAAAATTGCATTTATACATTATAAAAATTATGAAACTAATTTGTTTGATTTAATTTTTGATATATTTTCAAGAATGAAAATATTCAAATGTTCCACTAAAATCAATTAAGTTATATAACAATTGTAAGTTTATTTAAAGCATATACGCACATGGTTTTATTTAAAACTATTTATGTATTAATTATAATTTAATTAAATGATAATTTTTATTTAATTACCATTTATATATTTGTAAAAACATTAAGTACAAGTTTTATATGCTATTTTAGAGCCAGCCGCTATATCCCACTATATCCTCGCTGTATCCCCGCTATGACTTTTTGCACCTCCACCGCTATGAATCTACCAAGCGCATTAACTTCACAGCTCCCAATAACACGGGAATACTCTAGTTGAGAGATAGTACATCCAGTGTTCTTTTCTAATTTAATACTAGGATCTAAAGGAGTTGGTGCTGGCTTGTCATCGTAATGACCATACTTTTGTAGGAATTTCTCTATGTAATAAGATTGAGTTAGTAATAACTCCCCTTCTTTCCTACAATTTTAGTTCTCAAAATTACATCAGCCTCTCCTAGATCTTTCATATCGAATTTAGAAGACAGAAACTTTTCAGTTTCGTCCACACATGATATATTGGAACCAAATATTAGCATGTCATCAACGTATAAACATATTATAACAATACCGTTGTTATCCGAGTTGCTATAAATACATTTATCAGCATCATTAGTAATGAATCCATATGACAGTGCAACTTTATCAAACTTCTCATGCCATTGCATGGGAGCTTGCTTCATGCCATAAAGAGATTTCACTAATTTGCAAACTTTCTTTTCTTGGCCTGGGGTTTTGAAACCTTCAGGTTGTTCCATATATATCTCTTCTTCTAAATCTCGATTTAGAAAAATAGTCTTTACATCCATTTGATGTATGACTAATTTATGAATTGATGCAAGTGCAATTAAACAGCATATAGAAGATATGCGAGCAACTAGAGCATATGTATCAAAGTAATCAACTCCATGTCTTTGCGTATATCCTGTAACAACCCTGGATTTTGGCCCTATTTATTTTAATAAATATTTGATCTAATTAAATAAAATGTGAACTGATCATATTAAAATGAATATGATTTTGGAATATTTACCATTTGTTTATATAAATTTGTATTTTAAAAAAGAAATTGATTTGGAACATTTAAAATTAAATCTCTTAATATTATTTATAATAAAATTTGTCTTATATAATTTAATTAAAATACTTTACTTTATTTACATCTGATAAATATACATATGAATAATAATGTTTGAAATTTAAAATAAATCCCTTTATAATATTTATCTTATACCATTAAATTAAAATACTTTCTTTTGTTAACATTTGATAGAAATATCTATAGATGATAATGTTTAAAATTAAAAATCTTATTCTATCAATATAAAATATCAATATTAAATTTAAGTGAAACTTAAGGATATAATTTAAATAAAATACAAATACAAATAAATATAAGTATAAATGTGAGTAAATCATATTAAACATAATTTAAATATTGATGGTTAAGTATGAAATATAAATATAAATGTAAATAAACTATATGAACCTAATTTAACTATTTTTAGCTAAAATATAAATACAAATATAAATACAAACAAGAAGTAAAGTGAAATCAAAATACAGAATAAAATTTATGAACAAAGTATATAGAATAGGATGAAAATAAGGCAAAACCATCAAATAAAATAAGCCAGGTAAACATTATCAAGCTAGAAGTAATACCAGACAAAAACAAACATAAGTATGTAAACTATACAAATTAAATGCCTTCATTCAAAGCCAAATATTTACTTAGAAAAAATATCTTCATAAACAAAGCTTCATTCATAAGCCATATGCATACCTGCAAAGTATATACCTTTTTATAAATATCTATATATACAACAAATCTCAATTATGATATGCAAACATATTAGGCAACAAAGCATTAATTACTATCAACTCAGCCTAATATTTGTCACTTCAAAATATACAGCAAATCTGGTTAAAATAAAGCTAGACAGGGTAACAGCATGTCCAAATAATACCTCCTTCATACTACTGTTATCTCATATATACGTATGCAGTTGCTTTTTAGTTCTAGTTCGTTCAACAAACATATAACAAAACCCGAGAAAAATAAAAAGAAGAAAAAGAAGAAAAACAAAACTCAAATCTTTATTCAAATCAAAAACAGGAATTCTAGACAATTTCAAGTTTCAGATAATTAACATCAAATTTGTTCTTTGTTCAGAAATTGTGCAGGTGAGTAAACTTAATTTTTATGAGTTTTAAAGTTAATTAAACAGTTCAATCTTCATTTATAAACTGTTTGTATATGCTTCAGTTTGCATATGTTTTGAGATGCTCTGTGTTCTCTGAAATTTGGTATATGTTTCATATTTGAATTAAAACCCAAGATATTCTTATTTAAATCATTGATAAACTTTGATTTCTCAACAAACAAGATGCTAAACTTCAAATAAAGATTTTTAAAAGGTTGATTTAAATCATCTTCATCAAGCACACCACTGTAATGTTGATGTTCAGGTAATTAAGTAATAATTGAAAATATTCGATTGTGCAAAATATTGATTCAAGATTATATATTGGATTCATAATGCAAGATGTGATTTTTAAAACAAAAATAAAGATTTGTAGATTAATATTCAAAGAGCAGTTTGGGGTTGAACTAAAATTGCACTTCTTCCTATTTCAAGTGATCGATTCAATTTTAATTGATGAAACTTGAATTGAAACATGTTTATCCATCCACGATCTCGGGAAAAATGTGAAAAAAATTATTTATTGCGTGAATTAAAAAATCAAGGTCATTTTAGGGTTTATTTGCAGTTTTGTTCATCACTGTAAACGCAACAAATTCATCGCCTACAAGGGTTCGAGCTTCACGTGGTTCAGGAGGAAGGAAGCGTATCGTGTCGTGGTGGTGTGGCTGGGATTCGAGCCCCTCTGGCGGTCGGTGTGACGTTCGCAAGGCATATTTGCCGAAGGTCATGTTTTACAGTTTTTTTTAAGGAACTGTAAATTTTTGATTTCGATCATTTGAGGACGATCTGTGTTTGGATTTCATGTTATCGCATGATTTGGGATTTGCGCGATGGGTTGACGTTTGCCAGTGATGAGTCGTGCCGCCATGCACGTGTACAGCGGCGGGTTCTCGTATTTGTGTCATGATTTTCCGCCTCAAGTCGTGCACGCTTTTTTTGGTTCGGGGCATGGGGTTTGAAGTCAAGTTTGAGCGTGGGTTTGAGCCTGATTTCTTTAGGTGTTATGTTAGGTTAAAATTTAAACATACTGTAAACAAAAAATAAAAATAAAAAGAGAAGGAGAGAAGAAGAAGGGTGTGCGTACAGGAAAGGCACTGGTGACTTTGGGGGATAAGTCGAACTAGCGCATGAGTTTTGAATAGGGGAGGTCTCAGGTTTTTAACAGGGAAGCCTCGGGATTTATTTAATCTGTAGTTTTGTATTTTTTATAAAGTAAGTGTTCTCAAACCTGTTTTAAACATTTGTAACTAAATGATGGTTAAACGGTTAAGTCAAAAATTTGACACAAATCTTAATTATTCTAGGCAATACATTAACAATGTTCTAACACTTAGTTTATATTTTAATTTTGTAATTAATTTAAGTAAAAGTTAATTAACAAATTGAGTTGTAGTTAGTATTATAATTGACTTTAAATTTTAAGGGAGAAGATTGTTAAAATGTCAATTAAGTTGAATAATGATCATTTATTTATTAATTATATTAGAAAGAAATTAAGAATAACTACTTTATAATTGTAATCAAAGATTAATAAATTAATGATTAAGTGATAAGTAATTTGTAAACAACTACTTAAGTTAATTAATGACTGATTAATAGCTAATTAATTAAGTAATTAAATTAAGAATTAAATAAATAATTAATTAAGAAATTAGCAGTTAACAAATAAGTAATTAAGTTTATTAATTAATAATTAAGTTATTAATTAATGATTAAAAGAATACCAAGGTTAAAATAACTTGATTAAGAAAGTAATTAATTAAATAGTGTGAAATAAAATAATTAATTAGTTAAATAATTAAGATTCAATAATTGATTAAGGAATGATTAATTTACTTAAATAATTTGAAAATAAATAAGTAATTAATTATTGATTAATTAAAATAGGGTTAAGTGATTAACTCTGAGGTAATTAATTTAAATTAAATTAATTACAAATGAGAATTTAAGATGATTGCTTATAGAATGTTGTGTATGTGGCATATCTGATTTGTGATATTTATTTGATGATAATTCTGTGATATTCTGTGATATGTTGTGATATATCTATGATGATTGTGTATGAATTATCTGTGAAAAATGCTATGTGAATTATATCATTGAATTTAAACTTTTTAAGTTAATTAGACAACTTGGCCTTTAAAATGGCATTTGGACTTCGAAGAGAGGGGGATCGGGTGTCAATTTGATATTCCGAAAACCACATCGATCCAATTTAAACGATAGGTCGTGACATATCAATTGGAGATCGAGATGGTGTTTTCAGAATGCAAGGGTTATCGTCGTTGTCTCTGAGGGTGATTCCAAAATGAGTGTGACGAGATAATGCCTTCGGTTTCGTTCGAACCCGGAACGAACTTGTATGGATTGAATGCTTTCAGCACATCGTCAGGCGGATGATGAGCATTCTAAGAGATATGTCCTGTAAAGGTAATCGCAGCCTCAAGCCTCATCAACCGAGAATGGCTAAAAGAGGGGAGGTGCAGCAAGGTTAGTTGGGTCATGCCCAAGCAGGACAAGATAATCCCCTGTCTAAATGTCCCTTTTTATCTCGGCTGTGTGGGCGGTTGCTAGCTACAATCGCGGGATTTATCTTGTTCGGGACTGTTCAGTAAGGAATGGTTCCGGTCTTGTGTTGTAGGGGTTCGGGACTGATCCTCGGTACGGTGATCTACGCCCCGTACTGTGACGGGCAGTACCCCAGTAGCTCTGCCATTGTTGTAAATCCATTTTCCCTACGAGACCCTACGGTTTTGATTTGTATTACTGACTTTTGTGGCTAGTAGCTGGAATTTAATAGATGTAACAATTTCGGCTATTTTCTATTTACTTGAAAACCCTAGACACTACTATAATATCACTGGATTTCCTAGAAAATGTTTTGGTTAGCGTAAGGTAAAAACTTACCCATATTTATTTGTGGGGAGTCTTACGTGATACCTTTATTTTCAAATGATTTTCAAAGTTAAACAACTTTAAACCGTTTACTCATACCAGACCCATGTCTGACCCGGAGTTTATATTTTGCTTTTCATAAACTCTTGGGTACTCAAATTTTTATGAGTAGCCAAGTGATAGATTTTGGACTTAGGTTTCTGGAGGAGCATGGAGCTGGAGTTTCTAGACGTATATATATGTATCGAGTTCCGCCGTGTTAGTTGATGTATACTGTATCTCTGATGTATATAGCGACAGATGTATATATGATTGTCATGTGTATTGATATTGTATAACCTTGATGTATGTAAAACTATGTGATATATATATGTGATACATTATATTTTGTTCCATTCCGCTGTGAGATTCTGATGTTGTTCTTTCTTTTTCTTCTTTTCTATTTCTATCCCTTTCTTTTCTTAATGATGATACTTCTTTCTGGTAGTAAAAGGGTGGGTCGTCACAGTTGGTATCAGAGCATAGGTTGGTGATAACCTTGGCTCTGGTAGGAATTACTCATAGAATAGAGTCTGTAGTACTCTAAAATGAGTTTGAGTGTATTAATAGATATGAGCGCGTATTTGTTAGTGAATATAAAATTGTTTTTATATTGTGTTGAGTTATCTGCTGAGTGTTTATCGATTCTGGTCGATGTGTGGGACGCTATTTCATCGATAGGGATTTCTAAACTCTTAAACAAGGTAAACCGACACAGTATTATTTTTAAAGTAGGGTAAATGAAATAATTTTACCCAAAATTATATTTTGATATAAAAGAAATATTTTTTTGAAATTAATATATATATATATATATATATATATATATATTTGGATGTTTGGTTGTTAATACTACAATTGAATAAAAATTTAAAATTTAAGCGGTTTATATCAAAATAAAATTGTCTAAGTATGGTTTAAATCAAAAGGAATACAACTAAAATTTGATTAAACCAGAATTTAAGTCCAGGAAATTTGAAAGGTGTTTAAATGGATTTAAACAAAAGGACTTGGGAATTTAAAATCTTGGGAATGTTTGAAATGTTTTTCTATAGATTTGAAGGCAATAATGGAGTATTATTTTGTGAGGAATTTATGGAAGTAAGGAAGCACTGAACTCACTTCAGTCGCTGGAAAATAATCCTGATGATGATTGCCACATCATTGGTATTCATTTTCGAGTTTCTAAAGTGATGGATTGCTATCAAGATAATTAGTCATGATATTGTTTGGGGTTGTTGGGCATACAAGTTGTTTTAGAAATTTCAAAAGGAAAATTGTTTTGGTGAAAACAAGTGTTTGGAATTTGGAAACTTGATTTGATATACCAAGTGGGTATGTGTAGTTATCATTTCAAAATGGTTTTGGAAATAAAAACCGGGCAACTGAATTCTAAGAAATTCTATTTAAATAATGTGAAAGGTTTAAATGAATCAACTATTGAACTTATAAAGTAAAGTTGATATTAATAAGAAGAAATTGGGAATTTTAATCCAGGAATTAAAATTTAACTTAAGAAAATGAAAGTGAAGAAAATATATTTGAATTTAACCTAAGATAAGTTAGATAAAATTGAAATTGAAATTGAATTAAATTGGATATAAAATTGGAAGGTAAAATGATTGTAATTGTGAAATGAAAATTTATACCTTAAGATAGTAAGTGTTATATAGATAATCTGGAATTGTGGTTATAAGATGAAATGACTCAAATTAGAAATATAAGCTTTTAAGTAAATAAATAAGCTTTGAACTTATATATTAAGAAATAAAATTTAAAAGAACGGTAAGTAGCTAGATTTAACTGAAGTTGAGTTGGGACAAAACTGAATTTAAATGAATTCAATCGAGTTATAGATAATATTGAATGGAATAAAATTCTTACATAAATAAATAAATGTAAACCAAGTAAGTATTGAATTGAATTAAAATAGAATTGGTGTGAGTTGTAAAAAAATCTAATTCAAGCATAAATTGAATGACCTTATTATAAATAAATTCAATAATGAATTGTTAATGTAAATTAAATTTAAGAATGGATAAAAGAATAAACTAATCGAATAAATTAGTAAATAGTTGGGATTTGATTAAAGGAAAATCAAATCAAAGATTTAAATGGAAGTTGATGGAATATAATAAATTTAAGTTATTGGGTGGAACAATTTGAAGAAAATAAATAACTTAAGTAATTTGTGAGATGGTTATTTAAAATATTGGTTGTCGAGTTTAATAAAATGGTTTGAGAATTGGTTGGAAGTAATTGTAATAAGTGTCGAAACCATACACATGTGCTTATGAAAATATGTAATGCTATATAAGGGCAATGCTATAAACTTCTTATATATAGTGCTTATATATAATTATATCTCTTGTCAAATTGCAAAAGCTCCTTCGTACAAAGGAGACTCTGCCAAAAAATTTCAAAATTTTTGGGAGTTATAAAAAAAATTAGCAACAAAACGATGTCAAATTGGAAATTGAAATAAATTAGTGGATGAAACTAATTTAAAATAATGACGGGAATCAGTTATAAATGGAAGATAGTCAACAAAATTCAATATTCAGAGCTGCAGATAAATTGAATTCACATGGAATTGGAAATTCAGATTTAAAATAAGAGGACATAAAGGCTAAAGTGGTAGAGTAATAATATAATATATATAATGCTTATATTAAACTTAAGAAATGAATGGTGAGATTCTTAAGTAAATTTGATATTGAGAAAATTATTCCAAGTGGATAGAAATCAAAATAATGTGGATAAAAGAAAATTGATATAGTTGATAATCAATGGATATAAACACGCAGGATATACGTATATTATTTTATTCGTGCAGATTCGAGCACAGAATTTCGAGATAGTTATATCGATCCGAGTTAGAATTTTTCACTCGATTTTCGACGACGGACCATGGATATGGATTTTGATTGATTCTGGAAATTCTCTATCATAGTTGTGGCTATGCAAGGAGAATGACAGTTTCTGATCAAGAAACCAGATCTGAGTCCGCACTAGGAATTCGGCTGGACGATACTAGTTCGGAAGTGAAGTTGTGTGATCGAGCGAGCTATTGAATTTGATATTGTGTACGAATGGTATATGTACATCATACGGGCTTGATTGCATAGATATTGAAATTCTGTAAGAAGTCAATAAAATTTGGAAAGAGTTGGTGCTGTAGCTTACAAAGTTGAATTGCCAGAATGGATGTTTGGAATTCATTGTGTATTCCATATATCCCATCTAGGAATTTGTTCATGATTAATCATCAGTGTAGAACCAGTAGTCCAGGAAGATTTAGAAGTCGAGTCGAATTTGACTGTGGTCAGGAATCTAGTTAGATTGCTGATCAAGACGTGAGGCAACTCAAGAGTTAGGTAGTGAGGCTCGTCGTAGTGTTGTGGAGTGAGGATACCGGAGTTTGCTCATGGGAAACTCTGGAAACAAACCTTATAATCCCCTTCAAACTCCATTTGCCTTCACCATCCACCACTGCCATCAAACCAAAAATTACATTTCATCAAACCAAAGACCATTCAAACTTCATCAACATTGCCTTCACTATTAACTCATTTGCAATCAAAACTGCATATGCCTTAACCACATACAACCCCGACACTAACAACGGTATCCACCACCAGTACAATCGAAAGAACAACCACCAATTCTCAATCTCCCTATCCTTGGTATTCATCCCATAACTGCAACACATTCCTCAGCACTCACATATACCAAATCCACAGTTACCACTAAAAACTGTTACCACTGTAAAAACTGCCAACATCACCTTTAACTACTTCATTCCCTCCCCGCTGATTCCAACTTCAGATTGCAATTCCATCACTTCCACAAAATTTGCTGACAGCAACTCCCTGAATTCACTTCGACAAAAACTACTATCATTTCATTTTCCATCGAAAAAACCATTCCTCCACTTCGACAACCTCAATAACCCACTCACCTTTCTGCTCCTCTTCAACACACTGACCAATCGCAACTTCACCCTCTGACAACCTCTGCAGTCACCACATTGTCCACATTTTCTTCCCCCAATTTCCCCACTGCCTCATTTATCTCTAACACTTCCTCCCCCATTACATTGCACTAACCTCTTCAAACCATCAAACATACAACTGCACATAATATTCCTCCACCATGACAGATCACCACACTTCACTACCCCTTACATTCAACTGCAACAAATCCCAAACTTCTTCTCGCGCAACAACCAAGTCTTCAAATACGTTCACCTTCTTCCTCCCTCACTTTTCTAGAACCTCCATAAAACACCAGCATCTAATTCCAATCGACATCAAGCACAACTTACCCTATACATACCCGCAAACTACCACCTGCCTCTGCAAAACACTTCGCAACAACCCACCACAAGTTGTTCAAACAGTGAACATAACTCGGGCTTTTTTTCTTTTTGACTGAAGGGAACTATGACCATACTTAAATTGAAGATAAGAAAACTCAAAAAGCGCCATCAAAAGTTATGAAATGCTATAACTAAAATTACAAACTTGAATTGAAGTTCGACTGATATGAGTTAGTTGCAGTTGATTTGTTACTATTATCCAACATGCGATTACAAATAGGGTAAGGGGGAGAAAAAGAAATCCAAATTTACCAGCTAGAATTTGCAATCCAAAAATTCAGCAAACTACCAAATAACCCAAATTCATATTCAAAACTCTTCAGCATTCAAACATCTTATTTCAAACAAACAATTTATAGCCAAGGATCTTGAATTCAATGATATTAAAGAAAAGAAAAGATAAGAACGTACCAGTAGAACCACCATTATTGCACAACAACAAGCCTACCTCAATCTCCAGTATTACAATGAGGGCGTTGAGGAAACAATTTAAGGACTTCCTTTGTAGATTCCATGAGCTCGGCCATTTCGGTTTCGGAGTCTTGAGATTCAGTGTTATTTGTAGATTTTTTGCCTCAGGAAGTGGTGTATTTTTCTTAAAATTTAGGCTGAATTTTACCCGCCTTGTGGACGAACGAACGAAATTTAGGGTTTTTGAGAACGAGGGTCTGGATTTGGGAGCGTGAGAGGAATGGAGTAATTTGTTATTTTAATTTTCGGGGAAACAAAAAGCGGGCTGTGAAATTTTCGGGGGAACATAAGTAGTGTACCGCGGGTGTAGGGATGCCGTGGGAAATTTCTTCGCCTTCCTACGGCATACTTTTGGCGTATGGAATTTCCTACGCCTTTCATACGCCGATCGAAAAATGTAGAAAATTGACAGAGGCGTGGAAATGACGTAGGAGATTATCTATGTCTTTTCTACGGCATAATTTTGGTGTAGGTGATTTTCTACACCTTTCCTACGCCTCGATTTTTTTCTACGTATTGACGTTAATGTAGGAAAGACGTAGGAAATTTCCTTATGTCTTCCCTACGCCTTTACCTCTTTCTACCTGTTTCCTACGCCTTCGCTACACCCCGCCTTCTGGCGTAGGTAAGACGTCGGAAACTTTGCGTAGGAAATTGAAGTATTTTCTAATAGTGATCGATCCAATTTAACCGATAGGTTGTGACATATCAATTGGAGATTGAGATGGTGTTTTCAGAATGCAAGGGTTATCGTCGTTGACTCTGAGGGTGATTCCAAAATGAGTGTGACGAGATAATGCCTTCGGTTTCGTTCGAACCCGGAACGAACTTGTATGGATTGAGTGCTTTCAGCACATCATCAGGCAGATGATGAGCATTCTAAGAGATAAGTCATGTAAAGGTAATCGTAGCCTCAAGCCTCATCAACTGGGAATGGCTAAAACAGGGGAGGTGCAGCAAGGTTAGGTGGGTCATGCCCAAGCAGGACAAAATATTCCCCTGTCTAGATGTCCCTTTTTATTTTGGTTGTATGGGCGGTTACTAGCTACAACCGCTGGGTTTATCTTGTTCGGGACTGTTCAGTAAGGAATGGTTCCGGCCTTGTCATGTAGGGGGTCGGGAGTGATCCTCAGTACGGTGATCTTGGCCCCATACCGTGACGGGCGGTACCCCAGTAGCCCTGTCATTGTTGGAAATCCATTTTCCCTACGAGACCCTACGGTTTTGATTTGTATTACCCACTTTTGTGGCTAGTAGCTGGAATTTAATAGATGTAACAATTTCGGCTATTTTCTATTTATTTAAAAACCCTAGACACTACTATAATATCACTGGATTTCCTAGAAAATGTTTTGGTTAGCGTAAGGTAAAAACTTACCCGTATTTATTTGTGGGGAGTCTTACGTGATACCTTTATTTCCAAATGTTTTTCAAAGTTAAAAAACTTTAAATCGTTTACTCATACCAGACCCATGTCTGACCCGGAGTTTATATTTTATTTTTCATAAACTCTTGGGTACTTAAATTTTTATGAGTAGCCAAGTGATAGGTTTTGGACTTAGGTTTATGGAGGAGCTTGGAGCTGGAGTTTCCAGACGTGTGTGTGTGTGTGTATATATATATATATATATATATATATGTATCGAGTTCCACCGTGTTAGTTGATGTATACTATATCTTTGATGTATATAGTGACAGATGTATATATGACTGTCATGTGTATTGATATTGTATAACCCTGATGTATTTAAAACTATGTGATATATATGTGGTATATTATATTTTGTTCCATTCCGCTATGAGATTCTGATGTTGTTGTTCTTTCTTTCTCTTCTTTTCTATTTCTATCTCTTTCTTTTCTTAATGAACATACGTCTTTCTGGTAGTAGAAGGGCGGGTCGCCACATATCCCTTAGCAACTAATTTGGCTTTAAACTTATCAATGGATCCATTTGTATTCAACTTTTTCTTGAATATCCATTTACATCCTATAGGTTTAGCATCAGGAGGTAAATCAGTTAAAACCCAAGTTTGGTTTAACAGTATGGAATTCATTTCATCGTTGATAGCTCATTTCCAGAAATTGGTATCTCTGGAACTCATAGCCTCAGAATAAGTTTTGGGATCGTCATCGACGTTCATTACATATTTAGTCACATTTAGGACTTCGTCCTTACTGCCTTCTACAAGATATGTAATGAAGTCAGGACCACGGTCCTTCTCTATTCTTTCTCTTTTACTTCTTCGTTGTTCAATACTATTATCTGGTATTGACACTTTCTTGCTGTTTTGAGCAGGAGCATAATCATCGTCATTGATATCATTAGTCATACTAGGTTCTGGACTAAATGATCTCAATGGGATCTCAACAGTTTGATTTTTAAAAAATTCTACATCTACAGATTCTATAACTTCTAGGGTGTCATGAATAAGGAATCTATAAGTTATACTATTAAGTGAATATCCTATGAAAATACATTTAAATGCTCTATTTCCTAACTTTGGTCGTTTAGGGTCTGGTTTTCTAACATATGCTAAGCAACCCGAAACTTTAAGTCTAGTTAGGTTAGGTTTCCTATTAAACCATAATTCATAAGGGGAAATATTATTCTTTTTAAGTGGTACTCTATTTAAAATATAACATGCAGATAACATAGCATCACCCCATAGGTTATAAGGTAAATTAGAACTTACGAGCATGGCATTAACCATTTCTACTAAAGTTCTATTTTTCCTTTCAGCAACACCATTTTGTTGTGGTGTATATGAGGCAGTACATTGGTGAACTATACCTTGTTGTTTACAAAACAAGGTGAATTCATTTGAGAAATATTCACCACCACGATCTGAATGTAATATTTTAATTTTAACTCCTAATTGTGTTTCGACCTTTGCTTTGTAAATTTTGAATTTCTCAAAAGGCTCATCTTTAGTTTTCATTAGTTATACATATGCATATCTAGTATAATCATCAATGAATTTTATAAGTATTGGTTACCACCATAGGTGATATGATTGTTAAGTCACCCACATCACTATATACCAAATCAAGCAAACCAATTTTCCTTTCTACGGATTTGAAGGATTTTCGGTGTATTTCTGCTTGAACACATATTTCACATTTAGAGATGGTATCGAAATCACAATCAGAAATTAATCCTAATTTATTCATATTTCTAATGGATTTATAATTAACATGTCCTAATCTGCCATGCCATAAATTAATAGAATCAACAATATAAACAGAAGATTTCTTTATTAGATTCAACTTAATCATGCCGTTACAAGAGTATCCCAGTCCAATGAATTTACCATTCTTAGACAACACTAGCTTATCAGACTCATACACCATCTTGAATCCTCCTTTGTTAAGAAGGTATCCATAGACCAAATTCTTACACTTATCAGGTACATAAAATACATTGACTAATGTAAGAACTTTTCCAGAGGTGAGAGGAAGTTCTATAATGCATTTTCCCAGAACTTTGCTTAGAACTTTATTTGCTCCAATAACTTCGTCGGCTTCTCCTTTATTTTCTTCATAACTCTTGGAAACATTACGGTCTTTGCAAATGTGAATGGTTGCTCCAGTATCGAACCACCAATCATTATCATTGCCACTAACGGAGTTCGCCTCTTACATTATCATTGTTTCTTCCGCAGACAGAAGTTTCGGGCATAGTGGCCGGGCTTCGTACAAAAATAACAAGCACCTTTCTTTTTGTTGTTGGTTTTGGAATGATTTTTCTTCTTAAACCATGTCTCATTCTTTGGCTTTAATTTATAAGTAATTTCAATATTATTTGCCTTAGAATGGGACACAGTTTGCGGATTATCATCTAGATCGCGTTTACGAGAGTCTTCTTCAATACGAAGATGATGCTGCAAACCGTCTAAATTATAATCTGTTAACGTAAAAATCAGACGCTAACACCCCGGTGTAAATTGAAGTTGAGTGAAAGCACCACCCGTGTACATGGGAACTACAAACAAGTAGAGAAATCACAGAAAAAGCAGAAAAGACAACAGTTTTTATAGTGGTTCGGCTTAGGGTAAGCCTACATCCACTTTAAATCTCTTTATTGCTGAATATGGTTACAACTTTACAACAATCTTCAATTACAACACACTTTAAACCAGTAGATCAAACTTTGATGGAGAATAATCTTCCGAATTCATGTTGAATGATGTAGATTTTCTCTTGAAGATCGTAGTAGAGTCCTTGGTGTTTGGAGTACTCGAAGTGTTGAATGAGTCGAGAATTCAGCAGAGTATCGGCGCTTGAAATGATCAGCCAAAAAGTCCCCTGCTAGTTGAAGTTAGGGCTGTATTTATAGGGAATACTCTAGGCAGAATTTTATCTCCAAGTGCTAGGTCGCATACGACCTAAGGTAGGTTGCATACGACCTAAGGTAGGTCGTAGGTCATAGGTCGGTGACGACATAGGAGACTTATCTTGATTGCGTTTGGTTCTCTTCTGAGCAAATTAATAGGTCGCGTGCGACCTATCATAGGTCGTGAGTCAACTAAGATTTAGGTCGCTGTGACCACTTCGCTCTAAGGTCGGTAGGCTGTGGCATTGCTTAGGTCCTTAAAACCTTTCCATATCTAGGTCGTTCACCTGTTTGTCTTGTTAGGTCGTAGCCTGTTAACTCGTTAGGTCGCTCCATCCTTTAGGTCGCTCTGGCCTTTAGGTCCTTAGGTCGCTTGAGACTTTAGGTCGTTAGGTCGCTTGAGACTTTAGGTCGTTAGGTCGCTTGAGTCTTTAGGTCGTTAGGCCACTGAGTGTGCTAGGTCGGAACTTCCTATAGGTCGCTAGGTCAGTGCACTTCATAGGTCGCTGAAGAACCGAAGCACTAGGTCGCTAAAGACCTTAGGTCGTGGAGTGCTTCGTGATCTTAGGTTGCTGCTGTAGTTAGGTCGTTAGCGCCCTTAGGTCGTTAACTTGCGTAAGTCTTAGGTCGCTTCAGAAATAGGAGTTAACATAATCCATTTTCGCATGCTTAATCTTTTTCTTATAATCATTCCAACTATGCGGAAGTCTAGAAATTAAAACTCCAACAACAAAAGATTCAGGGAGATCAATTCCAGCATCTTTTAGTTGATTCACCAACAGTAAGATTTCGCTTACTTGTCCAATTATGGACTTATTGGTGACCATTTTGAAATCTATAAAATTGAAAATAAGAAACTTTTTATTACTTGCCTCGGATATGCGGTACTTATTCTCCGGCGCAGTCCAGAGTATCTTAGCTGTTTCGAAGGTCCTATGAGCATTGTAGACTGGGGTAGATAGTGAATTCAGAATATGACCTCTACATAGGAAATCGTCCCCTTTGCGCTTTGCACGTTTAGCCTTTAGAGCAGCATCATCTTTATCAGTTTCCTTCGGGATTTCTTCCAAGTCATTTTCCAAAATGAAGAACAACTTGGCGGTGACCAGGAAAATTTTCATTGTCTCTTGCCAACGAGTGAAATTGTCGCCATCAAAACGCTCCAATCGAGCTAGATGCTGATTCATAACTTGTAGAGCACTCGAACCTTCCATGGCTGAAGAATATTGTCTGAAATTTGTGGGGGAATTTTGCAGTTCGAGGCGAATTTGATTGTATCGACCCGGAATTTTGGGTAATATTAATTTAATAATCTATGTTAATAATTTAACCGGTTTGATAATTTTTCTTTGTAATTTTAATTTTAAACTGATAAATTATTCTTTTAAAGGTTAATAAATGTTTAATCTTTTAATAATAATCAATATCTTTTTGACAATTTAAATATTGATAAGATTTGTTTTTCAAAACTAATGAAATATTTATTCTATTTATAATATATACTATTGACATATATTGTGAATAGAAGAGCTTTTGTTTTAAATTAAAGATTAATTTTCAAATTTGTAACATATATGTATGTATATGTTATAGTTTGATATTGTTTTGAAATTGAATTTTAATTCATTAATAATTTTATAATGTATGAATAAATATTGTAATTTAAAGCTTTGTTTAAATTTATATCTTTAAAAGTTAATTTAGATTAATTCATTTGTTTTTAAAATATAAGATAATTGTTATTTTTAATATGCTAGTTTATAAGAGGGATTTAAATAAAGTTTTGTTTTGTTACTTTTATAATGCTTAAATTTTAAAGTGGTTATAAATATATTAAGTGATAAATAAAATCTTTTTAAAATAATCTCCAAAATTTAGAATAATTTGTAAACATAATAGTATGTAAATAAATTACAAAATTCACATTTACATGAATATAAGATATAATTATCTTCGTAATAGGGTTTTTAATACAATCATCCAAGAGTTTAACACATGCAAAGCTATTAAATAAACTAAATGACATTTGTAAAGTAATTAAACAAGATGAATGACAATTGTAAGAATGTAAACAAGTGGCAACCATTTTATTCAAATTTTTAATAAATATTGTAAGAAGAAATTTGTTTTCTTTCTCATTTCTTTTTCTTCCCTCTTTCAAATGTTAAATGGCAAAAATCAGAAAACAAACTACCAAAATATGAAAAGGAAATCCAAAAGCAAATCTGAAGTTCTTTCCAACATAATAAAATCTGTAATTTCAAATCCTAAAATGTAAAGCTTACATTTGCAATTGATCTTCAAAGCCTCAACCTGCAGTACAAATAATATTCAACCTGCAACTGATAAAATCAAGTTCAACCTACAATTCAGAATTAAATTGCAATTTTCAACATGCAAGGGAAATCAACCTGCAAACCAAAGATGTTCAACTCAGCAATTTCATCAGCAAGCAATTGAAGTTTTTCTACAAATTTTAAGATATAAGCCTGGAAGTACTAACCTGCTCTGTTATTAAATCTGTCCTGCAAATTTACTGAGGTGAGTAAATCTTATTTTAAAAACAAATTTTGATTTAATCTTTGTTTGAATGTTGCATGCTAAAGTATTTGATTTAGATAATGCATGTTTGTTTTCCTGCATGTAAGTTTAAAAAAAAAATATAACAAATATAGTGAATGCCTGCATCTGAACACTGTGATATACAGGTTAGTTTTATTTTAAAAAAAAAGAAATCAATAACTTGATTTTGAATACGATTTGAAATGTGATTTGTAAATGAAAGTTGGTTTCGATCAAGTGATTGATTGTCTAAAAACAGTTATAGAATTTTAAAATGAATGATTTGCTCAAAAATTTCAAAATATAGTGGAAAACCAAGTATGGGCAAAATTTTATAGTTTGTTTTGAACTTATAAACGAATTATAATTGGGAAGTTAGGATTTTTAAATTTGGTATCACAATTTTTAATTGAGTAATTAAATCGAAATTCGAGTTTGAACACTTTGGGAACTTTTATGAACTACAGATGATTCACGCAATAATTTGAGTTGTAATTCTGGAAGAAGCTTGCGTGTGAGTTAGTGACTTAGGGAAAAATATTCAAAAAAATTTCCAATGCTTAATTTGTTCGTAATCGAACAAAATACGGCTTTAGAGTTAATTGGGTTCGGTCAAACTGTAATGGGTTTTGCGTCATAGGCAGTGATTCGAGTGGATTCATTTTTGGTGGGAATGAAGTTTGAGTCACGACGCTTTGATGATGAGGACGGCAGGGTTGGTCGGCGTCGAGGAGCGTGGCCGTGGAGGAGAGATTGGGGTCGATGTTGTTTCTGCAGTTGGTTCGAATGGGCATTTTTCGACTCGCATGTTGATCGAAGGATCTGGGTTCACCTGAGTGGTCGCGAGTGGGTTTGGGACCGGTGGGGATGGTCGCGACGTTCACCTAAGGACGACAACAGGTGGGGCATATGCACGCGTGTACATAGTGTACACTAGAAGTGGGGTAATTGGAGAAGATGGAGTTGTCTCGGGTAGGGGATCGTGTAAGCTTTGGGTTTGACTCGAAGTGGATGGATTTGGGTTTGCTTCGGGGTTAACTCGGGTTGGAGGGTGGTTTGCTTCGGGTTTTCCCTTGGTGTTGTCTGATAATAGTTTTATAAAGGAATAAAATGAAAACTTGAAACTTGCTGTTTAAAAATTTAATGTTAATCAAATTAATAAAGTATAAGTTGAAATTATATAATTTATTTCGATTTAAATTTATTTAAAGAGATTTCATATTGGAAGTAAATTACATTTTGGATCTCAATTTAAAAAGGATATTTTGAATTTAAATATTAAATCGAAGTTAAGTTTACAATGTTAAGTAATGATTCATTCTTAAGATTTCAAATTTATATTTGAAATAAATAAGATTAATTTGAATGTTTTAAAGTATAGAAAATTTTGAAATTTTCTTTTAAATTTTAAATAAGATTATCATTATGATTTTGAATCCAAGTAGGATAGCTGGTTTGAGATGTTAAAATTTGATTTAATTCATTACAAGATAAATAAGGTTAATTTATCTTGATTTGAATATTAAATTTGATTGTTAATAAGGAAAGTTTAATTTTGATTAATGTTCTCTTAATTAATTAAGGATTCGAAATTATAATTAGTTAATTATTTTGTAAAATTTTAAATAATCACTTAATTATGGGTTAATTAAGTGTAATTACTTAATAAAGTAATTAATGATTAATTGTTGAATGTAATTAAGGAAGTTAATTACTTATGGAAGTAATTAATAGTAATTACTTATGGAGTAATTAGTAGAAGTGATTATTGTTTAATCACTTAATGATATCAATTTAAGAATTGATTAATAAGATTGTTGAAGTTAATTAATTATGAAGTAATTAATTAATGAATTAAGAATTATTTAATGATAAGATTAATTATTTGTTAAGTAATTAATTAAAAGATTAATTAAGGTTTATTAATGGAAGTAATTAGAGATAATTACTTATGTTAGTAATTAAGAATTAATTACTTAATTTATTTTAGTTAATTAATTAATGTGATTAATTAATTAATGAATATGATTAATTTAAGATTAATTACCAAGTGTAATTAATTAAAAAGTAATTAATTAATTTAGTAATTAAATAAGGATTTATTGTTAATTTAAATTGATTAATAATTACTTAATGAAGTAATTAAGGATTAATCAATTGAATTAATTAATCAAGGATTAATTTAATTAGAAATTAATTAAGTAAGAAGTTAATTAATTTAGTTAAGTAATTACAAATTGTTAATTACTAATTAGGATTAATTAGTTGATTAATTATAAGTTAATTATTTAATTAATTAAAGTAATTATTAATTAATAAGGATCATTAATTAATATAATTAATGATGTTAATCAAGGTTGATTAATAAATTAATTAATTAAATGTGATTGATTAATTGTAATTAATTAAGGTTTAATGTAATTAATTAATTAATGAATAATCATTAATTATTGTAATGAATGATAGTAATTAAGATTTAATTACTGAATATGGATAGGATAATTACTTGAATGTAACTAATCAAAGAAAGATTAATTAGTGAAGATCATTAGAGATGATTAATTTATGTATTTGGGATAAATAAATGAAGAATAATTCAAGTAATCCAATTGATTTGAGTTAATCAATTCTGTTATGGATGAATGATTAATATTGGATGATTGATTGATATTGGATGTTGAATGATATTGGATGATTGGTTGATATTGGATGTTGATATTGGTTGATACTGGATATCTTTGTTATATGATATGCTGCTTTGTGAAGATGAATGTTAGTATGAATTATCTGTTATGATAATATAATTCATCTATCTGTTTATATATCATCCTGAATTAAGTTAAACTGTTTAAACCCTTAAGTATAACTTGGACATTAAAATGGCGTTTGGTTTCGGTGAGACCGGGATCGGGTATCCATATTTGGATATCCGAAAACCACACCGATTCCAATTAAACGTTAGGTCGTTAATCCAAGTGGAGCAAGTGAAGACTCGAGGTGTAAGGGCTATACGTCAGTATAACTCTGTGGATGATTCCGTAATGAGTTTGACGGAATAGTGCTTATAGATTCGAGATGGCAAATCAGAGTGCAAGGGCTATGGTCGTTGACTCTGAGGGTGATTCCAATAATGAGTGCAACGAGATAGTGCCTTCGATTTCGTTCGAACCCGGAACGAACTTGTATGGATTGAATGCTTTCAGAACATCGTCAGGTGGACGATGAGCATTCTAAGATAATGTGTTCTATAAAGGTAATCGTAACCTCAAGCCTCATCAACCGGGAATGGCTAAAACAGGGGAGGTGCAGCAAGGCTTCGTGGGTAGCTCCCATTGGAGAGCAAGATTTTCCCCTGTCTAGAAGTACCTTTTTATTTGGCTGTGTGGGCAGTTGGGTCGCGGCCAACTGCGGGGTTGTCTTGTTCGGGACTGTCCAGTAAGGGATGGTTCCGGCCTTGTATTGCAGGGGAGTGGGAGTACTCCTCGGTACGTTGATCTAGGCCACGTATTGTGACGGGCGGTACCCGAGTAGCCTTGCCATTGATGGAAACCCATTTTCCCTACGAGACCCTACGGTTTTGTTAGTATTACCCACTTTTGTGGCTAGTAGATGGAATTTAATAGATGTAACAATTTCGGCTATTTCTTATTTACTTGAAAACCCTAGACACTATTATAATATCACTGGATTTCCTACCAAATGTTTTGGTTAGCGTAAGGTAAAAACTTTTCCATGTTTATGTGTGGGGAGTCTTACGTGATACCTTTTCTTTTCAAAGGTTTTCTAAAGTTAAGCAACTTTAACCCGTTTACTCACACCAGACCCTTGTCTGACCCGAGTGTTTATTTTCTGTTTTATTAAACTCTTGGGTACTCATATTATGTATGAGTAGTCAAGTGGATCAGGTTAGCTTGACGAATTCTAGAGGAGATATGGAGCAGGAGGCTTCGACGTGTAGTTATATATATATTGATTCCGCTGTGTTGATTAGTATTTGTTTCTGCTGTACTTGAGTTGTATAATTAGACAGAAGTTTATAACTGTCTATTATCTGTTGTTTAAGTTGTGTATTCTGATGTAATGAGATACTATGTAATATTTTATGAGATATATTATATTTTATTCGTTCCGCTGTGAGTTCTCTGATGTTGTTCTGTTTCTTCTTTCTCTTTCTTTTCTTCTTCTATCCCTTTCTTTCTTCAAGATGACGCGATTTTCTGGGAGTAGAAAGTCGGGTCGTCTCACTTGGTATCAAAGCATTAGGCTGAGTGAATACCTAGGCTCTGTAGTAGTGTCTTTCTTGAGAGAGCGTACTTGTGATTTTTATATATAACTATATATATATATCTATGTCTACCTAATCTGTTGGGTTATCTGTACGGATTTTCCAACGTAAGTTTTAGAGGTAGATGGATGGAGTAGTAGTGTGTATGTGTGTAACACGACTACCACTGATGGAAGAGTTCCATATGTTTGAGGTTGGAAGTATTTGTTGAGACTGTTGACCTAATACCGTCTTGAGTAAGAATTGTAGTTTGGAGTAAGGATTTCTATGATATCCGAAGGAAATCTTTTTGAAGATTCGGAGTTTGTTTTTGAAGTGTAAATTTGGAATTCACTCGGGTGAGCGAATTATTCTTGAGTTTGGATTTGATGGAAGTGCAATAGTAAGTGATGGTATCTTGATAACTGCGTGATGAGATGCAGTATTCTTGGACATTTTTTGAAGATGTTTTCTTTTGAAAATAGTTTGGAAGTAGTTGAGGAGCAGTTTTACCTGCTGCAGAAAAGACTCGACTGTGTAGAAGTTGTTTGGATCCTTAGTAAGGAGTTTGGCTGTTTTGGAATATGAGACTAAGGTCTATGAGTTGTTTCTCTTCAGGCATGGTCTCATTGTTATTCCTTAAAGTAAGCGAGTTGTTGATGCTTGGTTTGGAGCCCGAGTTTCTTTTGGAATGTCTGCCATCTCGGATGTCAGTTGTGTGGTTTGTTAATGGTTTTGGAGAAGCATTTGGATTTGAAGTCTTTGGTTGGCTGTTGTAGCAGTGCAACTCGAAGTGTTCAGTGTGCTGTCAAGGGGATCTTTTAGCTTTGCAGTATCATCGAGGTGGAGTTTAGAAGCAGCAGCGTTGCTTGTTTCTCTAATGGTTCGGGAATCTTATTGGTTCTTCTAGTAGCAGCCGAGCAGTTGGTGGAAGTTATCTTGAAGAATTAACCTTGTTTGAAGAAGTTTAAAGCTGCTATAATTGGTAAAGTGAGGATAGTTTCTTTGGAATCTGAACCAAGTAGGATCGCAAAAGTGACTTGCGATTGGTTTGGAATTTTCTTAGGCTATCTTTTGTTTGAGACTGAGGTTCTCATGTGGAAGTAGGAGCTGCTGGAGTAATCTGAAGTTTGTTTACATCTGGAGTTGAGTTCCATATTGTTTTGGTTCCAGAAGCGATGTTGGTAGTTAGCCTGGAAGTTGGATGGTTCTTGGAGTAAGGAGAGTTGGTATAGTAGCTCAGAATTATTTTTGGAATTGGATTTGGATTGATCTAGGTTTTAGTATAGGATTCTGTTTTGAGGCTGTGTGACTGAGTCAAATAAGTCACTCAGATTTTTATGGATTTGATGAACAAGTTTCCCGGAGATAGTGGATAAGTTTGTATTCGAGTTCATCAACGGTATTCTCATCTATTTTACAATCAGAGTTGTGCAGCGGAAGCGAGGTAGCTGCTGTGCAAGGAAGGAAGTTCTATTTGATATTGCTTGAGTAGTAGAGCTTGTATTCTGGATTTCGATGGATTTTGGAAAACTTTTCTACTGAATAGGATCCGGGAAGTTGTTTGCTTTGGTCTAGTTGTTTCTTGGATTATCAACGTAGATTAAGCTGATCAGGAAAAGATTGGCAGCCCAGGATTGTTTGTTAAGTCACAGATATGAGATAAGAAGTTTTGGAATTTGAAGTTGGAGTCTTCAGTGTTGTTAAAATTACCTGGTTAAGAGAACATATATTGGATAAGATTGGTTGGTTAGTGCTGAGGCTTTGAAGATTTCTTATCTGTGTTTTGAAAGGATGAGATTGGATTGCCAGTTTGGATAGCTGGAATTCATTTTGTAACACGTGTCTCTGAGGGAATACGTGTCTGATTCATCATTGGTTGTTGAATATGTAGTTCAGTTGGAATTGGAAGTTGAGCTGGATTTGAGAGTAGTCTGATGTTCTGTTCAGTTTGATGGATCTGGAGATGAGTTGAGCTCTGGATTTTGGTTGTATAGTTAGTTTGTTGGCTTTTGTCGAGCAAGTCTCCTGGTGAATTTTTACTTGGGGAAACTCGGGATAGTATTAGAGTTTTATTCTGATTTGTGTCAGAAAAATTAGTTAAGTTTGTTTATGTGATTGTTATGGATGTTAGTAATTGGTTGTTAGGAATGCTTTGCTGTTTGGAATTAAAATCTGTACTGGATTATTAAATTACCTTTGCTTTTTAATTTTGGGGACGAAATTCTTTTAATGGGGGAGGATTGTAACGACCCGGAATTTTGGGTAATAGTAATTTAATAATCTGTGTTAATAATTTAACTGGTTTGATAATTTTTCTTTGTAATTTTAATTTTAAACTGATAAATTATTCTTTTAAAGGTTAATAAATGTTTAATCTGTTAATAGTAATCAATATCTTTCTGACAATTTAAATATTGATAAGATTTGTTTTTCAAAACTAATGAAATATTTATTCTATTTATAATATATACTATTGACATATATTGTGAATAGAAGAGCTTTTGTTTTAAATTAAAGATTAATTTTCAAATTTGTAACATATATGCATGTATATGTTATAGTTTGATATTGTTTTGAAATTGAATTTAAATTCATTAATAATTTTATAATGTATGAATAAATATTGTAATTTAAAGCTTTGTTTAAATTTATATCTTCAAAAGTTAATTTAGATTAATTCATTTGTTTTTAAAATATAAGATAATTGTTATTTTTAATATGCTAGTTTATAAGAGGGATTTAAATAAAGTTTTGTTTTGTTTTCTTTTATAATGCTTAAATTTTAAAGTGGTTATAAATATATTAAGTGTTAAATAAAATCTTTTCAAAATAATCTCCAAAATTTAGAATAATTTGTAAACATAATAGTATGTAAATAAATTACAAAATTCACATTTACATAAATATAAGATATAATTATCTTTGTAATAGGGTTTTTAGTACAATTATGCAAGAGTTTAACACATGTAAAGCTATTAAATAAACTAAATGACATTTGTAAAGTAATTAAACAAGATGAATGACAATTGTAAGAATGTAAACAAGTGGCAACCATTTTATTCAAATTTTTAATAAATATTGTAAGAAGAAATTTGTTTTCTTTCTCATTTCTTTTTCTTCCCTCTTTCAAATGTTAAATGGCAAAAATCAGAAAACAAACTTCCAAAATATGAAAAAGAAATCCAAATGCAAATCTGAAGTTCTTTCCAACATAATAAAATCTGTAATTTCAAATCCTAAAATGTAAAGCCTTCATTTGCAATTGATCTTCAAAGCCTCAACCTGCAGTACAAATAATATTCAACCTGCAGCTGATAAAATCAAGTTCAACCTACAATTCAGAATTAAACTACAATTTTCAACATGCTAGGGAAATCAACCTGCAAACCAAAGATGTTCAACTCAGCAATTTCATCAGCAAGCAATTGAAGTTTTTCCACAAATTTTAAGATATAAGCCTAGAAGTACTAACCCGCTCTGTTATTAAACCTGTCCTGCAAATTTACTGAGGTGAGTAAATCTTATTTTAAAAACAGGTTTTGATTTAATCTTTGTTTGAATGTTGCATGCTAAAGTATTTGATTTAGATAATGCATGTTTGTTTTCCTGCATGTAAGTTTAAAAAAAATAATATAATAAATACAGTGAATGCCTGCATCTGAACACTGTGATATACATGTTAGTTTTATTTTAAAAAAAAAGAAATCAATAACTTGATTTTGAATACGATTTGAAATGTGATTTGTAAATGAAAGTTGTTTGTGATTAAGTGATTGATTGTCTAAAAATAGTTATAGAATTTTAAAATGAATGATTTGCTCAAAAATTTCAAAATACAGTGGAAAACCAAGTATGGGCGAAATTTTATAGTTTCTATTTCTAGTTTTGAACTTATAAACGAATTATAATTGGGAAGTTAGGATTTTTAAATTTGGTATCACAATTTTTAATTGAGTAATTAAATCGAAATTCGAGTTTGAACATTTTGGGAACTTTTATGAACTACAGATAATTCACGCAATAATTTGAGTTGTAATTCTGGAAGAAGCTTGCGTGTGAGTTAGTGATTTAGGGAAAAATATTCGAAAATTTTTCCAATGCTTAATTTGTCCGTAATCGAACAAAATAGGGTTTTAGAGTTAATTGGGTTCGGTCAAACTGTAATGGGTTTTGCGTCATGGGTAGTGATTCGAGTGGATTCATTTTTGGTGGGAATGAAGTTTGAGTCACGACGCTTTGATGATGAGGACGGCAGGGTTGGTCGGCGTCGAGGAGCGTGGCCGTGGAGGAGAGATTGGGGTCGATGTAGTTACTGCAGTTGGTTCGAATGGGCATTTTTCGATTCGCGTGTTGATCGAAGGATCTGGGTTCACCTGAGTGGTCGCGAGTGGGTTTCGGACCGGTGGGGATGGTCGCGACGTTCACCTGAGGACGGCAACGGTGGGCATATGCACGTGTGTACATAGTGTACATTGGAATGGGGTGATTGGAGAAGATGGAGTTGTCTCGGGTAGGGGATCGTGTAAGCTTCGGGTTTGACTCGAAAGGGATGGATTTGGGTTTGCTTCGGGGTTAACTCGGGTTGGAGGGTGGTTTGCTTCGGGTTTTCCCTTGGTGTTGTCTGATAATAGTTTTATAAAGGAATAAAATGAAAACTTGAAACTTGCTGTTTAAAAATTTAATGTTAATCAAATTAATAAAGTGTAAGTTGAAATTATATAATTTATTTCAATTTAAATTTATTTAAAGGGATTTCATATTGGAAGTAACTTAATTACATTTTGTATCTCAATTTAAAAAGGATATTTTGAATTTAAATATTAAATCGAAGTTAAGTTTAAAATGTTAAGTAATGATTCAACCTTGAGATTTCAAATATATATTTGAAATAAATAAGATCAATTTGAATGTTTTAAAGTATTGAAATTTTTGAAATTTGCTTTTAAATTTTAAATAAGATTATCATTATGATTTTGAATCCAAATAGGATAGCTGGTTTGAGATGTTAAAATTTGATTTAATTCATTACAAGATAAATAAGGTTAATTTATCTTGATTTGAATATTAAATTTGATTGTTAATAAGGAAAGTTTAATTAAGATTAATGTTCTCTTAATTAATTAAGGATTTGAAATTATAATTAGTTAATTATTTATTAAATTTTAAATAATCACTTAATTATGGGTTAATTAAGTGTAATTACTTAATAAAGTAATAATGATTAATTGTTGAATGTAATTAAGGAAGTTAATTACTTATGGAAGTAATTAATAGTAATTACTCATGAAGTAATTAGTAGAAGTGATTATTGTTTAATCACTTAATGATATCAATTTAAGAATTGATTAATATGATTGTTGAAGTTAATTAATTATGAAGTAATTCATTTATGAATTAAGAATTATTTAATGATAAGATTGATTATTTGTTAAGTAATTAATTAAAAGATTTATTAAGGTTTATTAATGGAAGTAATTAGAGATAATTACTTATGTTAGTAATTAAGAATTAATTACTTAATTTATTTTAGTTAATTAATTAATGTGATTAATTAATTAATGAATATGATTAATTTAAGATTAATTACCAAGTGTAATTAATTAAAAAGTAATTAATTAATATAGTAATTAAATAAGGATTTATTGTTAATTTGAATTGATTAATAATTACTTAATGAAGTAATTAAGGATTAGTTAATTGAATTAATCAAGGATTAATTTAATTAGAAATTAATTAAGTAAGAAGTTAGTTAATTTAGTTAAGTAATTACAAATTGTTAATTACTAATTAGGATTAATTAGTTGATTAATTATAAGTTAATTATTTAATTAATTAAAGTATTTATTAATTAATAAGGATCATTAATTAATATAATTAATGATGTTAATCAAGGTTGATTAATAAATTAATTAATTAAATGTGATTGATTAAATGTAATTAATTAAGGTTTAATGTAATTAATTAATTAATTAATGAATAATCATTAATTATTGTAATTAATGATAGTAATTAAGATTTAATTACTGAATATGGATAGGATAATTACTTGAATGTAATTAATCAAAGAAAGGTTAATTAGTGAAGATCATTAGAGATGATTAATTTATTTATTTGGGATAAATAAATGATGAATAATTCAAGTAATCCAATTGATTTGAGTTAATCAATTCTGTTATGGATGAATGATTAATATTGGATGATTGATTGATATTGGATGTTGTATGATATTGGATGATTGGTTGATATTGGATGTTGATATTGGTTGATACTGGATATCTTTGTTATATAATATGCTGCTTTGTGAAGATGAATGTTAGTATGAATTATCTGTTATGATAATATAATTCATCTATCTGTTTATATATCATCCTGAATGAAGTTAAACTGTTTAAACCCTTAAGTATAACTTGGACATTAAAATGTCGTTTGGTTTCGGTGAGACCGGGATCGGGTTTCCATATTTGGATATCCGAAAACCACACCGATTCCAATTAAACGTTAGGTCATTAATCCAAGTGGAGCAAGTGAAGACTCGAGTTGTAAGTGCTATACGTCAGTATAACTCTGTAATGACCCAGTATTTTCAACCCTTCGCATCCGCTCATGTCGGACTTGAAGTGTTCAAGGTACTGCGTTGTAGAATAAATTTGGCAAAACTCAGAATATGCAGTAAATAAAATCACAGAATCACATACACAGATATCAGAACTTACAGCGGAAATAAAATTTCAGTGGTTCATGAAGCCACTACAAATCTTTGATCAACAGAATTTACATAGTTTAGAATCTGCAATACAGCTTTAGACATACATAGGAACAGAGTCTTCCAAAGTCTTGAATTCCAGAAAAGATAAAGGCTGAAACAACTTCCAGCAGCGCGAATGATCTACTGAGTGTCCTAGCTACGGAGAAGAAATTGAAGCTGCAACTCAGGCTGACCCGAGCGAAAAATAAAACATAACACTCGAGTCAGGACATACATACTTATATAATGTAAGCTAATTCAAGTGTACTGTAATATAGAGCAAGTAACTTAAAGGATGCTTGGGACCGCCCATCCTCTAAGGATCCGTCAAACTATTTACTATGTAGTATATTGCGCTATTATAATAGTGTCTATTTATAAAATAAACATACTTTTAAATAGCATTAAGGCTTTACATTTTCCACCTTAACACGTAATAGTCCCAGTAGTCCATCCAATATCATAGCTCCTCCTGATCGGGAAGCAACTAGAGGATACCACACGGGCTACGGGAGAAATCTAAACTCGTACAAGGCTCGGTATGGTAGATGACACGGCACAACTAGGCAATGCCAGGGTAGATATACCAATTGCTATCCAGGCTGGTGGAAACGCGTAGCCGCAGTTACCGCCCACCTCGGACTAACTCCCCAAAATCAAAATATAGAGGTGGCCACCGAATCAATCCAAAATCATAGTATAATATCGAAGAGGAGCGTCCGATCAGAGGAATGACCTCATTGGCCTGGAATTGCTCCTGTTTTAGCCACCTTATGCCAACTCACGGGAGTCGGGTCCACGTATTTACCTTACAGGAAACGCCACCACCGACCTACTTCATTCTGGAATCTCCGCCGCGTACACGGTTGGTCAAAGTGGTTTTCGGTATCGACAGAGAGTATGTCCATATCCGATCCCGGTCTCTTTGCCAACCCATCGTTATTATAACCCGTGGTCATTTAAAACATTTTATACTTTAAAACCAAAATAAACATTTCCATTTCAAAACTATAAATACGATATCATTTTAAAACCCAAAACAATATGATATCGTTATATTCAAATATAATTCTTTCCAAAACCATACTGCTTAAAATTTATAATATCTGGAAGCCGAATATTTGAAATATATCTTCAAAACATAATATTTGGAATTTTTACTTTAAATCATAACTCCCAACACACAAATGGTTTGGATATTCAACGGTATATAGAATAAATGGTTTAACTTTATGGTTACTTTGTGAAGAAGATAATTTATATAGCTTTACAAATATATTTCTTTATTTAAAGTTTAAACCATAATTTAAATATCACTTTATGTCCCCAAATCCGTTACAATTCCTATATATATATATCCAATTGGAGTATTTCCTATTCAAAACTAAGTTTGGATTTTATTCCTTCAACAAATCAATGTTTTATTATTTAGTCTTGAATATTCCCATAAATTCCATAAATAAACTCCCAATGTTAGTCATTTAATATCTTCAAAATTCACTTAATACTAGAATATTCATCTTAAATTTATTAAGGAAAATCCAGTTATAAATATCATATCTTAAGATTTTCCAAAACTTAACATAAAATAAAATTTCTCAAATTCCATGAGTTTTAAAACAATCAATTCTAGATTCTGTAGCACTTAGGAAATGCTACCTAAAGTTACGGGTAAAACTAGTCCAATTTCAAAAAGACCGCATTTTTAAAATGCTGTAGCAGATTGATTAACTAAATAAATATTTCCAAATATAACTTATTTATCTATTTACTTATTAACATTTATAACTCATTCAAAAATTAAAATAAAATCCTTTAAAGATATTAAATCAAATATTTAACTTCCAAAATAATTTTTAAATATTTCAGAAATTATTATAAGAACCACGGGCCTGTATATAGTTCTCTAGCCTAGGTCAAGTGATACGGATTTATATCATTTCAACCCGTAATTTACAAAACCCCGGGTTCTATCATTTCAAACCCGCAATCCCAAGTTATCAGTTAAGCAGTTAACAGACTAGTTTAACAATAATCATTATTTCAGCCCATAACAATCCAACTTTAACAGGGAACTTGCAGTGGTGATTTAAGCAGTAAATAACAATTAATAATATAACTGCAGAAATAATATAACAGATAAATAACTGATGAGATGTCAATTTACATGGGTTCATCATTCTACATCATACTACAGACAGATAATATCTAAATAGAATGTTTACACATACACTTGCGATAATTTACACAATATATGTACATATGTCTGGTGAGAAAAACTCACCTGAAAGTTGCAGAAAATTTGAATACAAAACGACGATTCACCGATAAAGCACGACAGAGAATAACGATCAAATTCTTCTGACGTAGATTCAAATCTAGAACAAAATTTCAATTATGGAATACGTGACTTAAAAATTTACGATCAAAGAAAATGAGAATAGAACGGGGTTTGTTTGCTTTGCTCGACCACTCCACCGTGTACCGTGACCAAAACATACCCTAAACGAGAACCGGGTAACACTAAACTACGACAAAATTTCTAAAGGCTGACTGACAGAAGGTGAAGTTTTCCTACTCTATACTTTGTACATGTGCACACTCGTATCCCATGCAAACTCACGCCATGAATAGAACATAACACTTCCCTGTGTCCAAAATTTTTACCCTGAGAAAAACTCAACTGCTTCGGGCCAAGCAAGTCGTTGCTTCGAGTCAGCACCTATATTGCTTCGAGTTAAATATGTCAAATCTACGGGTCATATGCAAAACTGGTGAACACTTATCCCTATTTCTCTGTTATCCGAATACTTACAGATGCCCATGTTTGTGTTGCCCAACTATCTTCTAACTCATATTTACTTCTAGAATTCAGCTTCACCATCAGATTTTTTTTTTTTTTCTTTTTTTTTTCTCTTTTTTTTTCTCTTTTTTTTTTTTAAAAAAAAAACCTAGTTGTTCCCCATTTCTACCCAGGCTGATACTAACTAAATATGCAGGCATGTATTACTAAATATGCAGACATGCACAACAGGGATGAAGTACTAACAGTACATAAAATGGAGATGAAGACTTCAACACCCAGGAAAACAATGACCAGACCAAAGTGCAACATTATGGATGCAATATAGATATGAAACTGAAACATATTAGATAATGTAAACTGGAATGGATATGAAGACTGAACATATCAAAAATTTTGAAAATACAAAGTTTCAAAATGAACCCAATAGGCTACAGTTACAAAACTCAAGTGAAGCAAATAATGCAACAGTAGCAGGTATATATGAATACAACCTCAATGCAGACAAGCAGACACACTATCTACATACATATATAACATCAAGCTATGATTCAAACAACAAGATAACATATGGTTTCAAGGGTCTGTTCATATTGTAAGAGCAGAGATATGGGATGCAGACAACTAAAGCATGGTACGAAGCAACATGTAACATTTCACATTTTATCAAAGTAATATAAGACAGTAGTGTGCAACTTGACATGCAAACTGCCACAAGACCAATTCAAGTGAAAATACCCAACTCAAATAAACCAACTAATGCAGACTGTCAAAAAAAAAAAAATGGATCAATAATGCAACCAGGTTATAAGGGACAAGCTATTAATACCTGTACAAGACTGCAACAATTCGAATGAGGGTGAACTCAAATGCATACAACAATTCAAAGTGCAAAGTGAGGATCATCATGCATGGACAGTGCAATGTGACTGAATACAAGTCAATGCCAAGAAAATGCAATACAAATAGGCAAACAAAATGGAAATGAAGACTGGAGCAACATGAGGCATGCAATACTCAGTACATATCTTTATTACAAGAACAATTATGCACTTCAACTACTTAGTTAAACAAAATATTTTAGTAGCATCTGCACTTACCAACTTATCAATTTAAAAACAAAAACTTGGTGCAGCTGTTCTTATCAGTTTAAATCAAAAATTGATATCATTTGTTCTTAACAGTTTAAACAAAAAAAAAATCAAATAGTATCTGTTCTTATTAGAATTAAAACAAAACCAAGTAGTATCTGTTCTTGACAATTTTAAAACAACCCAAATAGTATCTGTTATTATCAATTTAAAAAGAACAAAGTTATGAAAGTATTAGTGGTTATCAATTTAAAACAAATCGCAATTACTGTCTGTTCCTACCAGTTTAAAACTTAAAACTAATAACATCTATATCATAATCATATGCAGACTTGCCAAACTTCCTAGCCTAGACAACAAGTCACAGATCTACACACAATAATTATGGACATAACTCGTACAACATGGGGAGGCCGAGCAAGGTGATGAAGAAAATCAGAAAATGAAGAAGAAGCAAATCTGGACGAAAGGAAAAAATGCTATTACCTGATAGATCTCGGGCTCAAGAAGGAGGCAAGGCAGAGCGAATAGTGGAAGGGAAAAAGAGCTGGTGTAAATATAGATGATGTTTGTGAAGTTCCATGGGGATCATAAGTGTAGATAACGCATCAGTTTTTAAAGAGCTTTTTCATGTGTGATTGTACTTTTGATATGTATATAGGCTATGAATAGGTGCATAGTTCGAACGTTATATAGTAAAACTTAATTTTTGAGGCATCAGTTTCTTTTACTTACGTGATTTAAGGAATGGGATAGATATATAGTGGTTTGAATGTAACTGATGAGCTACATCAGTGGAGGAGATAAATCAATAGTTATAATTTATGCGAGATGCCAGAATTGCAAGCCTTGATTTGTTGATAAATAGTGGTTTAAATCTTTGTATGAAAATATGTGTGAATGCAAAAGTCAGTGAGTTACATGGCTGAAAGGAAGGAGTGCATCAGTTATTCTTTAAAAATAGGTAAGAGGTTCGAACGTTTCTAGTAGAAAACTTGATTTTTATACTGACAAATATTTGGACCATGCATTTGATTCGTCTCAGTTTTATTTGTTTTCTTAAGTATCAGTTTTATTTTTAACTGTGTAAATATGAATACGTGTGTGATGATTCATTTATTTTTTAAATAAATTTTGATTTGTATTAAATATGTTTACAAATGTATTTGGACGTTGCAAAATTGGAAAAATATGATCTGTGGCAAGATCAGAGGAAGAGCAATCAGTGGTTTATGACATCAGTTACAAAAGGAATGAAATAAAGGGAGGGACCGAGAGTTACACCACATATAAAGTTTAAAAATATGTAAATATGAATGCGTGATTTCAGCATGCTTTAAATCCCTTATTTAGTTTGATTAAAATAAATGAAATGGCCAGACTTAAGAATTAATTTATGAAAGAAAACTGACATGCGGAGGCAAGTGTAAATGAGTATATTACGTGATTAAGGAAACCCCTGATTTAGCATGTCACATAAGAATGGTAAATGTTAACCGTTTCAAATAATTAACAATTTCTAACCTTGCACTTGAATGTTTTAAACTGTTGCACGGTCAAAGGGAGAGAGAGCTATTAGTTTATAGGAAGGTAAATGTGTTATATGCGTGATTTAAGGTAGAGCCATTTGCAAGCAGAAAATGGGAAAGGTTGGAATTTGCTTCCAATAATATGTCTTGGCTGTAACGCAAAAGCTTGGTTTAAGGCATACGTTGATTTATCTTTAGACATGCAAACTTTTAATATCCCATTTGTTGCAAACTAAACAGTGTGATATAAGATTTAGGCAGTTACACAACTGGATTTAATGTATGCGTGATTTAAGTTTGATGGCTGATATGAGTGCAAAGGAAAAATATCAGAGAGGGATTTGAACGTTACTTAAAAATCAAAACTGAAACGGAAATTTAAAAGAGGGAGAGTTGATTTTCTTAGATGTGAACGGTAACAAAAAGATTTGTACACAGGGGTTGATTTTGCACTGATGTAGGGATGAACGTATGTAATACAATTTATTTTATCAATCGGTCAGTTAACGAATAATAAAATAATGTTTGGTATAAAATCACTGACTGATGTTTCTCTCCAAAATATTTAGAAACACGATTTTTTTACACTACGTTAAACAGACGCAGTCAAAATATCAAAAATTTCTGTAAAATAACATTTTAAAAACACACGTTTTATTACGTTGCTTTATACCCTAAAATTTGACGCGTCTTTTAAACGCGAAATTTTACAGTTTAAACATAGCTTAAATTTTTTACAGTTAATATTAAATTTTATTGACATATACAATTTTATAAAATATATCTTCAAATTAAATAATTAACTATATTGTTAAACACAATTTATATAAATACATTTTTAAAATTAAATAATTAATAATAAAATAAATATCTAAAAACTAGGGCTGTTACAAACTCTGTGGGTGATTCCGTAATGAGTTTGATGGAATAGTGCTTATAGATTCGAGATGGCAAATCAGAGTGCAAGGGCTATGGTCGTTGACTATGAGGGTGATTCCAATAATGAGTGCAACGAGATAGTGCCTTCGGTTTCGTTCGAACCCGGAACGAACTTGTATGGATTGAATGCTTTCATAACATCGTCAGGTGGACGATGAGCATTCTAAGATAATGTGTTCTATAAAGGTAATCGTAACCTCAAGCCTCATCAACCGGGAATGGCTAAAACAGGGGAGGTGCAGCAAGGCTTCGTGGGTAGCACCCACTGGAGAGCAAGATTTTCCCCTGTCTAGAACTCCCTTTTTATTCGGCTATGTGGGCAGTTGGGTCGCGGCCAACTGCCAGGGTTGTCTTGTTCGGGACTGTCCAGTAAGGGATGGTTCCGGCCTTGTGTTGCAGGGCAGTGGGAGTACTCCTCGGTACGTTGGTCTAGGCCACGTACTGTGATGGGCGGTACCCCAGTAGCCCTGCCATTGATGGAAACCCATTTTCCCTACGAGACCCTACGGTTTTGTTTGTATTACCCACTTTTGTGGCTAGTAGCTGGAATTTAATAGATGTAACAACTTCGGCTATTTCTTATTTACTTGAAAACCCTAGACATTATTATAATATCACTGGATTTCCTATCAAATGTTTTGGTTAGCGTAAGGTAAAAACTTTTCCATGTTTATGTGTGGGGAGTCTTATGTGATACCTTTTCTTTTCAAAGGTTTTCTAAAGTTAAGCAATTTTAACCCGTTTACTCACACCAGACCCCTGTCTGACCCGAGTGTTTATTTTCTACTTTATTAAACTCTTGGGTACTCATATTATGTATGAGTAGTCAAGTGGATCAGCTTGGCTTGATGAATTCTGGAGGAGATATGGAGCAGGAGGCTTCGACGTGTTGTTATATATTCATTGATTCCGCTGTGTTGATTAGTATCTGTTTCTGCTGTACTTGAGTTGTATAATTGGACAGAAGTTTATAACTGTCTATTATCTGTTGTTTAAGTTGTGTACTCTGATGTAATGAGATACTATGTAATATTTTATGAGATATATTATATTTTATTCGTTCCGCTGTGAGTTCTCTGATGTTGTTCTGTTTCTTCTTTCTCTTTCATTTCTTCTTCTATCCCTTTCTTTCTTCAAGTTGACGCGATTTTCTGGGAGTAGAAAGTTGGGTCGTCTCATTGATGGTGATTGTAATGAAGATAATGTTGTACTTCCGACTTCAAGGATCTATGGAATAGATTCTTTCAGACAATAGTTCAACCCACAGGTACAAACGGGTTATCGAACTATCGACTTTCACGATTCAATGAATCCCTATAACAGCATAATCAGATTCAAAGTTTGTACGATTTTGATCCAACCATGAACACTTTAGAACGGTTTTGGATGATGCAATTTGTAGAGAAAGAGATGAGGAGAAGAAGAAGAAACAAATCTGCAACGATCCAGCGTTTGCAACACCTTCAGATGTTACAAAATATAGAGTAAATGGAAGTGCAGCGATTAGCAACACTTCGATGGCGTCGCAGATCTGTGCAAGAAGAAGAAGAAGAAGAGCGCAAATAAGAAAACTGTTTGAAACATGTTCTGAGAGTTTCTATTTATAGTGGTGGAGAGGTGTCTATTCGCCAAGCGTCACAACCGTTTACAACGATCACGTCTATTCATTTTGTAACAGTTCACAACTACTACAAACGGTCGTGTCCATTCATTTTGTAACGTTTCGGAAAACATTACAAATTTCCCAATATTAGTTCAAATTTAGAATTTTCGGTTCTGGGTCCTTAATGGGCTGAAATCTGGCCCGTTACTGTTAATATATGATCCAAAAATATTTTCAGATCCTAACCCAAAACCCAAAACCGTACCCGACCAGGCCCGGTTCGGTCGGACGGACGGACGGACGGCGGCGGCGTGCGTGTGGTGTTGCATGACTTCTCTCCTCACAACAAAGTAAACATGTGAGAGCCCCAAGGCCCCAACGTCTACATGAGGAAGCTAAATATATACAAATATTTTCTTTGATTTTCTACAACATGGGACTTTCTTTTCTTCTTCTTTCTTTATTTCTACTCTTCCAAATCAAAAAACCCAAACCCCAAAGCTATTTGAAAATTTACAACATATCATTCTTTTCGGATATGGTTGCGGATGAATTTTAGATTTTTCGGATGTTCATTCACAAGCTTAGTAAAGATAGCGATGATGATAGCTGTACAGAATACTGGCATGCTATCGAAAGGGTCATGAGATACCTGAAATGAACAATAAACCTTGTGTTACATTATGAAAATTTTCCAGCTGTCGTTGAAGGATACACCGATTCAGACTGGAATACTTTATCTGATGGTTCGAAAGCAACCAGTGGCTATATCTTTAGCATTGCTAGTGGAGCCGTTTCTTGAGAATCTAGAAAAAGACTATTTTGGCTCGGTCCACTATGGAGTTTGAGATTGCTGGTGGAGCCGTTTCTTGAGAATCTAAGAAACAGACTATTTGGGCTCGGTCCACTATGGAGTTTGAGATGATAGCACTAGCCACAGCTAGTAAAGAAGTAGACTACTTAAGAAATCTGCCAGCTGAGATTCCTTCATAGGAAAAACCGATACCAGCTGTGTTGATCCATTGCGATAGTTTCGTGCCTATCATAAAAGTATAGAATCATTATTGCAACGGTAAGAGATGACAGGTACGTCATATGCATAGCATCGTTAGAGAACTATTCTTCAGGAGCTGTTAGAGTGGATCACATACGTTGTGATGAGAATTTGGCCGATCCTTTGACGAAAGGACTGGTTAGAGCGAAAGTCCTTATAGCATCTAAAAGAATGTGACTATTGCCGTTAGTTGTTGAGTCACGCAGAATGGTAACCCACCCTAATGATTGGAGATCTCAAGAACTAGGTTCAATGGATAAGAAAAGTTGTGAAATGATATGAGTTACACATGCTATTTTTATATATTTAGAAGCATGTATTCCCGAAGTGATTGGATGATGAGTTAATAGAAACTCTTAATGAGATCTATACTCTATATAGAGTGGAGTACCTGCCTTCATGAGTACTCTTGATAGAGTCACCTATGTGGATGCAGAAATGTGGTCGTTTCTATGGTATTTTGGGCAAAATTCTTATAGCATTCACTGAACTGGGATAGACATGCATGACCATAAATGCATGGGCTTATTTGATTGCATTCTAGAAAGTTTGTATGTGGTTTGATGTCGAGAATAGAGTTCAAGGCTATGTGTCACTCTAGTAAAAACTAAATTTTATTCACTATGCAACGGTTCAAGTCGAAAGACACTTTTGCTTATGCGCAATCTTATGTTCTCAGAAACTGCTCGAAAAATATTTTTAAAAATTCAAGTAGGGAATTGTTGGAAATTGTGCTTGTGAATTGTTTAAAAATTAAATACCTGGGAATAAGTGCATTTATTGCTTGAGTCCCACACCATAGGGATCAGGGATCACTGAAAGATACACATTTAAATATGAGTTTCTTAGCTCCCACATTGGGCCCTTTGGGCACTCAAATGTTGATTTAGTGTTGAGGAGGGAGCGCATGCATGACCATCACACGTACGCCTCGACCCGGGCTAGGCTCGCGGTGTAGTACTTATATTTTTGGACAAAATTTGTTAGGCGTTTTTCTGACTATTATTTTATTTGAAACTATACAATTATAGATTCGAATTTTTAACCATCGTCACCCTACTATTCAATAATACGTTCGACTTGGTATTCCGTCTATTCAATTAATTTATAGACGAAATCAAAAGAGAACGATATTTTTTTACCGCTGTGAAAACCTAAACCTATCTTCATCTCCATGAAATTCTTAAATTATAAGACGAGCGGTCATTTTTGAGTGCAACTGAGTCGGTTTCGTCTATGCAAGCAAATCGTTATCGAACCAGAGATTATTTTATCATAGAGGCGGTGGCGTTGGTTAGACTGCTTTGCACCACTGAGAAGAATGCCAAAACGTCTTCAAGATAGTGATCAAGTGCACGACTCAGCCGAAGATCATTTGTCTACAACAGAATATGACGATCAAGAGGATGAAAATTTGATCTTCACTACAAAGTTGATATAATTTATCATAGCTTCGAAAATGAGAACAGTTGGAATAAACTTTATGTCATTGTATTTATATTTTTATTTACACATATTTTGATAGTGATTTGAAATTTGAAAATGGTTAATTAATCCGTTAATTTATTGGTATTAAAGAGAACTAATGTGAAGGAATCAACTCTTCAACACTGTCAATCAATTCCCTAATTTATTGATAGTAAGAGAATTAACATGAAGGAACCATTTTTTTAACATTGATAACCAGTTCTCTAGTTTATTGATATTAAGGAGAACTAATTAATGTGAATGTATTAATTCTTTTTAATATTCTTTTTAGTGTGCTGAGCACCTAGAGGCGATCAGCATTGGAAGTGATAGCTAGGAAGATGTTTGGTGAGTACATCTGCCAGCTGATCAGTATAGGAGACATGAGAAACTCTAATACAACTCCCTTGAATTTGTTCTCGAATAAAATAAGAACCAAGAGCAACACATTTCATGCGGGAATTGAAAGTTGGATTTGAACATAGATTCGTCACACCAACCTTGTCGTAGTAGATAAACGGTTGTTGGGTAGACTAACATATAGCTTAGTGAGTAAAGAGCGTATCAAACTTGCATCGAAAAATAAGCCGAAATTAGCTAAAATTAGGCATAATTTTTTTTACTAAACATACACCGTGCATATTACAAAACCATTATTACTTTGGGATAAAACAAAAAACTAATCTCATTCGTACACTTCTCCTCTTTCATGCATTAATCAAGCTAAAATTCATATTTTTCTAAATTCACTTTTATATATTTCAGTTTTCAAATTCAAATACCTTAAATATAATTCAAATTTATTTAATTTTTTACATATAGCAATTCAAATTAAATTTTGATAGTAAAATTTTAATCTATTTAAATTTCGATGTTAAATTTAAACTTAGATTAATTAAGTAAGAGTTAGAGAAGAATTTAGTACTCTACGAATGTTAATAATTTCGGTAATGAATTTTAAAATTAATATCTTTTATATTTAAATTTTTAGTGAAAAATGTTAAAATTTATTACGAATGAATATAAGTTGAAACTATAGAGGCAGAATTTGATACGTGAAAGTAAATGAAATTTAATTCAACTGATGATGTATAGAAACTTTAATTACTTATGAAAGAAATTATATCAATTATATTATGAATTTATTATTCTCTAATTCTTATTTTTATCTTTTATTAAATAGGAGAACCTTTTTCTAACATTTTATTCAAATTTATATCGTGTAGGGAAAACCATTAGTGGTGTATAAATAGAATTTTTCAAATATAAATAAGTAAATATAAGAGTCTACAAAGATTGATAAATTGTATTCGGTTATGTAAACAAGTGCAAATAAATTTTTGAAAAGTTGCATTGATACATATGAAACTATCTGGTATATAACTTATCTGAATTGTTGTCATCGTGTAAAATATGCTCATAATGAAATTTGGTTGATATATATTAGATAGTAAAATTAAGTAACGATAAAAGATTTTTTGGTTACATATACGTTTTAAATATAGGAATTATTTAAATAGGTATTAAGAAACAAAACTTTCTCAAGGACACTATAAAGTAAGCAAATTAAATATAAAGTCAATTCAAATAAAGAATAATAAATTATTTATATTATACTTTAACAAGATTACATCTATGGTATTCTATTTAATTTATAACGAGAATATGAATTGTAACGCATGGAGCCGTGCAAATTTTTTTGTTCATTTAGGTAGGCTTGAAGAATCTTTGATTAAACCAAATAAACTAATCTAATCAATTTTTTCGATCGGTTTGTTTTGGTTTTGAAATGATGTTGGTGTATAATCAGTGCGAAAATATTTTAGTTTGGTTAGCGATTTAACCAAATTAACTAAATTTTTATTGTATTTTCAAAATTACTAATGCTATAATAATAATTTAGATTAATTCACTACGACAAAATGATCTTATTACAATTTGCTTATGAAATTCGTTAACTAACGGTTGTAATACTATTTTTTAACTGTTTTTTACCGTTAGTTGTAATAAAGTTGTTTTTAACAACTGTTTGTGTACTGTGGTTGTAGTATATTTCTTTAACACTTACTTTACATGACTGTTGTAAATATTAATGTATAACAACCTTAATTTATAATTGTCTTTATCTTTCAAGGAAATGTTGTTAATAACCGACGAAAAGTCTGAGTAGACATAACAGTATTAGTGACCATTAATAAATAATTTATAATTAACAACCAATAACTAATACCTACTTAATAATTTATAAATGGCAATTTATAAATGTTAACTTGTATAGGATATTACTTATAATTTATTATAATTAATTATTATTAACGAGCGTTACGGCATGCGCTTCATGCGTGATGAAGACACCCGAATTGTTTTTCTACCGACTGTATTTGTTTAATACGTTCAAAAGAAAATGATTTCCATAAATGTTTAGCTATATTTTTGTGTTAAATCATATGTAGTTAATTTGAATTTTTATTTATAAGTTGCAATTCTATTTTTTTAGTTTAAATTTTTATTTATATTATTAATAATATAAAAACGAACTTGTAAAGTAATTTATTCGTTAGATCCCATTTTTAAGTAATATAAAGACTTGGTAAATGTTTGTTGAGGAAATTTTGAATCTGTAGTGGAAGCTTAATTGTCAGATCCCATGTTTAAGTGATGCTAAATCTTAATAGTAATATCTGTAAAGAGACATTTTTGGTATTGCATGCTGACACAAAAAGAGTGCGACGACAAATATACGACAACTATTAATAAAGAAATAGATATAACGATATTTTTGAAACTTCGCGTTCGGACCAAAAAATTGCGCTTTACGCGTGAATTGTTTTTTTATAAATTGAATATGTTTAACATGTTCAAAATTTTTATTTGTTGCTAGTTTGAATTTTGTTCTTCTGATTATATTCTAGTTGCAACATCTATATTGGTGATAGCTTGAATTTTTGTTTCTGTTAATTTGTAAAAGAAGTTAATTTGTTAGATCTTATTTTAAGTGGTATTAAGATTGGTAATATTTGAAAAGAGAAGTTTTGAATTTGTAACGAAAATTTATTTGTTGCATGCTATATTTAACCAACACTATGATTTAGTAATATTTATGGAGGTTTATTTGTTAGATTCTATATTTAAGGGATATTAAGATTTGACAATATTTACAGAGGAGAATTTTGAATTTATAAAAAAAGTATGACCCAATTTTTAAATGATATCAAGATAAATGAGCATTTTTTTTGTAGTTTATGCTGATACCAAAAAATGTGACATCAAAGATATTATAACTATCATTAAAGATGTATTGAACTATCTAGAAGAATCTTTTATTATTTAGATGTGTGTATTTGACATATTCTTATTTTAGTGAACACGTAAACCTAGAATATATTTATTGAAATAATCAAGTTTTAACTTGGTTTGAATTGTTCCATTCCAGCGTAGAAATAATAAGTTAGGCGCTTGCAAAATGAATGATATAGATAATACTTGAATTATACATGAGTGAAGGACATTTTGGAAAATTCACATTTGGATCAAAAGATTGCACTTGTAAGCCCAACTATTAATAAAGATAAATAATGTATAATTACTAATTATTATCTATAAGCAATAATTATTTTTATATTTTGTAATTTATTATAACTAAATATTAATAATTAGTAAATTATAGTTTATATTTATTAATAATTAATAATCAATATTAAATAATTAACAATTAATATTGAATAATTATTATTAAACAATTAATAATAATTAATGATTAATGATTAATAATCAACATTAAATAATTAATAATAAACATTAAATAATTAATAATTAACTATTAATATTTATACATTTTAATTAATTTAATGATTTAATAATTAATATTTAATAAATTATTATAGTTCACTATTTAATTAATAATTAATAATTATTATCATTAATTTACTATTTAATAATTTTTACTACTCAATAAGTAATTTACTACTTAATTTTTACTATTTAATATTTACTACTTAATATTTAATGTTTAATTGTTAATAATCAATGATTAGTAAATAATAATTAACAATTAAGAAGTAATATTTTGTATTTAATATTAACAATTACAAGTGATAATTATATTTAATATTTAAAAATTTTGAAAATTTATAAAATAAATTTAAAATATTAAAAAAAATTTGAATAAAATTTTGAAATTGTCATAATATACAAAAAAAATTAAAATTTTATAATATATTCAAAATTTCAGAAAATTCCAAAATGTTAAATAAAATTCAAAATTCAAAAACTATAACATTACTTTGCAAATTATTACTTTACCGTGCATTTAGATGTTTTCTTTTATAACTATCTTCTTTGACATGTACAAGTTTTTTCTGACACCAAGTAAAGAAAACTTTCCTCCAATCCAAATTTTTTGGCTACAATCTCAAAATTTACCCGCCATGCCCCCTTATTTTTTATTTACTCTTTCTTTTTTCATAAAAAATTGTTTCCCCAAAATGCTCCTCCTCCAACAAAATGGAACTCGCCTCCTCCAGATCCAAATACATGCACCCATTATTAATCCAAAGTTCGCTTCCAATTCAATTTCTAACCGATATAATTTTCTACCATAGCCCTAAATCCTCCTTACCGTGCCTCATCATATTTTTGCATCGCGTGTCAGCCTCTCAAACCAAATCTGACCATATTTTTGCAGCACCACAAAAGCTGACACCTTATGCTCCGGCTGATGCCAAGTCTATCCCGTGCGACGAAGTTGCTTTTACAATCCAAGCTATGGCTTTCAACCCTACTGAATTAACGTCCACGATATTGGGTTTTATTTTTGTGGACACAATTTACCAACTTGATATTACTACTGTAATTGAAAATTTGGTGGCTTCTGCTGCTATTAGTAGAGCAAATGACACTGAGGATGTGGTCAAATGACATTGAAGATGTGATTAACCCCTTGGTGACAGCGCCTAATATTACTACTGTATTATCCACGCTTATTCATCTGTTTTCCTCCGAGCCAAAGTTCTAGAAATGGGAACAATTTTAGGTTGAGTGGTTTTATTTGTTGAATTATTTCGATTTACTTCTATCTGTAAACTGCAATGAATACCCAATATAGCTTCTGCCTGCAAACCCAAATCAATTTGCTGAATTGGTTATTAGATGCTTATTATAGCTTGCAAATTGATTTGTTATATTTATTTGTAGGCACTAGCAAACAGATAAGCAAATCAATATAGCCTGCAGATCGATTTACTGAATTGGTTCGATTTGCTTCTGCCTGTATATTCGTATGCATTGGCATAAAGGTTCTTGTTGTTTTCTTTCCTTATTATACCAAGTGCACGGATATGTGCTTGTGAAGTTTCCTGTATCTCAAATTTTGGTTGATTTTTTATGCATTTTGAATGGTATTGTGGTACAATAATTGGAAATGACCAAATATGATTGTTTAATTCTATATGTCAATTGTGTCGAAAGTTACTATCATCTTTTCAACTTTGATGTGTTTTAAGTAAAAATTATTACAACATAGCCTAACCAGAAAACAAGAAAGTGATGCAAAAGTGTGAACAATATGAGTGTTAACTTTATCTACAACTTTGCTGGTCCCTCAATAGAAGCCTAACCATACACACAACCCATTAAGAAAGTGTTGCACCCAATGTGGCTGCATAAAAAAAATGGTTCATTGGCTCGATGTTCCTTGTACTAGCCACTCTTGCTAGGGGCTTTCTCTTTGTCCTACAAGTATGTCTTACTGTTTCAGCAGTAAAAAACACACAGTATATGCAGAATCAAAGACATATAATATATATAAGTATGTCTTGTGAGTAAGTGAAATTTTTGTTTATACAAGTATTCCCTTTGTTTTTTATTTTGTTTATTTGCTTTTATTTTGTTTATGCTGTACCATTTGTGATACTGCCTTGATTGTTTCCCAAAACAAATTCCATATGGGTCATGTGGCGAGCCATGTCCCATAAGAATAACTAATATATAAGTGAATCGAGGGAGGAAGTTCTTTTCATGCCAAAGTCGCAACTGCAGTTTCATTTGTATAGTTTGAAATATGGTCATGCTGTATGCACCTGCATAGGTAATTTATTAATGTAGGCAGAATGTAGCATTTTTGTTATCTGTTTATTCCATGTTTCAGAAAACAATAATGCAATTGTATTGTACTATTTTAATGTTGGTTTAGGTTTGACGATTTGTAACTACGTTAAGACTTTATGAAAAATGTGAATACATTATTCGTTTGGTTTTTTGAAATGTGAATCTTTCATGTTATTGTAACACCCTGCAAAACCAACCGAAAGTTTATCAATAATACAGAAAAAAGTGGAATTTGAACAAACGTTAGAATTTGATTATGAAACTTTTAGCGTTGCGTACATGGCGATTTTCTGGACAAGTTTCATAATTGTAGTTCGTATGGAAAAGTTATTAAAGTTTAATAATTTAAAAACAGAAATAATAAATATATATAAAGGTAAATTTTAAATTAGCTAACTTTAACCAGTTGATACCATCATTGGGACCAGTTGACACCTAACGGTTGATAGACCCCAATCAACCAGTCGTACATTTATGGCTAGGGTTAGCCTTGATAGAGTTAGGAGTATGTCCTAAAAGCAGTTATTTAATTTGTTACATATATCTAACTCAAACCAATCTTGTTCAAATTCAAAGGTATTTTTTTCTATTATATACTTGAATTAATGTAGTCATATCAATTAATTTATTTAATTAAAAGTATATTTAATATAAAATCCGTAAATGATATGTTTTGTGATAGTATTACAAAGTATTGCAAGCGTGGGTAATTTATAACAATACAAATAAATATACCATTTTAAATGTTCCTAGTCAAGATGCATCGAGACTGAAATAGCGATGTATCTGTGAGAATAAATTACGCAACGCTCTCCAAATGTTGGGCAGTGTATTACTCATGGTTGTTGGGGGAACCTAGAGGTTACGTACTGATAGTTATTGGATAATCATGGAACGACCCACTTGATAGTTCTCTGTTGGTAAATATACTTAAGGTCAAATAGAAAATATCGATGCGGCTAATTCACAAAATTCTCTCGACTTGAGAATACTATGGATTTTAATATGAAAGCTTCGCTTTGATTATATCAAATCGTGATACATCGTTCCATCGAGTGACTATAGTTGGTCCGAGTGGAATTATTGAAAGTGAAGCACTATTCAAGAGAGGATTCGTCTTCTCAGTTATATAAGTTTAGTCACGGTCAACCCAAAGTCAAAATCTCTAGCCAGGGATTTTGATTAATAATAATTGTTATTATTGAACCAAAGACTTTGTATTTGGACTATAAAGTCGAATATGGATGATATTGAAATTTTGACCATTACTAAATTTCATAAGTCCAAAGTGATATAAGTTTGATGAAGAGAATTGGTGTAAATAAATACCACAACGTGTAACGCTTAATAAAGTTAAATGAGATTTTACCAAAACTGAATAAGCGATAAATTTAGCTATAATAACACACCACCTGCTAACTGACTTGTGACTGTTAACATTTGAATTTGTTGATGTTAATTGCTTACCGAATTTGCACTCAAGAGTTACACATCCGAAATAATGAATTCTCTTTAGAACAAACGATTTAATTAGTTTATAACTGTTATAAATAATTAAATTAATTAATATTTATAAATTTTTAATTATAAATTTTTAATTTGATTTGAGAAATTAATAAAGTTATATATTTTTATGATAGTTATAAATATATCGATCGATATGAGATATCGATAATAGAATAATTAAATATATTTGTATATATATTTAACTTGGGTCAAATGAACTCATGGACCATGATGCTTAGAGAGGATAGGAGGACGGTTTGGCTTAGATTAGGGGTGGCTAAAACATAAGGGATGGGTTGGAGATGTATGGATAAGATTGAGTAGGAATGGGTAACCTAATTGCTCTCTTATGTAACCATTTAGAACAAGATCCAAAATCCCAATTACCTTTCACTCTTGACCGCCATTATCTTCTTCTTTACTGGTCAAAATTCATATCAAAACAACTCCCCAAAATCTCAAATCAAATTCAAGTAAAAAGAAAAGCTATTCGATAGTGAAAGGTTGGCGATTCCAGATTAGCAATCTGACGGATCAGGAGACATTCAAAGAAAGAAATTCATTATTTCAACGTGGACTCAAAGGCATATGTAGCTGGTAATATTCATTCAAATTATAGATATAATATCATGTTTTATAATCTTTTAGTTATGCACACCTTAATACATATGTATATATCATTGTTATATTATTAGATAGGTTAGATTTTTATATTTAAATACTGCTGTCGCTATAAGATTGGTTATGTGCACAATATTTGATGTATATATTCATACTTTAATTATAATCAGACATTATATGTTAAGAAAAGTTTATTTTAATATTATTTTAATATATATATATATATATATTTGTGTATAAATGCATAGACACTATCCATATAAAGGCATATATGATTATATACTATATAATGTTGACTCAATTTTTTTTCTATACTTTTTTCTATTTATTATGAATTATAAGTACTAAAAATTAATGTTATATCATTATTATATATTAATTATTAATTTTTTTATGATTATACGACTTTATAAATTTATATAAAATAATTAATATTTCGAAAATTCAATTTCATAATTTTGAAAATTAATATTACAAATCAGAAGCGTTGGGAAATTTTTCCTGATTTTTTAAACATTTATTTATATTTTAATTAATTAATTCAAATTTGTTGTATGTTTATTATTTAGTTAAAAATCATATTTATTTTAGAAAAATCACAATTTTTTTTGAAGTTCCTATAATGTTATCCTAGTTTGTTTGAAATTTTAAAATTCGAATTTTTATCATATAATTAATTTATTGTGGCCTAAACTATTAATTTAATTATAGAAAATATATATTAAAGTATTTAAATTATAATATCTTCAAATGTTAGTTAGTTTCGAACTGAATTTTTTTTTTAATTATTTATATATTTAGTATATACAATAAAGCATGAAATACCATTAATAATATATATTTTATAAGTGTATATATAATTATTAAGATAATTAGTTTATATTTTTATATATTATAATTATATATATGTGTGTGTGTGTGTGTATTCATATACATTTATTAATCTCTATACATATATAAATAATTTAAGTTATTAATCATAATATTTTATATATAGATATATATGCGCATATTTATACATATTGTTAGTACTTGAGATATTGGTTTTAATGACAAAAAATGTAGGAAATCGTATAAAATATAAATACTAATGTTTTATCAAGATATATATTGTATAGTGCAGAATATTAGACAGATGATGATTTAAGAAGAATGTACAATATCAAGTTAGGATGTTGATATAAAGACTTAAGAGCTAGAGAATGAAGACTCATGAGTATCGAAGAGCTCAAGATTTCAAGATATTCCAAATAAGTTATAGAGTCATTGAATTATGTTAAAATTCTAATAGCACTTGATCGCTCTCTCATCTCTCTCTCTATATATTTTTAAATATATTTTTCAACACAACTTTTAAATAGTTTTTAATTTGTTATATTTACAAATATTATTTTAAGATTTTGATATTTTACAAAGTTATTGTTTTTATTAAATTTTGATTTATATTGCTTTATTTTTCAAAAATCTAATCATATAATTTTACTCAAGTTTTATTATGATTTAAAAGTGTATAAATTATATTTAAGCATGTTTACAAAGTATCAAATTATTTTACAAAGCGATACATTTTCAAAATAATATTTTAAAGTGTTTTTCAAAATTACAAAGAATATGTCGACATACTCTACCCCTATATGTTGACATACTAGCCGTGATTTTCAAAAATCAAATTTCAAAAGAAGTGTCTGTTCGTCGTATCTCTTCACGAACGATAATGACCGTTATTCCTCTATAAATACCTGTCTTTCCAATGAATTTTACTATTAATTTTCATTCTTCTTATCTCCTCCTAATTCTTTTTCATTTTCTAAACAAAAATATAACCATACCGTGTCGAATTTTGACCGAAATCAAACTCAATCAACATTAGTTCGATTCTCCATCATTTTCTCTCTGATTTATATCATCTCTCTCGCTCCAATCAAGATCAAATTGCTATTCAAGAGTTAAAGGGTCATTTATAATCAAGATTGAAGATCTGCGTCTGTAAAACTATATCAAATCAAACCACTATACTATAAGTCTACAGGGTGGATCGTGTAGTGTGTATGCAAGTATATGTGACAAAATATACGATGCAACTAAAATAATATTAAAGGTACTTTTGGCACAGGTCCTTATTAAGTTTCCAAATTCACAAAAAGTCATTCACTAAATTTCGATGTAAACTAGGTCCCTGTTTTTTATTCATGATTATTGCAGAGCATGATGCAACATTTCATAAAAGTTATTGACATTTTCGCAACTTTTCTATATACTGTGAACATAGTGTATGAAAGTTGCTTAAATATCAGCGCTTATTTATAAAAGTAGCAGACATTTCAGCAGCATTTATGTACACTATGAACACAATTTATGAAAGTTGCTGAAATATCATCACTTATTTATAAAAGTTGCTGACATTTCAGCAATAATTTTTCTTTGTTTTTACAATGAAATTTTGACAGGGAAAGTTGCTGAAATATCAGCACTTATTTATAAAAGTTGCTGACATTTCAGTAATAATTTTTCTTTGTTTGTACAATGAAACTTTGACAGGGAAAGGTGCTGAAATAACAGCGCTTATTTATAAAAGTTGCTGACATTTCAGCAATAACTTTTCTTCGTTTCCAGAAAACAAGGACCCGCTTTACAATGAAACTTTGATACAGACCCATTTTACAATATAGAAGTATGATAGGGATGTCTTCCTACTTTCCACTAATATTAATCTAAGTAAATATAGAATAAGTACAACAGAATTTTATACTAGTTCGGACCTCGCATCCTACGTCCAGTCCCGAAGCTTCCCTTCGGAATTCGACTATCAAAAACCCTCGCTTCGCCCGGAGGAATAGGCTTGCTTACAATAAGTTGTTCTTGTCAAATGTGTGTTCTAGTATAACACAGATGTTGACTAATTAGTACAATCGCTTCCAATATACATCTAAAGAATATTGTTTATGAAGAACTGAGTATATGGAAGAGTGAATACAAGTAAAGATCGCTAGAGTGCAAAGATCAAGAATATATGATAGAGTATAGAATTAGAAATCGTAAGTAAGTAAGTTAAGTTATGTTCTCTTGATTCTTGATGCTATATGTAGTTGTAGATAGGTATCTTGAGTAGTTGCATCCATTAGTGAACGCCCTAAAGTTGCTTCTTTTGATGGTGAAGAGTTGTGGCGAAGAGAAGCGAAGATGTCCATTCGTATGTGGTAGTTGCAATTCTTTTCTAAAGTTCAATTTTGAATTCGGACGTCTAGTATTTGTTTTAGACGTTTGATACTATATATTTTTTAACATAGTAGATTTTCAGACGTTTGAGTACGATTACCAGACGTTTGGTTTAGCCTGTTCGTTGTTGTAGAGGAATTTTCCAGACGTCTGTTCTATGCATCCACACGTTTGATACTGGTGCATGTCTTATTTTGTGCACCTTTTCTTTTGCTTTATACCTATCTATTTGTAGTCTCTTGCAGTGTCCTTTGAGTCTTGTTCTTGTCTTTCTAGTGATGTTGTTCTGGCAAGTACCTGTGTATATAAATATATATGTATATTTGATTTTCATTGTATAGTTGTTGACATCGAAACCGTAGATTGGATTTCCTAAGATCCTTCCGCTTTTTGGTGATGACAACTATACAATGTACATAGATATAATTTTATAACCCCCCCTGAATATGTGCTTATCATTATTCCCCCCCCCTTTGGTATTATCAAAAAGTATTATTATCTATAATTTAGATAGCATGTACACACTGTTAATTTGGAATTTTTACTAATTTCCGGAAGGTTATAACAATTTACTATAATTACATAGAAGTAACAAACCAAAAAGCACCCTTTATAATCATTAAACACAGTAATTGCATGCATAGTTTTTTTGATTTCAATACAAAGGATGGAAACTATTAAAAAATATCTAAGGATCTTTTGGGGAAGCTTTAGCTTGAGCATCTCCTTTATCTTCACTCTTTGAAGAAATATCTTGTTTTTTAGGAGATGATGAAGTATGTTCGAGGGGTTCTTTTTCCACTTTAAAAAGTTTAGAATATTTTGAAGGAGGAGGAGAAGGCATTGGAGTTGGCCAATCTTCCGAAGGTTGTGTATGGCCAATGACTTATTGAAGAACCTCTTTTAGAACGGATAAAGTTGTTGAAAGCGATGATTCGATTGTGGCTAGGCGAGAAGAAAACGCTGTTTCAAAGCTATCAATAGCTTAGACAATAATTTTTGATTTCTTGATAAGATAAGTTGATTTTGGAGAGTTAAGTCTTGAGTACTTCATTTGGATTGGTCTTAGTGCGAGTCTCCAAAATGTCATCTTGTCTTGGATAGTCAAAAGGTGCAGGAGGAGGAGTTTGTTCGTGATGATATTCCTCTTCTTTTTAAGTTTGTGGTGGTTGTTGATGGGGTTGAGGCTTAGCTTGTCCGGCTTGTTGACGACGTTGTGTCCATTCGTCAAATGACATAAAATCCGGAGGATTTTCTGGTAATTGCATAAGAGAAAAGAATTTTGTGGTGGCGTACTTGGGAGAAATCTCTTCAAAAGTCGATAAATACGATGGAATGTTGTACGCTTTCAGAAGACGAATGATGTAGGTAGGGTAGATGATGGATGGACGTGATCAATTCCAATAATGTTTAAGCTTGTCAAATATGAATTTCACCCAGTTTTCCCTCGTTCCACTAAAGATGGAATATAGAGCTTTGTGCTCTAATTCTGTTATTTGCTCATGACTGCCAAGGCGAGGAATGATTGTGTTGATAATCATCCTGGTGAGGAGTCTTGCCTTAGGTCATAAGTGTTTGAAGCAAATCATGGCATTTCATCTTCTCAAATTTGATGGGTACCATTATCTCTTGGTTTTAGACGCATATCGGGGTTGTTATACAAATCTTCTCCGGAGTCGGAACAGCCTAGAGTACGGCCTATAATTCCCGGAGTTAGAGGAATAGTGTTCCCGTAAACACTTGACCAAAGCCAATTTTTCATCGTTATTGGTATTCCATACGGTAGTGCTATCGAGATTAGCATAGAAAAGGAATATGGCGAGCTAATCGATTTGGACATTATTCCCAGCATTTTCACACATTTGATCCAAATCGTACATAGGAAACTTAAGCAAATTATAGAAAGGACCTGTATGTAGCTTTTTCTTCAAAATGTCGTCATACCTTTTCATTGAATGAAGTACTCAATTTATCCGTCTCTTAATTTGATCATCAGAACACACTTGCGGGTTGGAGGATGTGGCTTGCTCTTGCTTTCTTTTAGAAATCTTAGGGTTTTTAGTTTTGGGGGCCATGAGATCGAGCGAACTTATGGAGATAGCGATCTGGAGAGTTAGGGTTTTGGATATGAAAGAGAAACGAAATGTGCGGTAGAAATTTGGGAAAAATAGTCGTTATAAGGTTACTGAAGGTTGTCGATTGAATTTCATACGTCTAGGAAGTGAGTCAGATGTCACGACCCGATTTTTCGACGCTTGAAAATCAACTTCAATACATCCACTGTATTAATTGCCGAACAATCGAATACCGGAAAACCAGACCGTAAGGGAAAGAAGAAGGAGGTAGAAGAAGAGAAAACAAAACAACATCAGAATCTCACAATCGTAGCGGAATTATATATAATAGATAAATGACTGATCTTTATACAAAAGAACTGTAATTGTTTTATATATACATCATCAGAGTACAACATCAACAAAAGCACAACACTGGACAGTTATGATAACTTGTCCACACAAAGCCGAATATACAGCATACCATACACAGTGGGAATAAGTCAGATATGATTATAGAGACTTTGAGAAGATCAAAATCATTCTACAATGAATGAATGTTGCATAGGACAGACAAAAGAGTTACTTGATAAAAGAAGATATGATTCAAAGTTCTCTACTTGCGATATGGTGTTTTTCAAGACTTCTCCATTGAAGAAAATAGTTCGATTTGATAATAAAGGGAATTTGACACTATTTATAGGACGTTTTTCAATATTCAAGATGATTGGAAACCTTGCATACATAGTCGAATTAATTTAGAAGATGGCGAATGTGCACAACGAGTTCCAAGTTTCGCGCATTTGGAAGTTTGTGCATGGCTCAAGTGTGGTAGTTGCAGCAAATCAACTAGATTATCTAGAAGCTGAACCTGAAGCATCGAGAGCTCGTATGTCGATACGTATAGTTGAGAAGAGTACAAAACAATTTTACAGTTAAAGCGCCTAACTGTTCCATAGTGGTGAAAGTATAAAATGGTATAGCAAGGATAAAGTGGGGATATAGTAGAGAATAGCAGAGGTGCAAAAAGCTTCATTGTATATAAAACCAATTTTTTAATGTTAATTTTTTCTGATTCACATTATGTTTAAGAAAAAGGACAATTGTTTAATATTATATAACAAAACTAAATATTATCATAATTTATGCAATTTAGATTCAGCGACAGCAATAGATTTCTAAATTATTTTGTGTACTTATGCCTTAAAATTAGGTTTTTATCATGACTTATGTTAACGTAAAAATCAGACGCTAACACCCTGGTGGTGATTGAAGTTAAGCGAAAGCACCACCCGTGAACACGGGAACTAAAGAACAAGTAGAGAAATCACAGAGAAAGCAGAAAAAACAACAGTTTTTGTAGTGGTTCGGCTTAGGGTAAGCCTACGTCCACTTTAATTCCCTTTATTACTGAATCGATTACAACTTTACAACAATCTTCAATTACAATTCTGATGAGACAAACAACTAGAACTTTGATGTAGAAGAATTCTTTGAATCCATGTAGATTGCATTAGATCTTCTTCCGAAGTTAGTTGAAATGCCTTTCGTACTTGAAGTGTCGAGTGAGTCGAGAATTCAGCAGAGTATCGGCGCTTAAAGTGATCGGCCAAAAGTCCCTTTCATGCTTGAGGTAGGTTGGTATTTATAGGAAAATCTTCCTCCTTAGGTCGTAAGCCGTGACCGGTTTAAGGTGGATTGTGGCCGGTCTAAGGTAGGTCGTGGCCGATTCATCTGGCCCCTCCATGGCTTCACAAGAGTTTATTTGTACAAGTCCTAAGTCGTCTCCGAGTTAACACCCCCTCTTCTCAGTAATATGGCATCAGGCTTATATTCAGTGTCTTTAGGTCGCGGACGAGTTAACTTGGTGAGTCGCAAGTCACGACCCAACTGGTAAGGCCTGGACCGTGTACGAGTTAAGAGACCACTGTGCCAAGTAGCTGCATTGAACTTATCTTCCTTTGCTTAGGTCGTGACCGACTTAACATTGGTCATAGGTCGGCTGCGACTTAGGTCGGTAGCTATCTTGGGTCGGCAACCATGTTGAAGCATTAGGTCGGCATACCCTTTAGGTCTTAAGTCGGCATCTCTCTTAGCCTGTTAGGTCGGCATACTTGTTGAAGTGTTAGGTCGGCATACTTATTGAAGTGTTAGGTCGGCGCCCCTGTTAAGCCTTATGTCGGTAACTTTGTCAAAGCATTGAATCGACACCTCTCTTAAGTCGGTATCCCTTTAGTCCTTAGGTCGGCATCCTTTTAAGGCTTAGGTCGGCTATCTTTATGTCGCCAGAAAAGAGGAAATAACACTTTCCCCTCGAAGTGCACGCCTAGGTCATAGGTCGTGTACTTCGACCAAACTTTGTTAAGTCGCGGGCGACCTAAGAGATGGCTTAATTTGCACATTTACTTGCTTCTGCCCTATATAAGCGTTAGCTCGTTTTCTTCCTCCTCATCAACTGCTCCCACATCCTTTTCCGCCATTAACAATTTTCCTGAGCTCCAAAAGGCGATTTCACTCCAATCGATTACCGACAACCTTTGTTTCTCAGTGCGTAAGTGATTTCGTTTTCTTCTCCTGACCCTAACTTAATTTTCCACGCAATGCGTCGTCATGAACTTTCCATAGGTGGTGAACTCTGGTTGGCTGAATTTAGGTTTAAGCGTTTGATTGGTGGGCTTCAATGTTTCAAGCTAATCGATTTTTGAATTGCGTTGGAGTGACAGGCATTGAATCTGCGGTGATTTAGTTTTTGGATGATTCGTCATTGGGTGGAAATTAGGGCTTGCCTGGTGGAGAGACTAACGGGTTAGCAGGCTAAGAAGGTGAAGGGTTTCTGATTAGATGGGGGGTTTGTCGATGAAGTGGAATGCCGACTTGGACACGACTCAGTAGTTTTGGGCGACCTATAACTCTTCACGACTTAACTAGATACGGCATAAGCTATGAGTCGCGGCCGAGCTAAGATCTATCTCTTCAATATGCTTTGCGGCCTATAGGACCAACGATTTAAGGGGCTAACCACTTAACCGAGTGAACCACTTAACCCTCAGGAGATCTTTTTAAGTCGTGCACGACTCAATTTCTAGGTCTTAGACGACTCAACCTTTAGATCGCGGACGACTCATTACTTGAACAATATTTTACTTACCGAATTGTTTCCTCTAGCCTAAGCCAATTGCATCCCACCCTGCTAGGTCGTGAACGACTCATGACTTTGAGAGCTTTTGGATTGTGACTCAATGGCCTGAACAGAATTTGAAAATTTAGAGATGTTGATAGAACTTGATTGTACTTCCAAGTTGAATTGCTAGGATAAACTGCTTTAACTCTGTTGCATTACACCAGTTTTATTGCCATCGACCTGTTAAACACAACACTTTGCAGAAAAATGGGATAAATATACTTGTCACTGATCGCCCACATCAAATGACAGATTAGTCGACATAAAACATAGTGAACTTAAATATACTGTATGAAATGCTGTGAACCAATCAACTAAAGTGAAGTATTAATGCAAAGCATCGCTAACTTGAACTGATTTGTTTGCATCAACATTACACTTGCATGTTAAAACAATGAACCCTGGACTTTATAACTGACAAATATTTTGCTAGTTTTTATTCCAGTTGCATTTGCTTATTGTTTGATTGATTTTACACAACACTCCACACACTTTAGGAAACGTGCACCTTCACGTTTGAATATCCAGTTGTTTGTGTAGAATGACTTCCCACCAAGAAGAAGAAGAGGTAGCTCAAGATGAAGAGACCTTTCCGGTAGCTATTCCCATAGAGAACCCTCCAGAGAGAACTTCGACTATCTTAAGTCCGAGTGCGTTATTCAGCTACGCACTCAGTTTGGCGTTGCTGAAAATGATGCTCTACTACCCGGACCAAATGATACTGCCGACAGTCCTCCTTATGGTTTTTTTGCTGTCAATCGTCAAATGTGCTTAAGCGGGGCGATTCCTCCTTTCAACGACTTTCTCCAAACCCTTCTCCTTCGGTTGACAATCTCCCCATTTCAACTTCATCCTAATGGCTATGCCATCTTGATGGGGTTGTGTGTTTTGTTCAGGAGAACTCTTGGTCGCTTGCCAAGTTTTGAAGAAATTCGCTACTTATGCTCGTTTGCAAAGAGTAAAGACCATCCTTCCCTCATTATCGTGAGAAGTGCTAGAAATCGCAAGCTTATTTCTGATCTTACAGAAAGCGTTCACGGATTTTTGAACCAGTTCTTCTTTGCTCGCTACCCCCCGGAGTTTTATGCCATCTGGAGAGTAGGAAGTAAGATTACCTGTTTCTATTTTCTCCGTTTCCAAACTATTCCGAGATCCGAATTACCAATTGCTAATCTTATTCTTTGCTCTTTTCAGCACTTCCTCTCCCTTCTAGAGACCCAATCCATACGCAAGTTTTTGGGAGACTGAGTGCCGTGGCCACGGAAGAGAGAAGTGTAAAAATTTTGTTGAGGGATGAACTTTTACATCAGTACGGGCATTTACACATCTCTCGCTCTACACATCCTCATGAGATCCTAGACTCCCCGGCTAGAGCATTAGATGCCTCGGTTTTCTCTGACACACCCGCACCAAAAGATCCCGCTTACGAAGCTTCTCTAGTAAAATGCTCTACTACTGTCGATGTTGCGGGGTCATTTGACAAATTCACGCTTGCCCCAGTTATTGAGGAAGAAGAGCCTCAGGGTTCTCCCCAACGTTCGCAGAAGTCTGGCGATGAAGCCAAGAAAACAAGCCCTGTTAGGCAGAGCGGGGACGATACTTTCGAAGGGTTGAGCGATCTCTTCGTCACCTCACAAGAGCTTTTCAAAGACGACCCCGCGACTACTAGAGTTTCTTCTTCAGTAGTGGAAGCGACTTCTTCTTTACAACAAGCTCCGCCGACCCACGAGTTGACGTTGATTACTACCCCCGTGATTACTCCGCAATCAAAGAGTGGTTCGTAGCTTGATGCGCGTAGTTTGCACATCACACACACTTAGAATCCTTCGGCACTTTTATACTCCTAACTCTTTGTACTTTGAAGATTCTAAAGTTATGCTTCTTTTCTCTGAAGACTTTTAAGACTTGTCTCTCTTTTTTATTTCAAATTCTTCGAAGGGACGCAGCGGCTCTTACTATGACGACTTCCAGCGCTACGGGAGGCATAGCCAATATGATTATAGGCGCTACCTTCCCGTTCACAGAGAAACCGATGAAGAGAGAGCCGCCCGAAAGGCTCAGGAGAGGAGGGCTCAAGAAGAGCATTATAAGAGAAAAGAAAGGGAGGAGCGCCACGACTCTTCCCAGAGAGGTGACGATTCTCACAAGAGAAAATCGCATGATGATCGGGGAAAAAGCCACATAGTTGAGGACCCCAGCAATCGTGCCCGGCATGGTGAAAAGCATGCTTCTACAACTCCTGAAAAGGTCACTGCCCCCGTCTCACTTGACATTCCTTCTGGCTCTCCTGCTCTCGGGAAGACAGACATTCAAACAATAATCAGCAGGCCCAAGTTCCAAGTTGGATCAGGCCCGTCTACTCTGCAAAGCCGTTTCCCGCACTGGTGCCTGAAGGGAGTGCGGTTCGATCTTGACTTGGTCCCTATCGACAAGCCTGCCATGCTGCGAAATCTCGATGCCGTCAGGCTTGATATTGAAAGGATGTCGAACTAGCAGAAGCTTGGTGATGAGCTTCAAAGGGTCAATCGTGCGAATATAGAGGCCATGCTTATTATGGAGAATGATAAGGCCGAATGGCAGAAGGTTCTTGAGCAGCATGATGCCGAAATGAGGAGCATTACTACTTATAATGAAGAGCTTGAAGCAAAAGTTGAGGAACATAAACAAGAGCTTGCTACTTCTTCTACCACATATACTCAAAAAGAAGAAGTATTTCAAAAGCAAGTTCGCGATGCTCACGCCGCTCAGCGACATGTCGAGGCACAACTTGAAGCTGAGCATAAAACAGCGGGAATGTATCATGCTGAGGCTACAGAGTTACGGGAGAAAGTCAACTCTCAGGAGGCGGAAATTCAAATGCTAAAGCTTCAACTTTCCAAAGCTGAAAGAGAGCGTGATGAGGCCGTTGCCGGTAAAATTGCAGCTGAAGAATCCCATGAGGCAACGAAGACCAACATCAGCTCGACACTATTTGACTTCTACTTGCACAGCGTCTTGGGGCACGGTAGTCTCGCCTTTCTAGGCCCCAAGTATGAAATTACTCTGGCTGAAGTGTGGGAGGCCGCACTTGACATGCTTGGCGGTAAAGGCGCTGGCTATGCTGAATCAGCTCTTGAGGAGAATTACTTAGATGATGATGCTCGCGCCGCTCTCGCCAAGGGAAAAGAACAACTTGCAAAGTTAAGAGCTGAGATGGCCGAAGGGGAACGTTTAGGAAAGACCACTTCAACTATTCCAGCCCAGCCTTCTCCTTCGGCCGAAATCGACATTATTGGCTCCAGTTCTCATTCTCCATCCCTGGTCAAAGTTACAACTGAGATTACGAGTACACAGGGTGGAGATGAAGGTGAAGAGAGCACCGAAGCACAGGCTTATGAGGTTGATATCAGGAAGCCGACTTCTCCAGGTAACTCTACTGTAAATCTTGTCCAAGTAGACTGCTCATTTGCTTCTTATGAGTTCGATGAGCTTCTCGACTATTTCCTGAACCTCAATGAGCCTTTATCTCCTCTCTTTACTGACTTTAACTTCTTTTCTTCTGTAGAGAAAGCACCGAGCATCGTTCAAGCTTCCCCTCCTCCAATTATTCCTCCTTCGGTTCTCCAGGTCACTCCTCCGTCCGCCTCTCAACCCGGGTCGCAAGAGGAGAAAATAGAAGCTCTTCATGGCTTAGATGACCCTATTGCTTCTCAAGAACACGAGGAAGAAGGGCTTGGAGAAGGCAATGAGTCTCCGGAGCGAACCACTTCTGATAACATAAAATTATCTACTCTTGTAACTCCGAGAAGTGAGTCTTCTTCAAGGAGAAGGAGGAAGCGTGCCACTTCCAAGAAGATAAGGAAAGGCACTCTTGTTTCTGAAGAGGAAAGGACAGTTGATTCGGCAGTAACCCTTTCTCCTTCATCCCTGACTCTCCCAAGCCGTCCTGAAAAGCTGCCTATTAGGTCAGGCGAAGGCTCTAAGGGTGGTGGCAAGAAGAAGTAAGGGGTCCTGCTTCGATTTATCTTTACTTTTTGCTTTTTGCATGTATTGGCCGGAGATTGTGCGGGTACCGGGCTCCGCTTTTCTTTTTCCTTTTTATTTTGAAACCTGTAGCTGTACAAAATTTTGACAGTATTGAATAAAATGATTCTTTTTGTTTGTACAAACTTCTGTCTGTATTTGAGAATGCATTTACTATTCATTTTTGTACAAGCTTCTTTATATGATATTGCAGTGAGCTTGTGGTATGTTGTTTGAGCGTAATTTTTACCAATGTAATTATACCACGTTGCCCCTATACCATAAGTTCATTGCAATATTTTATACTTTGAGGGGACTTGTACTCTTATTTTATGGAGAATAATTATTCCATACTTGGAAGAATATTATTTCGTTAAAAATAGAGTACAGTTCCCTCCATATGAGTTTTTACGTTTCATCCTTCGAAGATATCACTTTTTTTCTTTTGTGCCTTCACACATTTTAACCAAGTGAATTCCTCTATGTGTTAAAGCGGGCCTCTGAAGGACACTTTAACTTCTTTTTGAGGAAGAACATTTCCAAGAATAGAAGAACAAATCTTCCTTTGAAAGCTAAAGTGTGCCTTTGAAGAGGGCTTCCTTTTTTTTATATTGCGCCTCGATGGAGGGCTTTGATCTTTGCTTTGCATTTCTGACGAAATGCTTCTTTGGAAAGTTGTACCTCTGAGGAGGGCTGTTTCACGTTTCAGCACTTGGAAGTTTTATTTCAATCTCGATGAAATGTGTGCCTCCGAAGAGGTCTTTCTGTTCGATTGTGCCTCCAGGAGGAGGTCTTTTCATTTCTGCCTCTGGGAAGAGGTCTTTTTTGTTTCTGCCTCTGGGAAGAGGTCTTTTTGTTTGGTTGTGCCTCTGGGAAGAGGTCTTTTTTGTTTCTGCCCCTTGGGAGAGGCTTTTATTTTTCCCTGTTCACTGGGAAGCGGGCCTCCGAAGAGGGCTTTTCACACTTCATTTCACGGGAGTGTATCGACCGATCACAGTGAAATGTGTGCCTCTGAGTAGGGTTACTGCCTGGAAGTTTGGAGTTTCTTTCTCTCGGTTGGACGGATTCACGGGAGTGTATCGACCGATCATTCCGCAACTTTGTATCGAGAAAGATCTCTCTTTTTCTGGTTTGGCCCGCTCGAGGTCTTTTAGCATTTCAACTGTGGTGAAATAGGCCTCCGAAGAGGGCTTTTCACGTTTCAACACTTGGAAGTTTTATTTCAATCTCGGTGAAACGTGTGCCTTTGAGTAGGGCTTTTGCCTGGAAGTTTGGAGTTTCTTTCTCTCAGTTGGACGGATTCACGGGAGTGTATCGACCGATCATTCCGCAACTTTGTATCAAGAAAGATCTCTCTTTTTCTGGCTAGGCCTGCTCGAGGTCTTTATCCTCCGAAGAGTTGTGCCTCCGAAGAGGGCTTGTGCCTCCGAAGAGCTCTTTTGCTGTTTGATGCTTGCTCGCCCATATCTCTTTGTCATCTATTCATGTTGGCGATCCCCGTTGTCTTTTGCAAGTGTCATCTCTTTTTAGTTGCCAATAATTTCCCTCATCCAAAGAAATATACTTCATAGTTAAGCGAGTTGGTGGTGGTAGACACAGGCTATTTAACTGGTTGTTTATTTGTTTAAACATTTGCAGTTAGTTAGAAATGGTCCACTTCCATCCACATTGCTAACTTTTGTTCGAAGCACTTCTTTTGTAGGATTTGAGTGTGGAAATTTTGAATGGCTTCGTGTTTGCTTGCTGAGTGATGTCGGAGATCGCTTGGTCTTGCGATGGCTAAGCTTTGTTTTTATGGCCTGCATTATTAAATCGACATTTTAGTGACACACTTAACGTATTTTTTATGTCGAAATAAAACAAAGCAGTTTATAATAGTAGAGAACACAAGATTTATAGTGGTTCGGCCAAAAGTTGGGCCTACATCCACTTTATAGCTTTTCATTATTCACTTGCTTTACAATTGCTTTCAATACAAGAATCATATATTCATAATTCTTTTACATCATTTCAGCAAAGTTTTCAAGTAAAATAGGGACGCAAATGATTGCTGTTCCAAGCTCTTGGGATTGGTTCTCCTTCGACAGTTGTGAGTTTGAATGTGCCATCAAGGATTTTTGCGCCTATAACATATGGCCCTTCCCAGTTTGGCCCAAAGACACCTATGGCTGTCATAATTCTCTTCAGGACTAAGTCCCCAACTTCAAAGCTGCGCTGACGGACTTTGGAATTGAAGTGCCTGGCTATTTTTTGCTGGTGAGCTGTAATTCTAAGTCTAGCCTCTTCTCTTCTTTCATCGAGGAGGTCAAGTGCTTCCAATTGCAATTTCTCATTCTCATTTTGATCAAAATGGATCCTTTTGTGTGAGGGGACTTCAGTTTCCACTGGAATCATCGCTTCTGATCCGTATGCCAATAAAAATGGAGTATGCCCAGTCGCAGTTTTGTGGGTGGTTCTGTATGCCCATAGTCCAAGTGGTAACTTATCGACCCAACCACCTTTTGCTTTTTCCAGCTGCTTTTTGATGGTTGATTTGATGATTTTGTTTACTGCTTCCACTTGCCCGTTTGTCTGCGGATGAGCCACTGTTGAGAAGCTTTTTCGGATCTTGAACCGTTTGTAGAAATCTTGGAACTCCTCACTTTCAAACTGAGTACCATTGTCTGTGATTATCTTCTGAGGCACACCATACTTGCAAATGATATTTTAGTCACAAAACTTATCATTTTCTTAGAGGTAATAGTAGCCAATGGATCGGCTTCAGCCGATTTAGTGAAGTAATCCACAACAACTATAGCATATTTAATCCCCGATTTGGCAGTTGGTAAAGGCCCAATGATATCTATTCCCCAGATAGCAAACGGCCATGGACTGACCATTTGTGTTAGCTCAGTGGAAGGTGCTCTAGGAATTTTAGCGAATCTCTGACATTTATCACACTTTCGGGAATAGTCAGCAGCATCCTGATTAATTTCCGGCCAAAAGTATCCATAACGAAGGATTTTCTTTGCTAAAGTTTGACCACCTGTATGATCCCCACATTCCCCTCCGTGTACTTCAGTTAGAATTGTCTTAGCTTCTTCCTTTGTTTCACATCGGAGTAATGGCATTGAAAATCCTCGTCTGTACAAACGACCATCTTGAACTACATATCTGGAGGCTTTTCTCATCAGCTTCTGTCGTTCTTTTGAACTTTCTGGCAAAGAACCATTGAGTGGATATTCAAGTATCGAAGTCATCCATGATCCTTGTTCTTGGGATACATTCATAATCCAATCAACATCCATTTCATCTGTGCTTGGAGCTGACAAGACTTCGACTGGAATTAATCCCAATAGTTGAGCTTCACCGGTACTTGAATACTTTGCGAGAGAATCCGCCTTCATGTTCTCTTCACGGGGTATATGGTTTATTGAATAACGGTCAAAATCTTGAAGGAGCTCCTAGGCTTTTGATAAATAGACGGGTAGATTCCCTTCTTTAGCTTGAAATTCCTTCCTAACTTGGCAAACAATAAGTTGAGAATCACTAAAGATCTGTAATGCCTTGATGTTTAGTTCTTTAGCGATTCTTAAACCAGCGATGAGAGCTTCGTATTCAGCTTCATTGTTCGTCGAAGGGAATTCTAGTCTCAGCGCATAACACAGCGATCGCCCTTCTGGGGTTTCAAGGACAACCCCTGCTCCGGAACAGTAATCATTCCTCGCACCATCGACATACAATTTCCATTGGATTGGGATGCTATCAGTGACTTCTTCCTCACTATCACCCTTATCTATACATTCTGCGATGAAATCTGCCAAAGCTTGTCCATTGATTGCTTTTCGGGGATGGTAAGTGATGTCATATTGGCTGAGTTCAATATTCCATTTCAAAAGACGGCCCGAAGTCTCAGGACGGAATAGGACTTGCTTTAGAGGTTGATCAGTGAGGACTTTGATAGGATGAGCTTGGAAATACGGCCTCAATTTTCTTGATGCGATCAACAAACAATAGGCGAGCTTTTCTAATCTTGAATAGGTCATCTCTGCCCCAGTGAATCTTTTGCTAATATAATAGACTGGGCGTTGAATCCTTGCGTCTTCCCGTACCAACACTGCACTGAGAGCATGAGACGAAATTGCCAAATATACGAAGAGATCTTCACCACTGTCAGGCTTTGAAAGTATCGGAGGCACTTCCATATGACGAACCAACTCATCAAATGCTTTCTGACAATCAGGAGTCCACTCAAAGTTTTTTCTTCCTTTCTTCAGAGCATCAAAGAATGGAATGCATTTGTCAGTAGCTTTGAAAATGAACCGACTCAAGGCAGCAACCTTTCCATTGAGACTTTGCAATTCCTTCTTCGTTCTAGGAGCCTTGACTTCTCTCAGAGCGGTGATCTGAGCTGTATTGGCTTCAATGCCCCTAGCGCTCACAATGAAACCCAAAAACTTTCCGGACTCCACTCCAAATGAACATTTCAGGGGTCTATACTTGCGGAGTACTGCAAACATCTCTGCCAGGTGATCCATATGGTCCACTGCTTTCTTAGACTTTACTAGCATATCATCAACATAAACTTCCATTGTCTTGCCAATCTATGGTTTAAATATGGCATTAACAAGCCTCTGGTAAGTTGCCCCTGCATTCTTGAGTCCGAAAGGCATGACCTTATAGCAGTAGAGTCCAACATCTGTGATGAAACTAGTATCCTCTTGATCTGGCTCATGCATCATAATCTGGTTATATCCGGATTATGCATCCATAAAAGATAACAATTCATGTCCCGCCGTCCCATCCACCAACTGATCGATCCTGGGCAGTGGGAAACAGTCTTTGGGGCAGGCTTTGTTCAGATCTGAAAAATCAATGCATACTCTCCACTTTCCATTAGCCTTTTTCACCAGCACTGGATTTGATACCCAATTTGGGTAAGTAGATTCTCTGATGAAACCGTTCTCCATGAGCTGATTCACTTCTTCTTTTAACGCTGCCGTTCTCTCAGGACCCTGAGTCCTTCTCTTCTGTTTCACAGGTGTAAACTTTGGATCAATGTTCAGAGTATGTACTGCAATCTCTGGGGATATTCCGCACATGTCAGCATGAGTCCAAGCGAATACATCCAAATTAGCCTTCAAAAATGAAATTAGAACATTCTGAACTGTTGTGTTGAGCTGCGAACCCACATTAAGTACTTTGTTTGGGTCCTTTGGGTCAACGGGCACCGGCACTGTTACCTCTTCCGGTACTACCCTATTCTCCCCTGCACTGGGTTTCCTTGGATCCATCTCTCTTCGTGCGCGACTACATTCGTCATTGCAGGGTCCACCCTGTAGTTGCTACAAGGTTGGTTCCTTGGTGCGGATTGGAGCCGCCGCACCTTTTCCCATTTCTCTTTTCCTTGATTCTCGCAACTCTGCAAAGTAACATTCTCGCCCCGCATCTTGTTCTCCCTTAATCACACAAACTCCGTCATCTGTGGGGAATTTTAGAGTCAGACACCATGGGGTAAGAACAGCTTTAAACGCAACAAGAGTTGGTCGGCCTAAAAAGGCATTGTAGGAAGAGAATTCTTCATCAATTATAAACGTTTGCTTTCGAGCCACCTTCCTCGGTCCCTTTCCAAGTTCTACAAACAAATCTATGGTCCCAACCGGCTGTTTGGGTTCTCCAGCAAATCCAGCAATCTTAAGTGATGAAGCTTGAATATCAGCCATTGGAATTTTCATTTGATCGAAGGTCTTCTTGAAGAGGATGTTACATGAAGCTCCACAATCAAATAGAACTCTTCTCACAATTACCGGCCCAATACCAGCGGATATGACCAAAGGATCTATGGTCGGAGCCTCGATACCCAAAGAATCCCTGGCACTGAACACAATATCATCTGTGGAAGTCTTTTGTTGCTTCAAAGGAGCATCATTCTCTAAAACAAAAACATTTTCTTCAGCTGGTACATGCCTCAAGGCCCGTGCATACCTTTCCATCTCGCCCCAGCTTTTGCCTGCTGGGTGAGGTCCTCCAGTTATTATATTGATAACAGGTCTTTCCGATTCATGCTCTACGGGCTTCTCACTTGAGGCAGGACAGTGAGCGGGAACTTGTTGTCCTTGAGTTGATGAAGCTGGGGCATTTCTGTTCCTTTTCACATACTGCTGGAGCTTGTTCTCTTTCAAGAGTTGTTCAATTACCTCTTTCAACTGACGGCATTCGTTGGTGTCATGGCCGGGCTGGTTGTGGAACCGACAGAACCTTCCACTTTTTTCCATCTTAATCGCAATTCTCATTTTAGGTGGTGCCGGATAATTGACATCATCTTTGGTCGCAAAGAAGATGTTTTCAGGGGTATCGGTCAAGGGTGTGAAATTGAAAGAACGGCCTCTCTTAGCGTCTTCCTGTTTCTTCCCAACATCGTTTCCCCTTTTCTGAGTGTTAGGTTCTTTCTTATTCGAAGCAGCGCCATTGTTCCCGGCCTCCGCTGATACCACCTTAGCCGGTGTTTGGAGGCTCTCCAAGCGCATGAATTCGCCCGCTTTCTTGTAGAATTTGTCGGGCGAGTTTGGTTCTTTCATTTTCAAACATTTTCCAAATTCGCTCGACTTGTCAACCGCCCTCATCAAGTATGTTAGGACCATGCGTGGCTCAGCATTATCTACCTCGGCCAATGCTATGTTAAAACGATTCAAAAATGACCTGATGGATTCTCCCGGATTTTGCTCTAGACTTGATAGCGATATTATATCCTTTGCTTTAGAAGCATACAATCGAAATTGCTCCTTGAATTTCCTGGTCAAATCGGAAAATTGATCGATGGACCTGACCGGCAGCTTTGTAAACCACAATAGAGCTACACCTTCTAGATAAACCGGGAAGTATCGACATTTAATTTCATCAGACGCCCTGGCACCAGTCATATGCCAGTCGTACTTATACAAAAACTCGTTTGGATCACTCGTCCCCTTGTAGGCCGGAATAGTAGGGGGAGCCGATTTCCTTGGGAACTCCGCCTTCAAGATTTTTTCAGTAAATGGAGTTTTGCTCGGAGCAAATCCCCACTCTTTCTTGTCTTCATCTCTTCGCATACTTTCTTTCATGATTTGACGAACCATACCCGAAAAATACTCTTCAACATTTAGAGGCTCTGGAGGGCACACATCAGCCACTCTCTCTGAATTCTGCCTTGACAATCGTTCACGGAGGGTCGGCTGCGGCCCTGATCCTCCAGCTTGAGGAGGAGTCCTTTCTACAGGGTCTGCGGCTCTTTGAGAAATGTACCCTTCAACATCTTGAACTCCCGCAGTAGGGTTCCCATCATTATTAACCGGTTGACGATTTGCCCCTAGTAGATCATTCAACTTGCTCAAGATCAGGGTATTCTGGGCATTCTGGGCTTCCAACTGCGCATTCTTAGCATTCAATTGCTGGTTCAATCCCAAAACTACGGTGTCCAATTCTGCTCGTGTAACTCCAACAGTTGGAGCTGCTTGGCTTGAAGGAGGAGAGGTAGCAGTATTCTCTTGAACATTGTCGGATCTTACAGAACATCGTCTTCTCCCAGGAGCCTTATTTCCAATAAACTTCTGGTTTTAAAATAAATCCTTTCGACAATCCTTCGCGGAGCAATAGTGGAAGTTTCCTGAGTTCAGCTCTCAATGAAAGCACCAAAAATGTTAACGTAAAAATCAGACGCTAACACCCCGGTGGTGATTGAAGTTAAGCGAAAGCACCACCCGTGAACATGGGAACTAAAGAACAAGTAGAGAAATCACACAGAAAGCAGGAAAAAACAACAGTTTTTATAGTGGTTCGGCTTAGGGTAAGCCTACGTCCACTTTAATTCCCTTTATTACTGAATCGATTACAGCTTTACAACAATCTTCAATTACAATTCTGATGAGACAAGCAACTAGAACTTTGATGCAGAAGAATTCTTTGAATCCATGTAGATTGCGTTAGATTTTCTACCGAAGTTAGTTGAAATGCCTTTCGTACTTGAAGTGTCGAGTTAGTCGAGAATTCAGCAGAGTATCGGCACTTAAAGTGATCGGCCAAAAGTCCCTTTCATGCTTGAGGTAGGTTGGTATTTATAGGAAAATCTCCCTCCTTAGGTCGTAAGCCGTGACCGGTTTAAGGTGGGTTGTGGCCGGTCTAAGGTAGGTCGTGGCCGATTCAACTGGCCCCTCCCTGGCTTCACAAGAGTTTATTTGTACAAGTCCTAAGTCGCCTCCGAGTTAACACTCCCTCTTCTCAGTAATATGGCATCGGGCTTATATTCAGTGTCTTTAGGTCGCGGACGAGTTAACTTGGTGAGTCGCAAGTCACGGCCCAACTGGTAAGGCCTGGACCGTGTACGAGTTAAGAGACCACTGTGTCAAGTAGCTGCATTGAATTTATCTTCCTTTGCTTAGGTCGTGACTGACTTAACATTGGTCATAGGTCGGCTGCGACTTAGGTCGGTAGCTATCTTGGGTCGGCAACCATGTTGAAGCATTAGGTCGGCATACCCCTTAGGTCTTAAGTCGGCATCTCTCTTAGCTTGTTAGGTCGGCATACTTGTTGAAGTGTTAGGTCGGCATGCTTGTTGAAGTGTTAGGTCGGCACCCCTGTTAAGCCTTATGTCGGTAACTTTGTCAAAGCATTGAATCGGCACCTCTCTTAAGTCGGTATCCCTTTAGTCCTTAGGTCGGCATCCTTTTAAGGCTTAGGTCGGCTATCTTTAGGTTGCCAGAAAAGAGGAAATAACAACTTTGTTGACTTGGTTCAAAAGAGAACTAGTCAAATCAATCTTTTTATCTTAATTTTGCTAAAACGGGTACTAAAAAGGCCTTGATTTAGAAAGTTTAGTGGGTAATAGAAGTAGATCTACTATTTAATGGCGTTATGTTGAAAAAGCGAGGTAATCGAAGAATGTTACACACTATAGTAGGGATTTTGCAAGGTTTTAGCAGGGTTTTAACCACACAGTGAAGCAGAATATGAAGAAGACCATAATGCCTTTATGGTTAGCAGAGTGAAAGAGAATGTGATAACATTAGAAAGGCCGAGGAGAGCATGAGTACCACTTATCCAGAGTTCTTTACTTGGTGAGTTTCAATTTTCACATTTACTTTCATACTTGGTATTTTGTTTAGTTGTTAGTAGCATGCGCATTATTAGGATATCAGTGTAGTCTGATTATGTGTTATGCTTGTTATTGCTTATATTGGCTATGTTTGTTTGACGTTGGTTGAATTTCGATGGAAAAAATCATAAAGATGGGAGAAAGTAATAACCCAGAATTCTAAATATCGACGAATCATAAAAATAGAATTTTCATAACATGTCGTCCTTAGAATTGTAATAAAACTTTGGGTAGCATTACGTTTGGACATATTTGACCTTTGTTATAGTTTGTGGACATTTTCGACCTAGAAATCTTTTATTGGCTATAACATTTTATAGAAGCCTAATTTGGTCTGGAACCAATTCCGAATGAATAGTAATTCTACCAAGCAATTCAGCGGATATCACAGTTTTAAGTTTGAAAGTTTTTAAGCAGATTTTAGCATAATTAACCTAAGCCCAATAATTACACTATGTATTTTAGGATTTGTACTAACAAGCATTAGAGATAGTCTTAAATCGCTTTACCATCTTCCCAAAATTAATCTAATCCTCCACTGACTCCATCCCACACCAAAATCATCATTAATTCGATCCAAAATAGTTAAATCAAGGGATTAAGGCTAGATTAGTAAAAAGATCAATTAGAGATTAGTAAAATCGACACTTTTAAAAGGGATTTCGTATCTAGACATAATGTGCTAGATTTTCATTGCTTTGTGTGATTTACACTGATTTTACATCGATTTGTGAGTGATGTATCATCTCACAACCTGTTACATATGTTTTTCAAGTTTAAATATGTTTTAGATCCAGTTTTCAACTCAAAATATGATTTTAGAACTAATTTGAATTTGAAAATGAAGTACAAGCAAATTAAAATGTTTTCAAAGAAATTTAGACAATACTTCTATGCTTTGATTGATCACACAAGTGTTAGGATAGAACTAGATGAATACTAGTTGCTTTTCCATGATATAATTCTTGTTTTAATGTTTGAACCTTTTATTTGCATATTTGAATGGATGAAACGCTCGGAAGAGTGAATTTGGGGTTGGAATCATTTATATAGGTTAGGGTCTTTGTCTAGAAGAAATAACTATTCGATGTGCTCTCCGATTCGATTATATGAAGGATGGAAGATCCATAGCAGTATAACAAACTTTGATGGATCAGATCTAAAGATTTTAGAGTTAGACTGTTGCATAAGGAGTTACATCAAATAAAAGGAGTCAGAATAAAGATGGATCGGTATAGAATTGGCCAAGGAAAACTTAGCCAAATCATGGCTAAGTTAGATGGATCAACATAAACCATATGGTTTGGCACCATCCCATGTTTTTTTGGAAAATTACATGAGGGAAGCACGATAATGATCTGGGCTATTTGGAAAATGAAACACAGTGGGACTCGAAGCACTTAAAAGCGAAGGCGTGGTGCGATGCCCAAACTCCAATTTTCGAAATATTAGAGGGAGTATACCGTACGATAACTTGGATCAATAGGCATGGAGGAGCGATCTCTTGTATAAATGCTTTGATTCAACATGGATATGTTTTAATACCCGAATACATATGAAATAATACGTATTTCATCTCGATGCAAGGCAATGTACATGAGTTATAGACTTGAATAATACAATATTAAGACAAAGATAAAAATTTTACAACTAACAGAATCAGAGGGAACAAAATAATGAACTTTATATCGTTTTTAATATTCTAATACATCATCTCATGCATATATACAACTTATCACATTATATCAACCAATACAATGACATTCAATATTATTATAAACAATTCATACACTTGCCACCGTCGTCTGCTATAAGTCTAGTCGTGAGTGTAATCGGTCACAATTAATAACATAACTTTACTCGATTATAAACACGGATATGTTACTATAGTCAACGCCCATGAGTAATTTCAATTAAGCTCAGTATCAAAACCATTGTTAAAAATATGTTTACAAAGTGATTTTGTTTCAAATCATTTCAACAAAATTGCTTCAAAATTGATTTCCAGATCACTTTAAGGAAATTACTTTATTTACAGAAATCCCATATATTAAGAAATCCTGTACTAGAAGTCTATTTTGTAAACGATGTCAAAATACTAGTTTTATATACAAATTATTTATCAAAACCATTTTTTTCCAAATACTGTATAAAACCAATCTTTGCAAATAGTTTATCAATATATTTCCCAACTTGTTTAAAATAAATCTTTGCAATTTATTTCTCAGATCACTTTGCAAATTTGATTTATCCTAAAATACCCATTAGTAAAAACCAATCCCAAAATATTTGTTAATCTCACTAAAACTAGATTTCAAAATATAACAAAGTTTCACCAAATCTAGTTTAAATAAATATCTTCATCAGGTGAATGCTCGTCATAATATATCATAATAAATCACAACCGTGATGACCAAGATTTTCGCGTTCGAAAATCGACATCCAAACTTCAATTCGTATTCGAATGCCGTAGATTCAGACGTTGAATCCGATTCGCCGGAGCTTATAACACATTAAGCACAACAACACAGCGGAAGAAAATGAATAATATCATTGATACACAATAGGTACAACAATTGATACAATATTCAAATATAATGAATATCAATACAAATTAGAGCCAAAAGATATACAATAGTAGAAGACAACACCAGAAGATGGTCTAGACTTTGCAACCATCAATAGCGGAAAGATATTTCCAAAAGAATCCAACACCATCCTACAACTCCATCTCCAAATTCCAAACTAGAAAGTGAGAATCACCATCCATGCTGAAGTGAAGCAATTCGATCCAAATGCGATTGCCAATATCCAGAGATTGAATGCTATCAAATCTACACCTACTATTCGATTATCTGAAAAACCCAACTCTAGAATGCCCATATGCTAAACTGTGGGCACCCAGAATTTAGAAAGGGAACAATAAACTACGGGTCAATCATGGAACTGGTATGAGCAAACGAAAACAGTTTTATCTTTTAAAACAAGCAACAAAAGAAATTAAAATTGAAATCCGCAATGCTTTTCGAAAAATGAAACTACCATAAAGCCTCCCGCTGCACACACCACGCAAACACAGAATTGGAGGAGATTTCTCCTTATGATAGTCAAAAATGCTTGATATGCGAAAATCATTTGATATTATTATTAGTGCATAGCGGAAAACATTTCGAAAGTATAATATTAATCTTAGCCAGCATACAACATTTCGTCGTATTCCTACTATAGCTATTATGTTCAATAGCAGGTTACCGCCACATTCCATGGCAGGTTATACAACTAAAACCGTACAGGGCGCTTATTATTTCTTTGAATTTTACAACAAATGGTCAGGCTAAGGAACTTCCTATTGCCACATGGGAACGCCTCTGGAGGGATGTCCCGAGAAACTACGCGGCACTTTGCCAACAGAAGGCCGATTTCCTCCCTGTCCGGGAGTAATACCTAAAGATATGCCATCCCCGGTCATTTGTGACCTTTATCCGAGGGACCTCAACACCAACAACCACAAAGCAATGTATTTGCAGTAACCACATAGGTTAAATATCTGGGCTCCATACCATGATACCACCCTTTTCCAGAAGGAATGGACATACCCTAGGGGCGCGACTCCCGCGACCTTGCCACATCCTTCCTGTTTCGACCACTTCCAGGGAGTGATGTCCGACGATGTGTCGTCCACAGTGCTACGCTTTTCACAAAAGCCATGCTTTGATCAACAAATGATCAGCAACACACGGCAGCACTCAACATGCCACACTATCAAATTGGGAATGTATCACTAGTAACCATCAACTACATAAACTCTGAGCTCGTACGTCTCAGAGAAGGGTGTTAAGCTAAGAGAATAAATCTCCGCCACCAAATAGAAATGTGTTTGATAGAAACCAGCTTTACATCTCAAAGTGTAATGTCAGACACACATCCATACAAGTCTGTTCCAGGTTCGAACAGAACCGAAGGCACTTCTAAAGAAGCCCTTGCAACTCTGGATAATCCCTAATCACGTCCGGACTCCCCATCACAAAGGGTGATCAAATCTCTGTACCTAGGATCAACCGGTGCAGAGACATTCGACGAGCAATCCTTTCGCTTTCGAAAATATCCGGTTTACACCACCGGTCTTCAAATGCAATCCATATAAGTCGTTTCGTTATTCGGAATGGGTTATATGACATAAGGTCCTCTCTCGGCTAAACCGAATAATGAGCACAATATTTAAAAAAAAAACATATGGATGTGGGATGTCAGTTAAGTCACAACTTTAAAACCTAAAACAAATGGTTTAAATCAAATTACCATTTCAAATCTTTAAACAAAAAGATTCATTTCACAAAGTTTACCGATCTTTCACAAAGATTCATTTACGGCTTTTCAAAACAATTTCCTTTTCAAATTGGATTAACTCATCCAATCATTAAATCAAAGACTCAATCTATAGCTTTTAAAACCATTTCCGAACATTCATAGCTTTTAAAAACAATTCTCATTTCAAATCTCTTTTATGTAAATGATATACCATTTAAAATCCTCTTCAATTTCAAAACAAGGTTCAACCATCTTTCACAAAGATTCATTCATAGATTTCAAAACAGTTCACTTTCAAATTGAAATCTTTATGACATAAACTGGAAGTTCTTTTGTTATGTGAAAGCTATTATTATTTGAAAACAAATAGTTTTCGTTTCGAAAAAATCCGATTACATTTATACAAGTTAAATCCCTTCAGGTATAATACTTGGAGTAAATTCAAATTCCCAAAACTCTACTTTTAGAATGGTTTAAAAACCCATATAAACACATTTATAACTTATATAACCTTTTTAAACCATAATTTCCAAATATAGAATTGAATTTTGAATTTTGAATTTAAATTCAAATCAAACTATTTAAATTTCAATACCTTATCAAGTCATCCAAAATAACTTTTATCTTTAAAACTTCTTTTCAAAAGTTTTTCATATTAATCCAATTCCATTTTCAAAACCGTTTGGATTTAGAACTCAATTTTAAACTATTTCAAAAATCTGTGACTTAACCAATTTCCTCATGCAATCCATATTTGTGTGTGTATAGTGTAGTTCAGGGGTGTTACACAATAGTGCAATAACATCAATCATCACAGATTCAATCATATCAATATCGATAAGCGGTATATTCCTATAACACGTACCTTTATTCACGGATTCACAAATAAATGTGTCACGCATTAAATGAATAAATAAATAAATTACACACAGCTCTATTCACAGAATAGAATATTACAATCCAGAGATCACAACTAATTCAAGGCATTTCATACAATGCAAACATTCATAAGAAATCCAAGCATTCAATAATCATTTATAAACAGGAGTAGTTAATTGTTTAAATCCTAATAAATTCAACTTAATATCCAATTGAATGAATTACTTATCAAATCTTGATTAATTAATTACAAATCATTTGATATTAATGAAATTAAGCAACCTTAATTATTTAGTTAATTAACTTTAATTAATCACATTAAATTAATTATCCTCTTATTAATTACTTTAATTAATAACCTTTAATTACCAAGTAATTGTCCTTTAATTACTCAATTATCCTTTAATTATTTATTCTTAATTAATTATCTTAACTAATGAACCATTAATTAAAATAAATCACCCTGATTAATTATCCCTTAATTAATCATATTAATTAATTTAACCTTTAAGTTAATCACATAATTAATTATCCTTAATTAATTACCATTAAAATGATTATCTTCAATTAATAACCTTTAATTATTAAGTAATTGTCCTTTAATTACTTAATTATCCTTTAATTAATTATTCTTAATTAATTATTGTTTAATCACGTGATAAATCAACCTCTAATCAATTATCCTTAATTACTTCCGTTAATTGAAAAGATAAACCATTTATCTTTATTATTTAATCCTTATTTAATAACCTTTGGAAATAAATCATCATCAATACATTAATTAACTTAAAATCTTTAAGTTAGATTAAGGATTATAAAACATTTTATTTTCTCAATTATTCACTTAATTACAAAAATTAAGTTTATAAACTTTAAAACAAAAGTTATATAAATTAAAACACTTTTAACTTAACAAATTTGAAATAATTTATTTTGAAAACAATTTGAGATTAAATTAAATAATCACCTAATATTTAATTATTCAAATAAAGATAATTTAATTTCAAAACACATTTGCACTTATAGTCTCTGTATTTTAAAATTTTGTTTTAAAATCTTATTAAATATTTTTATGAAAACTTGCTTATTTTCATTTAGCTTTGAAAACTTTGATTTACAATTTTTTTTAAACTTGAACATCTTCCTTTTTCCTTTGAATTTTTAAAACCCGAGAATTTATTAATAAACCGAGCCAAATGCCTGATTTTCCTGGGCACAACTTCGAGTTGCCCCTTCTTTTATTTTCCCCAAGCCCACACTTAAATCTACTTGAGCCAAATTCAATTCTTCCCGAGACAAACCTGAGGCCACCATTTCTTCTTCTTCCCAAAGCAAATCACTGATACTCCTGACACACGTACACGTGCATAGGCGACTCGATCGCCTTCGACCATCGATGCCAACGCCGGCATATCGACCAAAACACCCACTCTCGATTCCGACTACCAAAGCCTCGAACAAAATCAAAATTCGAATTTGAGAAAATCGATCACAACCTGGAGCCCAACTTCCCAACAAAAAGGGCTTACCGACGATGATCTCGGTCATCTGAGAACATGCCATCACTGTCAGAACTATGCCGCGTCTCGATGCCTTGATTCATTCCCTCACGATCTGTCCCGATCACCCACGATTCCAAAAATCATCGTCGACCCAACTAACTATCAAAACCCTAAACTCTCGTCGATATGCCACCTCTTCCATTAATAAATATAGCTACTATTTTTCCAGTGATCCGTCAACCTCCGCCACATTCAGCTTTGGCCTCGACGAACACTTCGTCGTGAATTGTCGAAAATTGACCAAAAAAGCAACTCTGATCAACTCACCAATTCTCACAACCCATACTCTTAAAAATCTAAATTTTCTGACCAAAATTCATTATTTACCATTTCAAAACAGCTTATCTAATCAAAACTCGAAAATAAATCATTTGAATTTCTGACAAATATTGTTCATCACTGTGATATCTGAATTTCAAAATATTTTCCAAATATTTCTTCTTAGAACCATTTTTAAAATTTAAATTATAACATTATAGAAAACCTTCATTCAGACATTATAACCAAATTTTTGTTATACGAAGAGATATGAATTTTTTTCTTGAATTGTGTTTTTAAAACTGCAATTTTAAGAACAGAGAGGTGTCTGTACACACAGTCACCTATATACACACATACATGAATGTTTACATCCATGCAAGCACATTCAACGAACAACATTCAATACTAATCACATGAAAAACCAAAGTATAAATGGGTTTAAGAGCTTGCTCGCTTGATTTGAAGCAGGGAACGGAGAACAAGTCTTTGTTTTGAGTTTGCCCAGGCATTGTTCTGATTTTTTGATTTGTTTGATCTGGAAGCTTGTATTTGCTTTGATGTTGAACTTGGACTTTGATCTACTGTTTCATCTTGATTACTTCAGATTTCTAAACTTTGATGTTGATTTAAGTTTTTTCTTCTTCTAGGTTTTATATGATTGTTTGCTTTTATCACAGATTTGATTTGCTTGCTTGAATGTTTCCAGGTTCTTAATCTTTCCAGATTTGAATATTACTTTACATTTGTTCTTTAACTTGTTTTTGATTCTGAAATGATTTGACCTGGTTGCTTGTTTTCAACTTTAAAGCTCCCAGGTTCGAAGCTCATCATTTTTTTTCTTTTGAAAGCTTGAGAATTGAAAGTAACCAGGTTTTCATTCTCTTTGATTTTTAAATTTTCATTTGTTTATAGAAATGAGAATGAGAGAGAGTTTGAACTGAAATGATAATCAGGAATTTTTTTCTTCTTTCTTTTTATTCATATTATTTAGGTTTTAAATTTTAAAGAAAAATAAAGTATGACTGAAACAGCCCGCAAATCCGCACCGCTTGAGTCAACACTATTCTACAACAATCAACTCAAGTTGTACAGAAAAACGAACCATTTGGGTTAAAGAAGAAGAGGTAGAAGAAGAAAATAGAGAACATCAACAGAATCTAACCATCGCAACGGAATAAAATATAATAGATCATAAATAATCTTTACTCAAGAATCAAATATACCAGTTTATATTTTACATCAGCAGAGTACATCAATCACAGCTCAACATCAATGTCATACAAATGGACACACAACAACTCAACTCAGCGGAAAATATATATATAAACAAGTACGGAAGTACGTATCGTCATCCAGCTCGACTCCTGGGCTCCACAGCATCATATACTGTATTCTATAATACTCGGTCTGACCCGAGCATTATAGTTAAATAATACCCGAAATACCAGCTTGAGAAAATCACACCCAATTGATTATTAAAGTTTCAAAAATCCTTTGAAAAACAAAAGCATCTCGTAAGACCACGCCACAAATAAACATGTCGGGTTTTTACCTTACGATAGCTAAAACAATTTTTATAGAAATCCTCTGATATTATAATAGGGTCTATATACAAATACTTATAAAATAGCCGAAATTGTTACATCTATTAAATTCCAGCTACTAGCCACAAAAGTGGGTAATACAAACAAAACTCGTACAAGGCTCGTAGGGAGAATGGATTTCCAACGATGATGGGGTACCACCTGTCACAGTACGGGGCCTAGATCACCGTATCGAGGAGTACGCCCGTTCCCCTGCAACACAAGGCCGGGACTACCCCTTACTGGATAATCCCGAGTGAGATCACCCTGCGGTTGGGATCAGCAACCGCCCACTAAGCTGAAATAAAAAGGGACATCTAGACTGGAATGACCTCACCCTGCTTGGGTGCTACCCACCTAGCCTTTCTGCATAACCCCTGATTTTCAGTCATTCCTATTTGATGAGGCTTGAGGCTAAGCGTTACCTTTTTAGAACATATCCCTTAGAATGCCCATCGTCCATCTGACGATGTTTCGCAAGCATTCATCCATACAAGTCCGTCCCGGGTTAGAACAAAACCGAAGGCACTATTCCTACTACATCCATTTTGCAAATATCCTCAGGATTAGTAGCGACTAGCCCTTGCACTTCACTGCTCCATCTTCGTATCCAAACTCGTTTTCCTCGAAAACGTACAAATCGGATCGAGTTGGTTTTCGAGAAATAAATCTCGATCCCGGTCTCTTCGAAACGATCAACGCATTTGTCCAGTATTGATAGTCGGTGATTTAACTATCAATTAATATTCACAAACATCCATCAAACAATAAATAATTTCCCAAATTATTTATTTATCCCAAAATATCTTCACAAGATATATTTTCACTTTTCAAATTCCTTTGAAAATAGTTTCAAACCATCTCTCCTTTCAGAAAAAACCTCCTAAATATTTTCTATCTCCACTGAAATTGCCAAGAACAAACTAGAATTTTAAAATAATTTAAAACATTTTACTTTAAAATACTTTTAAAACATTTAAGTTAAACTACTTCAATAATTTGTTAAAAATACATACTATATAAATATTTGAAAATAAGTTTACTTTATAAAATATAACTAAATTTTTAATCCTAAACAAACTACTAAGTCATTCTTTAAATAATTACTACTAAAATAGGTTAAAAAGGTAAGATTTACTTTAGAATTCAAATATTTAGAAATAATAGATTTTCCAAACTTGCTTTTAAAATCAACTTAAAAACTTTTAACTTATATTTAAAAACTTACATTGAAAACGTATATCCAGGGAGAAGATCCAACTTCAATCACTTAAATCAATTTTTCCCCAAATTGATTTCAAACTTATCCCATTTGAAATAAATTTATTTAGTTACTTAATTCATTTCAAAAATTCATTAAGTATGGGCTTAATTATTGTTGTTGTTATTATTTTTCATTTGATTCTAAGCTTTTAACTGAAATATACAAATTCCAGATTTTTCCCAATAATTTAAATCTTAACTTTTAAATAAATGATTTGTTCTTTTTAAAAATAACACTAAAGATTAAAATTCATTAACTCCCAGTTAATTCAAATTTTCCCTTTCCATGTCTAAGACTTGTTTATTAGAATTTTTCAAGTCACTTTATTTCTTTTTCAAATTCATTCCTTAAAGTTATTCTATAAATATTTAACTTACAATTCACTTCTTTTATCTTCTTTCCAAAATTCAATTTATATATTTTTATGGTGATTCATTATACCCAATTATATCCAATCAAATCATAGCATTCACTATTCCACTATAATTCATAATAGAATATCAACATAATCACAACTGAGGGTATTAAATAATTTAAATAAATGTTGAGGGATCCAGTTGGATCCCTCCAACCTGTTTTTCCTGCATCCACAGATGTTAGCACAATAATACACCAATTTCGAAATATACCATACTATAGTACATCAATCAATTTTCAATCATTCAAATAATTATTTAAATTTAATCATTTAAATTTAAATTTAAATTAACCGAGTGAGATTAACTCACCATATATTACTAGCATTCCATTTCCAATCCACTTTGCTTTCTTCTCAATTTTGACCTTGTATAAACATTTATACAGTTTATTAATATTTGGATTGACCTAACAATTAATCAACATTTACTTATTTAATTTTAACTTATATTTTATTTAAAAATTTTAAACTAATAATTGCCTTTAGTAACTTACTTTTAGCAACCCAACAGTATAAGCTTTATTCAACAAAAATCCTTAAACCAGGAAAAGTTTCAACTTTGAACTACATAATTTAAAAAAAACTGAAACAGATTTTGCTTTACTATTTTAAAGTTTATATATTTTTATCCCAATTCTGTATATCTCTACACAATTATATATGAACCCTTAAATCGAAAAGAATAAATAGTAAGTATACCCCACTGACCAAACTTCCCTTCGCCTCTTGCCCTCGCTTGAACCCTTCAAGTCGCGACTGCCATCGTGCGTTCGACTATCTCGAAACCCCAAGCTTTCAGACGCCACCAAGCCACCATCGTGAGCCGAGCCCAGGCGAGCCATCATCGCGATGCCTCCTCTTCCACCAACCCCGATACTTAGCCTAAAGCGACCCCGCGTGAAAATACTCGCCTGTGCCCTCATCCCCCCTTGCGTACGTGTGACTTCCCCATAAAAAATCACGGCGTCAATCGTGAGCACTGTCGCCCCCTTCGATGAACGGCGGCAAGAAAGTGATTCGTCTCTCCCTACGCGATTAAATCGCGAACTAATTTTTCCCCCTTTTCTTCTTTTTTTTGGGAAAATTTTGTTCGTCCTTTGAGGTCGAATTCCAAGCGGGCACGATTCAATGCTAAGGGGAGAGAGAGAGGGCCGGAACGAGTTAAACTGGAGAATATGGAAAGAGTGAGATCTCTTCTTGTTTCAGCCATTATTTCGATTGCTTGTTCTTTTTTTTTCGTTTCGAGTTTGATGTGAACGAGAGGAGTGTCAGTTTCTGCTGATGTTTTTTTTATGGGTAAGGGAAGAAAAAGGATGGGTTGCGTGTTTGATAAGGTTCGTATGCAGTGCTTTGAAAAGCTCTAATGTGCTATGAATTTGACCAGTTATTTTATTAAATTCGCTTCAAATTTCAGCGTGTTAATAAATCGTACGCTCACACCACGCTTTCAAATACTACGAAAATTGAAATCCGACAATAATTAAATATTACGGATCCAATGGAACTGGTTTCGTCGAATTCCGAGACTATGCCTCAGATGGCTATTTTTAAAGTTCAATTTGAACGATAAAATTTCAAAACCGAACAAATCACTATTAAATTCAATTTAAAATTCCCATTATCTTCAGTGTTATGAATATAAATGTTACAAGCCTTCAAATTATTGTAATAGGCTTAAAACTCCCGATTCAACATTTTACCGAACTTCAAATTAACTAATTTAAAATTTTAATTATCAAATAAATTGTGATATTCGTAATTCAAGTTAAAATTACTCCATTGAATATTCAAAATCAATTAAATATTCCAATTTTAATTGCTTGAAAATTCCGGGTCGTCACATTCCTCCCCCCTTAAAAGAATTTCGTCCCTGAAATTACTAGCTAGGAAGAATGGTCCAATACCCGTTTACTTTTTTACCGAAACCAAACGGTTTCTAACAATTCAACATCTTATCAACTATCTTTTTATAAAAGACCCATTATTATTCTTATTAACTTTCCAAACTTTTCCAAAACCTTTCCCTAATTTCAAACTATACCATTTGTTTAACCATTCAAGTTTCAATTTAAAACCAAATTTTGAAATATCAAAATTTTCTCATAATTTTTCTAACTCTCTAAATTTTCGAAAAATTTCGCCAGCGTCTCCTTTGCGCGGCTGACTTGTTACAACTACAAAATGGCTCTACAGCCTCCCAAAACCAAAAAGAAAACAAAACGCCAAGTGGCTCAATCCAAATCCCAATCAAATTTCACACCAAATATAAATACATACCTTTTTGTCGAGCATTTCAAATTTATCTTCTAAAATCAAAATCAATTCTCTTTTCCCTTTATAATACCTGCATATTCTACTTTACAATAATATCCAATCACAATATTTCAAAAACATTTTATCGACTTCCTTACAAGTGTCAATTATTTACTCATTCAAATATCAACTTGGAATATATTTGTAATATCAATCTCCAATTAAGAATTCACCATTCCCTTCTTAAGTTAGTATAAGCATTTTATATGCTTCTTATATTTATTTTCATCTCCCACTTTAGTTTATATTTATTTCTATTCACAACAATTCTTTCATTTCCATATGAATTCAGTTTATCTTTAACTCTGAATATATAAATTTTATTTGTCATTTATTTCTAATTCATATCATTAATTTAATTAGTTTTATTTACTAACTTATTTCAAGTTTCATGTTTAAACCGTTTTGTCGTTAACAAAATTTTCAAAAATTTTCTAAGTCCCAAAATTTCTGATATTTTTTGGCAGAGTCCCCTTTGTACGGAAGAGCTTTTGCAATTTGACAAAAGAGATAAATATATATATATATATCGACCCACACGGTTGGAAAAACCAAAAACAGTTCATATTTCCTATTTTATTTCGTAGTCATACCTTATTTAGCATTTTTAAGCATGCAGCTTATTATTTTTAGCAAATAGCACAACCAAATCCAGCCACACGGCTTCCAGGTACCTGTACTTACTCAATTTAAACATGTAAGTACCAAATATATGAAGTATAACAGCATATCACCTATTTGCAATAGTTAAACACATGAATTCTAAAAGAAAAACAAACCAAACACTTTTCCGTAAGCATATATAGTTTTTATACTAATTCCACTATTCCAATTAATTTATAACCATTTTCATTCAATTCGAATGGTTTAAAACTCAATCGCCTACCTTCAATTTATTTTTAAGCAAACCGAGCTCATATTTAATTCCATTGCTCTCAAAATTAATTCATTTTACTTCTATCAGTTCATAGGATTTTAATTACTCCTTTTTGCATCCAATGACGGTTTATTCTATGCAATTTGACGAGATCTATGTGAATAAATAAGTCTTTATGGTTTATAACCAATTTAAATGGATTTCAATTCAATTTATACTTAATTCTATTCCATTTTTAAATTTATTCACAACCATATATTCTCATTTTCATTGCATTTTAAATTTGAATACATTCACTTGCATTTCGTTTTATTAACCAACCAGTTCATTCAAACCATCAACAGTTTAGGTTCATCTTCATTACCAAATTAAATTTCCTTTTTATTTTTAATTTATTCACAACCATTTATTTAGCTCGACTCATTCTAAGCTTACACATTACTAACCGTTCCCGAATTAATTCAAACCAAGCTTTAATTTAATGGTCTTCCAATTCTACTCGTAGTCGAGCTTCTAATTATTCTCAACTTAAGTTAATTTACTCAATTTATTTCACTTCAAACTTAAGTTCACTTCCATATGATTCTTATTTATATCATCCATTTACTTATTCAATATAATTAATTTATCCACCCAATCCATTTTGAATTTTCGTTTCCTTAAATATTATTAATAATCCACCAAATTCTATTTCGATTCAAATTTATTTCACTTAACTTAAATCCAACCCAATATCCTTCTCCATTCATTTAGCTTAATTTAATTTCCTTCAATTTTATTCAAATTTTATACTTAAGCTCATTCTTATTTTGCAAATAAATTTCTCTTTTCAATTTAACTTGATTCTGTTTTAATCCAATCCCATTTCAAACTACAAATTTATTTGATCAATTATTATACATTTTAACTTTTTAGATTCAGCTCATTCAATTTATTACAAGGTCATTTCCAATTATATTTAATTTGCTAACACTTAAAGTCAAATTTTTATTTATAACTCAAGTTCTAAACCCACTATCCATTTTCAACTTACCACCCAATTTCGTGAACTCCCAATTCAACTACATTTACTTCACCAACAATTTAAGTCGAATTTAATTTATAACTTGAGTTTTATTTCCAAACTTCATTATTATCTCACAATTCATCTTTTATTTAACTGCATTGGGTTTCCATTACATATTTCATGAACTAATTATTATCTAAATAGTCTTTTCCTAACTTATAATCCAGAACTTGATTTAAATCTCAAAATCTTTTCATTTAAATTTTCTTAAGTTCAAATTTATTTTATAATTCAAGTTTTGATCTTCATTTTATTTTTCAATTCATCAAAAATATTTATTTTGGGTTTCTATCCCACTTTTCAAATGTTATAAGCCACAACTTATTATTTACACAATTCCATCCATCATAGGCTTGAATATATTCTTCTTTTATTTTAACTTAATTCTGATCCTTTTATAAGTGATCCTAATTTATTTACTTCAATACAGTCCTTAAATAATTTATTTTCCATTTATTCAGGTAAGAATCTAATTCCATTCGATAACTCAATTGAATTTTTATTCCAATTCAATTTTATTTTAACTCGGTCTTATTTAACTCAATTCGATTTCAACTTGATTCGAATACAACTGGATATTATTTTCAGCCTATCCAATTACTTCAATCCAGTTAAATTTTATTTCCCCCAATCCAGTTTATTCCACTTTTAACTTTTACTTTAAATTTAAATTCCAACATTCAAAGCTTATTTTTTTCTTCCTAATTTAAAAATCATCTTAACTTATAAGCTTATAACCCAACTCATCAGGAATTTAAAAACACCGACTTTTGGTTTCAAAACATTTTGAAATCTCCAACATCTCAAATCACACATCTCAAAAATTAAACCAATCCTGGTTTTTATTTCCAACAAATTTCCTTTGAAATTTCAAAAACAAACAGGTTTTTCTGAAAAAATCAATTTTTTTGTCAGCAATCCGTCACTTAGAAATTCAAAAATGAATACTAATGATGCGGCCGTCATCATCGGAATTATTTTCCAATAATCCAAGTGATTTCAATGCTATAACATTTTCAAAATCCATTTAAAACTAATTTCTTTTCGAAAATGCCTCCATAAAAATTGTGCTATTATTTATCTTCAAAATACTTCCAAATTTCCAAATCTCCGCGATTTAAAATTTCTAAAGCCTGTTTAAATAAATTTTGAATTTCCAAATCCTGCTTAAATCAATTTTACCTATAATTCATTTGTATATTTTCCCATTTGATTGTAATTCAATTTATAATGTACGTTTATAATTCATATTTATAAATTTCATTTTATAATGAATTTATTCTCTTAACCTTTGATTATATTTTCAATTTCTAGTTAAATTTTTACCCATGATGATAACAAATTAATATTATTCTTCCTAACGTCCAAACAATTTAAGAAAAACTTTTCCTTATATCAAAATATATTTTTGGGTAAAATTATTTCATTCACCCACATTTAAAACAATACCGTGTCGATTATTCTATTCAAGTGTTTAGAAACCCTTCGATACAGTTGCGCAGACTGTGTCGACGAAAGTTCATATGCCACTCCATAAATCAATCAACGCAATATTAAAACAATTTATATTCACTAACAATTACGCGCTCATATTTATTAATACGCTCAAACTCATTCTAGAGTACTACGGACTCTAATTTTAATGAGTAGTTCCCACCAGAGCCAAGGTTATCACCAATCCAAGCTCTGATACCAAGTGAAACAGCCTGTAGATCCGCACCCCTTGAGTCAACACTATTCTACAACAATCAACTCAAGTTGTGCAGAAAAATGAACCATTTGGGTTAAAGAAGAAAAGGTAGAAGAAGAAAAAAGAGAACATCAACAAAATCTAACCATCGCAGTGGAAGAAAATATAATAGATCATAAATAATCTTTACTCAAGAATCAAATATACCAGTTTATATTTTACATCATCAGAGTATACCAATCACAGCTCAACATCAACGTCATACAAATGGATACACAGCAACTCAACTCAGCGGAAAATATATATATAAACAAATACGGAAGTACGTATCGTCATCCACCTCGACTCCTGAGCTCCGCAGCATCATATCATGTATTCTATAATACTCGGTCTGACCCGAGCATTATAGTAAAATAATACCCGAGTCAGTCTAGAATACCAGTATGAGAAAATCACACTCAATTGATTATTAAAGTTTCAAAATCATTTGAAAAACAAATGCATCTCGTAAGACCACGCCACAAATAAACATGTCGGGTTTTTACCTTATGATAGCTAAAACAATTTTTATAGAAATCCTCTGATATTATAATAGGGTCTATATACAAATACTTATAAAATAGCCGAAATTGTTACATTTATTTAATTCCAGCTACTAGCCACAAAAGTGAGTAATACAAACAAAACTCGTACAAGGCTCGTAGGGAGAATGGATTTCCAACAATGACTAGGCACTGGGGTACCACCTGTCAAAGTACGGGGCCTAGATCACCGTACCGAGGAGTACGGCCGCTCCCCTGCAACACAAGGCCCGGACTACCCCTTACTGGATAATCCCGAGTGAGATCACCCTACGGTTAGGATCAGCAACCTCCCACTAAGCCGAAATAAAAGGGACATCTAGACTGGAATGACCTTACCCTGCTTGGGTACTACTCACCTAGCCTTGCTGCATAACCCCTGATTTTCAGTCATTCCCATTTGATGAGGCTTGAGGCAAAGCGTTACATTTTTAGAACATATCCCTTAGAATGCCCATTGTCCACCTGACGATGTTTCGCAAGCATTCCTCCGTACAACTCCGTCCCGGGTTCGAACGGAACCGAAGGCACTATTCCTACTACATCCATTTTGGAAATATCCTTAGGATTAGTAGCGACTAGCCCTTGCACTTCACTGCTCCATCTTCGCATCCAAACTCGTTTTCCTCGAAAACGTACAAAACGGATCGAAGTGGTTTTCGAGAGATAAATCTTGATCCCGGTCTCTTCGAGACGATTAACGCATTTGTCCAGTATTGATAGTCAGTGATTTAACTATCAATTAATATTCACAAACATCCATCAAACAATAAATAATTTCCCAAATTATTTATTTATCCCAAAATATCTTCACAAGATATATTTTCACTTTTCAAATTCCTTTGAAAATAGTTTCAAACCATCTCTTCTTTCAAAAAAAACCTCCCAAATATTTTCTGTCTCCACTAAAATTGCCTAGCACAAACTAGAATTTTAAAATAATTTAAAACACTTTACTTTAAAATACTTTTAAAACATTTAAGTTAAACAACTTCAACAATTTGTTAAAAATATATACTATATAAATATTTGAAAATAAGGTTACTTGATAACTAAATTTTTAATCCTAAACAAACTACTAAGTCATTCTTTAAATAATTACTACTAAAGTAGGTTAAAAAGGTAAGATTTACTTTAGAATTCAAATATTTAGAAATAATAGATTTTCCAAACTTGCTTTTAAAATCAACTTAAAAACTTTTAACTTATATTTAAAAACTTACTTTTAAAACGTACTTGGTTATCCAGGGAGAAGATCCAACTTCAGTCACTTAAATCAATTTTTCCCTAAATTGATTTCAAACTTATCCCGTTTGAAATAAATTTCTTTAATTACTTAATTCATTTCAAAAATTCATTAAGTATGGGCTTAATTATTGTTGTTGTTATTATTTTTCATTTGATTCTAAGCTTTTAACTGAAATATACAAATTCCAGATTTTTCCCAATAATTTAAATCTTAACTTTTAAATAAATGATTTGTTCTTTTTAAAAATAACACTGAAGATTGAAATTCATTAACTCTCAGTTAATTCAAATTTTCCCTTTCCATATATAAGATTTGTTTATTAGAATTTTTCAAGTCACTTTATTTCTTTTTCAAATTCATTCCTTAAAGTTATTCTATAATTATTTAACTTACAATTCACTTCTTTTATTTTCTTTCCAAAATTCAATTTATATATTTTTATGGTGATTCATTATACCCAATTATATCCAATCAAACCATAGCATTCAATATTCCACTATAATTCATCATAAAATATCAATATAATCACAACTGAGGGTATTAAATAATTTAAATAAATGTTGAGGGATCCAGTTGGATCCCTCCAACCTGTTTTCCCTGCATCCACAGATGTTAGCACAATAATACACCAATTTCAAAATATACCATACTATAATACATCAATCAACTTTCAATAATTCAAACAATTATTTAAATTTAATCATTTAAATTTATAAATTAACTGAGTGAGATTAACTCACCTTATATTACTAGCATTCCATTTCCAATCCAGTTTGCTTTCTTCTCAATTTTTACCTTGTATAAACATTTATATAGTTTATTAATATTTGGATTGACCAAACAATTAATCAAAATTTACTTATTTAATTTTAACTTATATTTGATTTAAAAAATTTAAACTAATAATTTCCTTTAGTAACTTACTTTTAGCAACCCAACAGTATATGCTTTTTTTAACAAAAATCCTTAAACCAGGAAAAGTTTCAACTTTAAACTACATAGTTTTTTTTTAAAAAAAAAACTAAAACAGATTTTGCTTTACTGTTTTAAACTTTATATATTTTTATGCCAATTCTGTATATCTCTACACAATTATATATATGAACCCTTAAATCAAAAGAATAAATAGTAAGTATACCTCACTGACCAAACTTCCCTTCGCCTCTTGCCCTAGCTTGAACCCCTTCAAATCGCGACTGCCATCGCGCGTATGACTATCTCGAAACCCCAAGCTTTCAGACACCACCAAGCCACCATCGTGAGCCGGGCCCAGGCGAGCCATCATCGCGATGCCCCTCTCTTCCACCAACCCCGATACTTAGCCCTAAGCGACCCCACGTGAAAATACTCGCCCGAGCCATCATCCCCCCTCGCGTACGTGCGACTTCCCCATAAAAAATCGCAGCGTCGATCGTGAGCACTGTCGCCCCCTTCGATGAACGGCGACAAGAAAGTGATTCGTCCCTCCCTACGGGATTAAATCGCGAACTGATTTTCCCCCTTTTCTTCTTTTTTTTTTCTGAAAATTTTGTTCGTCCTTTGAGGTCGAATTCCAGGCGGGCACGATTCAATACTAAGGGGAGAGAGAGGGCTGGAACGAGTTAAACTGGAGAATATGGAAAGAGTGAGATCCCTTCTTGTTTCGGCCATTATTTCGATTGCTATTTCTTTTTTTTTCGTTTCGAGTTTGATGTGAACGAGAGGAGTGTCAGTTTCTGCTGATGTTATTTTTGATGGGTAAGGGAAGAAAAAGGATGGATTGCGTGTTTGATAAGGTTCATATACAGTGCTTTGAAAAGCTCTGATGTGCTATGAATTTGACCAGTTATTTTATTAAATTCGTTTCAAATTTCAACGTGTTAATAAATCGTATGCTCACACCATGCTTCCAAATGCTACGAAAATTGAAATCCGACAATAATTAAATATTACGGATCCAATGGAACTGGTTTCGTTGAATTCCGAGACTATGCCTCGGACGGCTATTTTTAAAGTTCAATTTTAACGATAAAATTTCAAAACCGAACAAATCACTGTTAAATTCAATTTAAAACTCCCATTATCTTTAGTGTTATGAATATAAATATTACAAGCCTTTAAATTATTGTAATAGGCTTAAAACTACCGATTCAACATTTTACTGAACTTCAAATTAATTAATTTAAAATTTTAATTATCAAATAAGTTGTGATATTCGTAATTCAAGTTAAAATTACTCTATTGAATATTCAAAATCAATTTAATATGCTAATTTTAATTGCTTGAAAATCCGGGTCGTCACAATGACACTTGTTCAATTCATACTATCTTTAAATTACACTTGTCCAACTTATATTACTTTACTTACACTTGTTAATATAAGCAATATTATGTTTAAAATCTTTATTCAATTTAATTTATGATTTGTAATTTAAACCTTACTTAATCTTAATTTACGAATTTACAACCTAATTTTACATATGTATGTTTTCTTATTTATTTCCAAAAGATAAAACTTTTTATTAATTCTTGTTTTGATCTTATATATACATTTTTTTCAATTACTTATACTTATATAACTCTTTTTAAAATAAGAAATTTTTTGAAACTTAGTTTCTATATTAATTTAAAAAAAATCCTATTTGTTTGCGATATATTTCTATTTAAATTTCAAATCAAAAATATTCACTTTCAATATACTTATTAAATTTCAAATTCAATTCAAATTATAATCCATTTATATAAATAAACAAACATTCATCTTATTAATTTGGAAAATTCAAATACAATGTTTATTTTATTCCCAAAATTTTATATTAATTACCAAATATTTCAAATTTTAATTCCAAAGGTTAAATTAATTATCAAATTATTTTTAGCTAAAATCGAGGAATGTTACAATAACAAATCACAATATTGCTCATCTACAATTGACACCCAAGGAAGGAACTTTTCCAAACCCTGTGATCTAGGCTCAGGTATGAGCTCTGAGCGATATCAAAAGCAATAATATCTAAATGGATAATAAAAGAAGTGATGGTCCATTTTTAAAGGGTAAAATCATCAAAACTATTTCCAACTGTGGAACAAAAAATCATACTTTCATTTCTTTCAAATTGGGAATTCTCAATAGTAAAAATACCTTCAATATACCTCTGGTTTGATTTTCATAAATCACTATTTCATTAATTCTAAAATAGTTTAAAGTCATTTTTCAAAACCTTCCAAGTTATAGAAGTCCTAAAAATTCTTTTTGAAGAGTTTAAATATAAAATCCCTTTACAAACTTCTAAATAATCTAAAAAACCTTTCTTCCATATAAATTCTTTTTAAAGCCAAATCTCTTTTTCCTTAAAATATTAAAATAATATTCCTTTAAAACACCATACCAGCTTTAATTTTTTTTAAATGGTACTTAGATACAACATGTTACTGGGACAACATGTCACAAATCACTTGTCAACATATGTTCGAATCACACTATGCAAGTTTCGAACCTGCAACCTCTTGCACCAAAGTCAAATCACTTAACCACTGGGACAATGTTGCTTAGCACTAGCTTTAAATATTCATAACCTATTTTCCTTTTTCATATAAATAATTCAAATTACTCATTTTAATTTATTTTTCTATCATCCAAAACAATCAATATCAACATATATAGCATACCGTTTAACCATATATCACTTAGTTCAAACAATCATTAACCAATCAATTATTAATCATCTACTAATAGTAATCAAGACTATCAAGCCATCATCAACCAAGATATAGTTCCTATTCAATTCCACAAAGTGTATTCTATAATTTGCCCGATAATCTAAGTATCCTATATTTTCATAAAATACTTCAAGGGGGATGATTTCTTTGCTATAACTAAGCTAAACAATTATCTATGCAAAACAATATTATTGTAATATCACCATCCAAAGCATAGCAAATCCTAGCTTCAAAAGATTGTAAATTAATTGGAAGCAGAGAACTTTAACTTACTGTAATTAAATTAAAAAAGCAAATTGTACCCATTGGTTGAATTATGCTTAACCAAAAAGGATGCCACCAATGCCAGAATTCACTTCATCCATCTCCTGAATAATCACACCACATTATTACTTCCTACTGCCCTAAACATCGACAACTGGCCCTCATCGTGCGTCATGAACTCCTGCATCATCATCAAATGCTAAAATACCCAAATGTCACATAATTGCAGGGGGATTTTCACTTCAAGGGCTTATTTGTGCAGGGTAATAAGTTATATGAACACTACTTCTAAAAAATTAGTTTTAAGGACATTTTACAGGAAAAAGATTAAAGAATTTATCAGGAATACATAAATAATGACAAAAGGATTTATCATTTTCCTATATAACTTAAAAAGATAAATGAATATATCATTATGCTGTAAATTGTCCTTAAAACTAATTATTCAGAAGTGTCGTCCTTAAAACTTATTACCCTGCAAATAGAAGCCCTTCAATCTAATTTCCACTAATTGCAGACCATCGTAGCCAATTGCCGATGGCTCTAGCCTTCATCACGATGTCAAGCTTATGTACGCCACGATCAATGTTGTCCCCTCTGGCTCATGCCCTTGTGCCTCCTCTCTCGTGCACGATTTTCTTTTTTCTTTTTTCCGAATTACGTTAGGGCATAGGAAGCGATTTGGGCAAACGGGTTTTATTGGATTTTACTTAGGGATGAAGTATTGGAAAGAATGAAGGGTGTGGTCCAATGAAAAAGAAGGGAAAAATTATTTTTCTTTTAGTTATAAATCAAATACAGTCAACCAACATTTAATCGAACCGTTTATAAATCAACATTTAATACCCATTTAAAAACCTACTAGAGGCGTTTTATCCGAATTTTATTTCACTTCTATAAGGATTTTTCGTTTATTAAAATACCACCGTTCAATTTCAAAAGTGATAAAATAACTATTTTTTTCAAAACAACTGTAGAATCTTACAAATATTATTATTTTGCTAAAATAATTTTTTTAAAACAACTTTTGGATTTCTACAGCACAATTCAAATTTCAAATTTTAATTTTAGTCAAATATTTTAATTTTAGTGGCAAGTAAAATCCAAAATTTAATATTATTGAATCAAATTCAATAAAATATACATCTTAATAAATTTATTTTATTTGACTCTAAAATGGGATATTACATGTGGACTTGCTTGGATTTGAATGATTCGTTACACTGGAGCTTACAAGGATAGTCTAGTTTCTAAGGCGCATGGATTAGCAAGAATTCGAGCATTGATGGGACTGCGATGTTGAGTTGTCGTTGATCATGCAAAGTGGTCATATGAGTTATCATATATCCAACAACATCTGAGTTGAGAGATGCTATATCTATTTGACGATTTCTATGTTTTCTATGGTTGTCAAACGGTGTATGTATTATCGAGTTGGATACCTCGACACCCTAGACTATACACAAAGTAGTAGTACACCCATATGGTTGTTTAGCATATATTGTATTTATGTGCTAACTATTTGGTGTAGGGACGATTCGGGTATGATTATCCATATCATATGTTCCTATTCACAATATTTATAACTTATATATACTCTAAGATTACAAATCGCACATACCAGATTTTGTCCGATTCAAGGTGGTTTGTATTACTTCTTATATTTTTGAGTAATCTTAAATGAGTATATTGAGAGAAAAACATAAGACAACACATGGAGTTATGTCGATGACGAGCAAGAGGATGACACTTTCTTATATATCTATTATTGGAGCCGCTATCACTTATTTTAATGTGTAGTTCCATGGAGCTATTTGACACTACTATCGTATACAGACAATTATCTAGACTTTATTCGATGTATTGAGATGTATAAATTATGTTACTCTGTTTTGCATAATCTGATGAACCTGTGTTGCACTTTAATATAATGTCATTTCTGGTTCATTTGATTATGCTGCTTTCTCGCTTGTTTTATATCTGTGTTGATTAACATATTATTTTGTCTATTCGACGTGAGATATATGGCAGGCTCTTCATTAATTGTATAACATTTTCTTTTGACAATTTCTCTCCATCGACCGGGCACCACAATAGCATGTTGTTATGCTATTAGATATTTGGTTTGTTTGGGTATCAGAGATAGAGGGGAGTCATCACAGAATATAAGGGAACCCCTGATTTAGTTTCGACTATGAAACCTAAAATGTAGGGTCAAATCCACATAGCCCAATCCCACTCAAATTCACTTCATATCTTGGGTTTTGTATCTGTCTTGAGATATAAAAAGTCACAAATCACATGATAATGACATATGTCATCGCATTTAACACTAAGAGAGCACCGGCACGCTAACTGCCCAAGTCTACACCTACATGTGTAATTTTTTTGAGGCAAGGGTGGTTAGAAAATGTTGTATGCATTCCAAGACTAATGTCCCAATCCATGAGCATAATGACCTAAAAATTCAGTCCAAAAGGACCTTAACCTAGTTATTGGGGGCGCTCCCATATAGGAGGGTTTGTTCAACTAACTGTATTTGCTAAAGGAACATCAGTCTAGTAAATTCGCATAATTCACAACATAAGAACATATACTCAGCAACCATTAAGGTGCACCTCAGTCAATGCTAATCGTACAGTATGTTTAACCCACCTCAAACCGACCAATATTGGAATTTCTAATAAACTGGGAGAAAACTAGCATCCAATGGTACTCCCCTTTATCATATGCTATGTAGTCATTCTTGCAAAGTCTATCTAATTCCATTGATGCTCCAAGCCTACCTGATATTGGGCAATTTCTGCCCAGCCCTCTAAACATCTTCAGGTCTATAATGGTTGGCTCGTTAAAATCCTCAATAACTATGCTTTGTAACCATCTCTCCTTTGATTATCTATTAACCCAACCATTACCCACCAAAAATGTTGCTAAACTAACAATAGACCTACAATTTAACCATTAATAAAAGACTCATCAACCAACCATAATCCTTCATTCAACATCGACCATCAAAGTAGCAGCTTCTTCAATTACCAAATCAACAACCCACAATCAGTAACTATTCTAGCACCTAACCAAAGCATACCATGTTAACCCCATGTCAACACCAACTACATAAGCTTGATTTCTCTATAAATATCTCTCTCCTCCATTAGGAAAGAAAAAAATTCCGAGAAATTGAGCAGTAGAACAAAGCCTATAAAGTCATCGTAAAATTTAAAGTTACAAAGCAACAAAACATCAATCCATAGTGGACGTAGATACCTCAAGGATTTAAGCTATCAAAATCCCTAGTTTGTTTTACAATTTATTTTCCATTTTCAATACTTTCGACATTATTGATAAATCTTCGATTACACAGTGCAATCAGAGATCCTTGCAAATCATTCGTTATTTGAGTTTGACAAAGAAAATCGCCAAGTACGGGCATGAAATAAACTTAGTCAAAGGAGGCAGGGAAATGCAACAGTCGAGAATTTACTTTTAATGGTTGTTTATTTCATTACATTTTTAGTTTTGTTATTTTAATAGTAAATAAAGGTTGTTGGTATCATTTCGCCTATAACCACTTATTTATTTCAATAAATAGTGCTTTGTACTTTTATTTATCACGGTTAACCGATAAGCTCTAACATTATTTATCTTGGACAAAAAACTTTAAGGACGTGTTAGATTTGGCCTGACATGCATGTGCATGTTTAAATTAACTATAAAACTATGTGGCATCTCTTAAAACTCTGACGAGTTTTCAAGTCGTTAAAGTAGCTAAAAAGAGTTGCTACACACAAAACTTTAGTTGTTGTCCAATCACTTTTGACTTACCCTTCTTCGTTAGGTATATCCATGTGTATTTTGTAAACCAATTCTAAAAGTTCCAGAAATTATGCCAGGAATTTAGCCTGAATCCATCTTGGCTGTTGAGTAATACATGTATCCTGAATTCAACCTTGGGATTCCAATTCGCACCATCTGCTTTTATTAAATTCCAGGTCCCGTAGCAGCTTTTGTATTTAATATTGCAATTATATATTTCCTAAAGAACATTTGAATGATTTCTTTAGTTGACAAGTGCTTTGATATACTTTGCATGTGTTCTTTTGAATGAATTTACCTTCGTGAAACTTTTGCCGAACCCGTTCCAATTCCAACGGCTCAGACTCGGATCGTGGGATCGTCGGAATACTTCGTATCAACAAAAAAGATATTCGGTACATCAATGTTGATTAGATCCGAAATCTGTTATCGAATTGCTCATTCAATGAGCATTCTCAATATTATGCCTTAAAGAGGACTCGAATCTTCATGCTATTTAGCACGAGATTTTGAGTCTCGCGTGTCTACCATTTCACCATCAAGACATCATGAAAGTGTATCGTGCAATATTGCTTCTGAACAAAGCCATCAAAAACGTGTCGGTGCTAAAAGTTTGCAGCAAGGAATGTGATGGTTATGCAGATGATTGGCTTCACAACCCGTTTAGGTCATCATCCAACAACCGCCCTTTCTTAATACTCACTTTTGGGTTCCCACCATTTTCCACCCTAATTTTCCTGAACCTTTGACCCTAGCAATTTCTCATCCACACTTCAAGTCGAATCCTTTATCCAATGCGAAAAGATAAATGGAAGATACCAGTACCCGTTGGAGAAGAAGCTGCCGAAAACCCTAATCCAATCTGAGGTCTTAAACCGACACAAAGGTTTTTGGAAACTATTATAGTTATTGGGTGAAGGCCAAGGCAAGGATTCTTCTATTGATTCAGCTGAATTGCTTGGACCATCTCTAATTTCTTGTGAGCGAGTTCTGTATTTTATTACAGTTTTCGTGTTGACTTTGATGATTTGTTTTTTTAACGCTGTATTACCGGCGATGTTGCCTGAAGAAGAATTCAGCGTTGTGACGAAATCATTTGATCCTAGAAAGGTTAGTTTTCTAATTTGCAAATTCAAACATATAGATTGAAGTTTGTAGTTAAGTGATAACGATTCATATGATGTACCACACATTGTTGGAGTAAATTTAGGGAATTAAATTATGAATATCCTTATATTTGTCTGTATTAGCCTAAATGCAAAATTGCTGTTTTTATAGAAAGTAAGAAAGGAGACTATGGATATAACTTTAGTCACCTAGCTGCTTGGAAGCAACTGACTTTGCTACATAACTTCATGAGATACACAAACTGGAAACAGTTTAATCATAAATATCACGTTTTTAAACAGTCAAATTTATTCTCATTATGTTAGAGTGTGTGTGTGTATAAACATAATCAAAATCGGTAATATTTCCCTGGATACACATTCAATTGAGGACAGTGTTGTTGAATTCATGTATGTGATGAAAATAAGTTTTTAGTCCGTCTAATGTAGAAACTACTGCAAAATACAGCCGGTTTGTATGATTTGTGAATACTAGCATATTTGTATTACTTGATGATGTACAAAAATGAGAATCAAATTTATTCAAACATATTTAAGCGTAGATAAGGCAAGAATTCTAAAGAAATAAGCAAATTGCGCACGTTTGTAAATGTTAGAATGATGAAGTTTATGAGTATGAGTGAAATGTAAAAAATCATGAAGGTGGATGGTGTTCAACTTCAATTGACACTTTCTTTACAAAAAGGAAGAACACGCCGTTGCAAGGGATCGAACCCAGGTCACTCGCGTGACAGGCGGGAATACTCACCACTATACTACAACAACAATGATGTTATCCAAATTGAAATATATATAACTAACCTAAATACTTAATTATATATCATTATCTTTTTTAATTTCTTCAAAAAGAGTAACTTTGTATTTGAATTATTACTTATTCAATTCTCGAAAGATACTTTAACCATGTTTGATGATCCCATGATCATCACCAATTAACTATAATTTTTTTGCACATAGTAGATGTTATACTGTAAAAATTAGTTTTACTTCAATTAACTTAGAAATTCATACCAAGGTACGATAAAATGATATGATATGTGTGCTAGGATGCTTGTATAATTGATAATGGATAAAACATAAGACTCATGAGATGATAAATACATTTATTCAAACACAACCATATGCATTCTAGATAAGAGAACAACATATTGATAAGGCAATAACTTGAATATCATAGTTTATAAATGTTATAATAAGCCAGTTTATATATACAAATGAAAATAACAAAGGCATAAAGGTAGATGGAGATGACTAGACATTAAATTCCAAATTTTAAAATAGTTTCAATTTTTATGTGAACGTATTTCTTATAATGGAAATTAGGCAAAAGGGCCTCTTTAAGAAGTGCAATTAGTTTCTAGGACACACAACCGAAATAATTACTTTTGAGGACAAAATGAAAAATAATTAGTTTCTACGGCCTAAAAACCTATGAAATCATGTCCTTGAAAGTTGTTGTACTACTGACCTTGTACTTAAAAGTAACTATTCGGCTAACTTTGTTCTTGAAATTAATTTATATGGATGTGTGTCCTAGAAACTAATTGGATTGCAAAGTTTGTCCTTCTAGTGAAATGCCCCTTTCTTACATTCCTTCAATCTATAGAACATTTACCAATTTGAGCGACAATGTAGTTGTTGCAGTGTGTGTATATATATGTTTTCACTATTTGATTATTGACATAAGCATAAGCATTTAACAACAAAGTCGTCATAGCATAGTGATAAGTATTTCCATCTGTCATGCAAACAATCCGATTTTGATTTTCAGGGGAAATGAACATATTTATACGTTTGTCAAAGTTTTTTAATTATAAAATATTCCATGATGAGTAACAAATGCATATGCACTTAATGTTTGTATGAATAATTATATATAGTATAATAATTATTTCAATTTTATTTTGATTAACAACGAAGTCGTATTATAGTGGTGAGTATTTTCATTTCTCATACGGGTAACTTGGGTTAGATCCTCGGGATGACACCGACATTAGTAGAAAGTAGCATTACATGAGATAATAGTCTTATAAAGTTTACATTTTATTTTTATTCATTGATGGCAAGTGTCTTATATGGTTACTATTTTACATCTATTATGTATCCAGTAAAAAATAAGCTTCATTAACTCAAAAGAAAATCACACCATATTTGGTTTAGTTTTAAATGTTCCATAAACATATGTGAAAAACAAATGTTTGTATAATAAAATAATTATGAAACTGTATTTATACTAGGGCGTCCTATTATATTTCTAAAAACAAGTTTCTTTTATTAATACATTAGTTTTAATAAGGTAAATGTTAACTTTGAATGGAATAATTTTACACTTACACTTAAGGCTGTTATGGTAGTGTTAAACGCTATCAACGCGAGCAAATCTTTATGGTATCGATGCTATTGGTAACTCAAAAATGACTATCAATACAGTTACCGTTGGTAAAATGATCGTTGATAACTAATAAACTTTGGTAATGGTAAATTTACCAATGTATAAATATATTAAAATTTTATTCCAATAAATATTTTATAATGATAATTATTTTGTTTCCAATTCTAACCCTATGAATGATTATATCGACATTTTGGTTTATTTTAGTTGATATAGAAAAGTTTCTTAATTTATAACAAATATCTACAATATTATAAAATAATAACATTGCTAATCTTAGATTTTGAAGTTAAAAAAATTATGAAATAAAACAATGTCATGAATAATACTAGAAATTCCATCTTAATTCTGACATTTCTTTAAAATTGTTCATGGTTGTGATTAATTAAAATAGTGAAAAAATAAAATTAATATAACTGGTTAAATTACTGTTACCGCCGGTTTTGATTTATTTTTTTACCGTTAAATGTTCCGTTTACAATGGTAAATTTATTGTTACCTTGCCGATAGAACTGGTATACTGATGCAGCTCAATATTGATTATTAATTGTTTGGTATTGATTTGACAACGGTAAATTTACAATTACCATAACAAGCCTATTTACGTTAGCAAAACTAAAAGATAATCTCCATGGCTGACCGAATGGTTATGCATCGATTGTTAAGAGAAAAGTGTAGGATTTGTATCACATAAGTGGCACAAAACAATGGTTAAAGGTTTTAGAAGGAATTCTAAAATTCTTGTCATCTCGGTTCGGTTTTGGTGGACTCTGAAACGAAAACCTTGCAAAAATCCAGTGTCGGTTGGGAAAATAAAAAATTTTAAAAATTTTATAACTTAAACTATGAATTTTATTTTAAAATTAAAGTTTTTAGTCACGTTGCCAACTTCAATTGAATGTAGGTTCATCGAATTCAATTTCGTTATCGATCGTTCTTTTGGTTCTCTTGTGCCTTAGCTTTGAATTCGAGAGGAAATTGGTGTTGAATTGAAGCAATTTTTTTTATTTTAGTTGTGTTGATTTTTTTTTTTGACATTTGCCCTAGCTTCAAAACATTAAATCGAGAAAGATGAAACTAGGAAATATGTGGCTGAGCTGTTATGTGGGCTATTTCTATTATTTTCTTTGTTTCCGTGACTAAAGTTGCGCTGCACATTTAAGTTAATTATTTTTACTTTAGCTTAATCAAGTTCAATTTAGTTCATTTCAACTTAATTTAATTTGAAAATTGTATATTTCTTTAAATATCGTATTTTGTGTTTTAGTTACAACTTTTACTATTGCGTTTTCATTAAGAAGAATACCCATATCCGAAACCGGAACCGAAACTTCCAACATTAATCGAAACTAAGTAAATTTCAAATGACTGAAACCAAGTTGTCAAATCTTGCATAAAACACACCCTTCATTCATTCATTCGTTATCATAGAAAAGGTGAAAACTGCAAACAACACGGTGGTGTCCGTTTGACCATCAGATCATTTGGTTATGGACTAATATCGCTTTAGTAATTTATGTTTGGTAAGCCCAATAAGTCAATAGGTTGGATTGGCAACATAGCATGCAGAAAAGCTATTAAACAATTTCATGTATTTATTACCTTTTCGAGAAAGTAGGCAATCTTATTCATAAACAATAATAATTTACAGAATAATACATTGTGGTACACTGATGTATCCGTAGTTGTGAAGTTGATTAAGTTCTTCTTCTTATCTTGGGAACTGAAGCTGCTCAAATTACCTATATATTCATCAATTACTTTCTTTCTATGTGTAACCATTGTTAATTTGTAGTCTTGTAATATACTTATGCATAACTTTTTCGTTTCTTTGTGTTTAAACTTTACTGTACTTTTTTCATTACAAATATATATGGTAGTTGTAAATGCATTGCATGGTAGGTCACTTTTTGCCGCTCTAAACTTCGGCTAAATAATGTGAGTCATTAGTGGAGTTGTGCACCATGTGATGTTGGTTTTTGTTTTACGTCTAAAAAACTTATGCCACACATATTTGATATCTTATTTTGAATTTGCTTGATACTCGGTGTCCTATATAACTATTTGCAATTTTAACACGTTATAAAAAAACAATAGGAAAATTCTATTTGGATATAAATGAATGACACAAAATTTGAACTTAGATAATGTGCGCCACATGGTAGATGTAAATGCGATACTTACTAGGTAAACTAAAATGTCTTTTATCTTTGAACTTAGATAATATGAAAGCATCATTATATTAAGTTATCCTATATGTTTACTGTTTCATGTTGGATTTATCCTACATCTAAAAAAAGCTATATTATGCTTATTTGTTATTTCATTTTCAATTTGCTTGATATGCGATGTCTTGTATGAGTAACCACATTACAATTTTTATTCTATTACAATCTGTCATGTTGTTAATACAATCTTTTGATAAAAAAATTAGGGTTTATTATTTAGTACGAATGCCCAATGTCTTCTCTTGTTCAAGGTTGAAAAAGTCTGTTCGATTTTCATTATATGATTCAGGGTTAGAAAAATGTACAAGATTGTGTTCATTTGAATTGTTTGATGATTTTTTTATTCATTTGTTGTCTGGTTTGTTCTTGTTAATTTATGACATGGTAAATTAGGACTTGTTAATTTTGATTTCCTTAAAAACATGGACAAATTAGGATTAATTTTTGATTGGAAGTTTAAATCTATCTCTAAATGTGAACTGTGTGCAAACAAAAACATATATGAAATCTTTGAAATCTATTGTGAAAAACCGGTTTGCTTGGTTTGGTATGTAACAATGTTGACGATTTGAAAGGTCATACAACTTACGATGGTAACAAATACTATGTCACATTTCTGGATATGCTTATGTTTATTGGATGAAAACTATGTTTATTGGATGAAAACAAAAAACGATGTCTTTGAAAAAAGTAAAATTTATAAAGTGCAAATGGAAACACAGTTGGGATTTAGAATAAAAATATAATATTTTAATTGTGATGGGAATATTTTTCAAATGATTTAACTTTGTGTTATAAACACGGATTAGTTCATCAATGCACTAACCTCCATACTCCTCAATAAAATGGTATCATCGAAAGAAAAAAAATAGGACATTAGTAAAAATGTTAATGATATGGTTATTAGTTTAAATTTGCCTAACACTTTATGCGGTGACGCTATGTTATTTGTTTTTACATTTTTACATAGAGTTCCTTCGAAAAAGAAAAATCCTTCTCTTTATGATTTATTGTTTAATTAAAAAACATAACCATAGGAGTACTTGGTTTCGGTCCAATCAATAAGTGTGATTTTTTCGGTTCTATCATGGGTCTACATGGTTAAAGATTAGTTTAACATAGACCTCAATGACAATTTAAAAATTTTAAACCAAATGAAAGTTTAGTCCAAAAGACCCTCATTTATGTGTTGCTTCCATGATGATGCAATTTTCCATTCTTTAACTATATTGGCTTGATTCCACTTGGATATGTGGGCATCACCTAAGTAATGTAACCTATTTTATTTATTTTGTGTATTTAAATTTGTTTATTTAAAGATGAGGGGAGAATTCTGAATATTTTTAGAACAAAACGGAGTTGGGTTTTTTGAAATGAAGAAGTTTTGGGATTTTGCATTTATCTTTGATTAAAATAAATTATAAAGAGTTGTCTTGGTTTAAAATGGAAACAAAGTCATGAGAAAGCAAAGGTACAGTGGGTGCAATGTACATGCACATGCATACGTAGGCAATGAGCATGTAGGGTGCAATTGGGTCTTCTAGGACACAATTTGCACTTAGCACATACGCGTATCGATAGATATGGGAGTCCTATTTTGAAAGTTGGGACCGTTGTAGAGCAAATCATCAAGTCGGGTAACAGATAGATCCGTTGAGCGAACTATTACGGGTTAATAGATCTGACCTTTGGACATATTCATTTTAGGAATGGAGTTCAGAACCACTACAAATGTATAGCAGATGCTCAAATTTTAGAACAATTCTTTTTCCTTCTTCCTAACTTTATTTTCCCTTTCCGCATCATCAACCATTAACATGAACTAAATATTCTTGGTCAAATGACTTCGAATCCTCAAGTCTTTGATTGTATACAATATACATTTGTAAAATAATGTATAGAAAGATCATTGAAGCATGAAGTTTGACATTATCATTCTCATAGCAGATACAATATTTCCAACAGAATGTATAAATGCGCGCGTATGAGTAATCGAATGACAAAGAAGATGTTTTAACAAACAAACATGCATTGTAACTGGAAATAGAATAAAACACGAATATATTAGAGGTAGGAAATAAAAAAAATGGCCCATGCAAGTCTTGAACCTGCGACCTTCGCGTTATTAGCACGACCCTCTAACCAACTGAGCTAATGGGCCACTTGGCATGGTAGAAAATTTGCAAGTACTAGTCGGGAGATTGGGTGTTTGGAAGGTAACTAAGTAATTATTAATCTAATCATGACACATATGTAAATGTTGTACATCTCGATAGTAGACTATTTAGTTTTGTTCTTATTGATGTGTTTTTGATCATCATTTGTCTTTTTCTCAAATGATTGAAATTGATCACATGAATTCTTTGGGTTTTTTGTACGATAAAATCAGTTTGGGGTATCTTTCTGCATAAACAGTTGAAACTGGAGGTAAATTGGTGAATCATGCAGAAACAGTTTTTTTTATCAGCATTAAAGATTAAAGATGGATGAGGACATTGACACTGTGCCATGGTTGAAAATACATGTTCTGAACTTCATCAAGGCGAATGTTATATTCCGATCCAGAATCTCTCTCCGTTTTTTGTAGTTTGATTAAGAATAAACCTGATCTTCCTCTGATTTATTCCTATCATACTCTATTCTCCCCTGAATTTCTTCCCCATTTTTCCTAATTCAGTTGATTATTTATAATCAATTTGGATATTCTAGGTGCAAAAATTTTCATCGGTCATAGGCCGAAGCAAATGACTGAACATTAACTGATTTCTACATTTGACAATTTAACGAGAGTTGGGGAGGTCAGCATTATTAAAGATAAGGTGACCAAGACGTCGTGAGGTTAGTTTAAACCTGGATTCAATACTATTTGGTGGTTTAAGTTAGCTCCAAATTTTAATTTTTCTGGTGCATAATGCAGGTTGTTTTTCGATATGTCTGGCTAGAGAGGAAGCTCATAAAGAGGTCAAAGATTTTCATAATAAAAAGACCCTGCCAGGGGTAAGTTTACACACACACACACACAGTGTTTTTGTTTTTTGAATTGAATTGGTACATTCTGCCTTTACTTTTGTGGCAGGATTCAACATATGTTCGATTGATTTAGTTTGAAATCTGGCAGGTTGAGTCAGGAAGTATTGTGTCATTGTCCTTGATTATGTGAGGAAATGCTGATGAATAAAGAAATTAAGTAAAATGTTGGAAACATGAAACCTACTTTGAATTGATGATACACCAATGCATCTTTAGTTGTTTTAAATGATTGAAATGTGCATGCATGTATTTTAGAGATATGGATGCAATATGCTAGGGATATAGCTAAAGTGATTGGGACTATTATTACAGTTTAGGTGGCGTGTTTTCGGACATAAATTATTCATCTCTGCCACAGATTATGGAACACGTTGCTAGTTCCAAGGGAAAAATAATAATGGGAACGCATGGTTGTAGGAAATGCATTTTGTTGTACTTGTAACTTGTTGGTCATTAGCCACCATAATTGTTGTTACCCTATCAAATAACATCTTGATAGCTTTTAAAATTAAAATATTTACTGGACTTCCCTTGTTTTTATTGTTATTATACTTCTATTTGACACTGTAAAGTTTCTACATTTGTATTTGATATAAATAATACTAATTTAACGATTCAAACAACACTAATGCTCTAAGATTTAGTCCCACCAGAGGTTTCGCTATGAAAGTGAGATGAGGTAGGTGGCTGAGGAAGAGACAACATGCTTTTTGGACATAAGCAGACAACCTTGTTAATAGACTTGAGCCTCTGAAGATGAAATGGGCATTCCTTTGTGTAACCTTGTGAAGAATGCAGCTAAGCCATATCAATCATCTGCAAGTTCGATGTGTTAAAATTGGACGTAGATTCCTGTCGAAGTTTACATTTGTTAGTAGTTGTGAGGACGAATGTGAACACTAGTTGACAGACTACTAAGATGATGTTTTACACTTAATTACAAATACGATTTTAAACATGCTTGTAAATCATGCGTTCAATTAAAATGTGTTGGAATTCCTAATACTAAATTGAATGAAACTAACATAGTCCCACATCGTCAAAAATTGCAAAGCTATTCTAGTATATTAATAGCTTTGCAATGAAGGGGTTGGGGCCTTGGGGCACCCCAAATGTTTGCTTCGTTGTGAGGAGGAAGATCATGCATCACCACCACACATGCGTGCGCTACCGCCATCCGACCGAACCGAGCCGGGCCGAGCTCGGATTGGGTTTTGGTTTGGATCTAATATGATCCTATTTTTACTACAAAACTAGGTCGGGTTTTCTGACAATTGCAGGCTATACGAACAGGTACAGATATATTCAGAAGCGGACGCAGATTGACCGAAGAGACACGGACGAACAGAAGAAGGTGCGACGCGAGCGGATGCGAGTTGCAGGCGGGTGCAACCCGACTGAAGAAGCATGGGCGAACAGAAACAGGTGTTACACGAACGGATGCGAGAAGTAGGCGGGTGCGACCCATTAACGAACAGTAAATCACAGAGTTGACATACTCATTACTATCTCGTGCAGATTACGTCTGTTGTATCTTGGGAGAATTTAAATAGAAATTCTTAAGGAAATTGTTTCGACAAGCCTCAGATGGAATTTTCTTAGTTAACCGGTCAGATTCTATTCTATTTGTATATTCTTATACATCATTCTTTTATCTTCCCGGTTTCTATGTTGTGCTATTTTTACGATAGTATAACGTTATTGTTGTAATTTAATTACAACATACCTATTGCTTAAATTAGCTAATACAGACTTCCAGGTAGTGGAAATCTGATTGATAAACTTATGAAATGAGTTTATAATTGATTATTCTCTGTTTTGGTATACCAGACGTATAACATCTTAATAATTTTTCTGTTTTTACTGAAACAGAGATGACAACTGTTGAACTATCAATAGAGGCTACTACACACAATAGGTTCGTTCCTTTCAAAGGAGATGGTGACGATTTTCTAACATGGCACAATCAGATGCTGTTCTATCTCACCACACTCGGTCTGCAACGGTATCTCGAGGAGGAGGAACCAGTGCCTGCACCAGGCCAAACCAGAGAAACACACAAAGATGCGTTTCTAGCTGTTGATACATGGAAGCATTCAGACTTCCTATGCAGAAACTATATTCTGAACTGTATCAGCCTTTAAAGATAGCAAAGGCCCTTTGGAATGCACTTGCCGCAAAGTACAAGACACATAATGTCAGTCTGAAGAAATTCATTGTAGACAAACTCATGCACTACAAAATGATAGACTCCAAATTTATGACTACTCAACTACATGAACTCCAAATTATTATTCATGAACTTGAATCAAAAGGCCATAAGGTTGAAGAATCTTTCTTGGTTGAAGCCATAACAGGAAAGCTGCCACCATCATGGAGAGACTACCGCAACTATCTAAAACATTAAGAGAAAGAGATTTCTTTGCAAGACTTCATCGTACGATAAAAGATTGAGGCAGATAACCATGGAATTACCTAACAAAGTGAGGGGGCGTTGGTAACAGAAGGGTCGAAGAACAAGAATAAAGGACACTTCAACAAAAAGAAGAAATTCTCCAAGAAAAGGAAAGCTCTTGAAAACAAACCCAAAGATAATAAAACCAAGAAGGTTAATGGCGAATGTTGGGTTTGTGGCAAAATGGAACACGCCGCTAGAGACTGCAGACACAAGATGGAGCGTAACTCAGAGGCAAATATAGGTGACAACATGGAAGTGGACGAGTCCAATTTGTCAGAAGTTATATCTGAATGCAATTTGGTTCAGAATCCTAACCAATGGTGGGCGGACATAGGAGTTATTAGTCATGTCTGCTCTGACAAATCCATGTTTTCTACATATCAGAAATTTGATCGGAAAGAAAAACTCTACATGGGTAATTCTGTTGTTTCCATGATCGAAGGCAGTGACATAGTAATCCTCAAGTATACTTATGGAAAAACTGTTAAATTGAATGACGTGCTCCACGTTCCAAACATACGCAAGAATCTGATCTCTGGCTCGGTACTATCGAAGAAAGAATTCAAAATGGTGTTCGAGTCAGACAAGATGGTTCTGTCCAAAGATGGAATATATATCAGAAGGGGATATTTATGTGATGGCCTATTTAAGGCAAATGTAGCCATTATCGGCAATAAAACTATATATTCTGTTTGTCCTATTAATAAAATTGAAGTTTCTTACTTGCTTGAGCACGAAATTTTATTATGGCATGATAGATTGGGACACATAAATTTTCGAAAAATGAAAACATTATCAAACTTGGGATTATTTTCGAAATTCCAAGTAGATAAGAACTACAAATGTGAGACGTGTAGAAGCAAAAATGGTTAAAAAACCATTTCAATCTGTTGATAGAAGCACCGAACCACTAGGTTTGGTTCATACGGATTTATGTAATTTTAAATCATTACCTACAAGAGGTGGGAAAAGTTACTTTATCACTTCTATTGATGAATATGCACGATATTGCTATGTATATCTTTTAAATAGTAATTATGAAGCAATTACATTGTTTATGAAGTACAAAGCTGAGGTAGAAAATCAGTTAAATAAGAAGATCAAGATATTGAGATCTGATGAGGTGGAGAATATGAATCACCATTTGAACAGTTCTGTGCAGAAAATGGTATAATTCATCAAACAACAGCTCCATATTCACCACAACAAAATGATGTAGCCGAGAGGAAGAACAAAACGTTAAAAGACATGATTAATGTCATGCTTTTAACCTCTGGTCTATCGACAAACTTGGGGGGGAAGCCTTAAATATGTCTAATCATATATTAAACAAAGTCCCTCACAATAAAACAGGAACAATTCCATATGAGCTATGGAAAGGACACATGCCAAGTTTTAAATACCTCAAAGAGTGGGGTGCTTGGCAAAAGTTTCAGTTCCGCCTCCAAAGAAAGTCAAACTTGGACCAAAAACAGTAGATTGTTATTATCTAAGGCCAGTCCAAAATAGTAGTTCCTACATATTTTTGGTATTCAAGTCTGATATAAATGATGTTCATGTAAATACAATCATGGAATCAAGAGATGCCTCGTTCTTTGAAGATGTGTTTCTACATAAAAGAAACGATGGAAACCTTGTCCCAAAGAGGACAAGAGATAACAGAGATGAGACATATGAAGATGAAACTCATTAGGACAATCATAAAGTTGAACCAAGAAGAAGCGTAAGGGCAAGAACTTCCAAGACATTCGGTTTGAATTTTTTAATTTATATGTTATAACATGAACCTCAAACGTACAAGAAAGCAATGTCTTCTTCTGAATCTTCATGTTAGAAAGAAGCAATCCAAAGTGAGATTGATTCAATTCTAAGTAATAAAACTTGGAAAATAGTTGATATTCCATCAGGAATAAAACCAATTGGCTGCAAATGGATTTTTAAGAAGAAAATGAAACCAGATAGCTCTATTGGTAAATATAAAGCCAGATTAGTAGCCAAATTATATCGTCAAAAAGAAGGTGTAGATTTCTTTGATACCCATTCACCGGTTACGCGATTAACCTCTATAAGAATATTAATAGCAATTGCATCCACATATAATCTAGAGATTCATCAGATGGATGTAAAAACAACATTATTAGATGGAGATCTCGATGAGAAGATTTACATGGAGCAACCTGAGGGTTTTATTTCCAAAGAAAATGAAAACAAAGTATGTCGGTTAGTAAAATCACTGTACGGACTCAAATAAGCTCCAAAACAATGGCATGAAAAATTTGATAGTGTCATGATGAAAAATGGTTTTCGTATAAATGAATGTGATAAATGTGTTTATTACAAACAAGTTGGACAATCATATGTTAGGATTTATTTATTGTAGACGATATGCTAGTCTTTGGTCCCAACACTAAAGTAATAGAGACCATAAAGATGTTAATCAACGATTTCGATATGAAAGACTTAGGAGTTGCAGACGTTATTTTGGGAATTAAAATAATAACAATGCCTAATAAAATTGAATTGTCTCAGTCACATTATGTAGACAAAGTGATTGAAAAATTCCAAAACTATGGAATTAAAGGAGTGAGAACACCTTTTAATCCATCAGAAGTACTGCATAAAAACACTAATGAGAGTGTAATGCAACTGGAATACTTTCGTCTAATAGGATGCTTAATGTATCTCATGAATTGCACTGGACCAGATATCGCTTATGCGGTATGTCGACTAAGCAGATATACAAGTAACCCAGGGAAGGAACACTGGAAAGCACTAATGAGAGTGTTGAGATATTTAAAGAATACCACTAATTTTTCCTTACATTATGGAAAACATCTTACGGTCTTAGAAGGATACAATGATGCAAACTAGATTGCAGATTCAGAGGAATCAAAATCCACAAGTGGTTATGCCTTTCCCTTGTAGGAGCAGCGGGGTCATGGAAATCTACTAAACAAACATACATAGCTCGATCCACTATGGAACCAGAGTTTATCGCATTAGATAACGCATGCGAAGAAACATAATGGGTTCGTCAATTTTTAGAAGATATTCCATTTTGGTCCAAACTTGTAATGGCCATATGTATTCACTGCGATAATCAAGCATCGCTAAGTAGAGTAAAAAACTTTGTTTATAATAGCAAATCATGACACATTCATGGTCGCTATAACACAGTTAGGTGGTTACTCTCTAATGGAACAATTTTCATTGATTATGTAAGAACAAATGATAACCTAACGTATCCATTTACTAAAGGTTTATCGAGAGAGAAAATTGACTGCACATCGAGGATAATGGATTTAAAAACCTAAACCAACAAGAGTTACATTATACAGGAACCTATCCTAGCAACTAGAGATCCAACTGACTAGGATCAATATGCAAACTAGTTATGAGTAACCCAAGAAGCAATGCATTTGTTTGGACTTAGTCCTACTCCATTCCTATGGTGCAAAATATAATGCATGCCTACAGAAGTAGTTAAAGGTTAAAACTATGTTTTTAATGATCATATCTTGAATATAACAAGTGGGGTACATGTAGGATACTCTTAATGGTTGCGATCATCAATGTTAGTGTGAGCTGGGTCGGCTCTATGAGAATATTAAAGGCTTATATTTTCTATAAACACTCGCAGAACCAAAAATTGTTCAAGACCAAAACGAACACAACCAAGAGATTGGATGAGAAGGGAATCAATGCTTCGTAAAGCTTATTGTCTGGATATACAATAAAGGCCGACGGTTCAAGATGAAATAATTCGTCGATTAGCAAGTAGATCCGATAATTTTTAATTAGGGAAAGTTGAAAGTGAAATATCGACTTATCCACGATAAAGTATTATTCCATATGTTTTCTGTGATATTTCGCTTTGTGTGGGGATATGTATATTATCATACATGTGGGGGATTTTTGGAACTTCTACACTAAATTGAATGAAAATAACATAGTCCCGCATTGCCAAAAATTGCAAAGCTATTTTAGTATATTAATAGCTTTGCAATGAAGGGGTTGGAGCCTTGGGGCACTCAAATGTTTGCTTCGTTGTGAGGAGGGAGATCATGCATCACCACCACACACGCGCGTGCCGCCGCCGTCCTACCGAACCGCACCGGACCGGGCTCAGGTTTGGGTTTAGATCTAATATGATTCTATTTTTACTGCAAAACTGGGCCGGATTTTCTGACAGTTGCAGGCTATACGAACAGGTACAGATCTGTTCAGAAGCGGACGCGGGCGAACAGAAGCAGGTACGACTCGACTGAAGAAGCACGGGAGAACAAAAATAGGTGTGACGCTAACGGATGCAAGGAGCAGGCTTGTGCGACCCATTAACGAGGAGTAGAAGTTAAAAGGCAACGGGTGCAACCCGTCAAGCGAACGCGACTGTTTGAAGGGATGCGACCGAAATTATAAATAGAAGAGAACATTGATCACATTCTGATTCTATTTCAATTCTATATTCTTCTGCTTTTAAACTTCTCTACTGCTCTATATAGTAAATTACAGAGTTGACATACTCATTACAATCTCGTGCAGATTACGTTTGTTATATCTTGAGAGAATTTAAATAAAAATTCTTAAGGAAATTGTTTTGACAAGCCTCAGGTGGAATTTTTTTAGTTAACTGGTCAGATTCTAGTCTATTTGTATATTCTTATACATCATTCTTTTATCTTCCCGGTTTCTACGTTGTGCTATTTTTACGATAGTATAACGTTGTTGTTGTAATTTAATTACGACATACCTATTGCTTAAATTAGCTAATACAGACTTGCAGAGCAGTGGAAATCTGATTGATAAACTTGTGAGATGAATTTATAATTGATTATTCTATATTTTGGTATACTAGACGTATAACAAAATGTTACTATAAAATACCATCTGTTGTAAAAATCCTTCTAGGCTCCGCTAGGCCAGCCTTACCGTCTGGATATTTGTCTAATCTACGTAGACTTACTGCATTATCTAAGCATATGAACATGTTTATAGCCACCATCTATGCATCAATTTAGATTTAATCCCTCTTCAAGCATTAAAACGCCTAACTCCGATTAATCCTCGATTAATCCTCGTCTAGACGATTAATCTTCAGTTTATGTTTACCGTCTAGTATCCCCCTAACGACTTTTACAATTTTGTAAAATACTCATGAGCGATGCATTTTATTTGAGAGGTTGAAACCATTTTCATAGTTCACGAGAGCTAACAATGATTAATTATTAACGTGTCTCATAGAAAGAGGTAAAAATCTCTAAATGCGACTTAGTCCATTGGCAAAATGGGTTGAGTTGGAAACAACCTGTGTATTACAACATCCCCTCCATTACTTTCAAAGAAAATTCCTTCCTTGGTTTCACAAATATTCGGAATCCATATTTTCAAACTTGTAGAACTTATTGTTGGTTTCGGACTAGTGAAAATGGCTGAGTTACGTACTTCGTCGCTTTCTTTAAGACGATTCACGGCTTGGCCTTAAGGTGCAAGATTAGCTGTCAACCACTTCGCCTACACGATAAAACAACATTCTGCCTATCTTTCATTTAAATAAATAGAATATAAATTTTATGCGTTATTAAAATGAAGGGTTGTTTATAGATCTAAAATTATTGTCATTCATTATCAATTTTATTGTTTTTAGTTTTTACAACGGCTCAATAATAATAGCTCATAAATATATTATCGCTATACAACATCATTCATTACAAATTTTATTACCTTTTTTTATAAAATTAATTTGCATAAAATTCTAACACTTATGCTTAGCCTTTAATCAAATCCATGAAACATAAATGGATCATAATCGCTTGTTTCAGTGAGCTGATAACTATCTTTAGCACGCTTTACATTATACATTCAATGCCATATCATGTGCTTCTGGTTAAACCTATCAGGCTAACCTTTGTCATACTTGTAGGCCAAAATAAGATTCTTTCAATTCTTGTCATATTTGTAGGCCAAAATAAGATTCTTTCAATTCTTTTATCTTGAAAATTTCTTGCTTATTTTTCTGAATTGTGATGACAAATATTGTTTCGCAGGTATTGGGTTTATGTCCTATTCAAAAGAAAAAAGTATGGATTGATGCACTGTTGCTAGTCAGTTATTTCGTTACATAAGAATGTAAAGGCATTTCTTTGAAGATATGTTATAATCTTACCCATTTATTATAAATTAAACTGGTTCATATTAAGTTCACATTATGTCGGCTATTCTAGTAGCAGCTGGATATGGTGGAAGATAATAGATATGAAAGTATTACTTGCAACAACTAACAAAGCTATGATTATTTTTATTTTCCCGGTCCCTCTTATATAGGACCTGCTAATTTCAGAAATCACCCGTCATCTTGAAATGATATTTTTGTGCATCTTAAGTATTGCTTAAGGAGGGGATTCTTCGAAGCACAAAATTAAATATGGTAAAGCGATTACACAGAAGCCGAGTTTAAATTATAAAATCTATTACACAGACTTATAACCGTACACCCTACTATTTGCTTTGAACGCTTAGATGTTGGCAGCTCTGAATCAATTTGAATTTCACTTTAAGCTGTGATATATTCTATTAGATAGTATTTATTTGCAATAAAAACTATAACTACTTATAGTTGATTATGATTAGTTGAGTTATTCTACAATCAGAAGTTTGTGCTTATTAAATATTTTTATCTAATGATAAACAATAATGACCTCACTGGGCATTAAAAAATCTCACTACTCATTAAACCATGCTTAATTTTTATAAGATATATTTATCCCTTGTAATTAGTAAAAAGTATGTAATATGCTCGAGTCAGTAGTATTACATACAGCCAAAACAAACAAAACCTAGCAAATTATCATTCATGCCAAAGAAAACCACTAGTTGGAAATTTGCAGATGGCTAGTTGGAAAGATTAGGTTCGGCATTTGTCACGCAGATCCTTCTCTTTCGTTTTTCCTACATGAAGTGATGCCAAGTGCCAGAATTTTTTTCTTCTTAATCTCAGTTCAGAAAGTTCTTGTGGATTATCATAAAAATTAATTGTTTTAGGTATGTATATACAACAGTATCTAGTTACAATATGCTGAACTGTATGTAGGGCACCAGATTTCATCTGTATGCTTCCCAAGAATGATTCAGGAGATGAAGTTCTTTCACAAATTTCTAAGTATGGTAATATTAAGGGCTAGCAGATTTGAGAGGATCGCAACAAATGATGTAGAACTCATAGGTAAAGTATAAATATGTAGATGTAGTGATATCTTAACACACACTCTTTTTTGATTTTGTAGTTTTTGTTTTTTGATTTCTATGCAGTCCCTTAATGCAGCAGGTTGTGCGCTATTGAAGTATACGACAAAATAATAAGCTCTAGAAATCTCTAAGGCTTCGATTGGGAAACATAGGATGAAGGTATGCCTTTACAAAACTTTCCACGTAGCAATATCGTCTAGTTACCAAGTAAATTGATTATATGACTGATACAAGGGTCTGCTTGACTAATGTTTTGATTTGTGAATGAATGAACCTGCTGTCTACTTATGTTTGTTAGACACTTGCTAGTCAACATAAACTTAGCTTGTTAGAACTCCTCCTTTGTATACAAATTTAGACGCAACATTGGTCAAGCAATAATAAGATTTTTATGAGAAGTAGTTATATATGTAAATGTGATGCAATAAATTTTGATAGCTCGAAAGTCATTGTTTTGAGTAGTCATTTCCTTCACGGTTTGGGGTATATGTATGTATATGTGTGTGTATAGTTTTCATATTCCATACTGACTTCGGCTAAGAAAGACCGACCCATACTACTTTTGACCAATCATAATTTCCTTCAAGTTCTGGAAGTACCAATCAAAACGTTGATTATTCTTGTCACTACAAGCACGTTCCCGACTTAATTTTCTCTTGACTTTTCTCTTTGTTGTTAGGCATTACAACTTCACTAACTTTCTGGTATATGTTGATATGGAATATGAGGATGATCTCCTTATTGAGAGAAAGAGAAGTGGTTATGGAGTTAACTGACAAAGTGGCTTTATTTTTGTCTTAGAGGAGTAAGTCAACAAGAGAAACATTTATTTTGATATGCTTTGAATTTAACTGTGGTTTTAACTTTTATGTAAAATAAAATTTGAAAATAACACTTAGACAAGTCTTATAAAAATAACACAAAAACAAGAATTGAACATGAAAATTTTAAATGAATTTCAATTTACATACCAGGTATGTTTTCCAATTTTCATATTGGGAGGCAAATTTTCAGAACAAATGAAATCAAACATATACCAGGGTTTTCCCCCTTTTATATTCTCTTTTTAGATATATTCTTATGACTCCTCGTATTTTCAAATATTCTTAATGGTTTCTCATCTTTTTTAAACATTCTTAGCGATTCGTCCTTTTAGTTTCTTTAATATTTTTATTTCTGTTTCTAAAAGTGTCAATACAATGTTTTCTAGCTCATCATGTGTTTAATCAATTAAAATGATGGAAAATTACACGGTCTGTTCTGCCATTGCACTTTTATACCAGTTAGTAAAGATTAAACATGTCAACGGATACTTTCGGATGCGAACGATGTCATATCTGCATCCACATCCAAAATTATTTTCGAACATCCGATATCTGCATCCGTAGATATAAACGGATACTGGATAACTATCTTATCATAAATAGAAACTTTGGTTTAAGACAATTATTTTTTTCAATCTCATTGATTATAAAAGTACAAAAAATAAACAAAAATGATGATAGTAAATAGTTTTGAGTAGTTAATATGCATCAAACAGATATAATATAAACTATTGATTTATTAAAACAATAAACACATATTATTTATTATACTAAAACACGCATAATATAAACTATAATATTGAAGATAAATTAGACGGATAATTATCGGATGCAAATGCCTTTATATCCGCATTCGCATTCGGTTGTTTAGATATTTTTTATTTATCATTTTTTCAGATACGGTTGTGGATGAATTTAAGATTTTTCAGATGTCCATTCACGAGCTTAGTAAAGATAGTGATGAAGATAAAGATGTCTAATGGTGTTCTAGAATTGAACTTGTGGCAGAATATATTTTACATATATTCTAGGCGTTTGAATATTTCTTGCATTTATTCCCTGATCTGATGATATCTTTATTTGGTTAGTATTTATTTAGTTAATTACCTTTGTTTTATCAAATCAGTTGGCTAATTTGTAGCCTCTTTATTTGGTTAGTATTTATTTAGTTACCTTTGTTTTAGCGAATAAGTTGGCTAATTTGTAGTCTATCTTGACTCTTGTAACCATATATATTATTGGACGTTGAATACAATGGGCAGACAATTGATTTTTAAATTGATTTCTATCATTGCATTAGAGTCTCTTACGATCCTATTCTCCTTACCCTAGCCTCACGTATCTAATTCTATGTTTAATTCTTTTCCATGGCAGACTCGTCCAAGTTTCATCCGGCACTCATCATCACTAATGTTAAATCTCTTATTCCCATAACATTAAACAATGAGTAAGCCATGTATCATCCTTGGGCTGCTTTGTTTACCAATCTTGCTAGGGTTCATGATCTTTACGACCACTTGGTTCCACCAACGGAGGAAAAGACTATGGCTGCCTATGTCCATGCTAAGTCCGCTGTTCCGACTCTTTGGAGGTGTTTGGATGCCGTTGTCTTGCAATGGATTTACAATACCATTTCTTCCGATCCTCTCCTCGCTATCCTCAGACGTAATGACACGACAGAGGGGGCATGGAACCATCTTGAAGCTCTTTTTCAGGACAACAAAGCCTCTCGGGCTACCCATCTCGAGGAGGACTTTACGAACGTTGCTTTTGAGGCTTACAACTCAATCAAAAATTATTATAATTGTCTACAATCTCTGGCGGATAGGTTGGCTGATGTTGATGCTCCAGTGGCAAATGGTCGTCTGGTTTTACGTCTCACCGGGTCCTTACCAGAAGCGTATAGTGGTACGGTGGACTTACACAAATCAAGAGCCTTTGCCATCCTTTGAGAGTTGTCGTTCAAGGTTGAAAATGGCTCAGCGTACTATTAAAGCTCGTCAAGCTCGTGAAACTGGTGGCTCTGGGAGTCGGTCTGGTGGTGCTGCCATGGTTGCCACTGATTCATCTACAAGCAACAAGCGCAACAACAATAATAAAGGGAGGAACAATTCGAAAAAACAATAGGAAGAAAAAAGTCCACCAAAGTATTAATGGGTCCAGTCATAATCACCCGCCATATCATCAACATAAGTGGCAGCCACGTCAACAGGCCTCATCATCATAGTGGCAGTAGCCTGGTTAGGGAGGGTGGACTATTCCTCCTTGCCTATTTCCCGCATACTCTTGGCAGCTAAGGCCCAATCCAGAGGCCGAACGTCCCACCTCTTCTGGGTCAGGCTTACTTTGGTCCAGACCTCAAGCTTTCAATGTCGTTGCTCCTCCTGCTCCTGCTACATGCCCGCCGACATTGAGGCCGCTATGCATGCTCTTTCATTCTCTCAACCAGATGGGAACTACTACATGGATACTGGTGCTACATCTCACATGATGGAGGATGCAAGTATTCTCTCTTCTTATTTTAATTCAAGCAATAAGCATCATAACATTGTTGTTGGTAGTGGTCATTTACTTCCAATTATTGGTCACGGTCGCACTACACTGTCTCCACCTTATCCACCATTTACCCTAAACAATGTGTTACATGCTCCCAGGATCATTAAAAATCTGGTCTCTGTTCGTAAATTAATCAACAGAAAACTATTGAGTGAATTGTTCCATAGTTATCCAATAACTATTAGAACGTAACCCCTAGGTGCCCCCAGCAGTCATGAGTAATTGTGACGACCCGGAAATTTTGACAAATTAAATTGGAATTTAAAAGTTAATTTTAACTTGAATTCAAGATATCAATATTAACTTGATAATGAAATCAATGAATTGTATAGTTTAAATATTGAATTTTATAATTGAAAACTGGGTAAATTGTTGAATCTGAAATTTCCAAGCCTGTTTAAATAAGTTGAAGGCTTATAAAGCTTATAATGATAATGCTAGAGATAATAGAATGGTTGGGATTTAAATTAAAGGTGATTCGTTCAATTTTAATAATATATCGTTTAAATCGATATTTAAAAAAAGCCTTCCGAGGCACAGTCTCGGAATTCGACGAAACAAGTTCCGTTGGATTCGTAATAGTTAGTTATTTTAGGATTTCAATTTTCGTAGCCATCGGAGTTGTCGTTTGGCCCTGGCAGCTCAAAACGCTTAGAACTATTTAGTCGATTTAATTTTAAATTGATTGCTTATTTCCGTAACTCGTGAGTATGATCGAATTAGCTTTCGAAACACGTTCCATTGTGTTCGAAATGCGGGTAAAACATTATAAACGCCGGACGGCATGTCCAATTTGGAGTTCGAGATTTCCCTATATATTATACGAGATATTTTGAAAAAAATAATAATTAGTCAAACCCTATTATACCTTTCATCCAACCTAACTTCTCACCTCAGCTACCCTATACTCTGATACGAGCCGCTTTCTTCAACTTTAACTCGTTCTCTTCCCCAAGAAGCCTTATGGCCGATACTTCTATATTAACCCCTTTTCCTTTTCAGTACTTTTAAAAAAAATAACAACAAACAAAATTGAAGCCGAAAGAAAAGAAAAAGAAAAATTGAAATGGCCGAAGCATATTCAGATTAATACCCCTCTTCCATTCAATCCAATTCACAATTCAATTTCAAAAACAAAGTCGACTGCTGCTTTCCATAACCATGGTCATAATTCGAAGTCGCGTAGTGGCATGAGGAATCGAAGGGGCGGCACGAGCTAGGGTTTCAAGCTCACGAGCGTGAGGCCACATGTAGGGATGCTTGTTCTTAGATTTCGTGCGCGCATTTAGGGGCACGACGTAGCGATGGGGCTGAGGTCAGAGTTGGAGGGCAGTTCGTCGCTGGCGCTTGGGGGATGAGGTTCGATAGTTGGAGGCAGTGAGGTATCGACATCCTTTTTCTCTTTTTCTCTAAAATGGAATTAGTTATATATATATATATATATATCCTACAGTAAGTTATATAAGTAATTCTGTTATGAATTAATTTATGGATTTGAAAATAACTTTAATTCATTGGAATTCTAATGTGTATATATATAAGATTTTGAAATATATGGGGGTTCATAAATATTTGAGGAATTCATAAAAGTAGATGTTTGGAATATAATTAGTAGTTTCGGAAAGGAAAATTTATAGTTTAGTTAAGTCATTGGCCAACTAAGATTTTTACTTGGAAATTGATTATTAAATTAATTCAAATTATTAATAAACTATACAATGTTTGTTACAAAGTCCAAAATTGAGGAGAATATTATCGAGATGGAAATGGATTGCAAATTTAAAAAGCAAAGGTGAGTAAATCTCACTCTGATTGATTTTTTTTTTTGATTTAAAGGGGTTAAATTTTAAATAATTGGTTTACTGATTGAGTTAATTGAATGTGTGTTGATGATTTGGTGACTTTGGTTTTGTTTGGTTCTCGAGTGATTATTGTTTGACTCGAAAGATTTGGGTTTTAAATGGTTTAAAACTTAAATCGTAAATAAGAAAATGGTTCCGATTAAATTAACAAAGATTTAATGATTGGTGATTCATCGAATAAATAGGATAATTTAATGAGTACTTAATAAACTAAATTAATGATTTAGGTTAATTAATTGGGTTTAAATTAATTGGAATGAACATTGGGTGGGTTGATAAATAATTGCTTAATGGAATTAATAAAAATATAATTACCTTGTGGAATTAATCAAGAGATTAATTAAAATGATAAATTAAGGAGTATTTAATGTAATTAATAAAGTAAATAAAAGATAATTAATCACCGGCTGAGATAAATCAATAATTTCTAATATATATGGTATAATTAATGATTAATTATTTAGTGTAATTAAAATTAGATTAGAATAAATAGAAATGTAAATGAGAAATCATCAATCTATTTAATCAATGATGTAAATAGAAATTTATTAATTAAGAAAATAAATCAGTACAAGTGACTTATGAAAGGTTAATTAATTAATAAGTAATTATAGACTAATGTAATTAAAATAGTTAATTAATTCCTGAGGTAATTAAGATTTCTTATTGATTTGGGTCAAGAACAATTAACATCGTGAAATGAATTAAAGGGAATTCCTTGAACGAAATTGAAAATTAATTAATCCAGGGTGATCTATTGAGATGAATAACGGAGGGTTGATTAATTAATTAATTTGGAATTAATTAATATTAAATAAAAGAATCTAAGTGAATGTGGTTAGAAATTCAATTAGAATCAATTGAATTGGTTTGTGTGTGATTAAGTTTTGCTTATGGATGATGACTGGAATTGGATATTTTGAATGAGTTGATATCTCTGATATGAAATATTGGGTATTTCATTTGGATGACTTGGGTTAGAATTTCATGAGACTTGAAGAGGCCGACATCGGGTATTGGGAGGATACCCGGAACCACTTCGGAAAATAATATTAATAATAAATTGATGTGTGAATCAATAGACTGGAATGAAATGATTTAAGTGAATTGGATTATTTTAACTAAGTTTGGTACTTAGAAATTTATATGTGAAATATGCATTGTCTATAGCAAATTGTAAATATTTGGTTAAATTGTATAAGTTACCCGGGGTTTAAATAAGTTGTTTGTTTTGGTATTCCATGTTAGTTGAATTTACTCACGCTGGTTTCCAGCCTGACCAGGGTGTTACTTTGGTGTAATACTCGGGTCAGACCGAGTATTACAAATTTCCAGGTTAGGACGTTCTGGAGCTCAGGAGACGAGCTGGAGGGAAATATCTTATAGAGTATTTTTATTGTAAATATGTGAGATGATAATTGTGTATATCTAGTGATTGTGTATATGTGAAACTCTGATGTATTTAAAATATAATCGACAGTTATAGTATTCTTTTGTAAACTGATATTATTTATTATTATACTTTATCCGCTGCGAATGTGAGATGTTGTTGTTTCTATTCTTCATCTTCTATCTCTTTCTTCTTTTTCATAACTATCCATAATTTTCGGCTTCGAAAATTACGGGTCGTTACATTTGGTATCAGAGCTGAAAGGTTAAGCGAGAACCTTGGCTCTGGTGGGAGTTACTCATTCATTAGAGTCCGTGGTACTCTGGAATGTGCTGAGTATATAAATATATATGAGCGCGTACTTGTTATTTTCTTATAAAAAGATTTTAAATGATTTTATATAAAATGTATTTTGATATATAAAGAAATATTTCCTTCTAATAAATATTAAAGCGATTGGTTGCTAAATTTATTGAAATAAAAACTAAGAAGTAATATAATACAACCAAACTGAAGTCTTGAATTGTTAATGAATTAAGTAGAAATAGAAATACAACTAAAATAAAATTTAATGGATTGAAAATGAAATTCTAAATCTGGTTCTAGAAATTTGAAAATTTTGTTTCAAAATAATGACAAATAATAAACAAGTATTATGTGGGTAATTGGGATTTTTCGCAAACAACGGGTTGTTTGAAATTTGATTTGAATTTAAACCAAGGGTGGTTTAAAAATTTAAAATATGGATGGGAGGGCCAAGGAATAAATATGTATGTATGTATGGATATACATGATATCAAAGATAATTTGAAATAAACTCTAAGAGGTTGAGTTTTGATTTTTCTCTGAACTGATGTAAAAAACCCAAAGTGATATAGGTTTTGAACTTATAAGAGGGTAAGAATTTTGAAGTTTGAAGCAGGAATTCAAATTTAGTAAGGTTGATTAGATTAAGTGAATTGGAATTTAACTTTGGGAAAGTTAAATAAGTGTAGAAAAAGCAACCAGAATTGGAAATTTCAAGATGAAATTGGAATTTAACTTGGAAAGTTAAATGGTTAATTTGAATAAGTAGTTTGTGTGATCTTAAACCGGGTTTGAGATTTAAAAATTGAAAATGGATGGACGTTTTAGAATAAATTAGATGATATCATCCTATTGTAAATAAAATAAATTTGAATAATTGAATTTTAAAATAAACTTGTTTAAGAATTGGCTTCAAACAGGGAGATAAAATTTAATAATAAATTAAAATTTTAAAATAAAATTGTATTGAACTCTTATTTACACCTTGAAATACATAAGTAAAGATAGTTCAAAATGAAATTTTGGGAATTGGACTCAGAAATTTGGTTTAAAGAGTTAGATCAACCTTTGAGATTTAACTCGAATTTATATATAATTCGAGATAGTTTAAACCTGGGATTGGAATTGAATTAGTTCAAATTGAATCTGATTTGAATTAATTGGATTCGTGATTGAAGATGGTTAAGTTTAAAATTTCAAATGGAAAATTTGGATTAAATTGAAGTGATTTAGATTCTGAAATTAAATTGATAATAATTCAAATTGATTAGAATAATATGAAATTATAATTAAAATTGAATAGGATTCAAAATCAACTAGAATTTGATTTAAATTTGGGAAGGAATCAAGATTGATTCAAATTGAATTGGGAATAAATCGAGTCCAATGGAATTTGGAGTTATTTGAATTGGAATTGGGTCAATTTAAATGGAGATTTAAATTGAATTGTTGGGGAAGTGAATAGTTGGCTCTTGACTATTTTCAATATAAATTGTTTTGATATAAACTTATTTTTCTAAGCTATTAAATATATACAACTTTTCTTTCATAAAGCTAACTTATTTTATATTTGTTTTACCATTATTTTTGGAGATATTTAACCATCTTTCAACTGTTTCTTAAACTAATTACTATTTTTCAACTATTTCAAAAACTAATTTCTATTTTACAAATATTTTGCAATTATTTGGAATCTTTAAAACTATTCAATTAGTTTTCGACTATTTTACAATTAGTTAATTATTTTATAGCTATTTGGTAAATTAATATGTATTTTCAACTACTTATCTATTTTTAAAATTTTCAAGCTATTTAGTAAAACTGGTCGGAGTTCAAACTGTTATTTGGTTTAAATACCCAACTGAGGTAAGAATTGAAGTGACAATTCAATGGGAATTAAAGGAAATGTGAATAGAAAGGAAATTGATCTTGGAAAAAGTAATCAAATTTGAATATTTGATTTTGAACAAACAAGGTTATATATCTTTGTTATATAAGATAAATCTTCCATTATTGAATCTATTGCTGGAAGAAAAGGATTTTTGAACATGTTTGAAGTATAAAAGGAGTTTTATATGAGATTGAAATAATCCAAATTTTTGGAAGTTATATATGTTCGAATATATATGTATAAAGGATCTTATGAGGATTTTGGAAAAAAGGTTTTGGGAACCTTTGAATTTGGAAAGGCTTTTGATTTTGGGTAAAATCAAAATTGAATTTGAAAAGCCTAGTTTGGGAATTATCGATTTTGGGATAATCGATTTTGTGTAAAGGAACTTTGTATGATATCATACTAGGTGTATGATTTGGAAGATACTATATGTATATAGTATAAAGTGTTTTGATGATTGCTCTGGGGAAAAAAGCGCTCCCATGAAATGAACTTCTCAGGAGTGACCGGGTGGTGCTGCCTTGAGCCCAGGGGGTTCTAAAGTTGATCCTGTGAGGAGTCCGGACAAAACTAGTTCCTGAGGATTATGAGTTGAGTATACCATAGCGAAAGTTGTGTGTGCCGTTGGGAGCCAACAGTCTGCGTTTGATTTTATATCGGTAGACTGCGACCTATGGTATAACATAGCAGAAGTCGTGTGTGCTGCTGAGAGCCAACGGTCTGCGTTTGATTTTATATCGGCAGACTACGACCTATGTAGGAGTGGAGAGGTTTCATTTTGACAGTGAAAATCAGAGGCCGCGGAGGGCCTGCAGTTGCATGGACTTTTGCTGTGACGGAAACGTAACCCTGGGTGTAACTGTGATCTATTGTGTGGGATCCATGGCGTAATTGAGAGGCCGCGGAGAGCCTGCAGTTGCATGGACTTTTGCTGTGACGGCAACGTAACCCTGGAATGTAACTGTGACCACGGATGGGAGTGATGATTTCCAGAGCATTCTCACCAAAGATATTTCCTCTATTTTCAAAAACTGTTTTTAATATTTTGAATAAAATTATTTTTGCAAGTATTTTCACTGTGTGTTGAAAAATGGGTTTACCAAGTACTTATAGATTTTCAGTCCTATGCCTGATCAACGTATGACTAAATTTCTGTGAGAACGAAGATGGACTGGTTGAGATATCGAGTTATAGAAAGTATTTTTTGTAAAGGGCTATTTTATTAAGCATGATGTGAATTTAAAAGCAGTTCTAAATTTATTTTAAATAAAGATGTTGGAATTTTAGAAAATTGAGGGAAACCCAAACTGAAATTTTAAAATAAAATTGAAACTCGGGAATTTTAATGAAGTGATTTTGTAATTAAAATCGAATATTGATTTAGAAGTTGGAAATAAGCCAATTGGTTAAATAATTATTTGATTGAGTATATAAATAAAATTTAACTTGGGAAAATAAATAAATGGTAAGTTAATAATGGAATTTGATAATGAATTCAAATTGTAAATGGAATTCGACTTGGATTTGATAATGAAATAAATAAGAGGAGATGTTGCAAAATAAAAATAAAATAGAGTTGGATTGAAAATGTGATGGTTTAAATTACAAATAAAGTTCAAGTGTGATTTGAATAATATTTAATGAAATTGGCAAGTAAATTGGATATAAGAGAGGTGATTATAATATAAATGGTTTGAGTTGCAAAACAAAACCCAAGTGAATAGAAATAAATTGAGAATGACCTTATATTAATAAAATAAATTCGATAATGAATTAAGTAAGTAAATTAAAAATTTATAATGGATTAATCGAATTAAATAATAAATGGATGAAGTCTGAATAAAAAAACTAGAAAAAAAACTAAATCAAAGATGTGATTGGAATTGAATTATCAGACTGAACTTAAGTTCGGTGGCATATTAATTTGAAGTATAAATGAGTTAAGTATGTGCTTGGATATCATTTTGATAAATTGAGAAGGTGAATTTAAAATTAGAATTTAAAATGGATGAGCTAACTGAATTTAATGGAAGTTGATTAAATGAGAATCAAATAAAAGTAATCTTAAGTTTGATGTTGGAATAAATTAAAGAAAATTCAATTAAGTTTAAAATTTGTGGAAGTTTGGCTTCGAATAAGAGTGAAAGCCCATTAAATGAAAGCTTGGATTGAATTAATTTGGGAACGGCTAGTAGTATAAAAGGATGAAATGTGTCGAGCTAATGAATGGTGGGTGAATAAATTAGAAATGATATGGAATTAAATGTGAAATGAATTGAAAATTAATTTAAGATAGTTATAAACTAAAGTAGATACTTTATTAAGCGAATATCGTCGAAATTGCATAACAATGATTGTCGTTTGGCATAAACAAAAGTGATTAAATTCCTGTGAGTTAATAGGGATTAAATAAAATTGGTTCTGAATCATTTGAAGTGAATATGGGCTTGTTTGGATTATAATAGACGGAATATCAGAAATTGAGTTGTGAACCATTAAAACTTAAATGAATCGACATATGAATTGGTTGAAAAGGAATTGAATAAGCTTTAAAGTATGTAAATTGTTTACGGGAAGCGTTTGGTGCTGGGTGTTTAGTAATATATATGTTTAGCTATTGAAAGTAAGTAGAATGTTAATAAATTCCCCATATATGGTACTTATATGTTTAAATTTAGTAAGTACAGGTACCTGAAGGCCGTTTGGATGGATTTGGGTTGCACTAATTGCTAAAATTAATAAGCTGCTTGCTTAAAATGCTAAATAAGGTACGCCTACATAATAAAAATAGGAAATATGAACTGTTTTTGCTTTTTCCGACCGGGTGGGTCGATGTATATATATTTATATCTCTTGTCAAATTGCAAAAGCTCCTCCGTACAAAGGAGACTCTGCCAAAATTTTCCAAAAACTTTAGGAGTTGGAAATTTTTTGAAAATTTTGGAAAATTTTATTAACGACAAACAATTTCAAATTGGAAATTAGTAGACGAAACTACTATGAACCAGTTATAAATGAAAATTAAAATTCAATGCTTAAATTAAAGATGAATTGAATTCATATGGTGATGGGAAAAACTAATTTGAAATAGGTATGAAACATATGCGAGGGAATGTATAAAATGATTAAAAGGTTACAATTGGATATTATTGCTTGATGAGATATGCAGGTATAAAAAGGGGAAAAGAAAATTGGATTTGATTCCAAAGGATAAATTTGTATTGTCCGACAAAAGGGTACGCATTTAAATTTCTAGATGAAATTTGATTGGGTTTTTGATGTAGCCACTTGGCTTTTGTTTTCTTTAGGAATTTGGGAGCCCGTAGAGGCCTTTTGTAGTAGTACCGAGCTAGCCGCGCAAATGAGACGCTGGCAAAAAATTTCGGGAATTTAGGGAGTTAGAAAATTTTTGAAAATTTTGATAATTCAAAATTTGGTTTTAAATTGAAATATAGATGATTGAGAAAAAGGTATTGTTTGAAACTATAGAAGGTTTTGGGAAGTTGGTTAAGGTGATAGTGGATCTTTAATAAGGGGTAGTTGGTAGGATGTTGAATAGTGAGTTTTGAAAAAAGGTAAACGGGTATTGGACCATTCTTCCTATCTTGTAATTTCGGGGACGAAATTCTTTTAAGGGGGAGGAGTGTGACGACCCGGAAATTTTGACAAATTAAATTGGAATTTAAAAGTTAATTTTAACTTAAATTCAAGATATCAATATTTAATTGATAATGAAATCAATGAATTGTATAGTTTAAATATTGAATTTTATAATTGAAAATTGGGTAAATTGTTGAATCTAAAATTTCTAAGCCTGTTTAAATAATTTGAAGGCTTATAAAGCTTATAATGATAATACTAGAGATAATAGAATGGTTGGGATTTAAATTAAAGATGATTCGTTCAATTTTAATAATATATCGTTTAAATCGATATTTAAAAATAGCCTTCCGAGGCACAATCTCGGAATTCGACGAAACCAGTTCCATTGAATCCGTAATAGTTAGTTATTATAGGATTTCAATTTTCGTAGCCATCGGAGTTGTCGTTTGGCCCTGGCAGCTCAAAACGCTTAGAACTATTTAATCGATTTAATTTTAAATTGATTGCTTATTTCCGTAACTCGCGAGCATGATCGAATTAGCTTTCGAAACACGTTCCACTGTGTTCGAAATATAGGTAAAACCTTATAAACGCCGGATGGCATGCCCAATTCGGAGTTCGAGATTTCCCTATATATTATACTGTTGAGTCACAGCTTCTATGAAGATTTTGATTGCTGACAACAATATTAAAGCGATCGACAAATCAAGACCTACATATGGTACTCTAGATTATAGGTTGATTATTTGATGTTATAATAGTAATAAAATTGTCAAAATCTATCCTCAAATAATCATGCACAAAATATAATATATATATATATATACACATTTATATAGGTTGTGCACTTTATTGTGCAACTTAACAGAGACCGGTCGACTGGTCCAAAAATGAACGGTCGACCGTTCCTGTTGAATGTGCACAATAAACGTGCACACATGCACATAACGACTATATATTTAAAAAACCTGTCTACCGGTCATTTTTTGACCTGTCGACCGTTTTTAAACAGAAAGCAAGTTTTCCAAAAGACACTTCTCTTCACCAAGAGTTGCATCTCCTACCTTTCACCAATAATCACAACTCTTAATGGCAACTGTTTCACCAAGAGTTACAACTATTTCTTCTTATATATACTCATCTAAATCGTTGATTCAAAGAAGAATATACATGATTATTATATGCTTTCTCTGATCTTACTTTCTAACATTCTTGCATTCTAAAAGCACTCATTTAATTAATATCTTATTGAATCATTGAAACTATTTTAAACCTATTGATTCAATAAGCAATATACCTTCATTAATCTTCACAAAACATCAGTCATATACTTTGAGGATAAGATTATAGGAAGGGTGTACTACTAGTGACAAATCCGTGTTTTCAAGAACACAAGTTGTCAACAACAATTGTATTTGTTTTTGTTGAAGTCCTCGTGCTGTAAGAGGCAAGTGTTGAAGTCCTCAGTGTTGTAAGAGGCAAGTGTTGAAGTCCTCAGTGTATTAGAGGCGTGAAATCCCGTTCGGCTGTTCGGGTATTGTAAACCTGTTCCTCCGGGTGAAGCGAGGTAGTTAATAGTGAAAATCCAGATAGAAGTCTGGGACTGGACGTAGGACGGTGCTCCGAACCAGTATAAAAATCTCTGGTGTGATTTTTCTATTTTCTATTTACAATGCTATTATCATCTATTTCTGCATTTGTATTGTAATCCATATTACACGATCCGTGTATACTATATTAGCACATATAATTGTATACACACCGCACTTTCACTTGGTATCAGAGCACGGTCATCATATAACCGTAACACAGTTATTTGATATATTCTTGTAATATGGCAAATAACGCAAGTACTAGCACTCAAAACACCACTTACACAGAAGGGCAATCGACACAAAGACCTCCATTTTTCAATGGTCTTAACTACAGTTATTGGGCAACACGTAATACATTCTTTATGCAATCAAATAGCTATGATGCTTGGAATGCTACTCAAAGAGAAATAGTAAATCCAACAACTGATTATTCAGAATGGACTGTGGCTGAGAAAACGGCAGCAGCCGTAAATGCAAGAGCAATAAATATGTTGTTCTGTGCATTAGACCAAAATGAATATAACCGTGTTAGTATCTGCACTACTGCATATCAAATTTGGCAAACGCTAAAAATCACTCATGAAGGTACTAACAAGGTTAAACAAGCCAAAATAGCCATGCTGAAAAGTCAATTTCAAAATTTCAAAATGAAACCAAATGAAACAATCAATGACATGTATTCACGGTTTCAAACTATTCACCATGCACTTATTGGGTTAGGACAAAAGTATTCTGATTTTGATGTTGTTTCAACAGTCCTACATTCTCTGACTAATGAATGGGAAGGAAAAGTATTAGCAATTGAAGAAGCTAATGATCTTTCCGTCATGAAGCCAGATGAATTGATAGGAAATTTAATGTCCTATGAAGCAAATTTGCAGGCTAGAAAAGAACAGAAAGAAGAAAAGAAAAATGTAGCATTTCATGTTGAGAAAGATGAAAATGAATCAGATTCTGAAGATGAAGATTTGGCGTTCATTGCTAAAGGTTTCAAAAAATTCCTAAAATATCGAAAAGCCAGTCGCTACAATAAAAGGAAACCTGGATCAAATAAACCATCTTCATCTGCTATAGAATGTTTCAACTGCCATAAAAAGGGACACATGCAGAAGGATTGTCCAGAACAAAATAAAAAGTCAGAAAATGACAAATTCAAATATAAGAAGGACAAATCAAAGAAACGAGCCTTCTCAGTAACATGGGATGATTCAGAGTCATCTTCATCAGAAAGTGAAAGTGATTCGGAGAATGAACAAGCTAATGTTTTCTTTATGGCAACAGAAGATGAGGTACAAATTCCTACATTTGATGAATTACTTGATATTAATGCTGAATTGATAGTCAAATATAAAGACTTAAAACGTCAATTAAAAGTAGTCAAAGCAGATTTAAGTAGAGCAGAGTTTGAACGAGATATGTTAAAAGATGAGAAGAAAATATTAGAAGAAGAACTTGAAAATATTCAAGAATCATCATCTAATGTTGACTCTCAAATATCTCTTTTGAGTCAAGAAATAGAAGCTCAAAAAGAGAAAAATAATGCTCTCACTACTGAAAATCATGAACTTAAAGCAAAAGTCAAAATTCTAGACCTAGAAAAAGCTAGTTTACAAACAAAGTTTGATGACATTACTCAAAATGTTTCTAACTTTAACAAAGGTCGAGAAAATTTGACTAAAATCATTGAAAGTTCACAATCTATTTCAGATAAACAAGGTTTGGGATATAACAAACATGAAACTAAGAAACATCTTAGAAATAAAAGGAAGAAGAAAGTACAAAAAACTGAAACTAAGAAAAATCTTAGTTTATTATATTTCAAACCAAAACCAGTTGTGAAATTTCAAAAGAGAGATGTCAAGACTATCAAAATATGGGTTCCTAAAACAAATAATAATTTGATTAGGAACAAATACATTCAGCAATTCATGAATAATGTACATTTTAATAACAATTATATATATAAAGGGGATACCGGACCCAAATGGGTTTGGACTCCTAAGACCTAACTCTTAGGACCCTATAAAAAGTGGGTACCATGAACTTAATTCTATGTTTGCAGGTCCCACTGAAGAAAAGAGGAAAGTGGATATTGGACAGTGGTTGCTCAAAGCATATGACGGGAGACAAGAGCTTACTAACAAATATTAAATACTCAGATGGTGGCTCAGTCACTTTTGGAGACAATTCAAAAGGTTATATCATCGGCAAAGGCGATGTGAGCAATTGTGGAAATCACATATTCAAGGGGAGATTCTATACTTGAGTTTTTATATTGTCATCAATCAAAAAGGGGGAGAATGTTGAGTCACAGCTTCTATGAAGATTTTGATTGCTGACAACAATATTAAAGCGATCGACAAATCAAGACCTACATATGGTACTCTAGATTATAGGTTGATTATTTGATGTTATAATAGTAATAAAATTGTCAAAATCTATCCTCAAATAATCATGCACAAAATATAATATATATATATACACATTTATATAGGTTGTGCACTTTATTGTGCAACTTAACAGAGACCGGTCGACCGGTCCAAAAATGAACGGTCAACCGTTCCTGTTGAATGTGCACAATAAACGTGCACACATGCACATAACGACTATATATTTAAAAAACCTGTCTACCGGTCATTTTTTGACCTGTCGACCGTTTTTAAATAGAAAGCAAGTTTTCCAAAAGACACTTCTCTTCACCAAGAGTTGCATCTCCTACCTTTCACCAATAATCACAACTCTTAATGGCAACTGTTTCACCAAGAGTTACAACTATTTCTTCTTATATATACTCATCTAAATCGTTGATTCAAAGAAGAATATACATGATTATTATATGCTTTCGCTGATCTTACTTTCTAACATTCTTGCATTCTAAAAGCACTCATTTAATTAATATCTTATTGAATCATTGAAACTATTTTAAACCTATTGATTCAATAAGCAATATACCTTCTTTAATCTTCACAAAACATCAGTCATATACTTTGAGGATAAGATTATAGGAAGGGTGTACTACTAGTGACAAATCCGTGTTTTCAAGAACACAAGTTGTCAACAACAATTGTATTTGTTTTTGTTGAAGTCCTCGTGCTGTAAAAGGCAAGTGTTGAAGTCCTCAGTGTTGTAAGAGGCAAGTGTTGAAGTCCTCAGTGTATTAGAGGCGTGAAATCCCGTTCGGCTGTTCGGGTATTGTAAACCTGTTCCTCCGGGTGAAGCGAGGTAGTTAATAGTGAAAATCCAGATAGAAGTCTGGGACTGGACGTAGGACGGTGCTCCGAACCAGTATAAAAATCTCTGGTGTGATTTTTCTATTTTCTATTTACAATGCTATTATCATCTATTTCTGCATTTGTATTGTAATCCATATTACACGATCCGTGTATACTATATTAGCACATATAATTGTATACACACCGCACTTTCATATACGAGATATTTTGAAAAAATAATATAATTAGTCAAACCCTGTTATACCTTTCAGCCAACCTGACTTCTCACCTCAGCTACCCTATACTCTGATACGAGCCGCTTTCTTCAACTTTAACTCGTTCTCTTCCCCAAGAAGCCTTATGGCCGATACTTCTATATTAACCCCTCTTCCTTTTCAGTTCTTTAAAAAAAAAAAAAAAAAATTGAAGTCGAAAGAAAAGAAAAACAAAAATTGAAATGGCCGAAGCATATTCAGATTAATACCCCTCTTCCATTCAATCCAATTCACAATTCAATTTCGAAAACAAAGTCGACCGCTGCTTTCCATAACCATGGTCATAATTCAAAGTCGCGTAGTGGCATGAGGAATCGAAGGGGCGGCACGAGCTAGGGTTTCGAGCTCACGAGCGTGAGGCCACGTGGAGGGACACTTGTTCTTGGATTTCGTACGCGCATTTAGGGGCACGCCGTAGCGATGGGCTGAGGTAAGAGTTGGAGGGCAGTTCGTCGCTGGCGCTTGGGGGATGTGGTTCGACATTTGGAGGCAGTGTGGTATCGACATCCTTTTTCTCTTATTCTTTAAAATGGAATTAGTTATATATATATATATATATATCCTACAGTAAGTTATATAAGTAATTCTGTTATGAATTAATTTATGGATTTGAAAATAACTTTAATTCATTGGAATTCTAACGTGTGTATATATATATATAAGATTTTGAAATATATGGGGGTTCATAAATATTTGAGGAATTCATAAAAGTAGATGTTTGGAATATAATTAGTAGTTTCGGAAAGGAAAATTTATAGTTTAGTTAAGTCATTGGTCAATTAAGATTTTTATTTGGAAATTGATTATTAAATTAATTCAAATTATTAATAAACTATACAATGTTTCTTACAAGGTCCAAAATTGAGGAGAATATTGTCGAGATGGAAATGGATTGCATATTTAAAAAGCAAAGTTGAGTAAATCTCACTCTGATTGTTTTTTTTAGATTTAAAGGGGTGAAATTTTAAATAATTGGTTGACTGATTGAGTTAATTGAATGTGTGTTGATGATTTGGTGACTTTGGTTTTGTTTGGTTCTCGAGTGATTGTTGTTTGACGCGAAAGATTTGGGTTTTAAATGGTTGAAAACTTAAATCGTAAATAAGAAAATGGTTCCGATTAAATTAATAAAGATTTAATGATTGGTGATTCATCGAATAAATATGATAATTTAATGAGTACTTAATAAACTAAATTAATGATTTGGGTTAATTAATTGGGTTTAAATTAATTGGAATGAACATTGGGTGGGTTGATAAATAATTGCTTAATGGAATTAATAAAAATATAATTACCTTGTGGAATTAATCAAGAGATTAATTAAAATGATAAATTAAGGAGTATTTAATGTAATTAATAAAGTAAATAAAAGATAATTAATCACCGGTTGAGATAAATCAAGAATGACAAATATATATGGTATAATTAATGATTAATTATTTAATGTAATTAAAATTAGATTAGAATAAATAGAAATGTAAATGATAAATCATCAATCTATTTAATCAATGATGTAAATAGAAATTTATTAGTTAAGAAAATAAATCAGCCAAGTGACTTATGAAAGGTTAATTAATTAATAAGTAATTATAGACTAATGTAATTAAAATAGTTAATTAATTCCTGAGGTAATTAAGATTTCTTATTGATTTGGGTCAAGAACAATTAACATCGTGAAATGAATTAAAGGGAATTCCTTGAACGAAATTGTAAATTAATTAATCCAGGGTGATCGATTGAGATGAATAACGGAGGGTTGATTAATTAATTAATTTGGAATTAATTAATATTAAATAAAAGAATCTAAGTGAATGTGGTTAGAAATTCAATTAGAATCAATTGAATTGGTTTGTGTGTGATTAAGTTTTGCTTATGGATGATGAATGGTATTGGATATTTTGAATGAGTTGATATCTCTGATATGATATATTGGGTATTTCATTTGGATGAATTGGGTTAGAATTTCATGAGACTTGAAGAGGCCAGGATCGGGTATTGGGAAGATACCCGGAACCACTTCGGAGAATAATAATAATAAATTGATGTGTGAATCAATATACTGGAATGAAATGATTTAAGCGAATTGGATTATTTTAACTAAGTTTGGTACTTAGAAATTTATATGTGAAATATGCATTGTCTATAGCAAATTGTAAATATTTGGTTAAATTGTTATAAGTTACCCGGGGTTTAAATAAGTTGTTTGTTTTGGTATTCCATGTTAGTTGAATTTACTTACGCTGGTTTCCTGCCTGACCCGGGTGTTACTTTGGTGTAATGCTCGGGTCAGACCAAGTATTACAGATTTCCAGGTTAGGACGTTCTGGAGCTCAGGAGACGAGCTGGAGGGAAATATCGTATAGAGTATTTTTATTGTAAATATGTGAGATGATAATTGTGTATATTTAGTGATTGTGTATATGTGAAACTCTAATGTATTTAAAATATAATCGACAGTTATAGTATTCTTTTGTAAACTGATATTATTTACTATTATACTTTATCCGCTGCGAATGTGAGAGGTTGTTGTTTCTGTTCTTCTTCTTCTATCTCTTTCTTCTTTTTCATAACTATCTGGAATTTTCGGCTTCGAAAATTACGGGTCGTTAAAGTAATACACTGCCCAACAGTTGGAAAGCGTTAACAACTCCAGTCTCAACGGATACATCGATACCCAATCTCGATGAATCTTGACTAGGAATATTTAAAATGGTATATTTTTTTTGTTGTGATAAATTACTCACGGTTACAACCCTTTATAACTACTATCAAAATATACCATTTATGTATATTATTATTAAAATGTACTTTTAATTAAGTTAGTTAATCAGTATAATCATATTATATCATGTATATAGTAGAAAGAAAATACCTTTTATTTCGAACAAGATTGGTCAACGAGTTAGATATATGTAAAAAAATTACATAATTGCCCCAAGGGCGTACCCCTAACTCTATCAAAAGGAAGCAAGATTGGCTTGGAAGGAGGAGCACGAAATTAGAGAAAAGGAGGAATAGGAAGGAGGAGAAATGGAGGTGGAGGAGGAGGAGGAAGAACAAGAAGAGGAGGAAGACGCTTGTTTGGAAAGTTTTGAAAAGCCATCTCATCTATCCACCAACGAAATTCTCAAGAAATGGGAAAAACTTCTTAATTAATAACCAAAAGAAGCTTAAGAAATTATTCACTTCTCTTTCCAACAAATTAGACAAGTGTTTTGGAAAGATTATTCACAAGATTAGTGAAAAATCTGCATCTTCTCTACTTCTTCCCAGTTGTATTTCCTATAATTTTCTAGCTTTTAGTGTAACAACCAGCATATTTAACGATTTTATATTTAAATATTTTATTTAAATATAGGGTCGTTGGTCGGATTTAGGTCCGAAATGTTACTTTTTGCAAACGGCTGAATTGGAGCTCGAAACTACCTTCATTGGCTCCAAAATGGCGTTTGCGATCTTTTTGAGTATAATCTTTGATATGTTTGGAGTTTGTGAAATTTTGACCCTTTTTCTATTGGGTTTTGGGTTTGGGTTCAGCCCCAATCTCCACTTAACCTCTAACTCAACCCCTTCTCTTCATTCATCTTCATTTCATTTCATTTCTTAAGCTAAAACTGAAAATGGTGGAATGGAAGAGGAAATAGAAATTGTAAGCCCTAGTTCCATTTGCAAACTCCAAATTCTTGCTTGAAAATCATAGAGAAGCCATTGGTAAGCTCCTCTTCATCTTCTCCAACTCTTCTCCTCTTCAATTTCAGAAAATTTCCTAAACCTAAATTGGGAAATATGTGTTTTATTCTTAGATTGAAGCTTGTTGAGTTGAAGTAGAGTTTGGTTGGTCTTCTCCTTGTTATTGAGCTCCATCTTCTTTGTTTTTGGAAAAAGGTGAGTTTTGAACTTACATCTACCTCTCTTGATATCATTGGTGTTGGTATGAATTCCTAACAAGTATGCATGTGCCATTGTTTTGGATTTGGAAAGAACTTGCATTTCACTGAAAAAGGGCAGGAATTGCAAATCATCAGGTTCGGCCGACCGAGCCCTGTATCCGGTCGACCGACCTGCTACCCCGAGCCATGTCTTATTTCCTGCATCTAGCCAGCCGACCGAGCCCTACAAATGGTCGACCGACCTGCTCCTGTTTTGCCTGTTTTGCCTATTTTTGCATATTTTGATTGGTTTTCCAAATTTTATCGATTCAAGTTGCTTTTTAGTAGTTGTTATTGCATCTTTGACTTTGATAACTTATTCTTGACTTCATCCACGGGATTTTATAAAATAATCTCTCGAATCACATTTAAAAGCACGTTTCTCCAATTTATAAAATTCTATTTAAAACACACACTTTTGCACTTCGAGCGAAGTGGAAGGGTGGTTAAATGGTTGGGCAAAACACGGACCATGAATCTGTGCGTTTATCCTTCCGATTAATCCCCGACCTATTCAATTGATCGTTTTGACCTTCGGGTTTGGTTTATCGATGACCTGAGGTAAACTTTGTACTGCTTTGAGTGTGAAAGTGACTGACGGATAGTAAATCGTTTAGTGCGAACGAGTGGTTATGGGACATACGTTAACAGTTTTCGGATTCCTCTTCGAGATTTGTGACACATTCCTCCAGTTAGTGGTGTCCAGTACTGGGTCTCTGACCTTCACCACTACAGTTTGTTGCCTTCGGGTATGTGCGTTCGGTTTTGTACCTTCGGGTTTGTTGCCCTTTAGTATCGCTTCCGATGTTGGTCGTTATGAGCCGCATGGGTGATATTGGGTTGCCCTTTAGTATCGCTTCCGATGTTGGTCGTTATGAGTCGCATGGGCGATATTGGGTTTGGAGTCTTCGGGCTCATGGTCCTTGTTTGTACAGTACTGAGCTCGAGCAAATTTTCTGATGTTTCATTCATATGTATATTCCCTTGGTATCGCCCTTCGGTGTTGGACTTTTTGAGCCGCATGATGAGTAGAGTTTACCTTGTGGAACTTGTATGCCTTATTGGTATTTGTTATTGCCTTTTTGGCTTGCTTTGGGATATTCCTATCCTTTGTTTCTATATGTTGCCGATGATATGAGGCTTGTTATCATATGATTCATCTTTTGTTAGATGGTTGTGTTATCTCCTTTAGAGATATTTGTTAGACCTTGTAACCTTACGGTTTATTGTTGTTCAGTTTATCTAACTGATTTGTTTAGCTAGACTGACCCGCGTATTTTATACTCGGGTCAGGCCGAGATGTTTCAGGTTAGGTGCTTTTGGACTTAGCCTATTTTGCTTCCGCATGGACTACTCCACTAGCTTCTTTTTGTCATAGCATTTTGTGTAGTCCCATTTTTGTAGTAACTCTGATATACGTATTCATCTGGAATCGTCTGTATATTGTGGTTTGTTATACCACTTGACATGTATTATTTTGTAAACTCTGTTATGTATCAATATATGTGTATATGATGATCTACTGTTCTGTGATGTAGATTACATTTGAGTTGTTATATTCTGTTCTGATAGATCCTTCAACCACCTATGGTTTTGTTTTAAGTATTCATTGGGTATGTCGACTTGCTTGGTATGTTTATTGTCGATGTATTCAATAGATAGTTAGAGCAAGGCTATAGATGGTTGCTCCTAACCAGCCTTATTCTCCGTGTTAGTTGACGGCATTACCCTGTATTGTCCTTGCCTAGCGTGGGTATAGAGGTGGGGCGTCACAGCGTGGTATCAGAGCTGAGTTCAGAACGAAATATGATAAACACAGAATAGAGCACATATTATGATACATCAAAGTGTATAAGTGATACGAATCTTTGAATCATTGTGTCTCTTTATTCCATCAAGGTTAGATAGAGTTTAGGAATACGTCTAGGAATGCATATTATTCCGTAGTATTCCATCTTGATTATCTACCTTGTGAATAATCTTGTTCTTATCTTACCTTCAGCGTATGGCTGGAAGAGGCAAGGGACGACGTTCGGATGTTGGGCAATCCAGTGGCACACATCCGGATGGCGTTTATATGTCTGCCGATCTGTTTATGAAGTTGTTTAGGAGCACTCAGCCTCCAGTTCCTCCTCGAGTGTCTCCGCCTCGCAAGTCTGCATTTGCGCGCCAGTGCAGTGATTTTGCTCATCTTGGAGGAAAGCCGTTCAAGGGCTCTGAGTATGTTCTTAAAGTCCAAGCTTGGTTTCGCACATGCGAGTGTATCTTCTCTCGTATGGATCTTTCTGACCATGATAGAGTTCTTGTAACTTCTAGCTTATTACAAGAGCGTGCCCTTGATTAGTATGAGCTTCTTATAGCCGAGATTGATGAGTCTACTCTTTCTTGGACTCAGTTTCGAGAGCGATTTGAACTCAAGTTCGTTCCTGAATCTGAAAAAGTTTTATTGACCCGTCGCTTCCTTGAGTTGAAGCAAGGGAAATCTTCTGTTTCTGAGTATGTTGCATCATTCGAGGCTTTATCTAAGTATGGCCTTGAATTCATTAGCACTTCTAATAAGAAGAATTTGAAGTTTGTTTCTGGTCTTAAGAAGTATCTTAAGAAATCTTTGTTGCTCCAACTTAAACTTTCTTTTGAGGAGTTGGTTGATTCGGCACTTCACCTCGAGACCGTCGAGAAGGAGTGTGATAGTGATGTTGATGTTAAGGTTTCGAAGGACCCCAACAAGAGGCCGTTTCCAATTCAGAAGTCCAGGCCTTTTCCTTCTAAGAAGAAGAAGACTGGTGGTCCTAGCTCTCAGCCTCAGTCTTCCAGAACACCTTTCGCTCGAAAGTGTTTCAATTGTGGTTCTCTGGATCATATTATTCGAGCTTGTCCTAAGCCTCTCTTCTGCCGTTATTGCAAGAAGGAAGGTCATCATGTTTTAGCTTGCCCTACTGTTCCGGCTAGTGCCAAGTCGAGCAGGCTTTATGCTGCTAAGGCTTCTAAAGGTCCCTCTCAGCCCAAAGGTATATCTCCATCTATTTTGGAAGGTTCTATTTTATTTCGTGATCATAGTATTCGAGTTCTTTTCGATATGGGTGCTTCACATTCTTTCGTATCGAAAAAGCTCGTTGATGATTTATCTTTGGATGTTTCTTGTTTGGTTACTTCTTTAAGGATTGTGAATCCTATTGGGGGATCCGCGACCCTTAGTTTGCTTTATGATGATATTGAGATTGTTTTATGTGGCTTTTCTTTTCGTGCGAATCTGCACGTTATTTCTTGTCTGGGATTCGATATGATTTTGGGTATGGACTGGGTAGTGAGATATGATGCCAGGATTATTTGTTCGAAGAGGATTATATATCTTCGACATCCGGATTCGCCTACTCAGCTATCTCTTATTCTTGGGATTTGGATAATTCCAAAATGGCTTTATATTCACTTGATTCGCGAGATGATGATGATATATCTCGTATTCCTATTGCTTGTGACTTTCCTGATGTTTTTGAGCCTGTATCGGGTTTGCCACCCAAAAGGGCAATTGAGTTCCGCATTGATCTAAATCCAGGCGCGCAGCCAGTTAGTCATCCTCCCACAAGGATGTCTACAAAAGAAAATAAGGAACTCAAGAAGAATCTTTTAGAGCTTGAGTCCAAGCAGTTGATTCGGTCCAGTTTTTCTCCGTGGGGATCCGCGGTCGTCTTCGTGAAGAAGTCCGATGGAACTCTTAGGCTTTTCATTGACTATCGCAAGCTTAACGAGTTAACCATCTGGAATAGGTATCCATTGCCTAGGATCGATGATATGTTTGATTTACTGAGTGGTGCTAGGGTTTTTTCTCAGCTTGACCTTGCCAAAGGTTTTCATCAATTACGAGTCGCGGAGGATAGCATACCTCTTACAGCTTTCCGCACTCGATATGGTTCTTTTGAGTGGCTCGTTATGCCGTTCGGTTTGACGAACGCTCCTGCTTTCTTTGTTGATCTCATGAATCGAGTATTCCGAGAATATATTGATAAGTTCGTTCTTGTGTTCATTGATGATATACTTATTTATTCTAAGTCTGAAGCCGAGCATGCTAATCACTTGAGAATTGTCTTGAGTACTCTCCGTCATCATCAGCTTAGAGCCAAATTCTCCAAGTGCCACTTTTGGGAGAATAGGGTCATGTTCTTAGGCCATGTTGTATCTTCCGATGGCATTTCTGTCGATCCCTCTAAGATCGAAGCCATCCAGGATTGGAAGAGGCCTGAGAATGTGCATGGGATTCGTAGTTTCCTTGGATTGGCGGGTTATTACCGTCGGTTCGTTAAGGATTTTTCCCGTGTTGTGCTTCCTCTCACTTGCCTTACTCGGAAAGGCATTCGTTTTGATTGGTCCGACAAGTGTGAAGCTTCATTTCTGACATTGAAGGAACTTCTCACTAATGCTCCTATTCTTATGGTTCCTGTGACAGCCCGCAAATCCGTACCCCTTGAATTAACACTATTCAAGCTCTATTAACTCAAGTGGCACAGAATTACGAACCATTAGGGTTAAAGAAGAAGAGATAGAAGAAGAAGAAACTAAAACAATATCAGAATCTCACAGTCGTAGCGGAATAAAATATAATAGTAAATATATAACTTTACACAAAATGGAATCTATAACTGTTTTATACAATCATATCATCAGAGTGTCTCATACATCAACAATCACAAATCAGACATACCATGCAATCATAGCAGCGGATATATATATAGGTACATATAATACGTCTCGGACTCTTGCTCCTCTCCTGCTCCAAAGCATCCTGACCTGAACAAATAATACTCGGTCTGACCCGAGCATTATAATGAAATAACACCCAAGTCAGTCTGGAATACCAGCTGTTACTAAATATGCATCCAACTTGATTATTAAAGTTTCAAAAATCCTTTGGAAAACAAAAGCATCTCGTAAGACCACGTCGGGTTTTTACCTTACGATAGCTAAAACAATTTTTATAGAAATCCTCTGATATTATAATAGGGTCTATATACAAATACTTATAAAATAGCCGAAATTTTTACATCTATTAAATTCCAGCTACTAGCCACAAAAATGGGTAATACAAACAAAACTCGTACAAGGCTCGTAGGGAGAATGGATTTCCAACAATGACTAGGCACTGGGGTACCACCTGTCACAGTACGGGGCCTAGATCACCGTATCGAGGACTACTCCCTTCATCCCCTGCAACACAAGGCCGGAACCATTCCTTACTGAACAGTCCCGAACAAGATAAACCCCGTGGTTGGCGCGACCAACCACCCACTAAGCCGAAAGATATATAAGGGACATCTAGACAGGGGAAATATCTTGTCCTGCTTGGGCATGACCCACCTAACCTTGCTGCATATCCCCTGATTTTCAGTCATTCCCGGTTGATGAGGCTTGAGGCTAAGCGTTACCTTTAGAACGTTTTTACTTAGAATGCCCATCGTCCACCTGACGATGTTTCGCAAGCATTCGTCCATACAAGTCCGTCCCGGGTTCGAACGGAACCGAAGGCACTACTCCTACTACATCCATTTTGGAAATATCCTCAGGATTAGTAGCGACTAGCCCTTGCACTTCACTGCTCCATCTTCGACTCCAAAACACGTTTTCCGCACGAAACGTACAAACCGGATCGAAGTGGTTTTCGAGAAATAAATCTCGATCCCGGACTCTTCGAAACGATCACGCATTGTCCAATATTGATAGTCGGTGATTTAACTATCAATTTATATTCATAAACATCCATAAGCATCCATCACACAATAAATAATTCCCATATTATTTATTTGCTCAAATATCTTTAAAGGATATATTTTCAAAGTTTCAAAGCTCATTTGAAATCAATTCCCGAAATTATTTCCTTTACAAGGTAAATCCTTTACCATATATTCCCATTGGAAATAACCAGGTTCAAAACAACTTAATTTGAAAATAGTTAAAAACATTTTATATAAAATACGTAAATTCACTTCTAGTTACTTACTCAAAATATAATTTCAAATATGTACAGTAAAACCGTTTATTAAGATATAAACTTTGATTTTAAATAAGGTTTTTAATAAACTAAATTTAAAGTAGTGTTTTTAATAAGATAAATGCTAATTTCAAACGACTTAAGTTCAAAACTAGTCTTTTAAACAAATCCATTTGTAAAAATAATTATTAAGGTATTTATAAAATTTCCTACTGCTAATTCATAAATTATCACTATAAAATAATAACTTCCAAAACACTCTTATTTAAACAAGTTTTAAATTAACTCGAACTTGGTTTTTCCTAGGAAATCTCATTTCCACATAAACATCACAGAAATCTTTCTCACGATTTCTGTCAAACTATTTTAATTTAGTTTTATATTTTAATAACATAAATTTTATTTTCCCATTTACCAACTAATAACCTTTCTCTTTATTAATCATTCCAGATTTACAATTTTTCAATTCCATTCTAAATAGATTTCAAATTTTAATTCTTTTAAATTCATTATTTAACAATATCACTTATTTCTCTAAAATTCAATTTATCCATTTAAATTATATTTTGAATTTATAATTTATTCAGCAACATTCCAATACAATTTTATTTTAGTTTTCCATCCAAACAGATTCAAATGTTTGTATTCCTTTAAATTCCTTATTTATTAATTTCTTAATTTCTTTGAAACCCAATTTTAATTTCTTTATAATTAAACTTGTAGTTTATCCCACAATATCTCAATACAATTTAATTCCAAATTTATCCATCACAATATATAAACAGGCATCAACATCAATTATAAAAACAAACACTATATTGTGAGGAATCCAGTTGGATCCCTCCAACCTGTTTTCCCTGCATCTATAAATATTAGCACAACTATATATATATATATCAATCTAGACTGATAATAACAATAATATGCAACCAATCACACAGATATTTAAATATTAACTATTTAAATCAGCTAACATTCCAGATGTGAGTGAGATTAACTCACCTTGAGTTTCGGCGAGCGTTCGAAATTTAAATTAAACCGAACGACGTTCGATTTAACTCGAATTTCTACTTGCCCAGAATGGATCCGAATCTGCACCACTGAGTAATGCGCGCTTCTGCGATTCCGACGCCGTGAATTTCGTTAATTTCTGATAACGTATGAATGAGTTACGATTTTATAAAGTTTGAATAACAATTTTAAAACAAAATTTCTTTTAATTTTAAATTTTCTTTACCATACACAACAGGCCATTCATTTAGCAAAATAATCAAGGCCGTACTACCCGGTCTTCTTCCTTCACGCGATACCCTGCTATTCGAACCCATAGCCGCTCTCAATCCTTCCAAAACGCGTATCAATCGTCCCTCGTTCCATCGATCAGACCCCGCCGCCTAGGAGCATCGATCGCCACTCACCTCCGGTTAGAACAGCTCTGAGCTCGGTCCCCTATACAACGAGAAAAACCCATTCGAACATCAGCGCTTCCACATCGAACTCCGGCCACAACAAGTGTTCGATCCAAATCTTGACCATCAGATATAAAAAAAAAGAACGTGCTCTTCGATTTTCCTGTTGAACTTTTCGTACGAAAGTTTATGGAGTTGAAACAAATTGGGGAAAGAAGGGGGAACATTTCGGCCATAGGTTCTAATAAACGGCGGCTAGGTTAAGGAGAACTAGGGTTTGCAAAGATAGAGATATATATAATGTTATTTAATATTATTTAATTAATATAATTTCTCAAGTTAACAGTTTGTGCAAACGATCACCAATTTACGCATTCCGACAGGCAATTCTAGGGTTTTCCCGCATTCCGGACACAATGGAACAAGTTTCGTAAGCTAATTTGATCGTATGTGCGAGTTACGGAATTAAACGATCAATTTAAAATTAAATCGATTAAAACGATTTCGATGCATTTCGAGCTGCCACGGTCAAACGACAACTCCGATTGCTACGAAAATTGAAATCCGATAATAACTAACTATTACGGATTCAATGAAACTGGTTTCGTCGAATTCCGAGACTGTGCCCCGGAAGGCTATTTTAACTTGTCTATTAAATTAAGCGATTTTCGAAATTTTCGAAATCTTCAAAATTTCCACTTTTAAAATTTTATTAACTTAACAATAATTCATATTGAATTTATAATTACCTTAGAAATCATTCTGGCTCATTCTGGACTTAAATCGAATTAATTGCAATATTTAATAATATCAAATTCATTTTAAATTAATATAAAATTCAAAATATTAATTTATCAGCTTTAAAATTCTTCTAAAATTCCCACCATGCTATTTACACTCAAATAACTCAAAATAAATTTTTAAAACCATTTTTATCACTATTTACATTCAAATTTACTTTTATTTCAATCCCGAATATTTAAATTATTATTGTTCAATTTCAAATTAAATTTCCACCTTAGAAATTTTAACTTGTTATTATGATTTAAACCAATCCTTTTAGTTCAAAATAAATCTTAAACCCATAGTAAACATTTAAAATGAATTAAATGTTCACAAATCCCGTGTTAAAAATTCCGGGATGTTACATTCCTCCCCCCTTATAAAAATTTCGTCCCCGAAATTTGCTAAGGTAGAAAATACTCTCCAACTCATTTACCTACCCAATTTGCTTAGTTAAAAGCTTATATTCACCTTCCAAAATCCTTTAACTCAATTCCTAAACCCATGTGCCATATTTTAAATCAAAAGCTTTTGTTTCAACATTTTCTTAAAAACAACTTTCCTAGTTGATTACAAATTTTCAAATTCCCAAAAATTTCTAACTCCCAAAATTTCCGGAAAATTTTGGCAGAGTCTCCCCTGTACGGAGGAGCTTTCGCGATATCGCGATACAAATAAATATATATACATCGACCCACACGGTCGGAAACCAAAATATATCACAATATATATATCATTTTCCCAATTTTATTTACGTAGGCGTACCTTTTAGCAAATTTTAAAATCAAGCGGCTAATATTTTAGCATATACGCGCTTCAACTCTCTCGAACGCCTCCCATACCTGTACTTAACTCAAACAAACTCATCAGTTTCAAGATATGAGCATTCTAACATCATTTCCAATATAAATGTAAGCCAAACATAACTATTTACATTCCAAACGACACTTTACATAATTTCTTAAGTAAATCATATTGTATAACATATACAAAGTCCCTTTTCCACTTTCAAGCTCCATTTTATTTCACATAAAGGGTTTACATACAAGTTCGGCCATTCCAATTCATAATTACTACAAATTCATTTCTATTTCAATTCAATTCCAAATTGATTTACAAACCAATTTTATTTCCAATGTTGAAACATTTCCATTTCTTTTATGATTTATTTCTCATTCATATGCAAACATCACTTATCCAAAAGTCAATCCATTCTTCAAAACCAATTATTTGCTTACTTTACTATTTATCTTTATTTACCACAAATCGACAAATTTATCATGCAAATTTACATGTTATTCATGTAATAACCCATTACTTAAGCTAATAATAATTTTAAATTATTTTCCACTTAGATTCATATTAATTTATCAAATGCTGCATGGTTCACAATCCAAGCATTCTTATTCCATTTCAATTATTAACTCAATCCTTACTCTCACTTTTCAACTTTATGAATCATCTTAAGTTTATGTTATTATATTATTCTTATAGTTATATATAGTTTTATATATCATTCCATTCTTATTTACGATTCATATATTCTTTCTTTCTTACAATTATAATCTTAAAAGTCATTTGCTTGCATTCAAAATTTTTTTTATTGTCCAAACAAATTTCATTTAAAGCTATTTCATAAGCTTAAAAATAACCTTCTCATCATCTTTCTTAAATGATTTCAATTCTATAATATCTCAATTTGTTTCCATTTTATTGATTCTTACCAAATCAAACCATTTACAAATTTCAATCCAACTAGCTTAAACATTCATCTTAAGTTTAAATTAATATCATTTCATCCTGTACTATTTTCAACTCTCGCACATCTTTAATTCATACTTTCATATTCTATTACAATAATCAATTAAATCCATTTCACTTGCAAGTCCATTTTAGTATCTACACAAATTTACCCAAGACCACATTATAAAGTTTAATTACAATTATTTATTTTGCTTAAGCATTCTTCACCATATTTTCATTTAATTTTCATTCAATCAAGTTCCAATTCCATTAATCTTGATTCATATATTCATTCAATCCCAATTTTTTTTTTTTTCATTCACACTTCATTATTTGTGACCACAAATTTAAATCTCATGCCACAGTTGGATTTCTATTTACTTTCCAAATTTTGACCAACTATCAAAATTTATTCACTACAATACAATTTCCATTTAATTGTAAGTCTATTTAGTCTCTAGCCTAATCCATCTTAGGTTTTTAGATACACTTTCTCAATTCACCCTGAATTCATTTAAAATGTGACCATTTTCCAATTATTTCATTAGCAGACTTAAATTTCTACCTTTCCTTTTTACTCCTTTGAATATAATCTAAATTTCTTTCAATATTATTTATTCCACAACTTGAAATTTAATTCCAATTTCATTATCAAACAATTTTACTTTTTTTTTCCTCATACGTAAGTCCAAGATTTATTTTGCTAACTTAAGAACATCCACATTTATGTTCTCACTTTGCTTCATTAGACTTTGCATTTCATTATTGGTTAAGTTTAGAATTTTCCACACCATTCAACTCTTTCCATTAATAAATCAAGAGTATAGATTGCTTAGTTAAGTCCATTTCTATTTTATGATCACAAGTTCAAATTATAACACTTAATAACTTAAGAATATGCATTTCTTTATGCAGTTAGAAGCAATTTACATTTCACCTTTATATCCAATTCAATTTAATTTCAATTCATTTAGATTTAATTCCCCATACACAAATTCAAGATTTATTTACTAACTTAAGTTCATTCCCTTCTTTAATATCCCACTTTACCTTAACTCAATTCACATTTCATTTGAGTTTAGGTTTAAATTCACCATACTATTCAATTATTTCCCATTTGTGATTATAATATCACTTTCTATTTATAAGTTCACCAACTTATTTATTTTAAAGCTCATATTGCTCATTTCAATCCATCTACATCTTATAATCACAATTTCAGATCTCACATATATATATGTATCACCTAATTCTTAAGGATATAGATCTTCTTTCAATTTAATTCCTTACAAATTTTAAATCCTCAATCTCAAATTATAAGTATACAACTTAATAACTTATGGGTACAATCCATTCCACAATGACCCACAATTTTCAAAGCTAACTTACATTTCAATCTAACCCCAAATCCATTAATTCTAAGTTCAATTTATTGAACTTGTCCAAGTTAAATTCAAATTTTCTATTTACTTCAATATATATTATTCACTTTCATTTACTTAGGTTAAATTTTCATTCCAAGACTAAAATTTTCATTTCTTATTTCTTACTTCTTATTAATATCAATTTCACTTAATAAGTTCAATAGTTAGTTCATTTTAATTTTACACATCATTTAAATATCATTTCCTAGAATTCAATTTCCCGGTTTTATTTCAAAACCATTTTGACATAATAATCAAATATATATACCTATTTGGTATATCAATCAAATCTCCAGATTTTTCCAAAACAATTTGGTTATACCAAAATAATTTGTTCATATCCCAAAACAATTTGCTGATACCAAAACGAATTTCCTCTTTTGAAATTCCCAAAACAACTAATATACCCAACAAATCCAAATAATACCATAACCAAATACTAGGGAAGCAATCCATCACTTTAGAAACTCGAAAATAAATTCTAATGATGTGGCCAGCATCATCAGGATTATTTTCCAGCAACTGAAGTGAGTTCAATGCTTCTTACTTTCCCAAATTCATTTCAAAACAGTTTCCATTCAGAAATATTTCCCAAAACAATATTCCATCATTACCTTCAAACACTTTGGCTAACATTTCAAACTTTCCCAGGATTTTCCATTTCCAAATCCTTATTTCCATACATTTAAAATTCTTTCCAAAACTTCCGGGATTAAATTCTGGTCTAATTCAAATTTAGTTATTCTTCTTTTGCATAATTCATAATTATAGAATTTCTTTGGTTATAACCATTTCAAAGTTTAGATTAGATTTTAGATTCCTATTTAATTATAGATATCCACATCTAAACAAACAAATATATATAATAATATCAGAAAATTATTCTTTTTATATCAAAATATAAATTTTTGGGTAAAATTATTTCATTTACCCCCTTTAAAAACAATACTATGTCGGTTTATCTTGTTTAAGAGTTTAGAAACCCCTATCGATACGGTTGTACTTCCCGTACCGACCAGAATTCATAAACACTCAACCGATAAGTCAACACAGTATAAAAAACATTTTTATATGCACTAACAAGTGCGCTCTCATATCTATTAATACACTCAACTCATTTTAGAGTACTATTGACTCTGATTAATGAGTAATTTCACCACCAAAGCCTAGGTTGTCGCCAACCTAAGCTCTGATACCAAGTGTGACAGCCCGCAAATCCGTACCCCTTGAATTAACACTATTCAAGCTCTATTAACTCAAGTGGCACAGAATTACGAACCATTAGGGTTAAAGAAGAAGAGATAGAAGAAGAAGAAACTAAAACAATATCAGAATCTCACAGTCGCAGCGGAATAAAATATAATAGTAAATATATAACTTTACACAAAATGGAATCTATAACTGTTTTATACAATCATATCATCAGAGTGTCTCATACATCAACAATCACAAATCAGACATACCATGCAATCATAGCAGCGGATTTATATATAGGTACATATAATACGTCTCGGACTCCTGCTCCTCTCCTGCTCCAAAGCATCCTGACCTGAACAAATAATACTCGGTCTGACCCGAGCATTATAATGAAATAACACCCGAGTCAGTCTGGAATACCAGCAGATACTAAATATGCATCCAACTTGATTATTAAAGTTTCAAAAATCCTTTGGAAAACAAAAGCATCTCGTAAGACCACGCCACAAATAAACATGTCGGGTTTTTACCTTACGATAGCTAAAATAATTTTTATAGAAATCCTCTGATATTATAATAGGCTCTATTTACAAATACTTATAAAATAGCCGAAATTGTTACATCTATTAAATTCCATCTACTAGCCACAAAAGTGGGTAATACAAACAAAACTCGTACAAGGCTCGTAGGGAGAATGGATTTCCAACAATGACTAGGCACTGGGGTACCACCTGTCACAGTACGGGGCCTAGATCACCGTACCGAGGACTACTCCCTTCCTCCCCTGCAACACAAGGCCGGAACCATTACTTACTGAACAGTCCCGAACAAGATAAACCCCGTGGATGGCGCGACCAACCACCCACTAAGCCGAAAGATATATAAGGGACATCTAGACAGGGGAAATATCTTGTCCTGCTTGGGCATGACCCACCTAACCTTGCTGCATATCCCCTGATTTTCAGTCATTCCCGGTTGATGAGGCTTGAGGCTAAGCGTTACCTTTAGAACGTTTTTACTTAGAATGCCCATCGTCCACCTGACGATGTTTCGCAAGCATTCGTCCATACAGGTCCGTCTCGGGTTCGAACGGAACCGAAGGCACTACTCCTACTACATCCATTTTGGAAATATCCTCAGGATTAGTAGCGACTAGCCCTTGCACTTCACTGCTCCATCTTCGACTCCAAAACACGTTTTCCGCACGAAACGTACAAACCGGATCGAAGTGGTTTTCGAGAAATAAATCTCGATCCCGGACTCTTCGAAACGATCACGCATTGTCCAATATTGATAGTCGGTGATTTAACTATCAATTTATATTCATAAACATCCATAAGCATCCATCACACAATAAATAATTCCCATATTATTTATTTGCTCAAATATCTTTAAAGGATATATTTTCAAAGTTTCAAAGCTCATTTGAAATCAATTCCCGAAATTATTTCCTTTACAAGGTAAATCCTTTACCATATATTCCCATTGGAAATAACCAGGTTCAAAACAACTTAATTTGAAAACAGTTAAAAACATTTTATATAAAATACGTAAATTCACTTCTAGTTACTTACTCAAAATATAATTTCAAATATGTACAGTAAAACCGTTTATTAAGATATAAACTTTGATTTTAAATAAGGTTTTTAATAAACTAAATTTAAAGTAGTGTTTTTAATAAGATAAATGCTAATTTCAAAAGACTTAAGTTCAAAACTAGTCTTTTAAACAAATCCATTTGTAAAAATAATTATTAAGGTATTTATAAAATTTCCTACTGCTAATTCATAAATTATCACTATAAAATAATAACTTCCAAAGCACTCTTATTGAAACAAGTTTTAAATTAACTCGAACTTGGTTTTTCCTAGGAAATCTCATTTCCACATAAACATCACAGAAATCTTTCTCACGATTTATGTCAAACTATTTTAATTTAGTTTTATATTTTAATAACATAAATTTTATTTTCCCATTTACCAACTAATAACCTTTCTCTTTATTAATCATTCCAGATTTACAATTTTTCAATTCCATTCTAAATAGATTTCAAATTTTAATTCTTTTAAATTCATTATTTAACAATATCACTTATTTCTCTAAAATTCAATTTATCCATTTAAATTAGATTTTGAATTTATAATTTATGCAACAACATTCCAATACAATTTTATTTTAGTTTTCCATCCAAACAGATTCAAATGTTTGTATTCGCTTAAATTCCTTATTTATTAATTTCTTAATTTCTTTGAAACCCAATTTTAATTTCTTTATAATTAAACTTGTAGTTTATCCCACAATATCTCAATACAATTTAATTCCAAATTTATCCATCACAATATATAAACAGGCATCAACATCAATTATAAAAACAAACATTATATTGTGAGGAATCCAGTTGGATCCCTCCAACCTGTTTTCCCTGCATCCACGAATATTAGCACAACTATATATATATATATCAATCTAGACTGATAATAACAATAATATGCAACCAATCACACAGATATTTAAATATTAACTATTTAAATCAGCTAACATTCCAGATGTGAGTGAGATTAACTCACCTTGAGTTTCGGCGAGCGTTCGAAATTTAAATTAAACCGAACGACGTTCGATTTAACTCGAATTTCTACTTGCCCGAAATGGATCCGGATCTGCACCACTGCGTAATGCGCGCTTCTGCGATTCCGGCGCCGCGAATTTCGTTAATTTCTGATAACGTATGAATGAGTTACGATTTTATAAAGTTCGAATAACAATTTTAAAACAAAATTTCTTTTAATTTTAAATTTTCTTTACCATACACAACAGGCCGTTCATTTAGCAAAATAATCAACGCCGCACTACCCGGTCTTCTTCCTTCACGCGATACCCTGCTATTCGAACCTATAGCCGCTCTCAATCCTTCCAAAACGCGTATCAATCGTCCCTCATTCCATCGATCAGACCCCGCCGCCTAGGAGCATCGATCGCCACTCACCTCCGGTTAGAACAGCTCTGAGCTCGGTCCCCTATACAACGAGAAAAACCCACTCGAACATCAGCACTTCCACATCGAACTCCGGCCACAACAAGAGTTCGATCCAAATCTTGACCATCGGATATAAAAAAAAGAACGTGCTCTTCGATTTTCCTCTTGAACTTTTCGTACGAAAGTTTATGGATTTAAAACAAATTGGGGAAAGAAGGGGGAACATTTCGGCCATAGGTTCTAATAAACGGCGGCTAGGTTAAGGAGAACTAGGGTTTGCAAAGATAGAGATATATATAATGTTATTTAATATTATTTAATTAACATAATTTTTCAAGTTAACAGTTTGTGCAAACGATCACCAATTTACGCGTTCCGACAGGCAATTATAGGGTTTTCTCGCATTCCAGACACAATGGAATAGGTTTCGTAAGCTAATTTGATCGTATGTGCGAGTTACGGAATTAAACGATCAATTTAAAATTAAATCGATTAAAACGACTTCAATGCATTTCGAGCTGCCACGGTCAAACGACAACTCCGATTGCTACGAAGATTGAAATCCGATAATAACTAACTATTACGGATCCAATGAAACTAGTTTCGTCGAATTCCGAGACTGTGCCCCGGAAGGCTATTTTAACTCGTCTATTAAATTAAGCGATTTTCGAAATTTTCGAAATCTTCAAAATTTCCACTTTTAAAATTTTATTAACTTAACAATAATTCATATTGAATTTATAATTACCTTAGAAATCATTCTGGCTCATTCTGGACTTAAATCGAATTAATTGCAATATTTAATAATATCAAATTCATTTTAAATTAATATAAAATTCAAAATATTAATTTATCAGCTTTAAAATTCTTCTAAAATTCCCACCACGCTATTTACACTCAAATAACTCAAAATAAATTTTTAAAACCATTTTTATCACTATTTACATTCAGATTTACTTTTATTTCAATCCCGAATATTTAAATTATTATTATTCAATTTCAAATTAAATTTCCACCTTAGAAATTTTAACTTGTTATTATGATTTAAACCAATCCTTGTAGTTCAAAATAAATCTTAAACCCATAGTAAACATTTAAAATGAATTAAATGTTCACAAATCCCGTGATAAAAATTACGGGATGTTACAGTTCCCGAGAGGAATCATGATCTTGTTGTCTACACCGATGCTGTGGTAGTGGTCTCGGTGCTGTTCTTATGCAGAACGATCGGGTAGTTGCTTATGCTTCTAGGCAACTGCGTCTGAATGAAGTTCTCTATGCCACTCATGATCTTGAGCTTGCCGCCATTGTCTTTGCCTTGAAGATTTGGCGACACTATTTATTGGGCGAGCGCTTCATTCTCTATACCGATCATAATTCTTTGAAGTATTTGTTTACTCAGAAGGAACTCAATATGAGACAACAACGTTGGCTCGAGTTTCTTGCTTCTTATGACTTTGATATCCAATATACCCCTGGTAAGGGCAATCGTGTTGCTGACGCGTTTAGTCGCAAACATTCGGCTATTATTTCCGTGATGCTTGCCGAATGGGATATTCTTGAGAGTCTATCTTTTTGTCAAATTCGAGATCAAGGTTCATCTTATGATTCTCATATCCTATTATTTAGTTTGGGAGCTCGACCTATTTTGTTGGATCGTATTGCCGATGCTCAACGGCGTGATCCTGATTTGTTGCATCTTATTCAGCTTTGTGAGTCTGGATCCTGTGATGAGGCGTTGCGGGATTTTAGCATTGATTCTCATGGGTGTCTTTGTAAGAAGAACCGTCTTTTTGTGCCTTCTGATTTTGCGCTTAGGCATGACATTCTGAATGATTGTCACCGTTCTAAGTATACCATTCATCCTGGTAGTAGTAAGATGTATGCCGATATGCGTCGTCTTTATTATTGGGAAGGCATAAAGCGTGATGTGGCGAGTTATGTGAGTAATTGCATAACTTGTCAGCGTGTTAAGGCCGAACATCAGCGTCCTTCTGGTCTTCTTCAACCTCTTGAGATTCCATTGTGGAAATGGGATCAGATATCTATGGATTTCATTGATGGCCTACCTCGTTCGAGACCAGGCCATTCTAGCATTTGGGTTATTGTTGATCGCCTTACCAAGTCTGCTCATTTTGTCCCTATTAAGTCTAATAGGACTGCTTCACATTTGGCTAAGTTGTATGTCAAGGAAATCGTGAGACTTCACGGTGTTCCTAGTTCTATTGTGAGTGATCGTGCTCCTTTATTCACAAGTCATTTTTGGAAGAGTCTTCAGCAAGCTTTGGGAATGAAGCTTAATTTTTCCACAGCTTATCATCCGCAGTCTGACGGACAGACTGAATGGGTGAATCGTATCTTGGAAGATCTTCTCCGTATTTGTATTTTTGATTTTGGTGGTAGCTGGGAGGATCATCTACCTCTTGTAGAATTCTCCTGCAACAATAGTTTTCAATCTAGTATAGGTATGGCTCCTTTTGAAGCCTTATACGGAAGGCCATGTCGATCTCCTTCATGTTGGTTGGAATCTGGAGAGAAGCTTATTCTTGGTCCAGATTTTGTTCGTGATTCTTCTGAGAAGATTGATCTTATTCGATTGAGAATGAAAGAGGCAAAAGTCGCCAGAAATCCTACGCGGATAGCCGTAGGAAGCCTCTCGAGTTCTCGATCGACGATCTTGTTTTTATTCGTGTTTCTCCTTTGAAGGAGGTTATGCGTTTCAGTACGACTGGGAAATTGGCTCCTCGCTTTATAGGACCATTTTCTATTACTGAACGTATTGGCCCTGTGGCTTATAGATTTTCACTTCCTGCTTATTTATCTGGCATTAATGACGTGTTCCACGTCTCGCAACTTCGGAAGTGTCTTCGGGTGTCGGATTTTGTTATTACTTCTCCTGATTTGCATGAGCTTGAGATCTCACCGGACTTATCTATTGTTCAGCAACCTATTCGCGTACTTCACACGGAAGTGTGACACCTTCGACACAAGGACGTGTCGCTCGTTAAAGTTCAATGGTCTGCTAATCCCAATGATTGTACTTGGGAAACAAGAGAATTTATTGAGCGATCTTATCCGGATTTTCTTTCTTCGCTTTGAAACGGTGAGTATGTCTTTTCACCTCAAGCTTATTTAATTTTTCTTTTGAATATTGTATGTATGTAGTTGTTACAAATATCGTCTCTAGGAATCGCGGGGACGCAATTTTGTAAGGAGGGGAGATCTGTAACAACCCGCATATTTAACGATTTTATATTTAGATATTTTATTTAAATATAGGGTCGTTTGTCGGATTTAGGTCCGAAATGTTACTTTTTGCAAACGGTCGAATTGGAGCTCGAAACTACATTCATTTGTTCCAAAATGGCGTTTGCGATCTTTTTGAGTATAATCTTTGATATGTTTGGAGTTTGCGAAATTTTGACCCTTTTTCTATTGGGTTTGGGGTTTGGGTTCAGCCCCAATCTCCACTTAACCCTCTAACTCAACCCCTTCTCTTCATTTATCTTCATTTCATTTTATTTCTTAAGCTAAAACTGAAAATGCTGGAAGGGAAGAGGAAATAGAAATTGTAAGCCCTAGTTCCATTTGCAAACTCTAAATTCTTGCTTGAAAATCATAGAGAAGCCATTGGTAAGCTCCTCTTCATCTTCTCCAACTCCTCTCCTCTTCAATTTCAGAAAATTTCCTAAACCTAAATTGGGAAATATGTGTTTTATTCTTAGATTGAAGCTTGTTGAGTTGAAGCAGAGTTTGGTTGGTCTTCTCCTTATTATTGAGCTCCATCTTCTTTGTTTTTGGAAAAAGGTGAGTTCTGAACTCACATCTACCTCTCTTGATATCATGGGTGTTGGTATGAATTACTAACAAGTATGCATGTGCCATTGTTTTGGATTTGGAAAGAACTTGCATTTCATTGAAAAAGGGCAGGAATTACAAATCAACAGGTTCGGCCGACCGAGCCATGTAGCCCGTCGACCGACCTGCTACCCCGAGCCATGTCTTATTTCCTGCATCTGGCCAGCCGACCGAGCCCTACAACCGGTCGACCGACCTGCTCCTCTTTTATCTGTTTTTCCTATTTTTGCATATTTTGATTGGTTTTCCAAATTTTATTGATTCAAGTTGCTTTTTAGTAGTTCTTATTGCATCTTTGACTTTGATAACTTATTCTTAACTTCGTCCACGGGTTTTTATAAAATAATCCCTCGAATCACATTTAAAAGCTCGTTTCTCCAATTTATAAAATTCTATTTTAAACACACACTTACGCACTTCGAGTGAAGTGGAAGGGTGGTTAAATGGTTGGGCAAAACACGGACCATGAATCTGTGCGTTTATCCTTCCGATTAATCCCCGACCTATTCAATTGATCGTTTTGACCTTCGGGTTTGGTTTATCGATGACATGAGGTAAACTTTGTACTGCTTTGAGTGTGAAAGTGACTGACGGACAGTAAATTGTTTAGTGCGAATGAGTGGTTATGGGACATACGTTAACATTTTTCGGATTCCTCTTCGAGAGTTGTGACACATTCCGCCAGTTAGTGGTGTCCAGTACTGGGTCTCTGACCTTCACCACTACAGTTTGTTGCCTTCGGGTATGTGCCTTCGGGTTTGTTGCCCTTCAGTATCGCTTCCGATGTTGGTCGTTATGAGCCGCATGGGTGATATTGGGTTTCCCTTTAGTATCGCTTTCGATGTTGGTCGTTATGAGCCGCATGGGTGATATTGGGTTTGGAGTCTTCGGGCTCATGGATCCTTGTTTGTACAGTACTGAGCTCGAGCAAATTTTCTGATGTTTCATTCATATGTATATTCCCTTGGTATCGCCCTTCGGTGTTGGTCTTTTTAAGCCGCATGATGAGTAGCGTTTACGTTGTGTAACTTGTATGCCTTATTGGTATTTGTTATTGCCTTTTTGGCTTGCTTTGGGATATTCCTGTCCTTTGTTTCTATATGTTGCCGATGATATGAGGCTTATTATCGTATGATTCATCTTTTGTTAGATGATTGTGCTATCTCCTTTAGAGATATTTGTTATACCTTGCAACCTTATAGGTTTATTGTTGTTCAGTTTATCTGACTGATTTGTTTAGCTAGACTGACCCGTGTATTTTATACTCGGGTCAGACCGAGATGTTTCAGGTTAGGTGCTTTTGGACTTAGCCTATTTTGCTTCCGCATGGACTACTCCGCTAGCTTATTTTTGTCATAGCTTTTTGTGTAGTCCCATTTTTGTAGTAACTCTGGTATATGTATTCATCTGGAAACGTCTGTATATTGTGGTTTGTTATACCACTTGACATGTATTATTTTGTAAACTCTGTTATGTATCAGTATATGTGTATATGATGATCTACTGTTCTGTGATGTAGATTACATTTGAGTTGTTATATTCTGTTCTGATAGATCCTTCAACCACCTATGGTTTTGTTTTAAGTATTCATTGGGTATGTCGACTTAGTTGGTATGTTTATTGTCGATGTATTCAATAGATAGTTAGAGCAAGGCTATAGATGGTCTCTCCTAACCAGCCTTATTCTCCATGTTAGTTGACGGCATTACCCTGTAGTGTTCTTGGCTAGCGTGGGTATAGAGGTGGGGCGTCACATTTAGTTTGAATTGTTCTAGTTTTAATCCATGTATCTTTTATGTTCATCTTTATATTTCATATACTCATATATGTTTGTCAATGAAATCATGTTCCTTGCTATTTTACATTGTTATTAGTCTTTGGGAAATCATAAAAGTGCAATAATTTAGGTTGATTACAAAAATATAGCAAATAAGTTGATTTTGCAATTGTATATATATATGGACATATGAGTACTACATGTCAACATATAACGGGTGTGACGACCCACCTTTCATTCCACATAAAGAAGTATCATTAATAAGAAAGAAATATGTAGAAAAAAATATATAGAAAGAAAGAAGAACAATCATTAGAATCTCACGGCGGAAACGGAACAAAATATAATATATCACATAACCATTATAGTCATTACATCAGAGTTACGCGGTTACACAACATCATCACATTAGATGGCCGTGAAAACTCCTGCTCCAAGCTTCCAAAAATTGGTCAAGCCAAACCTGATCACTTGGCTACTCATAAAAATTTGAGTACCCAAGAGTTTAAGAAAACAAAAATAAACTCCAAGTCAGACATGGGTCTGGCGTGAGTAAACGGTTAAGTTGTTTAACTTGAAAAAAAAACATTGAAATAAAAGAGTATCTCGTAAGACTCTCCGCAAATAAACATGAATAAGTTTTTCCCTTACGATAGCCAAAACATATGATAGAAAATCTGGTTATATTATAATAGTGTCTAGGGTTTTCAATATAAAATACAGAAATAGCTGGAATGCTTACATCTCATGTTCTAACATAGTTGGGCACAATCAAAACCGTACAGGCAATTATTGGAGATTGAATTCCATACAATGGCAGAGCTACTGGGTACCGTCCGTCATAGTACATGGCCTAGACCGAGGATCCACCCTGATCCCCTGCATCACAAAGTCGGAGCTACCCCTTACTGGATAGTCCGAATAAGACAACCCTACGGTTGTGGCCAAACAACCGCACACACGGCTGAATAAAAGGGACCTCTAGAGAGGGGAAAATCTTATCCTACTTGGGTGCTACCCACTTAGCCATAAGTGCACCTCCCCTGTTTTAGCCATTCCCAGTTGATGAGGCTTGAGGCTACGATTACCATTAGAGAACACTTATCTTGGAATGCTCATCATCCTCCATTGACGATGGTCTGATAGCATTCATCCATACAAGTTCGTTCCGGGTTCGAACGAAACTGAAGGCACTATCTCGTTACACTCATTTTGGAATCATCCTCAGAGTTAACGACAATAGCCCTTGCACTCTGATTCTTCATCTCGATCTTCACTTGAGATTTCACGACCTATCGTTTAACTTGGATCGATGTGGTTTTCGGATTATCAAATTTGATATCCGTTTTTGGTCTCATAGAAATCCAAACGCCATTTTGAAGGTCAAATTGTTTAAGGTTTAAGCAATTTAATTCAATCCAAAACATTGAATTCACACAGCATTCATCGCATATAAATAACATACATTTATCACATCTATATCCAAAGTATATCACATCCCAGAATAGCATAGATTATCATACTGCAGATATCAATCAATCCAGACATTCTATTCAATCAATCACCCATAAGCAAGACTTATTAATCCATACTATAATCAATTAATTAATTAACTCAAATTAAGAATTAATCACCCAACCCTGCTTAATTAATCATTAATTATTTTAAAACCATCTGAATTAATTAATCATTCTTTAATTACCTTATAAACCAATTAATTAATCTTTAATTACTGATTAATTATCTTTTAATTATTAATTAATAAATCTTAATTATTGATTATAAAACTTAATTACTAACTAATTAATACTTAATTACCAACTAATCAATCCTTAATTACCAATTAATTTATCTCTAATTACTTAATTAATTCTTAATTACAAATTAATCAATTTCTAATTACTTAATCTCTAATTACTAATTAATTAATGCTTAATTAAAAATTAATTAATCTTTGATTATTTAACTTATAATCCTTAAATATTAATTAATTAATCCTTAATCATTTATTAATTGAATTGATTAATTTCTCTTTAATTACTTTACTAATTTAATTAGTCTTAAATCATCAAAACCTTAATTAACTTTTAAGATAAACCATTTATCTTATTAGTTACTTAATAATGATTAACACTTAAGTTTAAAACCTTTTATCCTTTTAATTAACTCTTAATTACATTTCTAAATTAAGTTTAAAATGACTTAAATTTTTTAATTTAACAAATTCAAGTTAAACAAATTATATAACTTTCTTAAATCAATTATTTAAAAACATTTATTATATAAAGAATAGATTTAAGAAATAGTTCAAAACTAGATTCATTTTAATTTTAAAACTTACTTTTATTTAAATTTTAAAATTGTTAAATTTACTTCGGGTTCAACCCGATAAACACTCGGGCCCAGACCCGAGACAATCCACTTTTCCTTTTTTTTAAAAACTTGTTAAAATTTAAATCTAAAAACATATAAACACTCACGTTTCTACTCGAAGATAAATCCGAGCAAACCTGCCCTTCTCCCGAGCTTCCCTTCGAGACACACCATTACCCCCGACACTCCAGCCTCCCCCTGCACGTGCACCAGTGACCGAGGCGATTCCGACCATCCACGTTATCTCCGGCACGTCACTGACCGTCTCTAACTACGACCCCGACCATATAAAATCTATCACAAACTAGAATCAAAATCGAGCTATTTGAACAAACTTGGAACCAAACCCATCACCAGAAAATCTTCTCGACCCGACGCTGTCGATCACCAGCAGCCATGGAACTCCGGCCAAACCTTCTCTAGCCATCCACACTTCTTTTCCCCCATGACCTATGAACCTCGATCTTCCAGAGATGACGCAGCAATCCCATTTCTCGACCTCAACCAATTTGGGTTTTAAACCCTACTCCGACCAAATGCCGCCGCCACGGTGGATAATAAATCTACCTGAAATTTTTCCCTAGCCCGCCAACATGCTAACAACCTCAGTAGAGACCCCGACCACCCTGAGTCCTCCGACCACCAAAAATCACTCAAAGTTCCTTTTCTGGTCAACTTCGAATTACTCGCTCGATCTAGCACTAAAAACCAGGATTTAACATCTAAAATTCATGATTTTTTACTGTGATTTAGATTATATAAGTAAATCAAAGGATTGTGGTATTTGAATTTAACAAGTTTTCAAAGTTTTTACTATCATTTCTATTCCCAGATGATATTCAAAACTATTCTACTTAAATATATTTTTAAATCTTGGTTTAGGTTTAAACAATCAATATTTTTTTAAATTCTAAAGCCTATCAGAGATTAGATAAGAAGATTTGAAATTTTGATCTAAATTTAAACCCATTAACTTGAAACAGAGATGAACCAAACATGCACACTTATGTATCTGCATATTTATAAACATACAAGCCAAAATTACACTTATGCAACAACTATCACATCATTATATAATATATACATCACATGCAACAGATTAAACAAGAATTTGGTTTGTTTACTCACCAGGAAAATGTTGAACAGAGAAGATTGGAGGAGTTTTTATTTTGAAAACTTGAATTCTAGGAAAAAATGCCTTGATCATTAAAAGCTTGTTAATTGGAAAACTTGATTTAAAACTGAGATGAGTTACTTGATGAACTGAAACTGGAAATCTTGATCTTTGAAAACTTGATTGTGTTGCTTAATTAGATTATTGTTTGAATTAATTTCTGGTTTGAGTTTAGTTACAAACTTTTTGTTTTGATTTTATCAGGTTAGTATTTTAACAAGTTTTTGTTTACTTGTTTTCGAAATGAGGATAGGAAAGAAAAAATTTTCTCAAAAAAAGAGAATAGGAAAGAAAATAGAGAAGGTAAAGTAGAGAAATATTTATAGCTTGATTTATCAAATATTTTTAATAAAATGTAATAATGTGACACTTGTTTAATTACCTAACATTTGTCATTTACATATGCTAATTAACTTACATTTGTTAAACCAAATATATTTAACTTACATGTAATTTTGCATGTGTAAATATATTTTTAAATGTTTTTTAAATCTTTTATATGTAATTTCCTATTTAATAAATACATTTCTTAATTTATATAAATAAAATCCTTTAAAGAAAAAATGTAAAACAAATTATATACTAATAAAAATTACACATATATATAATATTTTTAAAACTAAATTATTTTAAGATATCTATCTTTTGAATTTCAAATTCAATTTTAATTCAAATTCAAATCAACTAATTTATGTATATATTCATTTAAACAAACAGAAATTTAATTTGAAAATAATAATTCTATTTAAAGCCTTATATATATACATATAAAAAATCCACTATTATTTGTTTTAAAGGAACAAATTTACCAATTTTAAATAATTTATAAAAGAGATTATCACATTTTAATTGTTTGAAATTTTCAGGATATCACATTCCTCCCCCCTTAAAAGAATTTCATCCCCGAAATTTAAAAGCAAAAGATAATCCATTATTTCAAACAATCCAAGCATACATATCAACTATACACTAACAACCAAACCAACAATTCATTCAAACAAACATTACTAGCTATCTGGATAGAATTCCGGATCGGCTTTCCTAAAACTATCCAGAGTTTCCCAAGTACAATCTCTTGGATCCTCAGTGCACTACACCTTGACCATCTTCACCACCTTGTTTTTGAGCTGCTTCTCATCTTGATCAACGATCTGGACTGGATGTCTGACAACAGATAAATATGGTTCGATCTCTAAATCTTCTTGCACTGCTGGATCCACAATTAGAGATGGGTCGTGCACATATTTCCTCAAATGAGATACGTGAAAAACACTGTGAATTCTAGCCATCCGGACTGGCCATTCAATCCCGTAGGCCACAAGACCAATTCTCTCAAGAACTCGGAACAGACCAATATACCTTGGGGCAAGTTTTTTCGACTTTCCAAATCCGATCGCTCCTTTTATTGGCGAAACTTTAACAAAATCTAAATATTCGTCTTCAAATTCCAATTGCCTTCGTCTCTTGTCCGCATAACTCTTTTGGCGATCCTGAGCTGGTTTCATTATCTTCTTGATAAGCTCCACCTTCGCAGATGCTGCTCGGATCAAATCTGGACCAAGAATAAGAAGATCTCCTGATTCAACCTAACAGGACGGTGATCTACAAGGTCTCTCGTACAAAGTTTGATAGGGTGCCATCTTGATACTCACCTGATAACTTATTGTACGAGAATTCTACTAAATGAAGATGGTCCTCCTAAGACCCACCAAAATCCAAAACACAAGCCCTTAACATATCCTCAAGAATACTATTCAGCCTTTCCGCTTGTCTGTCGGTCTGGGGATGATAGGCTGTACTCAAACTCAATCTCGTACCCAAAGCTGTCTGCAAAGCCTCTCAAAATTTGCTGGAGAAGATAGGATCACCATTACTTACTATGCTGACAGGTACACCATGCAGTCTAACAATCTCCTTCAAGAAAATCTCTGCTAAAGACGTTGCAGGCCTGGTCGCCTTAACCGGAATAAAATGGGCGCTTTTGGTCAACCGGTCTATGATTACCCATATTCCTTCATTTCCTTTTCTAGTCCTTGACAAACTGTCGACGAAATCCATTGAAATCATTTCCCACTTCCATTTAGGAACTTCCAGAGGCTGCAATAATCCTGCGGTCTTCTGCTGATCACCTTTCATCTGCTGACAAAGAGCACATCCATTAACGAAAGCAGCAATATCCTTCTTCATGCCCCGCCACTAGAAGATTATCTTCATATCCTTATACATCTTCGAAATCCCTAGGTGGATACTCTGCCTTGATTTATTGCCTTCTCGCAAAACGACCATTGATCCAAACTCCTTGATCATCTATCTTGAAATCCGAATATCGACCATCATGGGTTCCAAGAATCAATTCCTCAAAAGCTCTATCCTTCATCTGACCACTTATGATATTTTCCTCAAGAGATGGAACAACTTTCAAAATAGATAGAACTGCATTCCTACCCAGAGCGTCCGCTACAATGTTCATTTTTCTTGGAGTATAGAGGATATCCAAATCATAAGATGCCAAAGATTCCACCCACCTCTGCTTCCTCAAATTTAGATACTTCTGGGAGAAAAGATGCTTTAAAGGTTTGTGATCCGTGAAAAGCTCGAACTTCTCTCCCAACAGATAGTGCCTCCAAATCTTCAAACAAAGACGATGGCCAACAATTCAAGATCGTGCGTAGCATAGTTCTTTTCATATGGCTTCAACTGCCTGCTCGCATAGGCAAACACTTTCCCATTCTGCATCAGCATTGCACCCAACCCAACTCCACAAGCATCCGTGTAGACCTCGAACATACTCTTACCATCAGGAATAGCTAGAATAGGTGCACTAGTCAGCCTTGCCTTTGAATCCAGGAATGCCTCTTCACACTTGGGGGTCCACTTAAACTTTTCTCCTTTTCGAGTCAACTTGGTTAAGTGTGAAGAATTCTTAGAATATTCTCTGATAAATTTCTTGTAATACCCTGCCAATCCCAAAAAACTGTGGACTTCCGTCGGAGTCCGCGGTTGCTTCCACTCCTGAATAGTAGCTACCTTGGCTAGATCTACAGAAATACCCTCTCCAATATGCCCCAAAAATCTGACTTTCGATTTTTAAAAATAGCACTTCAAAAACTTAGCCTTCAGAACATGCCTCCTTAAAGTCTCCAACACTATCTACAAATGTCGCTTATGCTCTTCTTCAGACTTGGAGTAGACAAGAATGTCATCGATGAACATGAGCACCGAATTATTCAACACATCTCGAAAAACTTGGTTCATCAAATCCACAAAATAAGAAGGAGCGTTGGTCAGCCCGAAAGTTATAACCAACCACTCATAAAAACAACTGGGTCCCCTTAACGCAATCAAGGGTATACTGTCCTCAGCTTCCCTTAACTGATGGAAACCCATAGCTAAATCCAACTGAGAGAAAACAGAAGCTCCATGGAGTTGATCAAAAAGATCGTCTATACGGGGCAATGGATACTTATTCCTAATAGTAACCTTATTCAACTCCCGGTAATCCATACAGAATCTCAAAGGCCCATCCGACTTAGTCACAAAGACTACTGCAGAACCCCAACTGGAAAAACTGGGCTGGATCAAACCTTTCTCTAAGAAATCTTGGGTCTGCTTCACCAACTCTTCTCTCTCTCGACACCATCCTTCTACTGGCTGAACAACAGGTATTGCTCTCGGAACCAAGTCGATTCGAAACTCTATCTCCCGATTCGAGGGCAAACTTTAACTTCCTCGAAGACATCCAGAAAATCTTTGACCACCTCGATGGATTCTACGCCTTCTGGAGATGCCTCGATTCCATGCAAAATATTACTCAAATGAATTCCAGAACTATCGCAAGTCACTTTTGCGATTCTTCCCAACTCGGTTTCCAAAGTCACGGTTCTCTCTTCACAAATCAAAATAGTCTTATACTTATCCAACCAATCCATTCCCGGAATAAGGTCAAACCCTTTGAAATCCAACACAAATGGGTCACGAGATAAACCATGAGACAGATAAGAAATCCTTAGGTTTCTACGGGTCTTATTCAACTTAGTTACTCCGCCTATAGGATTGGATATAAAAATATGACAGTCTACCAAGCTAGGGGAAAGATGAAACTTCTCTATTGAATCCAAAGAAATAAAACTAAGAGATGCACCAGAATCAAACAGAACACTAATAAAATTGCCATCTAAAAGAAAAGTACTTTCCAAAACGCATTTGCCTTTAGAAGAAGAAGAAATTGATGGACCATCTTCAAGAGAAAACACCTTATTCTGCTGGGCCTTCTGAAGAAGCGGACATGCCTTCTCCATGTGCCCCGGCTGATGACAGTTAAAACACATAGATTTCTGAACAAAAGCTGAACCAGGTCCACTCTAACGCTGCTGCTGAGATCTACCCTTAGGACACTTCTTTGCCAAATGACCCTCTTGCTGGCGCACTAGCACTTACGAGGTCCATTGTTGCCTCCCTGCTTTTCTTTGCCTTGCTTCTTCCAATTTGGGTTGAATTTCCTCTTTTTTGCATTTGAACTAGTTCCACTTGATGCTGCTGCAGATGCCAACGATTTCCTGTTTATAAGCTCCTCATACCTTAATGTCATGTCAATCGACTCCATAAAAGATCCCTTAAGGTGTGCCATCATCTTCTCATGGAACTCAGGGCTCATTCCTAACACAAACATCTTATACTTCTTGAGGGAAGTGTCGATCAAAACAGGTCCGTGGCGAGATAATTAATTGAACTTGTTCTCATATTCCGAAACTGGCACGCTCCCTTGCTTCAGATCCAGAATATCTCTATACAGATGAGTCCTCCCAGCTGTAGGCATGAATTGTTCCTTAAATAATTCTTTAAACTTACTCCATGAAATATCATCCTCTGAAATATTCACAGTATTGCATCCCACCAAGCTGCAACTCCTTCTTAAAGTTGCCACGATGCCATGACTCTCTTTTACTCATCAGATAAATCCAAACTCATAAAAATGCACTCACATGAGCGTAACCAAGCCTGAATCTCTATGATGGACTCCCATCCTTTAAAATGTCTTCCTCCCAAATTGGTGAAATACTTGCACAAAGCGGCAAAACTTACTCGAGGCGGTGTTGGATTCACAGCCTTGCTAGCAGTCGGAGCTCTTCCACTATTGGTCATCATGCTGCCCACAACTCTGCCTCTCCTATCTCTATAACTCATGTTGGCAACCTGGACAGGTAACACAATAATTTATATAGTTATATAGTTGTATAAAAATTTCAAATACGCGCTCTCAAGACAGATACTACTCGAAAGCCTAGGCATTATCTCAACCTAGCGCTTTGATACCATTGTGACGACCCACCTTTCATTCCACAGAAAGACTTATCATCAATAAGAAAGAAATAGGTAGAAAAAGAATAAATAGAAAGAAAGAACAACAATCATCAGAATCTCACAGCGGAAACGGAAATATAATATATCACATAACCATTACATGGTCGTTACATCATAGTTACACAGTTACACAACATCATCACATTAGGCGGTCGTGAAGACCCGTCTATCCATTACATTCCAAAATACAACAGACCAAAAGACTCTAACACAGCGGAAATATATAGATATAGCTACGTCAAGACTCCATGCTCCAAGCTTCTAAAAATTCATCAATCCAAACCTGATCACTTGGCTACTCATAAAAATTTGAGTACCCATGAGTTAAAGAAAACATAAATAAACTCCGGGTTAGACATGGGTCTGGTGTGAGTAAACGATTAAGTTGTTTAACTTGAAAAAACTTTGAAATAATAGGGTATCTCGTAGGACTCTTCGCAAATAAACACGGAGAAGTTTTTCCCTTATGATAACCAAAACATTTGATAGAAAATCTGGTTACAATATAGTAGTGTCTAGGGTTTTCAATATAAAATAAAAAAATAGCCGGAATTCTTACATCTCACGTTCCAATATAGTTGGGTAAAATCAAAACTGTACAGGCACTTATTGGAGATTGGATTCCATACAATGGCAGGGCTACTTGGGTACTGCCCATCACATAATAATTAATTACAAAATAATTAATCACCTAACCCTGCTTAATAAATCATTAATTAATTTCAAACCATCTGAATTAATTAATCATTCTTTAATGACCTTATAAATCAATTAATTAATCTTTAATTACCGATTAATTATCCTTTAATTATTAATTAATAAATCTTAATTATTAATTAATAAAGCTTAATTACTAATTAATTAATACTTAATTACCAATTAATCAATCCTAATTACTAATTAATTTATCTCTAATTACTTAATTAATTAATTCTTAATGACAAATTAATTAATTTCTAATTACTTAACTAATCAATCTCTAATTACTAATTAATTAATGATTTATTGCAAATTAATTAATCTTAATTTACTTAACTTATAACCCTTAAAAATTAATTAATTAATCCTTAATCATTAATTAATTGAATTAATTAATTTCTCTTTAATTACTTTATCAATTTAATTAATCTTAAATCATCAAAGCCTTAATTAACTTTTAAGATAAACCATTTATCTTATTAATTACTTAATTATGATTAACAATTAAATTTAAAATCTTTTATCCTTTTAATTAGCACTTAATTACATTTCTAAACTAAGTTTAAAATAACTTAAAAATTTTGTAAAGACCCAAAAATCCGTACTCCTTTGAGCTGGCAACATTCCACAACAATCCAGCCAAAGAGGAACGAACTTCCGAATCTTTAGGGTTGAAGAAGAAGAAAGAGGTAGAAGAAGGGAGAGAAAGATAGAAGAAACAGAAACAAACTACAGAACATGATAACAATATCAGAATCTCACAATCGCAGCAGAATAACATATAATAAATAGATAAATAATCATTAAACAAAAGAGCAGTATATTTTATACATTTTATACATTACATCACATCATCAGAGTATACAACAATTAAACAACGGAAAAGAAATACTATATACTAGTAATATACAACGCTATCCTGCTCGCCTCCGGATTTGCTACAGCAACTCCCGAATCCAGAATAACCTGATAACCTAACTCTAGACTGCCCGTGTGGAAAATAGTGGGCACCCAGAGTTTAGGAAAGGAACAATAAACTCCAGGTCAGTCATGGGACTGGTGTGAGAACTCAAAACAGTTTACCTTTAACCAAGCAAAAAGAAAATTTAATTTTGAAATCCGCAATGCTTTTTGGAAAATGAAACTACCATCAGGCCTCCCGGCACACACACAATGCAAACGCACACATGGGGGAGATTTCTCCTTATGATAGTCAAAAATGCTTACTATGCCAAAGTCAAATCATTTTTGATATTATTATTAGTGCATAGTGTAGAGAACAATTTCGAAAGTAGAATATAAATCCTAGCCAGCATAGGTACCATGATATTATGCCTGTTATAGCTACCTCCTGAGGAGGCAGGTTCTACAACTAAAACCGTACAAGGTGCGTATTGTTTTGATTGGATTTCCAACAAATGGTCAGGCTAAGGAACTTCCTACTGCCACATGGGATCGCCTTTGGCGGGACGTCCCGAGAAACTAACATTACGGTTAGATCTCTGCCAACACAAGGTCGGGTTACCTCTGTAACTAGGTAACTACTACACGAATATGTCATCCCCCGGTCCTTTGGGACCTTTATCCGAGCGCTTGATACCAGCAACACCACACAGTAATAGATATAGTGTATCAACATGAGTAAATATCTGGGCTCCATACCATGATACCACCCTTTTCCAGAAGGAAATGACATACCCTAAAGGGCGCGACCCTCATAACCTTGCCGCATATTCCTGTTTCGACCATTTTCGGGGAGTGAGGTCTGACGAAGTCTCGTCCACAAAGCTACGCTTTGTGCAACAAAGCCATGCTTTGGGTCAACAGATGACCAAAGCAATGATCACAAAGATAAATGATCAAACAAATGATCATATCACAAATGACCAACCAATGATCATCACACAGCAGCACTCAGCATGTCACATTACCAGATTGGGAATATATCGCTGATAACCTTCAACTACATAACCTCTGAGCTCGTACGTCTCAGAGAAGGGTGTTAAGCTAAGAAAATAAATTCTCCGCCACCAACAGAAATGTATTTGAAAGAAATCTGCTTTATATCTCAAAATGTAATGTCAGACACGTAACCATACAATTCTGTTCCGGGTTCGGACAGAACCAAAGGCACTTCCAAAGAAGCCCTTGCAATCCGGGTATTCACAATTCCGATAAAATTTCCCATCACAAAGGAAATCTCCATATCGTAGCTAACGATGCAGAGACAATCGATAGGTCATCCTATCATTTTCAAAAATACCCGGTCTTCAACACCGGTCTTCAAATGCTATCCATAACGACGTATCACATATTCGAAATGGGATATACGACACAAAGGTCCTCCCCCGGCTAAACCGAATAGCGAGCGCTTATTTTAAAAATAAGTGTAGCATTCAATTTCAAACAATCACAACAAATACCATCCAAGGGTAAATACTGATAGTCGGTTATTTAACTATCAATAAAGATGCGCCACATCATCAGATTCCAAATAATTTTCCAAAATTATTTAATCCCCAAAAAAAATATCTTTATAAGATATATATACATTTCCCAAATAATTGCCCAAATTATTTGTTTTACCAAAATATCTTTATAAGATATAATTTCCACACTTCAACCATTTGAAAACCAATTTCAAATTACTTTACATCATTTATACCCTTTGAAAAAAAAATTCAAATCATTAAATAAATCTTCACCGATTTATTTTTAACTTACGTTCCAAATTCGTAAATTCATTTCCATACTTCAAAATAAACCAATATTCATTTTTAAACAAATTTCCCTTCCTTTTATAAATTCCATAATGAATTTCAAATTTCCAAATATCTACCGATATACGATTTTCAAATCGATTTCAAAATATTCGCTTACAATTTACCTTTAAAAGATAAATTCTCAAAAACGTTCCATTTCATATTGGAAAGCATTTCCATACTTATTTAAGAATAAGTAATTCACAAATTTATTTATTTTCAACAATTTGAAAATATTCAACATACTCAAACCATAGTTAAGTATATATTTCATTCTTTTAAGGAAAACATTCTTTTACTCACTTTTATTTGGGTTAAAACGAATGTTGCGTAAAACATCGTTACGACAACCCAAAATCACTAGTATAGGGATTCGAAATAAAAATAGATACATAAATCCCAATACTATACAAAATATTGCCTTTTGGAAACCATTTACTATAACAACGGTGTTATAGTCCACCATTTCCTTGTTCCCTCGAAAACGCCTATTTCAACGATGAATGTTGAAATCTACGTATTCATTTCCTTCTATTTCTCGAAAACGTCTATTTCAACAATAAATGTTGAAATCTATGGTTTCGATACTTACTGCAATTTAAAGCATCTTTAAATCGTTTTAAATACCATTTAAAACATTCCTTTCCCAAAACATGTCCATTTAATATAATAATATATTCACCGTTCAAAATAGTGAATATAACTTCTTTAACAAATTCTATATTCAATTTATCAAATTCCATTTATTTCCGAATTTATAACAATGTTTATAAATTCCATTTCTATTTATAAACTTCAATTTACCAATATCTTTTATTAAATCCAATTCAATTTATATAACCCAATTATAAACCAAAATCTATATTATAAGTTGAATACTTATAATATTATTTATTTACCAAATCGTTCCTTTGAACTTCACAAAATTTTAATCTTATTACTTATAAGATTTCTTTATATATTTTCTTTCAATTCCAACTTATAAAAAATTTCTTTTATTAACTGTTTCTATCAGTATCCCATTTAAATGCCTAAAAGCCAATTTATAAGTTAATTTCCTATAAAACTTTTATTTTCAACAATTGATCATTTGATAACTTTCACAACTTATAAATCTATAAATTTTAATGAAATTCATTTTATACATTAACTCAACACTTTATAAACCCGTTTCAGAATTCCAATAAATTTAATTCACAAATATCCATTTATAAAATCTTTTATATAAACCGATAATAAAAATTTATCCAAAATCCCAATTTAACTATTTTATAAAAATCTATGTATTTTAAAAATTACCTTTCTGTTATATTTCATAAAAATGTTAATTTTTATAACTTAATAATAATAAAATTTTAATTTATTTAAAATGAATTATTTCAAAAATTTAATATAAACATATACTTTGAAAAATTACTTTGAAATCCTTTTTAAATTCAAAATCGTTATTTTTATCTTTAAAAATGAATCCGATGATGCAACAGCATCAAATGGTCAATCACGGAAATAAACATCATATATCGATATGATAGTTAACAATCAACACAATATTTATAAACAAATAAATATTTGCGAGGAATCCAGTTGGATCCCTCCAACCTGTTTCCCTGCAACCACAGACGTTAGCACAATACCAATTCCACTTCAAGGTGGAATATCGCGGTATATGGGATTTTATAAAATATTCCGCTTAATAGGCGGCGCAATAGGGTCTCATCCGCTATACAAGGCGGGAAATCAATTCCAATATATACATATGCCAATATATATATATATATATATATATATTGCTATATATAGTATATCCTACTATATCTACTATCACAATCAAACAGCAATCAATAATTGCAATCATTATTCAAAAAAAAATTTAAATCTAACTATTTAAAATTTAAATCGATCTGTTCGATTGAGTGAGGAGTTCTCACCTTGGTTTTATTTCTGTTTCAGCTTTTGTTTCGAATAAAATTAAACGAACATTTAATTTTACCCGAAATTTAAACGAGCTCCAATCGACTCCAATCCAGCTCCATCGCGAAGAGCTCGTCTATACGGACCCGACGCAATTTGTTTCGTAAAATTCTGACCTCGCAGCAACAAGTTACACATTTTTAAACATTCACGAATTTAAAATATAATTCAATTTACATTTAATATTTCATTTACCAAACACCTCACAAGCAATCTGGGCCGTGCATTTTGAAATGTTGGATCCTGGCCGCTGTCTCTCTCTTCCCTCTCCAGTTCGAACGCGACATAGGAACCCAACGCATGCCTAGCTAGGGTTAAAAACGCAATCCCCTACGATGCCGCTTGCCTCGATCAGGCACCTCCACGAGATGCGCCGCCCCATGCTCCACCTGCGGCCACAACCCGGTCACGCGCGGCACACCCCTTTCCTCGAATTGCGCGCACGAACCGCACCAGAACGCGGTCGATATTCACCTCCATACGACGACGATAGCCAATTCCCACCGTTAGATGTCTTTGTCTCGTGATGCTCTTCGATTTTGCTTCAGGAGGTTTTCGAAAATATTGAGTGGATTGGAAGTAAACGAGGGGAGAAGAAGATGATTTCCTGGCCCTCGAAATAGAGGAGGCGGCCGGCCATGCTAGGGTTTTGATTCTTTTTTATTTTTATTTTGTGAAACTAAAAGGCTATTTATAGGAATTCATAGAACACTATTCATCCGGGTAAACCAAACTCCGATTTACACGCCGAAATTGACGTTCCTAGGGTTTATCCTGCATTCCGGACACAATGGAACAGGTTTCGGAAGCTAATTCGATCATCTGTACGAGTTATGAAATTAAACGATCAAATTAAATTAAACCAATTTAAACCGATTTCGAGGCGTTTTAATTTGTACCGGACAAACGGTAAATCCGATTGATACGAAATTTGAAATCTTACAATAATATCAGATTACGGATCCGATGAAACTGGTTTCGTCGAAATCCGAGACCGTTTGAAAAATGGCTATTTTAACTCGCTAAAAAATTATAAAAACAATTTCGATGCGTTTCGAGCTACCAAGGTCAAACGATAACTCCGATTGCTACGAAAATTGAAATCCAATAATAACTAACTATTACGGATCCAATGGAACTAGTTTCGTTAAATTCGGAGACTGTTCAAAAATTGGCTATTTTTCAGTCGATAATTAAATATTAAAATATTCAATTTTCACAAATAAATTCCAAATTCAATTTTAAAAGTTCTATAACGTTACTATAACTTCAATATGATAAAATAAAATTTTCCAAATCATTTTCAATCATATTTAACTCAAATTTAAATATTTCTGGAATTTCCACTATTATATTATCGTTTTAATTGTCCAATTAAATCCAAATATTTGATAAATAAATTATTCGACTTAAAAATTCCACTTATTAATATTTAAAATTAATTAAATATCCAAATTTAAATTATCAAAAATTCTGGGTCGTTACAAATTTTAACATAACAAATTCAAGTTAAACAAATTATATAACTTCCTTAAATCAATTATTTAAAAATATTTATTATATAAAAATTAGATTTAAGAAATAGTTCAAAACTAGATTTGTTTTAAATTAAAAACTTACTTCTATTTAAATTTTAAACTGTTAAATTTACTTTGGGTTCAACCCAATAAACACTCGAGTCTAGACCTAAGACAATCCACTTTTTTTTTTAAAAAAAAAACTTGTAAAAACTTAAATCTAAAAACATGTAAACACTCACGTTTCTACTCGAAGGCAAACCCAAGCAACTCTGCCCTTTTCCCGAGCTTCCCTTCGAGACACACCACTACACAACCTACCGACAATCCAGCCTCGTCGTGCTCGTGCACTAGTGACCGGGGCGATTCCGACCATCCACGTTATCTCTGACACGTCACTGACCATCTCTAACCACGATCCCGACCATATAAACTCCGCCACAAACCAAAAATCAAAATCGAGCTATTTGAACAAGCCTGGAACCAAACCCATCACCAAAAAACCTTCTCGACCCGACGCTTCCAATCACCAGCAGCCAAGGAACTCCGGCCACACATTCTCCGGTCATCCACGCTTCTTTTCCCCTATAACCGATAAACCCTGATCTTCCAGAGATGACGCAGCGATCCCATTTCCCGACCTCGACCAATTTGGGTTTCAAACCCTACTCCGACCTAATGTCACCGCCACGGTGGATAATAAATCCACTTGACATTTTTCCCTAGCTCGCCAACATCCTAGCAACCTCCAACAGAGACCCCGACCACCCTGAGTCCTCCGACCACCAGAAATCACTCAAAGTTCCTTTTCTGGTCAACATCGAATTACTTACTCAATCTAGCACTAAAAATCTGGATTTAACTTCTAAAATTCATGATTTTTGATTGTGATTTAGATTATTTAGGTAAATCAAAGGATTGTGATATTTGAATTTAACATATTTTTAAAGTTTTTACTGTCGTTTCCATTCCCAGATGATATTCAAAACTGTCCTACTTAAATATATTTCTAAATTTTACTTTAGGTTTAAACAAACATAATTTGTTTAAATTCTAAAGCCTATCAGAGATTAGATAAGAAGATTTGAAATTTTGTTCTAAATTTAAACCCTTTAACTTGAAACAGAGATGAACCAAAAATGCACACTTATATATCTGCATATTTATAAACATGCAAGCCAAAATTACACTTATGCAACAATTATCACATCATTATATAATATATACATCACATGCAACAGATTAAACAATAAATTAGTTTGTTTAATCACCAGGAAAATGTTGAACAGAGAAGATTGGAATCAGTTTTTTATTTTGAAAACTTGAATGTTGGAAAAAACATGCCTTGATCTTTTAACTTTTTCAAATTTCTAGGATATCACAACAGGTAGGAACCAAATTTTTTTAAATTTCAAAATAAAAGAACTACCATCTACTCAACTATTCCAAATGACTTTTCACCCCGATATACACCTTTTCACTCCAAAAAAACATATTTCCACTCTCCTTCATCTACCTTTTCATTTATGAACTTAACTTTTCAAATATGACTTCTCCACACAAAAAATTGTGTGAGAATCTTGAACAAACCCTTTAACCATTCAAAAGTATCCTTACTTTTATCCTTAGAAATCAAAGACATTTAGTATTGAGTCAAATGCAGATGATAAAAGAACTAAAAATGCACTTGGGCGCTATTCGATGGATGATTTATTCTCTTATCAAGGATGAAGTAACTAACAGTTCGGATAGCACCATCAACAAGGACAATGAAGATTGTGATGCCATCAAAGAAGATTTGGTTTCGATGATTAGGTAAAAATTTCTATGGACGTTTAAGTTGTTTGGTTAGTTTGTATTAGATTTGATTTAAATTTGTATATTAAAAATTTACACTAGAATAAGAAGTATAGATTGGTGTGTATAGACTAATTTAGGATTAGAATTGATTTGGTTTGACTTTAGTTTGATTTGAATATATGATTGTATTGAATTAAATTAAATTAAATTTTTGTATGTATTTGATTGGGGTGATTAATAAAATTAGTTTTATCACATCTTATTTATCAACATATTACTCTCATCACTTTTATATATCATGTTATACTTTAGTTGGGGGGTTTTAATTATATTTTTGTTGATGACAAAGGGTAGAAATATATGAAATATCAAGGCTTAGATTAAGGGGGAGTTTGCATAGATTAAAAGAGAGTTTTGTAACTCAAGGGGAGTTATATCATATTTTAGATACATGGTTGTCATCATCAAAAATAGTGAAATCATTAGTACCTTAGATTTTGGTTTTGATGACAACAACCATATAAGATCATATAAACCATAGATAATTATGTTTATCAAGTTATATATAATGTATAGTGTAGGATATTAGACATGTGTTGATTAAGAAGATTGTATGGTAATAAGAGCAGACCATAAGGCTGATATAGAGATTCAACAGTTAGAGATTGAAGACTCATGAGTTTGAAGATTCAAGATATCAAGATAAGTTACAGAGTCAAAGATTATTTTATCAAAGCCCTAGTAGCACTTCTTTGATCTTTCTTTATTTTTTCAAAAAGGGTTTTTGAATTTATTCATCGATCTTAATGATTTTTCAAATATCTTGGCTTTCAAAAATTATTTTTAAGAATCTCGGTTTTCAAAATGGTTTTTCAAACATCTTTTCAAAATAGCTTTCAAATAATTCCTGACATTTTAATTATTTATTTGCAAAATTATTATATTAAGTTTCTAAGTATTTTATATTCAATATATAGTTTTAATTTATTTAGATAAAGATTTTGGTTTTAATTTATGTAGACATTCATTAATCCTCTAACATATCCATTCACTTATACTTTATATATTATTTTTCAAAAGAAATCCATATTTAAATCCTTATATATTAAAATATTACAAAAATTATTTTTTAAATTTTTCTTAAGTTTTATTATGGTTAAAATGTGTAAAACTATGCTTAAAATATTTTACAAAGTATCAAACTATTTTACAATGTTTAATATTTTTAAAACAATTTTTATTAATGTTTTTCAAAACTACAAAGGGTATGTCGACATATAGTTCGAGAATTTCAAAATTCAAATTTTGAAAGGAGGTATTATCTCTTCGTGAATGGACATGACTATTGTTTCTCTATAAATAGGGGTACCCTCAATAAATTTTAGTTAACTACTTTCTTAGATTTTCTTTCCTATTTCACCCTCTTGATTTCTATAAGAAATTCTACTAAAAATCTTCTCAGATTCAATCAAAATCAAATTCAAATTCTATTGATTTGACTCTGTACTATTTACTCTCTAATCTCTCCCATCTCTCCCACTCAAATTGTGGCGACCCAGAATTTTGAATAGTAGAAATTGAAATATTTAATTAATTCTAGATGTTTGAAAGTTATTTTAACTTAAATTTCAAATATCAGAATGAATTTGGCAATTTAATTATTGAAGTTGGGTAAAAAAATTGAATCTTCAATTTTAAGCCTATTAAAAATAATTTGAAGGCTTAGAAAATCTATATTGATAATACTGAAGATAATAGAATCTTCAGAGTTGAATTTGAAACTGTTTTGTTCAGTTTTGAAATTATATCGTTTAAATCGATATATAAAAATAGCCTTCCAAGACATAGTCTCGGATTTCGACGAAACCAGTTCCATTGGATCCGTAATATTGTATTATTATTGGATTTTAATTTTCGTAATGTTTTAAATGGTCGTTTGATCGCACGATAAGCAAACGCACTGAATTTGAATTGAAAATTCAATTTAATAGCTGTGCTCAAAAAGGCTATCTTCTCCATACGATCGAATTTGGGCTCGAAACCTTTTCCACTGCGTTCGGAATAGGGGTTTAACCTTATGAACGATTGGCGGCACGCCTCAATAGGAAGTCGAAATTTTGAGTTGCGGAATTGATACAATTTGAATTTGAATTTAAATTTAAAATATAACATATATGTATTTAATATAATGTTTCTCAGGCTAAATATTAACATGTTTCTTCTTCCTCAACACTTGGCACTTGCTATTGACACGCGTTTGGGAAAGGAAAAATAAAAAAAAATATAAAATTTATTCGTTTAAAACAAAAGAAATGAAAACGAAAGCATTATCTTTCGTTCAAAAAAAATCAATACAATGGCCCATCTCTCTCTCTAAATTTCGAATCAAAAGCCAAGTATATTCAATCGTTCGAAATAAAAAAGGAGGACTTTGTTCGATTCAAAGCAGGAGCGACCGAAAGAAAAAACCGATTCAAAACGTGATTCATTTGATTGAGCTCGAGATGGAAGGATCGCCGTCGGCAGAGTTTTGGGAGGCTCGCGAAAGGTCGTGCAGTGCTTGTGCTCGATGGTGGCAGAGGCGCACGCTCGCGCCACGCATTCGTGAGGCGTGGTGGAATCGCGTAAGAGGCGCGATGGCTTGTGGGGTGATTCGAGAAGTTCTAGAGCATCGCGTCGGCACAGCAACGATGTTGGCATCGCATATGGGGAATTCTCGACTGAAGCAATCGATGCGAGGCAAGCAGCTCGCGACGGTGGGTGTTGCAACTTTGCGCTCGAACTCAATCAGGATGTTATGGCCTCACGCACGTGGAGTAAAGGTCGATGGTGTCGTCATGGCCTCGAAGGTAAGGCGGCGCATGAGGCAGGGGGTTCAACTCGAGATGGCTAGGGTTTCAATCGTCTTAAGCTTAACAGTGAGGTAATTCCTGTTTTATAAATTTAAATAAAATAAATAAATATTTATTTCTATGCAGCAAATTTATTTTACAGTACATATATAGGGTTATAGGAAGAAACACATGCAGTAAATGTATTTGTTCTGCGGTGAAAAGTAAAACTGTAAAGGGAGTTTTGTTTAGTTTAAAAATATGTATATAAGGTTTGAAAAACAGGATTTTATTTTACAAGTGGAAAATAAAAAAATAAAAATATATAAGGGTTATATATAGGAAATTTGACTTATATAAATTGTCTTTATATGCAGTTTTAAAATTAAAATAAAATAATCTACTAAAGATAATTTAATTTTCAATTTAATTATCAGTTATACAAATTTATTAAAAGGGATTTGTTTAAATAAATTATTAAACAAATAAGTTTGAAATTAAATCACGGGTTAATTAAATTATCAAATGGAATTTAATTGTTTATTCGTTCGAATAATTAACAAATTGTATAATTCTTTATACAAGGTCTAAATTGCAAAGAAAACAAGCCAGAATGGAAATGGGTTGCATGTGTAAGCAAAGGTGAGATCTTTTCACTCAATTAGATTTTTATGATTTCATTTTAAATAGTTAAATTTAAAATTGATGGATTGTGTGCTTGGATGATAAATAATTATCAGTTGTATTGAATAAGACCCTATGCGCCACATTATAGCAGATGATATTTTGTAAATCCCATACACCCAATATTCCACCTCGGAGTGGAATGGGTATTTAATTGTTGTGCAAACGTCTGTGGATGCAGGGAAAATAGGTTGGAGGGATCCAACTGGATTCCTCAAATAATTGAATTTGTTTTAATATTGTGTGTTGATTTAATTATAATCTGTGCGTGATTATATTATGATTGGGATTGTTGGAGGCTAAAATTTAGCCGAATATATTTTTGGTATCGTAGGATACCAGAAATAAATAAAATTGGATTTTTTTTTAATTTAAGTAGAAAATCTATAGTGAAATCCTATTGAATAAATTTCAAAATATGGGAAAAGTTTAATAAATGGATTTCAAGTAATAATATTCAAAAGGTGAAGAATTTATTTTTAAAATACAGGTTTTAAATAATTTGGAAGAGATAAAGGAATTTATTTTAAAAAGAAATTCGAAAATTGATTTGTTGTTTGGAAATGGAAATCATATATCCGTAGTTATTTGGAAAATTTAAAATTCACAATGGGAATATTGTTTTAAAAATAAACATCGGTTTATTTTTAAAGGTGTGAAATGAAATTTACAGATTTGGAATGTAAATTAAAATAAACTGAGAAGATTTATTAATTGATATAAATGGAAAGAGAATTCTTCCCTAGAAAGCCGAGTATATTTTTAAAGTAGCTTTTGAAGTATAAATTAAAAGTTCTAGAAATTGATTTGAAAGAATATTGTTGGAGAAATTATTTTTGGGAATTGTTTTAAATCTTTAAAGTAAAAATTTATTGAAATATTTATAAAAGGGATTATTTTAAAGATTAAATTTGATATTTGATTTAGAAAGTAGTTATTTAAATACTTATACTCTATATACTAATTTTATTTTTGAAATTAGTTTGGACTTGAAGTATCATATGAGGTATTAGCATAATATTTTCATAATTAATATTTAAGCAAGTGTTTAAAAAAATAGTTTTATTTTAAATATTTCCAAGTATTTATATGTTTGGATTAGTAGTTTAAATATTTTAAAATATTTCAACTCGGCAAATTTTCATTGGAATCAAATAAATATTTGGAAATTTATTCCACGTGAGGAAAGTGACTTGGAATTTGTTTCAAAAGATTGAAAGGCGAAAAGTGATTCGAAATTTGTTTTCAAATAGTTGAAGTGTTAAAATTATATCTTGCAAAGAAATTTTGAAAATAAATAATTTGGGAAACTTATTTAAACCTCGGTGATTGTCGTGAATATTGTTTGATAGTGATTTTTGTGAATATTGATTGATAGTTAAATAACCGACTATCAAAATTGGCCTTCAAATGGCATTTGAATTTCAATGCGGCCGGGGGTCGATTCCATATGGATATCCAAAAGCCACATCGAACCTTTGTGATTGCGATGGATCTTTTATTTAAAAGATCTAAGTGAAAATTTGTTATGAATTACTTGAATCTGAATGTAACACTTATTTTTAAAATAAGCTCTCGTTATTCGGATTAGCCGGGAGAGGACTTTGTGTCATAAAACACATTCTGAATATTGATACGAGGAAATGGGATTGCATTTAAAGATGGTGTTGAAGACCAAGTATTTTCGAAAACGAAAGGATTACCTGTCGAATGTCTCTGCACCGAGTTGCTCCAGTATAGAGATTTGATCACCCTTTGTGATGGGGATTCCGGACATGATTAGTGAATATCCGGAATGCAAGGGCTTCTTTGAAGTGCCTTCGGTTCCGTTCGATCCTAGAATGGACTTGTGTAGATGTGTGTCTGAGGTTACACTTTGAGATGTAAAGCTGGTTTCTATCAAATACATTTCTATTGGTGGCGGAGAATTTATTCTCTTAGCTTAACACTATTCTCTGAGATGTACGAGCTCAGAGGTTATGTAGTTGATGGTTACTAGTGATACATTCCCAATTTGATAATGTGGCATACGAAGTGCTGCCGATCATTTGTTGATCGAAGCATGGCTTTTGTGAAAGGCGTAGCTTTGTGGATGAGACTTCGTCGAACCTCACAACCCAGAAATGGCCAAAACAGGAATGTCGCAGCAAGACAATTTGGGGGTAGCACCCTTAGGGTATGTCCATTTCCTTCTGGAAAAGGGTGGTATCATGGTATGGAGCCTAGATACTTAACTTATGTGGTTACTGCAAAATTTATTGCTTTATGATTGTTGCTTAATGGTTGAGGATCCTCGGATAAAGGTCGGTAACGACCGGGGATGGCATACTCTTTGTACATACTCATGTTATAGCTGTATTACAGCGTGGGGTAACTCGCCTTGTGTTGGCAGAGATCCGGTTAGGTTCTCAGGGACGTCCCTGTAGAGGCGTTCCATTTCAGTGTAGGAAGTTCCTTTGCCTGACCATTGTTGGAACTCCAAAAAACAATACGCGCCCTGTACGGTTTTAGTTGTATAACTTGCCAGGGAATATGGCGATAGCCTGCTATTGAACATGGTAGGTATAGTAGGCTTACAATAATGGTTGTATGCTGGCTAAGATTATTATTATACTTTCGAAATGTTTTCTGCGCTATGCACTAATGATAATATCAAATGGTTTTCGCGTATCAAGCATGTTTGACTATCATAATGGTCTTCAAATATTTTGGAAAAGTGTTTTAAAGGGATGAAAGCACTAAACTCTTATCGGTTGCTGGAAAATAATTCCGATGATGATCGCGACATCATCGGTGTCCATTTTCGAGTTTCCAGGAGAGGAATTGCTGCCAAATTATTTTAAAAAGGAAGTTGCTTGGAAAACTAGTTTGGGTTTTGGAATTCAAAAGATAATTTGAATTGATTTTCAAAAATGATTTTGAAATGTTGGAAAGGCTGTAGAATCTGATAAAAATAGTTATGGAATAAAATTTATTAAGATGGAAAATAAATTGTGAATGAATGAATAAATTTACAATTGCAGTTAAATGAAAGTGAAATTGAATGTTGAAATTCATTTCGAATTTGTAAGTAAATAGAATTGGAATTGGAATTGAATTTGATTTGTGATAAACAAAGCAAAGTATTGAAATAAAATTAGTGAGTGAAGCTAATTGAAGGGATGACAAATTTGATATGGTTTGAAATGAATTGAATTCAATATTTCTAAATAAAAGGTAAATTAAATTCATATGGAATTTGAAATCCAGTTTAATATAAGAAGTTATAAACTCCAATGGTGAAGTGAAGAATAAATATAAAAGGTTATATGAAATATTTATTGGACTTAAGAAGTAAATGGTAAAAAATTTAAGTAAAATTTGAAGTTGCGAAAATATTCTAAATTAATAAGTGAATAAAAATTAAACTGGAAATCGTGAAATGGTAATTGTGAATAAGTGAATTAAAAATGAATGTGAATAAAAGAAAAGAAATTGATAAAGCCAATAATAAATTCGGAATAAATACGTAAGATGTATGTATATTATTTTATTCGCAAAACTATTTGATCTAGAATTCGAGCATAAATTTTTGAGACAGTTATATCGATCTGAGTTAGAATTTTTCACTCGATTTTCGACGACGAACCTGGATATGGATTTTTGGTTGATTCTAGAAATTCTCTATCATCGTTTATAACTATACAAGGAGAATGACGGTTTCTGATCAAGAAACCAGATCTGAGTTCGCACTAGAAAGTCGGGTGGATGATACTAGTTCGGAAGTGAAATTGTGAGATCGAGTGAACGATCGATTTCGGTATTGCATACAAATGATATAAGTATATCGTATGGATTTGAATGAAATAAATATTCAAACTTGTGTAAAGGAATGTGCAAAATAAATTTGAATGTTGTAATTGGATATCATGGATAGTAGGATACAGGTGTCCTAAAGGAAAATGGAATTGGGATTTTAATTTCGAAGATAAAAGTTTGAATTTCTCGAAAAGGTATATATTTGAATTTGAGTATGAAATTTGATGATCTTGTCCAGCCGCTTGGCTTTTCATTTTCTTTTTGAAATCTGGGGGTCCGTGGTGCCATTTTTGTAGTCGTACCGAGCTAGTCGTGCAAAGGAGACGCTGGTGAAATTTTTCGAAAATTTAGGGAATTAGAATAAATTTTGAGAAAATTTTAAAAATTTGAATTTAAATTTGAATTGTTGAGAAAATAAAATTGTTTGGAAACTATGGAGATTTTGGAAAGTTAGTTGAAGAAAAAAAATGATGAGTCTTAAATAAAAGGATTTGCTTTGGCAAGTTGATAGAACTGTTGGTTTTGCAAAAATAATGAATGGGTTAAGGATTATTCTTCTTAGCTAGTAATTTCAGGACGAAATTCTTTTAAGAGGGGATGAATGTGACGACCCAGAATTTTGAACATTAGAAATTGAAACATTTATTTAATTCTAAATGATTGAAAGTTATTTTAACTTGAATTTCAAATATCAGAATGAATTTGGCAATTTAATTATTGAAGTTGGGTAAAAAAAATTTGAATCTTCAATTTTAAGCCTGTTAAAAATAATTTGAAAGCTTGGAAAATCTATATTGATAATACTGAAGATAACAGAAACTTCAAAATTGAATTTGAAACTGTTTTGTTCAGTTTTGAAATTATATCGTTTAAATCGATATTCAAAAATAGCCTTCCGAGGCACAGTCTCGGATTTCGACGAAACCAGTTACATTGGATCCGTAATATTGTATTATTATCGGATTTCATTTTTCTTAATGTTTGGAGTGATCGTTTGATCGTACAATAAGCAAACGCACTGAATTTAAATTGAAAATTCAATTTACTATCTGGGTCCAAAATGGCTATCTTCTCCATACCATCGAATTTGGACTCGAAACCTTTTCCATTGCGTTCGGAATAGGGGTTTAACCTTATGAACGTCTTGTGGCACGCCTCGACAGGAAGTTGAAATTTTGAGTTGCAGAATTGATACAATTTGAATTAAAATTTAAATTTAAAATATAACATATATGAATTTAATATAATGTTTCTCAGGCCAGATATTAACAGGTTTCTTCTTCCTCAACACTTGGCACTTGTTATTGACACGCGTTTGAGAAAGGAAAAATAAAAAAAATAAAAAATTTATTCGTTCAAAACAAAAGAAATGAAAATGAAAGAATTATCTTTCGTTCAAAAAAATCAGTACGATGGCCCCGCTCTCTCTCTCTCTCAATTTCGAATCAAAAGCAAAGTATATTCAATCGTTCGAAATAAAAAAAGGGGGACTTTGTTCGATTCAAAGCAGGAGCGACCGAAAGAAAAAAAAACCGACTCAAATCGCGATTCATTCGATTGAGCTCGAGATGGAAGGATTGTCGGCGGTAGAGTTTTGGGAGGCTCGAGAAAGGTCGTGCGACGTTCGTGCCTGATGGTGGCAGAGACGCGCGCTCGTGAGGCATGGTGGAATCACGTAAGAGGCGCGATGGCATGCGGGGGGGTTTTGAGCAGTTCTAGGGCATCGCGTCGTTACAGCAACGACGTTGGCATCGGTCGTGGGAATTCGCGACTGAAGCAATCGATGCGCGACAAGCAGCTCACGACGGTGGGTGTTGCAGCGTTGCACTCGATCTCGATCAGGAAGCGATGGCCTCGCGTGAGTGGAGTAAAGGTCGATTGTGTCGTCACGGTCTCGAAGGCGAGACGGCGTGTGAGGCAGGGGGTTCAACTCGAGATGGCTTGGGTTTTAATCGTCTTAAGCTTAACAGCGAGGTAATTCATGTTTTATAAATTTAAATAGAATAAATAAATATTTATTTCTATGCAGCAAATTTATTTTATAGTATATATATATATATATATATATATACACATAGATATATATGTATGTATGTATGTATGTATATAGGAAGAAACACATGTAGTAAATGCATTTGTTCTGCGGTGAAAAGTAAAATAGTAAAGGGTGTTTTGTTTAGTACAAAAATATGTATACAAGTTTTGAAAAACATGATTTTATTTTACAAGTGGAAATTAAAAATATATAAGGATTTATATATAGGAAATTTGACTTATATAAATTGTCTTTATATGCAGTTTTAAAATAAAAATAAAATAATTTATTAAATAAAATTTCTTTTCAATTTAATTTTCATTTAAATAAATTAGTGAAAAGGGATTTGTTTAAAATAAATTATTAAAGATATTAGTTTGAAATTAAATCACGGGTTAATTAAATTATCAAAGGAATTTAATTGTTCGATTTTTTCGAATATTAACAATATGTATAATTGTTTATACAAGGTCTAAATTGCAAAGAAAACACGCTGGAATGGAAATGGGTTGTATGCTTAAGCAAAGGTGAGATCTTCTCACTTAATCAGATTTTTCTGATTTAATTTTAAATAGTTAAATTTAAAAGTGATTGATTGTGTGCTTGGACGATAAATAATTATCAGTTGTATTGAATTAAACCCTATGCGCCGCATAATAGTGGATGATATTTATAAATCCCATATATCGCGATATTCCACCTCGAAGTGGAATGGGTATTTAATTGTTGTGCCAACGTCTGTGGATGTAGGAAAAACAGGTTGGAGGGATCAAACTGGATTCCCCAAATAATTGAATTTGTTTCAATATTGTGGTTGATTTAATTATAATCTGTGTGTGATTATATTGTGATTGAGATCATTGAAGGCTAAAATTTAGCCGAATATATTTTTGGTATCGTAGGATACCAGAAATAAATACAACTGGACATTTTTTAATTTAAGTGGAAAATCTATAGTGAAATCCTATTGAATAAATTTCAAAATATGGGAAAAGTTTAATAAATGGATTTCAAGTAATAATAATCAAAAGGTGAAGAATTTATTTTAAAAATACGGGTTTTAAACAATTTTGAAGAGATAAAGAAATTTATTTTAAAAATAAATTCGGAAATTGATTTGGTGTTTGTAAATGATTTTTGAAATCAATTTGGAAATCGTATATCAGTAGATATTTGGAAAATTTAAAATTCACAATGGGAATTTTATAAAGAAAAGGGAATTTTGTTTTAAAAATAAATGTTGGTTTATTTTCAAAGGTGTGAAAAGCAATTTATAGATTTGGAATGTAAATTAAAATAAATCGAGATGATTTATTAATTGATATAAATGGAAAAACAATTCTTCCCTGGAAAGCCTAGTATACTTTTAAAGTAGCTTTTGAAGTATAAATTAAAAGTTCTAGAAATTGATTTGAAATAATATTGTTGGAGAAATTATTTTTGGGAATTGTTTTAAATTTTTAAAGTAAAGATTTATTTAAATAATTATAAAAGGGATTATTTTAAAGAATAAATTTGATATTAGATTTAAAAAATAGCTATTTAAATGCTTAGACTCTATCTACTAATTTTATTTTTAAAATTAGTTTGGACTCGAAGTATCATATGAGGTATTAGTATAATATTTTCATAATTAATATTTAAGAAAGTGTTTAAAAAAATATAGTTTTATTTTAAATATTTCCAAGTATTTATATGTTTGAATAAGTAATTTAAATGATTTTAAAATATTTGCACTCGGCAAATTTTCAGTGGAATCAAACAAATATTTGGAAATTTATTACACGTGAGGAAAGTGATGTGGAATTTCTTTTAAAAGATTGAAAGGCGAAAAGTGATTTAAAATTTGTTTTCAAATAGTTGAAGTGTTAAAATTATATCTTGCGAAGATATTTTGAAAATAGATAATTTAGGAAAATTATTTAAACCTTGGTGATTGTCGTTAATATTGTTGATAATGATTGTTGTGAATATTGATTGATAGTTAAATAACCGACTATCAATATTGGCCTTTAAATGGCATTCGAATTTCGATGCGACCGAGGGTCGGATTCCAAATGGATATTCGAAAACCACATCGAACCTTTCTGATTGTGATTGTTCTTTTATTGAAAATATCAAAGTGGAAATTTGTTGTGAATTACTTGAATCTGAATGTAACACTAATTTTTCGTTATTCGAATTAGCCGGGAGAGGACTTTGTGTCATTAAACTCGTTCCGAATGATGATACAACGAAATGGGATTGCATTTGAAGATGGTTTTGAAGACCGGGTATTTTCAAAAATGAAAGGATTACCCGTCGAATGTCTCTGCACCGAGTTGCTTCGGTGTAGAGATTTGATCATCCATTGTAATGGGGATTCCGGACGTGATTAGTGAATATCCAGATTGCAAGAGCTTCTTTGAAGTGTCTTTGGTTCCGTTCGATCTCGAAACTGACTTGTATGGATGTGTGTCTGATGTTACACTTTGAGATGTAAAGATGGTTTCTATCAAATTCATTTCTGTTGGTGGCGGAGAATTTATTCTCTTAGACTAACACCCTTCTCTAAGATGTACGAGCTCAAAGGTTATGTAGTTGATGGTTACTAGCGATACATTTCCAATTTGGTAATGTGGCATACGAAGTGCTGCTGATCATTTGTTGATCGAAGCATGGCTTTTGTGAAAAGCGTAGCTTTATGGACGAGGCTTCGTCAAACCTCATAACCCGAAAATGGTCGAAAGAATGTTGTAGCAAGACAATTTCGGGGTAGCGCCCTCAGGGTATGTCCATTTCCTTCTGGAAAAGGGTGGTATCATGGTATGGAGCCTAGATACTTAACATATGTGGTTACTGCAAAATTTATTTCTTTTTGGTTGTTGCTTTGTGTTTGAGGATCCTCAGATAAAGATCGGTAACGACCGGGGATGGCATACTCATGGTAGTTGCTCATGTTATAGCTGTATTACAGCGTGGGGTAACTCACCTTGTGTTGGCAGAGATCCGGTTAGGTTCTCAGGGACGTCCCTCCAGAGGCGTTCCATTTTGGTGTAGGAAGTTCCTTTGCCCGATCATTGTTGGAAATCCAAAGAAACAATACGCGCCCTATACGGTTTTAGTTGTATAACTTGCCATCGAATGTGGCGGTAACCTGCTATTGAACATGGTAGCTATAGTAGGCTTACCATGAGTATGGCGGTAACATACTCATGGTAGTTGCTCATGTTATACTTTTAAAATGTTTTCTGCAATATGCACTAATGATAATATCAAATGGTTTTCGCGTATCAAGCATGTTTGACTATCATCAGGAGAAATCTCCTCCAATTCTGCGTTTGCGTTGTGTGTATGACGGGAGGCCTTACGGTAGTTTCATTTTCCAAAAGCATAGCGGATTTCTTTTTATTTTCTTTGTGAAAATAACTATTTTTAAGATCTAACACTAGTCTCATGACTGACCTGGAGTTTATTGTTCCCTTTCTAAACTCTGGGTGCCCAAAGTTTTCCTCACGGGCAGCCTAGAGTCAGGTTATCACTATTCTAGAGCGAAGTCAGAAAAGTTGCTGTGGAGGTCTGGAGTTCAAGCTGGATAGCGAGACGTATCACTTATACTATATAGTGTCCATTGCGTTTGGGTTGGTGCAAGTCAAAATTTCTATGTAAGCAAGTTAAAATAACTGCCATTGCTTGTATTGTGTCATTGTAAACTCTGATGATATATGTATGAACAGAAATAGTGCTTCTGTTTTAAAGATATTCATTTGTTTATTATATTTGTTCCCTGCGAAATGTGAGATTCTATTATTGTTTCTATTTCTTCTTCTATCTTCTTCTTCTTAAACCCTAACGGTTCGGTTTTTCGGCATTCGATTGTACGGCATTTGATACAGCGGACATATTGATGTCGACTTTCAGAAGTCGTATAATGGGGTCGTTACACAAATAAAGATCAAAGTGCTATTCAAAAGGTTATACGATTATTTGTACCCGAAGTCAATAAATTGATTTTGTATACTGTATCAAATCTTATTCAGGTACTCTAGCTTATGTGTGCTTGGTGTCCCTGAAATTCAAGTGGGCGTGCTTGTGTCCTATCTGAATCAAGTGGGCGTGCTTTGTGTCCCATTTGAATCCAAGTGGGAATGCTGATGTCCTGTCTGAATACAATGAGTGTACCAATAGCACAAGAAATCTAGAGGGTTTGTCTCGTAGTCTTGAAATCGAAATTGTACAAACTTTGATATTTGAAAAGAAATCTATATTAGAAATTATACAGGACTGGATGTAGGGTAACTCCAAACCAGAATAAAAATCCTGATGTGATCTCTCCAAGTCTTTACTTTTTACTTTTACTGCATTTATATCTATCTGTATTTGCATCTATGATTGTCAGTTTGCATTGATTAAACTTTAATCTTAAAAGAATTCAAAACAATTCATAAAAGTTATTTCTAGTAGGAAAAGGTAAAAGTGTGGCCTCACAAGCCTCATAACTCGAAATGACTAAAATCAACAGATGCTGGTAAAGCTATGTGGTTTAGTACCATTAGGAACATCATTCCTTGATCTAGAATTAGGATTTACAGATTTGATATGCACGCGGGGCGATTGAGGGTTAATATATGAAGCCTCGGTGCTCGAGGGATGATGTTATCCGGTATGCCATTTGAAAGGGACAGCCGACTCAGTGTTTGTGGGGGGGTTCATATATGGCCCTTGGGACATTTTGTTAGAGGTGTATTGTGGTAGGTGGTACCCCGGTGCCTTATCATTGTTGGAATCCAATCTCCAGTACGTTCCTTATGGTTTTAGTTATAGAACCTAGTACTGTTGAATGTAAATATGGGCAACCATTCCAAATATGTTATATATTTATTTTAAACCCTTATCATAATATAACTGGATTTTATAATAAAAATGGTTTGGTTATCGTAGGTAAAATCCTGACCTTGTTTATGTGCGACATGGTCTTGCGAGATATCTTTATTCTTAAAAGGTTTTATAATATTAAAAATTTATTTTATTGTGTTTCTCACGTTGGTGAACTAGACTGATCTGGGTTTTTTTTCTTTATAATGTCGGGGTCATCCCGAGCATATATTAAGATTTAGTTATGGATGCTTTGAAGCTTTAGGAGACAAGCTGGATGCTTCCAAGTTGTATTCTCATATTTTCTTTTAATTTCACTATATTTTCTTGTTTGTATATGTTAGAAATTTGAAGGACAGACTATTACAACTTTCCAAGCCGATGATAGGTTAGTTACTCTGATTTATGTTGTATACCGTAGTTTTCTTTTATAAAGATCATTGGTACATTATGTATTACTCATCACGTTGTGAAATAATGTGACGCACCACCTCTATACCCACGCTAGACAAGAACACTATGGAGTAATGCTATCGACTAGCACAGAGAATAAGGCTGTTGAGGAGCGACCATCTGTATAATTGCTTTGTGCGAGTACCGATATGTCAGATAGTAATAATATAAGTTTTCATCTCAAGAGGAAATCCGACATATAGATACAAACTCAAAGCTATCACACAGTGGCTATATAAAATCTTCGGAAACAAATATAGAAATAAACATAACACAAATCAGTCACAGACAATTCATATCACAAAGGCGGAAATAGATATGAATATTACACATGAAAGTGTACATCAGAGTAGTGGTCAAAAGGATCCACAATAATACAAAGGAATAGATACAAGTGCTAGACAAAAGAATAAGTATACATCATACAGTCTGTTTCTCAAATGTATACAACAAAAACTACTAAACTAGAGTAGTTAGCCAAAAGTCCGAAGATGGTTCCAGGTAGGAAGCCATGAGTAAGCACCTGTAATATCTCAGTCTGACCCGAGTATTATTTAAGAAGAAAATAATAAACGGATCAGTCTAGCTATAAATATCAGACGAAGTGATATATAATAAGAGATATGACACAAACATATAATAATCACAATGCCAAGCCGTGATAAATAAGTAATTGAAAATCGACAAGAGATTAATCAATATCACAATACTCTACTCGAGATAAAAAGGAATGTCATACTCCTAATTTCATTCACCAAGCCATAATAAATAACATATATATCAATGCCCATCGTAAAAGTTGGTGAAACATAAATTCTAGAAATCAACACACGAAATCCTGAAATCACAAGAATAGGTGAAGGATAAAATTTCCAGAAATCAACACACGAAATCCAGAAATAACAAAAAGGTATGTGTGAGCGGAATCACACAAGTGGTGTCTAGGCTAACCGAAAAGGTATGTGTGAATGGAATCACACAAGTGATGTCTAGCCTAACCAAAAAGCATAAAGGTGTGTGTGAATGGAATCACACAAGTGGTGTCTAGGCTAACCGAAAAGGTATGTGTGAATGGAATCACACAAATGGTGTCTAGCCTAACCAAACAGCAAAAAGGTATGTGTGAATGGAATCACACAAGTGGTGTCTAGGCTAACCGAAAAGGTATGTGTGAATGGAATCACACAAGTGGTGTCTAGCCTAACCAAAAAGCATAAAGGTATGTGTGAATGGAATCACACAAGTGGTGTCTAGGCTAACCGAAAAGGTATGTGTGAATGGAATCACACAAATGGTGTCTAGCCTAACCAAACAGCAAAAAGGTATGTGTGAATGGAATCGCACAAATGGTGTCTAGCCTAACCAAACAGCAAAAAGGTATGTGTGAATGGAATCACACAAGTGGTGTCTAGGCTAACCGAAAAGGTATGTGTGAATGGAATCACACAAATGGTGTCTAACCTAACCAAACAGCAAAAAGGTATGTGTGAATGGAATCACACAAGTGGTGTCTAGGCTAACCGAAAAGGTATGTGTGAATGGAATCACACAAATGGTGTCTAGCCTAACCGAATGACAAACAAAGAGACATCGCACATTGCTAGTCTAAACCATAAATATGATCGTCATGATCAACGAGAAGTGTCAATTACAATAAGCTAGTAAATATATGAGCTTAGCTTCATGTCCCATAACCACTGGCTTATTTTAAATATTTACGAACAAATTGTGGATTTCCACTAGAAAATTGTCACAAGGGTTTCAATCGAACAAGTCCAAAAATTAACCAACGAAGTAAACGCAAGCGTTTCATACCACTTGTTTTACTAAGTCATTTAATTAGATTTCTCATACGAGTGAGGTAAAGGTTTGTATATACTAATAGATTGGAAAACGGTTTTAGAAAACGAGCTTTGCAATAAAATAGTATTGAAATCATTTGAGGAAAGGGTTTTGATATTTACTACTAGTAGAAAACCTTTATATTTTTAAAGTGACAAAACACGAGGAAGATTGTAGGAACAATCGGGCATAAAAATTCACATTCGAAGACGTGAATAAAATCCAAAGAAATCGATATAAAATCCATCAAAGTGGATATATCTAAAATTCCCAAAGAAAAGGTCATCAAAGTCGATAATAAATGACAACAACAAAAGGGAGGCAACAAGAATCGATTAAAGTTGGATATTCAAACGGATTAGCAAAATAGGCTAATCTGGTAAAAACCATCAGGTCGGTCGACCGGACCCCCTGAGTCGGTCGACCGAACCAAAGGCTAGAGACCTCTCGGGACAGCAGGTCGGTCGACTGGGCTCCCTGAGTCGGTCGACCGAACCCTAAAACAGAAAGTGCTTATGCACTTGGAAGCAGGTCGGTCGACCGGACCAGAGGGGTCGGTCGGCCGAACCTGTTTCCAGCTTCATCCATGCCTATTACAAATGAGGTTCAATCTTGACCAAAATTGCATTCGCACGAGCAACGGCGCTAAGGGATTATGCTAATCGACTACCCGGCCCTATAAGCTCCTCGATGCGTCACCCAAAACATGTTCAAACATCAAAGTCAGGATTTTTAACGAATTGAACTCAAAACACTAAAAATTGGAATATTCACAAAAGCAATCCAAATCAAACTCAAATGCACATGAATAAGTGTTAGGAATTCATACCTAACAATAGAAGAGAATTATAAGCATAGATGTGAGATTAAAAATCTCACCTTTGAACCCAAACGAATGAAGAAGATGCTATGAAGCAATGGCAAGAACAATCACTCTTCAATTCCAACTCAACAAGCTTGAATCTAAGCTTAAAAGAGAAACATTCCCTAAATTAGGTTTAGGAAATTTCTGAAATCAAAGAGAGAATGAGTTGGAGAAGAAGAAGAGGAAGCTTACCAATGGGTTCTCTTGAACTTTGGAGCTAGGAGATGGATTTGCAAAGGAAGCTTGGGCTTGGAGTTTTAATTCTTTTTCTCTTCCACCATTGTTGAAAGCTTGAAGAGTTAGGAATTAGAAATGAAGAAATGAAGAGTTGGAGTGGGTTGGGACTGAGTTAGTAAGTGGGTTCAGCCCAAACCAAAGCCCAAAGCAAAAAGTAGCAAAATTCAACTTTCTCCAAATATATCGAAGCTTATACTCAAAAAGGTCGCAAACGGCATTTTGAACTCAATGGAGGTGGTCTCGAGTCCTAATTCGACCGTATGCTAAAAGTAGCTTTTCGGACTAAAATCCGACTAACGATAAAATATTTAAATAAAATATTTAAATATAAAATCGATAAATATGCGGGTTGTTACAAATAATGTTCTGTCTCTTCTTTTCTTTCACTCCAACAATCTGTCTTTTGGCGCTTGGATGCTTAGCACGTGAATATTGTGGATGTATCATCGTCGAATTCTAAGGATCTAAAAGGTAGGTCATTACACGTTGTATCAAAGCTTAGGCTGAGCGAACACCTAGGCCTTGATGGCGTAAACTCATTGGAGATACAGTAAGCAACACCTAAGAATGAGTTGCCTGAGTGTGTATGTGTGTGTGTGTATGAGAGATCATATTTTTTAATGCTGTAAAAATGTTTTATATTGTGTTGATTGGTCTGTCAAGTGGCATATGGATTCTGGTGAATACAAGGAGCTAACAGATTGATAGAGATATCTAAATACTTGAACATAGAAAACCGACACAGTGTTGTTTTAAAGTTGGTAAACAAAATAATTTTACCTAGAATTATAATTTATATATAAAAGAATAATTTATAAAAATTAATATAGTTTTTTGTGATGTGTTTGTTTATGAGGAAATGATAATATCTAATTATTATCATTTACTGTATAATTAGTCATGCTCGTCCAGTTTTGGGCATTGACTATTATTGATTTTTTAGGTAGACAAAAATTATAGGAACATTTGAACGAACATCTTGTGAATTAAGTTTCGTAGTAAGGCGTTCGATGGTGATGTTAATTTAAAATTTGACTTTATTAAAAGAGGTTCATTAAAAAAAGTTAGGATATTTTAAAATAAATATTTAGGAAATGATTTTATAAAAATGATTTTATAAATTTTGGCTTATAAAAAAGGTGTTTTATAAATAGAAGGATTTTTGAGAATTCAAATCCCATGGTCTTCGAAAAAGGATTTCAAATGATTTTTGAGAAGAGTAATAATATTATACTTGAAGGTATTTTTAAGTATAAATATTTTGGTAAGAAAATTTTAAAATAAGGTATATTTTCTTTGGATTGGTTCAGGGCATGAGTCTAGATTTGTTTTGCGATGATCTGAATAATCTTCTGAGTGTTGATCAGATGTTTGCCTAGGCGAACATTGTAGTGGACTTAGTAAATTATTCTCTTTATCATTGTACGATCGAAACGAGTTTAAATTCGAACAAAACCTAAAGCAAGTTGGCTATTGATATTTTGTTAAAAATATTTATGTAGAAATATATACATAATTATTTAAGAAGGGAATTTTGAAAATGAGCAAGTATTTTTTATGTTAACTAGTTTGAGGGAATCAAAAATAGCTAAAATGAGAAAGAGATGTGCTCAAATGGTAAGCATTTCTCTTATGTATTACCTATCTTGGTAAGTAGATATATGATACTATTTGGTAGTACCCAATTCCTTGGTATAATTTTGAGGTTACTGGGCTATATATGTATATTTTCTTATGGGTTAAAATATATAGTATCTTTTTGAAAAGGATTTTGAAATAAAATGGTCAAGTTTTTTGTGTTAGCTGGTTTTCTTTTTGTTAGTTTGAGATGAAATTTTGAGGTCAAAATTCTTTTAAAGGGGAAAGAATGTAATAATCCCGAATTTTATAATTTTGATTTTGGGAATATTTAATTAATTTTAAATATTCGATTATGGTTTCTAGATAAAATGAAAAGCAATTTGATAATTAAAAATAATTTATAGGATTTTTTCGAAAGTTTTAATTTAGAAAATATTTAAATTAGCGTTTGATGTATTTTCAACAAATATTAGTATTTTTGAAATTTAATAAAATTTGATAACCAATTTATTTTATAACTCGTGTCGCATTATTGTGCGTAATTGCATTTTTAAATCTGTCGTTCTCGATTCGTACACGAATGGGATATTATATAGAGCATCGCTAATCTTTCTTTTCAATTTTTTTTAAATCAAATAAAATTTAAAAATATTTTAAACTAGCATTAATATGACTTACCTTGGTTTGATGGGTTATCTTGAAGTGTGGATTTTGGTTAGCTTGGATTTAAATTAATGTTTTGGTTATAAGAATATCACCTCATCTCAACACATCACTCTTCACTTCTTTTTCCACTTCTCTACCTCTCTTTCTTCTTCTTGCTTCTTGCTGGCATTGTGTTTCTATTTTACGTCTCTTTGTATATTTGAAAACAAAGAAAAACAAACCAACCTTTCCTTCTCAAAAGTCCCTAACTCCCACTCTATTCACAATTTGCCAAAGTGATCAACATGAAAGTTATTCATTTGTTTTAAATTTATGAATTTAAGTTTGTCAAAACTTTTAAATGCCGTAACTCATTCATATTAAATCTGTTTAACCACGGGATTTTGCATGAGACTATTGATGTGTACAACACCTTGGTATAAATTGTTGTTAGTTCTAACGTAGTATAAATAGATGATAAAATAATACTTGTTGAACATAATTACGTTGTTCTAAATAATAACATAGTTAAATAACTATACTTCATTGATGACATCTATTAAGCAAAATAAAATATCGTTCTACTGTACTGAAATTAAATAGATTACCGTGGACATCTATTTAGCAGAATATATCCTCATTCTGCTATTACGTTAATTTGAACATTTACTTAATATACTAGTTGATTAATATTGGATAAGTGATGTGTTAGATATTGATTGTTAATTATGGATTTTATTTACATATATGCTTGTCTATGTAAATGCCCATAATACGACTTGGAAAGTTAAATTTAAGTAAATGGTAGCTTATTCAAGTATCATTATGATCACTAAGCCCCTTTTTGAATTTGAAAATTTGCTAAATTAACTTAAATTTTATAACAGATTAGGTATTATATAATTATAATTGATTTAAATATAGAGAGGAATGGCGTTCTAAGTTAATTAATTGTTTTATTAATGATGTTTTAAAGTTAATTAGTTATTTTATTAACGGTGTTTAAATTTGAATTAGTTATTTTATTAGTGATGTTAAAAGTTAATTGATTATTTATTTATGTTGTTTAAAGGTAATTAAATTATTTTATAAAAATGTTTATAAATAAAGAATTGTTTTATAAAAGGAATTTTACTTAATAAATGCTATTTTGTAGAAAAGGATTTATAAATTTTATTTTGTAAAAGAGATTTATAAACGATATTTTGTAAAGGAGATTTATAAATGGTATTTTATAAATAAAAGGGAGATTTGTAAAGGATAATTTATAAATAAAAGAACGGATTAATAAGTGGTATTTTAATAATAACGTAGATCAAAGGATCTTTATAAAGGTTTTTTATAAAGGAGTTTATAAAAGGAGATTTATAAGTGAGTTTTATAAAATAGAAATGAGTTTTGCAAATAATTTTAGAGATTTACAAAAGGAATTTTACAAATAGTTTTAGAGATTTATAAAATGAACCTTTCAAATAATTTTAGATATTTATAGAAGAAGTTTTATAAGTTAAATTGGAGATCTACAAAAGGACTTGTAAATATGAAATGGTTTTTACAGAAAAGGGAATTTTATATAAGAATAAAATTTAAGGTTTATAGAAAAAATGTTCTGAATTTGTTTTGGACTTGTATAATATGATTTTTGAATTATAATATACCCCTTATAGTTTGTGAATATACTTATACCATTTTATAAATATACCGAAAGGTTTTTCAAGTATTGAAAGTGAAATGGCTTGTGAATATACTTATACCATTGAAATAAGTATATGAATATTTAAAGATAAATAATTGAAAAGAGATTTAATTCATGAAAGACGAACTAAAGAGGCTTAGTGGTTTCCATATAAATTTAAATCTCTAATTTGAATGTTTGTTTAATTGAAAACCGAATATCAAATTTAGCTCAATATAACTCCGGAAATATCTAAAAGGAACACAAGAATTATATGGTACGGTTATATTCGATGATGTTGTACTATACGTATAAACTTGTGTGTTCTTATAGGATAAATGGTAAGGAAATCCATCTGCTTAAACTATTAGGAAGCGATCTCCACTCTTATATATTGTCTGTTCTAAAGAATAGGAGTTGAGTTTACCGGAATCTATCGATTGGTTATGGAGTGCCCATTAGGGAGTGAGATGACTCAAAACCGTAACCACTCCAAAACATATGTGTGTTCTACACTTTTGAAGAAGTTCATGATTGATTCGAGATGATGGAATTGAAGAAGAAGTTCTTCGAAGTGCAAAGGCTACCTTCTACTAATCCTAAGGATGCAGTAGAAGTAATGCATTCGGTTTATTTTCAAATAGACTATTTTTCCAATGAATATGTAGAAATCTATCATTTTTAAAAAAAATCCCTAAATAGATGAGTGCCAATAAGGTTACGAAAAACTCATGTATTTCAAAAACATTTTCGATGGAAGGATTTGCAATAAGATTGAAAGAACTTTCAGTTTTCAAAGGGTATGTTAATAAAAACTTCTATATTCTAAAAAGGCTATGATTTGCAATAATTTATGATTATGAAACATATTCTAATGCTATAAGCTCCAGAGATGTCATTTTCTGAAAATAAACTATTATTGTTGAAACTAATTCAATTATTACAAAACAAACCTAGATTCTAATTGACTTACCTCTTGGTGCTAAACCAATAGGATGTAAATGGATATTAAAAAAAATATGAACACATTTGGAACCATCAATAAGTTTAAGGCTGAACTAGTTGTTAACGGTCATAACAAAGATTTGGAATAGATTACTTTGATACATAAGCTCATGCTGCTTACGTATCTTCTATTTGTTGTTTCATAACACACACATCCGTTTATAAATCATTTGTACACCAGATTTTCTAAATAGATTTTTAAACAAGACATATACATAAAACAACCGAAGGGTTTACTATATTTAGAACCGTAAGTTTGTAATTTGAAGAAATATCTTTATAGTCTAAAACAAGCATCAAATGCAATGAAACTATAAGTTTAATAAAGTGGCATTATCACATGATTTCGTCATCAATGGTGATGATAAATGCAATTATAACAAAGCAAATAGAACCAATCATGTTATAATATGTGTATGTGTGATAACATGCTTGTATTTAATTTCATTATATTTTGTGATAAATAAAAAATGAAGTTTCTATCCTCTATGATTAATATAAAAAATTTAAGAGATTTAGATGTAATATTAGGAATTAAAATCCTAAGTAAAGAGGAAACATTAGCACTAACCCAAACTTATTCCATCGAAATGTTCTCAAAAAGCAAAATCATTTTAATGACAAATCAGCGCCAACTACATTAGATCCTAGCATTAAACTAGTAAAGAATGATGGTTAAACTACTTAACAACTTGAGTATTTCAGTATTGTTGAAAGTACTATAATATCATCCTCATAAATGATGCATTTCCAACAAAAAGTACGAATGTACGTATGATTAACCAAGTGATAGAATTCAAATATGAAAAAAACACATGCATTGAAACTGAGTGTATAGTAAAACATACCAATGTAATTGTAATAATTTAAGTAGAAAAAGAATGGTATAATTCTAATCAAAATGGCCCATGTAGGTCTTGAACCTACGTCATTTGCGTTTTTAGCATAATGCTTTAACCAAATGAGCAAATGGCCATCCAGCACGGTTGGAGTTGTGCGAGTACTTGTTGATACATTATGGGTTTAAAAGATTACTAGGTAATTATCTATCTAATTGTAGGTCAAATCATGACCAATCGGACCAAAATCAACTCGACCCATTATGCGATCCATCATATTTGTTATATTTAAAACAAGGTCAATACGACCCAACCCGCTTCATTCATGACTCAACCCGCTTCATTCATGACTCAACCCATTTAATCCATTTAGAAAACATAAAAAACTACAAATTGGAAAATGTCTAATAGATTAAAAGAACCGCTCAGATTTCCTAATACTAATAAAAACTACATGTATGAAAGCATAAAACCGCATCAAAGGCATAGATTAAGCCAAGCGGAAACAACACTAAATATCATCGAAACAGCACTAAATATCATGAAAACTGCATATAGCATTGAAACTGCACCAAATAATACCAAATTTACATTAAATGTAACAACACTAGTTTAATTTTATGTACCGAATCACATATTGTCCTTAACTATAAATCCAATAGCATATTAAATCATATAAACTAAAGTTAAGTCTACTCTTCTTTATAATACATTTTCACCTCTTTTCCAACACCTCCACATGCAACAAAATTTAGAAAGCATATAAGTTAAAAAAAGTATTTCTATAGTTAATGAATTGAACTTTCTAATCATGTGAATACGTATCATATTCTATGAAGAATAAGGGACATACATACATTTTATATAAAACTTGCATTGTACTTTTTCAGTGTTATAGGCAACATAATGAAAAGATCCCCTATTATAAGGTTTGATGATTTATGTGATTTCTTTTTAGTCTGGGATTTAATGATTTTGTAAAGCTGTTATAAGTAATCTTCTTTGTAATATAGATGTTTAATTTATATATGGTGGTTGCAAGAATTTTCTCATTACTATTAGAACTAAAGGAAAGGTATATAACCTTAGGTCCCATGTTACCCAAATTAGAATAAATTACATGAATGTCATGACAAAACACTTCATATTTTCACCTTAAAGCAATCAAAATATGGTGTTAAGAATTGAAGAAATACTAATTGAAGTTATAATTTCATCTCCCTTTCTTTTTCAAGAACATGAATCTATAGTAGTTGCCTAACATTAACATCAAAATTAATTTAAAATACAAGGCGTCATGTAAATATAAAAGTGGAAAATAGGCTCAAGGACAAACTTTGAAAAAAATTTAGGCCGAAGGACACGAAGTTTCAAATTTGGCCTGAAGGACAAACTTTGAAAGAAAATTAGACTGAAGGACAATGCTAAATACAACTAGCATTTTATGCAATGTAAAACTGGATATAGTGCTAGTTATAACTAGCATTTTGTACAATGTTTATACTGTACAAAATGCTAGTTGTATTTAGCATTGTCCTTCAGCCTAATTTTCTTTCAAAGTTTGTCCTTCAGCCCAAAAATGAAACTTCGTGTCCTTCAGCCTAAATTTTTTTCAAAGTTTGTCCTTGAGCCTAATTCCCTCAATATAAAATACGTGGTTTGCTTCCTTTTAAATTTACTTTTGAATTTAGTTATTAGAGAATACACGTTATTATTACAGATACCTGTAAATACATGGACTCATACATAGTGTTAATTATTGTAAGGACCCGGTTCTTCGTCTTCCGAAAACTGACATCAATACGTCCACTGTATCAACTGCCGAGAAATCGAATGCCGAAAAACCGAACACTTAGGGTTTTAAGAAAAGGAAAAGAAAGAGAAAGAGAGAGAAGAAGAGAGAAAAGATAGAAAATAGAGAGGAAAGAAAATAGAAAATAGAATGGAACAGAAAGAAAACAACAGAACAATATCAGAATCTCACAATCGCAGCGGAACAACATATAATAGATAAATGAATAATCTTTAAACAAAGAACTATATTAGTTATTACATTACAACACATTTCATTTCATTACATCAGAGTGTACAGCATCAAACAACAACAAACAGCGGAAAAAAAATACTATATACTAATAATACGCCATGCCATCCAGCTTGCCTCCAGCAATTCCAGAATATCCTGATAAACCTTAACTCTTGACTGCCCGTGTGGAAATTGGTGGGCACCCAAAGTTTAGGAAGGAAAACAATAAACTCCGAGTCAGTCATGTGACTGGTGTGAGAAATCAAAACAGTTTATTTATCTTTGAAAAACAAAATAGAGGAATATTTTTAAAGTCAATTCGCAATGCTTTTAAAAATGAGACTACCATAAGACCTCCTGCCACACACACAATGCAAACGCAGACTTGGAGGAAATTTCTCCTTATGATAGTCAAAGATGCTTGATACGTATTAAAATCAAATCAAATTGGATATTATTATTAGTGCATAGTGTAGAAGGTATTTCGAAAGTAGAATATAGATCTTAGCCAGCATAGGTACCATTATATTATGCCTACTATAGCTACCTCCTGAGGAAGTAGGTTCTACAACTAAAACCGTACAAGATCGTATTGTTTCTTTGGATTTCCAACAAATGGTCAGGCCAAGGAACTTCCCATTGCCACATGGAAACGCCTCTGGAAGGACGTCCCGAGAACCTAACCGGATCTCTGCCAACACAAGGCCGGGTTACCTTTCAAACTAGGTAACAACTGACACGAGTATGCCATCCCCCGGTCCTTTGGGACCTTTAACCGAGCGCTCGTAATCAATTCACACAATCATAAAGTGTTTTCAACATGAGTAAGTATCTGGGCTCCATACCATGATACCACCCTTTTCCAAAAGGAAATGCACATACCCTAAAGGGCGCTACCCCTCATAATCTTGCCGCATCTTTCCTGTTTTGACCATTCCCGAGTGTGAGGCTCGACAAAGTCACGTCCACAAAAACATACTTTATTCAAAAGACATGCTTTGGGTCAACAAATGATCATAGAAATGATCACCAGGATAGACGATCAAATAAATGATCCTATCACAAATGATCAACACAATGATCATTTCACAGCAACACTCCGCATGTCACATAACCAAATTGGGAATATATCGCTGGTAACCTTCAACTACATAACCTCTGAGCTCGTACGTCTCAGAGAAGGGTGTTAAGCTAAGAGAATAAATTCTCCGCCACCAACAGAAATATATTTGAAAGAAATCGGCTTTATATCTCAATTTGTAATGTCAGACATACAATCCATACAAGTCTGTTCCGGGATCGAACAAAACCGAAGGCACTTACAAAGAAGTCCTTGCAATCCGGATATCCACAATCCTGATCGGATTTCCCATCACTTAGGGAGTCTATATACCGTTGCAACTCAGTGCAGAGACAATCGATAGGTCATCCTATCGCTCTCACAAATATCCGGTCTTCAACACCGGTCATCAATGCTATCCATTACGTCGTATCACTATTCGGAATGGGTAATACGAATAACGAGCGCAATAATTTAAAAATAAGTGTAGCATTCAAATTCAACAAATCACAACAAATACCTTTCAAAGGTAAATATTGATAGTCGGTTATTGAACTATCAATGGATATGCACACATCACCAGATTCCAAATAATTTTCCAAATTATTTATTTCCCAAAGACATCTTTACTAGATATATAGTTTTCACACTTCAAAAATAAATCAATATTTATTTTTAAACAAATTCCACTTCCTTTTATAAATTCCATAGTGAATTTATATTTCACAATATCCATGCATATACGATTTCAATTATTCATTTCAATTTATCTTCAAAAAGATAAATTCTCTAATATTCACTTTATATTGGAAAACATTTCCATACTTATTTAATAAGTAATTCACAAATCTTTTATTTTCAACCTTTGGAAAATATTCAATATACTTAAATCGAAATTAAGTATATATTTCATTCTTTAAGGAAATCGTTCTCTTAAACATATTTATTTGGGCCAAAACGAATGTTGCGTAAAACATCGTTACGACAACCCAAAATCACTAGTATAGGGATTCAAAATTAAAATAGATATATAAATCCCAATACTACACAAAACATTTCCTTTCGGAAATCATTTACTATAACAACAGTGTTATAGTCCACCATTTCCTTCTATTTCTCGAAAACGTCTATTTCAACAATAAATGTTGAAATCTATGGTTTCGAATCTCAACACATTTAAAACATCGTTGGGTCGTTTTAATTCTATTTAAAACATCACATTCAAAACAATTTCTTTAACATATTATTCACTATTCAAAAATGTGAATATACTACGTTAACAAATTTCATCCTTTTATTCATTTTATTTTAAAGGTTTATTCACGGTCTAAAACGTGAATATAACTCCATAAATAAGTTACAACTATTTACTTATCAAAATAAGTTGTTTGCGAATTTATAAAACAATGTTTATAAATTCCATTTCTATTTATTTTACAACAACTTCCTTTATAAATTCCTTTATTAACCTATCTCAATTCATATCTCAATGATATACTAAAGATTCATATTATAAGTTAAACACTTATAATTTATTTGTTTACAAGAATCGTTCTTTTAAACATCCTAATTTATAAATCTTATAACTTATAAGATTCATTTATTTACCAAAAATCCATTCTTCAAATAACTTTTCAAATTTTATAAACCTACTGCTTATAAAATTCCATTTATAACTACACCGTTTATAATTCTATAAATTTCATTCATTTATGAAATTCATTCACAATTCATTCTAACACTTATAAAAACTCTTTTTATAATTCAAATATTTTAATTTACAAATATCAATTTATAAAACTCTTATATAAATCAATTTATACTATTATTTTAAAACATCTTTAATCTCCTTTATAATTTCACCATTTTGATTTATAAAATAATCAAATTTTATAAATCCTATATTTTCAACTTTTTATAATAAATTCAAAAATCCCGATTTTAAACTATTTTATAAGATCGTTAACCCATATTTCTCAAAAATCAATCTTTAACTGTATTTCTTAAAAATCATAATTTTTATAACATTAAAAGTATAACGTTTATTTATTTAAAATAAATCAATTTCCAAAAATATTTTATAACGTATACTTTTCAAAAATCACTTTAAAATTATTTTAAAGTTCCAAAATTTGGACCAATGATGCTACACACCAAATAGTCAATCACGACAACAACGATATCATATATCGATATGATAGTCCATCAAATATCAAAATATCTGAAATCAAATAAATACTGTTGAGGAATCCAGTTGGATCCCTCCAACCTGTTTTCCTGCATCCACAAACATTAGCACAATACCAATTCCGTTCCAGTACGGAATTATCGCGGTATATGGGATTTAAAATATTATCCGCGTAATAGACGGCGCAATAGGGTCTCATCCGCTATACAAATGCGGGAAATCAATAACTCCAATATATACATATGCCAATATATATATATTGCTATTATATATAATACCAATTTCACTGTTTATGAAATATTCGCGGTATATGTTTTTAATAAATAACATCCGCTTACTAACGGCGCATAATGTCTATTTTAACAATCAATAGATAACAATCATCATTCAAACATGCATTCAAATATTTTAAATCTAACTATTTAAAATAAAATTGAAACTGATTCGATTGAGTGAGAAGTTCTCACCTTGATTTCAATTTCGTTTTAGCGATTTATTTCGAATAAAATTAAACGGACGTTTAATTTTACCCGAAATTCTCACTAACTCCAAACGACTCCAATCCAATTTCATCACGTAGTGCTCGTCCATACGATTCCAACGCTTCCTGTTTCGCGCGTTTTCGACCTCGTATGAAAAAGTTATGATTTTACAAAGTTTTAGACGAATTTTTAATAAAATAAATTTACAACTTTATTTATAATTTTAAAACTAAGCTCTTTCTGGCCGTTAGATCCCATCACCCTGCATCATAGCCGTGCCTTTGCTTTCTTCCATCTCATGCGTATCTGCTCCTTGTAACAACTCACGCACGTACAAACCCATGAACACAAAACTAGGGTTAGCGAATCCGACCACCACGATGCATGAAAACACGATCAGGAAGCGCCAAAACGAAGCTCCAAACCTCCTCTACCTTCGCCCTTTGACCGGTCAAACTCGGCCCTCTCTACCTCCTCGAGTTGTGTGCGCAACTATCCCCCCTTGAGCCCACTTTTCCGCTGATTCGTGAAGCTATTCGCGATCTTGACCGTTGATATGATAGATCTTGACGTCCTCTACCACTCTTCAGTTGAAAGTTATTCGATTCGATGCATGGATTTTGAGAAAATGGAGGGAGAAGGATGGAGTTTTTTGGCCATAGATATGAGGGGTGGCGGCTGCATTACAAATTAGGGTTTAGTCTTTTATTTTTATTTTTTTTATTTGTGAGAGGGGGCTATTTATAGGGAATCGAACGACACTATTCATCCCGGATTTTCCAAACTCCGATTCACGCGCCGTAACCAGCGTTTCTAGGGTTTACCCCGCGTTCCGGACACAATGGAATAGGTTTCGGAAGCTAATTCGGTCATCTGTGCGAGTTATGGCAATAAACGTTCAATTTAAATTAAACCGATTTAAACGATTTTCTAGGCGTTTTAATTTGTACCGGACAAACGGTAAATCCGATTGACACGAAATTCGAAACCTTACAATAATATCACATTACGGATCCGATGAAACTGGTTTCGTCGAATTCCGAGACTTTTTGAAAAATGACTATTTTAACTCGCCAAATTAATATTAAAACAATTTCGATGCGTTTTGAGCGGCCACGATCAAACGATAACTCAGATTGACACGAAAATTAAAATCCGATAATAACTAATTATTATGGATCCAATGGAACTAGTTTCGTCCAATTCTGAGACTATTCGAAAATTGATTATTTTCACTAGTCGATTTAAATATTAAAATATTCAATTTTCACAAATTAACTCTTAATTCGATTTTAAAAGTTCTAAAACATCAATCTAACTCTAATATGATAAAATAAAATTTTACAAATCATTTTCAATCATATTTAACCCAATTTTCAATTATTTCCATAATTTAACATATTAAATTATCGATTTAATTATCCAATTAAATCCAATTATTCGAAATAAAATTTATTCAACTTATAAATTTCACTTATTAATATTTAAAATAAATTAAATATTCAAATTTAAATTAATAAAGATTCTGGGTCGTTACAATCTTCCCCCCTTAAAAGAATTTCGTCCTCGAAATTACTAAGTAAGAAAAGTTACAGAATCTATTAACTTTCCCAAAATCCATAGTTAAACTTCTTACAATACTTTACTAAGTTTCCAAATCATACCTAGTTATCTTTTCAAAAACAACTACTATTGTTTAACTTTCAATTCCAAATCAAAGTTATAGTTTTCACAAATTTTCCCAATTTTCTCAAATTTTTTCTAACGCCTTAAATTTTCGGAAAAATTCGCCATAGTCTCCTTTGTGCGGCTCGATCCGAAAAACAAATGATAGTATATATATCACAAATATACATCTCATCAAGTAATGAGGCATCCCGCAGGGAAAAAAGTATAAAAGTACGGTATGTAATCCGAGATATGTACCTTATAATTTTATTAGCAAGCATATACGGCTAATATAGCGCGAAAGCGAGCTCCAAATGCGAAGCAAATGCGATCTGCACCTACTAAACACTCAACAAACAACATGAGAACCATGTATATAGACAATAGTATCAATATACAATATATAGCAACATAATAACTATATATGCCAACATAGCAAATGAAACAAAACAACAAATGCAAACATCAACCAACTATCATCCAACTAACATTCATAACCAATAAATATTCATTCATATTCTTATAATATTCAATGAAATGGTTTTCAGTTTAGTCACATTTGATTCATTAACAGTGGATGTTCTTACTAACATTCATTTTCAATTTTAATTAGTTTGCATTCACTAATTCATATTCAAGTTGTTTCACTTCCAATTCAAATTCAATTCTATTTAAGATTCACTTAACTTCCAATTGGATTCCAATTAGTTTAACTTCCAATTTCATTAACTCAATTTCATTAACACTTAATGAATTATATACAATCAATCAATTAACAACCATATAACAACCAATGTATATTAATTTCAACCAAATTCCTTTGCTTTCAATTGGCTTAATTAAATTGATTTTCATTCAATTATTCAACTTCTCATAACATAAGATTTTAATGAATTAACACTTACATTCATTATTCCATATCAACTTTATTTGCATTCAATTGATTAACATTCAATCCATTTATTCAATTCAATTACAAAAGTTGAATTTCATTTATATAACTCAAGTTCACATTTATCACTTAACTTTATTAATTTACTTTGATATCAAAATCAACTTAATTCAACATCTATTAAGTTATATTTCCATTTCAAACATTATCTGTTTTTCTTAACTTAAATTCCCACTTATAAATCAATTCAGATTCCAATTCTAAAGTAAATTTCCATTTAACTTTAAATTCATTTTTATTTACAACTCATATTCATAAATATATTCATATAGTTTCACTTCTTATATATATAAGTTAATTTCACAATTGTAAATCACTTTAATTATAATTCAATTCTTATAATTCATTTGCTTATACAATTATTCTTCAATTTAGATTATTCAAACAACTAAACAATCAAACAATCTACTTATATATCCTTTAATAATTCTGAAAAATTATTTCTTCATATACAAAATATACTCAAGGTAAAATTATTTCATTTACCCAATTTAAAACAATATTGTGTCGAATTGTTCTATTCAAGTGTTTAGAAATCCCTTCGATTCAGTTTCGAGGCTGCGCCGACGAAGGTTCATATACCACTCAACAAACCAATCATCACAATATAAAACAATTTTATATTCACTAACAAATACGCTCTCATAGCTATTATTACACTCAAACTCATTCTAGAGTACTACTGACTCTATCTCTAATGAGTAATACCCAACAGAACCATGGTTGTCGCTTAACCATATGCTCCGATACCAGATGTGAGGAACGTACCGTCAACGGTCACAACCGGTAGGCTTTTCAACCATCCCAGCCCCACCATGGCTTACACTGATATCCCAAACTTTCTTTTACGGCCACCCTTTCGAATGTCACGGCTTCGCCTAACCAACCCCGTAAAGAGGACGTGTGGGGGTAAGAGTCTTCCGTTCGCCACCAAACCGCGAAGCGAGAACCCCCCATCACATAGCCCAATAGCTTAACAAGACTGGTGTGAGCAACAAAACAGTTTATCTTTTAAAACATTCAACAAAAGATTTTCAAAGTCAATTCGCAATGCTTTTTAAAAATGAGACTACCATAAGGCCTCCCGCACACACACACATGCAAACGCAGAATCGGAGGAGATTTCTCCTTATGATAGTCAAAGATGCTTGATACGCATTAAAAAGACATTTGATATTATTACTAGTGCATAGTGTAGAAGAAATTCATTTCGAAAGTAGAATATAAATCTTAGCCAACATACGACCATTATCGTATGCCTACTATAGCTACCATCCAAACAGTGTTGCGACACCATAAGTGAATGATAGGTTCTACAACTAATACCGTACAAGTTTCGTATTGTTTCTTTGGATTTCCAACAAATGGTCAGGCCAAGGAACTTCCCATTGCCACTGAGAACGCCTCTAGAAGGACGCCCCCGAGAACCAAACCGGATCTCTGCCAACACAAGGCCGGGTTACCCCTAACTGGGTAACTACTGGCACGAGTATGCCACCTCCCGGTCGTAACCAACCTTTAACCGGGGCCCCGGCAACAAATCACAAAATCATATATATATATCTGCGATATCAACATAAGTTAAGTATCTGGGCTCCATACCATGATACCACTTCTATCCAGAAGGAAATGTACATACCCTAAAGGGTGCTACCCCCAATAACCTTGCCGCATCTTTCCTGTTTTGACCATTTCCGGGGTGTGAGGCTCGACGAAGTCTCGTCCACAAAAACACACTTTATACAAAAGCCGTGCTTTGGGTCAACAAATGATCAACACAATGATCACTAAGATAGACGATCAAATAAATGATCCTATCACAAATAATCAACACAATGATCATTTCAGCATCACTCAGCATGTCACATTACCAAATTGGGAATATATCGCTGATAACTTCAACTATATAACCTTTGAGCTCGTACGTCTCAGAGAAGGGTGTTAAGCTAAGAGAATAAATTCTCCGCCACCAACAGAAATATATTTGAAAGAAATCTGCTTTATATCTCAAATTGTAATGTCAGACATAACGATCCATACAAGTCTGTTCTGGGCTCGAACAGAACCGAAGGCACTTCCAAAGAAGTCCTTGAAATCCGGATATTCACAATCCCGATCGGATTTCCCATCACTTAGGGAGTTTCTATACCGGCGCGACTCGGTGCAGAAACAATCGATAGGTCATCCTATCGCTTTCGCAAATACCCGGTCTTCATCACCGGTCTTCAAATGCTATCCATAACGACATATCACATATTCGGAATGGGATATATGACACAAAGGTCCTCTCCCGGCTAAACCGAACAGTGAGCGCAGTATTTCAAAAACATATGGATAATGGGATTTCAATTAAGTCACAACTTAATAATTCAAAACTTTATTTCAAATGGTTTAATCCAATTACCATTTCAATCTTTAAACAAAAAGATTTGTTTTCACAACCTTTAACAGTTTAAACAAATTTTCACATTTAAATCTTTTAAACAAAAGATTCATTCATAGATTTTCCAAATCAATTTCCATTTCAATTTAACTCGTTAAATCTTCAAATCAAAGATTTAACTTATAGCTTTCAAAACAAATTTCATTTCAATTTGATTTAAACAAATCATCAATTTTAAATCTGTTAAAAATAAACAGATTTAATTCATAGCTTTCAAAAAGAATTCATTTCATAACTTAGGAAAATCATTTCCCTATTCAATCTTGAAATTCCCCTAATTAACTGGAATCTCAGTTCATATCTAAAAGTGTTTATCATTTGAAAACAACAGTTTCATTTTGGAAATCTGATTCATTTATACGAGTTGAAATCCTTAGGTTAAATTCAAATTCCCAAAAAAACAATACTTAAAAGTGGTTTAATCCCTATATAACCAATATAACATCTTTAATCCTAATTTCAAATCATAGAATTCAATTTCAAGTATTGAATTTAAATTTAAATTAAATTATTTAAATTCCAAAACTTAATCAAGTAATTTAAAAATAATAAATTTTATTTTGAAATTCCATTCCAAAAGCTTTTCACATTTATTCCGATTCCATTTCCAAAACATTTGAATTTAAAAGATTCAAATTTAACTGTTTCAAAAATCTGCGACTTAATTGATTTCCTCGTGAAATCCATATTTGTGTGTGTATGGTGTGGTCCAGGGGTTTAACACAATAGTGCAACAACATTCAATCATCATAGATTCAAAACACAGAAATATAGTTGATAAGCGATATAAACTATAACGCTTATCTTTCATGTACAGATTCACGGATAATATACAGATGTATCATCAATAAGTGAATAAATTATACATAGCACAACCCATACAGCAAAATATCTCAAATCAGATAGGATAATCAATTTAAGACATCACATATAATACGATCATTCATAAGTAATTCAAGCATCCAATAATCATTTATAAACAGGATTTATTTATCGTTTAATCCTATGTAATTTAATTTATCTCCAATTAAATTAATTACTTATGAATTTATTATCCAATCTTGATTAATTAATTACAAATCATTTGATACTAATTTATTTATCAAATACCTTAGTTAATTAAATTATCCAAAATTAATCATATTAATTATATCAACCTTTAAATCCATTACATAATTAATTTACTTTAATTATCTAACTAGCAATTCTTATCTACCAATTTATTAGACACATAATTATTAATAAATTAACCAATCTTTAGTTACCAATTTATAGACCTCTAATTACTTAGTTAGTTATAATTACTAATTAATCATTCTTAATTTCTTTCCAAACAAATGGATTTATTTAACGAAAATCATTTATCTAAATTACCTTCTGATTTATCATTTAAAAATCTTCTTAATTAACTTTGAAATCAAATTACTTCTAACTTAAAAAGTTTTAATGTTAATTAAATTTAACATTTACCTTAATTTATTACTTAATTAAAATATTAATTAGGATTCAAAACATTCCAAAATATTCTCATAATTAAAACTCATAGTAAATTCTTACTTAAATTTCAAAACATTAATTACTTCCCTAAAACAGAGATTTTGCTTAACATTATTAACTTAACAAAAAAAAATGTTATCAGCTAAACTTAGAAAACAAAACCCGAGAATATCCTTCTGCTTACTCGCGTTAAACTTCGAGATACCTTTTCATTTCCCCTGGATCTCCTCTCTTCTTCTTCCCCTGTTCTTTTCTTCCCTGTTTCCTTTTTTTTTCTTTTTTTAGTTTACGTTGTTATTTAAGTTCAGCATCAGGTGACTTAATAACTTCACGACTTAAACCCCCCCAGGCAAACACGCGCAACCCCCTTTAGTTTCGAGTAAACCCAATTCCTCGAGTTAATCTGCAAAATTTTCGAGCACGTCTCGAGTCCCCCCTTCTTCCTCTCTGAACCTTCCCACTGACACGCCGACCCCCTTCACGTGCACGTGCACAGATCGTCAACGACGATTCTACCTACCGCGACACCACCAACAACCCACACAAGCTTACCTGAACACGAAGGCGACCCCAGATCATACAAAAACCCAACGACGCAAATTCGAAGCATTCGCGACAAACTGGAAACCGCCATGGCCCGGAAATTTCCACCTTCCCCATCGCCCACGACCTTGAGACCGCTCGCCGCCATCACCGAGGCTTCCTTATTGACATACGCGGCCTTCCCCCCAATCGCGATCAACTCCGGCGCCATATAGTTGACGCCACGACCTCGACAGTTCAAGGTTCCAAAATGCAGTATTAAACCCTAAATCCTTTTCGTCCCAAACTTTCTTACATTAAAAAAAATATTTATCATTTTTCCTGGAATCATTGATCAACAACCTAACTTCAAACAAAATTTCAACAACTAAAATTTTCTAAATTTCCAGAAATTGATAAAAATACCATTTCAGTTCATTCTTGAATTGTTCGAAACATACTTAATTAAAAACTTCCATTTTTGTTTCAAAAATTATATTTTCGAATGTAGATTCCGATTATGTAATTAAATCAACAATTCATTACTTTCGAATTTTATCATAATAATGCCCATTGCCTGTAGAACAGAGTCTCTGGTGATGATACTTCAACAACAGGCTCAAAACAAATTTTTAAAGCTTTGATTTTTTTTTTTTTAACAACTTATTTTGTTTAAAATGTAAGCCTATATATGATTGGGAAAAGATGTTTTGTATGTTTTGATTTACTCCTTAATTCTGCAACTACAACCAGGAATTCAACTGTATCTTCAAAAGTTACAGCACTTTTATCTATATAACCACAGAATTATGCAAAACAAATACATAGGTAAGCTTCATGTTAATCATGATAAAAATGTGTTTACCCTCAGCATCAATAAACAAATAGATAGAATAAAAATGAAAATTCTGGTAGGAGTTTACTCACCTTCCAGATCATGACTCAGGATTTGAAAATGGATGTTGAGATTGAAATCGGGTTTTGATAACCGAAGCTTCTTGATCTCAGATGTTTGGTTTATGTAAGTTGCTTCAGTTTTTTTTTTCTTGTTAAAGTTTGAGATGAACGAAATGAATTGAAGAAATGGGTTGATATATAGAGGCAGATTACAGACTGTTCTATACTTTTTTTTTTGTACAATTCTAAAGTATGCTGAAGTGGTCTTTTTCCATGTTGAGGTGTATAATAGTATGGCTGCAGTGATGCTGGATTTTAGCAGAGGTGTTTGTGTTTGTACTTTTTTTTTTTATTTTATACTTTGCTTCCATGCTTGCATGTAGTTGCTGTCTTTTATTTGTTTATACTTTGCATTATGAATAAATTTCTATTGTTAACTTAAAATATTATTTTACTTGTTTTGGTAATATGAATGACAATAAATGTTATTATATTTTGTTCAATGTGTTTAATTTATATTTTAAAATTCATTTTGTATGAATTTATTCACACTTCTAACTTAAATATTTCATTGACTTGTATGTCTTGTTATACATAGATTTATATTTTATAAATATACTTTGTTTGTAGTTCACATTTCCTATATATTAAATTCAAATTTACTCAAACATTTATTTCTTATTTTATTTCAAACCAAATATATGCACATATACATATATATTTTGTTTCTTATTCTATTTGTTTGAATACTTATTGATTATATTTTTATATATCAATGTTCTTATTTTTATTCTTGCATTTTAAATTTACTTCTATTTTTATTTTACTCTTATTACTTTTGTATTAATTTATTAATATGAGATTAAGATATATATATATATATATATTTTCTATTTGAATCGGGGAAACTCGCATCATTTATAATCAATTTTACAAATTTTAATTCATAATTTCATTTAAATTATCAATTTAAATTCATAAAAAATCTGGGGTCGTTACAATTTTTCCCCCTAAAAAAAAATTTCGTCCTCGAAATTGCACAGCTCTTTTCACGAATTATACATTCACAGAATAGACTAATGCCAATTCAAACTATACTAGTAAATATATGGGTTCTTTAGGTAATTCATAATATATTCCATATTAACTGCTACTTATAATATTCTTAGTAGTAAACATAACCTTCACTACGATTCTAGGCTCAAAATGCGTACATAGATACACCATATCCAAAAAGAAGTTAATCTAACCAACTACAAATCATTACCATCAGAGCTCTCTCTCTCGGGCCCTGACATATCTCTAACTTCTACGTCATTGTCAGTCACATAATCATACTCTGGATCAGAGTCTATCTGAATAAAACCTTCACCATTCAGCTCCTCGCCTTCTATGGCATGATCCAAATTCCAATGAATTTCTTCATCACCATCGGAACCTATTTCCATTTCAGGTTCTTCTACCTCAAACTCTTCTTCATTTTCTTCTTCATTTTCTTCTTCGAATTCCCCTTCATATTCATTTTTGAATTCGTCTTCATTTTCTTCTTCAAACTCCTCTTCATCTTCTTCTTCTTCTACTGGTGGTCGGGGCTGCACTACAGGCTCCACTGGGAATTCCCTATGAACTGATGACTCACCTTCATCATCTCGTACCCTACTGGATGAAGCATAATCACCCACTCTCCTGACCTTTCCTCCTCGGCTAACGCTGTTTGTTCTCTATAATTAAAATCAAAATCCAAATATTAAGATCTTAAGTTTAGAATTTTATAAGTTGAGAAATACAACAAGTTTATATTTCAGATTTTATTCAACCCAAGAAGTTATAACAGAAATCCAAAATTTGGTTTTAAACAAATCGTTCTATCGTTATAATTCAAATCTATCATTATATTTCATTAACCAATTTCAACTCAAATTGAAATTTCCAATATTTATTTAAGATTCCTAATTTCAAATTTCAAATTCTTATTTATTACGGTTTAAATCAAAAAATGATAAGAAATTGATGAAATACGAAGTAAAGATTTTCTACAACAATTCTTAAGGCATCTTATTATACCAAACTTCTTTTTCCACTGTTGTTACAGAGTATCGACCAATTATAGTCGTATTTCCCTGTCCCCTATCTCGTTTTCTTCTTGCACTCATACTTACTATCGGTGAATAGTAAAAGAATTTACTGAGGCATTCAAACGGATATCTTAGGGACATACTCATTCTAGGATTTACTTCACCCTATCTCTAATGAGCTACTTAATGTGTTACACTCCTGAGCTAAAGTTTAACCCTTAGCTCTGATACCAAATGTAACGAGTCGAGCCAGTGGTCACAACCGGTAGGCTTTTCAACCATCCCAGCCCCACCGTGGCTTACACTGGTATCCCAAACTTGCTTTTACGGCCAGCCTCTCGACTGTCACAGCTTACGCCTAACCAACCCCCTAAAAGAGGATGTGTGGGAGTAAGAGTCTCCCGTTCGCCACCAAACCGCGAAGCGAGAACCCCCCATCACATAGCCCAATAGCTTAACAAGACTGGTGTGAGCAACAAAACAGTTTATCTTTTAAAACATTCAACAAAAGATTTTCAAAGTCAATTCGCAATGCTTTTTAAAAATGAGACTACCATAAGGCCTCCCGCACACACACATGCAAACGCAGAATCGGAGGAGATTTCTCCTTATGATAGTCAAAGATGCTTGATACGCATTAAAAAGACATTTGATATTATTACTAGTGCATAGTGTAGAAGAAATTCATTTCGAAAGTATAATATAAATCTTAGCCAACATACGACCATTATCGTATGCCTACTATAGCTACCATCCAAACAGTGTTGCGACACCATAAGTGAATGATAGGTTCTACAACTAATACCGTACAAGTTTCGTATTGTTTCTTTGGATTTCCAACAAATGGTCAGGCCAAGGAACTTCCCATTGCCACTGAGAACGCCTCTGGAAGGACGCCCCCGAGAACCAAACCGGATCTCTGCCAACACAAGGCCGGGTTACCCCTAACTGGGTAACTACTGACACGAGTATGCCACCTCCCGGTCGTAACCAACCTTTAACCGGGGCCCCAGCAACAAATCACAAAATCATATATATATATCTGCGATATCAACATAAGTTAAGTATCTGGGCTCCATACCATGATACCACTTCTATCCAGAAGGAAATGTACATACCCTAAAGGGTGCTACCCCCAATAACCTTGCCGCATCTTTCCTGTTTTGACCATTTCCGGGGTGTGAGGCTCGACGAAGTCTCGTCCACAAAAACACACTTTATACAAAAGCCGTGCTTTGGGTCAACAAATGATCAACACAATGATCACTAAGATAGACGATCAAATAAATGATCCTATCACAAATAATCAACACAATGATCATTTCAGCATCACTCAGCATGTCACATTACCAAATTGGGAATATATCGCTGATAACTTCAACTATATAACCTTTGAGCTCGTACGTCTCAGAGAAGGGTGTTAAGCTAAGAGAATAAATTCTCCGCCACCAACAGAAATATATTTGAAAGAAATCTGCTTTATATCTCAAATTGTAATGTCAGACATAACGATCCATACAAGTCTGTTCTGGGCTCGAACAGAACCGAAGGCACTTCCAAAGAAGTCCTTGAAATCCGGATATTCACAATCCCGATCGGATTTCCCATCACTTAGGGAGTTTCTATACCGGCGCGACTCGGTGCAGAAACAATCGGTAGGTCATCCTATCGCTTTCGCAAATACCCGGTCTTCATCACCGGTCTTCAAATGCTATCCATAACGACATATCACATATTCGGAATGGGATATATGACACAAAGGTCCTCTCCCGGCTAAACCGAACAGTGAGCGCAGTATTTCAAAAACATATGGATAATGGGATTTCAATTAAGTCACAACTTAATAATTCAAAACTTTATTTCAAATGGTTTAATCCAATTACCATTTCAATCTTTAAACAAAAAGGTTTGTTTTCACAACCTTTAACAGTTTAAACAAATTTTCACATTTAAATCTTTTAAACAAAAGATTCATTCATAGATTTTCCAAATCAATTTCCATTTCAATTTAACTCGTTAAATCTTCAAATCAAAGATTTAACTTATAGCTTTCAAAACAAATTTCATTTCAATTTGATTTAAACAAATCATCAATTTTAAATCTGTTAAAAATAAACAGATTTAATTCATAGCGTTCAAAAAGAATTCATTTCATAACTTAGGAAAATCATTTCCCTATTCAATCTTGAAATTCCCCTAATTAACTGGAATCTCAGTTCATATCTAAAAGTGTTTATCATTTGAAAACAACAGTTTCATTTTGGAAATCTGATTCATTTATACGAGTTGAAATCCTTAGGTTAAATTCAAATTCCCAAAAAAACAATACTTAAAAGTGGTTTAATCCCTATATAACCAATATAACATCTTTAATCCTAATTTCAAATCATAGAATTCAATTTCAAGTATTGAATTTAAATTTAAATTAAATTATTTAAATTCCAAAACTTAATCAAGTAATTTAAAAATAATAAATTTTATTTTGAAATTCCATTCCAAAAGCTTTTCACATTTATTCCGATTCCATTTCCAAAACATTTGAATTTAAAAGATTCAAATTTAACTGTTTCAAAAATCTGCGACTTAATTGATTTCCTCGTGAAATCCATATTTGTGTGTGTATGGTGTGGTCCAGGGGTTTAACACAATAGTGCAACAACATTCAATCATCATAGATTCAAAACACAGAAATATAGTTGATAAGCGATATAAACTATAACGCTTATCTTTCATGTACAGATTCACGGATAATATACAGATGTATCATCAATAAGTGAATAAATTATACATAGCACAACCCATACAGCAAAATATCTCAAATCAGATAGGATAATCAATTTAAGACATCACATATAATACGATCATTCATAAGTAATTCAAGCATCCAATAATCATTTATAAACAGGATTTATTTATCGTTTAATCCTATCTAATTTAATTTATCTCCAATTAAATTAATTACTTATGAATTTATTATCCAATCTTGATTAATTAATTACAAATCATTTGATACTAATTTATTTATCAAATACCTTAGTTAATTAAATTATCCTAAATTAATCATATTAATTATATCAACCTTTAAATCCATTACATAATTAATTTACTTTAATTATCTAACTAGCAATTCTTATCTACCAATTTATTAGACACATAATTATTAATAAATTAACCAATCTTTAGTTACCAATTTATAGACCTCTAATTACTTAGTTAATTATAATTACTAATTAATCATTCTTAATTTCTTTCCAAACAAATGGATTTATTTAACGAAAATCATTTATCTAAATTACCTTCTGATTTATCATTTAAAAATCTTCTTAATTAACTTTGAAATCAAATTACTTCTAACTTAAAAAGTTTTAATGTTAATTAAATTTAACATTTACCTTAATTTATTACTTAATTAAAATATTAATTAGGATTCAAAACATTCCAAAATATTCTCATAATTAAAACTCATAGTAAATTCTTACTTAAATTTCAAAACATTAATTACTTCCCTAAAACAGAGATTTTGCTTAACATTATTAACTTAACAAAAAAAAAATGTTATCAGCTAAACTTAGAAAACAAAACCCGAGAATATCCTTCTGCTTACTCGCGTTAAACTTCGAGATACCTTTTCATTTCCCCTGGATCTCCTCTCTTCTTCTTCCCCTGTTCTTTTCTTCCCTGTTTCCTTTTTTTTTCTTTTTTTAGTTTACGTTGTTATTTAAGTTCAGCATCAGGTGACTTAATAACTTCACGACTTAAACCCCCCCAGGCAAACACGCGCAACCCCCTTTAGTTTCGAGTAAACCCAATTCCTCGAGTTAATCTGCAAAATTTTCGAGCACGTCTCGAGTCCCCCCTTCTTCTTCTCTGAACCTTCCCACTGACACGCCGACCCCCTTCACGTGCACGTGCACAGATCGTCAACGACGATTCTACCTACCGCGACACCACCAACAACCCACACAAGCTTACCTGAACACGAAGGCGACCCCAGATCATACAAAAACCCAACGACGCAAATTCGAAGCATTCGCGACAAACTGGAAACCGCCATGGCCCGGAAATTTCCACCTTCCCCATCGCCCACGACCTTGAGACCGCTCGCCGCCATCACCGAGGCTTCCTTATTGACATACGCGGCCTTCCCCCCAATCGCGATCAACTCCGGCGCCATATAGTTGACGCCACGACCTCGACAGTTCAAGGTTCCAAAATGCAGTATTAAACCCTAAATCCTTTTCGTCCCAAACTTTCTTACATTAAAAAAAATATTTATCATTTTTCCTGGAATCATTGATCAACAACCTAACTTCAAACAAAATTTCAACAACTAAAATTTTCTAAATTTCCAGAAATTGATAAAAATACCATTTCAGTTCATTCTTGAATTGTTCGAAACATACTTAATTAAAAACTTCCATTTTTGTTTCAAAAATTATATTTTCGAATGTAGATTCCGATTATGTAATTAAATCAACAATTCATTACTTTCGAATTTTATCATAATAATGCCCATTGCCTGTAGAACAGAGTCTCTGGTGATGATACTTCAACAACAGGCTCAAAACAAATTTTTAAAGCTTTGATTTTTTTTTTTTAACAACTTATTTTGTTTAAAATGTAAGCCTATATATGATTGGGAAAAGATGTTTTGTATGTTTTGATTTACTCCTTAATTCTGCAACTACAACCAGGAATTCAACTGTATCTTCAAAAGTTACAGCACTTTTATCTATATAACCACAGAATTATGCAAAACAAATACATAGGTAAGCTTCATGTTAATCATGATAAAAATGTGTTTACCCTCAGCATCAATAAACAAATAGATAGAATAAAAATGAAAATTCTGGTAGGAGTTTACTCACCTTCCAGATCATGACTCAGAATTTGAAAATGGATGTTGAGATTGAAATCGGGTTTTGATAACCGAAGCTTCTTGATCTCAGATGTTTGGTTTATGTAAGTTGCTTCAGTTTTTTTTTTCTTGTTAAAGTTTGAGATGAACGAAATGAATTGAAGAAATGGGTTGATATATAGAGGCAGATTACAGACTGTTCTATACTTTTTTTTTTGTACAATTCTAAAGTATGCTGAAGTGGTCTTTTTCCATGTTGAGGTGTATAATAGTATGGCTGCAGTGATGCTGGATTTTAGCAGAGGTGTTTGTGTTTGTACTTTTTTTTTTATTTTATACTTTGCTTCCATGCTTGCATGTAGTTGCTGTCTTTTATTTGTTTATACTTTGCATTATGAATAAATTTCTATTGTTAACTTAAAATATTATTTTACTTGTTTTGGTAATATGAATGACAATAAATGTTATTATATTTTGTTCAATGTGTTTAATTTATATTTTAAAATTCATTTTGTATGAATTTATTCACACTTCTAACTTAAATATTTCATTGACTTGTATGTCTTGTTATACATAGATTTATATTTTATAAATATACTTTGTTTGTAGTTCACATTTCCTATATATTAAATTCAAATTTACTCAAACATTTATTTCTTATTTTATTTCAAACCAAATATATGCACATATACATATATATTTTGTTTCTTATTCTATTTGTTTGAATACTTATTGATTATATTTTTATATATCAATGTTCTTATTTTTATTCTTGCATTTTAAATTTACTTCTATTTTTATTTTACTCTTATTACTTTTGTATTAATTTATTAATATGAGATTAAGATATATATATATATATATTTTCTATTTGAATCGGGGAAACTCGCATCATTTATAATCAATTTTACAAATTTTAATTCATAATTTCATTTAAATTATCAATTTAAATTCATAAAAAATCTGGGGTCGTTACAATTTTTCCCCCTAAAAAAAATTTCGTCCTCGAAATTGCACAGCTCTTTTCACGAATTATACATTCACAGAATAGACTAATGCCAATTCAAACTATACTAGTAAATATATGGGTTCTTTAGGTAATTCATAATATATTCCATATTAACTGCTACTTATAATATTCTTAGTAGTAAACATAACCTTCACTACGATTCTAGGCTCAAAATGCGTACATAGATACACCATATCCAAAAAGAAGTTAATCTAACCAACTACAAATCATTACCATCAGAGCTCTCTCTCTCGGGCCCTGACATATCTCTAACTTCTACGTCATTGTCAGTCACATAATCATACTCTGGATCAGAGTCTATCTGAATAAAACCTTCACCATTCAGCTCCTCGCCTTCTATGGCATGATCCAAATTCCAATGAATTTCTTCATCACCATCGGAACCTATTTCCATTTCAGGTTCTTCTACCTCAAACTCTTCTTCATTTTCTTCTTCATTTTCTTCTTCGAATTCCCCTTCATATTCATTTTTGAATTCGTCTTCATTTTCTTCTTCAAACTCCTCTTCATCTTCTTCTTCTTCTACTGGTGGTCGGGGCTGCACTACAGGCTCCACTGGGAATTCCCTATGAACTGATGACTCACCTTCATCATCTCGTACCCTACTGGATGAAGCATAATCACCCACTCTCCTGACCTTTCCTCCTCGGCTAACGCTGTTTGTTCTCTATAATTAAAATCAAAATCCAAATATTAAGATCTTAAGTTTAGAATTTTATAAGTTGAGAAATACAACAAGTTTATATTTCAGATTTTATTCAACCCAAGAAGTTATAACAGAAATCCAAAATTTGGTTTTAAACAAATCGTTCTATCGTTATAATTCAAATCTATCATTATATTTCATTAACCAATTTCAACTCAAATTGAAATTTCCAATATTTATTTAAGATTCCTAATTTCAAATTTCAAATTCTTATTTATTACGGTTTAAATCAAAAAATGATAAGAAATTGATGAAATACGAAGTAAAGATTTTCTACAACAATTCTTAAGGCATCTTATTATACCAAACTTCTTTTTCCACTGTTGTTACAGAGTATCGACCAATTATAGTCGTATTTCCCTGTCCCCTATCTCGTTTTCTTCTTGCACTCATACTTACTATCGGTGAATAGTAAAAGAATTTACTGAGGCATTCAAACGGATATCTTAGGGACATACTCATTCTAGGATTTACTTCACCCTATCTCTAATGAGCTACTTAATGTGTTACACTCCTGAGCTAAAGTTTAACCCTTAGCTATGATACCAAATGTAACGAGTCGAGCCAGTGGTCACAACCGGTAGGCTTTTCAACCATCCCAGCCCCACCGTGGCTTACACTGGTATCCCAAACTTGCTTTTACGGCCAGCCTCTCGACTGTCACAGCTTACGCCTAACCAACCCCCTAAAAGAGGATGTGTGGGAGTAAGAGTCTCCCGTTCGCCACCAAACCGCGAAGCGAGAACCCCCCATCACATAGCCCAATAGCTTAACAAGACTGGTGTGAGCAACAAAACAGTTTATCTTTTAAAACATTCAACAAAAGATTTTCAAAGTCAATTCGCAATGCTTTTTAAAAATGAGACTACCATAAGGCCTCCCGCACACACACACATGCAAACGCAGAATCGGAGGAGATTTCTCCTTATGATAGTCAAAGATGCTTGATACGCATTAAAAAGACATTTGATATTATTACTAGTGCATAGTGTAGAAGAAATTCATTTCGAAAGTAGAATATAAATCTTAGCCAACATACGACCATTATCGTATGCCTACTATAGCTACCATCCAAACAGTGTTGCGACACCATAAGTGAATGATAGGTTCTACAACTAATACCGTACAAGTTTCGTATTGTTTCTTTGGATTTCCAACAAATGGTCAGGCCAAGGAACTTCCCATTGCCACTGAGAACGCCTCTGGAAGGACGCCCCCGAGAACCAAACCGGATCTCTGCCAACACAAGGCCGGGTTACCCCTAACTGGGTAACTACTGACACGAGTATGCCACCTCCCGGTCGTAACCAACCTTTAACCGGGGCCCCAGCAACAAATCACAAAATCATATATATATATCTGCGATATCAACATAAGTTAAGTATCTGGGCTCCATACCATGATACCACTTCTATCCAGAAGGAAATGTACATACCCTAAAGGGTGCTACCCCCAATAACCTTGCCGCATCTTTCCTGTTTTGACCATTTCCGGGGTGTGAGGCTCGACGAAGTCTCGTCCACAAAAACACACTTTATACAAAAGCCGTGCTTTGGGTCAACAAATGATCAACACAATGATCACTAAGATAGACGATCAAATAAATGATCCTATCACAAATAATCAACACAATGATCATTTCAGCATCACTCAGCATGTCACATTACCAAATTGGGAATATATCGCTGATAACTTCAACTATATAACCTTTGAGCTCGTACGTCTCAGAGAAGGGTGTTAAGCTAAGAGAATAAATTCTCCGCCACCAACAGAAATATATTTGAAAGAAATCTGCTTTATATCTCAAATTGTAATGTCAGACATAACGATCCATACAAGTCTGTTCTGGGCTCGAACAGAACCGAAGGCACTTCCAAAGAAGTCCTTGAAATCCGGATATTCACAATCCCGATCGGATTTCCCATCACTTAGGGAGTTTCTATACCGGCGCGATTCGGTGCAGAAACAATCGATAGGTCATCCTATCGCTTTCGCAAATACCCGGTCTTCATCACCGGTCTTCAAATGCTATCCATAACGACATATCACATATTCGGAATGGGATATATGACACAAAGGTCCTCTCCCGGCTAAACCGAACAGTGAGCGCAGTATTTCAAAAACATATGGATAATGGGATTTCAATTAAGTCACAACTTAATAATTCAAAACTTTATTTCAAATGGTTTAATCCAATTACCATTTCAATCTTTAAACAAAAAGGTTTGTTTTCACAACCTTTAACAGTTTAAACAAATTTTCACATTTAAATCTTTTAAACAAAAGATTCATTCATAGATTTTCCAAATCAATTTCCATTTCAATTTAACTCGTTAAATCTTCAAATCAAAGATTTAACTTATAGCTTTCAAAACAAATTTCATTTCAATTTGATTTAAACAAATCATCAATTTTAAATCTGTTAAAAATAAACAGATTTAATTCATAGCTTTCAAAAAGAATTCATTTCATAACTTAGGAAAATCATTTCCCTATTCAATCTTGAAATTCCCCTAATTAACTGGAATCTCAGTTCATATCTAAAAGTGTTTATCATTTGAAAACAACAGTTTCATTTTGGAAATCTGATTCATTTATACGAGTTGAAATCCTTAGGTTAAATTCAAATTCCCAAAAAAACAATACTTAAAAGTGGTTTAATCCCTATATAACCAATATAACATCTTTAATCCTAATTTCAAATCATAGAATTCAATTTCAAGTATTGAATTTAAATTTAAATTAAATTATTTAAATTCCAAAACTTAATCAAGTAATTTAAAAATAATAAATTTTATTTTGAAATTCCATTCCAAAAGCTTTTCACATTTATTCCGATTCCATTTCCAAAACATTTGAATTTAAAAGATTCAAATTTAACTGTTTCAAAAATCTGCGACTTAATTGATTTCCTCGTGAAATCCATATTTGTGTGTGTATGGTGTGGTCCAGGGGTTTAACACAATAGTGCAACAACATTCAATCATCATAGATTCAAAACACAGAAATATAGTTGATAAGCGATATAAACTATAACGCTTATCTTTCATGTACAGATTCACGGATAATATACAGATGTATCATCAATAAGTGAATAAATTATACATAGCACAACCCATACAGCAAAATATCTCAAATCAGATAGGATAATCAATTTAAGACATCACATATAATACGATCATTCATAAGTAATTCAAGCATCCAATAATCATTTATAAACAGGATTTATTTATCGTTTAATCCTATGTAATTTAATTTATCTCCAATTAAATTAATTACTTATGAATTTATTATCCAATCTTGATTAATTAATTACAAATCATTTGATACTAATTTATTTATCAAATACCTTAGTTAATTAAATTATCCTAAATTAATCATATTAATTATATCAACCTTTAAATCCATTACATAATTAATTTACTTTAATTATCTAACTAGCAATTCTTATCTACCAATTTATTAGACACATAATTATTAATAAATTAACCAATCTTTAGTTACCAATTTATAGACCTCTAATTACTTAGTTAGTTATAATTACTAATTAATCATTCTTAATTTCTTTCCAAACAAATGGATTTATTTAACGAAAATCATTTATCTAAATTACCTTCTGATTTATCATTTAAAAATCTTCTTAATTAACTTTGAAATCAAATTACTTCTAACTTAAAAAGTTTTAATGTTAATTAAATTTAACATTTACCTTAATTTATTACTTAATTAAAATATTAATTAGGATTCAAAACATTCCAAAATATTCTCATAATTAAAACTCATAGTAAATTCTTACTTAAATTTCAAAACATTAATTACTTCCCTAAAACAGAGATTTTGCTTAACATTATTAACTTAACAAAAAAAAAATGTTATCAGCTAAACTTAGAAAACAAAACCCGAGAATATCCTTCTGCTTACTCGCGTTAAACTTCGAGATACCTTTTCATTTCCCCTGGATCTCCTCTCTTCTTCTTCCCCTGTTCTTTTCTTCCCTGTTTCCTTTTTTTTTCTTTTTTTAGTTTACGTTGTTATTTAAGTTCAGCATCAGGTGACTTAATAACTTCACGACTTAAACCCCCCCAGGCAAACACGCGCAACCCCCTTTAGTTTCGAGTAAACCCAATTCCTCGAGTTAATCTGCAAAATTTTCGAGCACGTCTCGAGTCCCCCCTTCTTCTTCTCTGAACCTTCCCACAAACACGCCGACCCCCTTCACGTGCACGTGCACAGATCGTCAACGACGATTCTACCTACCGCGACACCACCAACAACCCACACAAGCTTACCTGAACACGAAGGCGACCCCAGATCATACAAAAACCCAACGACGCAAATTCGAAGCATTCGCGACAAACTGGAAACCGCCATGGCCCGGAAATTTCCACCTTCCCCATCGCCCACGACCTTGAGACCGCTCGCCGCCATCACCGAGGCTTCCTTATTGACATACGCGGCCTTCCCCCCAATCGCGATCAACTCCGGCGCCATATAGTTGACGCCACGACCTCGACAGTTCAAGGTTCCAAAATGCAGTATTAAACCCTAAATCCTTTTCGTCCCAAACTTTCTTACATTAAAAAAAATATTTATCATTTTTCCTGGAATCATTGATCAACAACCTAACTTCAAACAAAATTTCAACAACTAAAATTTTCTAAATTTCCAGAAATTGATAAAAATACCATTTCAGTTCATTCTTGAATTGTTCGAAACATACTTAATTAAAAACTTCCATTTTTGTTTCAAAAATTATATTTTCGAATGTAGATTCCGATTATGTAATTAAATCAACAATTCATTACTTTCGAATTTTATCATAATAATGCCCATTGCCTGTAGAACAGAGTCTCTGGTGATGATACTTCAACAACAGGCTCAAAACAAATTTTTAAAGCTTTGATTTTTTTTTTTTAACAACTTATTTTGTTTAAAATGTAAGCCTATATATGATTGGGAAAAGATGTTTTGTATGTTTTGATTTACTCCTTAATTCTGCAACTACAACCAGGAATTCAACTGTATCTTCAAAAGTTACAGCACTTTTATCTATATAACCACAGAATTATGCAAAACAAATACATAGGTAAGCTTCATGTTAATCATGATAAAAATGTGTTTACCCTCAGCATCAATAAACAAATAGATAGAATAAAAATGAAAATTCTGGTAGGAGTTTACTCACCTTCCAGATCATGACTCAGAATTTGAAAATGGATGTTGAGATTGAAATCGGGTTTTGATAACCGAAGCTTCTTGATCTCAGATGTTTGGTTTATGTAAGTTGCTTCAGTTTTTTTTTTCTTGTTAAAGTTTGAGATGAACGAAATGAATTGAAGAAATGGGTTGATATATAGAGGCAGATTACAGACTGTTCTATACTTTTTTTTTTGTACAATTCTAAAGTATGCTGAAGTGGTCTTTTTCCATGTTGAGGTGTATAATAGTATGGCTGCAGTGATGCTGGATTTTAGCAGAGGTGTTTGTGTTTGTACTTTTTTTTTTATTTTATACTTTGCTTCCATGCTTGCATGTAGTTGCTGTCTTTTATTTGTTTATACTTTGCATTATGAATAAATTTCTATTGTTAACTTAAAATATTATTTTACTTGTTTTGGTAATATGAATGACAATAAATGTTATTATATTTTGTTCAATGTGTTTAATTTATATTTTAAAATTCATTTTGTATGAATTTATTCACACTTCTAACTTAAATATTTCATTGACTTGTATGTCTTGTTATACATAGATTTATATTTTATAAATATACTTTATTTGTAGTTCACATTTCCTATATATTAAATTCAAATTTACTCAAACATTTATTTCTTATTTTATTTCAAACCAAATATATGCACATATACATATATATTTTGTTTCTTATTCTATTTGTTTGAATACTTATTGATTATATTTTTATATATCAATGTTCTTATTTTTATTCTTGCATTTTAAATTTACTTCTATTTTTATTTTACTCTTATTACTTTTGTATTAATTTATTAATATGAGATTAAGATATATATATATATATATATATATATATATATATATATATATATTTTCTATTTGAATCGGGGAAACTCGCATCATTTATAATCAATTTTACAAATTTTAATTCATAATTTCATTTAAATTATCAATTTAAATTCATAAAAAATCTGGGGTCGTTACAAACAAAGTCAAATGAATAATGTAGCTTTTATATCAAATATTGAACCCAAAAATCCAAAAGAAGCATCAACTGATGATTCATGGATTTTGGCTATGCAAGAAGAACTAAATCAATTCACTAGAAATGAAGTTTGGGAACTTATTCCTAGACTTGAAAATAAAACTATAGTTGGAACTAAATGGGTTTATAAAAATAAAATGAATGAACAAGAAGAGGTAGTTAGAAATAAAGCACGTTTAGTCGCTCAAGGTTTTTGTCAAGTAGAACAAATAGATTTTGATGAAACCTTTGCTCCCGTAGCAAGATTAGAAGCCATTAGGATTCTACTTGCTTTCGTAAGTCATAATACTTTTAAATCATGTCAAATGGATGTTAAAAGTGCCTTTTTAAATGGATTTGTAAAAGAGGAAGTATATGTTGAACAACCAACACTTTTTGAAAATGAAAAATTACCTAATCATGTTTACAAACTTAAGAAAGCTTTATATGGCCTAAAACAAGCTCCTAGAGCCTGGTATGATAGACTAAGATCTTATTTATTACAATCAAATTTTGAAATTGGTAAAGTAGATAATACCCTTTTTATTAAAAGAAATAAAAAAGATATTCTACTAGTACAAGTTTACATAGAGGATATTATTTTTGGATCAATTAACTTTGAAATGAATAAAGAATTTTCTGAAATAATGATAAAAGAGTTTGAGATGAGTCATATGGGTGAATTAAATTTCTTTTTAGGATTACAAATAAAACAATTAGATAATGGTAGCTTTATTAGTCAAGAAAAATTTGCTAAAGACCTAATTAATAAATTTGGTTTGACTACTGCGAGTGGAAAATCCGCTCTCATGGCAACCAATGAGTACCTTAGTAAAGAAGATCTCTCGAAAGATATAGATCAAAAGTTATATAGAGGAATGATTAGATCACTACTCCATATTACCGCTAGTAGAGCTGATTCATGTATAGTGTTTGTCTCTGTGCAAGATATCAATACAAACCTAAAGAGACCCACTTAAAAGCCGTAAAACATATCATAAGATATGTTAAACACACCTCTGATTATAACTTATTTTACCCTAAAAATGATTCTTTTGACTTAATATCTTACTGTGATGCTGATTATGCTGGTTGTAAATCAGACTGAAAAAGTGCAAGTGGAACTTGTCACTTTTTGGGGCATTTTTCTGATTTCCTGGTTTAGTAAAAAGAAAAACATGGTTTCTTTATCAACAACTGGAGCAGAATATATTTATGCTGCTTTGGCTTGTTGTCAAATAATATATATGCAACAAACTTTAAAAGACTATGGTTTAAAATTTTCAAAATCACCAATTTATTGTGATAATACTAGTGTGATAAATTTATCCAAAAATACTACTCAACATGCTCGAACTAAACATATTGATATCAGACATCATTTTCTCAAAGATAATATGAGTAAGGAAGTAATCACTCTAGATTATATCAGTTCTAAGAATCAAATTGTTGATATCTTAATAAAACCATTAAATGAATCTATATTTACTAAATTAAGAAGAGAATTAGGTATTTGTTCAATAACCGAAATATAAAATATAAATAAACAAAGTATAATTAAAAATTAATTCAAAATAAATTAAATAGGCAAAAATTTAAGAACCATGTTGGCATACCCCTCTACCCTATGTCGAGATACAACGTTTTTGAATTTTTGAAATTTTCCCCACAAAAATTCAAATAATTGGTTATATATTCTTCACATTTTCGAAATTTTATTCATCCTTCTGTTATCTCTCTATTCTTTTCTCTGAAATCAAATAAACAATGGCCTCCTCTTCCAAATCAAACATAAAATCAACCTTTTCGTTCCCGTCTCCTACGTCTGGTCCATTTCAACGTACTACTCTCACTCGTGTGACTAAAATGGAGGATTCTCTAAAGGATACACTTCAGTTAATGATTGAAATCCATGTAATGCAACTTCTAACGGCCAAGGAACAAGAGAGGCAAGAAAAAATCCTTAGGAATTTGCAAAAGTTTCTAATGGACAATCATGCTAACCCAATATTGATTGAAGAAGACTCTTTAGGAGATCATGTACAATAGGCGAGCGAAGAAGAAGAATAAGAAGAAGAAGAACCCATGGAAGATATGCATGCGGAGGACGACGACAAAGTCGTGTGTGTTGGAGAAGTGTGTTTTGACAAAGATGGGAATCTTTTCGAACGATGTGGAAATTTTTGTTTCCACTATCCAAACTGTTCGATACATAGATCTCCTATGTTCAAAAACACACATTAGTTTCTTTTCTTTCTTTACCATTGTTGTATGTTTCTTCTTACGTTTCCCACGAAAATGTAAAAATAATTATTTGATTAATAGATAAATTATATTCCTATATGTGTTCTTCCCTATTAATAACTATATGGTTATTATATATACTTATAATAGTTAGTAGTTTAGGATTAGGTTTATTATTAGATCTAAGTGTTGATTATTTATGATAACACTATCATTATAATCACATGTCATAGATTATTAGATTTCGGGGGAGTTCTATAGTTTGTTGTTATATAGTTTTGAGTTATTTTTTTGTTGATGACAAAGGAGGAGAAGTATAAAATAGGGTAGTTAGGCATAGATTAAGGGGGAGTTATTACGATAGAAGTAATATTTTATAAACAAAGGTTGTCATCATCAAAACGGGGGAGATGGTTAGTCTGTGAGATGATGGTTTTGATGACAATAACCTTAGAATAGATTATAAAACATAAATACTAACAGTATAAGTTTAGATATATATGTACATGCAGGATTTAACCATGCAGGTAACAAGAATGAAGACTATACGGTATAGAGATTCAAGATATCAAGATTAAAGACTCATGAGCATCAAGATTATCAAGAGTTCAAGTAATTTATCTTTTAGTATTTTGTTAAAACTCCTAGAAAAGCACTGGCATCTTAAAATCCAATTTATCGTGAAATGGAATCCACTTCGAGCATGTTAAAGGGATGGAACCCTAAGTAGGATGAAACCTACGAAAAATCCAGTGGAACTTTGTTATGTATCCGCTAACTTTTTATTCAAAATGATTTTTCAAAATTATATCTTGTTTTCAAAATGATTTCAAAACCTTCCTTTTAAAAGCGTAAAAAACATCTATCCTGATTTCAAATACTTTTAGCCTCAAAATAATCTTTAATTTCAAAATCAAATTATCCTTGTTTTTAAGCTGTCTTTTAAATATAATATATTTAACTTTTAATATTTATACTTAGATTTTAAATATAAAATTATAGTAAAATTGTGTACATATTATTCTTTATATTTACTTATGTATTTTAATTATAGTCAAGTATATTTATAAAGTTTAAAATAGTTTTAATATAAAGGTTATTTTCAAAGAAAATCAAAACACCAAAAATCCCTTTGGGATGTCGACATACTCAAGTACCCCATGTCGACATGGTGTCAGTTGAGTTCAAAATTTAAATTTCAAAAGAAGTGTCTACTCGTCATAACTCTTCACGAATGGACATGGCTGTTGTTCTTCTATAAATAGTGGTTAGTTTCAACGAATTTTAATTCAGTTTTTTCTAGTTTTCACTCTTCTTCTTCTTCTTCCATATTTCTATAGAAGTATTCTTACCATTACTCTACCGAAATCAACATTGAATCTAACTAGAATATCTCTGGTTTGATTCTCTGTCGCTATCTCAACAAGATCCTCAGTGCTATTCAGAGTTATAGGCTTGTTGTAATCAACTTAGCGAGAAAAGGTGTGTGTGTAGCCTTGGAAATCAATCAAGCGAGATAAGGTGTGATTGTAGCTTTGGGAAATCAATTGGGTGAACTTGTTTCTCGGGAAATGAAGTATCTCTACCCAGAGGATTGTGATTCTGGAGGGTGTACCTCGTTGCATTGAAATCGAGGGTATAATTGTAAAGATTGTTTTTGAAAGGAAATCCGTACTTGTGTGCGGGACTGGATGTAGGGTGACTCCGAACCAATAGAAAATCCGGTGTGTTCTTTCCTTTACTGCTTTTACTTTATATTTGCATTTGTGTTTGATTCTGTGATCATATCTGCGTCTAAATATTGCATTCATTTATGTTCAAAGTAACAAAAACTCAAAAAGATTTAACATTTCTCTTAACACTATTCACCCCCCTCTAGTGTTTATTCTAGCCATAAGGTCCTTACTCCGCATTTCTCACAATATGTCCTTAAAAAATGCATTGCAAATATACTAAGCATATGAATAATTTATTCCAAATCATATCAAAAAGTTAATTAACGAATACAACATGAATTTTAGACTATAAATTACAAATAGATTAGGCAACTATGAAAATAATAAATAGATTAAAAGAAGAGAGCAGTTGAAAAGAAATATCAATAACGAATACAACTTGAAAATAAGACTTTCAATTACAATGTGTAGAGTATACCTTTCACTAAAATGTTTTGTCTTTCTAAATTTACCACTTTCCATTTTATAAGTATAATATCTAACTCTGTTCCATCACATCATTTTTGCAATTTCGATGATATAATTTGAAAACTAAAGTTTGAAAATAATTAAAAGTCAATTTTGAAAATATATACAAAAAATCAATATCACAAACTGAAGAATAAACATATAAAGTGAATCTTATATAAGAGGCTCTTTTATGAGCCTGCATACTTAACTTTGGGGGCTCGTGGGATGATCTTTTGCATATAATAGTGTTCACTACAAAAAACTTATTAGTCGATCATTGGTATGGCATTGTTCAAAGCTTTATATGGCCAACCAAGCGATACCCTTTAATGTTAGTAGAAAGCGGGGAAGAAACTAATTCTTAGCTAGATATGATTATAGAGACTTTGAGAAGATCGAAATCATTCTACAATGAATGAATGTTGCATAGGACAGACAAAAGAATTACTTGATAAAAGAAGATATGATTCAAGGTTCTCTACTTGCGATATGGTGTTTGTTAAGACTTCTCCGTTGAAGAAAATAATTCGATTTGATAATAAAGGGAAGTTGACACTATTTATAGGACCTTTTTCGATATTCAAGATGATTATAAACCTTGCATACATAGTCAAATTAATTTAGAAGATGGCTAGTGTGCACAACGTGTTCCATGTTTCGCACACTTGGAAGTTTATGCATGACTCAAGTGTGGCAGTTGCAGCAAATCAACTAGATGATCTAGAAGTTGAACCTAAAGCATCGAGAGCTCGTAAGTCGATATGTATAGTCGAGAAGATTACAAAGCAATTTTGCAGTTAAAGCGCCTAACTGTTCCATTGTGGTGAAAGTACAAAACGGTATAGCAAGGATAAAGTGGGGATATAGTAGAAAATAGCAGAGGTGCAAAAGCTTCATTGTATATAAAACCAATTATTTAAAGTTAATTTGTTATCATTCACATTATGTTTAAGAAAAAGGAATATTGTTTAATATTATATAACAAAACTAAACAATATCAAAATTTATGCAATTTAGATTCAACGACTGCAATAGATTTCTAACTGATTTTGTGTACTTATGCCTTAAAATTAGGCTTTTATCATGACTTTGTTGACTTGGTTCAAAAGAGAACTAGTCAAATCAATCTTTTTATATTAATTTTGCTAAAACAGGTACTAAAAAGGCCTTGATTTAGTAAGTTTAGTAGAAGATAGAAGAAGATCTACTATTTAATGGAGTTATATTGAAAAAGCGTAGTAATCAGAGAACGTTACACACTATAGTAAGGATTTTGCAAGGTTTTAGCAGGGTTTTAACTACACAGTGAAGCGGAATATGAAGAAGACCGTAATGCCTTTAAGGTTTAGTAGAGTGAAAGAGAACGTGATAACATTAGAAAGGTCGAGGAGAGCATGAGTACCACTTATCCAGAGTTCTTTACTTGGTGACTTTCAATTTTCACATTTACTTTCATATTTGGTATTTTGTTTAGTTGTTAGTAGCATGCGTATTATAGGATGTTAGTGTAGTCTGATTATGTGTTATGCTTGTTATTGCTTATATTGGCTATGTTTTTTTGACGTTGGTTGAATTTTGACGGAAAAATTCTTAAAGATGGGAGAAAGTAATACACCAGAATTCTAAATATCGATGAATCATAAAAATTTAATTTTCATAACATGACGTCCTTAGAATTGTAATAAAACTTTGGGTAGCATTACGTTTGGACATATTTGACCTTTATTATAATTTGTGGACATTTTCGACCTAGAAATTTTTTATTGGCTATAACATTTTATAGACCTAGAAATCTTTTATTGGCTATAACATTTTATAGAAGCCTAATTAGGTCTGGAACCAATTCCGAATGAAAGAAACGATGGGTTGCATTTTCATAAAGTGATCATAATAGTAATTCTGCTAAGCAATTCAGCAGATATCACATTTTTAAGATTGAAAGTTTTTAAGCAGATTTTAGCATAATTAACCTAAGCCCAATAATTACACTACGTATTTTAGGATTTGTACTAACAAGCAGTAGAGATAGTCTTAAATCACTTTATCGTCTTCCTAACATTAATCTAATCCTCCGTTGACTCCATCCCACACCAAAATCATCATTAATTCGGTCCAAAATAGTTAACTCAAGGGATTATGGCTAGATTATTAAGAAGATCAATTAGAGATTAGTAAAATCAATACTGTTAAAAGGAATTTCGTATCTAGACATAATGTGCTAGATTTGCACTGTTTGTGTGATTTACACTGATTTTACATCGATGTGTGAGTGATGTATCATCTCACAACCTGTTATATATGTTTTTCAAGTTTAAACATGTTTTATATCCAGTTTTCAACTAAAAATATGATTTTAGAACTAGTTTGAATTTGAAAATGAAGTACAAGCAAATTAAAATGTTTTTAAAGAAATTTAGACAATACTTCTATGCTTTAATTGATCACACAAGTGTTAGGGTAGAACTAGATGGAATACTAGTTGCTTTGCCATGATATAATTGTTGTTTTAATGTTTGAACCTTTTATTTGCATATTTGAATGGATGAAATGCTCGGAAGAGTGAATTTGGGGTTGGAATCATTTATATAGGTTAGTGCAACGATCCCGGATTTTTACTAAGTTTAAATTGCTAATTAATTTAATTTTTGAATAAAAATTGTGAAATTAATTGGTAAACTGATTTGAGTTTCTCCAAATTCAAATAAAAATATGTATGTTTATTTTATTGAAGTATAATTAAGTTTTAAAAACGATTTCTTTAAAAGTTAAATATCTATCTATATATATATATAGGAATGCAAATTGTAAAATAAATAAAATATATATGTATGTGTATATAGAGAAATAAGACAATAAATATGTAAATTAAAAATAAATATGTGTATAAAATAGATTAAAAAATAGAAATAGATATATACAAGATAAATTTAAATATAAAGTGATTACAATAGAATAAATTATAATAACATATTAACTATAGAAGTTTGTTCATATTATAAAGCCATAAGACAAGGAAAATAAATAAATATATATATGTTATACAAGACAATATTTTTATAACAAATATAAATATGAAACAAGTAAACATATACATGAAAATATTGCTAAAGAAGGAATATAAATATCTTTAGGCTTGCAAAGGAAGACACCAAATATATTCAAGCATGAACAAACAAAAAATATATCTAAATATCTTATAAAGAAGACAATGCTAATTAATGCTTTGCACACAAATTAGATTCAACAGCCTCCAAATATAAAAATCTCTGACCTTTTGTACCAAACAAATAATAATCACCCTGTAAACTCATTTTATATATATCATCAATCTTTATCTCAGTTCGACCATCAAAACTGAGTAGCATCTAAAGGCTTCATCTTTAATAATTTAAACAAAATCCAACTGTAAACAATCAATTTAAACCAGAGATCAAAGAGGGAGCTTCAGCTAACAATTTCAAGCCTGTTTCATCATAAATGAAACTCTATTCATGTTCGTCGATGAAATTCTATTGGTTTAGAAAACCGTTGAACGAATTTAAATTTAAAAATAAATGCAAGCGCACGGTGTACGAATGTAGCACGTGGCGAATACGGGTCGATCCACAGGGAATTGATGATTTTAAAATTCTATTCAATCAAATTAACCAAAGTTGAAAGTGTGATTAGTTAAAATGTAAGAAACTAACAAAAAGAAAAGAAATGCAAATATGAGAGTTAAATGACAATTTAGAGAATAAATCCACTCTCTAGATCATGTAGTTCAACACATGAAATCATGATCACTCTTTTATGGTCATTAGTGTTTTAATTGATGTGTTTATCATAAGTATGACATATTTGAGCTATTAATTAGCCAACATAAGTCATCAAACTATAACACACCCCTTAAATACTTACTAACTTTCATGAAACTTGACAAAGAAAATGAAAATGAAATCTATTTTAAGTATGGCCTATTAACTATTGATTAGAAACATAGGCCATCAAATTTTAATTTCAAATCACGTTCTTATGCCATAATCATATATTCATGAAGAGGCATTTGTTTTAGTGATTGTTTAAGCATAGCCTATTTGGTGTCAACAATATAGGCTATCAAATTCAACACAAAAACAAAAAAAAACACTTCATTTATCATCATTAAGCATAAAAAGAGAGCATGAATTAATTAAATGTTGAAGCTACATTAATTAGAGAGCTTCATTACCCCTAAATTGAAGGGGTTTAGCTTCTCATATTTGTCATTTTATTAACAAATGTAGCTAACAACATGAAGGCAAAATAAAGAGGAAAAAGAGAGCAAAATGAAAAGATAAGCTAATTAACTTGCATAAAAGAAAAGAGATCTACACTAGAACATAAAAAAGAGGCATGTAAAAGGAAAGAGCATGTATTAATAACATAAAAAAAGGAAAATTACATGAAAATAAAAATGGCTAAGTAGCCATGAAAAGAGACGAGAGCTTTCTTTTATTTTCTAAACTAAAGCTAACTAACTAAGAGGAAGATGGCTACATGAAACTTAAGGGGTATTTATACAAGTTAGAAACCCTAATGCATATTTTTGGGGAGTACCCAAAATGCCCTTGGAGGAAGTGTGGTGGCCAAGTTATCATTAGCTTTAATAACCCCCCACTTAAATGTACATGAAGCTTTAAATGTCTTTTAGCATGTGCATTAGCCTTTAATTTGTACATTAAGGTAGTGGGTAGGTGGGGTCCTCCATGTTCTTCACTTTGAATTATTTCCATCTTCATTCCTTTGTATTCATTTTGTGCATGCATATTCCTTCATGAACCCACTTGTAATTGAGTGTAATTTCCTACAAAATAATATAAAAATTTCCAATTAAATTTTCTCAAATTAATATATGCACAAAAATGACCATTTTGCCCCTGGATGAAGATGAATATGTGACAATTTCAAATAATATGAATTTTGGTTTAAACAAGTTAAAATACCCAATATGATCATTTATTTAATTTAAAAAGATTAAATATGGTGGTAAAAATATGCACATTTACGTGTATATCAAATACCCCCACACTTATCTTTTTATTCGTCCTCGAATAAAGGGAAACTAAGATAAATCTGTTTTCTTAGGAAGCACGATTGCATTGAGCGTATGCAACAAGCCGTTAAATATCTGGGTGTCCCCAGTAGGACGAGTGTTGTCTCGTGAGGGTTTTCAGCGGATACTACCCACAAAATTCAAATGCGGGATGAAAATATTTACAAAATGCAAGATTTATTTACAAAGAGATGAATGCAAATTTTTGAAAATATTTACAAATGAAGGATTTATTTTTAAATTGGCATGAATAAGTTAAATATAGGTTTTGGCTATTATCTTGAAAATTTATGTTACTTACTCATCAAAATTTCCAACAAAAATCAAGTTATCATAACAAATAGACTATAGTTTAACTCGTTGTTTTGGTTAATAACATAGTGTAACTATGAAATGGATCCTTAGTTGATATCAGAGTTTACCAAAGTGGTATGTTCATTTCTTTTCAACAACAAATCAAATCAAATAAGTAAAAAAATAGTGCTAGGATTTCAATTGCTTGCTCTCTCATTATTTGCAAGAAAAATTACACACCTAGCTCAGGTAAACTGAGGCCAGATATACCACCCATGCACTGCCTTTCGGGCTTATGTGAGGGGAGTACATAGCATGGCGAGTGCACACACTTTCGTGCATACACCTATCGACCATAGGTGGTTTTTATTAAGTCTGTTTTTTTACATGTGTTTCATACATGCATAACCGTGAGGACTTTTAAATGAGTATGAAAGCACATAATCAAAAATTCCAAGTAATTCACCCATGCACAACCGTGAGGACTTTTAAATGAGAGTGAATATTTGGAGGTTATTATTTTTTTATTTTTTATATATATTTTTTAAGAGAGGGAGAGATTTTCGCAAAATCATCTTAGCACCATTTAACTTGGAAGACAAAAAAAATGTTATATCATTTACTTTAAATCAACCACTTTTTAAAACAAAGATTTTCAATTAGGATGTACTTCATAATTAACACGTATGAATTTTCCTATATACTAGTAAAACCATTGTTATTTGTAATCAAGCTTCATTTTTATTTTTGCTAAGATAAATAAACTTTCAAAAATTTCAATTTAAAAAGCCAAAACCATATATTTATTGTTTGCTCCAAAATTGGTCACAAACCCCAATGATTGTGAAAGCACCAGTGTATGAATATAAATCAGCAATATTCAAACACAAATCACAGATCTTAAGTAGCAAAATAATAAATGTAAACAAGAACACACGATTTATAGTGGTTCGGCTATCTTCGGCCTACGTCCACTTCAAAGGTTTTTCCTTTTATTGATGTTCTTCGCTGATTACAATCGATTACAGCGGATTACAATGAATTGTAGTTCTGAAATTCAAGTACAACGGTGGTTGTTGAGTGTAAAATAGAGCCTTGGTGGAGTCTTGATGCTTCAGAGTCTTGATTTTGCCAAAGAGAATCCGGTCCCTTTTCTGAATGACCTGGGGCTCTATTTATAGGCGTAGGAGGCTGATATTTCTCCTAGAAATCAGGTAGACCACTTCCAGCACGTGAGGGGGCCCACATGGCCGAAACCTGGAGATCCGGGCCCACATTGGGATCGATTCGACCCTAGGTTCGAGTCGATCAAGAAATCGTCCAATCGTGGTGAAATTTGGCGTGGACATTCTTCAACACGTAGATGAACTCCTGTAAAAATTTCATGGGATTTGGATCAGTGGATTGGGAGTTATGATCGGTTCGAAATGGCGCTTTTCGGTGTGCTGGGTGATTCGAACCGATGCCATGAACTCCTTCGGATCGATCAGTTCGAAACGAGTACTTCGAATCGATCTAAGGGATGACGTGGCGCGCCTTCTCCGAGTCGATCCTAACTTGTCGTCGAGTTGAATGGGTCGAGTTCGAGTTGTTCACTGGATGGCTTCGTGTGCTGGGTTCGAAGGTCGTCTTCGAATCGATGGAAGGATGTTCGTTCGAATCGATCCAAATGCGTCGCCTTGGATCGATTCGAAGCTGTGTTATCATGTTGGATTCGAAGACAGCATGGGGCGAGGTGACTTGGATGGATTCGAAGCAAGGCTCAGTCCATGGATTCAAAGTCAGGTCGTGGATGGATTCGGAGCAAGGCTATGAAGTGGCTTGGATGGAGTCGAAGGAAGGTTCAGTCCCATGGATTCGAAGTAATGGCAACTCCATGGATACGAACTCTATAATCTGGAGGGATTCGAAGAGAGGATATCATGATGGAGTCGAAGCGGGCATTGGCTTGATGGATTCGAACGTCGCTGGTTTCGAACTAGTGAAGGGGGATGGGTTCGAACTAAGCAATGTCCATCCTTCTTAACTTGACTACATCATAACTCGAGCATACGACCTCGGATTGACTTGAAATTTGAAATGCAGACTTCTATGATCTTTCTTGTCGTGTCCTATCAATTGTAGCCCGTTTCGGACTCGGACAGAATTCATCGATATCCATGGTTATCCTGCAATGCATGGTTGATATTCATGAATAGTAACCATTGATTTTTAGTAATTCTTGGATATCTCAACTTTGCCAAAAGTTGGGATAACATTTTGCCCCCCAAAACATGCCTTTTTGTAAAAGGTATGTTTTGAATGGTCTTATATCAAGTGTAAGGAATTCATGTTTCATTCATAGCTGTGGTATTATCAATCAAGTTTGTGGCTGTTCGAAGCCAAATCAATATTCGTTCTTTCCGTAGAAGTTGAGAATGAAGTTTCGTAGTCTCTCCGGACTATTACTGGCTGCTCTAAACCCTTACTAAGTCCGTTCCAAACTTAGTGATTGAATAGAAAGATCCTATTGCTCTCTGGCGTTGCCTTCTATCCCTTGCACTCTGGTCCCAGTTAGGACGTATAGCGATATCATGGTCGTTCTGGACCGATCATAGCCTCTCCGGGCTCTTGCTGGATCCTATCCTTTCACTCTCTGGTGAAGGGGAAACAACGCTTAAGTGAGTTGATCTTGTCGCTCTCCGGCGAAGCAACTCACTTCTTGCACTCCGGTTCAGTGTATCTGAACATTAAGCGATGTCTTGGTCGTTCGAGACCGATCTAGCCTCTCCGGGCTCTTGCTGGATCCCATCCTGTCACTCTCCGGTGAAGGGGAAACAGCGCTTAAGTGAGTCGATCCTGTCGCTCTCCGGCGAAGCAACTCACCTCTTGCACTCCGGACCCCGTCTCTCCGGGTAGGGTCATAAAGCGATCATGTTTATATTGATATTTAGTGTTCATCCTTTGACTCTCCGGTCAAAAGGTTTATTTCAAGAAGTTCTAATTTATTTATCGAAATTCAAGTTTTAGATGTTCAATCTCAAACATCAGAGAAGAAAAAACTAAACATTGCCTCTCCGGGCCTATTGGTTTATCTCCATCTCAGAGCATGCCTAGGGATCTCTCCGGTTCCCGTACATGTGTAAGTGGAGTAACCGTTTATTCTGAAAATAAATCTAAATAAAATTATTTGACCGAAGTCCAAATCCTGGACTTGGCCCTTGCCATCTTCAATCAGTTGATGACGAGTCGTGATCCCAATCCAGGATCGTTCCTGTTAGGTAGAGGCGGTAGTTGTTTAAGCCTTGTCGCTACTGTCCGTTCTCTGACAAATTGCGGCAATCTACCACTCCTGGCATGTTCTTCCACCTCATCCTTTAGGTGACGGCATTCATCTGTAGTGTGCCCATCCAGCTCGTGGAATAGGCAATATTTTCCAGTCCTGCGCTCCCGCTCAGTGGGATCTCTTATAGGTGGCTTTCGATAGGGGAGTTGCCCCCTAGTTTCAGTGTAAATTCTTTCTAGGCCTGCAGTCAGATCGGTGTACTGCCTGAATCTTGGTTCTCGTAATTTCTTCCGTTTATCAGAACCATCGTGTCTGTCATCCTGTTTCCTCTTTCCCTTGTCCACTCCGGACTGTTCTCTGGAGGTTCCTACGCTTTGTGTGGTATTTATTTCACGACTCTCGGCTCGTGATTCTTCTAACCGAATGAACTTTTCAGCTTTATGAAAGAACTCTCCAAGATCTTGCGGTGGATCTTTAGTTAGAGAATCCTTAAATTTGGTGCCTTCCGCGACTCCTGCCACCGCCGCCATTAAAATCATTGATGGATCCGGGCGATCTACAGAAGTCACTGTCACATTGAATCTTAATAGAAAATCTTTTATGGACTCTCCGGTCCTCTGCTTGATTGATGCTAAGGTCATCACACTCTTGGGTCGCGTCACGTGGACCCTAAACTGTCTCATGAAGCAATCTACAAGCTCGTTCCATGTTCCGATTGATCCAGTCTCTAGTTGTCTGAACCATAATGAAGCCAAATCTGTCAAATATAGAGGGAAGCATCGTGCCATCACCTCCTCGGATGCCCCCAGCACTTCCATGTGCCTAATATATCTTGTAATATGCATGGTCGGGTCTGATCTCCCATCATATGGTTCTAGCGCTTGTAGTTTGAACTTTGGAGGGTTTCTTGCGTTTCGAATGTTTAGGGTGAATGGACTCCGACTAACTTCTTCTAGGCCTCCGCTAGGCAATCCTCCTCTCATGATTCGTCGCATTAGGCCTATCATTCTCTCCTCTCCGTCTAGGGGTTGGCCCTTCGTCAGATTCCTGTCCTGCCCCCCGAGCCTTGGAGGGAATTCTGGTACGTATTCTTCTGGTGGCTCGTTAGCATAGGCATTGGCTCCAGTCTGTTGAGCTCCGTCTGTTGGTCTTCCAGCATCGGACCCTGAGGGTCTGCCCCCAAGGCCTTGCTGACCACCTTCAACTCCTGTATTCTGGCCTTGAGCCTGTCCTTCATTTGCTTCTGCAACCCTGATTCCTTGTCCCGTACTCGTAGCTGTTGTAGTTGGTCCAAGGTTTTGCATATTCGCTGCCCTCATTTGCTCGAGGAAATTTTGCAGCATCTCCTATTGACTCTTCATCATGCTTTCGCGTAATGAATTAGCCATAGCTTCCATCTCGTCTCTAGTGATGTAGACGGAAGCTTGTCCTTCTCCCGATCCTGAGGATGCTTCTTGGCTTCCTCCTTGTTGGCTCCTATCAACTCTTTGTCTTGTTTGTCGAGTCATTGCTTCTGAATTGGAATTCTTTAAACTTTCGAATCTGAATTCTGAATCTGTTGCAGCGGGTGCTAGTCCTTCTCAGTGAAAGCACCAAAGTGTTTGCGCCAAAATTGGTCACAAACCCCAATGATTGTGAAAGCACCAGTGTATGAATATAAATCAGCAATATTCAAACACAAATCACAGATCTTAAGTAGCAAAATAATAAATGTAAACAAGAACACACGATTTATAGTGGTTCGGCTATCTCCGACCTACGTCCACTTCAAAGGTTTTTCCTTTTATTGATGTTCTTTGCTGATTACAATCGATTACAGCGGATTACAATGAATTGTAGTTCTGAAATTCAAGTGCAACGGTGGTTGTTGAGTGTAAAGTAGAGCCTTGGTGGAGTCTTGATGCTTCAGAGTCTTGATTTTGCCAAAGAGAATCCGGTCCCTTTTCTGAATGACCTGGGGCTCTATTTATAGGCGTAGGAGGCTGATATTTCTCCAAGAAATCAGGTAGACCACTTCTAGCACGTGAGGGGGCCCACATGGCCGAAACCTGGAGATCCGGGCCCACATTGGGATCGATTCGACCCTAGGTTCGAGTCGATCAAGAAATCGTCCAATCGTGGTGAAATTTGGCGTGGACATTCTTCAACACATAGATGAACTCCTGTAAAAATTTCATGGGATTTGGATCAGTGGATTGGGAGTTATGATCGGTTCGAAATGGCGCTTTTCGGTGTGCTGGGTGGTTCGAACCGATGCCATGAACTCCTTCGAATCGATCAGTTCGAAACGAGTACTTCGAATCGATCTAAGGGATGACGTGGCACGCCTTCTCCGGGTCGATCCTAACTTGTCGCCGAGTTGAATGGGTCGAGTTCGAGTTGTTCACTGGATGGCTTCGTGTGCTGGGTTCGAAGGTCGTCTTCGAATCGATGGAAGGGTGTTCGTTCGAATCGATCCAAATGCGTCGCCTTGGATCGATTCGAAGCTGTGTTATCATGTTGGATTCGAAGACAGCATGGGGCGAGGTGACTTGGATGGATTCGAAGCAAGGCTCAGTCCATGGATTCAAAGTCAGGTCGTGGATGGATTCGGAGCAAGGCTATGAAGTGGCTTGGATGGAGTCGAAGGAAGGTTCAGTCCCATGGATTCGAAGTAATGGCAACTCCATGGATACGAACTCTATAATCTGGAGGGATTCGAAGAGAGGATATCATGATGGAGTCGAAGCGGGCATTGGCTTGATGGATTCGAACGTTGCTGGTTTCGAACTAGTGAAGGGGGATGGGTTCGAACTAAGCAATGTCCATCCTTCTTAACTTGACTACATCATAACTCGAGCATACGACCTCGGATTGACTTGAAATTTGAAATGCAGACTTCTATGATCTTTCTTGTCGTGTCCTATCAATTGTGGCCCGTTCCGGACTCGGACAGAATTCATCGATATCCATGGTTATCCTGCAATGCATGGTTGATATTCATGAATAGTAACCATTGATTTTTAGTAATTCTTGGATATCTCAACTTTTCCAAAAGTTGGGATAACATTTATCATATAGTGTTTCTTTAAAAATAAATCAAAAGATGTTTTTGGGAATTTTTTTTAAAGAAAAGGAATAAATAAACCATGAAAAAGAAAAAAAATGAAGCTGAGTCTCCCCCCACACTTGATTTTGACTGTGTCCCCACAGTCAACCCAAGTGGAAGAAGAAAAAAATAAAATAAAAATCCTATATTTACATGAAAGATTATTATTTACAAGAGATGAGAAAGTATACAGTCAAAAAGTAAATGAAACGGTCTTTCAAAGACCGATTCATTTGTCTCGTCAAGTATGCGAGACACAGCTTAAGCTCGAAAAACCAAATCGTAAAAGATTTCGAAGTTGATTGTCGATTTGGAAAAATGAATTTTGTTTTATTAAAAATTGAACAAGTTGTTTTGTTTTCAATGATTTTTGGGGTTGATAAAACAATTGATTGAAATTCACATTTATTTTCACCAAATTGAAATTGTAGTTTATCATTGAAAAAGTCTTCCAAATTATCGATTTCAAAGTCAAAATGGTGATCGAAATCTACTCATCGGAATTTAATGACTCATTTTCGAAAAGTCCATAAAACTCGTGTTCGTTAAATTCATCTTCCTTCGTTGGATTATCAACAACTTCATCGCATGTATCCATTTCAAAATCCAAAGTTGTTGTACTCAAATTTTCAGAAAAAGGAAGATCGAAATTTAAATCGAGTTTCTCACCCTCAAAAGAATTGAAATCCAACACAATTACTGTCTTTTCAACAACTTCGTTAAGATCATCATTTTCAGTTTCAAAAGTTGTTTGAAAATCATCGATTTGGGTAAAAGATGGATTATTACTTGACTCGTCACACGTTGAAATTTGACTTTGTTTTTCACGTTGTTTCATGTATGTTTCAAACAACAAATCCGTGTGATCATCGTAAACTTCATTCATTTGTTCAACAAAATCTAATTTGTAGTTATTAACTTGAGAATTTTCGATTTGGATTTGTTGAGGACAAATTTTTTTAATTGCATCGTAGTCGAGATTATTCCCATTGCCAAAATTATTTGAAAAGTGGATCTCATTTTCATTTTGATTTCGAAATTCATTTTGAAGCTCGAAATTGAATTGGCATGGGTTTCACTCGAAATCATTTGAATTTTGAAGTGAATTCAAACTTTGATTATTTTGAAAACTTTGATTCGAGTTATAGCACAAATGTGAATTGCACAACTCATTTATCTCTTGATTTTGTTGCATAGAGTGTTCAAGTAACGACGAAATGCAATTTTCAAGAGTTGAGGGTTGACCATTACTTTGGAAAATTTGTGGTTCAAAATTCGAATCGTTTAAACAATAGTTGTTGTTGAAATATCCATAAGAATTTGAAGTGAAATTATATGGATTATATTGATTTTCACAATTATTGTAAAATTCACGTAAGTGAGGAAACTCGGACATTTTGAAGAAATTTTTTTTTTGCCTTTTTTTTATAAATGATAGGTATTTACAAATAAAATTTATTTTTCAAAAGGGAAATTGATTTTTGTTTTGTTTTTGGATTTCAATTTTTTTTTGTTTTTGAAAAGATTATTTTTTTATTTTATTTTTTTTGGATTTTTGGAATTTTGATTTGAAAATTATCAAAAGAAAAGGAAACAAAACCAAGTTAAGAAATATTTACAATTTTTTTAGCTTTGGATTTTGAATTTTTTTTTTAAATATGCATGAACCAATGCAACCAAATGAATGTAAGGGTTAATTACAAATGATTTATCTTAAGTTAACACAAAATTGTATAGTCACACACTGTCTTAAATTAACAAAAATATTTCTCAGCCAGGTAACGGGCAGGGGTTATCGGTGCACCACGAATCACCGTAGCAATGCAGCCGAAGGTATAAGTACCTTCAGAGGAACAACCACTATAATATTTACGAATCACCGTAATATTTATAAATAGTTATTACTCTGCCGTAGCCTAGACACCAAGAAATTAAATTGTTCAAAGAAGACAACTGTCAATATACAATTAAGTGAGTTATTATTTAATCAAATTCTAAGATGAAATGCAAAGACGAAATAAAACGTGTATTAACAATGCAACTAGAATGAAATTTTGTTTTTGCTTTTGATTTTGATTTTTTTTTTAAATGCAAGCAAACAACAATGCAAGACAACTAAAACATAAAATTTTATAATCAAGCAAGCAGTTTTTTTTTCAGCAAGCACTTCAAATCAAGCAATTTATTTAACAAGCACTTCTGTTCTTTCTGTAATTCTGCTTTGGCAACCTGAAATAAAGCAAGATATATACAACTTTTTTTTTGAAAGGAAACTTAAAACTAGGGTTTTATTTTAAATAATTTTTCTTATATATATAATGATGGAACTTCAATCAAATTAAAACAAAACAAAGCAATTTAAAAGTAAACAAAATTAATTCAAAATTGAAATTTCAAAACGAAATTCACTATACCTAACAAATCCTGCTCAAAATAAATCAAATGTACTCGACTAACTTTCTTTTTGTTGTTTTTTTTTGTTTGTACGTTTTTTTTTTACACAAGGCACTCGGGCCCGGCACAAATACACTACTATTTCACCACTACGCAATTTCAAAGCAAAAGGTTGTAAATTGTTTCTCAAATTCGAAAGCAACAGATCAGAGATCTCTTCGTAAATAACTTTCTCGAATTGATTTACTCCCGAATCCAAAATTCAAAATTCCCCAAATCTCTTCGTAACTTCACAATTCCTCACTGCCGATTAAGGCAATTGCGTATCGATTTAATATGTGGGGCTAGGCGATTGAGGAAGTCAAAGATTGGGTTGCTGTTGATTGGAGCGATTTGGAGTGGGATGTTCGCGACTGTGGAATTCGAAGGCGATGCTCGATGTTCTGAAGTTAGACGTTGACGAATGGGATATCTGTTTGAAGTGTGAAACTTGAGATATTTGATGTATATCAGGTATGTTGACAAGGCAGAGGGAGTTGGCTTGAAGAATGGTTGTGAACTGTCGAGTATGGGGTGTTTGTGGCAATGAGTTTCTCGGGAGGTTGCAGTAATAATAGCAAGCGGGTAGACGTGGATAAGGGTAGAAAGACAGTAAGCCGTGGATAAGGGAGTAAGAAGACTGTTGTGATGAGCATTGTTTCTTGGTGAATAAGTGGTGATGGTTGATGGTGTCGATTGCTGTTGAGGTTCAGGCGATTTGGAACCTAGTGAGCATTTTTTTTTTAAGAAGTGGTTGTCAGGGAAGTGATGTTATGCAGATGCAATAGTTGGCAACAGTAGTATGAAGTTGAGGAGATAATGTTGGTGTGGTGATGGAGGGGCAGTGCACAACAGTTTGAACATGGTGATCAGGGGTGGTTTGCTGTCAACAAGGAAGTTGTGATTCTGGTTGATATTGTGTTTGATGAAGTGGGAGGAGGGCAGAGGTGTGTAACAATTTTTAAGGATGGTGGGAATGCATGGAGATGAACAGGATAGTTGTTGAAATGTAAAAGTGGTTTGAAAATGGTGGTTTGAGTGAAGTTCAGATGGTCAGAGGGTTGAACTGTGGTGATCAGGGTGGTGTGCGGCAGTATGGAAATGATGATGTAGAATGGATATTGATGGCGATGGCGTGCCTTGTTGTATTAGGTGAATAATAGTGGCAGCAGAAAGTAGAATGATCTTGCACAATTCGTTCAAGTGTGTAGTTAAATGAAGCGATGAGTTTGAAGAGGTAATGATGTTGTTTGTGTTGAAGGTGAGATGCAGATAGGAGGATGCGTGGTCAGTTGTATCAGTGAAGTTGTAGATTGATGAAGGTGAAGTGAGGTGTACTGTTGATATGATGGCAGGTGTAACAACCCGCATATTTATCGATTTTATATTTAAATATTTTATTTAAATATTTCATCATTCGTCGGATTTTGGTTCGTAAAACTACTTTTTGCAAACAGTCGAATTAGGACTCGAGACCATTTCCATTGAGTTCAAAATGCCGTTTGCAACCTTTTTGAGTATAAGCTTCGATATGTTTGGAGTAAGTCGAATTTTGACCTTTTTCACTTAGGACTTTGGTTTGGGCTGAACCCATTAGCCACTTACTAACTCAGTCCCAACCCCCTCTCCTGTTCATTACTTCATTCCTCATTTCCTAATATTCAAGCTTTTATAATAATGGAGGAGTGGAAGAGGAAATTAAAACTCCAAGCCCTAGTCTTCATTAGCAAATCCATCTTCTAGCTCCAAACTCAAGAGAACCCATTGGTAAGCTTTCTCTTCATCTTCTCCAACTCATTCTCTCTTTGATTTCAGAAATTTCCTACACCTAATTTAGGAAATGTTTCTCTTTTAAGCTTAGATTGAAGCTTCTTGAGTTGTTATTGAAGAGGAATTGATCTTAGATTGTTTTTAAAGCTTCTTCTTCATTTGTTTGGGTTCAAAGGTGAGATTTTTATCTCACATCTTAGTCTATAACTATCTTCGATTGTTAGGTATGAATTCCTAACGCTTATTCGTGTGCATTTGCTTTTGGTTTGGATTGATTTGGTGAATATTCCAATTTTTGGTGTTTTGGGTTCAATTCTTTAAAAATCCTAACTTTGATGTTTGAATGTGTTTTTGGCGATGCAACGAAGAGCTTATATGGCCGGGTAGTCGATTGTCGTAAGCCCTTAGTGCCGATGCTCTACCGATAGCAATATGGAAGAGTTTGGCATTCATTAGATTGGCTTGGGGAGTGCTGGCTACAGGTTCGGCCGACCGAACTCAGGGTCCGGTCGACCGACCTGCTACCCGAGCACTTCCCAGCCTCTGTAAGGAAGTGCTGGTTACAGGTCCTGCCAACCGAACTCAGGGTCCGGTCGACCGACCTGCTACCCCGAGCATTTCTGTTTTTCTGGTCCGGTCGACCGAGCTCTGTAGCCGGTCGATCGACCAGATGCTATTTTGCCTATTTCTCCTATTTTGCGTGGTTTCCAAATTTAATCGATTCGTGTTATTTCTCTATTCTTTGTTATCATTTATTATCGACTTGATGACTTCTTTTCTTTGGGATTTTGGATATATCCACTTTGATGGATTCGGTATCGACTTCTTTGGATTTTATTCACGTCTTCGAATGTGAATTTTTATAATTGATGGTTTCTACAATCATGTTTGTGATTTGTCACTTTAAAAATATAAAGGTTTTCTATACTAGTAGTAAATATCAAAACTCTTTCTTCAAATGATTTCAACACTATTTTATTACAAAGCTCGTTTTCTTAAACCATTTTCCAATCTATTAGTATATGCAAGCCTTTACCTCACTCGGATGAGAAAACTAATTAAACGGCTTAGTAAAACAAGTGGTATGAAACACTTGCGTTTACTTCGTCGGTTAATTCTTGGACTTGTTCGATTGAAAATCTTGTGACAATTTTATAGTGGCGATCTACAATTTGTTCGTAAATATTTAAGTTAAGCTAGTGGTTATGGGACATGAAGCTAAGCTCATATATTTACTAGCTTACTATAATTGACACTTCTCCGTGATCATGACGATCATTTTATGGTTTAGACTAGCACTGTGCGATGTCTCTTCGTCCACGTGGAGGACTGTACGTCGTTTTTATTGAGTTTCGGCTCACCAGGAGGAGCTTTGGCTCAATGTCCACAATGGGGGACTATACCCTGTCATGAGGAACTTCGGTTCACCAGGAGGAGCTTCGGCTCAGTGTCCGCAATGGGGGACTATACCCTGTCAGGAGGAGTTTTGACTCACCAGGAGGAGCTTCGGCTCAATGTCCGCAATGGGGGACTATACCCTGTCAGGAGGAGCTCTGGCACATTTTTATGGATTGGCCATCCTTTCTTGTGATTCCAGGATTTCGTGTGTTGAATTCTGGAATTTATGCTTCACCTATTTTCGTGATTTTCATTGATACGATTTTCCAATTTTTGTGCCTGGGTGAATTCGTGTGTCATTGACTTGTTGTGAATACAAGTTTTGGGTATGATACCCTTTTTGGATCTTTGAGAAGATTCTTGTGATATTGATTAAGCTCGTGTTGGTTTTCAATTACATACTTATTTTAGTATGCCATTATGGTTATCATATGTTTATGCCATATTTCTTATTATATATCACGTCATTTGATAATTATAGTTAGACTGATCTGTTTATTATTTTCTTATTAAATAGTACTCGGGTCAGACCAAGATGTTACAGGTGCTTCTGCTTGACTTCTCCCCAGGGATTTATTACTCTGACTTTTGGCTAAATACTTAGATTAGTAGTTTATTTTGTTGTATACACTTGAGATATGGACTCATATTTGTATATTTTTGTATGGCACGCATTGCTATTCTTTTGTATTATTGTGGATCTTTTTGACCACTACTCTGATATACACTTTCATGTGTTGGTTATATATTCATATCTTCTTCCGCCTTTGTGGTATGAATTATCTGTGACTGATTTGTGTTATGCTTATTTCTATATTTGTTTCCGAAGATTATTATAGCCACTGTGTAGTAGCTTTGGGTTTGTATCGGTATGTCGGATTTCCTCTTGAAATAAAATGCATGTTATACTATCTGACATATCGGTGCTCGCGCAAAGCAATTACACGGATGTCGCTCCTCAACGGCCTTATTCTCCGTGCTAGTTGACAGCATCACACCGTAGTGTTCTTGGCTAGCGTAGGTATTGAGGTGGGGCGTCACAACTTGGTATCAGAGCCAAACTTCAGAACAATACGAAATATTGTAACAAGGATCATCGTCCTAAGTCTTTCTTAGGAGTCGTGCTTTAGGATTTTATTCGAGTCTTCGTACCGATTCATCCTATTTTCTTTATGATTCCTTGTTTTATCTGTCAAGATTGCTTGATATCCATTTTGTGAATAACCTTTTTCTTCTTCTTTCTTTCTTTCTTAAAGAAGAGAAATGGTTAGACCTGGCCGTCCCAGCGTCGGTCAATCTAGTGCTACTCCTCAAGATGGAGTTTTTATGTGTGCTCAGCAACTTTTAGATCTCGTGAAGAATGCTCAAGCTGCAGGACCCAATCCAGAGCCTACTCACCATAGATCTGGTTTTGCACGCTTGTGCAGAGACTGTACCGATTTGGGTGGAAGGCCATTTATGGAATCCGAGGGTGTTATCGAAATTCAAGCTTGGCTCAAATCAAGCGATCGTATTTTTTCTCGCATGAACCTTATTGATCTACATCGAGTCCAAGTGGCTTCTAGCATGCTCCAAGAAAGAGCGTTAGATTGGTATGAGCTTTTAATTTCTGAAATCGTTGAGGCGGATCTCACTTGGGGGCAATTCCGAGAAAGATTCGAATTGAAATTCGTGCCGGAGGCTGAAAAAGTAACTTTGGCCCGGCGTTTTATTGACCTTGTTCAAGGTGAATCTTCTATGACAGACTATGTCGCATCTTTCGAACTCTTTCCAAATACGGGGTTGAGTACATTAACACCCCAATGAAGAAAAATCAGAGATTCGTCTATGGCTTGAATAAGAATCTTAAGAAGCCATTACTCCTGAAACTTGAGGTTTCATTTGATCAGCTTATTGATATCGCTCTTCGTCTTGAAGAGGCCGATAGAGAAAGTGATGTCGAGGTTGGGAGTGCCAAACCGAACTCCAACAACAACAAGAAGAGGCATCCCTTTATTAGGTTCGAAAGTCCTAATCCTAACAAGAGGGCGAAGCAAGAGACTTCTATAGCAAATACTCCTATCCCTAATCGCGGAGAATGCTACAATTGTGGCTCTAGGGACCACTATATAAATAGGTGTCCAAGGCCTATTTCTTGCCGCTATTGCAAAAGTGCGGATCATTATATATCTTCGTGTCCCAAGCGTCAAAGCAGGAGAGAAGGAAAGCTGCAAGCCCCTAGCAACTCTTCTCTTAGTCAAGGTATTTTACATTCAATCCTTGATGACGTTATTTTATTTCGTGGTCTTCTTATTCGAGTTCTTTTTGATATGGGTTCCACCACACTATTTTATATCGAAAGAACTTGTTGATTCTTTCCCTTTAAACAATTTTGGGCTTGATGTCTTCCTTGAGAATTGCGAATCCGGATGGTAGATCCGTAACACTCAATTTGCTTTCTATTAATGTCGAAATTATTTTATGTGATTTTTCTTTCCGAGCCGATATTTTTTTACTTAGGCTTCGGAATTGATTTGTGTTAAAGGATTGGCTTTTTCATTACGAAGCCATATCCTTTGTCCCGTGTGGACTATTCATCTTCGACATTTTCAATCCGTTAAGCAGATTTCTATTTTTTCCTTTATGATTTTGATTCCAACTTGATGGCATCATTTTATTCCTTAAGCCCACTTATAAGGAAAGTGTTGTTTCTCTCATTCATGTAGTTTGAGAAATTTTTCGGAATTTTTGAATTTGTCTTAGGACTGTCACCTAAGCAATCTTTTGAGTAGTGTTAAGGTCTTTTCAGCTCGACCTTGCCACCGGTTTTCATTTGCTACGAGTTGCGGAAGTTAGCATTCCACTTACCGCACTCGTTATGATTCTTATTAATGACTTATTATGTCATTTGGTTTATCCAGCTTATTTCATCCATTTTATAAATCGAATATTCTATTAATATTTCGATGAGACCATTCTTGTATTTATTGATTTTGGATGAAAATAGTAATTTAAAATTTTGCAAATCTTTTCCATAAGATTTATTTATAAGTAAAATTGGATTTTGTTCTTGAAACGAACGAAGAATATTCTTAAAAGTTTTTAAGAAACATGTTTATTATCTAGGAGACGATTTTGTGATTTTATTGCCCGCTGAGTGCTTTAAGAATTTTGGTCGATGCGCTTGATCAACGTTATCGATAGGAATTTCCTAAACGCTTTGATGAGACAATCAAACACAGTAAAATTCACTTCAAATAAGTAAAATTTTCTAAAAAGGTGATTACATAAGTTAATTGTAATTTTGAAAGTTTTAGTTTTTGGGAAAGAAGATTATTTGAAAGAATTCTTTTTCGATACTCTTATTCTTGTGTTTTCCGAAGGGAACCAAGACTTTTCCATTTGTACCGATACTAGTCGTATTGGTTTGGATGCCGTTCTCTTGCAAAGGAGAATGTGCTATCAATTGTGCTTCTAAATCATTATAGCTTATCGAGACTAGATATGCCACTCATGATCTAGTGCTCGCGGCTATTGTTTTTACTTTTAAAATTTGGCATCACCATTTTTGGATGAGAAATTTGTTCTCCACCTCGATCATAAATCTTTGGAATATTTATTTCTCATAAGGAACTTAATTTGCGTCAACCTTGTTGGCTCGAGATTCCTTGTATCTTATGATCGTTTTACCAAGTTCATCGGGCGTTTTGACGTACTACGTTTTATTGAGTTTCATCTCATCTCTTTTATGGACTAGCGTCCGATGTTCTTTTATGGTGTTCGGTTCATCGGATGTATTATTATTATACTACATCGATGTTCCGTCTTATCTGGATCAATGGTTGTACCATTATTTTACTACATCGTTGTTCCGGTTTATCGGTTCATTGGACGTACCGTTTTTGTACTACGTCGATGTTCCGAAATTATTCGGGCTTTGGTTCATTGGGCGTACCGTTTTTGTACTACGCTGATATTCCAAATTATTTGAGTTTCTAGTTTCTCGGGCGTACTGTTATTATACTACGTCGTTGCACCAGCTCAATTTTCTGCTATTTTTGACGTTCTCCACGTCTTTTATCTACGGAAATGCCTTAGGGATTCCGGTTTTTATTCTTGAGCCCGGTGATATTGTAGAAATTGAAGTTTCACCAGATTTGATTTATGAGCAACATCCCATTCGCATCATTGCTTCGGGGGGTTGAGCGCCTTCGGAATAAAGATGTTCTTCTTGTGAGAGTTCAATGGTTCTCAAATCCTAGGGATTACTCTTGGGAATCTAGAGAATTCATCGAGTGATCCCGTTCGTGCTAACTCTTTCGTGCTCTTTATGGTAAACTTCTTATTTCAATTTTCTTTTGTGTTGATATGCTTTTATGGTTGTTACTCTTTATTTTCTTCTTAAGTATTGCGAGGACGCAATTTCTTTAAGGATGGGAGTCTGTAACAACCCGCATATGTATCGATTTTATATTTAAATATTTTATTCAAATATTTTATCATTCGTCGGATTTTGGTCCGAAAAGCAACTTTTTGCAAACAGTCGAATTAGGACTCGAGTCCCCTTCCATTGAGTTCAAAATGTCGTTTGCAACCTTTTTGAGTATAACCTTCGATATGTTTGGAGTAAGTCGAATTTTGACCTTTTTCATTTAGGGCTTTGGTTTGGGCTGAACCCATTAGCCACTTACTATCTCAGTCCCAACCCCCTCTCCTCTTTATTACTTCATTCCTCATTTCCTAATACTCAAGCTTTTATAATAATGGAGGAGTGGAAGAGGAAATTAAAACTCCAAGCCCTAGCCTTCATTAGCAAATCCATCTTCTAGCTCTAAACTCAATAGAAGCTTTCTCTTCATCTTCTCCAACTCATTCTCTCTTTGATTTCAGAAATTTCCTAAACCTAATTTAGGAAATGTTTCTCTTTTAAGCTTAGATTGAAGCTTCTTGAGTTGTTATTGAAGAGGAATTGATCTTAGCTTGTTTTTAAATCTTCTTCTTCATTTGTTTGGGTTCAATGGTGAGATTTTTATTTCACATCTTAGTCTATAACTATCTTCGATTGCTAGGTATGAATTCCTAACGCTTATTCGTGTGCATTTGCTTTTGGTTTGGATTGATTTGGTGAATATTCCAATTTTTGGTGTTTTGGGTTCAATTCTTTAAAAATCCTAACTTTGATGTTTGAATGTGGTTTTGGTGATGCAACGAAGAGCTTATATGGCCGGGTAGTCGATTGGCATAAACCCTTAGTGCCGATGCTCGACCGATAGCAATATGGAAGAGTTTGGCATTCATTAGATTGGCTTGGGGAGTGCTGGCTACAGGTCCGGCAGACCGAACTCAGGGACCGGTCGACCGACCTGCTACCCGAGCACTTCCCAGCCTCTGTTAGGAAGTGCTGGTTACAGGTCCGGCCGACCAAACTCAGGGTCCGGTCGACCGACCTGCTACCCCGAGCATTTCTGTTTTTCTGGTCCGGTCGACCGAGCTCTGTAGCCAGCCGACCGACCTGATGATATTTTGCCTATTTCGCCTGTTTTGCGTGGTTGTCAAATTTAATTGATTCGTGTTATTTCCCTATTCTTTGTTATCATTTATTATCGACTTGATGACTTCTTTTCTTTGGGATTTTGGATATATCCACTTTGATGGATTCGGTATCGATTTCTTTGGATTTTATTCACGTCTTCGAATGTGAATTTTTATGATTGATGGTTTCTACAATCATGTTTGTGATTTTTCAATTTTAAAATATAAAGGTTTTCTGTACTAGTAGTAAATATCAAAACTCTTTCTTCAAATGATTTCAACACTATTTTATTACAAAGCTCGTTTTCTTAAACCATTTTCCAATCTATTAGTATATGCAAGCTTTACCTTGCTCGGATGAGAAATCTAATTAAACGGCTTAGTCAAACAAGTGGTATGAAACGCTTGCGTTTACTTCGTCGGCTAATTCTTAGACTTGTTCGATTGAAACACTTGTGACAATTTTCTAGTGGAGATCTACAATTTGTTCATAAATATTTAAGTTAAGCTAGTGGTTATGGGACATGAAGCTAAGCTCATATATTTACTAGCTTACTGTAATTTACACTACTCCGTGATCATGACGATCATTTTATGGTTTAGACTAGCATTGTGCAATGTCTCTTTGTCCACGTGGTGGACTGTACGTCGTTTTTATTGCGCTTCGGCTCACCAGGAGGAGCTTCGGCTCAATGTCCGCAATGTGGGACTATACCCTGTCATAAGGAACTTCGGTTCACCAGGAGGAGCTTCGGCTCAATGTCCGCAATGGGGGACTATACCCTGTCAGGAGGAGTTTTGACTCACCAAGAGGAGCTTCGGCTCAATGTCCGCAATGGGGGACTATACCCTGTCAAGAGGAGCTCTGGCTCATTTTTATGAATTGGCCGTCCTTTCTTGTGATTTCTGGAATTCGTGTGTTGAATTCTGGAATTTACGCTTCACCTATTTTCGTGATTTTCATTGATATGATTTTCCAATTTTTGTGCCTTGGTGAATTCGTGTGTCATTGACTTGTTGTGTATACAAGTTTTGGGTATGATACCCTTTTTGGATCTTTGAGAAGATTCTTGTGATATTGATTAAGCTCGTGTTGATTTTCAATTACATACTTATTGTAGTATGCCATTATGGTTATCATATGTTTATGCCATATTTCTTATTGTATATCACGTCATCTGATATTTATAGCTAGACTGATCCGTTTATTATTTTCTTATTAAATAATATTCGGGTCAGACCGAGATGTTACAGGTGCTTCTGCTTGACTTCTCCCCAGGGTTTATTACTCTGACTTTTGGCTAACTACTTAGATTAGTAGATTATTTTGTTGTATACACTTGAGATATGGACTCATAGTTGTATATTTTTGTGTGGCACGCGTTGCTATTCTTTTGTATTATTGTGGATCTTTTTGACCACTACTCTGATATACACTTCCATGTGTTAGTTATATATTCATATCTTCTTCCGCCTTTGTGATATGAATTATCTGTGACTGATTTTTGTTATGCTTATTTCTATATTTGTTTCCGAAGATTATTATAGCCACTATGTAGTAGCTTTGGGTTTGTATCGGTATGTCGGATTTCCTCTTGAAATAAAATGCATGTTATACTATCTGACATATCGGTGCTCGCGTAAAGCAATTACACGGATGGTCGTTCCTCAACAGCCTTATTCTCCGTGCTTGTTGACAGCATTACACCGTAGTGTTCTTGGCTAGCGTGGGTATTGAGGTGGGGCGTCACAGCTGGGTTGTCGAAGTTGATAGAGAAGGATTTGTGATTTGTGAAGTTGAAGTATGAAAGGCAGGTTGATGGTTAGTTGGTGGTAGAATGCTGATGTATAGGGCAATTTGTAGGTAGTGAAGTCTTGTGTGGGGATGAGGTGACTGACGGAATATGCAGATGTTAGATGGTAAGTGCAAGGCAGGGGATGAACTAATGAACTTGTAGACAGTCCTGTTGAACTGTAGTGTACAGAGCAAAAAAAAAACACACAAAAAAAACAGATAGGCAGAGAGCAATAAAAAGAGAGGCAATGCGAAGTTTTTTTTATTGTAAATTGAAAAATGAAATGCAAATCGTAAAATGCAATGCAGATTGTAAAAGAAATGGAAACGAAATATTTTTGTTTTTGTTTCTAAATTATGTTCTTTTTTTTCTTTTTTTTGAAAATGAGAGTGCAGTGTTCACTGCACAGAAGCTGAAAATGGCAAATGCACAGGAAATGAAACTAGAAAAAGTGGAAGTGCAAAGAAAATTGAAACTAGGCAGAGAATGAAATGCACAGAAAATGCCGATAACAGAAACTAAAAATGAGAAACTTGTAATTTTTTTTAATGCATATCCACACAATAAAAGAAACACAATGAAATCAAAAGAAAATAATCCGAAGAATAGAAAATAAAATCAAAGCAATTCCCCGGCAACGGCGCCAAAAACTGTTCGTCGACGAAATTCTATCGGTTTAGAAAACCGTCGAACGAATTTAAATTTAAAAATAACCGCAAGCGCACGGTGTAAGAATGTAGCACGTGGCGAATGCGGGTCGATCCATAGGGATTTGATGATTTTAAAATTCTATTCAATCAAATTAACCAAAGTTGAAAGTATGATTAGCTAAAATGTGAGAAACTAACAAAAAGAAAAGAAATGCAAATATGAGAGTTAAATGACAATTTAGAGAATAAATCCACTCTCTAGATCATGTAGTTCAACACATGAAATCATGATCTCTCTTTCATGTCATTAGTGTTTTAATTGATGTGTTTATCATAAGTATGATATATTTGAGCTATTAATTAGCCAACATAAGTCATCAAACTATAACACACCCTTTAAAACACTTACTAACTTTCATGAAACTTGACAAAGAAAATGAAAATGAAATCTATTTTAAGTATGGCCTATTAACTATTGATTAGAAACATAGGCCATCAAATTTTAATTTCAAATCACTTTGTTATGCGATAATCATATATTCATGAAGAGGCATTTGTGTTAGTGATTGTTTAAGCATAGCCTATTTGGTGTCAACAATATAGGCTATCAAATTCAACACAAAAAAAAACACTTCATTGATCATCATTAAGCACAAAAAGAGAGCATGAATTAACAAAATGTTGAAGCTACGTTAATTAGAGAGCTTCATTACCCCTAAATTGAAGGGGTTTAGCTTCTCATATTTTTCATTTTATTAACAAATGTAGCTAACAACATGAATGCAAAATGAAGAGGAAAAAGAGAGCAAAATGAAAAAGATAAGCTAATTAACTTGCATAAAAGAAAAGAGATCTACACTACAACATAAAAAAGAGGCATGTAAAAGGAAAGAGCATGTACCAATAACATAAAAAAAGGAAAAGTACATGAAAATAAAAATGGCTAAGTAGCCATGAAAAGAGAAAGAGAGCTTTCTTTTATTTTCTAAACTAAAACTAAGTAACTAAGAGGAAGATGGCTATATGAAACATAAGGGGTATTTATACAAGTTTGAAACCCTAATGCATATTTTTGGGGAGTACCCAAAATGCCCTTGGAGGAAGTGTGGTGGCCAAGTTATCATTAGCTTTAATAACCCACCACTTAAATGTACATGAAGCTTTAAATGTCTTTTAGCATGTGCATTAGCCTTTAATTTGTACATTAAGGTAGTGGGTAGGTGGGGTCCTCCATGTTCTTCACTTTGAATTATTTCCATCTTCATTCTTTTGTATTCATTTTGTGCATGCATATTCCTTCATGAACTCACTTGTAATTAAGTGTAATTTCCTACAAAATAATATAAAAATTTCCAATTAAATTTCCTCAAATTAATATATGCACAAAAACGACCATTTTTCCCCTGGATGAAGATGAGTATGTGACAATTTCAAATAATATGAATTTTGGTTTAAACAAGTTAAAATACCCAATATGACCATTTATTTAATTTAAAAAGAATAAATATGGTGGTAAAAATATGCACATTTACGTGCACATCAGTTCATTCCTTAAACACATTTTTTTTAAATATCAGACACAGTTGCAAGAATTTATCTGGAAAGTATGTTGTTGTAATCTCCAGTGTTTATATGATAATGTTTTAATGTATGCGTCCTGTATTTATCCTGTATCACTTGAATGTCCCTGTTCTGTTTTTCCCAATCCTAGATTTACAAAGTAAATCCCAATCTCTTGATTTAATCACTATTAGAACTTAAAAAATAAACAAAAGTTTTTTGTTTGATTATGAACTAAAATTTAAAAATCTATTTAAGTTTAAACAACTCAGTATTGTCTCTGGAAACAAAGAACTGGACAAAAACCTTTACATAAGTCAGAATTCAAGTTTCTTAATTCATAATTTCAGGTATATAACTTGAATTCGTATGCTTTAACATGATTTTTCAAGAAAAGCTTATAATTTTTAGATCAAAGAATTAAGATCAGTTCAAAGATGAACGAAAAGTGGGTTTCAATCGATTTCAGGCGGCCGAAGGAGCTTTTAAAGTCGGGGTTTAGCGTGGAGGTGGAGGAGCCTACGGTGGTGTTGGAAAAAATAACTGGAGTTGTCCCAGTTCGACGTGGTGACGGCGGCAAGCAGTTTTTGCTTGTAAACCTAGTTTTGGCGTGGTGTTGTTTTTTGATTCGTTTGTCTTCTTCGTTGGATCGAGTGCGACGTGATTTAAGGGGAAGGTAGTGGTCGCGTTGACGAAGTGATGGCCGGAATTTCATGAATTCTGGTGGTCGGGGCGTGGCGAACAAGGCAATGACAAGTTTGAGGTGGGATTGCTTTCGTGTTTCCAGGTTTCAATATTATGCTCGATTTTAAAATCGAGACGATGGTGGAGTTCTGGAGTTTTGGGATGGTTTCTTGGATGGTCGTTGACTTGCTTGACGACGAGGCAACGTCCAGAGATGCTCGACGGCGAAGTGCACGTGCACCGTGCATGAGTTCTGGAATCTGGAAGTTCTCCTTTGTATTTGGTGAAAGCGGGATGAACTCGCGTATTTTTCTCGAGTTACTCAAGTGTTTTACTCGAAGAATTCCAGTGTTGAACTCGAAGTAAAATGGTGAGGCTCGAGTAATTTGTTTTTCTACAGGTTTTTGTTTACAAACCCGACAGTGTTGAGTTATTAAACTTACACCGATTTAAAGATGTAAAGCAAGTTCTAGAATGAAGGTTTGAAACCAGTTTAAAATCTGAAGTTAAAATGAATTTAGATTTGAAATCAAGAATTTAAAATCAAGATTTTAAAAGTAAGTTTAAATCAAAGTTTTAAAGCCAAGCTTAAATCAAATGGTTAGATATGAATTCAAGTTTCTTGAATTCAAATTGTAATTTAAATCAGTTTTTAAATCTGAATGTTTTAAACAAGTTTAAATCAAATAGCTTTTAAAAGTAATTTGTTTTCAAATAAATATTTGAATTGGATTGTGATAAATTTCTTTTATAAAAAGGATTTTGAATAAAAAGTTAAATAATTTGTTTTAACTTGAATTTGCAAGTTAAAATGAAATGTATTTTAAAGCTTAAATTTTAAATAAAATTTAAGTAAATTAGTTAGAACTTTTCTTATATAGATTTATAAGTTGATTTTAAATTTGGTTAATGTTTAATCATTTTGAACCTTAAATTCAAAACGAAATTTGAATCTAAATTTAGAAGAGTGATGTTTTAAATACACTTAAATATTAATGAAGTCATTAATAAAGAAATGGATTACCGTAGAGATAATTAAGGTATTGAAATGATTTAATGAATAAGATAATTAAGGAATGACTTATTTATTTAATTTATAAATTAATGATTTAATTAATTTATAATTAGAGATTAATTAGGAAAGTAATTAAACAATTTTTATTGGTTAATGAAGGTCATTAACTAAGATTATTTAAATAATTAATTAATGTGATTAATTTTAACAATTAATTTGATTAATTGATTAATGATAATCACTTATGAGATTGTATAAGTGTAATTACTTTACGAAAGTAATTAAGAAGTTAATTGCTCATTTGTAATTAATTGAGTTTAATTTAATTAATTGTCAATATTGTATAATGGATTGATATTTCTGATTTATGATTGTGATGCTATGTACTGTGAATTGCTTTGTGCTGAACTGCGATTGTGATTTATTTCTATGTGTATGTGAAAATCCTATTTGCCCTTAAAACGACATTTAAATTTCGATGCGACAAGGAGTCGGATTCCAATTGGTTATCCGAAACCCACATCGAATCGTAATGGTAAATATTTGTGATTAATTAATTTACTTTATCTATGAATCTGTGGCGATTGATGATGTTGCACTATTGTGCAAAGCCCTGGACCACACTTATACACACACAAATATGGATTGCACGTGGAAATTGGTTAAGTCGCAGATTTTCGAAATAGTTTGAATTTGAATTTTTAAATCCAAATAGTTTTGGAAATGAATTGGGTATAAAGTAAAAAGTTTTTGAAAAGGAATTTTAAAGATAAAATTTATTTTTGAATAACTTGATTGCGCCTTAAAGTTTAAATAATTGATTTAAATTTAAATTCAGAATTTGAAACAGAATTCTATGATTCGAAACTAAGGATTAAAGATGTTATACAAGTTATATATGGGTTAAACTATTTTAAATGTATTAATTTGGGAATTTGAATTTAATTCATAGGCTTTAACTTGTGCAAATGTAATTAAATTCTTCTGGAACGAAAACTATTCGTTTTCATATAATAAAAGCTTTCACATAAGAAATGAACTTCAAATTGGTGTTAAAAGGATTTCTAGTTGAAATGAAAATGATTTACAAGATATGGAAAAGGTTTGAAAGCTATAAGTTAAATCTTTAATATAAAGATTTAATGAGTTAATTCAGTTGAAATGGAAATTGTTTTGAAATCCGTAAATGGATCTTTGTGAAACCGTGTGAACTTTGTGAAATAAATCTTTTTGTTCAAAGATTTAAAATGGTAATTTGTTTAACCGTTTGAAAGAAAATTTTTGGATTTTATAAGTTGTGACTTAACTAAAATCCTATATCCATATGTTTTTAAAATATTGTGCTCATTATTCGATTTAGCAGGGATAGGACCTTGTGTCATATAACCCATTCCGAATAATGATACGTCGTTATGGATTGCATTGAAGACCGGTGGTGAAGATCGGATATTTGCAAGAACGATAGGATAACCTATCGATTGTCTCTGCACCGAGTAGCTACGGTATAGAGATTCCCTAAGTGATGGGAAGTCCGATCGGGATTGTGAATACCCAGATTGCAAGGGCTTCTTCGGAAGTGCCTTCGATTCTGTTCGAACCTGGGACAGACTTATATGGTTTTATGTCTGACATTATACTTTGAGATGTAAAGCAGATTTCTTTCAAATACATATCTGTTGGTGGCGGAGAATTTATTCTCTTAGCTTAACACCCTTCTCTTAGACGTATGAGCTCAGAGGTTATGTAGTTGAAGGTTATCAGTGATATATTCCCAATTTGGTAGTGTGACATGCTGAGTGCTGCTGTGTGTTGATGATCATTCGTTGATCATTTGTGATCAAAGCATGGCATTAGTGTAAAGCGTTGCTTTGTGGATGAGACTGCATCAGGACCTCACACCCCGAAAATGGTCGAAACAGGAAAGATGCAGCAAGGTTACGAGGGTCACGCCCTTTAGGGTGCGTCATTCCCTTCTGGTAAAGGGCGGTATCATGGTATGGAGCCCAGATATTTACCTATGTGGCGGGCTTCAATATCATTTACTGCGTGGTTGTTGCTTTGTGGTTTAGAGGCGCCTCGGATAAAGGTCCCAAAGGAGCGGGGGTGGCATGCTCGAGTTGTAGTTACCTAGTTACAGAGGTAACCCGTCCTTGTATTGGCAGAGATCCGGTTAGGTTCTCGGGACGTCCCGCCAGAGGCATACCCATGGACAGTGGAAAGTTCCTTGCCCTACCATTTGTTGGAAATCCAATCAAAACAATACGCGCCCTGTACAGTTTTAGTTGTATAACCTGCCATGGAATGTTGCGGTAACCTGCTATTGAACATGGTAGCTATAGTAGGAATACAATAATGGTTGTATGCTGGCTAAAATTAATATTATACTTTTGAAATATTTTCTGCACCATGCACTAATAATAACATCGAAAGGAATTTGCATATCAAGCATGTTTGGCTATCATAAGAAGAAATCTCCTCAAATTCTGCGTTTGCATTGTGTGTGTGGTGGGAGGCCTTATAGTGGTTTCATTTTCTAAAAAGCATTGCGAATTTATTTTAAGTTCTCTTGTTGTCTGTTTTAAAGACCAACTGTTTTTGTTACTCACACCAGTCTCATGACTGACTCGGAGTTTATTGTTCCTTTCCTAAACTCTAGGTGCCCACAATTTTCCACACGGGCAGTCTAGAGTTGGGTTTTTCAAAAAGTCAGGTTTAGTAGATTATTTGGAGTTAGTCCAGCCTTTGGATTTAGACGAGACTTGCCTATCTAGGTAAAACGTGATGTTGGTTCGAGCTAGCTTTGGATTGGAACATTGGAATTGGAGATGCATTCTATCGAAGATATTCTTTTCCACTGCTGGAGTTATTCTTTCTTTCCGATGCTATTTCTTGTATCTCTGATAGTATTGATGTCTATTGTATCATATTATATCAGACATTGTATCTGTCATTATATCAATGTTATATATATTGATATTCTTTTCTTCCGCCTTGTTGTACTTAGTGGTGTTATAAGCTCTGGCGAACCAGATTCGACGTTTGGATCTGCGGCATTGGAAATGAGTGTCATATTCGGTGCCGATTTTCGAAGGTCGAGTTAGGGCCGCTACATTTGGTATCAGAGCTGAGGGTTGAAACTTTAGCTCAGGAGTATAACAAATTAAGTAGCTCATTAGAGATAGGGTGAAGCATACCCTAGAATGAGTAGTCCCTAAGATATCGGTTCGAATGCCTCAATAAATTCTCTTACTATCCACTGATAGTGAGTATGAGTGCAAGAAGAGGACGAGATAGGGGAGAGGGGATCACCACTACAAATGGTTAATAGCCTGCAATAGCGAAAACAATTTTCTTCTCGATCACCTTTGATTCTCTCCCAAATTCTTTGATTTGCTTCGTAGCAGCTACGAAAAGAAGCCTCGGTGTGATGGTGGCTCTAAGAATCGTTGTAGGAAATCCTTACTTCATATCTTCATCGGTTTCTTATCTATTTTCGATTTAACTTTAATGAATTTGAAATTAGAAAATGGAAATTCTAAATAAATTGGTTAATAGAATATGAAGCTAAATTTGAATTGTATCAATAAACAATTTTGGTTAAAACCAAATTTGAAATTCTATTATAATTTCTTGTGTAGACTGAAGTCCGAAGAGGGACAAGTTGGTATATACTTTGGGGTGTTCCGACTTAAGTTGGAATCCATATCTAGTGTTTGAGAAATTGTAGAAGATTGAATCTATCTATCAATTCTCTTGGGTCTCGATATATTCTAGGAGTGGTTAGTTATCCCTTCGAACTAACCAGTGCTCTGCATATTCGTAGATCTGGTGACCCGAGTATTTTGTGAAAAATCGAATGAGTTTGTTCTCATATCTATTGTTGATATTCTGATTTGGTAAGCCATATGCAGAATTGATATCCAGTTTGACCTAGAAAACTATTTCTCTGTCTTTATGTATCTATCTTTGCTGTTTTCGTGCCTGCATAATTTTGGAGACGAAATTTCTTATGGGGAGAATCTGTAACGATCCCGGATTTTTACTAAGTTTAAATTGCCAATTAATTTAATTTTTGAATAAAAATTATGAAATTAATTGGTAAACTGATTTGAGTTTCTCCAAATTCGAATAAAAATATGTGTGTTTATTTTATTAAAGTATAATTTAGTTTTAAAAACGATTTCTTTAAAAGTTAAATATCTATATATATATATAGGAATGCAAATTTTAAAATAAATAAAATATAAATATATATGTATATAGAGAAATAAGACCATAAATATGTAAGTTAAAAATAAATATGTGTATAAAATAGATTAAAAAAGTAGAAATAGATATATACAAGATAAATTAAAATATAAAGTGATTACACTAGAATAAATTATAATAACATATTAATTATAGAAGTTTGTTCATATTATAAAGCCATAAGACAAGGAAAAAAATAAACATATTTAAAGACATACAAGACAATATTTTTATAATAAAATATAAATATGAAACAAGTAAACACATACATGAAAATATTGCTAAAGAAGGAATATAAATATCTGTAGGCTTGCAAAGGAAGACGCCAAATATATTCAAGCATGAACAAACAAAAAAATATCTAAATATCTTATAAACAAGACAATGCTAACTAATGCTTAGCACATAAATTAGATTCAACAGCCTCCAAATATAAAAAATCTTTGACCTTTTGTACCAAACAAATAATAATCACCCTGTAAACTCATTTTATATATATCATCAATCTTTATCTCAGTTCGACCATCAAAAATGAGTAGCACATCTTTAACAATTTAAACAAAATCCAACTTTAAACAATCAATTTAAACCAGAGATCAAAGAGGGGAGCTTCAGCTAACAATTTCAAGCCTGTTTCATCTTAAATGAAACTCTATTCATTCCTTAAACACTGTGAGTAACATTATCTTTTAAATATCTGACAAAGTTGCAAGCATTTATCTAGAAAGTATGTTGTTGTAATCTCCAGTGTTTATATGATAATGTTTTAATGTATGTATCCTGTATCTATCCTGTATCACTTGAATGTCCCTGTTCTGTTTTTCCCAAACCCAGATTTACAAAATAAATCCCCATCTCTTGATCTAATCACCATTAGAACTTAAAATATAAAAAAAGTTGTTTGTTTGACTATGAACTAAGTTTTAAAAATCTATTTAAGTTTATACAACTCAGTATTGTCTCTGGAAACAAAGAACTGAACAAAAACCTTTACATAAGTCAGAATTCAAGTTTGTTAATTCACAATTTCAGGTATATAACTTGAATTTGTATTCTTTAATATGATTTTTAAAGCAAAACTTATAATTTTTAGATCAAAGAATTAAGAGCAGTTCGAAGATGAACGAAAAGTGGGTTTCGATCGATTTCAGGCGGCCGAAGGAGCTTTGGAAGTCAAGGTTTAGCGTGGAGGTGAAGGAGCCTACGGTGGTGTTGGGAAAAATAACTGGAGTTGTCCCAGTTCGACGTGGTGACGGCGGCGAGCAGTTTTTGCTCGTAAACCTAGTTTTGTCATGGTGTTGTTTTTCGATTCGCTTGTCTTCTTCGTTGGATCGAGTGCGTCGTGATTTAAGGGGAAGGTAGTGGTCGCGTTGATGAAGTGATGGCCGGAATTTCACGAATTCTGGTGGTCGGGGCATGGCAAACGAGGCAACGATAGGTTTGTGGTGGGGTTGCTTTCATGTTTCTAGGTTTCACTTTTATGCTCGATTTTAAAATCAAGACGATGGTGGAGTTCTGGCGTTTGGGGTTTGCTTCTTGGATGGTCGTCGACTTGCTTGACGACGAGGCAATGTCCGGAGATGCTCGGCGGCAAAGTGCACGTGCACCGTGCACGAGTTCTGGAATCTGGAATTTCTCCTTTGTATTTGGTGAAAGCAGGATGAACTCGCGTATTTTTCTCGAGTTACTCAAGTGTTTTGCTCGAAGAATTCCAGTGTTGAACTCGAAGTAAAATGATAAGGCTCGAGTAATTTGTTTTCTACAGGTTTTTGTTTACAAACCTGACAGTGTTGAGTTTTTAAACTTACACTGAATTTAAAGATGTAAAGCAAGTTCTACAATGAAGGTTTGAAACCAGTTTAAATCTGAATTTAAAATGAATTTAGATTTGAAATCAAGATTTTAAAAGTAAGTTTAAACCAAAGTTTTAAGTCAAAGTTTTAAAGCCAAGCTTAAATCAAATGGTTAGATATGAATTCAAGTTTCTTGAATTCAAATCTGTAATTTAAATCAGTTTTTAAATCTGAATGTTTTAAACAAGTTTAAATCAAATAGCTTTTAAAAGTAATTTGTTTTCAAATAAATATTGAATTGGATTTTGATAAAGTTCTTTTATAAAAAGGATTTTGAATAAAAAGTTAAATAATTTTTTTAACTTGAATTTGCAAGTTAAAATGAAATGTATTTTAAAGCTTAAATTTTAAACAAAAATTTAAGTAAATTAGTTAGAACTTTTCTTATATAGGTTTATAAGTTGATTTTAAATTTGGTTAATGTTTAATCATTTTGAACCTTAAATTCAAATTGAAATTTGAATCTAAATTTAGAAGAGTGATGTTTTAAATACACTTAAATATTAATGAAGTCATTAATAAAGAAATGGATTACCTTAGAGATAATTAAGGTATTAAAATGATTTAATGAATAAGATAATTAAGGAATGGCTTATTTATTTAATTTATAAATTAATGATTTAGATTAATTTATAATTAGAGATTAATTAGGAAAGTAATTAAAGAATTGTTATTGGTTAATGAAGGTCATTAACTAAGATTATTTAAATAATTAATTAATGTGATTAACTTTAACAATTAATTAGATTAATTAATGATAATCACTTATGAGATAGTATAAGTGTAATTACTTTACGAAAGTAGTTAAGAAGTTAATTGCTCATTTGTAATTAATTGAGTTTAATTTAATTAATTTAAATTAATCGTCAATATTGTATAATGGATTGATATTTCTGATTTGTGATTGTGATGCTATGTGATGCGAATTGCTTTGTGTTGAACTGTGATTGTGATTTAGTTCTATGTGTATGTGAAAACCCTATTTGCCCGTAAAACGACATTTAAATTTCGATGCGACAGGGAGTCGGATTCCAATTGGTTATCCGAAACCCATGTCGAATTGTAATGGTAAATCTTTGTGGTTAATTAATTTACTTTATCTGTGAATCTATGATGATTGATGATGTTGCACTATTGTGTAAAACTCTGGACCACACTTATACACACACAAAGATGGATTGCACGTGGAAATTGGTTAACTCGCAGATTTTCGAAATAGTTTGAATTTGAATTTTTAAATCCAAATAGTTTTGGAAATGAATTGGGTTTAAAGTAAAAAGTTTTTTAAAAGGAATTTCAAATATAAAATTTATTTTTCAATAACTTGATTACGCCATGAAGTTTAAATAATTGATTTAAATTTAAATTCAAAATTTAAAACTGAATTCTATGATTTGAAACTAAGGATTAAAGATGTTATACAAGTTATATATGGGTTAAACCATTCTAAATCATTTGGGGATTTGTATTTAATTCAAGGCTTTAACTTGTGCAAATGCAATTAAATTCTTCCGAAACGAAAACTATTTGCTTACAAATAATAAAAGCTTTCACATAAGAAATGAAGTTCCAATTGGCGTTAAAAGGATTTCCTGTTGAAATGAAAATGATTTCAAAGATATGGAAACGGTTTGAAAGCTATAAGTTAAATCTTTAATATAAAGATTTAATTAGTTAATTCAATTGAAATGGAAATTGTTTTGAAATTCGTAAATGGATCTTTGTGAAACTGTGTGAACTTTGTGAAATAAATCTTTTTGTTCAAAGATTTAAAATGGTAGTTTGTTTAACCATTTGAAAGAAAAGTTTTGGATTTTATAAGTCGTGACTTAACTGAAATCCCATATCCATATGTTTTTAAAATATTGCGCTCATTATTCGGTTTAGCCAGGAGAGGACCTTGTGTCATATAACCCATTCCGGATAATGATACGTCATTATGGATTGCATTGAAGACTGGTGGTAAAGACCGGATATTTGCAAGAACGATAGAATAACCTATCGATTGTCTCTGCACCGAGTAGCTACGGTATAGAGATTTCCTAAGTGATGGGAAGTCCGATTGTGATTGTGAATACCCGGATTGCAAGGGCTTCTTCGGAAGTGCCTTCGGTTATGTTCGAACCCGGGACAGACTTGTATGGTTGTATGTCCGACACTACACTTTGAGATGTAAAGCAGATTTCTTCCAAATACATATCTATTGGTGGCAGAGAATTTATTCTCTTAGCTTAACATCCTTCTCTGAGACTTATAAGCTCAGAGGTTATGTAGTTGAAGGTTATCAGTGATATATTCCCAATTTGGTAGTGTGACATGCTGAGTGCTGCTGTGTGTTGATGATCATTCGTTGGTCATTTGTGATCAAAGCATGGGTTTAGTGTAAAGCGTAGCTTTGTGGACGAGACTGCATCAGGACCTCACACCCCGGAAATGGTCGAAATAGGAAATATGTGGCAAGGTTATGAGGATTGTGCCCTTTAGGGTGTGTCATTCCCTTTTGGTAAAGGGTGGTATCATGGTATGGAGCCCAGATATTTACCTATGTGGTGGGCTTCAATCTCATTTACTGTATGGTTGTTGGTTTGTGGTTTAGAGGCGCCTCGGATAAAGGTCCCAAAGGACCGGCCGGTGGCATGCTCGAGTAGTAGTTACCTAGTTACAGAGGTAACCCGGCCGTGTGTTGGCAGAGATCCGGTTAGGTTATCGGGACGTCCAGCCAGAGGCGTACCCATGGACAGTGGGAAGTTCCTTAGCCCTACCATTTGTTGGAAATCCAATCAAAACAATACGCGCACTGTACGGCTTTAGTTGTATAACATGCCATGGAATGTGGCAGTAACCTGCTATTGAACATGTTAGTTATAGTAGGCTTACAATAATGGTTGTATGCTGGCTAAGATTAATATTATACTTTCGAAATATTTTATGCCCTATGCCTAATAGTAATATCGAAAGTAATTTGCGTATCAAGCATGTTTGACTATCATAAGGAGAAATCTCTGCCAATTCTGCGTTTGCATTGTGCGTGTGGTGGGAGGCCTTATGGTAGTTTCATTTTCTAAAAAGCATTGCGAATTTTTTTTAAATTCTCTTGTTGTTTGTTTTAAAGACCAACTATTTTTGTTACTCACACCAGTCCCTTGACTGATTCAGAGTTTATTGTTCCTTTCCTAAACTCTGGGTGCCCACAATTTTCCACACGGGCAGTCTAGAGTTGGGTTTTTCAGATAGTCAGGTTTAGTAGATTATTTGAAGTTAGTCTAGTCTTTGGATTTGGACGAGACTTGCTTATCTAGGTAAAACGTGATGTTGGTTCGAGCTAGCTTTGGATTAGAGCAATGGATTTGGAGATGCATTCTATCGAAGATATTCTTTTCCGCTGCTGGTGTTATTCTTTCTTTCCACTGCTATTTCTTGTATCTCTGGTAGTATTGATGTCTATTGTACCATTCTGTTGTATCATATTATATCAGATATTGTATCTGTCATTGTATCAATGTTATATATATTGATATTCTTTTCTTCCGCTGTGTTGTACTTAATGGTGTTATAAGCTCCGGCGAACCAGATTCGACGTTTGGATCTGCGTCATTGGAATATGAGTGTCGTGTTCGGTGCCGATTTTCGAAGGTCGAGTCAGGGCCGCTACAGTTAGGGTCTTTATCTAGAAGAAGTAGCTATTCGATGTGCTCTCCGATTCGATTATATGAAGGATGGAAGATCCATAGCAATATAACAAACTTTGATGGATCAAATCTATAGATTTTAGAGTTAGACTGTTGCATAAGGAGTTACATCAAATAAAAGGAGTCAGGATAAAGCAGGATCGGTGTAAAATTGGCCAAGGAAAACTTAGACATATCATGGCTAAGTTAGATGAATCAACATAAACCATATGGTTTAGCACCATCCCATGTTTTTTGGAAAATTACACGAGGGAAGCATGATGATGATCCGGACTATTTGGAAAATGACACACGGTGGGACTCGAAGCACTTAAAAGCGAAGGCGTGGTGTGATGCCCCAACTCCAATGATCAAAATATTAGAGGAAGTATACCATACGATGTGAACCCGACTTTCTCTCCACAGAAAAACGCATCATCTTGAAGAAAGAAAGGGATAGAAAAGAGAAAAGAAAGAAGAGAAAGAAGAAACCACATCAGAATCTCAACAGCGGAATGAATAAATTATATTAATAACATAAATATTACATAGTATACAACAATTATCAGAGTTACACAGACAATACATCACATACTAGATAGTTATAAACACTTGTCTAGTTATTATAACTCAAATACAACACAGAAAACACTCAGAGATACCAACACAGCGGAACACTAAATATCTACACGCAGAAGCCTCCTACTCCATTGATCCTCCATAATTCATCAAAGCTAACCTGAATCCCTTGGCTACTCGTAAACATTTGAGTACACAAGAGTTCAAGAAAAACAAAAATAAACTCGGGGTCAGACATGGGTCTGGTGTGAGTAACAGGTTAAAGTTTCTTAACTTTTGAAAAACCTTTGAAAAGAAATGGTATCACGTAAGACTTCCCATACATAAACATGGAAATGTTTTTACCTTACGTAACAAAATCATTTGAGAGGAAATACAGTGATATTATAATAGGTCTAGGGTTTTCAAGTAAATATGAAATAGCCGAAATTGTTACATCTATTAAATTCCAGCTACTAGCCACAAAAGTGGGTAATACAATCAAAACCGAGGGCACTTATTGGATTTTGGATTCCATACAATGGCAGGGCTACCAGGGTACTACCCGACACAGTACGTGACCTAGATCACCGTACCGAGGATCACTCCCAATCCCCTCCAACACAAAGCCGGAATCATTCCTTACTGAACAGTTCCGAACAAGACCACCCCGCAGTTGTGATCAGCAACCGCACCACATAGCCGAAATAAAGGGACATCTAGACAGGGGTAAATCTCGTCCTACTTGGGCATGACCCACTTAGCCTTGCTGTACCTTCCCTGTTTTAGCCATTCCCGGTTGATGAAGCTTGAGGCTATGATTACCTTTATAGGACACGTCACTTAGAATGCTCATCGTCCACCTGATGATGTTCTGAGAGCATTAAATCCAAACAAGTTCGTTCCGGGTTCGAACGACCGAAGACATTATCTCGATATACTTATTTTGGAATCACCCTCAGAGTTAACGACGATAACCCTTGCACTCTGAATCTTCATCTTCACTTGAGATTCACGACCTATCGTTAATCTGGATCGATGTGGTTTTCGGATATCCAAATATGGAAACCCGATCCCGGTCTCATCGAAATCCAAAACGTATCTTTTAAGGCCAAGTTGTTTTAGAGTTTAAAACAATTCAATTCATTATCTATATACACATAGATAGATAATTCACAAATAACAATGGATAATCAACATTATCATCATCAATAGATAATCCATATCATCATTATAACAGATAATCCTTATTATCATCACAATGCAACTAATGCATACATATCACATAACCTTACTCAACTCATGGCTGAGATTAAAAACCATACAAGGCAACCAATATCAATCATTCATACATAAGCAATGATCTAATGATCACACCATCTATAATTCATTTAAAATGAATTAAATTAATTACTCCATCATTTTAATCCTGCATAAATTAACCATTAATTGATTACAAATCAATCAATTAATAACCATCTCATTAGTCATTTCAATTAATCATTTCTGATTAACAATTTTCTAATTACAAAAAGTAATTACCATTAAATTAATTACACAAGTTAATTATACTTAACTCTTTGCAATAATTAACTTTTAATTACGTAATAAATTAATTAACTAAAATTAATTACATTAATCCTATATTAATTAATTACTTCATTTATTAATTATTCCTTAATTAATCAATTCTAAATTTACATCATTAATTTTATTAATTAATGATTTCTAATTACATTTAATCAATCTCTCTATATAAATAAATTACATTACGTAATTAATCTGCAATTAAATCCCATATTTATTATCACCCTTGATTAATAACAATTCAGTAATTAACTACCCTTAATTACTTACTCCATAAATTAATTACTCTTAATTAATTATCTCAATTAATTCCTTGATTAATTACAAAATAATTTAATCCAAATTACTTCCATCAATAAACATCTTTAATTACATTCAGTAATTATTAATAAATTACTTCGCTAAGTAATTACAGTTCCATAAAGTAATTGTTCATCAAATCATCAAGTGTTTAAATTAATTAAACTTAATTAATTAATCTAAACTAATCACGTTAAACTTAATTAATTACATTAAGTAATTAATTCATTAATAACTTCCATTAAGTAATTAAACATAAAACAATTACACAAATGATTATTATTAATTAATCTAATTAATTATTAAAATTAATCACATTAATTAATTGCTAAATAAATGACCTTCATTAACAAATCTTTAATTACATTACTAAGAAATTAACTCAGATATACCATCACTAATTACAAATTAATTAATATTTGATTACCAATTAATTAATTACTAATTATTTAATTAATTAAGTGTTAACTGCAACTAAATTAATCCTTAATCACTCGATTGATTAATCTTTAATCATTAATTAAAATTTAATTAATAATCCCTAATTACATATTAATTAACCTTAATTAATTAATCTCAAGTCTTAAATAATTTAAAAATTCTTAATTGCTTAATTAATCATCCATATTATAAATTAATTAAAAAATTAATTTCCAATTTAAATTAACTTAATAATTTAAATGAACCCAAATCATTAAAATTCTAATTTATTTTAAGAAAAAATTTCTTCTTAATTAAGCATTTATAAACAAATTGTTTTTAAATTTACTTTAGATTCCATTTTAAACTTCATTTTAAAATTTAAGATTTAAAACGAATACAAATTTTAAACTTAAACAAGGTTTTAAAACAATTCAAAACCTTTTTATCATATATGTTAAAGAATAACCATTCTATAAAATAGGTTTAAAGGAAATTAAACCAAATTCATCATTAAATTCAAATTAGATCAAAATATACTTAAACATTCCAAGTTATTTTAAAAACAATTTCAATTCAAAATTTTCCTTTAATTTAAAAACTGAATACAGTTTTTAAACTCATTCTAGATTTAACTTAAATTTTTAAAAGCTTTTCTTTCATTACAAATCTTCATTTTAAAATTTAAATCATTCAACCATATTTTTAAAGCAATTAAACAATTTAAATTGAAAACTTATTTTATTTTAAAAACTGAAGTTTAAACCCAATTCCAGATTTCAAAAACTCAGATTTAAACTTATTTTAAATTTCTAATTTACCAATTTAAAACTTACAGTTTAAATGCAAACCCCATATACTTTTATACTTTAAAAGTTGTTAAACTAAATTTAAATTTCAAATTTAAATTATTCAAAGCAATTTGAAATCAGATTTCAAACTCAGATTCAAATTTATTTTAAATTTTAGTTTACATTTAAAAAGTTTCTTTTAATTTTCAAAACAAAAACATGATTCTATTTTTATTTAAAACCAACTTAAATTTTCAAAATTTCAAATTATTTCAAAAACCAAGATTTAAACTATTTGAATTCGTATTTAAATTCAGGTTTTAAATGCTAATTTAAATTCTAGTTTATATTCAAACTTTTACTTTTAATTTTAAAAACGGAAATAGGTTTCTGTTTTGTTTAAAAACCTGATACAACATTTACACTCGAGCCTACTCTAAAAAAATTTCGACTCAGAATCACTACTGCTTCGAGCTAAAACTCGAATTCCCCGAGTCCAACACGATGCCAACAAATTTGTAACCACCAACATTCACCAGCATCACCACTCTGTTCTGTGCACATGTACAACGCCTTCGGCCATCGCTGGCCAACTACGAGACCACCCCACATACGAAATTCAACTCTTCAGACCATCCAATCAACAATCCGATCAATACATGCACGAATTCAAAATCGCGACACATTCCTAAACTTGGAAACAAAAGAGTACCAAAACAACCCAACCTGTCAACGCCAAGTTCTCACGTCTCTGGCCACCGTTGCCACTTAAACTTCGGCAAAGCCTTCGACAACTCACCATCTACCAATACCCAAGAAATAGTTGAACTCGATCAACTATACATGCCGAAATGATCACTTATTCCCTAACCCAGAAAACTAGGGTTACTAACTAACTCGATCAACCTCCATTGCCACGTTGATCTGCTCCACTATCAAGTATTTTTTTCCAACTTCCCAAACATCCTCGCATCATCACAGCAAGTTACAGCCTTCCAAAACCTCGAGATTTCCAAAGATACCCAAAAACTCAAATTTGGTTCAACTCAGAGATACTTCTTTAAACCCAAACTAAAAATCTAGATTTTTTTTTTAAAATCTAATTTTTGATTAAGAAATCATTTTATAATCCTGAATTCTAATTTACAAATTTTTAAATTTCGACTTATATTAAATTTTCTCTGTTGTTCTTGTTTTCCAAAGATATTCACTTATCATTTTGACTTAAGTACAATTTTAAAATGAAGTTTATAATTAAACAAACAAGTTTGATTTGCATGTTAAGCTTCAACAGAGACAAGGTCAAAAGATTTGAATTTTTTTAAACAAAATTGAAAAAAAAAACTGGAAGGTGAAAGCAGAGTATACTATGATGAAAAAAACTTGGAGGCTAAACATTCATGTAAACACAATAGATACCATACATTTCACATTCATCTAAAATTAGTTATTGTGCATCCAAAATTTACTATTAATTTTTTTTGAAAAGAAAAGTTACTCACCTTTTTTAAACATGCAGAATAAAGTACAGATTTTTGAATAACCCTTGAATCCTTTAAACTCTTGAATGAGGCTGATGTTTTAAATTTTCTCCCTAATTTTAACAGCCTTTAAATCATTTGAAAACTTTCATGTTTTCTAGATTGAAATAAAAGTGCACAGCTTGAATGGAAATGCAGTTGCAATGTAGAAATGACTTCATCTCAGGTTTGAAAATGATGAATGTAGGCTTCAGATTTTGATTTGCATGTTATTGAAACTGGAAATACTTTTGGTTCTTGGTTTGAAAATGCTTTGAACTTGAAAATGAAGTTGTATGCATGAAAACAATTTCAGATTGACGAAAATGATGTAGAGGCTTCAGTTTTGAGGATAATGAATGCAGAAAATGTTTGCAATAGAATAGGGAATGATTTGTGTTTGGATATGAGGATGATTACAGAAATTTTGATTCTCATATTTAATTTGATTTGAAGATGGTTTAAAGTGGAATGTTTTTTTCTCAGTTGAAAGATTTCTCTTAGTTAATGAATTGAAAATGAGAAAAATATAGAAAAGGGAAGAAGGCAAGTTTATATAACAATATTTATGATAAATTAAAAATTAAAGAAAATTAAAAATTAAAATTTAACACTTGTCTAAAATGTTAACACTTGTAAATTACCTTGTTTAATCTCTTAACACATGTTATATTATGCTTTTAAGATGCTTACACTTATCCTTTAAGTGATTAGTATTTTCAATTAAAGTGTTAATGAAAGTTTTAAACTAAATTATCTAGTTTCTAATACTTAGTTATATAGATAAATAATTTTTAAAGAGTAAAACAAAGTATAATTATAAATAAAATACAATACATACATTTATTATTTGGAAATAACATTTTAAATCATTTTAAATAAATTTATAAAAGAGGTTACAAATTACTTGTTATTTAAATGAATAAATGTTTCATATTTCAACTTGTATTTTAAACTCTCATATTTAATTTACAAATCATAATTATTAATCTATATTTTAAAAAGAAAATAAAAAAACATTTTTATAACTTTGTTTTAATCTAAATTAATATTCAAACTTAAGTTAAAATATATTTAAACAAATGAAACATTTATCTTATATATTTAAAATCATATAGTTATTTATAAAATAGCTTTGAAAAGCTTAAATCAAAAATAAATCATAATTTCCCAATTACCAAAATATTATAAAATTTTCTTTATAAATTAATTAAATTTAAAATCAAACTTATCCATTTAAAATATATATAAATATATATATATATATATACACACACATTATATATAGAAAACAATTTATTAGCTAATTAAAAGATAAATTCACTAATTAAATATTTAATAAAATAAGATTATTAAATCAATTCAAATTTTTTTACAATAAATTATCAAATCAATTTAATTTTAAACATAGATTATTAAATTTTTATAGCCATAAATTCCAGGATATCACATACGATAACTCGGATCAATGTGAATGGAAGGAGCGATCACTTGTATAACTGCTTTGATTCAACATGGATATGTTTTAATACATGAATACAAATGAAATAATAGGTATTTCATCTCGATGCAAGGCAATGTATATGAGTTGTAGACTTGAATAATACAATATTAAAGACAAATATAAAAAAATTCCAACTAACAGAATCAGAGGAAACAAAATAATGAACTTTATATCATTTTGAATATTCTAATACATCATCTCATGTATATATACAACTTATCACATTATATCAACCAATACAATGACATTCAATATTATTATAAACAATTAATACACTTGCCACCATCGTCTGCTACAAGTCTAGTTGTGGGTGTAATCGGTCTCAGTTAATAACATAACTTTACTCGATTATAAACACAGATTTGTTACTATAGTCAACGCCCAAAAGTAATTTCAATTAAGCTCGGTATCAAAACCATTGTTAAATATATGTTTACAAAGTGATTTTGTTTCAAATCATTTCAACAAAATTGCTTCAAAATTGATTTCTAGATCACTTTAAGGAAATTACTTTATTTACAGAAATCCCATATATTTAGAAATCCTGTACTATAAGTCTATTTTGTAAACGATGTCAAAATACTACTTTATATACAAATAATTTATCAAAACCAGTTTTTTTCCAAATACTGTATAAAACCAATCTTTGCAAATAGTTTATCAATATATTTCCCAACTTTCTTAAAATAAATCTTTGCGATTTATTTCTCATATTACTTTGCAAATTTGATTTATCCCAAAATACCCTTTACTAAAAACCCATCCCAAAATATTCGATAATCTCATTAAAACTAGATTTCAAAATATAATACAGTTTCACCAAATCTAGTTTAAATAAATATCCTCTTCAGGTGAATGCTCGTCATAATATATCATAATAAATCATAACTATGACGACCCATATTTTCGCGTTCGAAAATCGACATCCATACTTCAACTAGTATTCGAATGCCGCAGATTCGAAGTTGAATCTGATTCACCGGGGCTTATAACACATTAAGCACAACAGCACAGCGGAAGAAAATGAATAATATCATTGATGTACAATAGGTACAACAATTGATACAATATTCAAATATAATGAATATCAATACAAATCAAAGCCAAAAGATATACAATAGCGGAAGACAACACCAGAAGATGGTCTAGACTTTGCAACCATCGAAAGCGGAAAGATATCTCCAAAAGAACCCAACACCATCCTACAACTCCATCACCAAACTCCAAACTAGAAGAACCGCTACCCATGCTGAAGTTAAGCAATTCGATCCAAATGTGATTGCTAATATCCAGAGATTGAATGCTATCAAATCTACACCTATTATTCGATTATCTGAAAAACCCAACTCTAGACTGCCCGTGTGGTAAATTGTGGGCACCTAGTGTTTATGAAGGGAACAATAAACTCCGGGTCAGTCGTGGGACTCGTATGAGCAAACGAAAATGGTTTTATCTTTTAAAACAAAAAACAAAAGAATTTAAAATTGAAATCCGTAATTCTTTTTGGAAAATGAAGCTACCATAAGGCCTCCCGCCGCACACACCATGCAAACGCAGAATTGGAGGAGATTTCTCCTTATGATAGTCAAAAATGCTTGATACGCGAAAACCATTTGATATTATTAGTAGTGCGTAGTGGAAAACATTTCGAAAGTTTAATATTAATCTTAGCCAGCATACAACATTTTGTCATATGCCTACTATAGCTATTATGTTTAATAGCAGGTTACTGCCACATTCCATGGTGGGTTATACAACTAAAACCGTATAGGGCGCATATTATTTCTTTGGATTTTCCAATAAATGGTCGTGTAACGACCCATACTTTTGAGAAATTAATTGCTTAATTTAATTAAGAGTTTGTAATTAATTTTAGGAAGAAATAAGTAAATACTAAAATTTTAAATAAATGAAATGCAACATTTAAAATTAAAGATAAGTATTAACAATGGAAATGAAATTACGATTTATTTAAAGTAATGGAAATTGTTATAGGCTAAGGAATTGAATATAAAAAAAACAAATGGGAATATTGTATTAACTAATGCAATGATATAATTAGTAATAAATTTAATGAAGTCAATGTTATAGTAACCGGAAGTAGTATGCAATAGATGGAAAATTTTTGCAATCAATGTAGGTAAGTAATTACAATGTTTATTGTAGATGACAAACGTTACTTTAATGGTAGTTAATAACATGAAGGATGTGTGAAAATTGTTACATTTGGTTATAAATAGAAAATGAGTAAATAAAATGGTAACTGTTGAATAAACCAATGCAATAATTGTAGATAAGTAATTTTAAGGAATGTTGTTGATAATAAACGTATTTAAAATGGTAATAAATTGAATATAAGGAAACAAAGGCAATTAGTGGATTTATTTAATGAATTCATGAAATAAAAATCAATGTCATGTAGGTAATTATAATATTGTTGGAAGTGAAAACTTATTAAGTATGAAACCAAGAAAATAAATTAATTAAAGAATATAAATAGTAATTAATATACATACTTGACAAATATAATTAAATAGTATGAAATAAAGCATGCATTTATCATATGAAATATAAGTCAATGTTAATTTCACCTATAAATGTCAATTTATTGAATAGCAGGGTTTTAAATCAAGTAACGGATTTGTTAAAGTTTCAATTGATAATTTATAAAATTTAATGTGAAATTAATTGCAGTTAAATGACCTAATTGTGCAGTTAGGATAAATTGATTTGTCATAAAAGATTGTTAATTCCAGAGGATGTAACCAATGTTAATTTCATTTATAATATAACAAGTGGTGGATCTTAGGAGTGAAATTTTAGATTTATTAATTTATTTGAAAAAATATATTCAATAAGTGAATTAATTGCAATAAGGGGAATTTAATATTAAATTTTACATTAATAGAGACGTGGATGAAATTTGTGGATATTAACGTAATAGCTACGAATCAATGAAAATTCATCCAATTGGTAACAGGGTGAGAACGGTGTATATAATTGTAACAGTCGCGGATTTTCGTTGCCGAAAATTCAACATCGACACTCACTTTATCGACTGCCGAGAAATCGAAGGCCAAAAACCGAGATGTTATGGGTTTTAAAAAGAAAAGAAAAGAAAGAAGAGAGAAAAAGATAGAAAATAGAGAAAGAAAGGGAAGAAGATAGAAAATTTGAAAAATAGAAAAAGAGAATTTGAAAATAGAAGACAGAAAAGAAAATAGAACGGGACAGAAAGGAACAACAGAACAACAACAGAATCTCACAATTCGCAGCGGAACAACATATAATAATAAATGAAAAATCTTTAAACAAAGAACTATATCAGTTATTACATTTCATCACATTATATTACATTACATCAAATCATCAGAGTGTACAACAACATACAACAATAAACAGTGCAGCGGAAAAGAAATACTATATAAACTAGTAATACGCCATGCCATCCAGCTTGCCTCCAGCAACTCCAGAATATCCAGAATATCCTGATAAACCTAACTCTTAACTGCCCGTGTGGAAATTGGTGGGCACCCAGAGTTTAGGAAGGAAAACAATAAACTCCAAGTCAGTCATGTGACTGGTGTGAGAACTCAAAACAGTTTATTTAACTTTAAAATCAAAAGAGAGGAATATTTTTTTTATCAATTCGCAATGCTTTTAAAAATGAGACTACCATAAGGCCTCCCGCACACACACACATGCAAACGCAGAATCAGAGGAGATTTCTCCTTATGATAGTCAAAGATGCTTGATACGCATTTAAAATAATATTTGATATTATTATTAGTGCATAGTGTAGAGGAAAATCATTTCGAAGGTAGAATATAAATCTTAGCCAACATACGACCATTATCGTATGCCTACTATAGCTACTATCCAAACAGTGGTGACCACCATAAGTGAATAGCAGGTTCTACAACTAATACCGTACAAGTTTCGTATTGTTTCTTTGGATTTCCAACGAATGATCAGGCCAAGGAACTTCCCATTGCCACATGAGAATGCCTCTGGATGGACATCCCCGAGAACCAAACCGGATCTCTACCAACACAAGGCCGGGTTACTCCTAAGTGAGTAACAACTGACCGAATATGCCATCCCCCGGTCCTTTGGGACCTTTTTCCGAGAGCGCTCTCTAATCAATTCACACAATCATAAAAACAAAGTGTTTCAACATGAGTAAGTATCTGGGCTCCATACCCTGATACCACCCTTTTCCAGAAGGAAATGGACACATCCTAAAGGGTGCTACCCCTCATAACCTTGCTGCTTCTTTCCTGTTTTGACCATTCACGGGGTGTGAGGCTCGACGAAGTCACGTCCACAAAAACATACTTTATACAAAAGCCATGCTTTGGGTCAACAAATGATCAACACAATGATCACTAAGATAGACGATCAAATAAATGATCCTATCATAAATAATCAACACAATGATCATTTCAGCATCACTCAGCATGTCACATTACCAAACTGGGAATATATCGCTGATAACTTCAACTATATAACCTTTGAGCTCGTATGTCTCAAAGAAGGGTGTTAAGCAAAGAATAAATTCTCCGCCACCAACAGAAATATATTTGAAAGAAATCGGCTTTATATCTCAACTTGTAATGTCAGACATACAATCCATACAAGTCTGTTCCGGGCTCGAACAGAACCGAAGGCACTTACAAAGAAGTCCTTGCAATCCGGATATTCACAATCCTGATCGGATTTCCCATCACTTAGGGAGTCTCTATACCGTTGCAACTCAGTGCAGAGACAATCGATAGGTCATCCTATCGCTTTCGCAAATACCGGGTCTTCAACACCGATCTTCAATGCAATTCACAACGACGTATCACATATTCGGAATGGGTTATACGACCCCATGGTCCTTTCCCGGTTAACCCGAATAGTGAGCGCTTATTCAAAAATAAGTGTGAATTCAAATTCAATCAATTCACATCAAATACCCAATCAAAGGGAAATATTGATAGTCGGTTATTGAACTATCAATTGATATGCATACATCACCAGATTCCAAATAATTTTCCAAATTATTTATTTTCCAAAATATCTTTACTAGATATATAATTTCAACACTTCAAAAATAAATCAATATTTATTTTTAACAAGTTTCACTTTCACATATAAATTCCATAATGAATTTATATTTCAAGATATCCATGCATATGCGATTTCAATAATTCATTTCAATTTATCTTCAAAAAAAATAAATTCTAATTATTCACTTCATATTGGAAAACATTTCCATACTTATTTATTCATAAGTAATTCACAAATTCCTTTTATTTTCAACACTTAGAAAATATTCAATATACTTAAATCGAATTAAGTATATAATTCATTCTTTAAGGAAATCATTCTCTTAAACATATTTATTTGGGCCAAAACGAAAGTTGCGTAAAACATCGTTACGACAACCCAAAATCACTAGTATAGGGATTCGAAATTAAAATAGATATATAAATCCCAATACTATACAAAACATTTCCTTTCGGAAATCATTTACTATAACAACCGTGTTATAGTCCACCATTTCCTTTTATTTCTCGAAACATCTATTTCAACAATAAATGTTGAAATCTATGGTTTCGAGTCTCAACACATTTTAAAACATCGTTAGATCGTTTTAATTCTATTTAAAACATCACATTCAAACATTTCCTTTAACGTGTTATTCACTATTCAAAAACGTGAATAAACTTTGCTAACAAATTTCATCAATTTTATTCACTTTAATTCAAAGGATTATTCACTATTCAAAAATGTGAATATTATTCCATAAGTAAGTTATAAAAATTAACTTATCTAAATAAGTCGTTGCGAATTTATAAAACAACGTTTATAAATTCCATTTTCCATTTATTTCATAACAACTTCCTTTATAAATCTTCTTTATTTACCTATTCGATTTATAATCTTAATTATAAACCAAAAGTCCAAATTATAAGTCAAACACTTATAATTTATTTATTTGCAAAAAATCGTTCCTTTGAACTTTACAAATTTTACAAACTATTGTTTATAAAATTCCATTTATAACTTCACCGTTTTATAATTCTATAAATTTCATTCATTAATGCAATTCATTTACAAATCATTCAAACACTTATAAAAACTCGTTTTATAATGTCAATATCTCAATTTATAAATATCCATTTATAAATCTCTTAATATAGATCAATTTATATTATTCTTTAAAACGTCTTTAAATTCCTTTATAACTTCATCATTTCGATTTATAAAGTAATCAAATTTTATAAATCCTATTTTTCAACTTTTTATAACAAGTTCAGAATCCCAATTTAAACTCTTTTATAAAGTCATTAATTCCTTATTTTCAAAAATCAGCTTTTAACTATATTCTCAAAAAATCATAATTTTTATAACCTTAAAAATTATAACGTTTATTTATTTATAATGGATCAATTCCAAAAATAAAGTATATTTTCAAAAATCACTTTAAAAATCATTTTAAAATCCCAAATTTGGTCCAATGATGCTACACACCAAATAGTCAATCACGACTACAACGATCCATCATATATCGATATGATAATCCATCAAATATCAAAATATCTGAAATCAAATAAAACTGTTGAGGAATCCAGTTGGATCCCTCCAACCTGCTTCCTGCATCCAAAAACATTAGCACAATACCAATTTCGCTCCAGTACGAAATTATCGCGGTATATGTTCTTATTAAATATTATCCGCTTAATAACGGCGTAATAGGGTCTCATCCGCTAAACAAAAAATGCGGGAAATCAACAACTGCAATATATACATATGCCAATATATATATATTGATATTATATATAATACCAATTTCACTGTTTATGAAATATTCGCGGTATATATTTTTATTAAATAACATCCGCTTACTAACGGCGCATAATGTCTATTTTAACAATCAATAATTTACAGTCATCATTCAAACATGCATTCAAATATTTTAAATCTAACTATTTAAAATAAAATCGAAATCTATTCGATTGAGTGAGAAGTTCTCACCTTGATTTCAATTTCCGTTTAAGCGATTTATTTCGAATAAAATTAAACGCGCGTTTAATTTTACCCGAAATTCTCACTAACTCCAAACGACTCCAAACCAACTCCATCGCGTAGTGCTCGTCCATACGATTCCAACGCAACTGATTTCGTGATTTTTCGACCTCGTATGACAAAGTTATGATATTTACAAGTTAATACAAATTTAAACTATAAATTAATCACAACTTTAATTAAATTTTAAACCACACTCATCATCATCGTTCACTGCCTTCCATCCAGATCTGGACCGCACTCCCTTCCTCTTCCCCTTCCTCACGCACGGCCTCTCTTCAGTAAAGAACACGCACGCAACCCATTTAGCTCACAACTAGGGTTAGCACTTGCGGCCACCACACTTGCTTTTGTATCGATCAGGTTTCACCATTAGGAAGCTCGCGTTCTACTCCACCCACGGCCAGAAACCGAACACGTGCGGTCCCCCCTTCCACCTCGAAAACCGTGCGCAACCGGCCCCAGACGCGGCCCCCTAGCGCTTCACACATAACTTCGTTTCCAATCTCGACCGCACAACTCGAAGAACACGAGACCCTCTACGAATTACTAGTTGAAAGATTTTGCTATTAATCGATGGATAAGGAGATCGGAGGGGAAGATGTTGAGAACGCCTCAGCCGTTCATGCGTTAGGGCCGGCTAGGGTTTTGCATATATTTATTTATTTATTTTTTTTAGTTTGAGAGGGGTGGTCTATTTATAAGAAACAGCTAGCGTAAACACTATTCATCCCGGGAATTCCGAACTCCGATTTAGACGCCGTAACCAGCGTACCTAGGGTTTACCCCGCGTTCCGGACACAATGGAACAGGTTTCGGAAGCTAATTCGGAAGTATGTGCGAGTTATGGCTGAAAACGTTCAATTTGAATTAAACCGATTTAAGTTGATTTCTAGGCGTTTTAATTCGTACCGGACATACGGTAAATCCAATTGACTTGAAATTTGAAACCTTACAATAATATCACATTACGGATCCGATGAAACTGGTTTCGTCGAATTCCGAGACTTTTTGAAAAATGGTTATTTTCACTCGCCAAATTTAAATTAAAAATAATTCGATGCGTTTCGAGCTGCCACGATCAAACGATAACTCCGATTGACACGAAAATTGAAATCCGGTAATAACTAACTATTACGGATCCAATGGAACTGGTTTCGTTCAATTCTGAGACTGTTCAAAAATTGACTATTTTACAGTCGATTATTAAATATTAAAATATTCAATTTTCACAAATTAACTTTTAATTCGATTTTAAAAGTTCTAAAATATCATTCTAACTTCAATATGATAAAATAAAATTTTACAAATCATTTTCAATCATTTTTAACTCAATTTTTAACTATTTTCCATAATTTAACATATTAAATTATCGATTTAATAATCCAATTAAATCCAAAAATTCAAATAAAAATTTATTTGACTTAAAAATTCACTTATTAACATTTAAAATTAATTAAATATTCAAATTTTAATTATTAAAAATTCTGGGTCGTTACAATCTTTCCCCCTTAAAAGAATTTCGTCCTCGAAATTACAAGTAAGAAAGGTTACAGAATTTATTAACTTTCCAAAATTCATAATTAAATTCCTTACAATACTTTACTAAGTTTTCAAAATCATACTTAGTTATCTTTTCAAAAACAAACTATATCATTTAACTTTCAACTCTAAAACAAAGTTAAAGTTTTCCAAAATTTTCCCAATTTTCTCAAAAATTTTCTAACGCCTTAAATTTCCGGAAAAATTCGCCATGTCTCCTTTGCGCGGCTCGATCCGAAAAAAAAATGACAGTATATATATCACAAATATACATCTCATCAAGTAATGAGGCATCCCGAAGGGAAAAAGTGTAAAAGTACGATATTTAATCCGAGATATGTACCTTATATTTTTATTAGCAAGCATATACGGCTAATATAGCGCTAAAGCGAACTCCAAATGCGAAGCAAACGCGATCCGCACCTACTAAACACTCAACAAACAACATGAGAATCATGCATATAGACAATAATCTCCATGTACAACATATAACATCATAATATCTATATATGCTAACATAGTAATGCAGTAAAACAACAAATGCAAACATCAACCAACTATCACTCATAATCAATGAATATTCATTCATATTCTCATTAATATTCAATGAATTGGTTTTCACTTTCAAATCACATTTGATTTATTTACATTGGATTTACTAACATTCATTCTCAATTCAATTAGTTTCAATTAGTTAACATTCACTAATTAAATCCAATTCACATTCAATTCTATTCAAATCTATTTACCTTCAATTTGAATTCAATTTCATAGCTTTTAATTTCATTAATTCTTAATGAATTATATACAACCAATCAACAATCATATAACAACCAATGTATATTAATTATAACCAAATTCCTTTGTTTATATTCATTCATTTTTTTATTCAACTTCTAATAACATTAGATTGTAATGAATCAACACTTATATTCATTATTTTATATCAACTTAAATTTACATTTAATTGATTAACATTCAATTCATTTATTCAATTCAATTGCAAAGTTGAATTTCATTTATATAACTCAAGTTCATATCCATCACTTAACTTAATTAATTTAGTTTGATACCAAAATCAACTTCATTCAACATATCTTAAGTTATATTCATATAGTTTCACTTTTTATATATATAAGTTTATTTCACAATTGTAAATCACTTTAATTATAATTCAATTCTTATAATTCATTTGCTTATACAATTATTCTTTTATTTGGATTATTCAAACAACTTAACAATCAACTTACATACACTTTAATAATTCTGAAAAATTATTCCTTTACATATAAAAATATAATCAAGGCAAAAATTATTTCATTTACCCAATTTAAAATCAATATTGTGTCGAATTGTTCTATTCAAATGTTTAGAAACCCCTTCGGCTCAGTTTCGAGGCTGTGCTGACGAAAGTTCATATGCCACTCAATAAACCAATCATCACAATATAAAACAATTTCATATTCACTAACAAATACGCTCTCATAGCTATTATTATACTCAAACTCATTCTAGAGTACTGCTGACTCTATCTCTAATGAATTAATACCCAACAGAACCATGGTTGTCGCTTAACCATCAGCTCTGATACCAAATTGTCAGGACACGATTCTTCGTCTTCCGAAAATTCGACATCGACACTCACTTTATCGACTGCCGAGAAATCGAAGGCCAAAAACTGAGATGTTATGGGTTTTAAAAAGAAAAGAAAAGAAAGAAGAGAGAAAAAGATAGAAAATAGAGAAAGAAAGGGAAGAAGATAGAAAATTTGAAAAATAGAAAAAGAGAATTTGAAAATAGAAGACAGAAAAGAAAATAGAACGGGACAGAAAGGAACAACAGAACAACAATAGAATCTCACAATTCGCAGCGGAACAACATATAATAATAAATGAAAAATCTTTAAACAAAGAACTATATCAGTTATTACATTTCATCACATTATATTACATTACATCAAATCATCAGAGTGTACAACAACATACAACAATAAACAGTGCAGCGGAAAAGAAATACTATATAAACTAGTAATACGCCATGCCATCCAGCTTGCCTCCAGCAACTCCAGAATATCCAGAATATCCTGATAAACCTAACTCTTAACTGCCCGTGTGGAAATTGGTGGGCACCCAGAGTTTAGGAAGGAAAACAATAAACTCCAAGTCAGTCATGTGACTGGTGTGAGAACTCAAAACAGTTTATTTAACTTTAAAATCAAAAGAGAGGAATATTTTTTTTATCAATTCGCAATGCTTTTAAAAATGAGACTACCATAAGGCCTCCCGCACACACACATATGCAAACGCAGAATCGGAGGAGATTTCTCCTTATGATAGTCAAAGATGCTTGATACGCATTTAAAATAATATTTGATATTATTATTAGTGCATAGTGTAGAGGAAAATCATTTCGAAGGTAGAATATAAATCTTAGCCAACATACGACCATTATCGTATGCCTACTATAGCTACTATCCAAACAGTGGTGACCACCATAAGTGAATAGCAGGTTCTACAACTAATACCGTACAAGTTTCGTATTGTTTCTTTGGATTTCCAACGAATGATCAGGCCAAGGAACTTCCCATTGCCACATGAGAATGCCTCTGGATGGACATCCCCGAGAACCAAACCGGATCTCTACCAACACAAGGCCGGGTTACTCCTAACTGAGTAACAACTGACCGAATATGCCATCCCCCGGTCCTTTGGGACCTTTTTCCGAGAGCGCTCTCTAATCAATTCACACAATCATAAATACAAAGTGTTTCAACATGAGTAAGTATCTGGGCTCCATACCATGATACCACCCTTTTCCAGAAGGAAATGGACACATCCTAAAGGGTGCTACCCCTCATAACCTTGCTGCTTCTTTCCTGTTTTGACCATTCACGGGGTGTGAGGCTCGACGAAGTCACGTCCACAAAAACATACTTTATACAAAAGCCATGCTTTGGGTCAACAAATGATCAACACAATGATCACTAAGATAGACGATCAAATAAATGATCCTATCATAAATAATCAACACAATGATCATTTCAGCATCACTCAGCATGTCACATTACCAAACTGGGAATATATCGCTGATAACTTCAACTATATAACCTTTGAGCTCGTATGTCTCAAAGAAGGGTGTTAAGCAAAGAATAAATTCTTCGCCACCAACAGAAATATATTTGAAAGAAATCGGCTTTATATCTCAACTTGTAATGTCAGACATACAATCCATACAAGTCTGTTCCGGGCTCGAACAGAACCGAAGGCACTTACAAAGAAGTCCTTGCAATCCGGATATTCACAATCCTGATCGGATTTCCCATCACTTAGGGAGTCTCTATACCGTTGCAACTCAGTGCAGAGACAATCGATAGGTCATCCTATCGCTTTCGCAAATACCGGGTCTTCAACACCGATCTTCAAAGCAATTCACAACGACGTATCACATATTCGGAATGGGTTATACGACCCCATGGTCCTTTCCCGGTTAACCCGAATAGTGAGCGCTTATTCAAAAATAAGTGTGCATTCAAATTCAATCAATTCACATCAAATACCCAATCAAAGGGAAATATTGATAGTCGGTTATTGAACTATCAATTGATATGCATACATCACCAGATTCCAAATAATTTTCCAAATTATTTATTTTCCAAAATATCTTTACTAGATATATAATTTCAACACTTCAAAAATAAATCAATATTTATTTTTAACAAGTTTCACTTTCACATATAAATTCCATAATGAATTTATATTTCAAGATATCCATGCATATGCGATTTCAATAATTCATTTCAATTTATCTTCAAAAAAAATAAATTCTAATTATTCACTTCATATTGGAAAACATTTCCATACTTATTTATTCATAAGTAATTCACAAATTCCTTTTATTTTCAACACTTAGAAAATATTCAATATACTTAAATCGAATTAAGTATATAATTCATTCTTTAAGGAAATCATTCTCTTAAACATATTTATTTGGGCCAAAACGAAAGTTGCGTAAAACATCGTTACGACAACCCAAAATCACTAGTATAAGGATTCGAAATTAAAATAGATATATAAATCCCAATACTATACAAAACATTTCCTTTCGGAAATCATTTACTATAACAACCGTGTTATAGTCCACCATTTCCTTTTATTTCTCGAAACATCTATTTCAACAATAAATGTTGAAATCTATGGTTTCGAGTCTCAACACATTTTAAAACATCGTTAGATCGTTTTAATTCTATTTAAAACATCACATTCAAACATTTCCTTTAACGTGTTATTCACTATTCAAAAACGTGAATAAACTTTGCTAACAAATTTCATCAATTTTATTCACTTTAATTCAAAGGATTATTCACTATTCAAAAATGTGAATATTATTCCATAAGTAAGTTATAAAAATTAACTTATCTAAATAAGTCGTTGCGAATTTATAAAACAACGTTTATAAATTCCATTTTCCATTTATTTCATAACAACTTCCTTTATAAATCTTCTTTATTTACCTATTCGATTTATAATCTTAATTATAAACCAAAAGTCCAAATTATAAGTCAAACACTTATAATTTATTTATTTGCAAAAAATCGTTCCTTTGAACTTTACAAATTTTACAAACTATTGTTTATAAAATTCCATTTATAACTTCACCGTTTTATAATTCTATAAATTTCATTCATTAATGCAATTCATTTACAAATCATTCAAACACTTATAAAAACTCGTTTTATAATGTCAATATCTCAATTTATAAATATCCATTTATAAATCTCTTAATATAGATCAATTTATATTATTCTTTAAAACGTCTTTAAATTCCTTTATAACTTCATCATTTCGATTTATAAAGTAATCAAATTTTATAAATCCTATTTTTCAACTTTTTATAACAAGTTCAGAATCCCAATTTAAACTCTTTTATAAAGTCATTAATTCCTTATTTTCAAAAATCAGCTTTTAACTATATTCTCAAAAAATCATAATTTTTATAACCTTAAAAATTATAACGTTTATTTATTTATAATGGATCAATTCCAAAAATAAAGTATATTTTCAAAAATCACTTTAAAAATCATTTTAAAATCCCAAATTTGGTCCAATGATGCTACACACCAAATAGTCAATCACGACTACAACGATCCATCATATATCGATATTATAATCCATCAAATATCAAAATATCTGAAATCAAATAAAACTGTTGAGGAATCCAGTTGGATCCCTCCAACCTGCTTCCTGCATCCAAAAACATTAGCACAATACCAATTTCGCTCCAGTACGAAATTATCGCGGTATATGTTCTTATTAAATATTATCCGCTTAATAACGGCGTAATAGGGTCTCATCCGCTAAACAAAAAATGCGGGAAATCAACAACTGCAATATATACATATGCCAATATATATATATTGATATTATATATAATACCAATTTCACTGTTTATGAAATATTCGCGGTATATGTTTTTATTAAATAACATCCGCTTACTAACGGCGCATAATGTCTATTTTAACAATCAATAATTTACAGTCATCATTCAAACATGCATTCAAATATTTTAAATCTAACTATTTAAAATAAAATCGAAATCTATTCGATTGAGTGAGAAGTTCTCACCTTGATTTCAATTTCCGTTTAAGCGATTTATTTCGAATAAAATTAAACGCGCGTTTAATTTTACCCGAAATTCTCACTAACTCCAAACGACTCCAAACCAACTCCATCGCGTAGTGCTCGTCCATACGATTCCAACGCAACTGATTTCGTGATTTTTCGACCTCGTATGACAAAGTTATGATATTTACAAGTTAATACAAATTTAAACTATAAATTAATCACAACTTTAATTAAATTTTAAACCACACTCATCATCATCGTTCACTGCCTTCCATCCAGATCTGGACCGCACTCCCTTCCTCTTCCCCTTCCTCACGCACGGCCTCTCTTCAGTAAAGAACACGCACGCAACCCATTTAGCTCACAACTAGGGTTAGCACTTGCGGCCACCACACTTGCTTTTGTATCGATCAGGTTTCACCATTAGGAAGCTCGCGTTCTACTCCACCCACGGCCAGAAACCGAACACGTGCGGTCCCCCCTTCCACCTCGAAAACCGTGTGCAACCGGCCCCAGACGCGGCCCCCTAGCGCTTCACACATAACTTCGTTTCCAATCTCGACCGCACAACTCGAAGAACACGAGACCCTCTACGAATTACTAGTTGAAAGATTTTGCTATTAATCGATGGATAAGGAGATCGGAGGGGAAGATGTGGAGAACGCCTCAGCCGTTCATGCGTTAGGGCCGGCTAGGGTTTTGCATATATTTATTTTTTTTTTTTTTTTAGTTTGAGAGGGGTGGTCTATTTATAAGAAACAGCTAGCGTAAACACTATTCATCCCGGGAATTCCGAACTCCGATTTAGACGCCGTAACCAGCGTACCTAGGGTTTACCCCGCGTTCCGGACACAATGGAACAGGTTTCGGAAGCTAATTCGGAAGTATGTGCGAGTTATGGCTGAAAACGTTCAATTTGAATTAAACCGATTTAAGTTGATTTCTAGGCGTTTTAATTCGTACCGGACAAACGGTAAATCCAATTGACTTGAAATTTGAAACCTTACAATAATATCACATTACGGATCCGATGAAACTGGTTTCGTCGAATTCCGAGACTTTTTGAAAAATGGCTATTTTCACTCGCCAAATTTAAATTAAAAATAATTCGATGCGTTTCGAGCTGCCACGATCAAACGATAACTCCGATTGACACGAAAATTGAAATCCGGTAATAACTAACTATTATGGATCCAATGGAACTGGTTTCGTTCAATTCTGAGACTGTTCAAAAATTGACTATTTTACAGTCGATTATTAAATATTAAAATATTCAATTTTCACAAATTAACTTTTAATTCGATTTTAAAAGTTCTAAAATATCATTCTAACTTCAATATGATAAAATAAAATTTTACAAATCATTTTCAATCATTTTTAACTCAATTTTTAACTATTTTCCATAATTTAACATATTAAATTATCGATTTAATAATCCAATTAAATCCAAAAATTCAAATAAAAATTTATTTGACTTAAAAATTCACTTATTAACATTTAAAATTAATTAAATATTCAAATTTTAATTATTAAAAATTCTGGGTCGTTACAATAATCAATTTCAACACTTGTCCGTTAGTGATAACTTAAAGGTAAATTAACGTTAATGGAGGATAATAAATTAAAATGGGAAATCAATAGAAATTTTTGGTTATAAATTGAAATATAGCCATTTTAACAAATCTAAGATGAATATAGGAGTATTGGGTAATAAATTTATTATAATAAAAACCAATGCAAATGTTGAATTAATCAGTGAAACGATAATAATAAATAGTAATTAATTCAAAATTTGTAACTTGGGAATAACGTAGACTAATATACGTTGGTTATTTAGGGTAGTGACTAAAATTGGTAATCCGTTTGCAATTAATGATAATAGTGTTGATATAAGCTAATAAGTTTAAATGTCAATGCAATTAAAAGCACATAAGTTGCAATTTTTAGGTTACTTGTTTATTTAATGAGTTAAAATAAAATTTGGCAATCGATTACAAATAAATCTAATTTTACTTTGGTTAATGTAAATTAAAGTAAAAGTTGATGTATTAAAGGATGGAACCGAGGAAAATTAGTTAACTGGATTAAAATCTTAATTTATGGGTGAAATCGACAAATTTCAATATGTTGGATTTGGTAGTTATTACACAATTATTGGAAATCAAGTAGTAATACGAATAAAGGTGTCAATGTAATGAAACATAACCAAACGTAAATATGTTTATGGGATAATGATTGTTTTAATAATAAGAATGGGAATCAACATTTTTTTATTTGAATTTTTTTGTCGAATGAATTAATATGACCTTTAATTTGATAAATCAAAACAAAAAAAATTGTATATATAATAAAAGAATGTTTTAATTATAGATCCATGATTTAAACTCTTAAACCAAATTGCATTTTTTTAAGATCTGAAAGTTTATATACATATAATTTGCATTTGTGTTGAAACAGAAATATTGTATACACATATTGTCACTTTATCTTGAATTGAAAATATCATGAAATTTGAATACTTTGTTGAATAAATCATTTGTTCTTAATCTAATACATTATAATAGAAGTTTACATATGCTTAACAATTTTTCGATGATAAATCTAAGCTTTGATTTTGATTACAATAATATTTAAATTTGTTACCTAAATTATTATCTCAAATGTCCTTATTTAAGGATCTTAAAGGTTTGTTACTATATTGCTTAATTTGTCGTGTTCCGCTTTTGTTTTGTTAAAAAAATAGATAAATTTCATTAAGGTAAAAAGGTTTAATTTATATGAATATGTGTATTTTTGACTTCAAGTATACATAAGTTTACAAATGCATTAGGCAATTTAATGTGGTATGGAAGTATGCTTTGGATTAATTAATAAGCTTTGGTTTAATCTTTATACACACATGTATGTGTGTTTGTGTGCATGTGTATACATATAAACATTTAATACTTTAATTTCAAATTGCTAAAGCATGATTTAATTTTTATTATTATTATCGAACAATTTAAAAGTGGGGTAATATTATATACATATTAATTTATTGTTTGTTGTTTATGTTTTCTAGTCATAATATAACTTGCATGATAATTAAATGTCGTATTAATAAAATTGGCTAAAGTAGGAAAGTGGAATTAATCAATGTCGTCGCCTTTTATCTCCTTCCCTATTAGATCCTTTTGTGATTGCATCTACATTTATTCTTGTTTATTCCTATATATTGTCACCAATTAATCGTACTTGATATATGTTTAGCAATTTTAACACACAGTTAAAGTATGAATATATATGATGTATTCAAACTTTCTGTATCTAGCACTTAATTAATTTAGAATCAAACTAATAAAACGTGACATTTATTTTTGTCCCTCCACATTCATTTCCTAATTATAAATAACCTACATCTTATTTCTTCTTTTACATTTTGTTTCTCCTATCACCTCATATTTAAAAGCTCTTATTCTTGCAAATCCCAAAGCGTTCTTTTATAAAAATGTTTTTTTTTCATTTTTCGTACACTTCCTGGTCTCATCTTAGTTGTTCTTCAATCTTTTCCTGAAGCCTCATCTTGAGAAAACACAACATGAAATTGATTTAGTTAAATTTGGAGATTGTTGAGTTTTGCGCCTCTGTTTGGATTTTATGGGATAAATTCAAATGTGAGTGTTTTAACCCACTCACAACTTCTAAAATTTCTTGTGTTTGTTAAATTGATTTATGATGTGTTTAGAAATTTATTTATAGCTGTTTGGCATATATTTCATCATTATCTCAGTAAATTTGCATTCATTTAATTTACTTGTTATTTAATTCATTTTTGCATATAAACTGCCAGTTAAAATTTTAGTTAAATTTATTATTGCATATAAACTACAGTTAAACAGTTATTTAATTCATTATTGAAAAATTTACTGTCAGTAGTTAATTATTTTTTATTGATGTGATTGTTTGAATTGGATGATAAATTGATAAATGTTTGCTGATTGATATGATGGATGAATGGATGCTGTATTTATATGGTATAAACTGCAAGTTATTATGCATTTTCATTTCATTCGGGGCGGTTTGAAATGATATACAACCGCATTTTATTTTTAAATTGCGGATTGAAATGATAAATATCCGTATCACTTGACCATATGATAGAAATTTTATATAGCACCGTGGTATATATATAAAATTATTTTTGAAATGATTTTCTATGGTTTTGGAAAGAATGCGATTTAATAAATATTCAATTTTGACATATATAGTAAAATTTCTTGAACTTAGCTATATATAAATTTGTTTCGAATTTTAAAATAACCTAAATAATGAAGTTGATTTCGTTTATATTATATGGTTAAGAATATATTTGAAATTCTATTGCATATAGAGTTTATAATAACTCAAATAAAATTAAGGTTGAAGATAAATGTGAATATGATTTGAATTAAAGTATTTTAGAATTTTCGTCGAAAAATTTGTTTTAAAGTGTAAATAAATTAAGATTTAAAAGGGTATCTTATAACTTGATTTTTGATTTGAGGATTTAAACGAATATCAAATTTATTTAAAGAATATTATCAAGTTAATTTAATTAAAAGAACGTCATGTTATTAAAGTTTTAGGGTTTTACCTGAATAATATTTGTTTAGTAAGTAAATATTTCAAATTTAAATAATAGGAATTGGATTTGATATATATTAAATTATCAAAGAATCCATTTTGAAATAGTGGAATATTTAAAGATGGAAATAGATGAACTATAAAGTTTGAGATATAGAATATTTAAACTTTGAAATATATGTGAATTAAAATGGTTTATTTGGAGGTTCAAATTGATATTGGGAATTTATTGTGAAACTTAAAGAAGCTGTTTTATTTTATAAAGTAATATAGTATTTGAACCATTAAGTATTAAATTTATGTTTCAAAGCTATGGTTTCAAGGTATATAGATTTGAAAAGGCTATGATTTTTGAAAAAGATATATTGATATCATATGGATTTGGGTCTTTAAAATATAAATGATATCGTATTTATGTAGTTTTGAAATGAATATTTTATTCTGGTTTTTAAAGGTATAAATTATTTTGAAAAAAAACTACGGTGTTATAATAACTTTTGGTTGTTGAAGAGACCGGGATCGGAAGTTGTCATACTCTCTGCCAACTCCGAAAACCAATTTAACAACCGTGTACGCGGTGGAGATTCCTAAATGAAGTAGCATGGTGGCGGTGTTTCCTTGAGGTAAATACGTGGACCCAACTCCCGTGAGTTGGCATAAGGTGGCTAAAACAGGAGCTATTGACGGGTTAATTGAGGTAGCACCTTTGATCGGACACATCCCTTCGATATTATATTTTGACTTTTGGATTGATTCGGTGGACACTTTTGATTTTTTTATTTAGGGGTGTGGCTCGAGGTGGGCGGTAGCTGCAGCTATGCGTTACCACCGACCCGGAAGCGTAATTGGTATATCTACCCTGGCATTGCCTAGTTGTGCCGTGTCACCTACCCTATCGTGCCTTGTACGAGTTTGGATTTCTCCCGTAGCCCGTGTGGTATCCTCTAGTGGCTTCCCGATCAGGAGGGACTATGATATTGGATGGACTACTGGGACTATTACGTGTTAAGGGGAATATTGGGTCACTCCTTAATGCTAAGAAAAAAGTAAGTTAGTTTTACAATTAGACACTATTATAATAGCGAAATGTACTACATAGTAAATAGTTTAACGGATCCTTAAGAGATGTGAATCCCGAGCATCTTTTGAGTTACTGCACTCATATTTATTTCTGTTAATTTAACTTACATAATGTAATATCCCGAATGTTGGACAATATGAATTTAGCAATCTGTGTTTAAATTTAAATTGAATTGATGATTTTGTTGATAAATTTGATTTGATACTATAATCTTCTTTATTTAAATATTTAATTTGTGAATTTATTTTTAATAAACTAATAAAATTGTTTTCTATTTAATAATGTATATGTATTTATATATATTTTAAATAGAGAAGTTGTTAAATTAGTATAGCATAATTTTAATGTTTGGGAAATAGGAAATTGTGATTTATTTTTTTATTCAAGATTTTCAAAAATATTTAATAAAATACTAAATGATTTTAAATATGTAAGATAAATGTTTTAATTGATTTAAAATTCATTTTTGATTCAAGTTTCAATATCAAATAAGTTACAAAAATATTTGTGTTATTCTTTTTAAAATATTAATTTATAAAATATGAATTGTTAATTTAATTTGAAATACAAAATACAATTTAAAATACATGTATTCATATAAGTTATAACCTCTTTTATAAATTTATTTTAATTGTTTAAAAATTGTTGAATTGTTTTATTTAAACACTTTGCTTTATTCTTAGAAATTATTTAAATACATAACTATGTATAAGAACTAATTAATTTAGTTTAAACATTCATTAATCTTAATTAAAATAACAAAACATTTACAAATACATGTGTAAGCATCTTAAAAACCTAAGTTAACAAGTGTTATGTATTTAAGTGTGTAAATTTATATGTGTTAACATCTTAGACAAGTGTCATGTTGTATTTTTGTTTTTCTCTAATTTTAATTAAATCATAAACTAGCTTTATAAACTTGCATACTCATTTCTTCTACTCTTTCTCATTTTTTTTCATTTTAAATCAAAATTTCTTTCAGCTGAGAAATTTTGTTCATCTCTTCAAACTGCATTTCTCAAACAAGTAAACATTTGCATTCAATTCCTCTTTTTCAAACTCTACAAGTCTGCATGTTTTCAAAAACTATAATCAAACTCCTCAAAAAGCAAAATCAAATCACTGATCCACTTACAAAGGGCCTGCATGTAAAAGCTAGAAAAAAATGCAAGTTGTATTTGCATCTGCAACCTGCATTTCATCTGGAGCATGCAATTGAATCTGGTAAAGCAAGAAGCCTGCATTCATCTTTCTTTAAATTCTTCATTCCCTAAATACAAGCCTGCATGTTTTCAAATAAAACCTGGGTTGAACTGCAACTTCAAATTGTTCTGCAACTATGTTCAAGCAAGGGTCTGCATTCAATTCTTTAAGGTCTGAAAGCTAATTTCAAAGAGCATTAAAACATTTGCAAAGTTCAAGCAGATTTTCAAAAAGGCTTTTCAAGAATCTGGGTTCTGTCTTCATTCAAGATCAGGTGAGTAACTTATTTTCTTAAAATTAATTAAATAAGTTAGGTTGTTCATATTTTTTAAAAATTGAAATGAACTTATAGGAATTGGTAGTGAATATTATACCTGTAATATATGCCTGGACACATGATGATTGCTGACTGCATATCTGTGCTTCAAAATCCCAAACTCTTGTTGATTCTTGCATTCTTTGTTTGAATTGATTACTATTATGTCTCAAACCATTGAAATAAACATGTTGTTTTAATAGGGTAAGTACAAATTTTATATGAGTTTAATTAGAATTATCTGTAATCCTGAAAAATCAAGTTATACAGAGCAATAATTAATTTAGAGTAAAATTCAAATGTTATAATTTATTCTTTCAGGTTTACTAATTGAAACAATAAGTGAATTCAAGAATTTTAAATCAAAAATTACAATTTATAATGCTGTAAATCAAGTGTAGAGATGAACATACTGTATTTTTCATTTTTGTTAAGTACATTTGATTCTTGCATTTGATTTGCTTGAATCTGCTTCTGGAGATTGTATAGCCATCATAGATTATCGGAATTTTTTTGAATTGCATTGCAATTCAATTTTGAGATGGTGATTTGGGAATTTCTGTTTTGAACCCTAGTTTATTGGGTATAAGGGATTTGAGTGCTGCGGCTTTAAAAGTGAATCGAGTTCTGAGATATTTAGAGGATTGGTAGATGAAGGGTTGATGGAATCATCGCCGGAGTTTGGAGTGAAATAGTGGCTGGAGTTGGGTGAGCTTGCCGTTGACAAGCTAGGCACTGATAAAGGGAAGGTTGTTTCCAGGTTTTGGTTTAAAAAATTGAATTCAAATTCAAGTTGAATCATGGAATTTTGAAGGTGGAAGGTTGTTGAGAGGTCACTGGTGGATGGGGGATGGTCGTTGATAAGGGTCGGAGATGGCCGGAGTTGGTGGTTGGGTGCACAGTACAGAAGTGTGCATGTTGATGGTGTTTTGGGTTGCAGGGTTTATTGCCTTGGGATGATCTCGGGGGAATTGGGAAGTGACTCGAAGCACGGATGTGGTTTACTCGGAGGAGATTATAGGATAGCTCGGGTTGGTGTTATGGTTTCAGGTTTTCAAATAGAAGCAGAACTTGTTTCCTGTTTTTTTTTTAAAAAAAAAATTGAAGTTTAAATTTGAAATGCAAACTAAAATTTTAAAAATAGATTGAAACCTGAATTTAGCTATAAATTTAAATAATTTAAATCAGGATATTTGTAGTTATTCAGATTTTAAATTTTATGTTTAGGTTCTAAGCCTAAAATATGAAAACTGTGTTCGGTTTTAAAATTTAAATGTAAAATTTAAATTGTAAGTTGGTGTTCATCAAGAATTTTCAAACCTGAAATGTAATTTTGAATTCAATAATTTAAATCTGAGATTTTGAAACACTTTTAAACCTAAAATTTAAGATGTTAAACTATAACAGAAAACTGTTTTCTGTTTTTCTGTTTTAAATTGAAAGGCAAATTTTAAAAATGCAAGTGAAAAATTTAAAACAAGGTTTAAATCTGGAAACAGAATTATGAAACTCAAGTTGAACTTAATTTAAATCTAGAATTTGAAATTAGTTTTTAAACTTTTTAAAGTATACAGGAACTTTGGTTTTAAATTTAAAACTATAAGTTTTAAATTTATGGGATAAGGTTTAAAATGAGGTTAAATTCACTTTAACCTGGAATTTGATTTTTATGTTAGTTTTTTTTTTAAATTTAGTAAGTTTTTTAAATTTAAATTTGTTTTAACTATTTTTGGAAAAGGTTAATAACTTGAATTTAAAAATGAAGATGAAAAAGTAAGTAATGTTTTAAATTTTTAAGATTTAAATTTGGAATGTAAATTTGAATTGGGTTTCAGTCTGAAATTTAAAAGAGATTTTTAAATTGAATTTTGATTGAAACAAAGTGTTTAAAATACTTTGTATAAAGAAGAATGTTTCTTAATTTTGAACTTAAGAAAATTGGTTTCATTTAAATTTAATTTAAATGGAATATTAATTATTTAATTAATTATTAATGTGAATGATTAATTAAGTAATTAATAACTTTTAAGTTAGATAATTTAAATAGATTTGAGATTAATTAATTAAGGTTAATTAATCTATAATTAAGGAGGGTTAATTAAATTTTAATTAATAATTGAGATTTATTTAACTAAGTGTTTAAAGTAATTAAGATTTTAATTAACATTTAATTAATTAATAATTAGAGATTAATTAAATTATAGTTAAATATTAATTAATTGATAATTAATAATGGTTAATTATAAGTTAATCTCTTAATTAAGAAATGTTAATGAAGGTCATTAACTTAAGATTATTTAACAATTAATTAATGTGATTAAATTTGATAATTAATTAGATTAATTAATTAATAATAATCAATTGTTTAAGTTTAATTACTTAATGAAAGTAATTAATGAATTAATTACTTAGTGTAATTAATTTGATTAATGTGATTAGTTTAGATTAATTAAGTTAAAATTTATTTAAACATTTATGGATTGTTTGATAATTACTTTATGTAATTTCTGGATTTGTAATTACTTAAGAAAGTAATTAATTAATAATTACAGGATGTAATTAAAGATATTTATTATAGAAGTAATTTGAATTTAAATTATTTTGAAATTAATCAAGTGATTAATGGAGATAATTAATTAAGAGTAATTAATTATGGGATGAGTAATTAAAGCAGTTAATTACTGAATGTTTATTAATCAAGGGTGATTAATATATATGGTTTTAATTGAAGATTAATTACTTATGTAATTAATTTATTTTGAGAAATTGATTAAATATAATCATAAATCATTAATTAATTAATTAATGATGTAATTTGGAAATGATTAATTAAGGTATAATTATTTGCTAGGGGTTTAAGTAATTAACTTGTGTAATTAATATTAAATGCTAATTACTTATTGTAATTAGAGATAGTTAATCAATAAAGATTAATTGAAATAAACATTGAGATGATGATTTATAGATTGATTTGTAATCAATTAAAGTTTAAGATAAGCATAATTTTAATGATGAAGTAATTAATTTAATTTATTTTAAATTAATTAGAGATTAAGTAATTAATTTAATTCATTTTAAATTAATTATAAATGGTGCGATCATTAGATCATTGCTTATGATTGATGATTGGTATTGGTTATCTGGTATGGGTTGTAATCTCAGTTATGAGATGAGTAGTGTATGTGGTATAGATGCATTGGTTGCTTTTGGATGATAATATGGATTATCTAATTTTGATATGAATTATCTGTTGATAATCATAAGGTTGATTATCTATTGTGTGATGAATTGTCTATCTGTGTATATTTAGATAATTTATTGAATTGTTTTGAACTTTAAAACAACTTGACCTTAAAAGACACGCTTTGGATTTCGATGAGACCGGGATCGGGTTTCCATATTTGGAATCCGAAAACCACATCGATCCAAATTAACGATAGGTCGTTAATCCAAGTGGAGCGAGTGAAGACTCGAGGTATAAGGGCTATACGTCAGTATAACTCTATGGGTGATTCCGTAATGAGTTTGACGAAATAGTACTTATAGATTCGAGATGGTGATTCAGAGTGCAAGGGTTATTGTCGTAAACTTTGAGGGTGATTCCAATATGAGTGTAACGAGATAATGCCTTCGATTTCGTTCGAACCCGGAACAAACTTGTATGGATTGAATGCTTTCAGAACATCATCAGGTGGACGATGAGCATTCTAAGTGATATGTCCTACAATGGTAATCGTAGCCTCAAGCGTCATCAACCGGGAATGGCTAAAACAGGGGAGGTGCAGCAAAGCTTCGTGGGTAGCCCCCACTTGAGAGCAAGATTTATCCCTGTCTAGAGGTCCCTTAATTTTCGGCTTAGTGGTGCGGTTGCTGATCACAACTGCGGGGTTGTCTTGTTTGGAACTGTTCAGTAAGGAACGGGTCCGGCTTTGTGTTGCAGAGGATTGGGAGTAATCCTCGGTACGGTGATCTAGGCCACGTACTGTGACGGGCGGTACCCCAGTAGCCCAGCCATTGATGGAATCCAAAATCCAATAAGTGCCGTACGTATTAGTTGTGCCCAACTATGTTGAAATGTGAGATGTAAGTATTTCATCTATTTCTGTATTTTACTTGAAAACCCTAGACACTATTATAATATCATCTTACTTCCTATCAAATGTTTTGGTTAGCGTAAGGTAAAAACATTTACATGTTTATGTGTGGGAAGTCTTACGCGATACCTTTTTATTTTCAAAGGTTTTTCAAAGTTAAGCAACTTTAACCTGTTACTCACACCAGACCCATGTTTGACCCGGAGTTATTTCTGTTTTTCTATAACTCTTGGGTACTCAAATTTTTACGAGTAGCCAAGGGAATTCAGGTTAGGATTCAAGTTAGCTTGACGAATTGTGGAGGAGCAATGGAGCAGGAGGCTTCTGCGTATAGTTATATAGTTTTCCGCTGTGTTGGTATCTCTGAGTGTTTGTCTGATGTGTAATGAGATGTAATAACTAGACAGGTGTTTATAACTGTCTAGTATGTGATGTATTGTCTGTGTAACTCTGATATTTGACGTATACTATGTAATACTTATGTTATTAATATAATTTATTCGTTCCGCTGTTGAGATTCTTGTGTTGTTTCTTCTTTCTCTACTTTCTTTTCTCTTTTCTATCCCTTTCTTTCTTAAAGATGATGCGATTTTCCGGGAGTGGAAAGTCGGGTCGTCACAGTTGGTATTAGAGCATTAGGTTGAGTGAATACATAGGCTCTGTAGTGGTGTCTATCTTGAGAGAGCGTATTTGTATTTTTATTATAAATATATATATACAATTATTTCTACCTATTTGTTGGATTATCTGTTCGGGTTTTCCAATATAAGTTATAAAGGTAGATGAGGTAGAAGTGTGTGTAACACGACTACCATTGGTTGGAGTTTGATGGATGAGGTTGGAAGTGTATTGGTCGAGACTGTAGACCTAATACCGTCTCGAGTGAGTTTTGCTTGGTGTAAGTACTTCATCGATCTCTGAAGGAAACCTGTAACGGTTCGGAGGTCATCTCTGATGTGCTACATTGAGTTGGATCTGTCGGTAGGGCAGAAGTAAGTGAGTGATGATATCTTGATATCTCAGGAAGTTGTAGCTGCGTGATGAGATGCAGTGACTATGGATATTTCCGAAGATGTTTCTTTGGAACAAGAATAAGAAGTGAGTTTGCTCGGTAATGTGGCTGAGTTTAGCAGAGTGTTCTGAGTTGGTAGGAAGTCTTCTGGCTGAGTAGTTTTTCTGAAGTGGAGTTCAGAAGCAGCAGAGTGGGTCTTTTTCTCTGGTAAGTTGGCTAGGCCAGCATGAGCTGTTCTGTTTGGTTGAGAGAGAGCATTTTCTATGGATATAGGCTGAGTTGATCGCAAAGGTGACTTGCGATAGTGTGTTCTTTTGGATCGTTGGAGTTGTCCGAATTTCTTCCAGGAAGTCAGAGTTTGTCTGCATCTGGAGATCGAGTTTTCTTTCCAGGAATAGAACTGGTGGTTCAGTTAGTAGATAAATGGTTCTTTGAGATAGAAGTTGGTGAAGCAACTCAGGTTTGGGAGGAACATCTGAGTTTTTCTTATGGATGTATGGAACTATATTTCTGTGCTGGGTTGTCTAGCCTGTGCTTGTGCTCTTCTTCAGCATTTTCTTCTGTTTCGGATCAGAGTTGAGCAGCGGAAGCAGTTTGGAGTGTTTCTGTTTTCTTTTTCCTGATAAGAAGAAGTTTGTTCTGTCTTCTGTTGTTGAGAAGCAGGGTGTGTGTTCTTGGTTATTGGGTGATCTTGAGGAAATCATTGGACTGTTTTGATTCAGTCTGTTCCTAATGAAATCAGCATAGAGTTAAGCTGATCAGGAGGGATGTTGGTAGCGCAGGATTGTCCGAAGAGTTTTTATGGATAAGAGGCAGAGAAATTTGGATTCTGGAATCGGAGATTGGGATTTGGGATAAGATTTTCTCTGGTTAAAAGAGCTATAAGTTTGGGAAGCTAGCTCCATAGTGTTTTGGTTTCTTCTGTGTTTTGATATGATCAGTGGTTGGTTTCCTAGAGTTGAATTGCCAGTTTGGATAACTGGGATTCAGTGTGTTTCACGTATCTCTGAGGGAGTACGTGTTTGATATTTCTGGTTGTAGAACCAGCAGTTTAGGATGGATTGGTTGTTGAGTCAGACTCGTTTGTAGTCTGATATTCTGTATGAAATTGTTGTTAGGAGCTCTATAGCTTAGTAGTATTGATTGATTGGATTCTATAGAGCGAGTATCCCGATATATATATATATATATCGGGGAAACTCGTGAAGGTTTTATCCAAAATTCTTTTGGATAGTTAGATTTGTTCTGATTGTGTGAATTGGTTGCTTTGGTTATTGGCATATGATTAACATATGCTGTATTTTAAAATAAAATATGTAAATAGATTATTAAATTACCATTGTTTTAAATTTCGGGGACGAAATTCTTTTAAGGGGAAGGATTGTAATATACCAGAATTTTGGACAATATAAATTTAGTAATATGTGTTTAAATTTAAATTGAATTGATGATTTTGTTGACAAATTTGATTTGATACTATAATCTTCTTTATTTAAATATTTAATTTGTGAATTTATTTTTAATAAACTAATAAAATTGTTTTCTATTTAATAATGTATATGTATTTATATATATTTTAAATAGACAAGTTGTTAAATTAGTATAGCATAATTTTAATGTTTTAGAAATAGGAAATTGTGATTTATTTTTTATTTAAGATTTTCAAAAATATTTAATAAAATACTAAATGATTTTAAATATGTAAGATAAATGTTTTAATTGAATTAAAATTCATTTTTGATTCAAGTTTCAATATTAAAATAAGTACAAAAATATTTGTGTTATTCTTTTTAAAATATTAATTTATAAAATATGAATTGTTAATTTAATTTTAAATATAAAATACAATTTAAAATATATGTATTCATATAAGTTATAACCTCTTTTATAAATTTATTTTAATTGTTTAAAAATTGTTGAATTGTTTTATTTAAACACTTTGCTTTATTCTTAGAAATTATTTAAATACATAACTATGTATAAGAACTATTTAATTTAGTTTAAACATTCATTAATCTTAATTAAAATAACAAAACATTTACAAATACATGTGTAAGCATCTTAAAAACCTAAGTTAACAAGTGTTATGTATTTAAGTGTGTAAATTTACATGTGTTAACATCTTAGACAAGTGTCATGTTGTATTTTTGTTTTTCTTTAATTTTAATTAAATCATAAGCTAGCTTTATAAACTTGCATACTTATTTCTTCTACTCTTTCTCTTTTTTTTTCATTTTAAATCAAAATTTCTTTCAGCTGAGAAATTTTGTTCATCTCTTCAAACTGCATTTCTCCAACAAGTAAACATTTGCATTCAATTCCTCCTTTTCAAACTCTACAAGTCTGCATGTTTTCAAAAACTATAATCAAACTCCTCAAAAAGCAAAATCAAATCACTGATCCACTTACAAAGGGCCTGCATGTAAAAGCTAGAAACAAATGCAAGTTGTATTTGCATCTGCAACTTGCATTTCATCTGGAGCATGCAATTGAATCTGATAAAGCAAGAAGCCTGCATTCATCTTTCTTTAAAATCTGCATTCCCTAAATACAAGCCTGCATGTTTTCAAATACAACCTGGGTTGAACTGCAACTTCAAATTGTTTTGCAGCTATGTTCAAGCAAGGGTCTGCATTCAATTTCTTTAAGGTCTGAAAGCAAATTTCAAAGAGCATTAAAACATTTGCAAAGTTCAAGCAGATTTTCAAAACGGCTTTTCAAGAATCTGGGTTCTGTCTGCATTCAAGATCAGGTAAGTAACTCATTTTCTTAAAATTAATTAAATAAGTTAGGTTGTTGATATATTTTAAAAATTGAAATGAACTTATAGGAATTGGTAGTGAATATTATACCTGTAATATATGCCTGGATACATGATGATTGCTGACTGCATATCTGTGCTTCAAAATCCCAAACTCTTGTTGATTCTTGCATTCTTTGTTTGAATTGATTACTATTATGTCTCAAACCTTTGAAATAAACATGTTGTTTTAATAGGGTAAGTACAAATTTTATATGAGTTTAATTAGAATTATCTGTAATCCTGAAAAATCAAGTTACACAGAGCAATAATTAATTTAGAGTAAAATTCAAATGTTATAATTTATTGTTTCAGGTTTACTAATTGAAACAATAAGTGAATTCAAGAATTTTAAATCAAAAATTACAATTTATAATGCTGTAAATCAAGTGTAGAGATGAACATACTGTATTTTTCATTTTTGTTAAGTACATTTGATTCTTGCATTTGATTTGCTTGAATCTGCTTCTGGAGATTGTATAGCCATCAAAGATTATAGGAAATTTTTTGAATGTATTGCAATTCAATTTTGAGATGGTGATTTGGGAATTTCTATTTTGAACCCTTGTTTACTGGGTATGAGGGATTTGAGTGCTGCGGCTTTAAAAGTGAATCAAGTTCTGAGATATTTTGAGGATTGGTAGATGAAGGGTTGATGGAATCATCGTCGGAGTTTGGACTGAAATAGTGGCTGGAGTTGGGTGAGCTTGCCGTTGACAGCTAGGCACTGATAAAGGGAAGGTTGTTTCTAGGTTTTGGTTTAAAAACTTGAATTCAAATTCAAGTTGAATCATGGAATTTTGAAGGCGATAGGTTGTTGAGAGGTCACTGGTGGATGGGGGATGGTCGTTGATAAGGACCGGAGATGGCCGGAGTTGGTGGTTGGGTGCACAGTACAGAAGTGTGCATGTTGATGGTGTTTTGGGTTGCAGGGTTTATTGCCTCGGGATGATCTCGGGGGAATTAGGAAGTGACTCAAAGCAAGGATGTGGTTTACTCGGAGGAGATTATAGGATAGCTCGGGTTGGTGTTATGGTTTCAGGTTTTCAAATAGAAGCAGAACTTGTTTCCAGTTTTTTTTTAAAAAAATTTGAAGTTTAAATTTGAAATGCAAACTAAAATTTTAAAACTACTTTGAAACCTGAATTTAGTTATAAATTTAAATAATTTAAATCAGGATATTTGTAGTTATTCAGATTTTAAATTTTAAGTTTAGATTCTAAGCCTAAAATATGAAAACTATGTTCTGTTTTAAAATTTAAAAGTAAAATTTTAAATTGTAAGTTGGTGTTCATCAGGAATGTTCAAACCTGAAATGTAATTTTGAATTCAATAATTTAAATCTGAGATTTTGAAACACTTTTGAACCTAGAATTTAAGATGTTAAACTATAACAGAAAACTATTTTCTGTTTTTCTGTTTTAAATTGAAAGGCAAATTTTAAAAATGCAACTGAAAAATTTAAAACAAGGTTTAAATCTGGAAACAGAATTATGAAACTCAAGTTGAATTTAATTTAAATCTAGAATTTGAAATTAGTTTTTAAACTTTTTAAAGTATACAGGAACTTTGGTTTTAAATTTAAAACTATAAGTTTTAAATTTATGGGATAAGGTTTAAAATGAGGTTAAATTCAGTTTAACCTGGAATTTGATTTTTATGTCAATTTTTTTTAAAATTTAATAAGTTTTTTAAATTTAAATTTGTTTTAACTATTTTTGGAAAAGGTTAATAACTTGAATTTAAAAATGAAGATGGAAAAGTAAGTAATGTTTTAAATTTTTAAGATTTAAATCTGGAATATAAATTTGAATTGTGTTTCAGTTTGAAATTTAAAAGAGATTTTTAAATTGAATTTTGATTGAAACAAAGTGTTTAAAATACTTTGTATAAAGAAGAATGTTTCTTAATTTTGAACTTAAGAAATTTGTTTCATTTAAATTTAATTTAAATGGAATATTAATTATTTAATTAATTATTAATGTGAATGATTAATTAAGTAATTAATAACTTTTAAGTTAGATAATTTAATTAGATTTGAGATTAATTAATTAATGTTAATTAATCTATAATTAAGGACGGTTAATTAAATTTTAAATAATGATTAAGATTTATTTAATCAAGTGTTTATAGTAATTAAGATTTTAATTAACACTTAATTAATTAATAATTAGAGATTAATTAAATTGTAGTTAAATATTAATTAATTGATAATTAATAATGGTTAATTATAAGTTAATCTCTTAATTAAGAAATGTTAATGAAGGTCATTAACTTAAGATTATTTAACAATGAATTAATGTGATTAAATTTGATAATTAATTAGATTAATTAATTAATAATAATCAATTGTTTAAGTTTAATTACTTAATGAAAGTAATTAATGAATTAATTACTTAGTGTAATTAATTTGATTAATGTGATTAGTTTAGATTAATTATGTAGCGACCCGACTTTCTATCACCAGAAAATAGCATCACTAATTAAGAAAGAAAGAGATAGAAGAAGAAAAAAAGAGAAGAAAAAGAAACAACACATCATAATCTCACAGCAGAACGATTTAAATATAATATAGAACATATACATAGTATCATATACATCAGAGCACACAACTAAACATCTCAATTTAGACAGTTATAACACTTCTGTCTAATATACAATACAAGATCATCAACAAAGAATAACACACAGTGGAAACTCTAACTATATATCCATACGCTGAAGCCTCCTGCTCCAAAGTTCCTCCAGAATTCGTCAAGGGATAACCTGAATCACTTGACTACTCATACAGAATATGAGTACCCAAGAGTTTAATAAAACAGAAAATAAACACTCGGGTCAGATAGGGGTGTGGTGTGAGTAAACGGTTTAAGATTTTTTTAACTTTAGAAAATCCTTTGAAAAGAAATGGTATCACGTAAGACTTCCCACACATAAACATGGAAAAGTTTCTACCTTACGCTAACCAAAACATTTGATAGGAAATCCAGTGATATTATAATAGTGTCTATGGTTTTCAAATAAATAAGAAATAGCCGAAATTGTTACATGATTAAATTCCAGCTACTAGCCACAAAAGTGGGTAATACAAACAAAACCGTAGGGTCTCGTAGGGAAAATGGGTTTCCATCAATGGCAGGGCTACTGGGGTACCGCCCGTCAGAGTACATGGCCTAGATCACCGTACCGAGGAGTACTCCCACTCCCCTGCAACACAAGGCCGGGACCATTCATTACTGAACAGTCTCGAACAAGACCACCCCGCAGTTGGCTGCAGTTCGAACTGCCCACAAAGCCGAAATAAAAAGGGACATCTAGACAGGGATGTATCTCGCTCTCCAGTGGGAGCGATCCACGAAGCCTTGCTGCACCTCCCATGTTTTAGCCATTCCCGGTTGATGAGTATTGAGGCTGCAATTACCTTTATAGGACCAATTATCTTAGAATGCTCATCGTCCGCCTGACGATGTTTTGAAAGCATTCAATCCATAAAAGTTCATTCCGGGTTCGAACGAAACCGAATGCACTATCTCGTTGCACTCATTTTGGAATCACCCTCAGAGTCAACGACCATAGCCCTTGAACTCTAAATCTCCATCTCGAATCTATAAGCACTATTCCGTCAAACTCATTACGGAATCGCCCTCAGAGTTATACTGACGTATAGCCCTTACACCTCGTGTCTTCACTTGCTCCACTTAGATTAACGACCTAACATTTAATTGGAATCGATGTGGTTTTCGGATATCCAAATATGGAAACCCGATCCCGATTTCATCGAAACCAAACGCCATTTTAATGTCCAAGTTGTACTTAAGGGATTTAAGCAATAGATATTTAGAAATATCACTTAACATGAATGGATGTATTCACAACCCAAATAGATAATCATTTATTATCACATGCATCCATACATATCACAAAGCAGCATATATATCACATTCAGATATAGCATATTCACATCATCACCCATTAATCAATGTCATCCACAACAACCAATATCATTAACTCATACAGTGATATATATCATCCAATCATTAATCATTCATAAACAAGTTTGATTCAAACTTGATTAATTTAATTAATCCTTAAATTAAATACTTGGATTATCTTCAATCCATTTTATTATTAAAAATTAATTAATTGCTTAATTCCATTTCAATTAATCTTCCCTGATTAATTATCACTTAATTACTTTAAGTAATTCTTACTTAATTGCCATATTAATTAATCATCCTGATTAATTACTTCCAAATTATACTAAGTAATTACCTCTTAATTACCTTTTAAAATTAATCAATCCTTGATTAATTATTCTTTAATTATCCTGATAATTATTCCTTAATTATCCTTTAATTAATTACACCTGATTAATCACTTTTAATTTATCACACTTGATTAATTATTCTTAATTAATCAAACTTAATTAATTACTTTTAACTAATCACCTTTGATTAATTTCTTTTAATTACATTTTAGTAATTAAAACTTAATTATAAATTAATCATTCTTAAATTATTAATTAATAATTAATTAATTATTTCTATTAATTAATGATTACTTCATTAATTAAATTTCTTTCTTAATTAATTACTTTAACATGTAATTAATCACTTGTTTAATTACTCTTAATCCTTTTATTAATTAGTCATTAATCAAATAATTTAAACCTTTAATTAATTATTAATTAATTCTTTAATTAATGACTAAAGTGATTAACTCTTAATCACATTTAATTAATTACTTTTCATAAAGTAATTAACTCTTACTTAATAACTAGTAGTAATTAACCACTTGATTACTTCCCAAAGTAATTATATTAGATTAACCCATAAGTGATTATCTAAATTAATTACTTACTTAATTATTTAACTTAATCATTTAAAATTAATTAAATGATTCTTTAATTTACTATATTTAAAAGGTTCTTAAACAAGAAACCATTATCTAAATTAACACATTTATATTAACCAATAACTTTTAAATGGTTAGTAATTTAATTAACTTAATTACCTTTCCAAATTTAATTGTCTTAAATTAAATCAAAATTCCAATTTACATAAGATAAATCTTTATTTTTATTGATCTCTAAATCTTAATTATTTATCTTATTTAAAATAAAACACTTTAGAAATCAATTTTAACTAAAACAATTGAAACATTCAAAATTAAAAATGTTTGAACTTTCCAAAGTTATTTAATAAAATTTATTACAAACATATTATTAAAATTTCACTTATTTCATTTTTCGAAACTTTTATATTTCAAAATATAGAACTTGTTTAAAACATAGCTTTGAAACAAATTTTAGTTTTGAAACTAGTTTAACCTTTGTTTTAAAAAAACTTTATTCCCAAAAATCAATTTTTCTTAGTATTAACAACATAAGCATCCTGTTCTAGCCTGGACATTTTAATGCTCGAGTAAGCCTACTAAAACCGTGCCTACCCGAGTAAAACAAGCAAACACCCCGAGTAAAACTAGCAAACACCCCGATACATTCCTGTGCTACCCACCATAATCCATGCTTCGAGTAAAACATACGAAAACACGAGATATACTTCGAGCTCACCACCCTTTTATTCCCAGAACCCAATACCAAATCATGTCACCGTGCACGTTAACGTGCACAACACCGGCGAACGCTGGCGATCTCCATACCGACCGTCCCCAAGTCGCTCTCGTCCTCCACATCTAAACGCATCACCCAGAAAATTTAAAACGCTCGAGACTACGAAAAATGGCCTTCGAATCCAAATTGCCTGAAGCAATATCACCACTTCATCACTGCCACCCAGTTTCCCCCTCGACAATCTGACCACCTTGAGTGCCTCCACCTACAACCATGAACTCGTCCACATCCCCACTTCCACCAACCTAAAGCCTCCTACACCCGATTATCTCGTGGTGATGAAATCACCACGGTTTCATGCGGTGAAAAAAACTAGGGCACCAGAATACAATTGCCTCCCGCCGCCACCATGGCCATCAGCCGACCCCCTCTGTATTTTTCCAGAGACCACCATAGGACACTCTATCTCCATACCCCAACACGACCACTGATTCTTCGTCGATCACCCAGAATCGACCAAAAACCCCAAAATTGTAATTCACAAATTTCCCACTAAGTACCAATCTAAAATTTTTGATTTAACCCTTAAAAATCATAATTTCTATCCTTATTTCAATCATGGAATCAAAACTACAAATTTAATTCATAAAATTTTTGACACAATTTGATTACTACTGCAAATTTGAAAATTTCGAGCAAGTTTCCATTTTTAAATTCCTGTCATTATTTTTAAGAGTAATGTTATATGATTTCAAACTCCTTTCATTTACATACCAAAAACTAAAAGTTATTCAGCACTGAGATTTTGAATTTTAAAGAGAATCAAGCCAGAAAATGTCACAGCAGAGTTCATATAGTCATTCATCACTTTCACACATGCATGCACTCATTCAGATCCAAGAATTCAGAGAAACATATAATTTTCATACATAAAACAAAGATGAAATCAAGTTAAAACTGTTTTTTTTTAAATTCGTTTTACTCACCTTTGAAAAACAGAAGACAGAGACTGCATTTTCTTCTTTCCAGGCTTCAATTATCTTGCATGCTATTTACAGAATTCTTTGCATTGATTACTGATGGACTTGAAAAATGAAATTGCATGTCGATGTTTCTCTGAATTGTTTGCAATGACTTAATTTCCAGATTTCTTCTTTTCTTTCTTTCAGATTTCAACATTTTACTTCTTTGCTTCAATTTTTACCGGTTTCAGATTTGTATTCATTTTTGAACTTTGTTTTGTATTTTGTTGCAATGAGATAGTATTCAGCTGAAGTTTTCAAGAGTAGATTTTTTTCTTTCTTATTTTACAATTTTAGATTTTAAAATAAAATGTCAAGAATATGACATTTGTCCCTTGTATGATCTAATTTCCTTAAACCTATGCTCTCTTATTTACAAATGTCCTTGCATAAATCAAAATGTTAACAAGTGTTTTAATATATAATTAATATTTTTAAATGTTATCTTCTTATTTATAATTTATTTAAGTTATATGCAAGTAATTATGTAATATTATGAACTTATCTTTTAATAAATATGCATGTGAATACAAATAACTTATAGTTTTGATTTATATTATATAATATATGTTTATAAACTTGAGAAATTGATTTTAACTCCTTATATAAATTTTTAAAACAATTTTATCTTATTAAAAACAAAAGCTATAATATATGTTTATAAAATAAGAAATTAACTTTATTATTTAAAATTTAAATTTCAAACATCATTTCAAAGACATTAAATCAAATTATCATTTAAATTTCTAAACTATATATATATATATATATAAAGTTTGGATATACTTATTAAACTCAAATTAATAAAATTCCTATTTAAAACATATATATACAAATATATACACACATTTCAAATAGAAAAATCATTAAATTTGTTAATTTCCATATTAAATTTTAAAACAAATCTCAAATCACAATATATACATTCATATATATTACAATTTGAATATATATTAGCTTTTAAAACTTTTTATTTACAAGATATATCAATATATATATTATAAATAGAAGATAAAATAAATCTTACCAATTTTAAATTGCCAAAATTAATATTTTCAAATCAAAATATTATTAGCTTCCAAAAGAATTTAATCTTGCCTATTCATATTGCAAAGAAAATGTTACTTGATATTAACAAATTGTTATTATTAATCTTTAAAATAAATTTAATTTGTCAATTTATAGTGTAAAATGATCAAATCAATTTAATTATTATCAAAGATTATTAAATTGATATTGCTCAAAATTTCGAGTCGTCACATTCCTCCCCCCTTAAAGAATTTCGTCCCCGAAATTTAAAAGCAAAGATGATTTAATAACCTAGTTAAAGAATTTAAATTTTTATCAGAAATCAAACAATCAATCATACATTATCAATCATAGCAACCAATTCAACTAATTCAAACAAATAATTTTACCTATCCAGAAAAATTCTGAATAGAACTTACTAATATTATCAAGAGTTTCCAGATACCTATACCAGAATATTCGCTTTACAAATCTTAAGTAACAACACTATTAAAACCAAGAACTCCCTCATCCGATTCTTCAAATCTGAACAACATATCAGACTAAACTTAAAATGAGCTCAACTACCAGATCCTTCTGAACTGCTGATTCTATCACTCAAAGAATCATACACATATTCCTCAGAGATATGTGAAATATAATGAATTCCAGTTATCCGAACCGGCAATTCAATCCTGTAGATCAAAATCTAATCTCTAGAGAACACAGATAAAACTCCGAATACCCCGGGAGCGAACTCTCCAGTTTACCCAATCTCTTATAATTTCTTTGATTGGATAAAACTAAAACAATATCCAAATTCCAAATGCATATTCCAAATCTCCTTAATTCTTAACTGCATAACTCTTCAGATGCTCCGAGTCACCTTCAATATTCCTGATCAACCTAACCCTTGCTGATTGCTTCATGAAACAACAGGACCAACTCAAACCAAATCTCCAGGTCTTACTCAACAAAATGGCTCTCCCAGAAATAATTTGTTGAAATCCAATCCACTCTATACTACAAGCATCAATGGACTTCAAACCTATATCTCATATCTGAATAGCCAAACAGTTGTACTTGACAACATTACCTTCTAACTCCAGAAAATTCCTTCATACTTGAATTTCCTATAGAAATCCCATACTGCAACATCTGGTTTCTCCCATTCTAGAATAATTCCCAACTTGCTTCCGCTGCACAACTCTGATCCAGAGCAGATAAGAATGCTATCGAAGAACACAAGCAAAATCTTTCTCCATACACAGTTCATCTGACTCATAAAATCTTAGTGACCATTCCACTTGGTCAAAACATCTCAACAGAATCTCAACTTAGAATAAGATGATCAATCCTTTTCCAAAGAATCTTGAGCTGCCTCACCAAACTCTTCTCGCTCCAAGAGTCATCCCTCTTCACGGTTGAACCATCAAAATTATTCCTGAATTCCAAGTTGATAAGAAAACTCAATCTTCGATTCAGGTCAACTTCTAATTTCCCCAAAACATCTAGAGAATCTCCGACTACTTTCATAGCTTCACCTCTATTTGAAATGCCTCAATTCCCAAGCTACAGAATACTCAAAGATTCCCAAACTAATCGCAAGTCACTTTTGCGATCCCACTCAGTTCAGACTCCAAAGAACTATCTCCCCAACTAGAACAACTTTTCCTATTCAAGATAAATCTTTCCAGAATGGTTTATCTACCAGAGAACTGATAGATCACTTCCAACAAATATCTCGCTCTGCTGAGCCTTCCAAAGAAAAGAATAAGCCTTCACTATCTGTCGAATATAGAATCCCAAAGATTACTGAATCATCGAGAGAAATAGGTCCATGCTACTGCTTCCAAACTTCACTTCAATGATACTACTAAGCCACAAGATCCTTCTTAACCAGAAGCTTCTTGAAACACAAAACAAACACCCAATTTCCACTAAAAATCCTTGAGACGAGTTGACATCTTCTCAAGAAACTCGGCTCCAAACCAAACACCAACCACTTATCTTCTTAAGAAAACAATTGAGACCATGCCCGAAATGAGGTAACTCATCGACCTTAGTCTCCTACTTTAATAAAGATAAGATACCCTTACTTGAGATCCAGAAAATTTTATAAACATCCGAATCTTCCTTGCAGCAGGCATCAATGTTCTTCCAATACCATCTAAATCTGGCTCTAAAATAAACATCTTCAGAACCATCTATGGATACCGCATCTCACCATAGCTATTCCTTCCTGAAGCTATCAAGATACCACCACTTGCTTCTATTTAGCTGACAAACTCAACTCTCGGAAATCCCGCTCATTTGAGAGAAAATCAACCTCACACTTCAAGAATATACACCAGTACTTGCAAATACATCCTCTGGACTCAAAGAGATCCTTTCTACAATCCACCAAACTTATTCGAGACAGCATTAGGTCTACAATCTCGATAAACACCTCCAACCACAACATATAAACCTCAACCAATAGTGGTAGTCATGTTCCACACACTCCTACCATATCTACCTTTATAACCTATGTTGGAAAAATCCGAACAGATAACCCAACAGATTAGGTAGTTATATATATATGTATATATATATATGTATATATATATGTATATATATATGTATATATATATGTATATATATATGTATATATATGTATATATATATATGTATATATATAAATTACAAGTACGCTCTCTCAAGATAGACACCACTCCAGAGCCTAGGTATTCACTCAACCTAACGCTCTGATACCAGCTGTAGCGACCCGACTTTCTATCACCAGAAAATCGCATCACTAATTAAGAAAGAAAGAGATAGAAGAAGAAAAGAAAGAGAAGAAAAAGAAACAACACATCAGAATCTCACAGCGGAACGATTTAAATATAATATAGAACATATACATAGTATCATATACATCAGAGTACACAACTAAACATCTCAATTTAGACAGTTTTAACACTTCTGTCTAATATACAATACAAGATCATCAACACAGAATAACACACAGCGGAAACTCTAACTATATATCTATACGCTGAAGCCTCCTGCTCCAAAGTTCCTTCAGAATTCGTCAAGGGATAACCTGAATCACTTGACTACTCATACAGAATATGAGCACCCAAGAGTTTAATAAAACAGAAAATAAACACTCGGGTCAGACTGGGGTCTGGTGTGAGTAAACGGTTTAAGATTTGCTTAACTTTAGAAAATCCTTTGAAAAGAAATGGTATCACGTAAGACTTCCCACACATAAACATGGAAAAGTTTTTACCTTACGCTAACCAAAACATTTGATAGGAGATCCAGTGATATTATAATAGTGTCTAGGGTTTTCAAATAAATAAGAAATAGCCGAAATTGTTACATGGTTAAATTCCAGCTACTAGCCACAAAAGTGGGTAATACAAACAAAACCGTAGGGTCTCGTAGGGAAAATGGGTTTCCATCAATGGCAGGGCTAATAGGGTACCGCCCGTCACATTACGTGGCCTAGATCACCGTACCGAGGAGTACTCCCACTCCCCTGCAACACAAGGCTAGGACCATTCCTTACTGAACAGTCCCGAACAAGACCACCCTGCAGTTGGCTGCTGTTCCAACTGCCCACAAAGCCGAAATAAAAAGGGACATCTAGACAGGGACGTATCTCGCTCTCCAGTGGGAGCGACCCACGAAGCCTTGCTGCACCTCCCCTGTTTTAGCCATTCCCGGTTGATGAGGCTTGAGGCTGCGATTACCTTTATAGGACCAATTATTTTAGAATGCTCATCGTCCGCCTGACGATGTTCTGAAAGCATTCAATCCATACAAGTTCGTTCCGGGTTCGAACGAAACCGAAGGCACTATCTCGTTGCACTCATTTTGGAATCACCCTCAGAGTCAACGACCATAGCCCTTGCACTCTAAATCTCCATCTCGAATCTATAAGCACTATTCCGTCAAACTCATTACGGAATCACCCACAGAGTTATACTGACGTATAGCGCTTACACCTCGAGTCTTCACTTGCTCCACTTGGATTAACGACCTAAGGTTTAATTGGAATCGATGTGGTTTTCGGATATCCAAATATGGAAACCCGATCCCGGTCTCATCGAAACCAAACACCATTTTAATGTCCAAGTTGTACTTAAGGGATTTAAGCAATAGATATTTAGAAATATCACTTAACATGAATGGATGTATTCACAACCCTGATAGATAATCATTTATTATCACATGCATCCATACATATCACAAAGTAGCATATATATCACATTCAGATATAGCATATTCACATCATCACCCATTAATCAATGTCATCCACAACAACCAATATCATTAACTCATCCAATGATATATATCATCCAATCATTAATCATTCATAAACAAGTTTGATTCAAACTTGATTAATTTAATTAATCCTTAAATTAAATACTTGGATTATCTTCAATCCATTCTATTATTAAAAATTAATTAATTACTTAATTCCATTTCAATTAATCTTCCCTGATTAATTATCACTTAATTACTTTAAGTAATTCTTACTTAATTACCGTATTAATTAATCATCCTGATTAATTACTTCCAAATTATACTAAGTAATTACCTCTTAATTACCTTTTAAAATTAATCAATCCTTGATTAATTATTCTTTAATTATCCTGATAATTATTCCTTAATTATCCTTTAATTAATTACACCTGATTAATCACTTTTAATTTATCACACTTGATTAATTATTCTTAATTAATCAAACTTAATTAATTACTTTTAATTAATCACCTTTGATTAATTTCTTTTAATTACATTTTAGTAATTAAAACTTAATTATAAATTAATCATTCTTAAATTATTAATTAATAATTAATTAATTATTTCTATTAATTAATGATTACTTTATTAATTAAATTTCTTTCTTTATTAATTACTTTAACATGTAATTAATCACTTGATTAATTACTCTTAATCCTTTTATTAATTAGTCATTAATCAAATAATTTAAACCTTCAATTAATTATTAATTAATTCTTTAATTAATAACTAAAGTGATTAACTCTTAATCACATTTACTTAATTACTTTTCATAAAGTAATTAACTCTTACTTAATAACTTGTAATAATTAACCACTTGATTACTTCCCAAAGTAATTATATTAGATTAACCCATAAGTGATTATCTAAATTAATTGCTTAATTAATTATTTAACTTAATCATTTAAAATTAATTAAATGATTCTTTAATTTACTATATTTAAAAGATTCTTAAACAAGAAACCATGATCTAAATTAACACATTTATATTAACCAATAACTTTTAAATGGTTAGTAATTTAATTAACTTAATTACCTTTCCAAATTTAATTATCTTAAATTAAATCAAAATTCCAATTTACATAAGATAAATCTTTATTTTTATTGATCTCTAAATCTTAATTATTTATCTTATTTAAAATAAAATACTTTAGAAATCAATTTTACCTAAAACAATTGAAACTTTCAAAATTAAAAATGTTTGAACTTTCCAAAGTTATTTAATAAAATTTATTACAAACATATTATTAAAATTTCACTTATTTCATTTTTAAAAACTTTTATATTTCAAAATATAAAACTTGTTTAAAACATAGCTTTGAAACAAATTTTAGTTTTGAAACTAGTTTCACCTTTGTTTAAAAAAAACTCTATTCCCAAAAATCAATTTTTCTTAGTATTAACAACATAAGCATCCTGTTCTAGCCTGGACATATTAATGCTCGAGTAAACCTACTAAAACCGTGCCTACCCGAGTAAAACAAGCAAACACCCCGAGTAAAACTAGCAAACACCCCGATACATTCCTGTGCTACCCACCATAATCCATGCTTCGAGTAAAACATACGAAAACACGAGATATACTTCGAGCTCACTCCCCTCTTATTCCCAGAACCCAATACCAAATCATGTCACCATGCACGTTAAGGTGCACGGCACCTGTGAACGCTGGCGATCTCCATACCGACCGTCCCCAAGTCGCTCTCGTCCTCCACATCCAAACGCATCACCCAGAAAATTTAAAACGCTCGAGATTACGAAAAATGGCCTTCGAACCCAAATTGCCTGAAGCAATATCACCACTTCATCACTGCCACCCAGTTTCCCCCTCGACAATCCAACCACCTTGAGTGCCACCACCTACAGCCGTGAACTCGTCCACATCCCCACTTCCACCAACCCAAAGCCTGCTACACCCGATTATCTCGTGGTGATGAAATCACCACGGTTTCATGCTGTGATAAAAACTAGGGCACCAGAATTCAATTGCCTCCCGCCGCCACCATGTCCATCGGCCGACCCCCTCTGTATTTTTCCAGAGACCACCATAGGACACTCTATCTCCATACCCCAACACGACCACTGATTCTTCGTCGATCACCCAAAATCGGCCAAAAACCCCAAAATAGTAATTCACAAATTTCCCACTAAATACCAATCTAAAATTTATGATTTAACCCTTAAAAATCATAATTTCCTATCCTTATTTCAATCATGGAATCAAAGCTACAAATTTAATTCATAAAATTTTTGACACAATTTGATTACCATTGCAAATTTGAAAATTTCGAGCAAGTTTCCATTTTTAAATTCCTGTCATTATTTTTAAGAGTAATGTTATATGATTTCAAACTCCTTTCATTTACAAACCAAAAACTAATAGTTATTCAGCACTGAGATTTTGAATTTTAAAGAGAATCAAGCCAGAAAATGTCACAGCAGAGTTTATATAGTCATTCATCACTTTAACACATGCATGCACTCATTCAGATCTAAGAATTCAGAGAAACATATAATTTTCTTACATAAAACAAAGACGAAATCAAGTTAAAACTTTTTTTTTTTAAATTCGTTTTACTCACCTTTGAAAAACAGAAGACAGAGACTGCATTTTCTTCTTTCCAGGCTTCAATTATCTTGCATGCTATTTACAGAATTCTTTGCATTGATTACTGATGGACTTGAAAAATGAAATTGCATGTTGATGTTTCTCTGAATTGTTTGCAATGACTGAATTTCCAGATTTCTTCTTTTCTTTCTTTCAGATTTCAACATTTTACTTCTTTGCTTCAATTTTTACAGGTTTCAGATTTGTATTCATTTTTGAACTTTGTTTTGTATTTTGTTGCAATGAGATAGTATTCAGCTGAAGTTTTCAATAGTAGATTTTTTTTTTCTTTCTTATTTTACAGTTTTAGATTTTAAATTAAAATGTCAAGAATATGACATTTGTCCCTTGTATGATCTAATTTCCTTACACCTATGCTCTCTTATTTACAAATATCCTCGCATAAATCAAAATGTTAACAAGTGTTTTAATATCTAATTAATATTTTTAAATGTTATCTTCTTATTTATAATTTATTTAAGTTATATGCAAGTAATTATGCAATATTATGAACTTATCTTTTAATAAATATGCATGTGAATACAAATAACTTATAGTTTTGATTTATATTATATAATATATGTTTATAAACTTGAGAAATTGATTTTAACTCCTTATATAAATTTTTAAAACAATTTTATCTTATTAAAAACAAAAGCTAAAATATATGTTTATAAAATAAGAAATTAACTGTATTATTTAAAATTTAAATTTCAAACATCATTTCAAAGACATTAAATTAAATTATCATTTCAATTTCAAAACTATATATATATGCAAATAAAGTTTGGAAATACTTATTAAACTCAAATTAATAAAATTCCTATTTAAAACATATATATACAAATATATATACACATTTAAAATAGAAAAATCATTAAATTTGTTAATTTCCATATTAAATTTTAAAACAAATCTCAAATCACAATATGTTCATTCATATATGTTACAATTTGAATAAATATTAGCTTTTAAAAATTTTTATTTACAAGATATATCAATATATATATTATAAATAGAAGATAAAATAAATCTTACCAATTTTAAATTGCCAAAATTAATATTTTCAAATCAAAATGTTATTAGCTTCCAAAAGAATTTAATCTTGCCTATTCATATTGCAAAGAAAATATTAATAGATATTAACAAATTGTTATTAATAATCTTTAAAATAAATTTAAATTGTCAATTTATAGTGTAAAATAATCAAATCAATTTAATTATTATCAAAGATTATTAAATTGATATTGCTCAAAATTCCGGGTCGTCACAAATTAAGTTAAAATTTATTTAAACATTTATGGATTGTTTGATAGTTACTTTATGTAATTTATGGATTTGTAATTACTTACGGAAGTAATTAATTAATAATTACAGGATGTAATTAAAGATATTTATTATAGAAGTAATTTGAATTTAAATTATTTTGAAATTAATCAAGTGATTAATGGAGATAATTAATTAAGAGTAATTAATTATGGGATGAGTAATTAAAGCAGTTACTGAATGGTTATTAATGAAGGGTGATTAATATATGTGGTTTTATGTGATGGCCCGCAAATCCGTACCCCTTTGAACTAACCAAATTCACCACAGTTCAATCCAAAGAGGCACAAAAATACGAGTCTTCGGGTAAAAGAAGAAAGAGGTAGAAGAAGAAGAACAAACAAACAACAGAATCTCACATCGCAGCGGAATAAAATATAATATATAGAATACAGTTTAAATACAAGAAATCTGTACTGTATACATATACATACATACCATCATCAGAGTACATCAATCAATCATACATGTCCATACACAGCGGAAATAATAAACAAATACGTGTATACGCTCTATCATCAGCTCGTCTCCTGAGCTCCAGCATAACCTGAACCTGTTTAACTCGGTCTGACCCGAGCATCATATAAAACAACACCCGAGTCAGTCTGGAATACCAGCGTGAGAAAATCACACTCAATTGGATTATTAAAGTTTTGAAAATCATTTGAAAACAAAAGCATCTCGTAAGACCACGCCACAAATAAACATGTCGGGTTTTTACCTTACGATAGCTAAAATAATTTTTATTAAAGTTCTCTGATATTATAATAGTGTCTATAGAAAGTAAAATAGAATCTAGCTGAAATGCTTGCATCTCACGTTTCAGCAATAGTTGGGCACAATCAAAACCGTACAGGCGCTTATTGGAGTTTGGATCCCATACAATGGCAGGGCTACTGGGGTACCGCCCGTCACAGTACGGGGCCTAGATCACCGTACCGAGGATTACTCCCTTCATCCCCTGCAACACAAGGCCGGAACCATTCCTTACTGAACAGTCCCGAACAAGATAAACCCCATGGTTGGCGCGACCAACCACCCACTAAGCCGAAATAAAAAGGGACATCTAGACAGGGGAAATATCTTGTCCTGCTTGGGCATGACCCACCTAACCTTGCTGCACCTCCCCTGTTTTAGCCATTCCCGGTTGATGAGGCTTGAGGTTAAACGTTACCTTTTAAAGAACGTGTTACTTAGAATGCTCATCGTCCACCTGACGATGTTCTGAAAGCATTCAATCCATACAAGTTGCCCTGGGTTTGGACAAACCGAATCACCGTCTTCAACTCTTCACGGACTTCATTCGTAATCGTACAAACCGGATCGAAGTGGTTTTCGAGAAATAAATCTCGATCCCGGACTCTTCGAAACGATCAGCGCATTTGTCCAATATTGATAGTTGGTTATTTAACTATCAATTAATCACACACAAGCAACCATCAAATAATTACCACAATTATTTATCTCAAATATCACCCAGATATTATTTCCATTTTAACCCTTTGAAATAAATTTTCAAAGTCCTTTTAAATTTTCATGAAATCATTAAGTTGATTTCTTATACTTTACTCCCATTCCGATTCATTTTTGGAAATATTCTTTGGTTTCTCATTTCCTTCTCAAAATCAATTTATACTTTGCTTATAAATTACAAACTCAATTCCTTCACTTAATAAGATTTCTCCTAAATCTTATCTCATTTGAATAAATTTTGCTTACCATTACAAGAGGGTTTTAATTTGATTTTTTTAAAAGCATTTGAAAACATATAGATTTATAAAATAAGAAATAATATTAAATATTTAAAATTTATATCCAGTTATTTATAAATTTCAAAACTGGTTTTAGAAAACTTAGTGTTTAAAATAAATAATAGCTAAACTTTCAAAATAACTAATTCAAAATATTTTACATTCAAATAATAGTTTATAAAAAAATTTATATAGTATAGTAATTTAAACTATTCCCTTTAAAATAAATTATAATTTTAGAAAATCCAATATCCATTTATAAATGCCTCTTGTCCACATTCACCTTTGGAAATATCTTGCTATTCCCATTCAATCAATTTCATATATCATTTAAAAATTCCATTCATGAGTTTATAAAATCTCCTTGGATTTCATTTATTCTAAGATAGTTTGATTTTTAAAAAAAATCATCTTTATAATTTATTTCTATCTATAAAGTTCCATATTGTACTATTTAATAAATTTCATTCATTATTAAATAAAATTTCCTTTTGACTCTTAATAGAATTTCTTATTCGTAACTCTTAATAGCATCTTCTTTATTTCCTAATAAATTTTCCTTTCTTTTCTTATTAATATTTCTTTTTATTTCCTTAATAGACCTTCATTTTTATTTCTTCATATAATTCCATTTTCCTTAATTCACTTATTGATTACCATATCCCTTCAATTATAAATTTATAATTTTTAAATTTTCCAAAACTCAACTTTATCACATTAAAGTTTAATTTAAGTAGAAAATATCCTTTATTTCTTTTCTTCATTCTCAATTAAAGTAGATTCAAATTTCAAATAAATATTTTCTATTTAGTTTTCTTTGACTTTGTTAAATTAAATTAAATTTATAATTTCAACTTCAATTTAAATGAAATTTAATTCTCAATGAATTGAATTCATCCACAAACCCATATCAATGAATCCATCTATTCATAACACAACATATATAAATAAGCAATAAATGCTTTGAGGAATCCTGCTGGATCCCTCCAACCTGTTTTCCCTGCATCCACAGATGTTAGCCCAATAAAATAACAATTTCACTTCAATGAAATATTGCAGTATATGGGTATAATATTAACCAGTGAATGAAATAAAATCAACCAATCAATTACATCCAATAATTTAAATTTCACATTTCAATTTAATTTAGGTATCCAAATGAGTGAGAAAATCTCACCTTTGCCTTTAAGTTGCAATCATTCCCAATCTCGACTTGTTTCCATATTTTTGACCTTGAATAAATAATTATATGAATTTTTATTAATATTAGAACTAATCAAATGTTTAACTATCGTTTAGTAAATTTTTTTTTTTAACTCTAATAATTAAATTTTAACTAGTGATTTATTTCAACAAAAATTATTTTAATTTCTTCTTTATAATTACTTGTACCAAAATGACTTATATTCATTGTAAAAAACTAATTTTTTTTTCTTTTCAAAGTCCCATATATATAAAATTTCTGTCTTGGCTTATTACATAAACATATATACACTTCTACTCTAAAGAAATAAAAATCAATCTTCTTAACATATCATTTAAATTTTCAAACAGAAAAGATATTAAACTTTACTGTAAAAAAAATTCCTGTTTCCTGCCCTAAAAACTGTATATTTTCTCTGACTACGACAATCATATTTTTAAACGTTATCGTTTTGTTTTGTTTCATTCTTAGTACAAATAACTTGTAAAAATAAGCAAATCTGGATTAAACAGTTTAACAATATTAATTTAAATTTTAAAACAGTAAAGATTTTAACTTTACTGTAAAATCTCCTTCCTTAATATCTATCTTGTAAAATTCCTAAAGAACAACAAATCTGATTTTCAAATTTCTTTCACTGCATAAACACATAAATATTATTATTATACTTCAAATTGGAACTGAAATAGGTAAATTGTAAATATACCTATCAACAAGAACAAAGCTATGAACGAACCCAAATCCTTTAAACCCTCGAACACACGAAAGCACGCCGCTCCACTTCGAATCCCCAGCTCAAGTTGATGTCGCGATGGCCAAGATTGCTCGCGATAGCAGCCGCATCCTCACAGCCTTGCTCGAACTCGCGACCAACTCGCCCTCTTGAATCGACGAATTGATTTGCTTAAAAAAAATAAATCGACTTGAATTCGAACGAGACAGCCCTCCCCCTTTTTAATGACGAGAAGACGAAGTCGAATTGAGGAGAAAGCATGCGGCTTTGAATTTGATTTCGTTCGTGTAATTTTTTTTTTTTTTGTTTTCTCTTTTTTTTTTTAGAACGAAGGGTTTTCATTGAGATTGAAGAGAAGAGAGGAGGCTCGGCATTTAAAAGGAGAAGAAATAGGAGATCGCGTTTGATTTTGAAATCTGCCATTTTTTTTTTATTGAAGGGGAATGAAGACTGATTTCGTTCAAAAGAAGCCCAGTTTCATTATTAACAAGAAGGGTTGCGTACTTTAGTTCGAGAAGGAGAAGCGTGTTAGGGAAGCTGAAAGAAAAATGCGGCTATGATTTGATAAATTTTTCGGCTGAAAGGAAAGCAACTTGACTAATGAAACGATGAGATATATTTAAATTAAACGATGAATTATTCTCGAAACATTTATATCTTGTACGCTCACATAAAGACTCCAAAAATTATGAAATTTGAAATCCAGCAATAATTAAATATTACGGATCCAACTGCACTGGTTTCGTCGAAATCCGAGACTGTGCCTCGAAAGGTTATTTTCAATCATCAATTTAAACAATGTAAATTTAAAATTGAACAAACGGCAGTTAAATTCAATTTTAACCCATCTATTATTCTCAGTATTATTAATATAAAGTTTATAAGCCGTTGAAATATTTTTAAACAAGCTTACAATTCCAAATTTAAATAATTTACCCAATTGTCAATTACTATTTAATTTATTCAATTAATTTTTATATTTAAATTCTGAGTTCTTTTTATTAAATCAAACCAACCTTTCATATTGAAAACAAATTATATTTCACATTTATTATTTAAATTCATTTTAAATATCACAAATTAACTGTTGAAAAAGCCGGGTCGTTACATTCCTCCCCCCTTAAAAGAATTTCGTCCCCGAAATTACTAGTTAGGAAGAATGGTCTCATACCCGATTCTATTACTCCAAGACCAACTATTCACATCCGACTAATTATCTTTTTGTTAACTTTCTAAAACTTCTTTAGTTTCAAATTATACTATATGCTTAACTATTCACGTTTCAATTTAAACTCAAATTTTGACTTATCAAAATTTTCTCAAAATTTTTCTAACACCCTAAATTCCCGAAAAATTTTGCCAGCGTTTCCTTTGCGCGGCTAGCTCGGTACAACTACAAAATGGCTCTACGGCCTCCCAAATCTCAAAAGAAAAACAAAACGCCAAGCGGCTCAATCAAAATCCCAATCAATTTCCATATATAAACTTAAACACATACCTTTTTATCGGGCATTACTATTTATCTTCAGAAATCAAAATCAATTCTCTTTACCTTTATATTACCTGCATAACCTTATACAGCACTATATCCAATCACAATATACAAAAGATTTTATCGACATCCTTACAAATGTCCATATCTATTCATTCAAATATTATTTTAGATTATTTATGCAATATCAATTCCAAATTGAGAACGCATAATTCTTTACTCAAGTTAGTATAAATATCTTATGTGTTTCTTATATTTACTTTCATCTTACCACATTATTTTGTATTCATCCTTATTCAATTTATTCTTTCATTTCCATATGAATTTTATTTATCTGTAACTCTAAATATTCAAATTCTAATTTTCATTTATATCAAATTCATGTCTAAATTTTTACATTAGTTTCATTCACTAATTTATTTTAATTTCAAATTTGAAAACGTTAGTCGTTAACAAAAGTTTTCAAAAACTTCAAAAATTTTCTAACTCCCAAAATTTCTGAAAATTTTTGGCAGAGTCTCCTTTGTACGGAGGAGCTTTTGCAATTTGACAATAGAGATAATTATATATACATCGACCCACACGGTCGGAAAAATCAAAACAGTTCATATTTCCTAGTTTTATTGCGTAGGCGTACCTTATTTAGCATTTTAAACAAGCGGCTTATTTAATTTTAGCATTTGCGCATCCACAATCCCGCTATACAATCTTCTGGTACCTGTACTTACTCAGTTTATAAACATTAGTAACATATTTATGAAGATTTATAACATTGCATTCATTTAAACAGCTACAACAATCAAAATCATAAGTAATGCAATATGAATAACTTCATAACAAATTTATAAAGTTTCCAAACTAGTTCAAATTGCTTTTTAACCAATTTATATTCTGTTAGCATTCAACACAAGTGGTTAACAACCCATTTGCTTATCTTCAATTCATAATTACATCCTAACAAATCCATTTTCCATTTAATTGATCTCAAAAATCAATTCCTACTTCTTATCAATTCAAAACCATACTTTTATAAACAATTATACAAGCATTTTGTATAAACAATTGATAAGGTTCCAATTAAATCCAATTGCTTTTACTCCATATTCGATTCAGAATGATTTTTAATATCATTCTTTTTATATTTAATTTATTCTTAATCCAAACTATTCGTATTCATGGCAATTTATTCAAAAATCAAGTATTTCATGCAAATTTGACAATATCCATTCAACAAACAATTTCTTTGGTCTTGTAACTGTTTTAAAATTGATTCCAACTCAAGTTATATGAAATTTCATTTCATTCTAATTTATTTCTTAAACCATATCTTTGCATTGATCGCATTTTCACATTGATTTTATTCAAAACCATTTTTATTAAGCTCAACAACTTCAAGGCTTACAATTTAACAATCATGTCCCAAATTTATATAAGTCATGCTTCATTGAATTTTAGACTTAAGTTACTTTTCTTCAAATTATTTAATTTCCATAACTTAAGTTTATTTCATTTGCTCATAAATTCTTTTCCAATTTAATTTGATTTTATTTAAATCAAATCTCTTTCATTTACTTCTTAGCTCAATTAATTATTTTATTTAAAAATTTTCAATTCCCATGTTCGATTCATTCTCGAACTTATTTAATTAAATTCAAGACCATTTTCACTTTATTTACACACAATTTGAATTTTTCTTTGCACTTCTAACCATTTACACATAATCCAATTCAATTCACAATCTAACCAAACCAAGTTGAATTTTAGATATATAACTCAAGTTCTCTTTCTACCATACATTTAAATTCACAACCCAATTTTATTAATTTACCATTCAACCTTTATTTAACCAATTCGAAGTTTATTCACATATTCAGGTTACTAATTTATCCCAAATTAGTTTATTCCAATTTATAATTCAATACATGATTTTTAGCTTCAAAATTTCTTCATGTAAATTTCTTTTGGTTCAATTTTATTTTATAATTCAGGTTTGGATTTCTATTTATCTTCCAAATTCAAACAATTCTATTGACTTATTTATTCCATCTTAATTTTATAAGTCTCGCTGCTTATTTATCTTCACACTTCCATTTATTTACCAGTTAACCATATTCCCATTTTATTTTAATTTCAGGCTTATACATTTTTACTTAGCCAATTATTTCAGCACCACTCAATTCCTTTATACGCAATCAAAGTCTTATTACTTCAAATTCAATTTCACTTAGCATACATTAAATTCATCTTCATTCAAATTCAAACAATAACTTGGCTTAAGACAATTCCAGTTAAATTAAAGTGCCCAATCCAATTAAATTTTCTATTCACTATCCATTCACATCACCTTACCAATCCATTTTATTAAATGAACCACCATTCCATAAATTTTAAATCTTAAGTTTATTCAATTATTGCACTTCTTACTTAAATTCATTGCAATTGGTTTGATACTCATCTAGATCAAGTCCCAAGTAATTTAATTAGCCATTCTAAATTTGTTAAGATAACATTCAAGGCAAATTTATTCCATCCATACTTGATTTGGATTTTATTTGTAACTTCAAATTACCTTTACTTTAGTCCAATTGCAAAACAATTCCAATTCATATATAATTTACTTACCATTACACTGGAATTTCTATTTATAACTCGGGTTTCATCACTAGATTCCATTTAACTTCCAATTTCAATTTTATTCAATACAACTGAATTTTAATTTCAGTTTAATTCAATTTACTTCCATTCATATCACTTGAATTAATTTCAATCCACTTTAAGTTTTATTTCTCTTCTCAATTCATTCACATTCTAAATTTTTATTTACTTCTCCACAATATTTATATTTTATTTTATTTTATTTTCATCATCTCACTTCAATCACAACAAAAATTTCTTATTCATCAATTACATTTCAAAATTTTAAATCTTAAATCCAAGTTAAATTCTCATTTCTAACTTTTCACTTGATTTTAAATTCCATAATTCAAATCTAATGATTTCCTGGGTTATATAATCTATTTCGGATTTTAAAATCTCATTTGTTTACAATACTGGCATCCAAACATCCAAGTTATAATAATAATCTCAGAAAAATATTTCTTTTATATCAAAATATATTTTGGATGAAATTTATTTCAGTCATCCCCTTTTAAAATCAATATTGTGTCGAATCGTTCTATTCAAGTGTTTAGAAACCCCTTCGGCACAGTTGTGCAGACCGTGCTGACGAAGGTTCATATACCACTCAATAAATCAATCAACACAATATAAAACTATTTTATATTCACTAACAAATACGCACTCATATTTATATACGCTCAAACTCATTCTAGAGTACTACTGACTCTATCTCTAATGAGTAATTCCCACCAGAGCCAAGGTTCTCGCTTAACCTTTCAGCTCTGATACCAAGTGTGATGGCCCGCAAATCCGTACCCCTTTGAACTAACCAAATTCATCACAGTTCAATCCAAAGAGGCACAAAAATACGAGTCTTCGGGTAAAAGAAGAAAGAGGTAGAAGAAGAAGAACAAACAAACAACAGAATCTCACATCGTAGCGGAATAAAATATAATATATAGAATACAGTTTAAATACAAGAAATCTGTACTGTATACATATACATACATACCATCATCAGAGTACATCAATCAATCATACATGTCCATACACAGCGGAAATAATAAACAAATACGTGTATACGCTCTATCATCAGCTCGTCTCCTGAGCTCCAGCATAACCTGAACCTGTTTAACTCGGTCTGACCCGAGCATCATATAAAACAACACCCGAGTCAGTCTGGAATACCAGCGTGAGAAAATCACACTCAATTGGATTATTAAAGTTTTGAAAATCATTTGAAAACAAAAGCATCTCGTAAGACCACGCCACAAATAAACATGTCGGGTTTTTACCTTACGATAGCTAAAACAATTTTTATTAAAGTTCTCTGATATTATAATAGTGTCTATAGAAAGTAAAATAGAATCTAGCTGAAATGCTTGCATCTCACGTTTCAGCAATAGTTGGGCACAATCAAAACCGTACAGGCGCTTATTGGAGTTTGGATCCCATACAATGGCAGGGCTACTGGGGTACCGCCCGTCACAGTACGGGGCCTAGATCACCGTACCGAGGATTACTCCCTTCATCCCCTGCAACACAAGGCCGGAACCATTCCTTACTGAACAGTCCCGAACAAGATAAACCCCGTGGTTGGCGCGACCAACCACCCACTAAGCCGAAATAAAAAGGGACATCTAGACAGGGGAAATATCTTGTCCTGCTTGGGCATGACCCACCTAACCTTGCTGCACCTCCCCTGTTTTAGCCATTCCCGGTTGATGAGGCTTGAGGTTAAACGTTACCTTTTAAAGAACGTGTTACTTAGAATGCTCATCGTCCACCTGACGATGTTCTGAAAGCATTCAATCCATACAAGTTGCCCTGGGTTTGGACAAACCGAATCACCGTCTTCAACTCTTCACGGACTTCATTCGTAATCGTACAAACCGGATCGAAGTGGTTTTCGAGAAATAAATCTCGATCCCGGACTCTTCGAAACGATCAGCGCATTTGTCCAATATTGATAGTTGGTTATTTAACTATCATTTAATCACACACAAGCAACCATCAAATAATTACCACAATTATTTATCTCAAATATCACCCAGATATTATTTCCATTTTAACCCTTTGAAATAAATTTTCAAAGTCCTTTTAAATTTTCATGAAATCATTAAGTTGATTTCTTATACTTTACTCCCATTCCGATTCATTTTTGGAAATATTCTTTGGTTTCTCATTTCCTTCTCAAAATCAATTTATACTTTGCTTATAAATTACAAACTCAATTCCTTCACTTAATAAGATTTCTCCTAAATCTTATCTCATTTGAATAAATTTTGCTTACCATTACAAGAGGGTTTTAATTTGATTTTTTTAAAAGCATTTGAAAACATATAGATTTATAAAATAAGAAATAATATTAAATATTTAAAATTTATATCCAGTTATTTATAAATTTCAAAACTGGTTTTAGAAAACTTAGTGTTTAAAATAAATAATAGCTAAACTTTCAAAATAACCAATTCAAAATATTTTACATTCAAATAATAGTTTATAAAAAAATTTATATAGTATAGTAATTTAAACTATTCCCTTTAAAATAAATTATAATTTTAGAAAATCCAATATCCATTTATAAATGCCTCTTGTCCACATTCACCTTTGGAAATATCTTGCTATTCCCATTCAATCAATTTCATATATCATTTAAAAATTCCATTCATGAGTTTATAAAATCTCCTTGGATTTCATTTATTCTAAGATAGTTTGATTTTTAAAAAAAATCATCTTTATAATTTATTTCTATCTATAAAGTTCCATATTGTACTATTTAATAAATTTCATTCATTATTAAATAAAATTTCCTTTTGACTCTTAATAGAATTTCTTATTCGTAACTCTTAATAGCATCTTCTTTATTTCCTAATAAATTTTCCTTTCTTTTCTTATTAATATTTCTTTTTATTTCCTTAATAGACCTTCATTTTTATTTCTTCATATAATTCCATTTTCCTTAATTCACTTATTGATTACCATATCCCTTCAATTATAAATTTATAATTTTTAAATTTTCCAAAACTCAACTTTATCACATTAAAGTTTAATTTAAGTAGAAAATATCCTTTATTTCTTTTCTTCATTCTCAATTAAAGTAGATTCAAATTTCAAATAAATATTTTCTATTTAGTTTTCTTTGACTTTGTTAAATTAAATTAAATTTATAATTTCAACTTCAATTTAAATGAAATTTAATTCTCAATGAATTGAATTCATCCACAAACCCATATCAATGAATCCATCTATTCATAACACAACATATATAAATAAGCAATAAATGCTTTGAGGAATCCTGCTGGATCCCTCCAACATGTTTTCCCTGCATCCACAGATGTTAGCCCAATAAAATAACAATTTCACTTCAATGAAATATTGCAGTATATGGGTATAATATTAACCAGTGAATGAAATAAAATCAACCAATCAATTACATCCAATAATTTAAATTTCACATTTCAATTTAATTTAGGTATCCAAATGAGTGAGAAAATCTCACCTTTGCCTTTAAGTTGCAATCATTCCCAATCTCGACTTGTTTCCATATTTTTGACCTTGAATAAATAATTATATGAATTTTTATTAATATTAGAACTAATCAAATGTTTAACTATCGTTTAGTAAATTTTTTTTTTAACTCTAATAATTAAATTTTAACTAGTGATTTATTTCAACAAAAATTATTTTAATTTCTTCTTTATAATTACTTGTACCAAAATGACTTATATTCATTGTAAAAAACTAATTTTTTTTTTTCTTTTCAAAGTCCCATATATATAAAATTTCTGTCTTGGCTTATTACATAAACATATATACACTTCTACTCTAAAGAAATAAAAATCAATCTTCTTAACATATCATTTAAATTTTCAAACAGAAAAGATATTAAACTTTACTGTAAAAAAAATTCCTGTTTCCTGCCCTAAAAACTGTATATTTTCTCTGACTACGACAATCATATTTTTAAACGTTATCGTTTTGTTTTGTTTCATTCTTAGTACAAATATACTTGTAAAAATAAGCAAATCTGGATTAAACAGTTTAACAATATTAATTTAAATTTTAAAACAGTAAAGATTTTAACTTTACTGTAAAATCTCCTTCCTTAATATCTATCTTGTAAAATTCCTAAAGAAAAACAAATCTGATTTTCAAATTTCTTTCACTGCATAAACACATAAATATTATTATTATACTTCAAATTGGAACTGAAATAGGTAAATTGTAAATATACCTATCAGCAAGAACAAAGCTATGAACGAACCCAAATCCTTTAAACCCTCGAACACACGAAAGCACGCCGCTCCACTTCGAATCCCCAGCTCAAGTTGATGTCGCGATGGCCAAGATTGCTCGCGATAGCAGCCGCATCCTCACAGCCTTTCTCGAACTCGCGACCAACTCGCCCTCTTGAATCGACGAATTGATTTGCTTAAAAAAAATAAATCGACTTGAATTCGAACGAGACAGCCCTCCCCCTTTTTAATGACGAGAAGACGAAGTCGAATTGAGGAGAAAGCATGCGGCTTTGAATTTGATTTCGTTCGTGTAATTTTTTTTTTTTGTTTTCTCTTTTTTTTTTTAGAACGAAGGGTTTTCATTGAGATTGAAGAGAAGAGAGGAGGCTCGGCATTTAAAAGGAGAAGAAATAGGAGATCGCGTTTGATTTTGAAATCTGCCATTTTTTTTTTATTGAAGGGGAATGAAGACTGATTTCGTTCAAAAGAAGCTCAGTTTCATTATTAACAAGAAGGGTTGCGTACTTTAGTTCGAGAAGGAGAAGCGTGTTAGGGAAGCTGAAAGAAAAATGCGGCTATGATTTGATAAATTTTTCGGCTGAAAGGAAAGCAACTTGACTAATGAAACGATGAGATATATTTAAATTAAACGATGAATTATTCTCGAAACATTTATATCTCGTACGCTCACATAAAGACTCCAAAAATTATGAAATTTGAAATCCAGCAATAATTAAATATTACGGATCCAACTGCACTGGTTTCGTCGAAATCCGAGACTGTGCCTCGAAAGGTTATTTTCAATCATCAATTTAAACAATGTAAATTTAAAATTGAACAAACGGCAGTTAAATTCAATTTTAACCCATCTATTATTCTCAGTATTATTAATATAAAGTTTATAAGCCGTTGAAATATTTTTAAACAAGCTTACAATTCCAGATTTAAATAATTTACCCAATTGTCAATTACTATTTAATTTATTCAATTAATTTTTATATTTAAATTCTGAGTTCTTTTTATTAAATCAAACCAACCTTTCATATTGAAAACAAATTATATTTCACATTTATTATTTAAATTCATTTTAAATATCACAAATTAACTGTTGAAAAAGCCGGGTCGTTACATTTTAATTGAAGATTAATTACTTATGTAATTAATTTATTTTGAGAAATTGATTAAATATAATCAGAAAACATTAATTAATTAATTAATGATGTAATTTGGAATTGATTAATTAAGGTATAATTATTTGCTAGGGGTTTAAGTAATTAACTTGTGTAATTAATATTAAATGCTAATTACTTATTGTAATTAGAGATAGTTAATCAATAATGATTAATTGAAATAAATATTGAGATGATGATTTATAGATTGATTTGTAATCAATTAAAGTTTAAGATAAGCATAATTTTAATGATGAAGTAATTAATTTAATTTACTTTAAATTAATTAGAGATTAAGTAATTAATTTAATTCATTTTAAATTAATTATAAATGGTGCGATCATTAGATCATTTCTTATGATTGATGATTGGTATTGGTTATCTGGTATGGGTTGTAATCTCAGTTATGAGATGAGTAGTGTATGTGATATAGATGCATTAGTTGCTTTTGGATGATAATATGGATTATCTAATTTTGATATGAATTATCTGTTGATAATGATAAGGTTGATTATCTATTGTGTGATGAATTGTCTATCTGTGTATATTTAGATAATGAATTGAATTGTTTTAAAACAACTTGGCCTTAAAAGACACGCTTTGGATTTCAATGAGACCGGGATCGGGTTTCCATATTTGGAATCCGAAAACCACATCGATCCAAATTAACGATAGGTCGTTAATCCAAGTGGAGCGAGTGAAGACTCGAGGTATAAGGGCTATACGTCAGTATAACTCTGTTGGTGATTCCGTAATGAGTTTAACGGAATAGTACTTATAGATTCGAGATGGTGATTCAGAGTGAAAGGGTTATTGTCGTTAACTCTGAGGGTGATTCCAATACGAGTGTAACGAGATAAAGCCTTCGGTTTCGTTCGAACCCGGAACAAACTTGTATGGATTGAATGCTTTCAGAACATCATCAGGTGGACGATAAGCATTCTAAGTGATATGTCCTATAAAGGTAATCGTAGCCTCAAGCCTCATCAACCGGGAATGGCTAAAACAGGGGAGGTGCAGCAATGCTTCGTGGGTAGCCCCCACTTGAGAGCAAGATTTATCCCTGTCTAGAGGTCCCTTTATTTTCGGCTTAGTGGTGCGGTTGCTGATCACAGCTACGGGGTTGTCTTGTTTGGAACTGTTCAGTAAGGAATGGGTCCGGCTTTGTGTTGCAGGGGATTGGGAGTAATCCTCGGTACGGTGATCTAGGCCACGTACTATGACGGGCGGTACCCCAGTAGCCCAGCCATTGGTGGAATCCAAAATCCAATAAGTGCCGTACGTATTAGTTGTGCCCAACTATGTTGAAATGTGAGATGTAAGCATTTCAGCTATTTCTGTATTTTACTTGAAAACCCTAGACACTATCATAATATCATCGGATTTCCTATCAAATGTTTTGGTTAGCGTAAGGTAAAAGCTTTTCCATGTTTATGTGTGGGATGTCTTACGTGATATCTTTTTCTTTCCAAAGGTTTTTCAAAGTTAAGAAACTTTAACCTGTTACTCACACCAGACCCATGTCTGACCCGGAGTTATTTCTGTTTTTCTATTACTCTTGGGTACTCAAATTTTTACGAGTAGCCAAGGGAATTCAGGTTAGGATTCAAGTTAGCTTGACGAATTGTTGAGGAGCAATGGAGCAGGAGGCTTATGCGTATAGTTATATAGTTTTCCGCTGTGTTGGTATCTCTGAGTGTTTGTCTGATATGTATTGAGATGTAATAACTAGACAGTTGTTTATAACTGTCTAGTATGTGATGTATTGTCTGTGTAACTCTGATATTTGATGTATACTATGTAATATGTTAACCCCGCCCCGGCCATGACTCAGCGACTTAAAAGTTACCGACCTAAAAGGTTGCCGATCCAACATGGATGCCGATCTAACTACCTAAGCCCTAAGAGGGATACCGACCTAACGGACATGAGAGGGATGCTGACCTAATGCCTTAACAAGGTTACCGACCTAAGACTTAACAGGAATGCCGACCTACGATTTAAGGGGATAACGACTCAAGGCTTAGGTAGGTTACCGATCTAACATGGATGCTAGCCTAAGATAGATGCCGATCTAACTATCCAAGGAGGTTGACGCCCTAACTGCTCAGGACAGGGACAAGATCACGAACTACACTTAAGTCGCTACCAACTTACGACCTATGCTAGGTCGTTCACGACCCAGGCAAAGGAAGGCAAGCCCGATGCAGCTACTTAGCACGCGGCCTCTTAACTCGTACACGGTTCATGACTTATGATATATCCAGAGTTCAGCAAGGATGCCTTTCCGAAGTCTCGACCCAGCATTTAGGTCGCAGCCGACCCACGACTTAGATTAAGTCGTCCGCGACCCAACTTAGGCCGGTTACAATTTAGGACTTGGTAACGTTTCCTTCCCAGAATTCTCTATAAATACATTGCCATCTCCAACTTTCAAGGGACTTTTGGACAATCTCTTCAAGCGCCGATGCTCTGCCAGTTTCTAAACCAACTTTACACTTGAAGTTTTAAAAGAACACTACAAGCTACTTTGGAAGACTTTCACACATCCGACATGGATTCGAAGACTTTCATCTACATCGAAGCTTAAGCAACTTGCTCAAAGTGTTTTGTAACTAAGGAGATTTGTACTTGAAGAGCATTGTATTGTTTTGTAACAAGATCAGTAATAAAGACACTTAAAGTGGACGTAGGCTACTCCTTAAGTCGAACCACTATAAAATCGATGTCTCCTACTGTATTTTCTGTTTTTTTTTTGCTGATATTCTGTTCTCGTACTATCGGGTGGTGCTTTCACATTCATACTTCACACACCGGGTGTTAGCGTTCGATTTTTAGCGTTAACATTTTTGGTGCTTTCACTAAGAGCCGAAGTCGGGATACTTCCACCATTGCTCCGCGAAGGTTTTTTGAAAGGATTTCTTTTAAAACCAGAAGTTTATTGGAAATAATGGCTCCTGGGAGAAAACGAAGTTCTGTAAGATCCGACAATGTTCAAGAGAATACTGCTACCTCTCCTCCTTCAAGTCAAACAGCTCCAACTGTTGGAGTTACGCGAGCAGAATTGGACGCCGTAGTTTTTGGGTTGAATCAACAATTAAATGCTCAAAATGCACAGTTGGAAGCCCAAAATGCCCAGAATGCCCTGATCTTAAGCTAGTTGAATGATCTACTTGGGGCAAACCGTCAACCAGTTAATAATGATGGAAACCCTACTGTGGGAGTTCAGGATGTTGAAGGGAACATTTCTCAAAGAGCCACAGACCCTGTGGAAAGGACACTACCCAAGCTGGAGGATCAGGGCCGCAGCCGACCCTCCGTGAACGATTGTCAAGACAAAATTAAGAGAGAGTGGCTGATGTTTGCCCCCCAGAGCCTCTAAATGATGAAGAGTATTTTTCGGGCATGGTTCGTGAAATCATGAAGGAAAATATGCGAAGAGATGAAGATGAGAAAGAGTGGGGTTTTGCTCCAAGAAAAACTCCATTTACTGAAAAGATCTTGAAGGCAGAGTTCCCAAGGAAATTCGTTCCTCCTACTATTCCTGCTTACAAGGGGACGAGTGATCCTAACGAGTTTCTGTATAAGTACGACTAGCATATGACAGGTGCCAGAGCGTCTGATGAAATCAAATGTCGATATTTCCCGGTATATCTGGAAGGTGTGGCTCTATTGTCGTTTACAAAGCCGTCGATCAGGTCCATTGATCAGTTCTCCGATTTGACCAGGAAATTCAAGGAGCAATTTCGATTGTATGCTTCAAAAGCCAAGGATATAATGTCGCTGTCAAGTCTAGAGCAAAATCCAGGAGAATCCATCAGATCATTTTTGAATCATTTTAACATAGCATTGGTCGAGGTAGATAATGCTGAGCCACGCATGGTCCTAACATACTTGATGAGGGCGATTGACAAATCAAGCGAATTTGGAAAGTGGTTGAAAATGAAAGAACCAAACTCGCTCGACAAATTCTACAAGAAAGCGGATGAATTCATGCGCTTGGAGAGCCTCCAAACACCGGCTAAGGTGGTATCAGTGGAAGCCGGGAACAATGGTGCTGCTTTGAACAAGAAAGAACCTAACACTCAGAAAAGGGGAAATGATGGTGGAAAGAAACAAGGAGATGCTAAGAAAGGCCGACCTTTCAATTTCACACCCTTGACTAATACCCCTGAGAACATCTTCTTTGCGACCAAGGATGATGTCAATTATCCGGCACCGCCTAAAATGAGAGTGGGAAATAAGATGCAGAAGAGTGGAAGGTTTTGCCGGCTCCACAACCAACCCGGCCATGACACCAACGAATGCCGTCAGTTGAAAGAGGTAATTGAACAACTTTTGAAAGAGAACAAGCTCCAGCAGTATGTGAAAAGGAATAGAAATGCCGCAGCCTCATCGACTCAATGACAACAAGCTCCCGCTCACCATCCTGGCTCAAGTGAGAAGGCCGTAGAACATGAATCGGAAAGACTTGTCATCAATATGATAACTGGAGGGCCTCACCCAGCAGGCAAAAGCTGGGGCGAGATGGAAAGGTATGCCCGGGCCTTGAGGCATGTACCAGCTGAAGAGAGTGTTTTTGTTTTAGAAAATGATACGCCTTTAAAGCAACAAATGACTTCCACAGATGACATTGTATTCAGTGCCAGAGATTCTTTGGGTATCGAAGCTCCTACCATAGATCCTTTGGTCATATCCGCTGGTATTGGGCCGGCTATTGTGAGAAGAGTTCAAGTTGATTGTGGAGCTTCATGCAACATTCTCTTCAAGAAGACCTTTGATCAAATGAAAATTCCAATGGCTGACATTCAAGCTTCATCACTTAAGATTGCTGGGTTTGCTGGAGAACCCAAACAGCCGATTGGGACCATAGATTTGTTTGTAGAACTTGGAAAAGGACCGAGGAAGGTGGCTCGAAAGCAAACCTTTATAATTGTTGAAGAATTCTTTGAAGAATTCTCTGCCTACAATGCCTTTTTAGGCCGACCAACTCTTGCTGCGTTCAAAGCTGTTCTTGCCCATGGTGTCTGACTCTAAAATTCCCCACAGATAACGGAGTTGGTGTGATTAAGGGAGACCAAGATGCGGGGAGAGAATGTTACCTTGCAGAGTTGTGATAATCAAGGAAAAGAGAGACGGGAAAAGGTGTGGCGGCTCTAGTCCGCATCAAAGAACCAACCTTGTAGCAATTACAGGATGGACCCTGCACTGGTGAATATAGTGGCACACGTAGAGAGATGGATCCAAGGAAATGCAGTGCATGGGAGAATAGGGTAGTACTGGTAGAGGTAACAGTGCCGGTACCCGTTGACCCAAAGGACCCAAACAAAGTGCTAAATGTGGGTTCACAACTCAACACAACAGTTCAGAATGTTCTGATTTCATTTTTGAAGGCAAATTTGGATGTATTCACCTGGACTTATGCTGACATGTGTGGAATATCCCCAGAGATTGCAGTACACACTTTGAACATTGATCCAAAGTTTACACCCGTGAAACAGAAAAGAAGAACCCAGGGTCCTAAGAGGACGGCAGCATTAAAAGAAGAAGTGGATCGGCTCATGGAGAACGGTTTCATCAGAGAATCTACTTATCCAAATTGGGTATCAAATCCAGTGCTGGTTAAAAAAGCTAACGGAAAATGGAGAGTATGCACTGACTTTTCAGATTTGAACAAAGCCTGCCCCAAAGACTGTTTCCCGCTGCCCAGGATCGATCAGTTGGTGGATGGGACAGTGGGGCATGAATTGTTATCCTTTATGGATGCATACTCCGGATATAACCAGATTATAGTGCATGAGCCAGATCAAGAGGACACAAGCTTCATCACAGATGTTGGACTCTACTGCTATAAGGTCATGCCTTTCGAACTCAAGAATGCAGGGGCAACTTACCAAAGGCTTGTTAATGCCATGTTTAAACCGCAGATTGGCAAGACAATGGAAGTTTATGTTGATGATATGCTAGTGAAGTCTAAGAAAGTAGTGGACCACATGGATCACTTGGCAGAGATGTTTGCAGTACTCCGAAAGTACAGAATGAAGCTTAATCCTTTGAAATGTTCATTCGGGGTGGAGCCCGGAAAGTTTTTGGGTTTCATTGTGAGCACTAGGGGCATTGAAGCTAATCCTGCTCAGATCACTGCCCTGAGAGAGGTCAAAGCTCGTAGAACGAAGAAGGAATTGCAAAGTCTCAATGGAAAGGTTGCTGCCTTGAGTCGATTCATTTCAAAAGCCACTGACAAATGCATTCCGTTCTTTGATGCTCTGAAGAAAGGAAGGAAAAACTTTGAGTGGACTCCTGAATGTCAGAAAGCATTTGATGAGTTGGTTCGTCATATGGAAGTGCCTCCGATACTTTCAAAGCCTGACAATGGTGAAGATCTCTTCATATATTTGGCAATTTCATCTCATGCTCTCAGTGCAGTGTTGGTACGGGAAGACACAAGGGTTCAACGCCCAGTCTATTATATCAGCAAAAGATTCACTGGGGCAGAGATGAACTATTCAAGGTTAGAAAAGCTCGCCTATTGTTTGTTGATCGCATCAAGAAAATTGAGGCCGTATTTCTAAGCTCATCCCATCAAAGTCCTCACCGATCAACCTCTAAAGCAAGTCCTATTCCGTCCTGAGACTTCGGGCTGTCTTTTGAAATGGAATATTGAACTCAGCCAATATGACATCACTTACCATCCCCGGAAAGCAATCAATGGACAAGCTTTAGCAGATTTCATCGTAGAAGGTACGGATAAAGGTAATAGTGAGGAAGAAGCCACTGATAACATCCCAATCCAATGGAAATTGTATGTCGATGGCGCAAGGAATGATTACTGTTCCGAAGCAGGGGTTGTCCTTGAAACCCCAGTAGGGCGATTGCTATGTTATGCACTGAGACTAGAATTCCCTTCGACAAATAATGAAGCAGAATATGAAGCTCTCATCGCTGGCTTACAAATCGCTAAAGAACTAAACATCAAAGCATTGCAGATCTTCAGTGATTCTCAGCTTATTGTCTGCCAAGTCAAGAAGGAATTTCAAGCTAAAGGAGGGAATCTACCCGCCTATTTATCAAAAGCCTGGGTGCTTCTTCAAAATTTTGACCGTTATTCAATAAACCATATACCCCGAGAAGAGAACATGAAGGCGGATTCTCTCGCAAAGTATTCGAGTACTGGTGTAGCTCAGCTATTGGGATTAGTTCCCGTCGAAGTCTTGTCAGCTCCAAGCACAGATGAAATGGATGTTGATTGGATTATGAACGTATCCCAAGAGCAAGAATCATGGATGACTCCGATATTTGAATATTTACTCAATGGTTCTTTGCCAGAAAGTTCAAAAGAACGACAAAAGCTGATGAGGAAAGCCTCTAGATATATAATTCAAGATGGTCGTTTGTACAGACGAGGATTTTCAATGCCATTACTCTGATGCGTGACAAAGGAAGAAGCTAAGAAAATTCTGACTGAAGTACACGGAGGGGAATGTGGGGATCATACAGGTGGTCAAACTTTAGCAAAGAAAATCCTCCGTTATGGATACTTTTGGCCAGAAATTAATCAGGATGCTGCTGACTATTCCCAAAAGTGTGATAAATGCCAGAGATTCACTAAAATTCCTAGAGCACCTTCCACTGAGCTAACACAAATGGTCATTCCATGGCCGTTTGCCATCTGGGGAATAGATCTCATTGGGCCTTTGCCGACTGCCAAATCGGGAGTTAAATATACTATCATTGCTGTTGATTATTTTACTAAATGGGCTGAAGCCGAACCATTGGCTACTACTACCTCTAAGAAAATGATAAGTTTTGTGACTAAAAATATCATTTGCAGGTATGGTGTGCCTCAGAAGATAATCACAGACAATGGTACCCAGTTTGAAAGTGAGGAGTTCCAAGATTTCTACAAACGATTCAAGATCCGAAAAAGCTTCTCAGCGGTGGCTCATCCGCAGGCAAACGGGCAAGTGGAAGCAGTAAACAAAATCATCAAATCAACCATCAAAAAGCAGCTGGAAAAAGCAAAAGGTGGTTGGGTCGATAAGTTACCGCTTGCACTATGGGCATACAGAACCACCCACAAAACTGCGACTGAGCATACTCCATTTTCATTGGCATACGGATCAGAAGCGATGATTCCAGCGGAAACTGAAGTCCCCTCACATAGAAGGATCCATTTTGATCAAGATGAGAATGAAAAATTGCAATTGGAAGCACTTGACCTCCTTGATGAAAGAAGAGAAGAGGCTAAGCTTAGAATTGCAGCTCATCAGCAAAGAATAGCCAGGCACTTCAATTCCAAAGTTCGTCAGCGCAGTTTTGTAGTTGGGGACCTAGTCCTGAAGAGAATTATGACAGCCACAGGTGTGTTTGGGCCAAACTGGAAGGGGCCGTATGTTACTGGCACGAAACTTCTTGATGGCACGTTCAAACTCACAACTGTCGAAGGAGAACCAATCCCAAGAGCTTGAACAGCAATCATTTGCGTCCATATTTTACTTAAAAGCTTTGCTGAAATGTTGTAAAAGAATTACAAATATATGATTATTGTATTGAAAGCAATTGTAAAGCAAGTGAATAATGAAAAGCTATAAAGTGGATGTAGGCCCAGCTTTTGGCCGAACCACTATAAATCTTGTGTTCTCCACTACTATAAACTGCTTTGTTTTATTTCGACATATAAAATACGTTAATTGTGTTACTAAAATGTCGATTTAATAATGTAGGCCATAAAAACAAAGCTTACCCATCGCAAGACCAAGCGATCTCCGACATCACCCAGCAAGCAAATGCTAAACCATTCAAAATTTCCATACACTAATCCTACAAAAGAAGTGCTTCAAACAAAAGTTAGCGATGTGGATGGAAGTGGACCATTTCTAACTAACTGCGAATGTTTGTACAAGCGAGCATCCAGTTAAATAGCCTGTGTCTACCACCACCAACTCGTTTAACTATGAAGCATATTTCTTTGGATAAGGAAAATTATTGGCAACTAAAAAAGGGATGATACTTGCAAAAGATAACGGGGATCGCCGACATGAATAGATGGCAAAGAGACATGGGCGAGCAAGCATCAAACAGTAAAAGACCTCTTCGGAGGCACAAGCCCTCTTCAGAGGCACAACTCTTCGGAGGATAAAGACCTCGAACGGGCCTCGCAAGAAAAAGAGAGTTCTTTCTCGACATAAAGTTGTGGAAAGATCGGTGATACACTCCCGTGAATCCATCCAACTAAGAGAAAGAAACTCCAAACTTCCAAGCAAAAGCCCTACTCAGAGGCACGCGTTTCACCGAGATTGAAATAAAACTTCCAAGTGTTGAAACGTGAAAAGCCCTCTTCGGAGGCCCATTTCACCACAGTTGAAATGCTAAAAGACCTCGAGCGGGCCTCGCCAGAAAAAGAGAGTTCTTTCTCGACATAAAGTTGCGGACTGATTGGTGATACATTCCCGTGAATCCGTCCAACTAAGAGAAAGAAACTCCAAACTTTCAGGCAAAAGCCTTACTCAGAGGCACACATTCCACCGTGATCTGAAATTAAACTTCACACGAGTCGAAATGTGAAAAGACCTCTTCGGAGGCCCGCTTCCCAACGAACAGGGAAAAAATAAAAGCCTCTCCCAAGGGGCATAAACAAAAAGACCTCTTCCAAGAGGCACAATTGAACAAAAAGACCCCTTCCCAGGGGCACAATCAAACAGAAAGACCTCTTCGGAGGCACAACCCTTCGGAGGCACACGTTTCACCGAGATTGAAATAAAACTTCCAAGTGTTGAAACATGAAAAAGCCCTCCTCAGAGGTACAACTTTTCAAAGAAGCATTTCATCAGAAATGCAAAACAAAGATCAAAAATCCTCCACCGAGGCGCACTATAAACCAAAAAGAAAAAAGAAGCACTCTTTAAAGGCACACTTTAGCTTTCAAAGGAAGATTGGTTCATCTATTCTTGAAAATACTCTTCCTCAAAAAAGTTAAAGTGCTCTTCAGAGGCCCGCTTTACCACATAGGAGAATTCACTTTGTAAAAATGTGTGTGCACAAAAGAAAAGGTGATACCTTCGATGGTTGAAGCGTAGAAACTCATATGGAGCGAGTTGTACTCTATTTTGAGCAGAATAATATTCCTCCGAGTATGGAATAATTATTCTCCAGAAAATAAGAGTACAAGTCCCTTCATAGTTGAAAATATTACAATGAGCTTATGGTATAGGGGCAGCATGGTATAGCTACATTGGTAAGAATTGCACTCGAACAACATACCACAAGCTCACTGCAATATCGTACAAAGAAACTTGCACAAAAACGAATAGTAAATGCATTCTCAAATACAGACAGAAGTTTGTACAAACAAAAAGAATCATTTTATTCAATACTGTCAAAATTTTGTACAGGTACAGGTTTCAGAATAAAAAGAAAAAGAAAAGCGGAGGCCGGTACCCGCACAATCTCCGGCCAGTACATGCAAAAAGAAAAAAGTAAAAATAAATCGAAGTAGGGCCCCTTACTTCTTCTTGCCACCACCGTTTAAGCCTTCACCTGACCTAATAGGCAGTTTTTCAGGACGACTTGGGAGAGTTGGGGATGAAGGAGAGAGGGTTACTACCGGATCAACCTTCGCTTCCTCTTCAGAAACAAGAATGTTTTTCCTTTTCTTGGAAGTGGCACGCTTCCTCCTCCTCCTTGAAGAAGACTCACTTCCCAGGGTAATAAGAGCAGACAGTTTTACGTCATCAGAAATAGTATGCTCCAGGGATTTGTCGCCTCCTTCAGGTCCTTCGTCCATCTGCTCCTGCGAAGCGATGGGATCATCCAACCCTTGAAGGGCTCCTATCAATTCTTCTTGTGATCCCGGCTGGAAAATAGGAGTGATTTGAGGGAATGGAGGAGGGACAGCTGGAGGAGGAGAAGTCTGTGTGGCACTTGGCATTTTTGCCACAGAAGAAGAAAAGCCAAAAATATTAGTATCTCCAGTGAAGAAAGGAGATAGCGGCTCAATGAGATTTAAGAAATAATCAAAAAGTTCGTCAAACTCATGAGGAGAAAACAAACAGTCCACTTGAGCAAGATTAACGGTAGAGTTACTTGGAGAAGTCGGCTTCCTAATGTCAACCTCATAAGCCTGTGCTTCGGCGCTCTCTTCGCCTTCATCTCCACCCTGCGTGCTTGTGATCTCAGTTGTAACTTTAACAGGGGATGAAGAATGGGAACCAGAGCCTGTGATGTCAACATCGGCCGAAACCGAAGGAGGGACGGGGGCAGTTACTGGTGCTTCTTTCGCAAAGTGCTGCTCCCCTATCTCAGCTCGCGCTTTGGCAAGCTGCTCTTTTCCCCGGGCTAGGGCAGCTCTGGCGTCATCATCGAGAAAGTGTTCTGCAAGAGATGCTTCAGCATAGCCGGCGCCTGTACCTCCAAGCATGTCAAGAATTAACTCCCAAACCTCGGTCAGGGTAATCTCATACTTCGGTCCTAAGAATGAAAGGCTCTCGCGCCCCATAACGCTATGTACGTAGAAGTCAAATAGAGTGGAGCTGATATTGGCTTTAGTCGCCTCATGCGACTGTTCGGCAGCCTGCCTTCCAGCGATAGCTTTATCGCATTCCTTCTCGGTCTTTAATAATTGGGCCTTCAGCCTCATAATCTCCAAATCCTGGGAGTTGACCTTCTCCCTTAACTCTGCAACGTCAGCACGATACCTTTCCATTGTTTTCTGCTCAGCCTCAAGTTGCCACTCGACATGTCGCTGAGCAGCGTGAGCATCGCGAACTTGCTTTTGAAGTACTTCTTCTTTTTGGGTATATGAGGTAGAAGAAGTAGCAAGCTCTTGCTTAAGTTTTTCAACTTCCGCTTGAAGCTTCTCGTTGTAATCGGCGATGTTCCTCATTTCGGTATCGTGCTGGCTTAAAATTTTCTGCCACTCGGCCTTATCATTTTCCATGGTTAGCATAGCCTCTATATTCACGCAGTTGACCCTCTAAAGCTTATCAACAAGCTTTTGCCACACTGACATCCGCTCGATATCAAGCCTAACAGCATCAAGATTTTGCAGCATTGCTTGCTCGTCAATAGGGACCAAGTCAAGATCGAACCGCACTCCCTTTAGGCACCAATGTGGGAACCGGCTTTGTAGAGTGGCTGGGCCTGGTCCAATTTGAAATTTAGGCCTGTTAACTATTATCTGAATGTCTGTCTTCCCAAGAGCAGGAGAGCCAGAAGGGATGTCAAGTGAGAAGGGGGCAGTGGCCTTTTCAGGAGTTGTAGATGCATGCTTCTCACCGTGCCGGGCACGCTTGCTTGGGTCCTCAACTATATGACTTTTTCCCCGGTCATCATGCGACGTTCTTTTGTGAGAGTCATCACCTCTCTAGGAAGAATCATGGTGCTCCTCCCTTTCTTTTCTCTCATAACGCTCTTCTTGAGCCCTCCTCTCCTGAGCCTTTCGAGCGACTCTCTCTTCGTCGGTTTCTCTGTGAACGGGAAGGTAGCGCCTATAGTCATATTGACTACGCCTCCCGTAGCACTGAAAGTCGTCATAGTAAGAGCCGCTGCGTCCCATCAGAGAATCTGAAATTTTAAAAAAAAAGACAAGTCTTAAAAGTCTTCAGAGAAAAGAAGTGTGACTTAAGAATCTTTAAAGTACAAAGAATTAGGTGCATGAAAGTGCCGAAAAGTCCTATGTGTGTGTGGTGTGCAAACTACACGCATCAGGCTACAAACCGCTCTTCGACACAGCGGTGGTAGTGACTTGAGTGGTTGGCGTCAAAATTTGTTGAAAAGTTGATGTCGCCTCGACAATAGGAGAAGAAGCTTTAGGGACATCATCTTTAAAGAGTTCTTGTGAAGTTATCATCAGGTCACTTAGCCCCTCGAAAGTATCATCACCGCCAAGTTCGACGGGAGTATATTTTTCGGCTTCCAAACCAGCCGCATCTTCAGAGAAACGAAGAGATTCTTCCTCTTCAATAACTGGGGCAAGTGCCGATTTGCTGGATGGCCCCGCAACATCGACAGTAGTAGAGCACTTCACCAGAGAAGCCTCGGAGGCAGGTTCTTTTGGTATGGGTTCGTCAGTGGAAACTGGGGCATCTAATGCTTTAGATGCGGGGGTCTGGAACCTCATGGGGGTGTGTAGAGCGAGAAGCGTGTAGAAGTCCATACTGATGCAAAAATTCGTCCTTCAACAAAAACTTTATACTTCTCTCTTTAGCAGTCACAGCACTTATTCTTTCAAAAATTTGCTTATGGCTTGGATCTCTAGAAGGGAGAGGAAGTGCTGAAAAGAGCAAAGAATGAAATTAGCAATTGGTAATTCGGATCTCGAAAAAGTTTGATAATGGAGAAAATAGAAACAGGTAATCTTACTTCCTACTCTCCAAATGGCATAAAACCCTGAGGGCAGCGAGCAAAGAAAAACTGGTTCAAAAATCCATGAACACTTTCGGTAAATCAGAAATAAGCTTGCGGTTTCTAGCACTTCTCACAATAATAAGGGAAGGAAGATCTTTACTTTTTGCAAACGAGCACAAGTAGCGAATTTCTTCAAAACTTGGCAAGCGATCAAGAGTTCTCCTAAACAAAACACACAACCCCATCAAGATGGCGTAGCCATTAGGATGAAGTTGGAACGGAGAGATTGTCAACCGAAGGAGAAGGGTTTGAAGGAAGTGGTTGAAGGGAGGAATCGCCCCGCTTAGGCACATTTGACGATTGACTGCGACAAAACCGTGGGGAGGACTGTCGGCAGTATCATTTGGCCCGAGAAGTAGGGCTTCATTTTCAGCAAAACCAAATTGAGTACGTAGCTGAATAAACGCTCTCGGAGTTAGGATAGTCGAAGTTCTCTCTGGAGGATTCTCTATGGGAACAGCTGCCTGAAAGGTCTCTCCCGCTTGAGCTACCACTTCTTCTTCTTTGAGGGAAGTCATTCTACACAAACAACTGGATATTCAAACATGAAGGTGCACGTTTCCTAAAATGTGTGAAGTGTTGTGTAAAATCAACAAAGCAATAAGCGAATATAACTGGAATAAAAACTAGCAAGCATTTGTCAGTCATAAAGTCCAGGGTTTGTTGTTTTAAATATGAAAGTGAAATGTAGATGCAAATAAATCAGTTCAAAATAGCGATGCTTTGCATTGATATTTCTCTTTAGTTGATTGGTTCACAGCATTTCATACAGTGTGTTTAAGTTGATTACTCTATGTAGACTAATCTGTCATTTGATGTGGGCAGTCGATGGCAGTATATTCGCCTTGGTTTTCTGTGATTATTGTTTTCAGCAGGTTGTTAGCCTATAAGTTAACATGATCTGTGAAATAAGGCAACAAATTTAAAACAATCTAGGATTTAAGCAATTCAGTCCAGCAGATCAAGTTAAGTATTCAAGTTGGAATTATGCTTTTAAGTGAGAATTCGAGTTGGGCATCCAAGTGTTAACACGGCTGCGACCCAAGGAATCTCTCGCGAGTTAAGATTAAGTTTCTGATTCCTTAAATCGGTGGTTCTTTAGGTCGTGAGGAGTAGTAAGGAGAAAGGCTCCGATTCAAAAAGTGGTGCAAGATTCCCCAAGTGCTAGTTCGGCCATGATTTAAGGATTAGGTCGGAAAATTTCCCCGAGTGCTAGTTCAGCCACGATCTAAGGTTTAGATCGTATCGAATTAGGTCGGCCAAAAGATAGGTCGCTCGAAAATTGCTGGGTCGAATCCAGGCCGATATCTCAATCCACTCGACCCGTTAGCCCGATAGCCGCTCCATCTACAAAAAACCCTCATTCCATTCATGCTGTTTCATGTTATCAGATCATCCGTAAAACCAGTTCGAAACCACTACGAGTTCAACACCTTGCAATCCTAACGCAAATCAAAATCGACTAGCCTGAAGCGGTAAACCATCTTCATCGTCTCATCGGTCATTTAAAGCCAAACTGAGCAACCTAAGCTTCATCAACTATAGATGTAATGGGATTCGTGATGAAGCATTATACAAGGAGGCGGTTTAAGTTTGAGTGACGGAACTCATGAACCAACAGTAATCTATGATCGAGGAAGAAGAAGGTTTACTTACACGATGAATAGCAAAGGTTATCAGTAATTGATTGGAGTGAAATCGCCTTTGGGAGATCAGAAGAATTTTAATGGCCGAATCAAGCGAAGGAGAAAGTAATGAAGAGGAAGAAGAAGATGAATGACTTATACCTTACAGTGGTGAGAACTGAAGCGGCTCGTCTGACCTAACTTTTAGGTCGTACACGACCTACCGACTTAGTGAGTGGACGGGTTAGAGGATAGCGAAGCACACGACCTAACCATTAGGCATATACTTCGAGGGGCAAATGTTAACCCCGCCCCGGCCATGGCTCAGCGACTTAAAAGTTACCGACCCAAAAGGTTGCCGATCTAACATGATGCCGATCTAACTGCCTAAGCCCTAAGAGGGATACCGACCTAACGGACTTGAGAGGGATGCCGACCTAATGCCTTAACAAGGTTACCGACCTAAGACTTAACAGGAATGCCGACCTAAGATTTCAGGGGATAACGACTCAAGGCTTAGGTAGGTTACCGATCTAACATGGATGCTGGCCTAAGATAGATGACGATCTAACTATCCAAGGAGGTTGCCGCCCTAACTGCTCAGGACAGAGACAAGATCACGAACTACACTTGAGTCGCTACCGACTTACGACCTATGCTAGGTCGTTCACGACCCAGGCAAAGGAAGCCAAGTCCAATGCAGCTACTTAGCACGCGGCCTCTTAACTCATACACGGTTCATGACTTATGATATATCCAGAGTTCAGCAAGGATGCCTTTCCGAAGTCTCGACCCAGCATTTAGGTCGCAGCCGACCCACGAATTAGATTAAGTCGTCCGCGACCCAACTTAAGCCGGTTACGATTTAGGACTTGGTAAAGTTTCCTGCCCAGAATTCTCTATAAATACATTGCCATCTCCAACTTTCAAGGGACTTTTGGACAATCTATTCAAGCGCCGATGCTCTTCCAGTTTCTAAACCAACTTTACACTTGAAGTTTTAAAAGAACACTACAAGCTACTTTGGAAGACTTTCACACATCCGACATGGATTCGAAGACATTCATCTACATCGAAGCTTAAGCAACTTGCTCAAAGTGTTTTGTAACTAAGGAGATTTGTACTTGAAGAGCATTGTATTGTTTTGTAACAAGATCAGTAATAAAGACAATTAAAGTGGACGTAGGCTACTCCTTTAGCCGAACCACTATGAAATTGCTGTCTCCTACTGTATTTTTTGTTGTTTTTTGCTGATATTCTGTTCCCGAACTATCGGGTGGTGCTTTCACATTCATACTTCACACACCGGGGTATTAGCGTTTGATTTTTAGCGTTAACATAATACTTATGTTATTAATATAATTTATTCATTCCCCTGTTGAGATTATTGTGTTGTTTCTTCTTTCTCTTCTTTCTTTTCTCTTTTCTATCCCTTTCTTTCTTAAAGATGATGCGATTTTCGGGGAGTGGAAAGTTGGGTCGTCACACATAAGATCTTTTAGTTCTGACTCGAGTGTTTTGTTTTTCAATTCGCTCGGGTCAGTCCGAGCGTTTCAGGATTTGAAGACTCTGTTTCTGGAGGACGAAGATTTCATTATTGTTATTTTTTATTATATTCCACCACACTCATATTGTTCCGCTGTATTGCTATATGTTATGTGCAACTCTGATGTATGTTGTATAAGTATAATCGAATATTTTGAAACAGCTTTATAAACTTTATATTTGATTATTATATTTTATCATTCCGTTGTGAGATTCTGTTTTGTTTTATTTCTTTCTCATTTTTCTTATTTACCCCATAACAATCCGCCCTTCCGAATGGTTTGAATTGGCACGTGTGTAGACTTAAACCATATAAAAAGGCGGGATGTTACAGGTCGGCTAAGGAACTTCCTATTTCCATATGGGAACGCCTTTGGAGGGACGCCCCAAGAACCTACCCGGCTCTCTGCCAACAGAAGGCCGGTTTCCACCCTGCCCGAGAGTAATACCTAAAGATATGCCATCCTCAGTCGTTTGCGACCTTTATCCGAGGGCCTTCAACACCAACAACTATAAAGCAATGTATTTGCAGTAACCACATAGGTTAAATATCTGGGCTCCATACCATGGTACCACCGTTTTCCAAAAGGAATGGACATACCCTAGGGGCGCGACCCCTGCGACCTTGCCACATCTTTCCTGTTTCGACCATTTTCGGGGAGTGAGGTCCGACGAGGTCTCGTCCACAAAACTACGCTTTTCACAAAAGTCATTCTTTGATTAACAAATGAACAACAACAGACAGCAGCACTCGGTATGCCACACTACCAAATTAGGAATGTATCACTAGCAACCATCAACTACATAACCTCTGAGCTCGTACGTCTCAGAGAAGAGTGTTAAGCTAAGAGAATAAATCTCAGCCACCAAATAGAAATGTATTTGATAGAAACCAGCTTTACATCTCAAAGTGTAATGTCAGACACACATCCATACAAGTCTATTCCAGGTTCGAACAGAACCGATAGCACTTCCAAAGAAGCACTTGTAAATTCAGATAATCCCTAATTACGTTTGGACTCCCCATCACAAGGGGTGATCAAATCTCTATACCTAAGATCAGCCGATGCAGATACATTCGACGAGTTATCCTTTCGCTTTCGAAAATATCCGGTCTACACCACCGGTCTTCAAATGCAATCCATATACGTCGCATCGTTATTCGGAATGGGTTATATGACACAAGGTCCTCTCCCGGCTAAACCGAATAATGAGCGCAATATTTAAAAAAAAATATAGAATGGGATCTCAGTTAAGTCACAACTTTAAAACACAAAACAAATGGTTTAAATCAAATTACCATTTCAAATCATTAAACAAAAGATTCATTTCACAAAATTTACCAATCTTTCACAAAGATTCATTTACGGCTTTTCAAAACAATTTCCTTTTCAAATCGGATGAACTCATCCAATCATTAAATCAAAGACTCAATCTATAGCTTTCAAAACCATTTCCAAAGATTCATAGCTTTCAAAAACAATTCGCATTTAAAATCTCTTTTACATAAATGATATACCATTTAAAATCCTTTTCAATTTCAAAACAAGGTTCAACCATCTTTTAGAAATATTCTGTGATATCCCGGAATTTTCGGCAATATCAATTTAATAATCTTTATTTAAAATTAAATTGATTTGATAATATTGATTAATAAAATATGAATTGGTTTAATAATCTAATTAAACAAATATTTAATTGGTGATTTTATCTTTTAAAAGCTAAATAAATGTTTCTATCTATAATGTATATATATATATTTATATATATTATAGATAATTTTTGATTTGGAATTTAACAAATAAATAAAGTCTTGTTTTCAAATTCTAATAATATATTTAGTAATTTGGAAACTATGATTTAAATTAATATTAAGCTTTTAAAAGTTATTTAATTAATAACTATATGGTTTGTAAATACTTAAGATAAATGTTAATTGCTTAAGATTTATATCTTAGCTTAATTTTTAAATTTAAATAAAAAAGTTGTTTCATTTTTTAGTATTATTTGATATACATATATATGATTTGAAAAAGAAGTTTAAATCACAATATAGCATACGGTCTTAATTCATTTAATAATAGAAGTGATTTATAATCTCTTATATAAATCATTTAAAATTGTTAAATTTGTTATTTTCAAATGATAATTATAATACTTAGCTTTTATAAACATAAATAGATTTTATAGGAATAGGATTGTTATTTTTAAATTTAATAAGTGGTTATATATGTATGGATATAACTTGGTTCTTAGATTTGATTTTATAATTTAATTTGAATTTAAAGCTTTTCAAAAGAATAGATATTTAAAAATAAATATTTAAAATGTTTTAGATCTTAAAAATATTTGGAAAAGCTTTTATTTATAATTTGTTTTTATTACATTTTCTTTACATAAGTAATTCACATATATATTTACATAAGTATAAATAAATTAAGTAAAACCTTTATAAAAAGAAAATTAAACAAGACATGTGTTAACATATTAAGTAATCAAACAACATGCGTTAATATATTAAGTTATCTAAATACATGTTAATTTATGAATTAAACAACAAGACAAGTTTCATGTTTGAATTATATTTTCTTTTTATTTTATTTTTAAAAAGGAAATTCGGCTTTTATAAACATATTTTCTCCTTCATTCTTTTCTTTTCTTCCTTTCGAAATTAAAGGCTAAGTGAATCAAAGAAAAAAAATCTGAAAAAAACTCAAAGCCATCTCAAAAAAAAAGTCTGAAACAAAAAGATCTGTAATTCACTCCTCAAAAGTAAACCAGTTTACAAATCTGTAATTCATTCCTCAAGTAAAACCAGAAATTATCAAGAAAATCCTGTCAACATCTATTTTTTTCAAATCTGTAATCATTCTTCAAAAACAAACAAACCTGTAATCTCTTCAATTCAGCAACCTGGAATCAATTCTTGCAAAATCAAATGTCTGCATTTCTTCATCTGGAAATCATCAGCATGCAAGCAAACCTGTAGGTCAATTTCAAAATCAAAGCTTTAGCATTTTTCTTCAAAGCTGGAAGCCTTCATGAAACTGCATTTCCTAAATCAAAACAAAGAAGCATTCGAGTTTTTAAGATCAAAGCATTTTTATTTAAGCAACTCAAGTTTCAAGGGCATATCATTTATAATAGTATCAAAAACTTTTCAAAAATGAAGAGGCTTTGTTTTTTTGAGAAAACAGGTGAGTAACTTTTTAAAATTTAAAATATAATTTGGTTGCATGCTAATATGGTTGAAATGAATGGGTATTGCATGAATATACAAGTGAAATCTGATATGATTATTTACAGAATGCATAATGTGTATATGTGTTTTGTTCTGTATTGTTCCTAAGCCCAGAATTTGTTTAATCCCTTATTGCTTAATCTTGTTCATGATAAGATTTGATTATCAAACAAAAGTTGTTTGATTTAACATAGATTAATGATTAAAATTTTAAGTAAGTCAAAATGAAGCCTATTGTCTCTGAAATTATAAAACATCAGTGCATATTAAAATAAAGTAAAAACCCAAACTAGTTAATTTATAAATTCAGTATTATAAACCGAATACATAAGCAAAAACATGATTTTTGAAACAAGAATCATAATTTTTAGTTTGGGATTTGGGGAGCAGTTCTGGGATGAATTAAAGATGGAAATTTGGGAAATTCTGGTGATCTCGGGGTTCTGGAGGGTAGAAGTTTCTTCTGGAGGAAGAGGGGCGAATGGTGAGGCCAGGGAAATTGTCGGAATGATGGTCAGAGTGATGTAGTGTCGGCGGTGATGGTTTTAAGCCGATAGACCTAGTTTTTAGACTTGGTCAGAAATTCAATCACCATGATATCTATGGTTAATTGAGTTTCATGAAATTCCGGGAAATGGAAGTTTGGGCAATAGCGAAGTCGTGGCTGGAAGTGGAGGCATTCCGGTGGTCGGAATTGTAGTGATGGTGGTGTTTCCAGGTTTGGAGGTAGGTTCCTTTTGGGTTCTGTTACTCGATTTTGAATTCGAGTGGATGTTGAAGTTCTGATGGTCGAGTTCGTATTCGAAGTTGATCGTGGATGTGTGGGAAGCGTAGGCAATGGTCGGAGCTTTGCCGTGGATGGTGCAGGGTGCACGGTGCATACCTGGACTTGAGGAAGTGGGTTCGGTAGCGTTTTCTTGTTTTTTCTTTGTACTCGAGTTTTACACGAGTGGTTTCAGGTTTTTGCTCGAAGCACTTGAAGATTGACTCAAAGCCAATTTTAGGTGGCTCGGGGAAGAGTTTGATAACAACCTGTTCTATTTAAAATTTAAAACAGAAGTTTTAAATTATAAAGGAAGAATCTAAACAAAGTTTAAATCTGAATTTTTAAATCTGAAATCAAATTGAATTTGAATCTTAGATTTTGAAAAGAAAATAAAGCTTATAAATTCAAATGTTGTAATTAAGTTTGAATGTTAAAGTACTTTATAAGATGTTTTTTTAAATCTGAAATATAAGATTTTAACAGAGTTTTCAAATCTAAGTTTAAAATCTGGATTCAAAAAAAGGAATTTGAATCCTAGTTTGAAATAAAATAAAGTTTTTGAATTTAAATGTTTTAAAACAACTTTGAATATTTAAAATGTATTTCAAATTGATTTAAATTGAATATAGTTTTTAAAAACTATTTTAAATTCCCTTTAGAAGAAAAGTATTTCTTTAACATATAATTAAAAGGTTGTTGAATAGTTTTAAAAACTTTGTTAAAGTTAAAATTGTTTTCATTTAAATTTAAAATTTAAAATGGAATTTAATAGTAAATTTAAAAGCAAATTGTTTTTAAAATTATTTTGTTAATGATAATTAAATCATTAATGAGATTTAGGTTTATCTTAAAGTTAATTAGGCCTTAATGATTTATAGTCCATTAAATTATTAAGGAAATTAAGAAGGACCATTAATTAATTTAATTAATTAATGAATTGGGTTAATTAATTAAGTAATCAAGGTTTTTATTTAATTAATTAAAGGATTAAGTAAGTTAATTAAGATTAAATAAATTGTAATTAAGAAATCATGAATTAGATAACATTTGATTTTAAATTAATGATTTGAAATTCATTAATCAAGTAATTAAAAATTAATTTAATCATAGATTAACACTTAATTAATTAAATAATTAGAGATTAATTAATAGGTTATTATAGATAATTTAATTTGTAATTAATAATGATTAATCTCATTTAATTACTTTAGATAAGTAATTATAGATTTGATAATAGTTAATGAAGGTCATTTACTTAGGATTATTTAATAATTAACTAGATTAATTAATTTAAAGATAATCATTTGTGAATTGTTTAAATGTAATTACTTAATGAAAGTAATTAAGAAATTACTTACTAATTGTAACTAATTAAGTTTATTTTGATTAGTTTAAGTTAATTAATTAAGTTTAATTAATTTAAAATAGTCATTAGATAATTTAAGAAGTAATTACTCAATGTAATTAATAAAGAATAATTACTTAATGAAGTAATTAAGAAGATAATTAGTGGATGTAATTAAATTGAAGGATAATTAGGTAATGGAAGAGTTTTGGGAATTAATTACTTTGTGTAATTAGTATGAAGAATAGTTATTTAGTGGAAGTAATTAATAATTAATTACTTAGTGTAATTAATTAAGGATTGATTAATAAGTTATCTGAAGATAATTAAGAGATGTAATTAATTAAGTGTAATTAATTACTTAATGAGATTAATCTAGGGTGAATAATTAATATAATTAATTAAAGATTAATTATTAAATATAATAAATTAAGGAGTAATTAATCTATCTAATGAAGTAATTAAAAGTAGTTAATTACTAAGTGTGATTAATCAAGAGAGATTAATCAATATGGTTTATTTGATGATTAATTACTTAATGTAATTAATTTAAATAGGGTAATTTTAGATAAAAGTAATTAGGGATCATTAATTAAATATAATGATTTAATTAAAGATTGATTAATTAAGAAAAATTAATCAATGAAGGAATTAATTAATGTAATTAATTAAGGATTAATGTAATTAATTATAGTTAATTAATTAATGAAGTAATTATAGGTTATTACTGAATTTGGTTTGGAATAATTAATTTGTAAAATTAATTAAAGGCTGATTACATGAGTGTAATTAAAGGGTAATTAATCAGGGTTGATTAATTAAGGTGATTTATTTAAGGATAATTAATTAATTTATTTGTAATTAATTAATGGGCATGTAAGCAAGATTTATAATGATGAAGTAATTAATTTAATTTATTTTAAATTAATTAAGGATGAAGTAATTAGTTTAATTCATTTTAAATTAATTATAGAATGATGATTAATAAATCATTGCTTATGAATGCTAATTGATATTGATTGCCCTGAATAGTTGAGATCTCAGATTTGAGATAAGTGATGTTGTGTGATATGGATGCTTTGGTCGCATTGTGATGATAATATGAATTATCTATTAGTGATGATAATGCAGATTATCAATTTGTGATATGGATTGTAATGACCCGCCTTTTTGGACAGTTTAAACCGACGATTAAATACACATGTTGATTCCAAACCATTCAAAAGGGCAGATGGTTATTGGGGCAAATAAGAAAAGAAGAGGAAAGAGAAATAAAAGAAAGGAAACAACACAGAATCTTGCAGCGGAACGATAAAATATAATAATCAAATAAACAACTCATGAAGTTGTTTACTATACCTTGATTATTATTTATACAACATTTATCAGAGTTATACATATACAACAGAACAATTAAAATAATGCAGCAGACAGCATGGTGCACAGATAATAATAGTAATAGTGTACCAAGTCTTTGTCTTCGTCCTCCAGAATAGATCTTCAAAATATGAAAACTCAGGACTGACCCGAGCGTAATGAAAAGACAAAACACTCGAGTCAGGACTAAAATATCCTTATGAAAGTTAAATCAATCGTAAATAAATATGAGTGTAACGGCGTCAGAGATGTTTACGGGGTTTGACATCTCATATCCAGTGTCAACGTGCATGCAATAACTTAAGAGATGTTAAGGGATTTTCCATCTCTCAAGGATCCGTTAAACTATCTACTATGTAGTAATGTACGCTAGGTAGATAATGCCTATCAGTAATATTAAGTATCAAAATAGCGTTAAGGCGTTACCATAATCCCCCTTAACACATTTTTATAATGCCATAGTCTATACAGCACCGTAAGCCCCACCGTAAACTGGTGGTTATCAGAGGCTACCCCATAGGTATTACACAAACGTAGTGGTCGCGAATAGGATAATCAGTTTGACAAGGTACATGAGGCGATACCAACTAGGATACTAGTAGTTGCGTGATCCGGACTGAAGTTGAGCATAGCCAGCAGCTACCCCAACACCGCGAAACAACACTCCCAAATCAAGGGGTGCACCCAAATCGAATCACAAATGTAATAGATATGGTATCGAAGAAGTGTATCCGCTAGAGCTGGCGAACCTCAATGGCCCGGCGCGGCTCCTATTTTAGTCATGTCAGGGGTCATCCAATATCGTTCTCTTTCTTCAGTCAACGCGTTCACCAAACCATCCACTTCATTCTGGATCAACACGAAACTAGGGATCAAGGCCGCACCCTCATCGTTGACTTCAAAATGCACGGCTGAGATGTTGTTGGGTATAAAATTTAAAAAGGAATTTGTGAGTTTAATTATAAAACTGTGTAAATGTTTAAACTGCTATAACTTTTTGCTATGAGGTCGAAAACGCACGAAATGACTTGCGTTGGAATCGTATGGACGAGCACTACGCAATGGAGCTGGATTGGAATCGTTTGGAGCTAGTGGAAATTTCGGGTAAAATTAAACGCTCGTTTAATTTTATTCGAAATAAAACGCTGGAACTACATTGAAATCAAGGTGAGTGTTTTATAACGCTCACAACGTACTAAATATCTTTATGCTAGTTAAATTTGACATTATGAATTGTTATGATTTTATTTGTCGTTGTTTGATAAAAATTTAATTGTCATATAGCTTGTCATTTGAATTAACCGTAGAAAAATTAAATTGACAGTTAAAATGAAATTAAAATTGAATTTCGATTAAATTACCTGACATTGATAACTATGAAGCTGCCATGAATTGTATTGTCTACTGGATGATGTATTTTGATGGATGTTATTGGTTGATATTTAAATGTTTGGATGTTTATTTGCTTATATATACTGTTATGCATACGTATGACACTGTGATTGGTTTAAGTAATATATACTCATCCCTGAAATTTAATTGAAATAAATAATTACTTGGCCATAGGGTAGAAAATTATATACGGACACCGAATTGGCTAAATTAGTAATTTTTTAAAATCGTCGATTTGAAATTTATTTAAATGTTTTGATTTAAAAGTTATAAATAGAAATCAATTTATAAAAATCGAATTTATCGAAAATTGAGTTTGGAATGTTGAAATAAAATTTGGTTAAAAGAAATTGTTAAATAATTAAAGTGGAGACTTTGGAATTTAAAAATGGGGACATGATTGAATTTCGTAAATTGATTTGTTTAAAGATTTAACCTTAATTCGAGCTTTTAATATTACTAAGTAAAAGCGATATAAAAGATATTATGAAATTTAGCTTAAAATTGAATCATATTTGTAATTGGGTTTTAAATTTGAATGTTGAAAGATGACTTTGTTAAGTATTATAAATTGATATTTTGAAAAATCAAGCTCCAAATCGATATAAATTGAAATTGAATAAATTAAAGGTGAATGTAAAATTGAATTAATTTGAAGTCAAAGTTGACATTGATTTGAACTAAAATCGAAATTGAATCGGTAAAATGGAAATTGAAATTGATTTGAATTGGGAAGTTATAATTGAAATGGATTAGTTTTGAAGCTGTTTTATTTTGTTTTCCAAATTACTCTGTTATATAAACCATTTTGAATACCTAAACTATTTTAATCTATTTTTAATCTACTTAACCCAATTTAAATTATTTTAAACTAATTTATCTACTTTAAATCCATTTTAAAGATTTTAAGTATTTTTAACAATTTTAATTATTTAAACTCTTTTTAAACTACTTAAAACTATTTTCTAAAATTTCTAATAGGTCAATAAGGTGAAATGTTTATGTTTAAATCTTAAATGTAAATACGAATTGGTTTAAATGAAGTTGCAACCTAAATTGAAATTCGAAATGATTTTGAAATCGAAATGAGATATTGACGCGAAAATTGATTTTGAAACGAAATCTTACTTTTGAATAGATATGATGATATTTGAAATGGATTTGATTTTTGAAGTGAATATGATATTTTGATATCAATTATGAATCGATTTGAAATGTAAAAGAGCCAACGGTGTAATAATACGTAGTTATTAAAGAGACCGGGATCAGATATGGACATACTCTCTGTCAATACCGAAAACCACTTTAATAACTATTATACGCGGAGTGTTGATCCAGAATGAAGTGGATGGTTTGGTGAACGCGTTGATTGAAGAAAGAGAACGATATTGGAAGACCCCTGACATGACTAAAATAGGAGCCGCGCCGGGCCATTGAGGTTCGCCACCTCTAGCGGACACACTTCTTCGATACCATATCTATTACATTTGTGATTCGATTTGGGTGCACCCCTTGATTTGGGAGTGTTGTTTCGCGGAGTTGGGGTAGCTACTGGCTATGCTCAACATCAGTCCGGATCACGCAACTACTAGTATCCTAGTTGGTATCGCCTCATGTACCTTGTCATACCGATTATCCTATTCGCGACCACTACGTTTTGTTTTGTGTTATACCTATGGGGTACCCTCTGATAACCACCAGTTTACGGTGGGGCTTACGGTGCTGTATAGATTATGACATTATAAAAATGTGTTAAAGGGGATTATGGTAACGCCTTAACGCTATTTTCATACTTTATATTACTGATAGGCATTATCTACCTAGCGTACATTACTACATAGTAGATAGTTTAACGGATCCTTGAGAGATGGAAAATCCCGTAACATCTCTTAAGTTATTGCACGCACGTTGACACTGGATATGAGATGTCAAACCCCATAAACATCTCTGACGCCGTTACACTCATATTTATTTACGATTGATTTAACTTTCATAAGGATATTTTAGTCCTGACTCGAGTGTTTGTCTTTTCATTACGCTCGGGTCAGTCCTGAGTTTTCAGATTTTGAAGATCTATTCTGGAGGACAAAGACGAAGACTTGGTACACTATTACTATTATTATCTGTGCATCATGATGTCTGCTGCATTATTTTAATTGTTCTGTTGTATATGTATAACTGTGATAAATGTTGTATAAATAATAATCAAGGTATAGTAAACAACTTCATGAACTGTTTATTTGATTATTATATTGTATCGTTCCGCTGCAAGATTCTGTGTTGTTTCCTTTCTTTTATTTCTCTTTACTCTTCTTTTCTTATTTACCCCAATAACCATCTGCCCTTTTGAATGGTTTGGAATCGACATGTGTATTTGATCGTCGGTTTAAACTGTCCATAAAGGCGGGTCGTTACATGGATTATCTGTTTATGATGATAATGTTGATTATCTATTGTGATATTATGAATTATCTACCTGTGTGTATATAGATAATAGAATTGAATTGTTTTAACTTTAAAAAAACTTGGACCTAAAAGATGCGTTTTAGATTTCGATGGGACCGGGATTGGGTTTCCATATTTGGATATCCAAAAACCACATCGATCCAAATTACCGATAGGTCGTCAATCTCAAGTGAAGATGAAGATTCAGAGTGCAGGGGTTATCGTCGTTAACTCTGAGGGTGATTCAAAAATGAGTGTAACGAGATAATGCCTTCGGTTTCGTTCGAACCCGGAACGAACTTGTATGGATTGAATGCTTTCAGAAGATCGTCAGGTGGACGATGAGCATTCTAAGAGATATGTTCTCTAAAGTTAATCGTAGCCTCAAGCCTCATCAATCGGGAATGGCTAAAACAGGGGAGATGCAGCAAGTTTAAGTGGGTCTTGCTCAAGTAGGATGAGATTTACCCCCGTCTAGAAGTCCCTTTATATTCGGTTGTGTGGGGTAGTTGATTGCAACAACTGCCGGGGTTGTCTTGTTTTGGACTGTTCAGTAAGGAATGGTTCCGGCCTTGTGTTGCAGGGGAGTTAGGGTGGCTCCTCGGTACGGTGGTCTAGGCCACGTACTGTGACGGGCGGTACCCCAGTAGCCCTTCCATTGTATGGAATCCAATATCCAATAAGTGCCAACGGTTTTGATTATATTACCCACTTTTGTGGCTAGTAGCTGGAATTTATTAGATGTAACAATTTCGGTTATTCCTTGTTTGCTTGAAAAGCCTAGACACTATTATAATATCATCGGATTTCCTATCAACTATTATGGTTAGTGTAAGGTAAAAACTTTTCCATATTTATGTGTGGGAAATCTTACGTGACACCTTTGTTTTCAAAGGTTTTTCAAAAGTTAAGCAACCTTAAGCTGTTACTCACACCAGACCCATGTCTGACCCGGAGTTTATCTTATGTTTACTTCAACTCTTAGGTACTCAAATTTTTAGGAGTAGCTAAGGGATTCAGGTTAGCTTTGACGAATTGTGGAAGAGCAATAGAGCAGGAGGCTTCAGCATTAGATATATAGTTTACGCTATGTGTTCTCTGTGTTGGTATCTCTTAGTTGAGTTGTATTGAGTTGTAATAACTAGACAGGTGTTTATAACTGTCTAGTATGTGATGTATATGTTGTGTAACTCTTATTGGTATTATATATTATGTAATAATTATGTTATTAATATAATTTATTTATTCCACTATTGAGATTCTGGTGTTGTTTCTTCTTTCTCTTCTTTCTTTTCTCTTTTCTATCCCTTTCTTTCTTAAAGATGATACGACTTTCTGTGGAGAAAAAGTCGGGTCGTCACAGTTGGTATCAGAGCGCTAGGTTGAGTGAATACCTAGGCTTTGAAGTGATTTCTTTCTTGAGAGAGCGTATTTGTAATTTTGATATATACATATCTATCTCTACCTATTTGTTGGGTTACCTGTTTGGGTTTTTCCAATATAAGATAAGGTAGATGGGGTAGTGGTGTGTATAAGGCGACAACCATTGGTTGGAGTTTGTATGTTTGAGATTGGAAGTGTATCTGTTGAGACTGTAGACCTAATACCGTCTCGAGTAAGCTTTGCAGTGGTGTAAGGATTTCATCGATCTCTGAAGATTACCTGTTAAGGTTCGGAGTCCATCTTTGAGGTTGGATGAGTAGAGTTTGGATATGTCGGTTAGGCAGAAGCAAGCGATGGTATCTTGATACCTTAGGAAGTAGTAGCTGCGTGATAAGATACTGTGACTATGAATGTTTCCGAAGATGATTTCTTTGGAACAAGTTTAAGGAAGTAGGTTTGCTTCGGTGTTGTGGCTGAGTTCAGCAGGGTGTTTCTGTTGGTTTGAATTCCGAGTTTCTCGAAGAGCTTTAGATTTGGAAGTCTTTGGCGTTTGTGTCAGCAGTGCAGCTCGGAGTGTTCTGTGGGTCAACAAAGGGACTTTTGGCTTATCAGTGTCTGAGAGATGGAGTTCAGGAGCAGTAGAGTGGATCCATTTCTTCAATGGATTGGCTAGATCAGTGTAAGCTATTCTTATTAGTAAAAAGACAGGACAGTTTTTCTTTGGAATTTGGTCTGGATTGATCGCAAAAGTGACTTGCGATAGTTGAGTTTTCTCTTGGGTTATCTTTTGCTTGAGGCATCTGGAGATTGAGTTTTTATTATCGACTAGGATATCAAGAGTGATTCATGTGGTTCAATTTAGTTGAAGGATGGTTCTTATAGATAGAGGTTGATGAAGCAACTTAGGTTTTGGAGGAATTTCTGAGTTTTTCTTTTTGGATATGTGGAACCATATTTTTCTGGGTTATGTTGTCCAGTTGTGCTTGTGTTCACCATCAGCATTCTTTTCTACTCCAGATCATAATTATGCAGCGGAAGCGGTTTGGGAATGCATCTGCTTTTCTTTTTCGGATAGGAGAAGTTTGTTTTCTTCTAATGGTTGTGAGTGGTGTTTGTTCTTGATCTTGGTTGAGCTTGGAGGACCATTCTGATGGATTGGGTTTGGTCCACTTGTTTCTTGAGATATTAGCGAGGATTGAGCTGATCAGGAAGGAATAGGCAGCCCGAGATCATCTGAAGAGTTTTGTGGATCAGAATCAGAGATCTGATCTTGGATAAGTTTTCTCCGGTTTTAGGAGCTATAAGATTGGGTAAGGTTGGAAAGCTAGCTTCGAGGTGTTTTGGATCTCTTATGTGTTCTATTTTGGATAAGTGTTTGGTCTTCAGGATTGAATGCCAGTTTGGACAACTGGAATTCGTTGTGTTTCACATATCTCTGAGGAAGTACGTGTATGATCTATCTCTGGTTGTGGAATCAGCCGTTCTGGGAGATTTGGTTGTTGAGTCAGACTTGTCTGTAGTCTGATATTCTGTTTAGCTTGGTTGATAGAGATGAGTAGGAGCTCGGTAGCTTAGTCGTGTTGATTGTTTGGATTCTGTAGAGCGAGCATCCCGGTGTTTATACTTGGGAAATTCGAGAGAATTCTATTCGAAATTTTTGTCTGGATAGTTAAATTTGTTTATTTGGGTGAATTGATTGCTATGGTTGTTAGCATATGGTTGTTAATATATGCTTGTGGTTTAAAATTAAATTTTTAAATAGATTATTAAATTACCTTTGTTTTAAATTTCTGGGACGAAATTCTTTTAAGGGGGAAGGAATGCGATATCCCAGAATTTTTGGCAATATCAATTTAATAATCTTTATTTAAAATTAAATTGATTTTATAATATTGATTAATAAAATATGAATTGGTTTAATAATCTAATTAAATAAATATTTAATTGGTGATTTTATCTTTTAAAAGCTAAATAAATGTTTCTATCTATAATGTATATATATATATTTATATATATTATAGATAATTTTTGATTTGGAATTCAATAAATAAATAAAGTCTTGTTTTCAAATTCTAATAATATATTTAGTAATTTGGAAACTATGATTTAAGTTAATATTATGCTTTTCAAATTTATTTAATTAATAACTATATGGTTTGTAAATACTTAAGATAAATGTTAATTGCTTAAGATTTATATCTTAGCTTAATTTTTAAATTTAAATAAAAAAGGTGTTTCATTTTTTTAATATTATTTGATATACATATATATATGATTTGAAAAAGAAGTTTAAATCACAATATAGCATATGGTCTTAATTCATTTAGTAATAGAAGTGATTTATAAACTCTTTTATAAATCATTTAAAATTGTTAAATTTGTTATTTTCAAATGATAATTATAATACTTAGCTTTTATAAACATAAATAGATTTTATAGGAATAGGATTTTTATTTTTAAATTTAATAAGTGGTTATATATGTATGGATATAACTTGATTCTTAGATTTGATTTTATAATTTAATTTGAATTTAAAGCTTTTCAAAAGAATAGATATTTAAAAATAAATATTTAAAATGTTTTAGATCTTAAAAATATTTGGAAAAGATTTTATTTATAATTTGTTTTTATTACATTTTCTTTACATAAGTAATTCACACATATATTTACATAAGTATAAATAAATTAAGTAAAACCTTTATTAAAATTTAAAATAAAAAGAAAATTAAACAAGACATGTGTTAACATATTAAGTAGTCAAACAACATGTGCTAATATATTAAGTTATCTAAATACATGCGTTAATTTATGAATTAAACAACATGACAAGTGTCATGTTTGAATTATATTTTCTTTTTATTATTTTCTTAAAATGACAATCAGCCTTTATAAACATATTTTCTCCTTCATTCTTTTCTTTTCTATCTTTCAAAATCAAAGGCTAAGTGAATCAAAGAAAAAAATCTGGAAAAAAAAACTCAAAGCCACCTCAAAAACAAAATTTGAAACAAAAGGATCTGTAATTCACTCCTTAAAAGTAAAACCAGTTTACAAATATGTAATTCATTCCTCAAGTAAAACCAGAAATTAGCAAGCAAATCTTCTCAACATCTAGTTTTTTTCAAATCTGTAATCATTCTTCAAAAAAAAAAAAACATGTAATCTAATCAATTCAGCAACCTGGAATCAATTCTTGCAAAATCAAATGTCTGCATTTCTTCATCTGGAAATCATCACCATGCAAGCAAACCTGCAGATCAATTTCAAAATAAAAGCTTTAGCATTTTTCTTTAAACTTGGAAGCCTGCATGCAACTGCATTTCATAAATAATAACAAAGAAGCATTCTAGTTTTTAAGATCAAAGCATTTTTATTTAAGCAACTCAAGTTTCAAGGGCATTTCAGTTTTAATGGTAGCAAAAGCTTTTCAAAAATGAAGAGGCTTTGTTTTTCTGAGAAAACAAGTGAGTAACTTTTTAAAATTTAAAAAATAATTTGGTTGCATGCTAATATGGTTGAAAATGAATAGGTATTGCATGAATATACAAGTGAAATCTGATACGATTATTTACAGTGCATGTTGTGTATATGTGCTTTGTTCTGTATTGTTCCTAGGCTCAGAATTTGATTTAAATCCCTTATTTCTTAATCATGTTATTGATAAGATTTGATTATCAAACAAAAGTTGTTTGATTTAACATAGATTAATGGTTAAAATTTTAAGTAAGTCAAAATGAAGCCTGTTTGTCTCTGAAATTATAAAACATTAGCGCATATTAAAATAAAGTAAAAAACCAAACTTTTTAATTTATAAATTCAGTATTATAAACTGAATACATAAGCAAAAACATGATTTTTGAAACAGGAATCATAATTTTTAGTTTGGTATTTAGGGAGCAGTTCTGCGATGAACTAAAGAGGGAAATTTGGGAAATTCTGGTGATCTCGGGGTTCTGGAGGGTTGAAGTTTCTTCTGGAGGAAGAGGGGCGAATGGTGAGGCAAGGGAAATTGTCGGAATGATGGTCAGAGTGATGTAGTGTCGGCGGTGTTGATTTTAAGCCGGTAGACCCAGTTTTTAGACTTGGTCAGAAATTCGGTCACCATGATATCTATGGTGAATTGAGTTTCATGAAATTCTGGGAGATGGAAGTTTGGGCAATGGAGAAGTCGTGGCCGGAAGTGGAGGCATTCCGGTGGTCGGAATTGTGGTGATGGTGGTGTTTCCAGGTTTGGAGGTAGGTTCTTGTTTGGGTTCTGTTACTCGATTTTGAATTCGAGTGGATGTTGAAGTTCTAATGGTCGAGTTCGAGTTCGAAGTTGATTGTGGATGTGTGGGAAGCGTAGGCGATGGTCGGAGCTTCGCCGTGGATGGTGCAGGGTGCACGGTGCATATCTGCACTTGAGGAAGTGGGTTCAGTAGTGTTTTTTGTTTTTTCTTTGTACTCGAATTTTTAAATCTGAAATCAAATTGAATTTGAATTTTAGGTTTTGAAAAGAAAATAAAGCTTATAAATCCAAATGTTTTAATTAAGTTTGAATGTTAAAGTACTTTATAACAGATTTTTTTTAAATCTGATATATTAGATTTTAACAGAGTTTTCAAATCTAAGTTTAAAATCTGGATTCAAAAAAATGAATTTGAATCCTAGTTTGAAATAAAATAAAGTTTTTGAATTTAAATGTTTTAAAACAACTTTGAATATTTAAAGCGTATTTTAAATTGATTTAAATTAAATATGGTTTTTAAAAACTATTTTAAATACCCTTTAGAAGATATGTATTTCTTTAACATATAATTAAAAGGTTGTTGAATAGTTTTAAAAACTTTGTTAAAGTTTAAATTGTTTTCATTTTAAATCTCAAATTTAAAATGGAATTTAATAGTAAATTAAAAAGAAAATTGTTTTTAAAATTACTTTGTTAATGATAATTAAATCATTAATAAGATTTAGGTTTATCTTAAAGTTAATTAGGCCTTAATGATTTATAATTCATTAAATTATTAAGGTAATTAAGAAGGACCATTAATTAATTTAATTAATTAATTATTTGGGTTAATAAATTAAGTAATCAAGATTTTTATTTAATTAATTAAAGGATTAAGTAAGTTAATTAAGATTAAATAAATTGTAATTAAGAAATCATTAATTAGATAACATTTGATTTTAAATTAATGATTTGAAATTCATTAATCAAGTAATTAAAAATTAATTAAGTCATAGACTAACACTTGATTAGTTAAATAATTAGAGATTAATTAATGGGTTATTATAGACAATTTAATTTGTAATTAATAATGTTAATCTCATTTAATTACTTTAGAGAAGTAATTATAGATTTGATAATAGTTAATGAAGGTCATTTACTTATGATTATTTAATAATTAATTAATGTGATTAATTTTAATAATTAATTAGATTTTAATTTAAAGAAAATCATTTGTGAATTGTTTAAATGTAATTACTTAATGAAAGTAATTAACAAATCAATCACTAATTGTAATTAATTAAGTTTATTTTGATTAGTTTAAGTTTATTAATTATGTTTAATTAATTTAAAATAATTATTGGATAATTTAATAAGTAATTACTCAATGTAATTAATAAATAATAATTACTTAGTAAAGTAATTAAGAAGATAATTACTGGATGTAATTAAATTGAAGGATAATTAGGTAATGGAAGAGTTTTGGGAATCAATTACTTTGTGTGATTAGTATGAAGAATAGTTATTTAGTGGAAGTAATTAATAATTAATTACTTAGTGTAATTAATTAAGGATTGATTAATAAGTTATTTGAAGATAATTAAGAGATGTAATTAATTAAGTGTAATTAATTACTTAATGATATTAATCTAGGGTGAATAATAAATATAATTAATTAAAGATTAATTATTAAATATAATAAATTAAGGAGTAATTAATTTATCTAATGAAGTAATTAAAGGTAGTTAATTACTGAATATGATTAATCAAGAGAGATTAATCAATATGGTTTATTTGATGATTAATTACTTAACGTAATTAATTTAAATAGGGTAATTTTAGATAAAAATAATTAGGGATCATTTATTAAATATAATGATGTAATTAAGGATTGATTAATTAAGAACAATTAATCAATGAAGGAATTAATTAATGTAATCAATTGAGGATTAATGTAATTAATTATAGTTGATTAATTAATGAAGTAATTATAGGTTAATTACTGAAATTGGTTTAGAATAATTAATTTGTGAAATTAATTAAAGGCTAATTACTTGAGTGTAATTAAAGGGTAATTAATCAGGGTTGATTAATTAAGGCTATTTATTTAAGGATAATTAATTAATTGATTTGTAATTAATTAATGGATATGTAAGCAAGATTTATAATGATGAAGTAATTAATTTAATTTATTTTAAATTAATTAAGGATGAAATAATTAATTTAATTCATTTTAAATTAATTATAGAATGATGATTAATAAATCATTGCTTATGAATGCTAATTGATATTGATTGCCCTGAATAGTTGAGATCTCAGATATGAGATAATTGATGTTGTGTGATATGGATGTTTTAGTTGCATTGTGATGATAATATGAATTATCTATTGGTGATGATAATGTAGATTATCAATTTGTGATATTGATTATCTGTTTATGATGATAATGTTGGTAATCTATTGTGATATTATGAATTATCTCTCTGTGTGTATATAGATAATAGAATTGAATTGTTTTAACTTTAAAACAACTTGGACCTAAAAGATGGCGTTTGGGATTTCGATGAGACCGGGATGGGTTTTCCATATTTGGATATTGGAAAACCACATCGATCCAAATTAATGATAGGTCGTGAATCTCAAGTGAAGATGAAGATTCAGAGTGCAAGGGTTATCGTCGTTAACTCTGAGGGTGATTCCAAAATGAGTGTAACGAGATAATGCCTTCGGTTTCATTCGAACCCGAAACGAACTTGTATGGATTGAATGCTTTCAGAACATCGTTAGGTGGACGATGAGCATTCTAAGAGATGTGTTCTCTAAAGGTAATCGTAGACTCAAGCCTCATCAACCGGGAATGGCTAATACAGGGGAAGTGCAGCAAGGTTAAGTGGGTCATGCCCAAGTAGGATGAGATTTACCCCTGTCTATAAGTCCCTTTATATTTGGTTGTGTGGGCAGTTGATTGCAACAACTGCCGGGGTTGTCTTGTTCGGGACTGTTCAGTAAGGAATGGTTCCGGTCTTGTATTGCTGGGGAGTTAGGGTGGCTCCTGGTACGGTGATCTAGGCCACGTACTGTGACGGGCGGTACCCCAGTAGCCCTGCCGTTGTATGGAGTCCAAAATCCAGTAAGTGCAACCGTTTTGATTGTATTACCCACTTTTGTGGCTAGTAGCTGGATTTTAATAGATGTAACAATTTCGGCTATTTCTTATTTACTCGAAACCCTAGACACTATTATAATATCATCGGATTTCTTATCAAATGTTTTGATTAGCGTAAGGTAAAAACTTTTCCATGTTTATGTGTGGGAAGTCTTACGTGATACCTTTGTTTTCAAAGGTTTTTCAAAAGTTAAGCAACATTAACCTGTTACTCACACCAGACCCATGTCTGACCCGGAGTTTATCTTTTGTTTTCTTAAACTCTTGGGTACTCAAATTTTTACGAGTAGCCAAGGGACTTAGGTTAGCATTGACGAATTGTGGAGAAGCAATGGAGCAGGAGGCTTCGGGGTTAGATATATAGTTTCCGTCGTGTGTTCTCTGTGTTGGTATCTCTTTGTTGAGTTGTATTGAGTTGTAATAACTAGACAGGTGTTTATAACTGTCTAGTATATGATGTACATGCTGTGTAACTCTGATTGGTATTATATATTATGTAATACTTATGTTATTAATATAATTTATTCATTCCGCTGTTGAGATTCTGGTGTTGTTTCTTCTTTCCCTTCTTTCTTTTCTCTTTTCTATCCCTTTCTTTCTTAAAGATGATACGACTTTCTGTGGAGAAAAAGTCATGTCGTCACAGATTCATTCATAGATTTCAAAACAATTCATTTTCAAATTTAAATCTTTATGACATAAACTGGAAGATCTTTTGTTATGTGAAAGCTATTATTATTTGAAAAAAAAATAGTTTTCGTTTTGGAAAAATCCGATTACATTTCTACAAGTTAAAACCCTTCAGGTATAATACTTGGATTAAATTCAAATTCCCAAAACACGGCTTTTAAAATGGTTTAAAAACGAATATAAACACATTTATAACTTATATAACCTTTTTAAACCATAATTTCCAAATATAGAATTAAATTTTGAATTTTGAATTTAAATTCAAATCAAACTACTTAAATTTCAAAACCTCATCAAGTTATCCAAAATAACTTTTATCTTTAAAACTTCTTTTAAAAAGGTTTTCATATTAATCCAATTCCATTTCCAAAACCGTTTGGATTTAAAACTCAATTTTAAAACTATTTCAAAAACCTGTGACTTAACCAATTTCCTCGTGCAATCCATATTTGTGTGTATAGTGTAGTCCAGGGGTTTTACACAGTAGTGCAACAACATAAATCATCACAGATTCAGTCATATCAATATCGATAAGCGGTATATTCCTATAACGCTTACCTTTATTCACAGATTCACAGATAAATGTATCACGTATAAAATGAATAAATAAATAAATTACACACAGCTCAATTCACAAAATAGAAAATCACAATCCAGAGATCACAATCAATTCAAGGCATTTCATATAATGCAAACATTCATAAGCAATCCAAGCATTCAATAATCATTTATAAACATGATTAATTAATTGTTTAAATCCTAATAAATTCAATTTAATCTCCAATTGAATAAAATTACTTATGAATTAATTATCAAATGTTGATTAATTATTTACAAATCATTTGATATTAATGAAATTAATCAACCTTAATTATTTAGTTAATTACCTTTAATTAATCACATTAAATTAATTATCCTCTTATTAATTACTTTAATTAATAACCTTTATTACTAAGTAACTATCCTTTAATTACTCAATTATCCTTTAACTAATTATTCTTAATTAATTATCTTAATTAACGAACCATTAATTAAAATAAATCACCCTGATTATTTATCCTTTAATTAATCATATTAATTAAATTAACCTTTAAGTTAATCACATAATTAATAATTCCTTAATTAATTACCATTAAATTGATTATCTTTAATTAATAACCTTTAATTATTAAGTAATTATCCTCTAATTACTTAATTATCCTTTAATTAATTATTCTCAATTAATTATTGCTTAATCACTCGATAAATTAACCTCTAATCATTAATTAATTATCCTTAATTACTTCCATTAATTCAAAAGATAAACCATTTATCTTTATTACTTAATCCTTATTTAATAACCTTTGGAAATAAATCATCATCAATACATTAATTAACTTAAAATCTTTAAGTTAGATTAAGGATTATAAAACATTTTATTTTCTCAATTATTCACTTAGTTACAAAAATTAAGTTTATAAACTTTAAAACAAAAGTTATATAGATTAGAACACTTTTAACTTAATAAATTTGAAATAATTTATTTTGAAAACAATTTGAGATTAAATTAAATAATCGCTTAATATTTAATTATTCAAATCAAGATAATTTAATTTCAAAACACATTTGCATTTATAGTCTCTATATTTAAAAAAAAATTTACAATATTATTAAATATTTTATGAAAACTTGCTTATTTTCATTTACCTTTGAAAACTTTTATTTACAATCTGTTTTTAAACTTGAACATCTTCCTTTTTCCTTTGAATTTTTAAAACCCGGAAACTTATTAACAAAGTCGGGCCAAATGCCTGATTTTCCTAGGCACAACTTCGAGTCACCCCTTCTTTTATTTTCCCCGAGCCCACACTTAAATCTACTCGATACAAATTCAATTCTTCCCAAGATAAAACCAAGGCCACCATTTCTTCTTCTTCCCAAAGCAAATCACTGATACTCCTGACACACGTACACATGCATAGACGAATCGATTGCCTTCGACCATTGATGCCAACGCCGGCATATCGACCACAAACCCTACTTTCGATTCCGACTACCAAAGCCTCGAACAAACTCAAAAATCGAATTTGACCAAATCCATCACAACCTGGAACCAAACTTCCCAACGAAAACGGCTCACCGACGATGATCTCGGTCATCTTAGATCATGCCATCACTGTCAGAACAGTGCCACGTCTCGATGCCTTGATTCGTTCCCTCGTGGTCTATCCCGATCACCCCACGATGCCGTACGATCCCAAAAATCATCATCGACCCAACAGACTATCAAAACCCTAAACTCACGTCGATACGCCACCTCTTCCATTAATAAATATAGCTACTATTTTGCCAGTGATCCGTGAACCTCCGGCCACCTTCAGCTTTGGCCTCGACGAAAACTTCGTTGTGAATTGTGAGAAACTGACCAAATAGCAACTCTGATCAACTCACCAATTATCACAACCCATACTCTTAAAAATCTAAATTTTCTGACCAAAATTCATAATTTAGCATTTCAAAACAGCTTATCTAATCAAAATTCGAAAATAAATCATTTGAATTTCTGACAAATATTGTTCATCACTGTGACATTTGAATTACAAAATATTTTCAAAATATTTCTTCTTAGAACCATTTTTGAAATTTAAATTATAACATTATAAACAACTTTCGTTCAGACATTATAATCAAAAAAAATTTATACGAAGAGATATGAATTTTTTTTCTTGAATTGGGTTTTTAAAACTGTAATTTTGAGAACAGAGAGGTGTTTGTACACATAGTCACCTATATACACACATACAGGCATGTTTACATCCATGCAAGCACATTCCACAAGCAACATTCAATACTAATCACATGAAAAACCAAAGTATAAATTGGTTTAAGAGTTTGCTCACTTGGTTTGAAGCAGAGAACATAGAACAAGTCTCTGTATTGAGTTTGCCCAGGCACTGTTCTGATTTTTTGATTTGTTTGATCTGGAAGCTTGTATTTGCTTTGATGTTGAACTTGGACTTTGATCTACTACTTCAGCTAGATTGCTTCATATTTCTGAACTTTAATGTTGATTTAAGTTTTTTCTTCTTCCAGGCTTTATACGATTGTTTGCTTTTATCATAGATTTGATTTGCTTACTTGAATTTTTCCAGGTTCTTAATCTTACCAGATTTGAATATTACTTCACATTTGTTCTTTAGCTTATTTTTATTCTGAAACGATTTGATCTGGTTGATTGTTTTCAACTTCAAAGCTCCCAGGTTTGAAGCTCGTCATTTTTTTCTTTTGAAAGCTTGAGAATTGAAAGTAACCAGGTTTTCATTCTCTTTGATTTTTAAATTTTCATTTGTTTTTAGAAATGAGAATGAGAGAGAGTTTGAACTGAAGTGATAAGCAGGAAATTTTTTCTTCTTTCTTCTTATTCATATTATTTAGATTTTAAATTTTAAAGAAAAATAGAGTGTGACACCTGTTAAATTCATATTATCTTTAAATTACACTTGTACAAACTAATATTACTTTACTTACACTTGTTAATATAAGCAATATTATGTTTAAAAACTTTATTCAATTTAATTTCTGATTTATAATTTAAACCTTACTTAATCTTAATTTATGAATTTACAACCCAATTTTACATATGTATGTTTTCTTATTTATTTCCGAAAGATAAAACTTTTTATTAATTCTTGTTTTGATCTTATATATATAAACAAATTTCAATTACTTATATAACTCTTTTTAAAATAAGAAATGTTTTGAAACTTAATTTCTATTTTAATTTCAAAATAATTCCTATTTGTTTGCAATATATTTCTATTTAAATTTCAAATCAAAAATATTCACTTTCAATATACTTATTATATTTCAAAATCAATTCAAATTACAATCCATTTATATAAATAAATAAACATTCATCTTATTAATTTGGAAAATTCAAATACAATATATATTTTATTCCTAAAATTTTATATTAATTACCAAATATTCCAAATTTTAATTCCAAAGGTTAAATTAATTATCAAATTATTTTTTGCTAAAATCCAGGAATGTTATAATAACAAATCACAATATTGCTCATCTGCAATTGACACCCAAGGAAGGAACTTTTCCAAACCCTACAATCTAGGCTCAGGCATTAGCTCTAAGCGATATCAAAAGAAATAATATCCAAATGGATAATAAAAGAAGTAACAGTCCATTTTAAAAAGGTAAAATCATCAAAACTATTTCCAACTGTGGAAATAAAAAAAATCATACTTTCATTTCTTTCAAATTGGGAATTTTCGATAGTAAAAATACCATCAATATACCTCTGGTTTGATTTTCATAAATCACTATTTCATTAATTCTAAAATAGTTTAAAGTCATTTTTCAAAACCTTCCAAGTTATAGAAGTCATAAAAATTCTTTTTGAAGAGTTTAAATATAAAATTCCTTTTCAATTTAACTTCTAAATAATCTAAAAACCTTTCTTCCATATAAGTTCTTTTTAAAGGAATTTTAAAGCTAAATCTCTTTTTCCTTAAAATATTAAAATAAAATTCCTTTAAAAAACCATACCAGCTTTAATTATTTTTAAATAGTGCTTAGATATAACATGTCACTGGGAAAACATGTCACAAATCGCTTGTCAATATATGTTCGAATCACACTACGCAAGTTTCAAACTTGTAACCTCTCACACCAAAGTCGAATCACTTAACCAATGGGACAATGTTGCTTAGCACTAGCTTTAAATATTCATAACCTATTTTCTTTTTCATATGAATAATTCAAATTACTCATTTTCATTTATTTTTCTATCATCCAAAACAATCAATATCAACGTATATAGCATACCGTTTAACCATATATCACTTAGTTCAAACGATCATTGACCAATCAGTCATTAATCATCTACTAATAGTAGTCACGACTAGCAAGCCATCATTAACCAAGATATAGTTCCTATTTAATTCCACAAAGTGTATTCTATAATTTTTCCAATAAGCTAAGTGTCCTAAATTTTCATAAAATAATTCAAGGGGAATGATTTTCTCTGCTATAACTAGGCTAAACAATTATCTGAATATTATTGTAATATCACCATCCAAAGCATAGCAAATCCTAGCTTCAAAAGATTATAAATTGATTGGAAGTAAAGAATTTTAACTTACTATAATTAAATAAAAAAGCAAATTATACCCATTGGTTGAATTACGCCCAACCAAAAAGGATGCCACTAATGGCAGAATTCACTTCATCCATCTCCTGGATAATCACACCACATTATTACTTCCTGTTGCTCTAAACATCGACGACTAGCCCTCATCGTGCGTCATGAACTCCTCCTGCATCATAATCGCATGCTAAAATACCCAAATGTCACATAATTGCAGGGGGTTTTCACTTCAAGGGCTTATTTGAGCAAGGTAACAAGTTATAAGGACACTACTTCTAAAAAATTAGTTTTAAGGATATTTTACAGGAAAAAGATAAAAGAATTTATCAGTTATATAGAAATAATGATAAAAGGATTTATCATTTTCCTATATAACTTAAAAGGATAAATGAATATATCATTATGCTATAAATTTTCATTAAAACTAATTATTCAGAAGTGCTGTTCTTAAAACTTATTACCCTGCAAATAGATTCCTTCAATCTAATTTCCACTATTTGTAGACCGTCGTAGCCAATTGCCGATGGCTCTTGCCTTCATCACGAAGTCGCGCTTACATACGCCAAGACCAATGTTGTCCCCTCTGGCTTCGTGCCCTTGGGCCTCCTCTCTCATGCACAATTTTCTTTTTTCTTTTTTTCGAATTACGTTAGGGCATAGGAAGTGATTTGGGCAAACGGGTTTTATTGGATTTTACTTAGGGCTGAAATATTGGAAAGAATGGAGGGTGTGGTCCAATGAAAAAGAAGGGAATTTTTTTTTTCTTTTAGTTATAAATCAAATACACTCAACCATCATTTAATTGAACCGTTTGTAAATCAACATTTAGTAGCCATTTAAAAACCAACTAGAGGCGTTTTATCCAAATTTTATTTCATTTCTATAAGGATTTTTCATTTATTAAAATATCATCGTTTAATTCCTATAGTGATAAAACAACTCTTTTTTTAAAGCAACCGTAGAATCTTACAAATATTATTTTGCCAAACTAATTTTTTTAAAACAACTTTTGGATTTCTAGAACACAATTCAAATTTTAATTTTAGTCAAATATTTTATTTTTAGTGGCAAATAAAATCCAAAATTTAATATTATTGAATCAAATTCAACAAAATATACATTTTGATAAATTTATTTAATTTGACTCTAAAATGGGATATTACATGTGGACTTTCTTGGATTTGAATGATTCCTTACTCTGGAGCTTACGGGGATGGTCTAGTTTCTAAGGCGCGTGGATTAGCAAGAATTCGAGCATTGATGGGACTGCGATGTTGAGTTATCGTTGATCATGCAAAGTGGTCATATGAGTTATCATATATCCAACAACATCTGAGTTGAGAGATGCTATATCTATTTGATGATTTCTATGTTTGCTATGGTTGTCAAACGATGTATGTATTATCGAGTTGGATACCTCGACACCCTAGACTATACACAAAGTAGTAGTACACCCATATGGTGGTTTAGCATATATTGTGTTTACATGCTAACTATTTGGTGTAGGGACGATTCGGGTATGATTATCCGTATCATATGTCCGATTCAAGGTGGTTTGTATTACTTCTTATATTTTTGAGTAATCTTAAATGAGTAGATTGAGAGACAAACATATGACAACACATGGAGTTATGTCGACGACGAGCAAGAGGCTGACACTTTATTATATATATCTATTATTGGAGTCGTTATCACTTATTTTAATGTGTAGTTCTATGGAGCTATTTGACACTACTATTGTATATAGATAATTATCTAGACTTTATTCGATGTATCGGGATGTATAAATTATGTTACTCTGTTTTGCATAATCTGATGAACCTGTGCTGCACTTTGATATAATGTTATTTCTAGTTCATTTGATTATGTTGCTTTCTACATATGTTGATTAATATATTATTTTGTCTATTCAGCGAGGGATATATGGTAGGCACTTCAATAATTGTATTACATTTTCTCTTGACAATTTCCCTCCATCGACCGAGCACCACAATAGCATGTTGTTATGCTATTAGATATTTGGTTTGTTTGGATATCAGAGATAGAGGGGAGTCGTCATAGAATATAAGGGAACCCTTGATTTAGTTTCGACTGTAAAACTTAAATGTAGGGTCAAATCCATAAAGACCAATCCTACTCAAATGCACTTCATATCCTAGGTTTTGTATCTGTCTTGAGATATAAAAAGTCACAAATCACACGATAATGACATGTGTCATCGCATTTAACACTAAGAGAGCACCGGTACGCTAACTGCACAAGTCTACACCTACACGTGTAATTTTTTTGAGGCGTGGGTAGCTAGAAAATGTTGTATGCATTCCAAGACTAAAGTCCCAATCCATGAGCATAATGACCCAAAAATTCTGTCCAAAAGGACCTTAACCTAGTTATTGGGGGCGCTCCAATATAGGAGAGTTCGTTCAACTAACTGTATTTGCTAAAGGAACACCAGTCTAGTAAATTCACATAATTCACCACATACGAACATATACTCAAACTCAAACCTAGTCGCACAGTATGTTTAACCCACCTCAAACTGACCGTTATTGGAATTTCTAATAAACTGGGACAAAATTAGGATCCAATGGCACTTCCCTTTATCAATGCTCCGTACTCATTCTTGCAAAGTCTATCTAATTCCATGGATGCTCCAAGCCTACCTGATATTGGACAAGTTCTGCCCAGCCCTCCAAACATCTTCAAGTCTATAATGGTTGGCTCATTAAAATCCTCAATAACTAAGCTTTGTAACCATCTTTCCTCTGATTATCTATTAACCCAACCATCACCCACCAAAAATGATGCTAAACTAACAATAGACCTATAATTTAACCATTAATAAAAGACTCATCAGCCAACCATAATCCTTCATTCAACATCGACCATCAAAGTAGTAGTTTCTTCAATTACCAAATCAACAACCCACAATCAGTAACTATTCTAGCAGCTAAGCAAAGCATACCATGTTAACCCCATGTTAACACCAACTACATAAGCTTGATTGCTCTATAAATTGCTCTCTCCTCCATTAGGAAAGAACAAAATTCTGAGAAATTGAGCAGTAGAACAAAGCCTACAAAGTTGTCATAAAATTTAAAGTTGCAGAGCAACAAAACATCAATCCATAGTGGACGTAGATACCTCAAGGATTTAAGCAATCAAAATCCCTAGTTTTTTTGCCGTTTATTTTCCATTTTCAACGCTTTCGACATTATCGATAAATCTTCGATTACACGGTGCAATCAGAGATCCTTGCAAGTCACTCATTACTTGAGGTTGACAAAGAAAATCGCTAAGTACGGGCAGGAAACAAACTTGGTCAAAAGAGGCGGGGAAATGCAACAGTCGAGAATTTACTTTGAATGGTTGTTTATTTCATTACATTTTTAGTTTTATTATTTTAATAGTAAATAAAGGTTGTTGGCATCATTTGGTCTATAACCACTTATTTATTTCAGCAAATAGTGCTTTGTATTTTTATTTATCACGGTTAACTGATAAGCTCAAGTGTTGTTTATCTTGGACAAAAAAGTTTAAGGATGTGTTAGATTTGGCCCGACATGCATATGCGTGTTTAAACTAGCTATAAAACTATGTGGCATGGTCTCTTAAAACTCTGACGAGTTTTCAAGTCGCTAAAGTAGCTAGAAAGAGTTGCTACACACAAAACTTTAGTTGTTATCCAATCACTTTTCACTTACCCTTCTTCGTTAGGTGTATCCATGTGTATTTAATAAACCAATTCTAAAAGATCCAGAAATTATGCCAGGAATTAACCCCGAACCCATCTTGGCTACTGAGTAATGCAGATCTCCTGAATTCAACCTTTGGATTCCAATTCGCACCTTCTTCATTTATTAAATTTCAGGTCCCGCAGCAGCTTTTGTATTTAATATTGCACTTATATATTTCATAAAGAACATCTGAATGACTTCTTTAGTTAACAAGTGCTTTGATGTACTTTGCAAGCGTTCTTTTGAATGGGTTTTACCTTCGTGAAACTTTGTGCAAAATTCCTCCTGAACAAAGCCATCAAAAATGTGTCAGTGCAATAAGTTTGAAGCAAAGAATGTGATGGTCACGTATAGATAATATTAGGAATGTGATGGTCACATACATGGAGATGATACTAGGAATGTGATGGTATATTTTGGGCTTCACAACCCGTTTGGGACATCATCCAACAACCACCCTTTCTTAACACTTACTTTTGGATTCTTGCCTTTTCCACCCTAATTTTCCTGAACCTTTAATCCTAGCAATTTCTCATCCACACTTCAGGCCGAATCCTTAATCGGATGCGAAAAGATAAATGGAAGATGCCAATACCCGTTGGAGAAGAAGCTGCCGAAAACCCTAATCCAATCTGAGGTCTTAAACCGAGACAAAGGCTTTTGTAAACTATTCTAGTTACTGGGTGAAGGCCAAGTCAAGGATTATTCTGCTAATTCGGCTGAGTTGCTTGGACCATCCCTAATTTTCTGTGAGCGAGTTCTGAATTTTATTACCGATGATGTTGCCTGAAGAAGCATTCAGTGTTGCGACGAAATCATTTGATGCTAGAAAGGTTGGTTTCTAAGTTGCAAATTCAAAAATGTAGAATGAAGTTTGTAATTAGTTGATAACGATTCATATGATCTACCACGCATTGTAGGAGTAAATTTAGGGAATTGAATTATGAATATCCTTATATTTGACCATACTAGCTTAAGTGCAAAATTGTTGTTTTTGTAGAAAGTAAGAAATGCGACTATAAATATAACTTTAGTCGCCTAGCTACTTGGAAGCAACTGATTTTGCTACATAACTACATGAGATACACAAATTGGAACTGGTTTAATCATAAATATCACGTTTTTAAACAGTCAAGTTTGTTCTCATTATGTTAGTGTGTGTGTATATATAGACATAATAAAAATTGGTAATATTTCCCTGGACACACATTCAATTGAGGACTGTGTTGTTGAATTCAAGTATGTGATTAAAGTAAGTTTTTAGTCCATCTAATGTAGAAACTACTGCAAAATACAGCAAGTTTGTATGATTTGTAAATACTAGCATACCTGTTTTGCTTGATGATGTACAAAAATGAGAATCAAATTTATTCAAACATAGTTAAGTGCAGATAAGGCAACAATTCAAGAGAAATAAGCTAATTGCAGACGTTTGTAAATGTTGGGATGAGAAGTTTATAAGATGACCGAAATGTAAAAATTCGTGAAGGTGGATAATGTTCAACTTCAATGGACACTTCTTTTACAAAAAGGAAGGACGTTTGTAAATGTTGGAATGATGAAGTTTATAAGATGAGCAAAATGTAAAAATTCATGAAGGTGGATAATGTTCAACTTCAATGGACACTTCCTTTACAAAAAGCAAGGACACGGCGTTGCCAGGGATCGAATCCAGGTCACCCGCGTGACAGGCGGGAATACTCACCACTATACTACAACGACAATGATGTTATCCAAATTGAAATATATATATATAACTAACCTAAATTCTTAATTATATATCATTATCTTTTTTTATTTCTTCAAAAAGTGTAACTTTGTATTTGAATTATTACATATTCAATTCTCAAAAGATCCTTTAACCATGTTTGATGGTCCCATGATCATCACCAATTAACTATAATTTTTTTGCATATAGTAGATGTTATGCTGTGAAAATTAGTTTTACTTCAATTAATATGGAAATTCATACCAAGGTAAATGATATGATATGTGTGCTAGGATGCTTGTGTAAATTAATAATGGACAAAACATAAGACTCATGAGATGATAAATACATTTATTCAAACATAACCATATGCATTGTAGATAAGAGAACAACATATTGATAAGGAAATAACTTGAATATCATAGTCTTTTAATCTTATAATAAAGCAATTTATATATATAAATGAAAATAATAAAGGCATAAAGGTAGATGGGATAACTGGACATTAAATTTCAAATTTTAAAATAGTTTCAATTTTTATGTCAACGTATTTCTGATATTCCTTCAATCTATAAAACATTTATCAGTTTGAGAAACAATGAAGTTGTTGCAGTATATGTGTGTGTGTGTGTGCGCGCTTTCACTATTTGATTATTGATATAAGCATAGGCATTCAACCACAAAGTCATCATAGCATAGTGATATGTATTTCCATCTGTGCGCGGGTGCGGCGCAGTGGAAAGGAGGCTTGGGTTCTGGTAAAAAGATCCAGGTTCGATTCCTACCATGCGCTTCCCTATCCTGTATAAATTTACCCGGGGGTATGGTGGCTTGGATCAGCGGACGGCTTTACTATACCCTCCTCAGGAGTTTACCGGCCCGCCGGGTTCTCCTGGGTTTCAAAAAAAAAAGTATTTCCATCTGTCGTGCAAACAATCCAATTTTGATTTTGAGGGGAAATGAACATATTTATATGTTTGTGAAAGTTCTTTAATTATAAAATATTCCATCATGAGTAACAAGTGCATATGAACTTAATGTTTGTATTAATAATTATATAGTATAATAATTATTTCAATTTTATTTTGATTAACAACGAAGTCGTATTATAGTGGTGAGCATTGTCATTTCTCATAGGGTAACTTGGGTTAGATCCTCGGGATGACTTCGACATTAGTAGAAAGTAGCATTACATAAGATAATAGTCTTACAAAGTTTATATTTTATTTTTATTCATTGACAACAAGTGTCTTATATGGTTACTATTTTACATCTATTATGTATCTAATAAAAATAAGCTTCATTTACTCAAAAGAAATCACACACCGTATTTGGTTTAGTTTTAAAATGTTCCATAAATATATATGAAAAACAAATGATTATATAATAAAATAATTGTAAAACCGTATTTATACTAGGGCGTCCTATTATATTTCGAAAAACAAGTTTCTTTTATTAATACATTAGTTTTAATAAGGTAAATGTTAACTTTGAATGAAATAATTTTACACTTACACTGAAGGCTGTTATGGTAGTGTTAAATGCTATTAATGCGAGAAAATCTTTATGGTACCGATATTATTGGTAAGTAAAAAACGTCCAGCAATATTTTACTGTTACCATTGGTCAAATGATCGTTGATATACCGATTAACTTTGGTAATGGTAAATTTACCAATATATAAAGATAATAAAATTTTATTCCAATAAACTTTTGATAATGATAATTATTTTGTATCAAATTCAAACCCTCTAAATGAATATATTGACATTTTGGTTTATTTTAGTTGATATACAAAAGTTTCTTAATTTATACCAAATTATCTACATCACTATAAAATAATAACATTACTAATCTTAGATAAAGTTAAAAAAATTATGAAATAAAACTATATCTCGAATAATACTAGAAATTCCATATTAATTCTGACATTTCTTTAAAATTATTCATGGTTGTGATTAATTAAAATAGTGAAAAAAAAATATATAATTGGTTAAATTATTGTACCGTCGGCTTTGATTTTTTTACAATTAAATGTACTGTTAACAATGGTAAATTTACTGTTACCTTGCTAATAGAACTGGTATACTGATGCAGCTCAATATTGATTATTAATTGTTTGGTATTAATTTGATAATGGTAAATTTACGATTACCATAACAACCCTATTTACACTAACAAAATTAAAAGATAATCTCCACGGCTGACCAAATGATTATGCATTGGTTGTTAAGAGAAAAGTGTAGAATTTGTATCACATGGATGGCATAAAACAATGGTTTAATGTTTTAGAAGGAATTTTGAAATTCTTGTCATCTCGGTTCGGTTTTGGCGGACTTCAAAACAAAAACCTTGCAAAAATCCAGTGTCGGTTGGGAAAAAAGTTTGAAAAATTAGATTGAAAATCTTATAACTTAAACTATGAACTTTATTTTAAAATTAAAATTTTCAATCACGTCGTCAACTTCAATCAAATGTAGGTTCATCATATTCAATCTCGTTGTCGATCGTTCTTTTGGTTCTCTTGTGCCTTAGCTTTGAATTCGAGAGGAAATTGGTGTTGAATTGAAGCAATTTTTATTTATTTTAGTGTGTTGATTTTTTGTTTTGAAATTTGCCCTAGCTTCAAAACATTAAATCGAGAAAGATGAAACTAGGAAATATGCGGCTGAGCTGTTATGTGGTCTAGTTCTATTATTTTCTTGTTTTTGTGACTAAAGTTGAGCTGTACATTTAAAATAATTATTTTTATTTTAGCTTAATCAAGTTCAATATAGTTCATTTCAACTTAGTTTAATTTGAAAATTGTATATTTCTTGAAATGTCGTATTTTGTGTTTTAGTTACAACTTTTACTATTATGTTTCCATTAAGAAGAATACCCATATCCGAAACCTGAACCGAAACTTCCAAAATTAATCGAGACTATGTAAATTTCAAATGACCGAAACCAAGTTGTCAAATATTGCATAAAGCACGGCCTTCATTCATTCATTATCATAGAAAAGGTGACAACTGCAAACAACACGGTAGTGTCCATCTGACCATCAAATCATTTGGTGATGGACCAATATGGCTTTAGTGAGTCATGTTTGGTAAGCCCAATAAGTCAATAGGTTGGATTGACAACATAGCATGCTGAAAAGCTATTAAACAATTTCATGTATTTCTTACCTATTTGAGAAAGTTGGCAATCTTATTCTTAAACAATATTAATTTACAGAATAATACATTGTGGTACACTGATGTATCTACAATTGTGAAGTTGGTTATGTTCTTCTTCTTCTCTTGGGAACTGAAGCTGCTCAAATGACCTATGTATTCATTAATTACTTTCTTTCCATGTGTTACCATTGTTAATTTGCAGTCTTGTAATATACTTATACATAACTTTTTCGTTTCTTTGTATTTAAACTTTACTGTACTTTTTTCATTCCAAATATATATGGTAGTTGTAAATGCATCACATGGGAGGTCGCTTTTTGCTGCTCTAAACTTCGGCTAGATAATGCGAGTCATTAATGGAGTTGAACATCCTATGTGTACAATGTTATGTTGGTTTTTGTTTTACATCTAAAAAACCTATGCCACACATATTTGATATTTTATTTTCAATTTGCTTAATGCTCGGTGTCTTATATAACCATTTGCAATTTTATTACATCATAAAAAACAATAGGAAAGATCTATTTGGATACAAATGAATGTCAAAAAATTTGAACTTAAATAATGTGCGCCACATGGTGGATGTAAATGCGATACTTACTAGGTAAATTAAAATTTCTTTTATCTTTGAACTTAGATGACATGAAAGCATCATTATATAAGTTATCCTATATGTTTACTGTTTCATGTTGAATTTATTCTACATCTAAAAAAAGCAATATTATACTTATTTGTTATTTTATTTTCAATTTACTTGGTACCCGGTGTCTTGTATGTGTAACCACCTTACAATTTTTATTCTATTACAATGTGTCATGTTGTTAATACAATTTTTTGATAAAAAATTAGGGTTTATTATTTGGTACGAATGTCCAATGTCTTCTTTTGTTCAAGGTTGAAAAAGTCCGTTCGATTTTCATTCAGGTTAGAAAAATGTATGAAATTGTATTCATTTGAATTGTTTGATGATTTTTCTATTCATCGGTTGTCTGGTTTGTTCTTGTTAATTATGACATGATAAATTAGGACTTATTAATTATGGTTTCCTTAAAAACATGAATAAATTAGGATTAATTTTTGATTTGAAGTTTGAATCTATCTCTAAATGTGTACAGTGTGCAAACAAAAATATATATGAAATCTTTTAAATCTATTGTGAAAAACCGGTTTTGTTGGTTTGGTATGTAACAGTGTTGACGATTTGAAAGGTCAAACAACTTACGATGGTAAGAAGTACTATGTCATATATTAATTGATGATTATAGTGGATATGCTTATGTTTATTGGATGAAAACAAAAAATGATGACTTTGAAAAAAGTAAAATTTATAAAGTAAAAATGGAAACACAGTTAGGATTTAAAATAAAAATACAACATTTTGATTGTGATGGGAATATTTTTCAAATGATTTCACTTTTTGTCATAAGCATAGTTCATTAGTGCACTAACCTCCATACATTTCAATAAAATGGTATCATCAAAAGAAAAAAACAGGACATTGGTAAAAATGGTTAATGATATGGTTATTAGTTTAAATTTGCCTAACACTTTATGCGATGATGCTATGTTATTTGTTTTTTACATTTTTAAATAGAGTTCCTTTGAAAAAGAAAAATGCTTCTCTTTATAAATTATCGTTTAATTAAAAAACCTAACCATGGGAGTACTTGTTCTCGCTCCTATCAATAAGTGTGATTTTTCCGGTTCTATCATGGGGCTACATTGTTGAAGATTAGTTCAGCATAAACCTCAATAACAATTTAAAAAAATTAAACCAAATGAAGGTTTACTCCAAAAGATGTTCCTTATTTATGTGTTGGTTCCATGATGATGCAATTTTCTGTCCTTTAACTATGTAGGATTGATCCCACTTGGATATGTGGGCATCACCTAAGTAATGTAGCCTATTTTATTTATTTTGTGTATTTAAATTTATTTATTTAAAAACGAGGGGAGAATGTTGAATATTTAAAAAAAACAGGGTTGGATTTTTGAAATGAAGAAGTTTTGGGATTTTGCATTTGTCTTTGATAAAAGTAGAAACATAGCCATGAGAATGCAAAGGCGGAGTGCGGTGCAATGTACATGCACATGCATAGGTAGGCGAATGAGCATGTAGGTTGCAATTGGGTCTTTTAGGACACAATTTGCACTTAGCATATACACATATCGATAGAAATAGGAGTCCTATTTTGAAAGTTGGGACCGTTTTAAAGAAAATCAGTAAGTCGGATAACAGATAAATCTGTTGAGCGAACTATTATGGGTTAACAGATCTAGCCTTTGGACATATTCATTTTTGGATTGGATAGTTTAGAACCACCATAAATGTATGGCAGATCCTCAGACTTTAGAACAATTCTTTTTCCTTCTTCCTAACTTTATTTCCCCTTTTCTGCATCATCAACCATTAACATGAACTGAATATTCCTTATCAGATGACTTTTGAATTCTCAAGTTTTTGATTGTATAAAATATACATTTGTAAAATAATGTATAGAAAGATCCTTGAAACATGAAGTTTGACATTATTATTCTCATAGCAGATACAACATTTCCAACAGAATGTACAAATGCACATATGAGTATCGAATGACTAAGATGTTTTTATACATGCATTGTAATTGGAAATATAATAAAACATAAATACATTGGAGGTAGGAAATAGAAACGATGGCCCATGCAGGTCTCTAACTTGGGACCTTCGTGTTATTAGCACGACGCTTTAACCAACTGAGCTAATGGGCCGCTTGACATAGTAGAAAATTTGAAGTACTAGTCGAGAGATTGGGTGTTTGGAAGATAACTAAATAATTATTTATCTAATCATGACAGATATGTCAATGTTGTACATCTCATTCGAAACGATAGTAGACTATTTAGTTTTGTTCTTATTGATGTGTTGATCATCATTTGTCTTTTTCTCAAATGATTGAAATTGATCACATGGATTCTTTGGGTTTTTATACGATAAAATCAGTTTGGGGTATCTTTTGGCATAAACAGTTGAAACTGGATGCACATTGGTGAATCATGCAGAAACATTTTTTTTTATCAGCATTAAAGATTAAAGATGAATGGGGACATTGACACTGTGACATGGTTGAAAATACATGTTTTCACTACTACAAAACAGGCCATTTGCATCGGTTGTTTACCCCCCTTCTGCATCAGTTCAACAACCGATGCATATGCAACCGATGCAACAGGCTTAACACTTTTGCATCAGTTCTGAAACCGATGCAAAAAGGTCCTTTTTGCATCGGTTGTTACTAATAACTGATGCAAAATATCATGGTTAGTTGCTTGAACACAGCTCTCATGTTGCATCGGTTGTAATGAAAACCGATGCAACAAAGTAACTTGTTGCATATGTTGTTGTTGAAAACCGTTGCAAACTAATCCCTCTATTGCATCGGTTTTTTATAACAACCAATGCAAACTAATCCCTCAGAAACCATTATTACAGTACTCAAATAGACTATATATATATTATTGGTAATCTTATATACATACATATATATATATATATATAAGAAAAAAAACATGCACAAAAAAGAGAACATTGCATTCATCTTCAATTTTGTTACAGATTTTCAATTACATTTGAATTCATTGGCACTTTCATCACTGTACATTCTCGATTTCTATAAAAATAACCCAACACTGATCATCCATTCAACCACTCATAACATCTCTGCCATCAACCACAAACCCAAAGCAATCACCAAACCCTGCATATTCAAAAGAGTTTTTATTTTTAATCTGACTGCTAATGCAATAATTTGGATGTTGGTCAGATCTTGTCAAGCAAGGAGGCAACGCAGGTTCCGAACCTTCTTCAGGCATAACTAACTGGTATGAGTTTTCTTTGCATTTATTTTCTTTTACAAGACACTGATGCCCTTTAACAATATAAGCATTAGACATTTCAGATCTCCCGTGGGAATCGCAGACAGTGTCATTAGGGACATTATCGTATTTGGCATTTTCATTAACAGTGAATTCTTTTGGAACTTGAATAGCTGACGTAAATGACTGTAGTGGCATCAAAGGATCCTCGGATCCCACTAAACAACCCATGTTTTTTGATGTATGTTCAGCAGATTTAAGCTCACACTTAGTTTGATATTCAGAATCGGTCTCTGTCTCGGATCCAAGTATGGTTGAAGCATCTAGATAGTTTTCAATTTCACTAGTGATCTCATTGCCTGGAATTTCCATTTCAGAAATATCTGATTCAATCTCTAAATCATCGGAGCTTATTTGAGTAGGTATAAATTGAGTATCATCCATAAGTATGTCATTACATGGTACGGGACTAACAGGCTTCAATATTTCTGATTTTTCATCCCATCTGACAGAAGGAGGACAAGGGCACGTTCTAATGGCATCATGCATATCTGAAGCAAAGGTGCTGCCTTGAATTATATGTGACTTTGAAATACATGGACTATTGATCTCCGATTCATCTGGCAATCCTAATGAATTTGAATCTATGATTATTGGTTCAACAAATCTCAACCTTCTCGAATCAAACGATGATGGTCTGCTTTCAAGATCGGGTTTACGTCGTGAGGTGGATAAAGGTGAAGTATCAGTTGAAAAATGATGTTCATCAGCATTTGAATATGTAAATCGAGCACTGTAAAAATAGTTGCAGATAAGTTGATTGCCTTTATAAGTTTAGATGATATATTTGAGTCACACATTCTGCATGGCTTAATAAATGATACATAGTTTGGAAGGATAATGATGAACCTAGTCAACTTTCTTGATTTAGTTCTGATCCCTTCCTCTGTCAAAGATGATGTAACATAAAGATTTTAGAATCATGTTTACTACAATTAGGTAGGTTATGGTCAACCAACTATTTTTATTCAATATACAAATGACCTTCCTCAAATTTGTATCACTTTCATTGTATGCAGCAAAAGATAGACTCGTAACTATAAACTAAAATAATCTATATATTGAAAGAACAAAAAATATAGACTGTAAGAACAAAAAATCCAATATTTGTACATACGTGTAACTATTAAGCATGAAGTGTGAAGTAACATTCCAAAACCTATATGGAGAACAACTATTCAAGAAGTATTAAAATTTATATTTGATTTTATAATTCATAACTCTTACGCTTTCTTTCCTTCCGGCGGGCGTCCTTCTCTTCTTTTATTTCCCTAATATATTTCCTTTCGACATGAGTAACATGGTTTTCCGAATTGATATGTTTGACTGAATAATAATAACGATATTGTTAGTATCAATTGTTACCTAGAATCTTATTATTCTAATAATCATCACATATTAATAACAAGAAAACTTACTCCGGATCAGCCCTCCACTGCATTCATCTTTTTCTGAAGCTTCTAGCATAGCTTTTTCAATTTTTCTTTTTTCCTACTCAAAGCTCAAATTATAGAAACGTTCCGAGTTAGTTACCTTTACAGCATGTTCAGCCCCGGTTCCATCACATATATATTTGACGTGCTTAATAGCAATTAATGATGCTTGTTTTATACAAGCATCCTAAACAAAGAAACGACTATATTAAGCACAAATAAACACTTGTTCGTCATAGTACAAATTAGACATAAGTAAATCTTGAACTGTTTGTGAAATGATAACTTATATTATGAAATACTCACAACTTTCATGGAGTGGCAATGGTCAACGATAATATAGGTATACTACGGTTGCTAAAGCATTATAAGTTATCCTAAGTTACCCTATACATTATGAGCATTGTCCTTGATCACTTGCCAGACCTTTTTGAGTACTTTTACATGATACGTGGACGTAACTTTAGCAGAAAAGTTGGCAAGTGCAAGGCTAGTCTGTACTTGTGATCATAGAAGAATACTTTAAATAGAACTAATCCCCTTGTGGAGGGACAAACCTAAGAGATAGGTAGCCTAAAATTTTATTGAATAAATCCCTTAGTGGTAGGATATACCATGACTACATATAATTGAAGAAATTCAAATTACTCCCAAAGCACAAAGATACTGTAGTACAGACTTGTGGGAAAGAGGCTTATAATGCACCCCAAGAACTATCGTTACAAGCATAGTGTAGGCTTACAAAAAAGAGTGACAAAGTGCTCTCCCAAATGCTATCAATATATTGGCTTGGTGGAAAGAGTGATATATGACTTTATGGCACCCTTGGTTATGTACAGACGGTAGATTAGTGATAAAGAGCGACTTAACGTGCTCCTTAGTAAAAGTACATCGACTCAGTGGAAAAAAACACTATAGAAATAAAACAAAAACCATCCATCTTGAACATATTCTTCCTTTATTAGAAAACCAAAATCTCCACATTTGGGAAAACATAAACTTGACTTTCCTCTATATACATACCAACATGGAATCAAAATTTCACCCGTTAAACTTTTATCCACTGGAAGAGAAAACATGTGCACATTCAACAATTTAATTTAAATTGTCATTTTTGGGAAGGTAAAAAAAATCAAATATGGAAAAACACAACGAAGAAGAAGTGAGTGATCAAGTTAAAAGACAACCAAGTAAGAAGTAAATTACAATTAGCTAATAAGTATGCAAGAGATCAATCAGAGGCTGTGGAAGAGAGGAAGAAAAGACTACGTGAAAAGCAAAAATAAAATATAATGAATATAGGTCGGTTACATGAATTTAGAATGTAAGATGAATGAACTGGAATTCAGAATTTAATCTGGAAAAATGTTTTTTAAAAGAACATTGCATATGTTCCAGTCTTTAATATATAATAGATACAATAGATCGGAACCTCGCAGGCCGGACTTGATGGAAAGTATTATACATAATGTTTGCACTTTCTTTTATAATATCTTATGAGTGCGCGTGAAAAACCAATTAATGGTTTAATGTTTTGATTTGTGAACAATGTGTTGAAAAAACATAATTAAATATAAGTGGTAATGCAAACATATTACGTACTTTGCATTGCCGACACCTATGCAATAAGATACTTGTACCAATCTTAAATTTCATATATATATTTTTCCTTATCATTTTATTATTAGCTTTTATAAGTACAAATGAAAACATCATTGGCTAGAGGTGAGAACATGAACTATTGACTTCTAAACACAGGGATTTCAAAATTTCAGTTGCTGGCTATCTTATGCACGATTTCACACTTGCATTATTGTGTACAATGATATTTTTTCATTTCCCATGAAGAGAGTGCTGACAGGAGTAGTAAGAAAGACTTCAAATTTGTTGCTAACATATATGCAAGAGACGTTATATCGAGTGTAAAGATGCAAGCTGAGTAAATAATACCACAGCGTGTTTGGGAAATAGAGCAATAAAAAATTTCTCCAATTCAATCATAAAGGAATCAAAGTACGGAACATTGTCATATTAAAAGTTCTGCGGCTATATTTGACAGATACCTAAATCCAAAGATGTGTATACATATGGAGGCAGCACAACTTCACTATAAGCCATTGCATGTCAAATTGCGACTGCAATATATATCATAATTGCCCTATTCATTAACCATATTTGTTATCGAATTATAGAGTGATTGGTAATAAATATTTACTAGTCAGGATAGATGCAATAATGCACCAAAAATGTGACGACCCAACTTCCAGACTCCAGAAAGTCGCATCGCTAATAAGAAAGAAAGGGATAGAAAATAGAAAGAAAGAGAAGAAAGAAGAAACAACACATCAGAATCTAAACAGCGAAAGGAATAAATTATATTAATAACATAAGTATTACATAGTATACAACAACCATCAGAGTACACAGATAATACAACACATACTAGACATTTATAAACACCTGTCTAGTTATACAACTCAAAGACAAACAACATAGAGAACACACAGCGGAATACTCTACAGCTATACGCAGAAGACTCCTGCTCCATTTGCTCCTCCATAACTCGTTAAAGCTAATCTGAATCCTAACCTGAATTCCCTTGGCTACTTGTAAAAATTTGAGTACCCAAGAGTTAGGAAAAACAGAAATAACTCCGGGTCAGACATGGGTCTGGTGTGAGTAATATGTTAAAGTTACTTAACTTTCAAAAACCTTTGGAAAGAAAAGGTATCACGTAAGACTTCCCACACATAAACATGGAAAAGTTTTTACCTTACGCTAACCAAAACATTTGATAGGAAATCCGATGATATTATAATAGTGTCTAGGGTTTTCAAATAAATATGAAATAGCCGAAATTGTTACATGATTAAATTCCAGCTACTAGCCACAAAAGTGGGTAATACAATCAAAACCGTTGGCACTTATCGGATTTTGGATTCCATACTGATGCAGTGGATAATAGTAGATCGATATAGATCGATGAAAATAGCAAACGGTGGATTGAAGATACTGAAATGCCCAAATTCGTTGATCACAATGATACCGAATTCTAGCTATCTTCGACGCGTTGATCGCGCACGATACCGTGAAAGAAGATCTACAGTTCTTCAAACGTTGATCAAGCGCACTTGATACCATGAATTGGCTTCAACAATCGTTGAATCGAGCGCACTCGATTAACCGAAAGTGGAGATAGGAGATCACACTCAACTACCAATTTAGATGAAAGCACACAGCAATCAAAACGAAATGTTATTCAACAGTCAACAACCCTGAAAGTTACAACACACTCGCTATTTATAGTAGTTTCACTCCCTGACCCTTAAGTCGTATACGACTTACTACTTACTAAGTCGGCAACGACTTATCATAACAGCGGCTCAACGAGTTACAACTCAACATCAACAAACGACTTAAAGACGCACGACCCACGACTCACAAAACACTTAAGTCGTATGCGACTTATACAACAACGACTCAACAGATTACATCTCCACATACACACATGACCGACTTAATTACATGTCGACTTACGACTTATCACAAGCGACTCAACACAAGATGTATACGTAGCGACTTACGACTTAGCGAATTATGACTCACCTATGGAGCGACTCAAATCAACAGCATCAAGTGTTGCCTCTTCCTCCAGCTGTATTTTCTTAGGTCGTTGCCGACCTAGGTCTTCTTTCTTAGGTCGTTGCCGACCTAAAACCCTCTGAATCGACCTAAACCCGAAGCTTCCTCCCGCGACCTTAGGCCTTCCTCCCTGCTTGACTCGTGAATGACTCAAGACCTAAAACCGAAGTTTCCTTAACTCGAGAACGACCCAAGTCTTCCTCCTTAAGTCGTGTATGACTTATCCCCTGAGTTGCATCATCCTCCCCTGGTTAAGAAAAATTCGTCCTCGAATTTGTAAATTCTTCCACATCAGATTGTTCATCTCCATAATATGGTACAAGATGCTTAACATTGAACACGTCAGAAGTGTACACATCCTCCAGCAGCTTTAACTTATAAGCATTTTCATTAATCCGTTTCGCAATTTCTACATGACCATTTTTTCTGGCTTTCAACTTGTTATAAGCGCCTACTGGAAAACGATCCTTGGTTAACACAGCGTAAACCAAATCACCTTCGTTAAATTCAACACTTCGTCGCTTCAAATCTGCAGTTCGCTTATACTTCTCATTTGCTTTGTCCAATCGCTCCTGAACGATTTTATGACATTCAGTCAACTCATCAACAAAGTCTACAGCTTGTTTAACCGTCCCCTTCGGTTGTGGCATTATTGCTAAATCCAACGGTCCCCTTGGCAATCTTGAATATACAATCTGAAATGGACTGTAACCTGTGCCTCTATTAACCGCATGATTATGTGCAAACTCTGCTTGGCATAACTTCATGTCCCAACTTCTCAGATTATCTTTCACAAGACATCGTAACAAATTTCCCAATGATCTATTAACAACTTCTGTTTGTCCATCTGTTTGCGGATGATAAGCGCTGCTAAAGTTCAACTTCGTTCCCACCATCTTCCATAAACTTAACCAAAAGTGACTCAGGAAACGAGTATCCCTATCCGACACAATAGATTCTGGCAATCCATGAAGTCGATAGATCTCTATGAAAAATAACTGAGCGACATGAACAGCATCCGCCGTCTTCTTACAGCAATAAAATGTACCATCTTCGAGAAACGATCCACAACAACATATATAGAGTCATTCCCCCTTTGAGTTCTCGGCAATCCCAACACGAAATCCATGCTAATGTCTACCCATGGTTTTGTAGGAACAGGTAATGGCATATACAATCCTGCATTTGTAGCTGTTGTGACGACCCAAACACGATGTCCGATAAACGACATCAAATTCGTATCGCCGGAGCTTATAACAACAATTAGATGAATATAAAACAGCGGAACAGAATCAATATCATAAATATCATCACAGTTACAACATCAACATAATATCCATACTACAACAGAGTACATAATACATACACTACAACTCCAAATACAACATCATGATAATACAACAGTGAACATATATCCAAAAGTTCTCAAATGAGAGAGATGATAACGAACTCCCAAAAGCTAACACCTGAAATCTTCAAAAGCTCCTAAGGTATCTCCCAGATAAAAAGCTCCAAAATACTGCTACTCCAAAATACAGGAACCTGCTACTAGGCTGCCCGTGTGGAAATAATGGGCACTCAGAGTTTAGGAAAGAAAACAATAAACTCTGGATCAGTCATAGGACTGGTATGAGTAAACAAAAACAGTTGCACTTAAATAAAACAAGATTTATAAAAGAATTTTCGGAATGCTTTTAAAAATGGAACTACTATAAGACCTCCCGCCACACACACAATGCAAACGCAGAATTGGAGGAGATTTCTTCTTATGATAGTTAAATATGCTTGGTACGAGAAAAAAAATCTTTGATATTATACTAGTGCATAGTGAAGTAAATCATTTCGAAAATAGAATATTAATCTTAGCCAACATACGACCATTATCGTATGCCTACTATAGCTACCATGTTTTGTGGCAGGTTACCGCCACACTGCATGACAGGTTTTACAACTAAAACCGTACAGGGTTTCGTATTGTTTCTTTGGATTTCCAACAAATGGTCAGGCCAAGGAACGTCCCATTGCCACATGAGAACGCCTCTGGAAGGACGTCCCCGAGAACCAAACCGGATCTCTGCCAACACAAGGCCAGGTTACCCCTAACTGGGTAACTACTGACATGAGTATGCCATCTCCCGGTCGCAACCAACCTTTAACCAGGGCCCCAGCAACAAATCACAAGTAATATATATATATATATATATATATATATATATATATATCTGCGATATCAACATAAGTTAAGTATCTGGGCTCCATACCATGATACCACTTCTATCCAGAAGGAAATGCACATACCCTAAGGGGTGCTACCCGCAATAACCTTGCTGCATCTTTCCTGTTTTGACCATTTCGGGGTGTGAGGTCCGACGAATTCTCGTCCACAAAGCCACGCTTTATACAAAAGCTGTGCTTTGGGTCAACAAATGATCATAGAAATGATCACCAAGATAGACGATCAAATAAATGATCCTATCATAAATGATCAACACAATGATCATTTCACAGCAACACTCAGCCTGTCACATTACCAAATTGGGAATATATCGTTGATAACCTTCAACTACATAACCTCTGAGCTCGTACGTCTCAGAGAAGGGTGTTAAGCTAAGAGAATAAATTCTCCGCCACCAACAGAAATATATTTGAAAGAAATCGGCTTTATATCTCAATTTGTAATGTCAGACATACTATCCATACAAGTCTATTCCGGGGTCGAACAGAACCGAAGGCACTTCCAAAGAAGTCCTTGCAATCCGGATATCCACAATCCTGATCGGATTCCCCATCACATATGGGGAACTCTATACCGGAGCAACTCGGTGCAGAGTCAATCGACAGGTCATCCTATCGCTCTCGCAAAAACCCGGTCTTCAACACCGGTCTTCAAATGCTATCCATAACGTCGAATCACATATTCGAAATGGGTTATATGACACAAAGGTCCTTTCCCGGCTAATTCGAATAGTGAGTGTCAAATTTTAAAACATGTGGATGTCATTCACAAATATTCACAGGTTCGATGTGGGTTTCGGATAACCAACTGAAATCTGATTCCCTGTCGCATCGAAGTTTAAATGCCGTTTTACGGACAACAGGGTTTTCACATCAATACAGAACAAATCATAATCACAGTGCAATAACATGGCAATTACATCATACAGAATTACAAACAGATCAGAAATATCAATATAAGTTAACAACAATAGTTAATTATTTACCAATCAAAACGAATGTGATAAATTAACCAAATAATTATTTTATTGATTATTCAATCAACGATTTATTATTCTTAATGATAAATAAATTAATCTTAATCATTTTGATACATTGATTTTTCCTTAATTAGTTATTTTAATTAACTTGCTTTATCAAATCAATAAATTCTTAATTATAAATTTATTTGAGTACTTAATTGTTTATTAAATCAATTTTAATCACAAACTTTAAATCATTCTAACTTCCTTTTCAAAACTATTGATAAAAATTATTTACCTTAATTCCATTTGAAAATCTGTTTTATACTTTAAAAATTAATTTATTGTTACATTGGAATTCTAATGTAAATTTATTTAAAATTCTCCTTTTAAAATTTAATCATTTAATTAAATTTTGATTTTAAACTTTCTTTACCAATTAAAGAATTAACAAATTCAAAAGCATTTGTTAAATAATTTAACTTAACAAAATCTAAATTGTTTATATTGCAAACACAAAATTTTATTAACATTGTTGACTTTAAGATTTGAATGGGCTTAGCCCATATAAAACAACCCGAGTAAAAACAGGGTTTTACTCGCATCCATCTCGGGTCCATCACGTTACCTCCCCGAGACTTCCCATTTCTTTCCTTCCCTATGCCTGTTCTTCTTCCAGTTTCTTCTTCTTTCCCTTTTTTTTATTATTATTAACGCTTATAATCAAAACTGGAAATAAGCCTCCACCACACACTCGAGTTCGACCCCGAGTTTGACCCCCCCTGCTCGATAACATCACCGAGTACCCAGACCACACCCCATTTACTGACACAAAGGCCAAGTCGTGCACATGTACATGGCAGCGATGCCTCTATGGCGATCACCTATGACTCCAGCAAGTCACTAACACCCCATACACTCGAAATCCCTCATCGATTTGACCCAAAGAACTCGGCATCGAAATTTCACCGTGTTGACGAACCGTAACCCAACGTCACCACGCAAAAGCCCCTTCGCCAACGCTCCTCAGTCCACCAGAAAATCCGTGACTGCGGTCTTACCACGTTCATACCCCGAGCCACCATTCCCCAAGTCCTCGTGAAGCTCGATCAACTCAAGAGGGCGAAATCGAAATTTTTACGGAACTAAAAAAAAAGGTATTAAAACCCTAATGCGACCTCGAATCCAAATCTCACGCCATAGAAAAATTCTTTGACAATTTTCGTGAAATCCCTGATGTTCGAACTTGCTACAAACCAAATTTTAGCATTTAAAATTGAATCGATAGTTACAAATTCATAAAAGTTAAATTTTTATTCGCTAATAGATTACCCTTTAAAATAACTAAATAAAAATCCTCATTTTGTTTTTAAAAATCATAAATGGAAGTAAGAACTCAAGTTATATATTCAAATCATTAAATTAAAAATTTTGAATTTATTATAAAATCTATGGTTATTGTAAAAATCATTTTATTTTTGTCAAGTATTTGTTGGATACTTGTAAACAAGTTACAGTGAAAAAAAAAACTACTGTATGTTCAAACAACTTTACAAAACTTGTTTGAAGATTAAAACTACTTGATTTATTTGAAAAGAATCCAAGCATGACAGTGATTAAAGCAAACAGACTTTAGTTCTAATAACAAATGTATCCCTGCATGAATGATACAGAGCATAACTGGTATATTATCATACTGTAAAATGAACAAAAGTTAAAATGGAAGTTTAAACTGTTTTAAATAAACTTAATGTCCTTTACAAATCATGTTTACTCACTTATATAATGGATGAGCAGAGACTATAATTATTTTGCAACTGCAGTTTGAATTTCCCTCTGTTCTTCTTTCTTCAAAAACTTGTTTTCAAGCTTGAATGAAGTTGAGCTTGTGAATAAATGACACTTATGTTTTTCTTTCTTTTTAATTTATGTTCTCTGCTAAGATTGTTAAACGAATTTTAAAACAGAGGCTGTGATGTTTATATATATGAAGATGGTGTACATACTGCATTGTATAGGTAGGTAGAATACTGTTTTTAATATTTGACTAACCCATGCTAGAAAGTAACAGCATTAAATGCAAGCATGTTAACAACATTCTTTACTTTAGATTCTGTTTGGCAGATCTTGTTTATGGCTGATGTGATTCTTGTTTATGGGAGAGAGTAGATAGCATTTAATGCAAGTATGTCTGGTGAAGCTTCCATCCTGTATACTTTGTATATTACAGCATGCTGTCTTGTTTCCTCTTTTATATGTATGTGTTGTTTTGTTTTAAAAAGGTTTGTTTTTCTTATGTCTACTTATTTGTTTACATAGCTAATTGAAAGTGTTTTCTTTTACAGTTTTATATTTTCTTCACAAAAATTTGTTATCTTAGTTTATTTGTTTATTTGTTAAATTATAATTATGTGATTTAAATTTTTTATAAATTTATCATAACTTATTTTAACAATTTTATTTCTATTAAAAGCTCATCTACCACAATTTATTATTTTACTTTGTCACAATTTCTTATTTTACTTTGTTAAAAAGAAAAGTGGTTTTAGTTATTAACATTAAATAACTATGTGATTTTATTACAATATTTGTTTTAATTCTATTAAAAGTTTTAACTAAAAACACTAAATTCTGTTCATATTTTATTTCTTTATAACTTTTCAATTTAAATTTCAAAAAGTTCAAATACATTACTAAAATTTAAATTCATAATTTTCGGGATGTTACAATATCCCCGCCTTAAGAAAATTTCGTCCTCGAAATTGAAAGAGAAAGAACGTAAACAAAGAATAGACGAATTTATAAATAAGGAAATGACTTACAGTTTTAAGTCGATATGTCAATTCTGCATCTGGGATATGATTTCTTCATATTATCTTCAGTCTCCCAAGTACAGTCCTTTGGATCACCACTCCATTGAACTTTGACCAATCTCACAATCTTGTTTCTCAATCGCTTCTCATCACAATCTACAATTTTTATCGGTTCCCTTCTAACTGCCAAGTTGGGAGTGATTTCAAGATCCTGCTGAGCAGCTTCTTCAATAATATCATCTGGATCGTGCACATATTTTCGAAGATTAGAAATATGGAACACATCATGTACGCCAGACAACCAGCTGGGTAACTGCATTCTATATGCTAGAGAACCAATCCTTTCCAGAATAGGAAAAGGACCAATATAACGCGGTGCCAACTTTCCAGTTTTCCCGAATCTCAATACTCCCCGCATCGGAGATACTTTTAGAAATACAGAATCTCCAACTTGAAATTCCAAATTCCTCTTTCGGCGGTCATAGTAGCTCTTCTGACGGCTTTGGGCAGTTAATAACTTCTTTCGAATAAAGTCTACCTTCTCAGTGGCTTCTTTTATCATATCCGGTCCAAGAACAAGTTTGTCACCTGATTCGATCCAGCATGTAGGTGATCGACACGGACGACCATATAAAGCTTCGAAAGGAGCCATTTCTAAACTGACCTGATAAATGTTGTTATATGAGAATTCAACCAGATGCAAATGGTCCTCCCAAGAACCACCAAAATCATGCACACAAGCACGCAGTAGGTCTTCTAAAATTCGATTGACCCTTTCAGTCTGTCCATCAGATTGTGGGTCATAAGCAGTACTGAAATTTAATTTCGTTCCCAATGCGTCTTGAAATGCTTCCCAAAATCTACTAGTGAAGATCGGGTCACGATCACTCACTATACTACTGGGAATACCATGGAGACGAACAATTTCCTTTATATATATACCTGCCAAGCTTGCTGCAGTCCGAGTAGATTTAACTGGAATGAAATGAGCATTTTTGGTTAGGCGATCCACAATAACCCAAATCGCTTCATGCCTTTCTTGGTACGAGGCAATCCTTCGATGAAATCCATCGATACCTGATCCCACTTCCATTTCGGTACTTCTAAAGGTTGAAGTAAACCGGCCACTTTCTTTTGGTCGCTCTTAATTTGCTGACAAGTAGCACAGCGACTCACATAAATAGATATGTCTCTCTTCATCGTTTTCCACCAGAATGTCCTTTTAACATCACGATACATTTTGTTGACTCCTGGATGGATATTGAATTTTGACTTGTGGCATTCGTCCAATACTTCACGCTTCAGTTCTGGAATGTCAGGGACACAAATTCTACCCTTCATCCTTATAACTTCTCTATTATCTATTTCAAAAGTAGTATCCTCTCCTCGATCTATTCTTCTACGCATTTCTCGAAGAAACTTGTGACGACCCAAACTCGATGTCCGATAAACGACATCAAATTCGTATCGCCGGAGCTTATAACAACAATTAGATGAATATAAAACAGCGGAACAGAATCAATATCATAAATATCATCACAGTTACAACACCAACATAATATCCATACTACAACAGAGTACATAATACATACACTACAACTCCAAATACAACATCATGATAATACAACAGTGAACATATATCCAAAAGTTCTCAAATGAGAGAGATGATAACGAACTCCCAAAAGCTAACACCTGAAATCTCCAAAAGCTCCTAAGGTATCTCCCAGATAAAAAGCTCCAAAATACTGCTACTCCAAAATACAGGAACCTGCTACTAGGCTGCCCGTGTGGAAATAATGGGCACCCAGAGTTTAGGAAAGAAAACAATAAACTCCGGATCAGTCATGGGACTGGTATGAGTAAACAAAAACAGTTGCATTTAAATAAAACAAGATTTATAAAAGAATTTTCGGAATGCTTTTAAAAATGGAACTACTATAAGACCTCCCGCCACACACACAATGCAAACGCAGAATTGGAGGAGATTTCTTCTTATGATAGTTAAATATGCTTGGTACGAGAAAAAAATTCTTTGATATTATACTAGTGCATAGTGAAGTAAATCATTTCGAAAATAGAATATTAATCTTAGCCAACATACGACCATTATCGTATGCCTACTATAGCTACCATGTTTTGTGGCAGGTTACCGCCACACTGCATGACAGGTTTTACAACTAAAACCGTACAGGGTTTCGTATTGTTTCTTTGGATTTCCAACAAATGGTCAGGCCAAGGAACGTCCCATTGCCACATGAGAACGCCTCTGGAAGGACGTCCCCGAGAACCAAACCGGATCTCTGCCAACACAAGGCCAGGTTACCCCTAACTGGGTAACTACTGACATGAGTATGCCATCTCCCGGTCGCAACCAACCTTTAACCAGGGCCCCAGCAACAAATCACAAGTAATATATATATATATATATATATATATATATATATATATCTGCGATATCAACATAAGTTAAGTATCTGGGCTCCATACCATGATACCACTTCTATCCAGAAGGAAATGCACATACCCTAAGGGGTGCTACCCGCAATAACCTTGCTGCATCTTTCCTGTTTTGACCATTTCGGGGTGTGAGGTCCGACGAAGTCTCGTCCACAAAGCCACGCTTTATACAAAAGCTGTGCTTTGGGTCAACAAACGATCATAGAAATGATCACCAAGATAGACGATCAAATAAATGATCCTATCATAAATGATCAACACAATGATCATTTCACAGCAACACTCAGCATGTCACATTACCAAATTGGGAATATATCGTTGATAACCTTCAACTACATAACCTCTGAGCTCGTACGTCTCAGAGAAGGGTGTTAAGCTAAGAGAATAAATTCTCCGCCACTAACAGAAATATATTTGAAAGAAATCGGCTTTATATCTCAATTTGTAATGTCAGACATACTATCCATACAAGTCTGTTCCGGGGTCGAACAGAACCGAAGGCACTTCCAAAGAAGTCCTTGCAATCCGGATATCCACAATCCTGATCGGATTCCCCGTCACATATGGAGAACTCTATACCGGAGCAACTCGGTGCAGAGTTAATCGACAGGTCATCCTATCGCACTCGCAAATACCCGGTCTTCAACACCGGTCTTCAAATGCTATCCATAACGTCGAATCACATATTCGAAATGGGTTATATGACACAAAGGTCCTTTCCCGGCTAATTCGAATAGTGAGTGTCAAATTTTAAAACATGTGGATGTCATTCATAAATATTCACAGGTTCGATGTGGGTTTCGGATAACCAATTGAAATCCGATTCCCTGTCGCATCGAAGTTTAAATGTCGTTTTACGGACAACGGGGTTTTCACATCAATACAGAACAAATCATAATCACAGTGCAATAACATGACAATTACATCATACAGAATTACAAACAGATCAGAAATATCAATATAAGTTAACAACAATAGTTAATTATTTACCAATCAAAACGAATGTGATAAATTAACCAAATAATTATTTTATTGATTGTTCAATCAATGATTTATTATTCTTAATGATAAATAAATTAATCTTAATCATTTTGATACATTGATTTTTCCTTAATTAGTTATTTTAATTAACTGCAAATTAAATTAATTAACTTGCTTTATCAAATCAATAAATTCTTAATTATAAATTTATTTGAGTACTTAATTGTTTATTAAATCAATTTTAATCACAAACTTTAAATCATTCTAACTTCCTTTTCAAAACTATTGATAAAAATTATTTACCTTAATTCCATTTGAAAATCTGTTTTATACTTTAAAAATTAATTTATTGTTACATTGGAATTTTAATGTAAATTTATTTAAAATTCTCCTTTTAAAATTTAATCATTTAATCATCTAATTAAATTTTGATTTTAAACTTTCTTTACCAATTAAAGAATTAACAAATTCTAAAGCATTTGTTAAATAATTTAACTTAACAAAATCTAAATTGTTTATATTGCAAACACAAAATTTTATTAACATTGTTGACTTTAAGATTTGAGTGGGCTTAGTCCATATAAAACAACCCAAGTAAAAATAGGGTTTTACTCGCGTCCATCCCGGGTCCATCACGTTACCTCCCCGAGGCTTCCCATTTCTTTCCTTCCCCATGCCTGTTCTTCTTCCAGTTTCTTCTTCTTTCCCTTTTTTTTATTTTTTATTATTAACGGTTATAATCAAAACTGGAAATAAGCCTCCACCATACACTCGATTTCGACCCCGAGTTTGACCCCCCCTGCTCGATAACATCACCGAGTACCCAGACCACACCCCCTTTACTGACACAGAGGCCAAGTCGTGCACATGTACACGGCAGCGACGCCTCTTTGGCGATCGCCAATGACTCCAGCAAGTCACTAACACCCCATACACTCGAAATCCCACATCGATTTGACCTAAAGAACTCGGCATCGAAATTTCACCGTGTTGACGAACCGTAACCCAACGTCACCACGCAAAAGCCCCTTCGCCAACGCTCCTTAGTCCACCAGAAAATCCGTGACTGTGGTCTTACCACGTTCATACCCGAGCCACCATTCCCCAAGTCCTCGTGAAGCTCGATCAACTCAAGAGGGCGAAATCGAAATTTTTACAGAACTAAAAAAAAGGTATTAAAACCCTAATGCGACCTCGAATCCAAGTCTCACGCCATAAAAAAATTCTTTGACAATTTTCGTGAAATCCCTGATGTTCAAACTTGCTACAAACCAAATTTTAGCATTTAAAATTGAATCGATTGTTACAAATTCATAAAAGTTAAATTTTTATTCACTTACAGATTACCCTTTAAAATAACTAACTAAAAAACCTCATTTTGTTTTTAAAAATCATAAATGGAAGTAAGAACTCAAGTTATATATTCAAATCATTAAATTAAAAATTTTGAATTTATTATAAAATCTATGGTTACTGTAAAAATCATTTTATTTTTATCAAGTATTTGTTGGATACCTGTAAACAAGTTTACAGTGAAAAAAAAACTACTGTATGTTCAAACAACTTTACAAAACTTGTTTGAAGATTAAAACTACTTGATTTATTTGAAAAGAATCCAAGCATGACAATGATTAAAGCAAACAGTCTTTAGTTCTAGTAACAAGTGTATCCCTGCATGAATGACACAGAGCATAACTGGTATATTATCATACTGTAAAATGAACAAAAGTTAAAATGGAAGTTTAAACTATTTTAAATAAACTTAATGTCCTTTACAAATCATGTTTACTCACTTGTATAATGGATGAGCAGAGACTATAATTATTTTGCAACTGCAGTTTGAATTTCCCTCTGTTCTTCTTTCTTCAAAAACTTGTTTTCAAGCTTGAATGAAGTTGAGCTTGTGAATAAATGACACTTATGTTTTTCTTTCTTTTTAATTTATGTTCTCTGCTAAGATTGTTAAACAAATTTTAAAACAGAGGTTGTGATGTTTATATATATGAAGATGGTGTACATACTGCATTGTATAGGTAGGTAGAATACTGTTTTTAATATTTGACTAACCCATGCTAGAAAGTAACAGCATTAAATGCAAGCATGTTAACAACAGTCTTTACTTTAGATTCTGTTTGGCAGATCTTGTTTATGGCTGATGTGATTCTTGTTTATGGGAGAGAGTAGATAGCATTGAATGCAAGTATGTCTGGTGAAGCTTCCATCCTGTATACTTTGTATATTACAGCATGCTGTCTTGTTTCCTCTTTTATATGTATGTGTTGTTTTGTTTTAAAAAGGTTTGTTTTTCTTATGTCTACTTATTTGTTTACATAGCTAATTGAAAGTGTTTTCTTTTACAGTTTTATATTTTCTTCACAAAAATTTGTTATCTTAGTTTATTTGTTTATTTGTTAGATTATAATTATGTGATTTAAATTTTTTATAAATTTATCATAACTTATTTTAAAAATTTTATTTCTATTAAAAGCTCATCTACCACAATTTATTATTTTACTTTGTCACAATTTCTTATTTTACTTTGTTAAAAAGAAAAGTGGTTTTAGTTATTAACATTAAATAACTATGTGATTTTATTACAATATTTGTTTTAATTCTATTAAAAGTTTTAACTAAAAACACTAAATTCTGTTCATATTTTATTTCTTTATAACTTTTCAATTTAAATTTCAAAAAGTTCAAATACATTACTAAAATTTAAATTCATAATTTTCGGGATGTTACAGCTGTCCCTTTCGAAACCTGACAAACATGACATCTACGCACAAACCTTTCAACTTCCCTTCTCATTGACGGCCAATAATAAGACTGAGAAATTAACTGCAAAGTATGATCTCTACCCACATGGCCTTCTTCGTGCAACTCTTTCACAATTTTCATCCTCAAACTGCAATCTGGTACACATAATTGATTCCCTTTGAATAAGAATCCATCTATCAACACAAATTCATCAGCACTCTCGTCCTTGACTTTCTCAACAAATTTCATAAAGTAAGGATCTTCTTCAAGCAATTCTGGCAATAGTTCAAACCCTGTCACTTCAACTTTCATTGTCGTCAACAAATGATTCCTCCTGGTCAATGCATCAGCCACACGATTCGTCACCCCTGATTTGTGTTTAACAACAAAAGTAAACTGTTGTAAATACGAGACCCATGAAGCGTGCCTAGCTGAAATTTTATCCTGCCCTTGCAAATGCTTCAAAGCTTCATGATCCGTATAGAGAACAAACTCCTTCTGAAACAGATAATGTCTCCAGTGCTTCACGGCTTGAACAATTGCGTAAAACTCAACATCATAAGTGCTATACCTCAACTTGGCTCCATATAACTTCTCAATGAAATAGGCAACAGGTTTTCCTTTCTGACTCAAAACTCCACCAACTCCAACCTTCGATGCATCAGTATGTAATTCAAACAACGACTGAAAATCTGGTAAAACTAGAATTGGTGCTGTCGTCAATAGTGTCTTGATTTTCTCAAAAGCAACCCCTGCTTCCTCTGACCACTCAAACTTCTTTCCTTTCATGCAATCGGTTACTAGCGCCATTACACTGCTAAAATGTGGAATGAACCTTCGATAGAAAGATACCAACCCATGGAAACTTCTCACTTCAGTAATTGTCTTGGGTTGTGGCCAACTCCTGATAGCTTCTACTTTACTTTCATCCACTTGAATTCCTTCTTTCGATAGAACATATCCCAGAAACAAAACACTGTGCGTCATGAACAGGCACTTCTTTGTTGCATCATAAAATTTCTCCTGCCGTAGAATCAACAATACTTTACGCAAATGCTGGACATGTTTTTCCATACTCCCACTATAAATCAGAATATCACCAAATAAACTACTACAGACTTCCCAATGTATGGTCTGAAAATCCGGTTCATCACTCTCATAAAAGTACTTGGTGCATTCGATAAACCAAACGACATAACCAACCATTCGTATAAACCTTCCCTGGTTTTGAAAGCAGTCTTCCATTCATCACCTGGTCTAATACGAATCTGATGGTATCCACTCTTCAAGTCAATCTTCGAGAATACAACAGCTCCACTCAATTGGTTAATCAAATCATCAAACCTCGGCATAGGAAATCTGTATCTCATAGTGATCTTGTTTAGAGCCCGACCATCCGTACACATCCTCCACGAACCATCCTTCTTCGGCACCAACAAAGCTGGCACTGCACATGGACTCAAGCTCTCCTGAACACGCCCTTGTTCTAACAACTCTTCCACTTGCCTTCGCAACTCCTCATGTTCCTTTGGACTCATTCGGTAATGTGGCCTGTGTGGTAATACTTCCCTTGGCACAAGATCAATCTGATGTTGAATATCCCTCAACGGTGGTAACTCCGTTGGTAACTCCTCAGGAAACACATCACTGAATTCTTCCAATACCGTCTTCACTTCCTCTGGAATTTGTACAGATTCAGTGGCTTCATGTCCAATCAACAAAAATACCTCTGGACTCTCCTCTACTTCTTCAATAAATTCCTTCAAAGTCAACAAAGTTTTCAGCTCCTCAATCTCTTCTGACTTGCTTTCTTCTTGTTGTATCTTCTTTGGAACCAAAATGTTTTTAACACCTTCAAACATAAAACTGTAGCTATTGGTCCGACCGTCATGCTGTACTGCTCGATCATACTGCCATGGTCTTCCCAAAAGTAAGTGACAAACATCCATCTCAACCACATCACACCAGATCTCGTCTTTATATTTCTTCCCAATAGAAAATGGAACTCGAACTCTCCTGTCCACCTTCACTTCTCCTCCTTTTCTCAACCATGCTAACTTGTAAGGATTTGGATGCTTCTCCGTTTTCAGCTTCAACTTTCTCACAACTTCGGTAGAAATAATATTGTCACAACTTCCCGCATCAATCACAAATTTGCACACCTTCCCCAGAATAGTGCACGTTGACTGAAAGATGTTACTCCTTAACCAACTAGCTTCTTCTTCTTGCTTCGGAATCAAATAAGATCTCCTCATCATCAGATTACATCCTTCATCTCCTGACGCGACATCCTGTTCTTCTTCCTCAACTGGACTAGGATAACCTTCACTAACATTCTCACCTTCAACTTCAGCAATCATAGTTCGTCTCTTCGGCTTCGGACATTCATTACTCTTGTGACCCACTTCCTGGCAATTGTAACACTTGAAACTGTTGTTGACCTTCGTCTTCGCAACTTCATTCACAACCGGTTTACTGATAGATTTAGGAACATTAGAGCTTCCACTAACACCCTTCACTTGATTGTTGGAATTAGTAAACACACCACCTCCACGCCTTCCCTGCTTCTCCCAAGCCAACGCTTTCTGATGTGCTTCTGCTACAGATCTAGGATCAAACATATTCACCATATCTTGAATCTGTATCCTCAACCCTCCAACAAATCTAGCAGTCAGCTGTTCCTCTGTCTCCATAATGTCATTTCGAGAAATCAGTTGATAAAATTCATTAGCATAATCATTAACAGTCTTCGTCCCCTGCCTTAGATTCTGCAACCTCTGGTACACGAGTGATTGATAATTGTAAGGTAAAAATATAGCCTTCATTAACTTCTTCATCTTCTCCCATGATTCAATCTTCGACTTCCCCATCCGTTCTCGTGTAAGTTTAGTCTGCTGCCACCATGCTAAAGCTCTTCCCCTCAACCTAGTAGCAACTATCCTCACTCGACGATTCTCCGGGACCTCTTTGAAATCAAATATCTCTTCAACATTAGACAACCAATCCAAAAATTCTTCTGCTTCCATTCCACCTTTAAATTCTGGAATTTCCATCTTCATACCCGATTCCCATCAACGATCTTCTTCTATATCTCGATATGAATTTCGAACTTGGTCTCGATCTCGATAATGAATGCTAGCTCTATCACCCTCTTCATCATAATCAAATATATATCGATCTCGACCATCAACATCCCTTCGATCACGCATGTCTCTTCTACTGTGTCTCTCTTCATCTCTATATGGCTCATTTTAAAACTCTCATGGAGTTCTCCTCTCTTCATGTCCATAGTCATGCTGATCTCTCCTTGATGAAATTGATGTTTCTCTTCTCTCTCTAAAAGATTGCGGTGATACCCTCCTCGCTTCCGTAACCGATGGCGAAACTCGGTTTCCTCCAAGGTTCGAGATTGGTGATCTCCTCCTTTGATTTTGATTCAAATCATTCATCAACTTCTCTAACTTTCCAATGCCTTCATCAAATTTCTCATTAATGCGTTGTTCCATTTGCTCAGCTTCTTCTCTTCTATACAAAGCTTCAACATTTTGATGACGATTAGCTCTCCTTGACAGCATGATTGAACTTCACAACACTTCAACAAATACTTCACAAATCTTCAACACAAGTCCAACAAGCACGGTTCCAACTCGACTTGGTTCGGCCGCAACACCTTTCCAACTTTGATCCAAAATGAAATGGATCGAAAGCTTCTAACTTGTTGCAACTTCAAGATGAACACGATGAACACCAACTTCAAACTCCTTGGCTCCAAGACTCGGCTTAGCTATGATTGGCTAATTCTAGCTCTGATACCAAAAACTGACGCAGCGGATAATAGCAGATCGATATAGATCGATGAAAGTAGCAAACGGTGGATTGAAGATACTGAAATACCCAAATTCGTTGATCACAAAGATACCGAATTCTAGCTATCTTCGACACGTTGATCGCGCACGATACCGTGAAAGAAGATCTATAATTCTTCAAATGTTGATCAAGCGCACTTGATACCGTGAATTGGCTTCAACAATCGTTGAATCGAGCGCACTCGATTAACCGAAAGTGGAGATAGGAGATCACACTCAACTACCAATTTAGATGAAAGCACACAGCAATCAAAACGAAATGTTATTCAACAATCAACAACCCTGAAAGTTACAACACACTCGCTATTTATAGTAGTTTCACTCCCTGACCCTTAAGTCGTATACGACTTACGACTTACTAAGTCGGCAACGACTTATCATAACAGCGGCTCAACGAGTTACAACTCAACATCAACAAACGACTTAAAGACGCACGACCCACGACTCATAACACACTTAAGTCGTATGCGACTTATACAACAACGACTCAACAGATTACATCTCGACACACACACATGAACGACTTAATTACATGTCGACTTACGACTTATCACAAGCGACTCAACATAAGTCGTATACGTAGCGACTTACGACTTAGCGAATTACGACTCACCTATGGAGCGACTCAAATCAGCAGCGTCAAGTGTTGCCTCTTCCTTCAGCCGCATTTTCTTAGGTCGTTGCCGACCTAGGTCTTCTTTCTTAGGTCGTTGCCGACCTAAAACCCTCTGAATCGACCTAAACCCGAAGCTTCCTCTCGCAACCTTAGGCCTTCCTCCCCTGCTTGACTCGTGAACGACTTAAGACCTAAAACCGAAGTTTCCTTAAATCGAGAATGACCCAAGTCTTCCTCCTTAAGTCGTGTACGACTTATCCCTTGAGCTGCATCACATACAATGGCAGGGCTACTGGGGTACCGCCTGTCATAGTACGTGGCCTAGATCACCGTACCGAGGAGTACTCCTACTCCCCTGCAACACAAGGCCGGACCCATTCCTTACTGAACAGTTCCGAACAAGACAACCCCGGCAGTTGTCGCGACCAACCACCCACACAGCCGAAATAAAAAGGGACCTCTAGGCAGGGATCAATCTTGCTCTCCAGTGGGAGCTACCCACGAAGCCTTGTTGCACCTCCCCTGTTTTAGCCATTCCCAGTTGATGAGGCTTAAGGCTACGATTACCTTTATAGGACATCAAATCTTAGAATGCTCATCGTCCACCTGACGATGTTCTGAAAGCATTCAATCCATACAACTTCGTTCCGGGTTCGAACGAAACTGAAGGCATTATCTCGTTACGCTCATTACGGAATCACCCCTAAAGTCAACGGCGATAACCTTTGCACTCTAAATCACCATCTCGAACCTATAAGCACTATTCCGTCAAACTCATTACGGAATCACCCACAGAGTTATACTGACGTATAGCCCTTACACCTCGAGTCTTCACTAGCTCCACTTGGATTAACGACCTAACGTTAAATTAGAATCGATGTGGTTTTTGGATTCCAAATATGGAAATCCGATCCCGGTCTCATCAAAATCCAAAGCGTGTCTTTTAGGTCCAAGTTGTTTTAAAAGGTTTTAAAACAATTCAATTTAAACTATCTATATACACAGAGATAGATAATTCCCAACATCATAATAGACAATCAATATTATCATAAACAGGTAATCATCAAAAATTGACAATCTATATTATCATTGTCAATGGATACTAATATCATCATCACAATGTAATCAATGCATCCATAACACACAATACTATTTATCTCATGTCTGAGATTCAAACTATTCAGGGTAAACCATATCATCCATTCATAAGCATAGATCTATAATTACACCATCTATAATTAATTTAAAATGAATTAAATTAATTACTTCTATCTCTAATTAATTTAAAATGAATTAAATTAATTACTTATTCTTTAATTAATTTAAAATGAATTAAATTAATTACTTATTCTTTAATTAATTTAAAATGAATTAAATTAATTACTTCATTATCTAAATCTTGCTTACTTAACCATTAATTGATTATCAATCAACTAAATAATTATCCTCAAATTAATCACCTTAATTAATCTCCCTTGATTAATTATCCTTTAATTACATTCAAGTAATTATATTTAATTAATTTTATAAATTAATTATTCTTAACTAAAATCAGTAATTAACCTTTAATTACTTCATAAATTAATTAATTATAATTAACAATATTAATGCTTAATTAATTACTTCCTTAATCACTTATTATTGATTAATTAATCTTAATTAATTAATCTTAATTAATTAATCTTAATTAAATTTAAATTAATTACTTTTTCTAAACTAATTACATTAAGTAATTAACTTAATTAAACCACAATTAATAATCATTCTTGACTAATTACATTTAGTAATTAATTACCCTTAAGTACTACCTTAATTAATTACATTTAATAAATAATTATATTTATTAATCATTTCTTGATTAATTTCATTAGTAATTAATTACTTTTAATTAATTACATCACTTAATTATTTTCAAAAGACTTAATTAATCAATGCTTAAATTAATTACACTAAGTAATTAATTATTAATCATTTTCACAAAGTAATTATTCTTATTATTAATTACACAAAGTAATTAATCCCAAAATACCATACTCCAATTAATTACCTCAAGTAATTTACTAACTCAATTACTTCTCTAAGTAATTATTCCTCATTGATTACTTATCAACTCATTTAATGATTAATCTAAATTAATTAAACTTAATTAATCAATTTAAACTAATCTAATTAAAAAATTAATTACAATAAGTAATTAATATCTTTAATTATTTTCATAAAGTAATCATACTTAATTAAGTTTCATAATTGATTATCTAAATTAACTAATCCAATTAATTATCAAAATTAATTACATTAATTAATAAATAAATAATCACAAGTTAATGACCTTCATTAACTTATCAACAACCTCCTTAATTACCTTTCTTAAGTAATTAACTTAAATTAATTAAAATTAATTACAAATTTAATTAATCTTAACTACTTAACTAATCCTTAATTAATTTATTCCAATTTTTAATTAATTAAATAAATAAATTAATTATTTTATTTAAATTACCTTATAAATTTAATGATTCAAAATTCATTAAATTCTTTGATTTACTTGAAAACAAAACATCTCTTGTTAATGTTTACATTACCATTAACAAAGTAATTTTAAAACAATTTAACTTAAAATTTGTTTCAAATTACATTTTAAATTTTAAATTTAAAATGAAATTAAACTTATCTTTAACAAAGTTTTAAAACATTCAAAACCTTTAAAATCTTATGCTAAAGATTTTCTTATTTTTAAAAGAAGTTAAAAGAACTTTAAACCCCAAATTTATAAAATCATATTTAAATATGTTTCAACAACCCATTTTGTTTAAACATTTAAATTTCTTTTTAGAACCTCCTTTATTTTCAAAACATTGTTTCAAAATAGAAGTGATTCCAGATTTAAACTTATGTTTAAATCTTTACTTAAATTTAAAGCTTTATCTTAAATTCAAATATTTAAACTCTTTTGAAGTTGTTTAAACATTTTAAATAAATAAAATTTAAATTAGATTTTTAAAACTTGGATTCATACTCAGTTTGAAAACCATAATTAAATTTAGGTTTTATTTCAGTCAAACAACTTGCTTCAGATTTAAAAAAATTGAATTTGGAAACTTATATAGGTTTTTAAAGAAACCCGTTAGCATCAGAAAATGCCCCCGAGCTTCCCTTGATTTTAGTTCGGGTAAATCCTTACTCAACTTCGAGTAAAAATTCCAATCACTCGAGTATTAACACGAGACAACTACACTGCATAATCCACGAAGACTTCCCTGTTACCATTACCTCACTGTGCACATGCACGGTGGTCTTGGCCACCTCCGGCCACCACCCAGGAAACAAGCAAATCTCCGACCTCCCTTACATCACCTCGCGATCATCAAAATCACTCAACTCACTCGAAATCAGATTCGAGTTCCCCCAAACCAACCTGGAAGCAACAATATGGAATAACCCCCCCAAACCTAGAAACCGCTCGTTAACTCAACTCCGACCACCATGTCGATTGCAACTCCGGCCATATCTACATCGATACTCCAGCTACCCATACCCTGAATCCCAACACACTCGATCACTTGGAGAGGTCGAGATGATCAAAATTTCTCCACTGCCCAAAACTAGGTTTACAGAACAAGATGATCCACCACCGTCACTCCGATGATCTTCCACCTCCACCACTATTTTTCTCCACCCTCAGATCATCCCACCATCACTAGAAACAACCTAACCCTTCCAAAAACCCGAGATCCTCTGAATTTTCCCAAAAACCCAAAATAGTGCAATCTCTGATATGCACTTCAAATCAATTTTAAAAATTAAGATATAGATCTTAAAAATCCTATTTTTGAATCAGTATTCAATTTATAATCCTAAATATAAAAATTACTGTGTTTGAATTTTTACTAAAAACTTAAACTTTCCTATTGTTCTGGTTTCCAGAGCAAATTACAATTTGTTTTAGCTAAAATAAATTTTAAAGCTTTCTTTATAATCAATCAAAAATATATCATTTGAATCTTAATTCCTAACATGAATTTATTTAAGAGAAAAATGGATTTTTATCAAAATCCTTGCTTCTGAAACACGGTACAGGAAAGCAGATTCACAGTACATATATTCAAACACTCATATGTATATAAACCGCAATGCATTTAAAATTATACTCACAAACATACTAATCAACATGCAATCCAGATAACATACACAACATACTTATTTAAGCAACCAACTTATATTTAAAATTAAAAAAGTGTTACTCACCTGTAACTAGAGATGGAACAGAGCTTTTGGAAAACTGTATTGAAAGCTTTTTCTCTTATGTTTTTTTTTTAAAACTGAGTTGCTTGCATGCAGGCTTGATTCCATTAACATTTAAATCTTTAATTTTAAAAACTTGAAGTCGCATGCTTTGATGGCTTGATTTCCAGGTTGTAGAAGACAAAAACCCAGATTCATTTTGCTTTTGAATTAAACTTGCATGTTTGAACAGACTTTGCATTTTGAACTTGAGGATTTGTTATGCTTTAACTTGCATGCAGGCCATTTGAAATTTGACTTGCTTCAGATTCCATTTTTACATTCCCAGGTTGTAAAAAAAACAGAGACTACTTGTTTGATGATCTTTTTGAACTGGATTTTAATTTGAGGAGGAAATTCAGTTTTAACATGATTTTACAGTTTGCACGTTTGAAAGAAATGAATTACAGGTTGAATTGAAGAGGAATTTGAGTATTGAAAAAGGGAATCAAATTTTGAATATGATTTTGTTTTGAGGAATATAGTTACAGATTTGTTTAGCTGAGAAATTTTTCTTAACTTTTGAAAAAAATGAACATTAGAAAAAAAAATGAGTGTGAAGAAACATGTTTATACAAGATAAAAATCCTGGAATTCCTCGCTTTCAAACTGAGTACCATTGTCTGTGATTATTTTCTGAGGCACACCGTATCTGCAAATGACATTCTTGGTCACAAAGCTTATCATTTTCTTAGAAGTGATAGTAGCCAATGGTTCAGCTTCAGCCCACTTAGTAAAATAATCAACTGCAACAATAGCATATTTAATCCATGATTTAGCAGTTGGTAGCGGCCCAATGAGATCCATTCCCCAAATTGCAAATGGCCATGGACTGACCATCTGTGTGAGTTCGGTAGAAGGTGCTCTAGGAATTTTGGCATATCTTTGGCATTTGTCACATTTTCGGGAGTAATCTGCAGCATCCCGATTAATTTCTGGCCAAAAATATCCGTATCGGAGAATTTTCTTTGCTAATGTTTGACCACCTGAATGATCACCACATTCTCCTCCATGCACTTCAGCTAGGATTGTTTTGGACTCTTCCCGGGATACACATCGAAGCAATGGCATTGAGAATCCCCGTCTGTACAATCGGCCATCCTGAATTACATAGCGAGAGGCCTTCCTTAGTAGCTTTCGTCTTTCTATCGAGTTTTCTGGCAGAGAACCTCTGAGTAGGTAATCCAGTATTGGAGTCATCCATGACTCTTGTTCTTGAGATACATTCATAATCCAGTCTATATCCATCTCGTCTATACTTGGCGCTGAAAGGACTTCTACAGGGACCAATCCCAATAGTTGAGCTTCACCAGAACTTGAATACTTTGCGAGGGAATCTGCCTTCATATTCTCTTCCCGAGGAATGTGGCTTATTGAATAGTGATCGAGTTCACATAGGAGTTCCCAAGCCTTTGACAAGTAGGAAGGCAGGTTTCCACCTTTTGCTTGAAATTCCTTCTTGACTTGGCATACAATAAGCTGAGAATCACTGAAAATTTGTAATGCTCGAATGTTTAGCTCTTTAGCGATTTTCAGACCTGCAATAAGAGCTTCATATTCTGCTTCATTGTTTGTTGAAGGAAATTCCAATCTTAGTGCATAACATAATGATCGACCCTCAGGAGTTTCAAGTACCACTCCGGCTCCAGAACAGTAGTCATTTCTTGCGCCATCAACATACATCTTCCACTGGATTGGGGAATCATTGATTGCTTCTTCCTCACCATTATCTTTCTCTGTGAATTCTGCAATGAAATCAGCTAAAGCTTGTCCGTTGATTGCTTTTCGGGGGTGATAGGTGATGTCATATTGACTGAGTTCGATGTTCCATTTTAGAAGGCGACCCGAAGTTTCAGGGCGAAATAGGACTTGCTTTAGAGGTTGATCAGTGAGTACTTTGATAGGATGAGCTTGGAAATATTGCCTCAGTTTCCTCGATGCAACTAGTAGGCAATAGGCGAGTTTTTCCAACTTGGAGTAATTCAGCTCTGCCCCAGTGAGTCTTTTGCTGATATAGTAAACTGGATGTTGAATCCTTTTGTCTTCCCGTATCAGCGCTGCACTTAGGGCATGAGATGATACTGCCAAGTATATAAGAAGATCCTCACCATTGCCTGGTCTAGAAAGTATCGGAGGCGTTTCCATATGACGGATCAACTCTTCAAAAGCTTTTTGGCATTCGGGAGTCCATTCAAAGTTCTTCTTTCCTTTTTTCAGGGCATCGAAGAATGGGATGCATTTATCAGTAGCTTTAGAAATGAACCGACTCAAAGCGGCGACCTTTCCGTTGAGACTTTGCAATTCCTTCTTCGTTCTAGGAGCTTTAACTTCTTTTAAGGCGGTAATTTGAGCTGGACTAGCCTCAATGCCCCTAGCACTGACGATAAAACCTAAGAACTTTACGGATTCGACCCCAAATGTACATTTCAGAGGGTTAAGCTTCATTCTGTATTTCCGGAGGACTGCGAACATTTCTGCTAAGTGTTCAATGTGATCCACTGCTTTCCTGGACTTCACTAACATGTCATCGACGTAGACTTCCATAGTTTTGCCCAATTGCGGTTTGAACATAGCATTAACAAGTCTTTGGTAGGTTGCCCCTGCGTTTTTCAATCCGAAGGGCATAACCTTGTAGCAATAAAGTCCAACATCTGTGATAAAGCTTGTATCCTCCTGATCCGGCTCATGCATCATGATTTGGTTATAACCGGAGTAGGCATCCATGAAAGATAACAATTCATGTCCCGCAGTTCCGTCTACCAGTTGATCGATCCTGGGTAATGGGAAGCAATCTTTGGGGCAAGCCTTGTTTAGATCAGAAAAATCAATGCACACTCTCCATTTTCCATTAGCTTTCTTGACCAACACAGGATTTGAAACCCAATTCGGATATGTAGATTCTTTGATGAAGTTATTTTCCATGAGTCGATCAACTTCTTCTTTTAATGCTGCTGACCTTTCTGGACCTTGGGTTCTCCTTTTCTGTTTAACTGGAGTAAACTTTGGGTCAACATTCAGAGCGTGTACTGCAACTTCTGGAGATATCCCACACATATCGGCATGAGTCCAAGCAAAGACATCCAGATTTGCTTTCAGGAAAGATATCAAGATATTCTGAATTGACACATTAAGCTGTGAACCCACATTCAACACCTTATTTGGGTCCTTCGGGTCAACAGGTACCGGAACTGTCGTTTCCACCGGTACTACTCTATTCTCCCCTGTACTGGCTTTTCTGGGATCCATTTCTTTCCGTGCCCCGCTGTGCTCGCCAGTGCAGGGTCCGTTCCGTAATTGCTACAAGGCTGGTTCCTTGATGCGGACTGGAGTTGCCGCATCCTTTCCCATTTCTCTTTTTCTTGACTCTCGCAGCTCTGTCAAATAGCATTCTCGCGCAGCATTTTGATCCCCTTTTATAACTCCTACTCCATTGTCAGTAGGAAATTTAATAGTGAGGCACCACGGGGCTAGGATAGCTTTGAATGCTGCGAGTGTTGGACGGCCAAGAAAAGCATTATAAGCAGAATATTCATCAACGATCACAAAGGTTTGCTTTCGGACCACTTTCCTTTCTCCTTCCCCAAGTTCTACAAACAGATCGATGGTTCCTACTGGTTGCTTTGGCTCCCCAGTGAAGCCAACGATTTTCTGTGATGAGTCTTGCACATCGATGATAGGGATTTTCATCTGGTCAAATGTCTTTTTGAAGAGGATATTACATGATGCTCCGCAGTCAATGAGGACTCTTCTGACAATGGCTGGTCCAATACCAGCCGAGATGACCAAGGGATCCAAAGTAGGAGCTTCAATACCTGTAGAATCTCTGGCTCTGAAAATAATATCATCACTGAAAGTTTTCTGTTGTTTAAGGGGCGTAGTGTCTTCTAGAACAAAGACGTCTTCTTCGGCTGGAGCATATTTCAAAGCCCTGGAATATCTCTCCATCTCACCCCAACTCTTGCCAGCTGGGTGAGGTCTTCCTGAAATGATATTGATAACGGGCCTTCCAGTTTCATGCCCCGTAGCTTTCTCACCTGCCCCAGGCTGATGAACAGGAGCCCGCTGCCCCTGACTCGACGATGCAGGATTGTTGCTATTCTTTTTCACGAATTGCTGCAACTTGTTTTCTCTTAGCAACTCTTCAATCAGATTTTTCAGCTGGCGGCATTCATCAGTTTCATGACCTGGTTGATTGTGGAAGCGGCAGAATTTCCCGCTCTGTATGGCTTTTTTCCCGGTTCTCAAAGGGATAGGTTTAGGGAAATCGACGGACTCTTTAGTGGCAAGGTAGATGTGCTCCGGCGTATGTGATAATGGAGTATATTCTGATGGCTTGAAGGACCGGGGCTTCTTCAGATTACCCTGTTTCTTTCCATTATTATTCTCCCTTTTCTGCCCCACCGATTCATTCTTGCGTGGAGCGACAGTGTTGTCTTCAGCTTTTTCCAACACTGCCTTTATGGGCAAAGGACGACTTTCCAAGCGAATGAATTCGTCTGCTTTTTTGTAGAACTTTTCGAGAGAGGTTGGCTCTTTCATATTTAACCATTTTCCAAATTCGCTTGACTTATCAATAGCCCTCATTAGATAAGTCAAGAGCATTCGTGGTTCAGCATTGTCCACTTCCGCCAGCGCTATATTAAAGCGGTTCAAGAAAGATCCGATAGACTCACCAGGATTCTGCTCTAAACTGGACAATGACATGATATCCTTGGCCTTTGAAGCATAAAGTCTAAACTGCTCCTTGAATTTTCTGGTCAAGTCTGAAAACTGATCAATAGATCGGACTGGCAGCTTGGTAAACCATAGTAGAGCCACCCCTTCAAGGTATACGGGGAAATATCGGCACTTTATTTCATCAGAAGCTCTGGCACCTGTCATGTGCCAATCATATTTATATAAAAATTCATTCGGGTCACTCGTCCCTTTGTAAGCTGGGATAGTCGGAGGGACAAACTTCCTTGGAAATTCCGCCTTCAAGATTCTTTCAGTAAACGGAGTTTTGCTTGGGGCGAAACCCCATTCCTTCTCATCTTCAACTCTTTGCATACTTTCTTTCATGATCTGCCGGACCATTCCAGAAAGATATTCCTCATCATGCCGAGTTCTAGATCCACCGGCCTCAGGTACTGCCTGCTCAAAGGGACTAGTAGGCCTTTCAGGAGCATTCCTTTCATCATGAATGTTGCCAGCATGGTTCCTTTCATTACCAGCCGGTTGATTGTTTGCCCCAAGTAAATCGTTCAACTTATTCAGAATCAGAGCATTCTGGGCACTTTGAGCCTCTAGTTGTGCATTTTGGGCGTTTATCTGCTGGTTTAACCCTAGAATCACAGCATCCAACTCCGCTTTCGTAACTCCAACAGACGGAGTAGGTTGATTAGGCACAGGGGAAGCGGAGGTTCCCTCTTGAATGTTTCCAGATCTGACAGATCTACTTTTCCTTCCAGGAGCCATAATCTCAGATAGACTTCGGGTTTTTAAAGAAATTCTTTCTACAAATCTCTGTGAAGCAATGATGAGAGTGTACCTGAGTTCAATTCTCAGTAAAAGCGCCAAAAATGTTAACGCTTAAATTTGAACGCTAACACCCCGGTGTGTGAAGTGTAGTTGTGAAAGCACCACCCGATAGATCGGGAAGGAATTACAAGCAAGTAATAACGGAAAAGCAGTAAACAACAGCAATTTTATAGTGGTTCGGCTTATGGGTACAGCCTACGTCCACTTTAAGTACTTTTATTGATGATCTCGTTACAAGTTGATACAATTCTTCCCAAGTACAATTCACTTTGAACTACAAGAAACTTAGAACAAGTATTTTAAACTTCAATGGAGATGAGAGTCTTCGAATCCATGTTGGATGTACGTGATCTCTTGTTGAAGTTGTTTGTAGCGTTCTTAGTGTCTCGAGAGCTTCAAGTGTTGAATTGGTTTGGAATGCAGCAGAGTATCAGCGCTTGAAGAGAATGAGCAAAAGGTCCCCTCCAGAGTTGGAGATGGATGTCTATTTATAGAGAGTTCTGGGTGAAAAAAGTTGCTAAGTCCTAACTCGTTGCCGACTTAAGGTAAGTCGTTGCTGACTTAGGATGAGTCGTGACCGACTCATTGAGCTGAGTCTCTGGTTTGTAGAGAGCTTCCTGCCTTTTTCGAACCCACGCTTCAAGTACTAGGTCGTTTACGAGTTATCTGGTTGTAGTTTCTGGCTTGTTTGTATAAGTCGTATACGACTCATCATAAGTCGTAGGTCGTGGTTGACTTAACCAGCTACCTTCGGCTTAAAGCTGCGTTCAGGCTTTGTGAAGGCGAGTCCTAACTCGTAGACGAGCCATGATGAGTCGTGAGTCGCTCCTTTGAGTGGCCTTACAGGATGAGTCATGGGCTTGTTGAGTCGCTGAGTCAGTAGCATCCATGAATCGCATAACAGTTGAGTCGTAGAGTCGATAAACTTGATGAGTCGGCGACTTACTGAGTCGGCTTTTTTTCTTATGAGCCGTTAACTGACTGAGTCGCTATCAAATGAGTCGGTATCCCTCTTAAGTAGATGAGTCGGTACCTTCCTTAAGTAGATGAGTCGGACTATCCCTTCCTTAGCTCAGTTGAGTCGTTGGTCCACTAAGTCACTGATCTCCATGAGTCGTGAGTCCCTCTTAAGAAGATGAGTCGCTACCAGTTGAGTCGTTGAGCAAAACGAGGTTAACATTTTGCCCCTCGAAGTACGCGCCTAAGTCGTAGGTCGTGTGCTTCGACTTATCTTGTCTCGTGCGCCGATTCAACTTTCACCACCCACAGCTATAAAACACCTGAGTCGTTGCTCTTACTTCCTTCTTCTCATTTCCTAACTTTTAAACCGTGTCTGCCATTAACGCCCCTTCAAGCTCCCAAAGGCGATTCCAAGCTTACCAACCGTCATCCCATCCTTTAACTTCATATTGCGTAAGTAAATCTTATCAACAATCAGCCGCATCCATCATCAACTCACCAGTATTCCACTCGCCGTCCTTAATACACTTTCGCGTGCTGCATTTTCCCATAAATCACGATTCGATTAATCCTTTGATTGAATTATTGTGGCGATTCTTGTGAATATGGTAATGCACCGGATGTATGGCGGATTTGAGGCGATTTGTGTTGGATTTTCGATTGATTCGTGATGATGTGAGACAGAGATGGTTAATTACAGTGATTCATGTTAACTGGTTAGTGAATTTGGGAGAGATAAGGAAGGCTTTGACGGGTTAACCGGGTTAATGGGTCCTTGGCTTCGTGGGTTAACTTAAGAGATGATGTGGCAGTGTGTGAGTGGAGAACCGACCTTAGGGGCCTTTGTAGAGTTAATCATGCGCGACTTGATGCCTTAACCGTGTTAATTCAGACGACTCAGGTCTTAGGTCGTATGAACGACTCAACCCTTTAGGTCCTTTTGACGACTTATCCTTTTAAACCGCGAACGATTCAAACCACAAGCCGTGAACGACTCAGCACTTGCTACTTCTTCATGACTTATCCTTTAAACCGTGCGCGACTCAAACCATAAGCCGTGAACGACTCAACAACTTCCATGCGACTCAGTAGCCTTTACCCTTGACTTTAATCCGACCTAGCAAGTTTTACGACTCAAGCCATGAGTCGTAACCGAGTTAGAACTTAGAAGATTTCTTGTTGCTTTGAACTGGAGCCTCCCTTCTGTTCCTTGATTTACGACTCTTAGACTGCCGACTTATAACATCAGCGGTTTAAAATTGAAGCAACCTAACTTAACTCGCCTCACTTTCCTTAGGTCGTAGCCGAGTCATCCAAATAACCAATGACTTAGCTTAACCCGTACAAAGAATTCTTGAGTCGTTGACAACTTAACACTTGTAAATTTTGTTTGAACTTTGAACTGTTGAACTTTGCTGCATTCTTTTACAGATTACTTCAACTTGTAAGCTAATAACCTGTTAATATAACATTCACAGAAAACTGGGACGAATATACTGTCATTGATTGCCCACATCGAACGACAGATTAGTTAATGATAGATGATTAATTTAAATAAATCGTGTGAACGAAGTGCTATCGATTTCAAGTGGAATATTAAAGCAGCACTGGATTAGTCAATTGAAACTGACCAGCCCTCATTAATATTATGCTTGAGCTTTAAATAACAAGTTCCGAAATTACCGTAGTCAATCAATCGTCAACCAGTTTAATTCCAGTTATCTTTACTTGTTATTATTATTATTTTTTATTAGCTTTGCACGACACTTCACATTTTTTAGGAAACGTGCACCTTCGCATTTGAACATCCAGTTGCTTGTGTAGAATGACCTCTCATCAAGAAGAGCCGATGGGCCAGGCTGAAGATGTCTTCCCAGTAGCCATCCCTATAGACAACCCTCCGGAGAGAACATCCACAACTTTGAATCAGCGGGTGTTTAACCAACTGCGCGTCCAGTTTGGCATTGATGATGCTGACATCTTATTTCCGGGGCCAAATGACACCGCGGATAGGCCCCCTCTTGGCTTTGTTGCTGTTAATCGCCAAATGTGCTTGAACGGCGCTATTCCTCCCTTTAATGACTTTCTCCAACAGTTCCTGCTTCGGTTGTCTATCTCTCCATTCCAATTACACCCCAATGGCTACGCCATTCTGATGGGGTTATGTGTTCTATTTAGGAGAGTTTTGGATCGATTACCAAGCTTCGGGGAGATCTGCTATTTTTGCTCATTCACGAAAACTAAAGACCATCCCTCCATCGTGGTTATAAGAAGCGCTCGAAACCGCAAACTTATTACTGATCTCTCCGAAAGCGCTCACGGATTTTTGAATCAGTTTTTCTTTGTTCGCTGCCCTCCAGGGTTTTATGCCATCTGGAGAGTGGGAAGTAAGATTTCCTGTCTTTACTTTTTCCGTTTTGAAACTTTCTTGAGATCTGAACTCTCAGTTGCTAATTTCATTCTTTTCCTGTTTTTAGCACTTCCACCCCCTGCTAGGGACCCAAGTCTTAAGCAAATTTTTGAAAGATTAAATGCCGTGCCGGTAGAAGAGAGGAGCATAAAGTTTCTGCTAAACGATGAATTTTTACATCAATACGGACTCCTCCATCCCTCTCGCTTTACTCGGCCTCGTGAAGCTCCAACGGAGGTTCCTGATTCTCCGGTGAAAACTCCTGATCTTCCGATCTCCACTAAAGAGCACATGCGAGGAGAAATTTCTGCAGAAACCTTATTAGTAAAGTGCTCTACTCCAAGAGACGATACGGGACCCTCCGAAAAGCCCGCACTTGCTCTCATTATTGAAGAAGAAGAGGAGCCCCTTTCCCAAACCAGGAAGAGTGCTGACAAAGGAGCTGATGGAGGGAATCAGGTTGGGCATGACGGTGATGACGTCTTTGGGGATTTAAGTGACATAATTATCACTTCCCAAGAGCTCTTTAAAGAAGACCCTGCTCATGGTAAAGCTATACCTCCGACGATTGAAGCAACATCTGCCCTCCAACAGACTCTAACTCCTTTATCTCAAGAATTGTCATCAACAGTGAAATCTATCACTTCCCCCCAACAGAGGAGTGGTTCGTTAGTCCAACGCGAGTAGCTTGCACTTCACACACAACTAAGGATTTTCCAGCACATTTATGCACTTATCTTCTTATACTTTAAAGATTTCTAAAGCTTATCTTTTCTTATTTCAGATTCTTCAATGACACGCGGTGGATCATATTATCAGGATTTCCAACGCTACGGGGGGCGTGGTCAATATGATTATCGGCGTTACTTTCCCTCCTATAGAGAGTCTGACGAAGAGAGGGCTGCTCGAAAGGCTCGTGAAAGGAGGGATGCAGAAGAGCGTTATGACAGAAGGGATAGGGATGAGCACCACGATTCTCTGCAGAGAAGTGACGACTCTCACAAAAGGAAATCTCACGACGACCGAGGAAAGGGTCATGTAGCTGAAGATTCAGGCAAACGAGCCCGATATGGTGAGAGACATGCTTCCACTATTCCCGAAAAGCCTACTGCCCCTGCCCCTCTTGACATTACTTCCGACTCTCCTGCTCTCGGGAAGGAGGACATCCAGACAATAATAAGCAGGCCTAAATTTCAAGTGGGACCTGGCCCAGCCACTTTACAAAGTCGTTTTCCACAATGGTGCTTAAAGGGTGTGAGATTCGACCTTGACCTGGTTCCTATTGACAAGCCTGCTATGCTACGAAATCTTGACGCCGTCAAACTTGATATCGAGAGGATGTCAAACTGGCAGAAGCTTGTTGATGAGCTTCAAAGAGTTAACCGTGCCAACTTAGAGGCCATGCTCACCATGGAAAATGATAAGGCTGAGTGGCAAAAGGTCCTTGAGCAGCATGACACCGAAATGAGGAGCATTACTTCCTACAACGAGGAGCTCGAAGCAAAGGTTGAGAAGTTGAAAGATGAGCTTGCTGCTTCCTCTACTTCATACTCTCAAAAAGAAGAAGTGCTTCTCAGACAAGTTAGAGATGCTCATGCCAGTCAGAGGGACGCTGAGGACAGGCTTGAAGTGCAGAAAAGAATCAACGAGGGCTATGCTTCTGATATTGCTGAGCTTCAAAAGAAAAACAACTCCCAGGAAGCGGAGATTCAACTGCTTAAGCTTCAGCTTTCCAAAACCGAGAGGGAGCGTGATGAGGCTGTCGCCGGCAGAATCGCAGCTGAAGATTCTCATGAGGCGACCAAGAACAGCTTCGGCTCAACATTATTCGACTTCTATTTGCATAGCGTCTTGGGGCGTGGAAGCCTCGCTTTTCTTGGTCCCAAGTATGAGATCACTTTAGCTGAAGTGTGGGAGGCCGCCCTCGATATGCTTGGTGCTGAAGGTGCTGGTTATGACGAGTCAGCCCTGGAAAGGCATTATTTTGATGAAGACGCTCGCGCTGCTCTCGCCAGGGGAAAGGAACAACTTGCCAAACTAAGAACCGAAGCGACGGAAGGGGACCGGCTGGAAAAAACCACTTCAACTATTCTAGTCCAGCCACCTTCTTCGTCTGAAGTCAACATCATTGGTTCCAGTTCCCATTTTGCTTCTCCCACCAAAGTTACCACTGAGATCACAAGCATACAAGGTGGAGACGAGGGTGAAGAGAGCGCTGATGCGCAAGCTTATGAAGTCGATATCAGGAAACCAGCTTCTCCAGGTAATTTCACTGTTAATCTCGCTACTGTCAATTCTGCTCAAGCGGGTTACTCATTTATTTCGCATGAGTTTCATGAGCTCCTTGGCTATTTTCTCAACCTTGATGAGCCTTCATCTCCTCTCTCTACTAACTTTATTGGTGAGCCTTCATCTCCTCTCTTTACTGACTTTAACCTCTTTTCTTCTGTAGAGAAAGTACCAAGCACTGCTCAAACTTCTACTCCTCCGGTTATCCATCCTTCATCTCTTAAGGCGGCGCCTCCTTCTGCCTCGCAACCTGGATCACAGGAGGAACAAATAGAGGCTCTGCACGGCTTGGATGATCCCATCGCTTCGCAAGAGCAGAAAGATGAGAGACCTGAGGGAGGTGACATATCCCCGGAACGGACTCCTTCTGACGACATTGTTCTATCAAAACTTGTCACTCCGGGGAGTGAGTCTTCCTCACAAAGGAGAGAGAAGCGTGGGACATCAAAGAGGAGGGGGAAGAAAATCACCGCCACTGAAGAGGAGCCGGAGGTTGAACCGGTTACACCTACCTCTCCTACTTCCCTTATACCCACTGGCCGACCTGAAAAGCTGGTCATTCGACCGGGTAAAGGGTCCAAAGGAGGGAAGAAGAAGTGAAGATTTTAGCTTTTTGCCTTTTGTATGAACTGGCCGAGAGTTGTGCGGGTACCGGCCCCCGCTTTTATTTTGAAACCTGTATCTGCATTATAGTTGAATAAAATGATTCTTCGTTTGTACAAACTTCTGTTTGAATTTGAGTGTGCATTTATTATTCATTTTTGCACAAGTTTATTTATATGATATTGCAGCGGGCTTATGGTATGTTGTTTGAGTATTACTTTACTGATGCAGCTATACTACTATACCATGTTGCCCCCATACCTTAAGCTTGCTGCAATATTTTATACTTCGAGGGGACTTGCACTCTTATTTGTTAAAGAATAATTATTTTATTCTTTAAAGAAAATTCTTGTAGAGTACAACTCCCTTCGTATAAGTTTTTACGCTTTGTCGTTCGAAGAAATCACTTTTTTTTTTTTGCTTATGTGCATATTTTACCAAGTGAATTCCTCTATGTGGTAAAGCGGACCTCTGAAGGGTACTTTAACTTCTTTTCTTTTTTCTTTTTTTTTTCGAGGAAGATTATTCTCCAGAATAGGTAAATTATTCTTTATTCGGAAGTTAAAGTATGCCCCTGATAAGGATTTTTTTTTTATATAGAAAGTTGTACCTCTGAGGAGGGATTTTTCACGTTTCAACACTTGGAAGTTTTATTTCAATCTCGGTGAAACGTGTACCTCCAAAGAGTTATGCCTTAGAAATCCTTTTCACGTTTCAACACTTGGAAGTTTTATTTCAATCTCGGTGAAACGTGGGTTTCCGAAGAGGTCTTTCTTCTTAATTGTGTCCCCGGGAGGGGGTTGTACCTCTGAGGAGGGATTTCTCACGTTCCAACACTTGGAAGTTTTATTTCAATCTTGGTGAAACGTGTACCCCCAAAGAGTTGTGCCTTTGAAAAAAGCCTTTTCACGTTTCAACACTTGGAAGTTTTATTTCAATCTTGGTGAAACGTGGGCTTTCAGGAAGGTCTTTATCTTGTTTTTGCATTTCAACTTTGGTGAAGTGAAATTCCGAAGAGCGGTTATTACACTTCAACTCCTGGCGAAATGTGCCTCCGAAGAGGGCTTTTATTTTTTTTACATTTCAACTCTGGTGAAGTGATATCCCGAAGAGCGGTCATAACACTTCAACTCCTGGTGAAATGGGCCTCCGAAGAGGGCTTTTATTTTTTGGCATTTCAACTCGGGTGAAGTGAAATCCCGAAGAGCGGTCATAACACTTCAACTCCTGGTGAAATGGGCCTCCGAAGAGGGCTTTTATTTTTTGGCATTTCAACTCTGGTGAAGTGAAATCCCGAAGAGCGGTCATAACACTTCAACTCCTGGTGAAATGGGCCTCCGAAGAGGGCTTTTATTTTTTGGCATTTCAACTCTGGTGAAGTGAAATCCCGAAGAGCGGTCATAACACTTCAACTCCTGGTGAAATGTGCCTCAGAGAGGGTTTTCATCGCCTGGAAGTTACTCTCTCATGGTTGGAGGGTCATGACTCCTCCAATCTTTTTTGTTGAGTAGAGAACTTTCTTTTTTGTGGCGTATGACCCATTAGAGGTCTTTTATCCTCCGAAGAGGACTTGCGCTGCAGATGGTAGCTTTGGTTGTTCCTCTGTTCACTTGCTTATGCCTTTTCAGCGATCCTCTCTCTCTTTTTCTTTTTTTTAAGTTTTCATCCCCCTTTTCTTGCAAGTAGCTTGTTTAATCCAAGGAAGTGTACTTCATTGCCAGGCAAGTTCGTGAGAACGGGCACTAGCTTCCTAATTGGATGTTTGTTTGTTCAAACAATCTCAATTTATCAGCAAGGGCTCGTTTCTATCGAAATCATTAGCCGTTCAATTGAAGTATTTCCTATCTAGGATTTGAATTCGGGGTCTTTGTGACTTGAAATTTGTTTGTTGAATGATGGTGAGAATCGCTCGGTCTTATTATGCGCAAGTTTTATTTCCATTGTCTGCAAAAATTTAAATCGACATTTCAGCAATACATTTTATGTATTTTTATATCGAAAACAAAGCAAACATATAATGATAATAAGGAACACAAGATTTATAGTGGTTCGGCCATGAAATTGGGCCTACATCCACTTTATATTCTTTCATTATTTACTTGCATCAGTTTCACAATTGCTTTCAATTACAAGAATCATACATTCATAATTCTTTTTACAATGTTTCAACAAAATTTTCAAGTAAAGTATGGACGCAAATGGTTGCTGTTCCATGCCCTTGGAATTTGATCTCCATCAACAGTGGTGAGCTTGAATGTGCCGTCAAGAAGCTTCTGACCTATTACATATGGTCCTTCCCAATTTGGCCCAAACACACCTGTCGCGGTCATAATTCTTTTCAGGACTAGATCTCCAATTTCAAAGCTGCGTTGACGAACTTTGGAATTGAAATGTCTGGCTATCCTTTGCTGATGAGCTGCAACTCTGAGGTTAGCTTCATCTCTTTTTTCATCAAGGAGATCCAGCGCTTCAAGTTGTAGCTTTTCATTTTCTGCTTGATTGAAATGGATTCTTCTGTGTGAAGGGACCTCTGTTTCAATCGGGATCATTGCTTCCGATCCGTATGCTAACGAAAAAGGAGTATGCCCAGTCGCAGTTTTGTGAGTAGTTCTGTATGCCCATAGTGCAAGTGGTAGTTTATCGACCCAACCACCTTTTGCTCTTTCGAGTTACTTTTTGATGGTTGATTTGATGATCTTGTTCACTGCTTCCACTTGCCCGTTTGCCTGCGGATGAGCTACTGCCGAAAAGCTTTTCTGGATTTTGAATCGTTTGCAAAAATCCTGGAATTCCTCGCTTTCAAACTGAGTACCATTGTCTGTGATTATTTTCTGAGGCACACCGTATCTGCAAATGACATTCTTGGTCACAAAGCTTATCATTTTCTTAGAAGTGATAGTAGCCAATGGTTCAGCTTCAGCCCACTTAGTAAAATAATCAACTGCAACAATAGCATATTTAATCCCTGATTTAGCAGTTGGTAGCGGCCCAATGAGATCCATTCCCCAAATTGCAAATGGCACTACAACAAAACTTGGTTTTGACAGCATTAAATCTCAGCGTTTGAACCTTTAATGCTGTTGATTATATTTTCCCAAGAGTTATTTCTAGGGTTAAACGCTGAAAAAAGTATTCACGTACATTTATTTTGGTTTGCCGCCTAACTCACATTTACTTAAGAAAAAAGTCAAGTTCCCCCTCTTTTAATTATTCGTCTCCCTCTTTATCGATTTTCATCTTCCCTCCCGTCCATTTCGATTTCAGTTTGCTTGCTCCAGAAATCGCATCTTCCTTTATCCTCCGTGTCTGATCTCGATCGAGCATCTCTCTTGTTAGCTTTTTATGCACGTTGAATCCCCGTTTGATTGCCCTAAACTGGGTGGAACTGGTGAGTTTTTTATTCGTAAAATTAGTTTTCAATTGAGTTCAAAATCGCTATGTATCATATCTGATTGAGTTTATAGTTTAGCCTGAATTCCTTTGGTTTGTGGCTTAGTTCTTATGGATGTAAATTGTTTGAACAGAATTATCATTTGTGTAAATTGTTTTTAATGGAACCTGTGACATATAAGGGGCTTTTTATTTGAACAGAATTATCGTTTGTGTAAATTATCATTTGGTTTGTGGCTTAAGGTATTAGCATACCATTTATCATGTTCTAACTGATTCTTGGGAGATAATATTTCTTCATTTTTACTCGCAGTAAATATTTGAATTCTTATAATTTACTTTAATCTTTTCATTTAGTCTTCTATTATTTTATTTTATACTGTTATGTAGATTTGAGTGTGGAATAGTATGGTATTTGAAGACTGCTATTTATATATCAATTATCTGCAGCAAAGGATATGTGATATCATACACTTATTCATCCACTTAGGTGGTAATGCAGTGGAATGTGAAGTAGTAAACTTGTTGTATAACGGTTGGTTAGTAGTTGCAGTTGGGGATGGATGTGCAGGCTGGTGGTGACCAGCGAGGAGGCTGGAGGCAGTTAAGGCAGAGGAAGGATTGGTGAATTTTTTACGGGATGAGGCAGTGGTTTGGGATGTATGTGTGGGATGGAAAGAAATGGGTAGATGTTATAAGAGGTGGTTTGATGCAAAATGATATGTAGCAAGTGAGGATGTCAAGGGGTTGTTGTTATAGTTACAGTATAGAAGTATGACGAATTATGATGGTTAACCGAGGGTGGAAGATTGCGATAATACTAAATAATTGTTCCTGTATGTGTAGTGTGTGCTAGCTGGTTTCAATATATTTTCTCTTCATTTAATAAAAGCTAAAGTATTCATGCTCCCAGTCAAAAAAACAAAAACAATAATGATTTCCTCCGATCGTCCATCACCGTTTCTTTCCAATATGTGTCCATTCTTTGTTATTCAGACGATTTTACAGTTTGTCTTCTATGATTATCAATATCAATATAACTTTGCTGCAATGGTAGTTCATTTTGCTTATGGGACGATTTGATGTAACCTGAACTTTGTCCAGTAGAAAACTGTCACTACGTGAATCAATAATTAGCAAAGCATATTATTTATGGTCCTACTTTTATACATAGTCACTGGCTTTGTTTTCATTTTTTTTTAAAAGACTTTAGCACTACTGACAATAAATGAATTCAAAAGATACAATTAGATGCAACGTTGTTCTATCAACTACAAAAGAGTGTACCAAAAGTCATGAGAAGTATGAGTTATTTCTCAATATAATATACCCATCATTCCATATTGCAAAATATGTTATTGTATGATGTGGGAAAAATAGTTTGTAGCTTTTGTATGAATCACAGGAAGCAAAACTTTATCAATAGATATTTGATCAGTCGTCTTCAAAAGAAATTTGTAATGACAGTATTAGGCAACAGTATTCAGGAGTGGAAGGTTATATGGATGGTCAGTGAAGTGTAGGGGGAGTAGTTGCAAGTTGATGGCAGTTGCAAGAAGTTGTCGTAATATGTGCACTAAGATATGCACAGATGTGCACAGTGAGAAGTATGCAGGCAATGTTGATGCAGTGTTGTGAGGAGTATGAAGTGGATGGGTGGGCAGTAGATATGCGACTGTAGTAAGGAGATGAAACCTAGTTGTTGTTGTGGTGATTGCAAGGCAAAGGTTGGTTTTGTGGTGGTATGGTGCAAGGCAGTGAAGCAGTTGTGACTGTTGTTTGTAGGGCAGTAGGTTTTGTTTGTTGGAATGAAGTAGGTTTGTTTGTTTGAGGTGAACTGACATGCACAGGGACTGATGAGCAATTCTGTGGGTAATGATCGGTGATGGGGGAGTAGTTAGCAGCAATATGATGTAGTGATGTTGGTGGAGTTCAGATAGTCAGAAGGCAGTTCAGTTGTTCAGGGGTGATGACTGTGCACTGCAATAGGTTGTATGCAGTGACTCAAATTGATGGTGCAGAGGCAAGTCAGAAGTGAAGTAGGTGCACTGATATGTGACTGTGTGCACTGATATGAGACAAAATTTGTGTTGTTGTGGGTGGTCAATGTTGAAGTTTGTGGTCAGTGGGAAATGAAGGCAGAGAAGAGTGTTGTTGTGAATTAGATGATGTGGTAGAGGTGGTTGTAGATGATGACATTGAATGGTTAGAAATAAGAGACAGTAATGGTTTTGTATGCAGGTGAATGAAGTATGGCAGCAGTTGGCAATAGGAAGTTGTTATATGGTTTATGCTGTATTGGTCGTTGATAGGGCAGTGGGTGGAAGCAAGTGGGAGGAAGTGGATTGGTTGCACTGTGCAGATGGTAGGATTGTTTGATGAGGAAAGGTTGTAATGTGGTAGCTTTTAGTATGATATGTAACTTTTCCTACACCCATGTATATAATTTAGTCCTGCTCTATCATTTCGCATATAGGAGGTACTCACTATACACAAATAATACTTCAGTCAGAAGGACAAAACATGAGCCAAGGGAGGAGGAGATACTGCTATGGAACCCCACTAAGCTGAACACAAACATAATCAATTTAAGAAATAGCTGCACTTTGAACAGCTGAAACAACCATTTGTAGATTTTCCAATGGAAACTTTGATCAATTATGAACTGAAACTAATTATCTATGCTTTTTCATTCAATTGTAAATTATATTTTTATATGTCTTTTCAAAATGAAGTTGCATAGTTAAATTGTTACCTTAGGTTTTTTGTTTCAATGAGCAGCTTGCATCTTCACCCTAAATCTGATTATATATGCGTTCTCATTCAAGTATCGTTTCTTCCATAGCACAATTTGAGCATGCCCGACCTACAGAAAGGCAAACGCTGTTAAATATTAGCAACTATAGCTGATACCAACAAATCTAACTGCAGGGTTTTGCACCAACGCTAAATGGTAAAATGCCATGTGGTAAATAATTCATTTTATATTAGTTAAAGTTGGGTTTCAAAATTATGTTAGAAAAATATATTAAGAAACGTGAAACATGAGAATGATGATGTGTCATAATCAAATCTCAAGCAGAATGTATCAATGTGGACACGTTAGAAGAAATTATTGGTAAAAGAAATCCTAGGTCATCAATAAAAGAAATTATTGGCAATCTGTTTTAGTTTATTTCTAAATCTTGGTCATTATGGTCATCTTGAAAATTCTTTTCAGTTTAATGAGCGTAACATTTATACATGTGTAATTTATACAGTTTGGGTTCAGCCAGAGCAGTCAACAGGATGATATAGATGTTGTCACTATCGTATAAGGTCTAAATGATATTGATGAGGCATAGTTGAATAGCATAAAAATTGGGAAGATTCCTAAATTTTATGCTATTTAGCTCTTGCCTTATCAATATCATAGGTAATCTAAAGATTCTGGACTTTGGTTAAGCTCCTTTACTGGGCTGGATGTGTTGCTTCACCCTACGTGTGGGACTCCGGTTCATGCTGTGATGGCACAAAGGTAACCTAAATTCTCATCACGCAAAGGTAACTAATAATATTATTTAGTTATTTTCAGCAAGTAATTTCCTTTATGTTATATACCTGATTATTTCTGAAGCATACTGTTCCTAATCCAATGGTGAGATCATTTGGTTAACAGTGAGTCTAACAAACCTCTCTTTTTTGATTTAATTCAAGCATACTTTGGCTTGCAAATACAGCTTTTAAGTGATCAAAATAATTAAGCCTTTTAAGTGATTTGATCATTCAAATTGTTCAAGTTGTTGAATTAACATCCTTTTGCATGTACAGTCATGCTAGATTCATATTCTTTTATTATATACACACGTGTGCGCACATTTTGTGATGTCAATGAGAAACACAAGTTTCTCAGCAGGATCAAATTCCAACATCAATAATGAACTCCTTAAAAGTTAACATGCATTTACGCTTTACCACTTTACATGGCTATTAAAAAGAATGAAATCACTATATTCTTATAGCATGCAGATATGATCACTTGTCAACAAAAAAGGAAATAACATCTTAGCATGTTCAATTAAAATGGAGGTAGTTTAGGTGATACCCCATGTTCCAGTATGAATGTTTAATCAGTTGAGAAAAAGGTTTCAGCCACTAACACAAATGAAAATATAAAATAGTATTGACTAGTAGGTGGTGTATTTGAGCTGATATCGACATTTAATTTTCAGTACATTGTTTTAATTTTTCAGTACATTGTTTTAATTTTTCTAGCAGTCATTTTATAGGCTGATCACCCTGTGCAAGCCAATTTACTTTAGATTTATGTGTATATGTATATCCATAGCTTCAATATTTAACATGGACAGAAGCACTAATAAATTTAACTTATATTCCTGGATCAGTTGAGAATCATGGGGATCGTGGATTAGTTGGAGATATATAGAGTTATTCAGCTCTCCAATGTTGCCACGTTATTTCTTTATTCCTATTCTATTAATGTTCCAGTTTTAAGGCTGTTTTTGATCGATTTGAGCCTTTGTATGGACTTGAAAACTAGGCTAAATTGAGTATTTGCTGTAAGTAATTTTCGATGCATTGTGAATATCCACTTACATTGGATTTGTTTAATTGGTATTTTCTTAATTTGGTTAAGAATAAGTGTGATGTATATAACTACATACATATTAATTTGTTATTCAATTCATCACAGGTTGAGAAGACTTTGTGGACAAAAGTTTAATTAGAAAGGTTGCTAAAATAAGCAGATCTTGACATCTAGTTGCTAGGGGAGAGTATATATTTACAGGTTTCTTCCACTCTTCATTTTTGTTATATGTAAAAAATCAATTCTGTAAATTTAGATACATGAACAAACCGAAAGAATATGCAATATTTTGCATTCAGGTTGAAAGGATGGAATTCCTGCAGGGTAAGCTTACAGCTATGGGTAGTTGTTTGTTGAGGAGTAAAGGCAGTGGAAGGCAAGTGAGTTTTGTAGCTATAGGGAAGGCGGGTGTAGTCCTGGTGCAGCAGTTGTCAATAGTTTGAATGCAGGTGGTCGTGTTGCTGTGGTGATAGTCCGCTGATATGTAAGTGTTGTGAGAAAGAAGAGTTTGTGGGAGTGAGTCAGGCAGAAGTGGTTTGTTGAGATGATGTTGTGGTCTCAAGTTGTGAAGGAAGTGGTATGAACTGTTGTAGGAGTAGATGTATAGGAAGGAGGAATGCGGGCAGTAGCAAGTGAAGGAAGAAGATGGTTTAGTGATATTGATGAACTGTGTTGTATGTATGGCTGGTGGTAGCAAGTTGGAGGAGGGGTGAGAATGAAGTTGAACTGCAGTTGTGAGTGTGAAGTTGAACAAGGTTATGTGAGGATGGTGGCAGATGCGTTGGAAAAGTCAGTGGCAGGTGGGTGGTTGCTGTTCAGGCTGATGGCAGCGGTTTGTTGGGCAGTTGTATGGTGATGGGGATGCACACAGTTGTGTGGACAGTTGAAGGTGATATGTGTTGTCGGATATGCGTTGTCTGATATGCTTATATGCGAACGGTTGAAGGTGATATGTTTGAAGGGTTGTTATACTGAATGTATATATTTGTAATTGTAATATACTGAACGTATATATCATGTAAATGTTTATGTATCTAATTAATAGTTATTAGAACATGTTATATATGCTAGTTGCTTCAATATACTCAAAATATAATTCTGGAATATTCAAAAATAGAGTGGAATATTAAAGCTGTTATATAAGCAGAAGACAGCGTTTGATTAATGCTGTCAATGAAGAAACAACAGCGTTTAATTCGTGCTGTAATTATCTTGAAATTGTCAATAACAGCGTTTTTTACATGCTGTCGAAATAGTTGATGATTCAATAACAGTGTTTTAAACATGCTGTCGAAATTGTTGATGATTCAATAACAGCGTTTAGAAAACATAATACAGCACGTTATAAACGTTGTTGAAAACATTATTGACAGCTCGTAATAAACGCTGTCACAGAGATGTTTCAACAGCGTTTATAGAAACGCTGTTGTAAGTTATGTACATACGACAGCATGTCGTTATACAGCGTTTCTAATAACGCTGTTGTATCATATTACAGCGTTTATCAAACGCTGTTAAAAGCCTTTTGTGGTGTAGTGTGGCCATGGACTGACCATCTGTGTGAGTTCGGTAGAAGGTGCTCTAGGAATTTTGGCATATCTTTGGCATTTGTCACATTTTCGGGAGTAATCTGCAGCATCCCGATTAATTTCTGGCCAAAAATATCCATATCGGAGAATTTTCTTTGCTAATGTTTGACCACCTGAATGATCACCACATTCTCCTCCATGCACTTCAGCTAGGATTGTTTTGGACTCTTCCCGGGATACACATCGAAGCAATGGCATTGAGAATCCCCGTCTGTACAATCGGCCATCCTGAATTACATAGCGAGAGGCCTTCCTTAGTAGCTTTCGTCTTTCTATCGAGTTTTCTGGCAGAGAACCTCTGAGTAGGTAATCCAGTATTGGAGTCATCCATGACTCTTGTTCTTGAGATACATTCATAATCCAGTCTATATCCATCTCGTCTATACTTTGCGCTGAAAGGACTTCTACAGGGACCAATCCCAATAGTTGAGCTTCACCAGAACTTGAATACTTTGCGAGGGAATCTGCCTTCATATTCTCTTCCCGAGGAATGTGGCTTATTGAATAGTGATCGAGTTCACATAGGAGTTCCCAAGCCTTTGACAAGTAGGAAGGCAGGTTTCCACCTTTTGCTTGAAATTCCTTCTTGACTTGGCATACAATAAGCTGAGAATCACTGAAAATTTGTAATGCTCGAATGTTTAGCTCTTTAGCGATTTTCAGACCTGCAATAAGAGCTTCGTATTCTGCTTCATTGTTTGTTGAAGGAAATTCCAATCTTAGTGCATAACATAATGATCGACCCTTAGGAGTTTCAAGTACCACTCCGGCTCCAGAACAGTAGTCATTTCTTGCGCCATCAACATACATCTTCCACTGGATTGGGGAATCATTGATTGCTTCTTCCTCACCATTATCTTTCTCTGTGAATTCTGCAATGAAATCAGCTAAAGCTTGTCCGTTGATTGCTTTTCGGGGGTGATAGGTGATGTCATATTGACTGAGTTCGATGTTCCATTTTAGAAGGCGACCCGAAGTTTCAGGGCGAAATAGGACTTGCTTTAGAGGTTGATCAGTGAGTACTTTGATAGGATGAGCTTGGAAATATTGCCTCAGTTTCCTCGATGCAACTAGTAGGCAATAGGCGAGTTTTTCCAACTTGGAGTAATTCAGCTCTGCCCCAGTGAGTCTTTTGCTGATATAGTAAACTGGATGTTGAATCCTTTTGTCTTCCCGTATCAGCGCTGCACTTAGGGCATGAGATGATACTGCCAAGTATATAAGAAGATCCTCACCATTGCCTGGTCTAGAAAGTATCGGAGGCGTTTCCATATGACGGATCAACTCTTCAAAAGCTTTTTGGCATTCGGGAGTCCATTCAAAGTTCTTCTTTCCTTTTTTCAGGGCATCGAAGAATGGGATGCATTTATCAGTAGCTTTAGAAATGAACCGACTCAAAGCGGCGACCTTTCCGTTGAGACTTTGCAATTCCTTCTTCGTTCTAGGAGCTTTAACTTCTTTTAAGGCGGTAATTTGAGCTGGACTATCCTCAATGCCCCTAGCACTGACGATAAAACCTAAGAACTTTCCGGATTCGACCCCAAATGTACATTTCAGAGGGTTAAGCTTCATTCTGTATTTCCGGAGGACTGCGAACATTTCTGCTAAGTGTTCAATGTGATCCACTGCTTTCCTGGACTTCACTAACATGTCGTCGACGTAGACTTCCATAGTTTTGCCCAATTGCGGTTTGAACATAGCATTAACAAGTCTTTGGTAGGTTGCCCCTGCGTTTTTCAATCCGAAGGGCATAACCTTGTAGCAATAAAGTCCAACATCTGTGATAAAGCTTGTATCCTCCTGATCCGGCTCATGCATCATGATTTGGTTATAACCGGAGTAGGCATCCATGAAAGATAACAATTCATGTCCCGCAGTTCCGTCTACCAGTTGATCGATCCTGGGTAATGGGAAGCAATCTTTGGGGCAAGCCTTGTTTAGATCAGAAAAATCAATGCACACTCTCCATTTTCCATTAGCTTTCTTGACCAACACAGGATTTGAAACCCAATTCGGATATGTAGATTCTTTGATGAAGTTATTTTCCATGAGTCGATCAACTTCTTCTTTTAATGCTGCTGACCTTTCTGGACCTTGGGTTCTCCTTTTCTGTTTAACTGGAGTAAACTTTGGGTCAACATTCAGAGCGTGTACTGCAACTTCTGGAGATATCCCACACATATCGGCATGAGTCCAAGCAAAGACATCCAGATTTGCTTTCAGGAAAGATATCAAGATATTCTGAATTGACACATTAAGCTGTGAACCCACATTCAACACCTTATTTGGGTCCTTCGGGTCAACAGGTACCGGAACTGTCGTTTCCACCGGTACTACTCTATTCTCCCCTGTACTGGCTCTTCTGGGATCCATTTCTTTCCGTGCCCCGCTGTGCTCGCCAGTGCAGGGTCCGCTCCGTAATTGCTACAAGGCTGGTTCCTTGATGTGGACTGGAGTTGCCGCATCCTTTCCCATTTCTCTTTTTCTTGACTCTCGCAGCTCTGTCAAATAGCATTCTCGTGCAGCATTTTGATCCCCTTTTATAACTCCTACTCCATTGTCAGTAGGAAATTTAATAGTGAGGCACCACGGGGCTAGGATAGCTTTGAATGCTGCGAGTGTTGGACGGCCAAGAAAAGCATTATAAGCAGAATATTCATCGACGATCACAAAGGTTTGCTTTCGGACCACTTTCCTTTCTCCTTCCCCAAGTTCTACAAACAGATCGATGGTTCCTACTGGTTGCTTTGGCTCCCCAGTGAAGCCAACGATTTTCTGTGATGAGGCTTGCACATCGATGATAGGGATTTTCATCTGGTCAAATGTCTTTTTGAAGAGGATATTACATGATGCTCCGCAGTCAATGAGGACTCTTCTGACAATGGCTGGTCCAATACCAGCCGAGATGACCAAGGGATCCAAAGTAGGAGCTTCAATACCTGTAGAATCTCTGGCTCTGAAAATAATATCATCACTGAAAGTTTTCTGTTGTTTAAGGGGCGTAGTGTCTTCTAGAACAAAGACGTCGTCTTTGGCTGGAGCATATTTCAAAGCCCTGGAATATCTCTCCATCTCACCCCAACTCTTGCCAGCTGGGTGAGGTCCTCCTGAAATGATATTGATAACGGGCCTTCCAGTTTCATGCCCCGTAGCTTTCTAACCTGCCCCAGGCTGATGAACAGGAGCCCGCTGCCCCTGACTCGACGATGCAGGATTGTTGCTATTCTTTTTCACGAATTGCTGCAACTTGTTTTCTCTTAGCAACTCTTCAATCAGATTTTTCAGCTGGCGGCATTCATCAGTTTCATGACCTGGTTGATTGTGGAAGCGGCAGAATTTCCCGCTCTGTATGGCTTTTTTCCCGGTTCTCAAAGGGATAGGTTTAGGGAAATCGACGGACTCTTTAGTGGCAAGGTAGATGTGCTCCGGCGTATGTGATAATGGAGTATATTCTGATGGCTTGAAGGACCGGGGCTTCTTCAGATTACCCTGTTTCTTTCCATTATTATTCTCCCTTTTCTGCCCCACCGATTCATTCTTGCGTGGAGCGACAGTGTTGTCTTCAGCTTTTTCCAACACTGCCTTTATTGGCAAAGGACGACTTTCCAAGCGAATGAATTCGTCTGCTTTTTTGTAGAACTTTTCGAGAGAGGTTGGCTCTTTCATATTTAACCATTTTCCAAATTCGCTTGACTTATCAATAGCCCTCATTAGATAAGTCAAGATCATTCGTGGTTCAGCATTGTCCACTTCCGCCAGCGCTATATTAAAGCGGTTCAAGAAAGATCTGATAGACTCACCAGGATTCTGCTCTAAACTGGACAATGACATGATATCCTTGGCCTTTGAAGCATAAAGTCTAAACTGCTCCTTGAATTTTCTGGTCAAGTCTGAAAACTGATCAATAGATCGGACTGGCAGCTTGGTAAACCATAGTAGAGCCACCCCTTCAAGGTATACGGGGAAATATCGGCACTTTATTTCATCAGAAGCTCTGGCACCTGTCATGTGCCAATCATATTTATATAAAAATTCATTCGGGTCACTCGTCCCTTTGTAAGCTGGGATAGTCGGAGGGACAAACTTCCTTGGAAATTCCGCCTTCAAGATTCTTTCAGTAAACGGAGTTTTGCTTGGGGCGAAACCCCATTCATTCTCATCTTCAACTCTTTGCATACTTTCTTTCATGATCTGCCGGACCATTCCAGAAAGATATTCCTCATCATGCCGAGTTCTAGATCCACCGGCCTCAGGTACTGCCTGCTCAAAAGGACTAGTAGGCCTTTCAGGAGCATTCCTTTCATCATGAATGTTGCCAGCATGGTTCCTTTCATTACCAGCCGGTTGATTGTTTGCCCCAAGTAAATCGTTCAACTTATTCAGAATCAGAGCATTCTGGGCACTTTGAGCCTCTAGTTGTGCATTTTGGGCGTTTATCTGCTGGTTTAACCCTAGAATCACAGCATCCAACTCCGCTTTTGTAACTCCAACAGACGGAGTAGGTTGATTAGGCACAGGGGAAGCGGAGGTTCCCTCTTGAATGTTTCCAGATCTGACAGATCTACTTTTCCTTCCAGGAGCCATAATCTCAGATAGACTTCTGGTTTTTAAAGAAATTCTTTCTACTCTCTGTGAAGCAACGATGAGAGTGTACCTGAGTTCAATTCTAAGTGAAAGCGCAAAAAATGTTAACGCTTAAATTTGAACGCTAACACCCCGGTGTGTGAAGTGTAGTTGTGAAAGCACCACCCGATAGATCGGGAAGGAATTACAAGCAAGTAATAACGGAAAAGCAGTAAACAACAGCAATTTTATAGTGGTTCGGCTTATGGGTACAGCCTACGTCCACTTTAAGTACTTTTATTGATGATCTCGTTACAAGTTGATACAATTCTTCCCAAGTACAATTCACTTTGAACTACAAGAAACTTAGAACAAGTATTTTAAACTTCAATGGAGATGAGAGTCTTCGAATCCATGTTGGATGTACGTGATCTCTTGTTGAAGTTGTTTGTAGCGTTCTTAGTGTCTCGAGAGCTTCAAGTGTTGAATTGGTTTGGAATGCAGCAGAGTATCAGCGCTTGAAGAGAATGAGCAAAAGGTCCCCCCCAGAGTTGGAGATGGATGTCTATTTATAGAGAGTTCTGGGTGAAAAAAGTTGCTAAGTCCTAACTCGTTGCCGACTTAAGGTAAGTCGTTGCTGACTTAGGATGAGTCGTGACCGACTCATTGAGCTGAGTCTCTGGTTTGTAGAGAGCTTCCTGCCTTTTTCGAACCCACGCTTCAAGTACTAGGTCGTTTACGAGTTATCTGGTTGTAGTTTCTGGCTTGTTTGTATAAGTCGTATACGACTCATCATAAGTCGTAGGTCGTGGTTGACTTAACCAGCTGCCTTCGGCTTAAAGCTGCGTTCAGGCTTTGTGAAGGCGAGTCCTAACTCGTAGACGAGCCATGATGAGTCGTGAGTCGCTCCTTTGAGTGGCCTTACAGGATGAGTCATGGGCTTGTTGAGTCGCTGAGTCAGTAGCATCCATGAATCGCATAACAGTTGAGTCGTAGAGTCGATAAACTTGATGAGCCGGCGACTTACTGAGTCGGCTTTTTTTCTTATGAGCCGTTAACTGACTGAGTCGCTATCAAATGAGTCGGTATCCCTCTTAAGTAGATGAGTCGGTACCTTCCTTAAGTAGATGAGTCGGACTATCCCTTCCTTAGCTCAGTTGAGTCGTTGGTCCACTAAGTCACTGATCTCCATGAGTCGTGAGTCCCTCTTAAGAAGATGAGTCGCCACCAGTTGAGTCGTTGAGCAAAACGAGGTTAACAATAATCATTAACAGTCTTCGTCCCCTGCCTTAGATTCTGCAACCTCTGGTACACGAGTGATTGATAATTGTAAGGTAAAAATATAGCCTTCATTAACTTCTTCATCTTCTCCCATGATTCAATCTTCGACTTCCCCATCCGTTCTCGTGTAAGTTTAGTCTGCTGCCACCATGCTAAAGCTCTTCCCCTCAACCTAGTAGCAACTATCCTCACTCGACGATTCTCCGGGACCTCTTTGAAATCAAATATCTCTTCAACATTAGACAACCAATCCAAAAATTCTTCTGCTTCCATTCCACCTTTAAATTCTGGAATTTCCATCTTCATACCCGATTCCCATCAATGATCTTCTTCTATATCTCGATATGAATTTCGAACTTGGTCTCGATCTCGATAATGAATGCTAGCTCTATCACCCTCTTCATCATAATCAAATATATATCGATCTCGACCATCAACATCCCTTCGATCACGCATGTCTCTTCTACTGTGTCTCTCTTCATCTCTATATGGCTCATTTTAAAACTCTCATGGAGTTCTCCTCTCTTCATGTCCATAGTCATGCTGATCTCTCCTTGATGAAATTGATGTTTCTCTTCTCTCTCTAAAAGATTGCGGTGATACCCTCCTCGCTTCCGTAACCGATGGCGAAACTCGGTTTCCTCCATGGTTCGAGATTGGTGATCTCCTCCTTTGATTTTGATTCAAATCATTCATCAACTTCTCTAACTTTCCAATGCCTTCATCAAATTTCTCATTAATGCGTTGTTCCATTTGCTCAGCTTCTTCTCTTCTATACAAAGCTTCAACATTTTGATGACGATTAGCTCTCCTTGACAGCATGATTGAACTTCACAACACTTCAACAAATACTTCACAAATCTTCAACACAAGTCCAACAAGCACGGTTCCAACTCGACTTGGTTCGGCCGCAACACCTTTCCAACTTTGATCCAAAATGAAATGGATCGAAAGCTTCTAACTTGTTGCAACTTCAAGATGAACACGATGAACACCAACTTCAAACTCCTTGGCTCCAAGACTCGGCTTAGCTATGATTGGCTAATTCTAGCTCTGATACCAAAAACTGACGCAGCGGATAATAGCAGATCGATATAGATCGATGAAAGTAGCAAACGGTGGATTGAAGATACTGAAATACCCAAATTCGTTGATCACAAAGATACCGAATTCTAGCTATCTTCGACACGTTGATCGCGCACGATACCGTGAAAGAAGATCTATAATTCTTCAAATGTTGATCAAGCGCACTTGATACCGTGAATTGGCTTCAACAATCGTTGAATCGAGCGCACTCGATTAACCGAAAGTGGAGATAGGAGATCACACTCAACTACCAATTTAGATGAAAGCACACAGCAATCAAAACGAAATGTTATTCAACAATCAACAACCCTGAAAGTTACAACACACTCGCTATTTATAGTAGTTTCACTCCCTGACCCTTAAGTCGTATACGACTTACGACTTACTAAGTCGGCAACGACTTATCATAACAGCGGCTCAACGAGTTACAACTCAACATCAACAAACGACTTAAAGACGCACGACCCACGACTCATAACACACTTAAGTCGTATGCGACTTATACAACAACGACTCAACAGATTACATCTCGACACACACACATGAACGACTTAATTACATGTCGACTTACGACTTATCACAAGCGACTCAACATAAGTCGTATACGTAGCGACTTACGACTTAGCGAATTACGACTCACCTATGGAGCGACTCAAATCAGCAGCGTCAAGTGTTGCCTCTTCCTTCAGCCGCATTTTCTTAGGTCGTTGCCAACCTAGGTCTTCTTTCTTAGGTCGTTGCCGACCTAAAACCCTCTGAATCGACCTAAACCCGAAGCTTCCTCTCGCAACCTTAGGCCTTCCTCCCCTGCTTGACTCGTGAACGACTTAAGACCTAAAACCGAAGTTTCCTTAAATCGAGAATGACCCAAGTCTTCCTCCTTAAGTCGTGTACGACTTATCCCTTGAGCTGCATCACATACAATGGCAGGGCTACTGGGGTACCGCCCGTCATAGTACGTGGCCTAGATCACCGTACCGAGGAGTACTCCTACTCCCCTGCAACACAAGGCCGGACCCATTCCTTACTGAACAGTTCCGAACAAGACAACCCCGGCAGTTGTCGCGACCAACCACCCACACAGCCGAAATAAAAAGGGACCTCTAGGCAGGGATCAATCTTGCTCTCCAGTGGGAGCTACCCACGAAGCCTTGTTGCACCTCCCCTGTTTTAGCCATTCCCAGTTGATGAGGCTTAAGGCTACGATTACCTTTATAGGACATCAAATCTTAGAATGCTCATCGTCCACCTGACGATGTTCTGAAAGCATTCAATCCATACAACTTCGTTCCGGGTTCGAACGAAACTGAAGGCATTATCTCGTTACGCTCATTACGGAATCACCCCTAAAGTCAACGGCGATAACCTTTGCACTCTAAATCACCATCTCGAACCTATAAGCACTATTCCGTCAAACTCATTACGGAATCACCCACAGAGTTATACTGACGTATAGCCCTTACACCTCGAGTCTTCACTAGCTCCACTTGGATTAACGACCTAACGTTAAATTAGAATCGATGTGGTTTTTGGATTCCAAATATGGAAATCCGATCCCGGTCTCATCAAAATCCAAAGCGTGTCTTTTAGGTCCAAGTTGTTTTAAAAGGTTTTAAAACAATTCAATTTAAACTATCTATATACACAGAGATAGATAATTCCCAACATCATAATAGACAATCAATATTATCATAAACAGGTAATCATCAAAAATTGACAATCTATATTATCATTGTCAATGGATACTAATATCATCATCACAATGTAATCAATGCATCCATAACACACAATACTATTTATCTCATGTCTGAGATTCAAACTATTCAGGGTAAACCATATCATCCATTCATAAGCATAGATCTATAATTACACCATCTATAATTAATTTAAAATGAATTAAATTAATTACTTCTATCTCTAATTAATTTAAAATGAATTAAATTAATTACTTATTCTTTAATTAATTTAAAATGAATTAAATTAATTACTTATTCTTTAATTAATTTAAAATGAATTAAATTAATTACTTCATCATCTAAATCTTGCTTACTTAACCATTAATTGATTATCAATCAACTAAATAATTATCCTCAAATTAATCACCTTAATTAATCTCCCTTGATTAATTATCCTTTAATTACATTCAAGTAATTACATTTAATTAATTTTATAAATTAATTATTCTTAACTAAAATCAGTAATTAACCTTTAATTACTTCATAAATTAATTAATTATAATTAACAATATTAATGCTTAATTAATTACTTCCTTAATCACTTATTATTGATTAATTAATCTTAATTAATTAATCTTAATTAAATTTAAATTAATTACTTTTTCTAAACTAATTACATTAAGTAATTAACTTAATTAAACCACAATTAATAATCATTCTTGACTAATTACATTTAGTAATTAATTACCCTTAAGTACTACCTTAATTAATTACATTTAATAAATAATTATATTTATTAATCATTTCTTGATTAATTTCATTAGTAATTAATTACTTTTAATTAATTACATCACTTAATTATTTTCAAAAGACTTAATTAATCAATGCTTAAATTAATTACACTAAGTAATTAATTATTAATCATTTTCACAAAGTAATTATTCTTATTATTAATTACACAAAGTAATTAATCCCAAAATACCATACTCCAATTAATTACCTCAAGTAATTTACTAACTCAATTACTTCTCTAAGTAATTATTCCTCATTGATTACTTATCAACTCATTTAATGATTAATCTAAATTAATTAAACTTAATTAATCAATTTAAACTAATCTAATTAAAAAATTAATTACAATAAGTAATTAATATCTTTAATTATTTTCATAAAGTAATCATACTTAATTAAGTTTCATAATTGATTATCTAAATTAACTAATCCAATTAATTATCAAAATTAATTACATTAATTAATAAATAAATAATCACAAGTTAATGACCTTCATTAACTTATCAACAACCTCCTTAATTACCTTTCTTAAGTAATTAACTTAATTTAATTAAAATTAATTACAAATTTAATTAATCTTAACTACTTAACTAATCCTTAATTAATTTATTCCAATTTTTAATTAATTAAATAAATAAATTAATTATTTTATTTAAATTACCTTATAAATTTAATGATTCAAAATTCATTAAATTCTTTGATTTACTTGAAAACAAAACATCTCTTGTTAATGTTTACATTACCATTAACAAAGTAATTTTAAAACAATTTAACTTAAAATTTGTTTCAAATTACATTTTAAATTTAAAATTTAAAATGAAATTAAACTTATCTTTAACAAAGTTTTAAAACATTCAAAACCTTTAAAATCTTATGCTAAAGATTTTCTTATTTTTAAAAGAAGTTAAAAGAACTTTAAACCCCAAATTTATAAAATCATATTTAAATATGTTTCAACAACCCATTTTGTTTAAACATTTAAATTTCTTTTTAGAACCTCCTTTATTTTCAAAACATTGTTTCAAAATAGAAGTGATTCCAGATTTAAACTTATGTTTAAATCTTTACTTAAATTTAAAGCTTTATCTTAAATTCAAATATTTAAACTCTTTTGAAGTTGTTTAAACATTTTAAATAAATAAAATTTAAATTAGATTTTTAAAACTTGGATTCATACTCAGTTTGAAAGCCATAATTAAATTTAGGTTTTATTTCAGTCAAACAACTTGCTTCAGATTTAAAAAAATTGAATTTGGAAACTTATATAGGTTTTTAAAGAAACCCGTTAGCATCAGAAAATGCCCCCGAGCTTCCCTTGATTTTAGTTCGGGTAAATCCTTACTCAACTTCGAGTAAAAATTCCAATCACTCGAGTATTAACACGAGACAACTACACTGCATAATCCACGAAGACTTCCCTGTTACCATTACCTCACTGTGCACATGCACGGTGGTCTTGGCCACCTCCGGCCACCACCCAGGAAACAAGCAAATCTCCGACCTCCCTTACATCACCTCGCGATCATCAAAATCACTCAACTCACTCGAAATCAGATTCGAGTTCCCCCAAACCAACCTGGAAGCAACAATATGGAATAACCCCCCCAAACCTAGAAACCGCTCGTTAACTCAACTCCGACCACCATGTCGATTGCAACTCCGGCCATATCTACATCGATACTCCAGCTACCCATACCCTGAATCCCAACACACTCGATCACTTGGAGAGGTCGAGATGATCAAAATTTCTCCACTGCCCAAAACTAGGTTTACAGAACAAGATGATCCACCACCGTCACTCCGATGATCTTCCACCTCCACCACTATTTTTCTCCACCCTCAGATCATCCCACCATCACTAGAAACAACCTAACCCTTCCAAAAACCCGAGATCCTCTGAATTTTCCCAAAAACCCAAAATAGTGCAATCTCTGATATGCACTTCAAATCAATTTTAAAAATTAAGATATAGATCTTAAAAATCCTATTTTTGAATCAGTATTCAATTTATAATCCTAAATATAAAAATTACTGTGTTTGAATTTTTACTAAAAACTTAAACTTTCCTATTGTTCTGGTTTCCAGAGCAAATTACAATTTGTTTTAGCTAAAATAAATTTTAAAGCTTTCTTTATAATCAATCAAAAATATATCATTTGAATCTTAATTCCTAACATGAATTTATTTAAGAGAAAAATGGATTTTTATCAAAATCCTTGCTTCTGAAACACGGTACAGGAAAGCAGATTCACAGTACATATATTCAAACACTCATATGTATATAAACCGCAATGCATTTAAAATTATACTCACAAACATACTAATCAACATGCAATCCAGATAACATACACAACATACTTATTTAAGCAACCAACTTATATTTAAAATTAAAAAAGTGTTACTCACCTGTAACTAGAGATGGAACAGAGCTTTTGGAAAACTGTATTGAAAGCTTTTTCTCTTATGTTTTTTTTTTAAAACTGAGTTGCTTGCATGCAGGCTTGATTCCATTAACATTTAAATCTTTAATTTTAAAAACTTGAAGTCGCATGCTTTGATGGCTTGATTTCCAGGTTGTAGAAGACAAAAACCCAGATTCATTTTGCTTTTGAATTAAACTTGCATGTTTGAACAGACTTTGCATTTTGAACTTGAGGATTTGTTATGCTTTAACTTGCATGCAGGCCATTTGAAATTTGACTTGCTTCAGATTCCATTTTTACATTCCCAGGTTGTAAAAAAAACAGAGACTACTTGTTTGATGATCTTTTTGAACTGGATTTTAATTTGAGGAGGAAATTCAGTTCTAACATGATTTTACAGTTTGCACGTTTGAAAGAAATGAATTACAGGTTGAATTGAAGAGGAATTTGAGTATTGAAAAAGGGAATCAAATTTTGAATATGATTTTGTTTTGAGGAATATAGTTACAGATTTGTTTAGCTGAGAAATTTTTCTTAACTTTTGAAAAAAATGAACATTAGAAAAAAAAATGAGTGTGAAGAAACATGTTTATACAAGATAAAAATGATTTATTTAAAATATAAAAGAAAAAAAAAATAAAAGATACTTGTCAAAATAAGAAGATTAATTGTTTACACTTGTCTCATTAATTGCTTAAGATGCTAACACTTGTTTTATACATATGTTACTTATTATTTTTAATTTAAAGATAAATAAAAATCCTCTTTTCTTTATTAAATACATATAAAGTAGTTTACATAAATGAATGGATATGTATTTCTTTTTAAAGAAAATGAAGTAAAACAATTTATTTAAAAGATGAAAGTTTACTTACAAGATTTATATATGTTTATTTATTTGAATTTCAAAATTAAATCAAATTCAAAAGTTATTTACATTAAAACTCCACTTAAAACTAATTTATCAACATATTTTAATTTTAAAATAATAACATTGTCGTTTTAAAAATCTTATCTATATTTATATTTATACATTTATTATTTGAAAATAACTCATTTATCAATTTTAAATCATTTATAAAAGAAATCATAAATTACTTGTCTTATTTATCTTAATTAAAAGAATTAATGTTTAATATATAAAGAGTATCTTAAATTTTCATATAATTCCAAATTATAATTATTAAGCTATATTTAAAAAGAAATAAAATAAACTTTTGTTTATCTTATAAAAATTTAAACCATGTTTAAAATACAATTATACAATTTAAAACAATTTCTTTAAGTACTTAAACCAATTAGTTATTTATTAAATAAAATAAAAATCTTCAAATTATTAAAATGGATATTAGAATTTAAAAAAAGAAGATTTTATTTGTTTATTTAATTTCACCTCAAAACTTATCTATTCACAATATATATATAAATATATATACATACATTATAAATAGGAAAACAATGATTAGCTTTTAAAAGATAAAATTCATAAATTACACATTTATTTAATTGGATTATTAAATCAAGTAAATTTTTATTAAAATTTTATCAAACCAATTTAATTTTAGATACAGATTATTAAATTGATATTGCTAAAATTTCCGGGATATCACATTCCTTCCCCCTTAAAAGAATTTCGTCCCCGAAATTTAAAAGCAAAAGTAATTTAATAACCCATTTAAAATTCTAGATTTTAAATCACAAGCATACATCCATCATATGCTAACAAACATAGCAACCAATTTATGTAATCAAACAAATTAATTATCCAGACAAAATTCTAGATAAAATTTCCTCGAGTTTCCCCAAGTATATGTATACCGGGATACTCGCTCTACAGAATCTAAATAATCAAAACTACGAAGCTATAGAGCTTCTCTACTCATCTAGATCTACAGAACTAGACAAGATATTAGACTACAAACGAGTTTGACTCAACCACTAAACCTTCTTGAACAGCTGGTTCCACTTCCAGAGATAACTCATACACGTACTCCGTTAGAGATACGTGAATCTGGAAATTCAACTCCTGAAAACCAAACACCAACCCAACCAAAACATAGAAGAGATCCAAAACAAATCTCCGACTCCGGAATCCAATTTCCTTCGTCTCTTATCTCCAAAACTCTTCTGACGGTCCTGGGCTGTGTACATCCAAACTGATCAGCACAACTCTTGCTGATGCCCCAAAAAGAAACAATCAGAACCAAAAACATTCCAACTCAATGATCTCTTCAAGATCAATCAATACCAAGATCACCAACTCTACTCTTAAACATCAGAAGAACAAACTCACTTCTTCTATCCAGAAAAGACAAACAGAAATACTCCCAAACTGCTTCCGTTGCACAACACTGAATTGGCACAGAAGACACTGCTGATGAAGAATATGAGCACAAACTGGACCTCACTTCCCAGAAATATGGCTCAACATATCCAAGAAAACTCAGAAGTTCTACCAATCCTGAGCTTCCTTACCAAACCTATCTCGAGAAACCATCCTTCTACTAGCTGATCCACCGGTAGCACTCCTGGAATCCGGTCTATAAGAAAACTCAATCTTCAGAAGTGGATAAACTTCCGACTTCTCAGAAGACAACCAAAAATTCTTCAATACCTTAAAAGAACACTCAAACTATCGCAAATCAGTTTTGCGATCAATATAGACCAATTTCCAAACAAAACTGTTCTCTCTTTACCAAACAGAACAGCTTACTCTTAATTAGCCAATCCAATAAAGTATTGGGTCTACTCTGCTGCTTCTGAACTCCTCCTTCAGAAACTACTCAGCCAGTCAACTTCTGCCAACAAAGACACTCCGAGTTGCACTACTGACACTAATGCCAAAACTTCCTTATCTGAAGTTCTTCGAGAAACTCTGCCCTCAAAGCCAACCACCACATCCTGCTGAACCCAGCCCAACCCCGAAGCAGACACACTTCCTAACTCGTTCCAAAGAAAACATCTTCGGCAATAATCCATAGTCACTGCATCTCATCACGCAGTTACTACTGCCTGAGGTATCAAAATACCATTACACACTTTTGCCAAAACAACAGATCCAAACTCAACTCATCCATCTTCAAAGATGAACTCTGAACCTTAACAGGTTTCCTTCAGAGATCGATGAAATCTCTACACTCTGCACAACTCACTCGAGACGGTATTAGGTCTACAGTCTTGACAAATTACACTTCCAACCTCAAACATTCAAACTCCAACCAATGGTAGTAATCGTGTTACACACACCACTACCTTATCTACCTTTATAACTTATATTGGAAAACCTGAACAGGTAACCCAACAGATAGGTAGAAATAATAAATAAATATATAGATATATATCAAAACTACAAATACGCTCTCTCAAGATAGACACCACTCCAGAGCCTAGGTATTCACTCAACCTAATGCTATAATACCACTGTGACGGCCCAACTTCCAGACTCCAGGAAGTCGCATCGCTAATAAGAAAGAAAGGGATAGAAAATAGAAAGAAAGAGAAGAAAGAAGAAACAACACATCAGAACCTAAACAGCGTAACGAATAAATTATATTAATAACATAAGTATTACATAGTATACAACAACCATCAGAGTACACAGATAATACAACACATACCAGACAGTTATAAACACCTATCTAGTTATACAACTCAAAGACAAACAACTCAGAGAACACACAGCGGAATACTCTAAAGCTATACGCAGAAGACTCCTGCTCCATTTGCTCCTCCATAATTCGTCAAATCTAATCTGAATCCTAACCTGAATTCCCTTGGCTACTCGTAAAAATTTGAGTACCCAAGAGTTAGGAAAAACAGAAATAACTCCGGGTCAGACATGGGTCTGGTGTGAGTAACAGGTTAAAGTTGCTTAACTTTCAAAAACCTTTGGAAAGAAAAGGTATCACGTAAGACTTCACAAACATAAACATGGAAAAGTTTTTACCTTACGCTAACCAAAACATTTGATAGGAAATCCGATGATATTACAATAGTGTCTAGGGTTTTCAAATAAATATGAAATAGCCGAAATTGTTAAATGATTAAATTCCAGCTACTAGACACAAAAGTGGGTAATACAATCAAAACCGTTGGCACTTATCGGATTTTGGATTCCATACAATGGCAGGGCTACTGGGGTACCGCCCGTCACAGTACGTGGCCTAGATCACCGTACCGAGGTGTACTCCCACTCCCCTGCAACACAAGGCTGGACCCATTCCTTACTGAATAGTTCCGAACAAGACTACCCCGGCAGTTGTCGCGACCAACCACCCACACAGCCAAAATAAAAAGGGACCTCTAGACAGGGATCAATCTTGCTCTCCAGTGGGAGCTACCCACGAAGCCTTGTTGCACCTCCCCTGTTTTAGCCATTCTCGGTTGATGAGGCTTGAGGCTACGATTATCTTTATAGGACATCAAATCTTAGAATGCTCATCATCCACCTGACGATGTTCTGAAAGCATTCAATCCATACAAGTTCGTTCCGGGTTCGAAAGAAACTGAAGGCATTATCTCGTTACACTCATTATGGAATCACCCTCAGATTCAACGACGATAACCCTTGCACTCTAAATCACCATCTCGAAGCTATAAGCACTATCCGTCAAACTCATTACGTAATCACCCACAGAGTTATACTGACGTATAGCCCTTACACCTCGAGTCTTCACTTGCTCCACTTGGATTAACGACCTAACGTTAAATTGGAATCGATGTGGTTTTCGGATTCCAAATATGGAAATCCGATCTCGGTCTCATCGAAATCCAAAGCGTGTCTTTTAGGTCCAAGTTGTTTTAAAAGGTTTTAAAACAATTCAATTTAAACTATCTATATACACAGAGATAGATAATTCCCAACATCATAATAGATAATCAATATTATCATAAACAGGTAATCATTACAAATTGACAATCTATATTATCATTGTCAATGGTACTAATATCATCATCACAATGTAATCAATGCATCCATAACACACAATACTATTTATCTCATGTCGGAGATTCAAACTATTCAGGGTAAACCATATCATCCATTCATAAGCATAGATCTATAATTACACCATCTATAATTAATTTAAAATGAATTAAATTAATTACTTCTATCTCTAATTAATTTAAAATGAATTAAATTAATTACTTATTCTTTAATTAATTTAAAATGAATTAAATTAATTACTTCATCATCTAAATCTTGCTAACTTAACCATTAATTGATTATCAATCAACTAAATAATTATCCTCAAATTAATCACCTTAATTAATCTCCCTTGATTAATTATCCTTTAATTACATTCAAGTAATTATCTTTAATTAATTTCATAAATTAATTATTCTTAACTAAAATCAGTAATTAACCTTCAATTACTTCATAAATTAATTAATTATAATTAATTATATTAATGGTTAATTAATTACATTAATTAATTACTTCCTTAATCACATATTATTGATTAATTAATCTTAATTAATTAATCCTTAATTATATCATTAATCATATTAATTAATGATCCTTAATTAAATTAAAATTAATTACTTTTTTAAACTAATTACATTAAGTAATTAACTTAATTAAACCATAATTAATAATCATTCTTGATTAATTACATTTAGTAATTAATTAGCCTTAAGTACTTCCTTAATTAATTACATTTAATAAATAATTATATTTATTAATCACTTTTTGATTAATTTCATTAGTAATTAATTACTTTTAATTAATTACATCACTTAATTATTTTCGAAAGACATGATTAATCAATGATTAAATTAATTACACTATGTAATTAATTATTAATCATTTTCAGAAAGTAATTATCCTTATTATTAATTACACAAAGTAATTAATCCCAAAATACCATACTTCAAATAATTACCTCCAGTAATTTACTTAACTCAATTACTTCTCTAAGTAATTATTCCTCTTTGATTACTTATCAACTCATTTAATGATTATTCTAAATTAATTAAACTTAATTAATTAATTTAAACTAATCCAATTAATAAATTAATTACAATGAGTAATTAATATCTTTAATTATTTTCATAAAGTAATCATACTTAATTAAGTTTCATAATTAATTATCTAAATTAACTAATCCAATTAATTATCAAAATTAATTACATTAATTAATAAATAAATAATCACAAGTTAATGACCTTCATTAACTTATCAACAATCTCCTTAATTACCTTTCTTAAGTAATTAACTTAAATTAATTAATATTAATTACAAATTTAATTAATCTTAATTACTTAACTAATCCTTAATTAATTTATTCCAATTCTTAATTAATTAAATAAATAAATTACCTTATTTAAATTACATTATAAATTTAATGATTCAAAATTCATTAAATTCTTTGATTTACTTGAAAACAAAACATCTCTTGTTAATGTTTACATTACCATTAACAAAGCAATTTTAATACAATTTAACTTAAAATTTGTTTCAAATTACCTTTTAAATTTAAAATTTAAAATGAAATTAAACTTAACTTTAACAAAGTTTTAAAACATTCAAAACCTTTAAAATCTTATGCTAAAGATTTTCTTATTTTATAAAAGAAGTTAAATGAAATTTAAACCCCAAATTCATTTTAAAATATAAATCATATTTAAATATGTTTCAACAACCCATTTAGTTTAAACGTTTAAATTTCTTTTTAGAACCTCATTTATTTTCAAAACATTGTTTCAAAATTGAAGTGATTCCAGATTTAAACTTATGTTTAAAACTTTACTTAAATTTAAAGGTTTATCTTAAATTCAAATATTTAAACTCTTTTGAAGTTGTTTAAACATTTTAAATAAATAAAATTTAAATTAGATTTTTAGAACTTGGATTCATACTCAGTTTGAAAACCATAATTAAATTTAGGTTTTATTTCAGTCAAACAACTTGCTTCAGATTTAAACAAATTGAATTTGGAAACTTATACAGGTTTTCAAAGAAACCTGTTAACATCAGAAAATGCCCCGAGCTTCCCTTGATTTTACTTCGGGTAAATCCTTACTCAACTTCGAGTAAAAACTCCAATTACTTGAGTATTAGCCCGAGACAACTACACTGCAAAATCTACAAAGACTTCCCTATCACCATTACCTCACCGTGCACATGCACGGTGGTCTTGGCCACCTCCGGCCACCACCTAAGCAACAAGCAAATCTCAGACCTCCCTTACATCACCTCGCGATCATCAAAATTACTCAACTCACTAGAAATCAGATTCGAGTTCCCCCAAACCAACCTGGCAGCAACAATATGGAATAACCCTCCCCCCAAACCTGGAAACCACTCGTTTCCTCAACTCCGACCACCGTGTCGATTGCAACTCCAGCCATATCTACATCGATACTCCAGCTACCCATAACCTGAATCCCAACACACTCGATCACTTGGAGAGGTCGAGACGATCAAAATTTCTCCACTGCCCAAAACTAGGTTTACAGAACAAGATAATCCACCACCGTCACTCCGATGATCTTCCACCTCCACCGCTATTTTTTTCTCCACTCTCAGATCATCCCACCATCACTAGAAACAACCTGACCCTTCCAAAAACCCGAGATCCTCTGAATTTTCCCAAAAACCTAAAACAGTGCAATCTCTGATATGCACTTCAAATCAATTTTAAAAATTAAGATATAGATCATAAAAATCCTGTTTTTGAATCAGTATTCAATTTATAATCCTAAATATAAGAATTACTATGTTTGAATTTTTACTAAAACTTAAACTTTCATATTGTTCTGGTTTCCAGAGCAAATTACAATTTGTTTTAGCTTAAATAAATTTTAAAGCTTTCTTTATAATCAATCAAAAGATATCATTTGAATCCTAATTCCTAACATGAATTTATTTTAGATAAAAATGGATTTTTATCAAAATCCTTGCTCCTAAAACCCGGTACAGGCAAGCAGATTCACAATACATACATTCAAACATTCATATGTATATAAACCGCAATGCATTTAAAATTATACTCACAAACATACTAATCAACATGCAATCCAGATAACATACACAACATACTTATTTAAGCAACCAACTTATATTTAAAATTTAAAAAGTGTTACTCACCTGTAACTAGAGATGGAACAGAGCTTTTGGAAAACTGTATTGAAAGCTTTTTCTCTTATGTTTTTTTAAAACTGAGTTGCTTGCATGCAGGCTTGATTCCATTAACATTTAAATCTTTAATTTTAAAAACTTGAAGTTGCATGCTTTGATGGCTTGATTCCCAGGTTGCAGAAGACAAAAATCCAGATTCATTTTGCTTTTGAATTAAACTTGCATGTTTGAACAGACTTTGCATTTTGAACTTAAGGATTTGCTTATGCTTTAACTTGCATGCAGGCCATTTGAAATTTGACTTGCTTCAGATTCCATTTTTACATTCCCAGGTTTAAAAAAAAACAGAGACTACTTGTTTGATGATCTTTTTGAACTGGATTTTAATTTGAGGAGGAAATTCAGTTTTAACATGATTTTATAGTTTGCATGTTTGAAAGAAATGAATTACAGGTTGAATTGAAGAGGAATTTGAGTATTGAAAAAGGGAATCAAATTTTGAATATGATTTTGTTTTGAGGAATATAGTTGCAGATTTGTTTAGCCGAGAAATTTTTCTTAACTTTCGAAAAAATGAACATTAGAAATAAATGAGTGTGAAGAAACATGTTTATACAAGATAAAAATGATTTATTTAAAATATAAAGGAAAAATAAAAATAAAAGACACTTGTCAAAATAAGAAGATTAATTGTTTACACTTGTCTCATTAATTGCTTAAGATGCTAACACTTGTTTTATACATATGTTACTTATTATTTTTAATTTAAAGATAAATAAAAATCCTCTTTTCTTTATTAAATACATATAAAGTAGTTTACATAAATGAATGGATATGTATTTCTTTTTAAAGAAAATGAAGTAAAACAATTTATTAAAAGATGAAAGTTTACTTACAAGATTTATATATGTTTATTTATTTGAATTTCAAAATTAAATCAAATTCAAATGTTATTTACACTAAAATTCCACTTAAAACTAATTTATCAACATATTTTAATTTTAAATTAATTACATTGTCTTTTTAAAAATCTTATCTATATTTATATTTATACATTTATTATTTGAAAATAACCCATTTATCAATTTTAAATCATTTATAAAAGAAATCATAAATTACTTGTCTTATTTATCTTAATTAAAAGAATTAATGTTTAATATATAAAGAGTATCTTAAATTTTCATATAATTCCAAATTATAATTATTAAGCTATATTTAAAAAGAAATAAAATAAACTTTTGTTTATCTTATAAAAATTTAAACCATGTTTAAAATACAATTATACAATTTAAAACAATTTCTTTAAGTACTTAAACCAATTAGTTATTTATTAAATAAAATAAAAATCTTCAAATTATTAAAATGGATATTAGAATTTAAAAAAATAAGATTTTATTTGTTTATTTAATTTCACCTCAAAACTTATCTATTCACAATATATATATAAATATATATACATACATTATAAATAGGAAAACAATTATTAGCTTTTAAAAGATAAAATTCATAAATTACACATTTATTTAATTGGATTATTAAATCAAGTAAATTTTTATTAAAATTTTATCAAACCAATTTAATTTTAGATACAGATTATTAAATTGATATTGCTAAAATTTCCGGGATAGCACAAAAAATGCATGACTCGAACTGAAGCTTAACCTTGATTTTGTGTCCCTTCCTTTCTCTTTAAACCTTTACGGCCTTCTCTAGCTCGGATGCAGACCATACTGTTCTAAAATCGAATTTTATTTACAAATAAATATATCGATAAGATATGACCAGAACGTACTTCATAATCACACCTTAGCAACAGCTTTTGGTGGATAGTCATCTTGAGTTTTGGATCAACACATTGCTTAACTTTGTCTTTGCTCAACCTTGGTGCTGCCTGAACTCAATGTAAAGTAACATGAATGTATAAGTTAATTTGGTGATTATTTTTATAGGCAACTATTGAAACACTAGCTTTAGGTGTGAGCTGTATTCAAAAAACCTACCCAGGTAACCAAACTTTGTTGTCCTTTCGGCATAGTGTGGTCTACGGGTTTCCTTCCTGTTAAAAGCTCCAAAAGAATGACACCAAAACTATACACATCGCTCTTGTGCATTAGTTGTCCATTCATAGCATACCTGATTTTTTATAAACAAATACTTTTGAGGAAATAATTTGCTACTGCACTTTGAGCAATAAAAATACTACAAGTATATAGCCATGTCATGTTTAGTTAAATCCCGACAAAAGTTCGAGAAAGAAACAGAAGAAATGGAGTCAATTAACTAGAGCAAGAAAGTTAATGTATGGAAAATTGATGGATTCTATTTTTATTACAAATGACACAGAGGAAGACAACTTCAATGCAATCTGTGCTAGGGTGTGAATGCAGCTAATGGTAATAATTCCATTGTGGCTAGGCATAAGGCTGAAATATGATGAAAAATAAATAAACAAGAGTTTAGCATGCTGTTATGGTAAAAGCAAGACACATTTTATTCTATAAAATAAATATACCTGTCAAATTGCATCTACCTAGGCTCATCATTCATCACTCCAGAACCATTTGAACACTCATGCCAACAACACAATAACATCTCTGACCCTCCTCAACATCCACATAACAACATAACTGCATTTTTACCTGACTGCATTATCACCTGACCTACACACATCACTTACCCAATTGTATCCATCAACAAACATACAGGATTTTCTGTTACCACTACCACTGCTGCAACATCATACAACTTCCCCTGTAGCAATTATCTTGCCAATAGTCACTCCTTACAACATCACCACTGCTCAACAACAACTCCTTACCATCAACACTTTACCTCACTGCCTTACCATTCCAGCCACTTCCATATCACTGCCATACCATTTCAGCCACTTCCATATCATTACAGCGACCCAAAACCCTTAACTTCCAAAAGATGAATCACCCTCGGCACACAATCGAGCACCGAATCGCCTAAATTCGAATGAAAAACTCGAAAAAAGAACACCAGAACACTAGAACATCAAGCTTGTTTGCGAATTTTGTTTTGTTTGTGAATGATGTTGTGAATAGTTTTGGTTTATTCTGTATACTTTGGTAGTTTTGAAACCAAAGTTTGGAACCAAAGATGGAACTCAAATTCATGAAGTTTGGAACTTTATCCGGCCAACATACTCAAATTCACGAATTCTGAAAGCAACGAATTTCCAATTTCATTGTAAGTGGATTAGGGTTCGGGCTTGGATTCAGAGCTGAGGGAGAGGAGAATGGAGAGGAAGAAAGAGAGGTGGGAGAGCTCGTGATAGAGGAAATTATTTACGGGGATGGAACTTGGATTTAGATCAGGTTTTTCCGATATTGGGAAAGATGAAAAAGGGGAAAGGGATTTATGGTTTTCTACTGAAGGACGAAAAGGAGAGGTAGGTGGTGAAAATGAGAGGGAAAAAATAATTTACCGCTAACTTTTCATCATGGTTTTCAACGGGGGAATAGTATTTTTGCATCGGTTGAAAATAAAAATGATGCAACTAACACTATTTGCATCGGTATATTTTCTTCGGTTGTCGATGATAACTGATGCAAATTGTATTTTTTTACTATCTACTACTTTCCACATACCAAATGCATCGGTTGTTAAAGTGTAATCGATGCAAATACTACTATTTGCATCGGTTGTTATAACAACCGATGCAAATGAGGTGAAGCAACATGTGTATTTTGTAGTAGTGTTTGATCATCATCAAGACGACTTTTATATTCCGATCCAGAATGTAACGACCCGCAAATCCGTACCCCTTGAGTCAACACTATTCTACCTAAATCAACCCAAGTTGTACAGAAATACGAACCATTTGGGTTAAAAAAGAAGAGGTAGAAGAAGAGAAAACAAAATCAACATCAGAATCTAACCATCGCAGTGGAATAAAATATAATAGATAGTAAATAATCTTTACTCAAAATCAAATATATCTGTTTACATACATTATATCATCAGAGTACATCAATCACAGCTCACATCAATACAATACATCTGAATACATAGCATCTCAGTACAGTGGAAAATATATATATATATATACAAGTACGGGAGTACGTATTCGTCGTCCAGCTCGTCTCCTGAGCTCCACAACATCATATCCTGTATTCTATAATACTCGGTATGACCCGAGCATTACAGTTAAATAACACCCGAGTCAGTCTGGAATACCAGCATGAGAAAATCACACCCAATTTGATTATTAAAGTTCCAAAAATTCTTTGAAAACAAAAGCATCTCGTAAGCCCACGCCACAAATACACATGTCGGGTTTTTACCTTACGATAGCTAAAACAATTTTATAGAAATCCTCTGATATTATAATAGGGTCTATATACAAATACTTATAAAATAGCCGAAATTGTTACATTATTAAATTCCAGCTACTAGCCACAAAGTGGGTAATACAAATAAAACTCATACAAGGCTCGTAGGGAGAATGGATTTCCAACCAATGACTAGGCACTGGGGTACCACCTGTCAAAGTACGGGGCATAGACCACCGTACTGAGGAGTACGTCCGCTCCCCTGCAACACAAGGCCGGGACTACCCCTTGCTGGATAATCCCGAGTGAGATCACACCGCGGTTGGGATCAGCAACCGCACCACTAAGCCGAAATAAAAAGGGACATCTAGACTGGAATGACCTCACCCTGCTTGGGTGCTACCCACCTAGCCTTGCTGCATATCCCCTGATTTTCAGTCATTCCCATTTGATGAGGCTTGAGGCTAAGCGTTACCTTTATAGAACATATCCCATAGAATGCCCATCGTCCAACTGACGATGTTTCGGAAGCATTCATCCATACAAGTTCGTCCCGGGTTCGAACGGAACCGAAGGCACTATTCCTAATACATCCATTTTGGAAATATCCTCAGGATTAGTAGCGATTAGCCCTTACACTTCAATGCTCCATCTTCGAATCCAAAATCGTTTTCACGAAACGTACAAACCGGATCGAAGTGATTTCCGAGAAATAAATCTCGATCCCGGTCTCTTCGAAACGATCATCGCATTTGGCCAATATTAATAGTCGGTTATTTAACTATCAATTGACATTCACAAACATCCATCAAACTATAAATAATTTCCAAAATTATTTATTAACCTCAAAAATATCTTCACAAGATATATTTCTATTTTCAACCTTTTGAAAACAGTTTCAAAACCATCTTTCTTTTCAGAATAAACTTTCCCAAATATTTTCTATCTTCTCTGAAATCACCAAGCACAAAATAGATTTTTTAAAATAATTTAAAACACTTTACTTTGAAATATATACTTTAAAACATTTAAGATAAAATTACTTAAATAATTTGTTAAAAATACATACTATATGAATTTGAGAAAATAAGGTTACTTTATAAAATATAAAACTAGACTTTTACCTTTAAAACCAATACTAAGTCACTTTTAAATAATTAATGCTATAAGATATAAAAAGGAAATACTTGCTTTAGAAGTTAAATATTAGAAATAATAAATTTTACAAACTTGTTTTCTTTAAAAACAACTTTAAAACATTTAATTTATATTTACAAATTTACTTTTAAAAACGTGTACTTGGCCATCCAGAGAAAAGTCCATCTTCAATCACCTAAATCAATTTCCCCAAATTGATTTCCAATTCATTTTATTTGAAATAGGTTTCTTTAATTGCTCACTTCATTTCAAAGTTCATAAGCTATGGACTTATTATTATTGTTGTCATTTTCCGTTTGATTTTAAATCCTTTAACTAAAATATACAGATTCCAGACTTTTCCCCGTTTCTTCTGTATTCCTTCAATAATTTAAATATTAAATATTAAATAAATGTTTTGTTCTATTAAATAATATCATTGAAGTTTCAAACTTCATTAACTTTCTGTTTATTCAAAATTTCCTTTCCATATACAGAATTTTATTAATTAGCACTAAACACTACTGTTATTCTTATCCAATTCATTCTTAATTTATTTAAAATTTCTATAATTATTTCACTTACAAATCCTCTGCATTCTATTTCCAAATTCAAATTCTATATATTCTGATAACTTAGTGCACCGGAAATATTCAGGTAAACCATATCCTCCAATATTCCATTTATCAACAATATTCATCGTAGAATATAAAGTAATCACAACTGGGGTATTAAATAATTTAAATAAATGTTGAGGGATCCAGTAGGATCCCTCCAACCTGGTTTCCCTGCATCCACAGATATTAGCACAATATAAAATGCTAATTCCAAATATATATATCACAATATAGCACATCAATCAATCCAATCATCCAAACAATTATTTAAATTTAATCATTTAAATTTTAAATTAACTGAGTGAGATTAACTCACCTTTAATGTTTGCAATCCGACCCAATTTGTGTTGCTTCCTTCAAATTTTACCTTGTATAAACATTGGATGATTTTATTATCATTTGGATTAATCGAACATTTAACTGCCATATAACAATTTTTAATTAACCAATGATTTTATTTTAGACTAACATCTTAGATTATAAAACCAATTTCTCTTAATAAATTTATTTAACTAAAAAAAACTAAACTTACAACTAATTTATTACTTAAATAAATACTCATACATATATATATTTAAACGGATAAAATAATCCTTATAGATAATATACATAAGGTTACATAAACTCTTCCTATTGAAAATGCTTATATGTATGAAATTCCAAAATATGTCTGTGTGCATACATATTGTTAAATAAATTTCTGCATACATACACTTGTATATGTTAAGGTTTAAAACAGCTTAATTTAAAAATCTTATTGTTAAATAAATTTCATTAACTTGTATATTTACTGTTTTTTTTCAATGAACATCTTTTTTTTATAAATAAATTCCTGTCCTTAAATTTACATATACACTCAAGTCTGGTATGAATAAATTAAGGTAAAATTATTTACCTTCAATATCATCCCCAGAATCACTGCAGTCCCTCAACAACCAAGTCAATCACCACACGCGAACATCTCGACCAGAACCCTAATCCCCAAAATGCTCACCCACGCCTCACGAATATCCTATTTGCCAGGTCCACTGCTCGAGCAATCACCTATGGCCACCCTCCCTTGCACGCCGCTCGCGAGTTGCTTCGTCCCTTCATGAAGCTCGATCGACAATAGTCAGCGTCGCACAACATCACAGCTGCAACACGCGCCCACCCAGAACGAACTCAAACCCCTCGAAATCGATTCCAGGCCTGCTTGATTCGGCCCCACACAATGGGACGACGATTTAGAGATCCCCGCCTTTGCGAGCTATTCCATTTCGCCATTTTTTTATTGTCCTACGAAATTTTGAAGGGGTGGTTCGGCCATTTTCCTCTTTTTATTTTATTAAGTATTTGATTCGGCTGTTCTGAAGAGGGGAAAGAAAAAGTAAGGGGGGAATGATTGAAGTGAGAGTGGCGTGTAAGGAAAGGAACGGTAGGTGGCTGACAAGAAAGAAGGGAGCGACGTGATGAAAGAAGGAAAAGAAGCGTATACAAGAAGGCTCGACTAGTTAACTTAAATTCACCAGATTATTTATCAATTTAAATTTTCCAGACGTTAATATGTCGTACACTCACACATCAACTCCAAATGCCACGAAAATTGAAACCCGATAATAATCCAATATTACGGATCCAATGGAACTGGTTTCGTCGAATTCCGGGACTACGCCTCGGAAGGCTATTTTTAAATTCAATTTAAACAGTATAAATACTAAAACTGAACAAACCACTGTTAATTTCAATTTTACAACTTCTATTATCTTCAGTAATATCAATATAAATCCTACAAGCCATCAAATTATTATTTTTTTCTTTTAATAGGCTTAGAATTCCAGATTAAGTATTATACCCAACGTCAAATTATTTAATTCAACAATTCAATTATCAAATAAATTGTGATATTCGTAATTCAAGTTAAAATTACTCTATTGAATAGTTAAAATCAATTAAATATCCTTATTTTAAATGCTCGAAAATTCTGACTCGTCACATTCCTCCCCCCTTAAAAGAATTTCATCTCCGAAATTACTAATTAGGAAGAATGATCCAATACCCGTTTTACTTTTTATTTTTTCAAAACCAAACAATTTCATCAACTTACCATAACATGTCTTTCATTATAGACCCACTATCATTCTTATTAACTTCCCACTCTCCCAAAGCTTCAAACTATATTATTAGTGCAACATTCAAGTTTCAATTTAAACTAAATCTTGAATTATCAAAATTTCTCAAAATAATTCTAACTCCCTAAATTTTCGAAAAATTTCGCTAGCGTCTCCTTTGCGCGGCTGACTCGGTACAACTACAAAATGGCTCTACGGCCTCCCAAATCCAAAAAGAAAACAAAAGGCCAAGTGGCTCAATCCAAATCCCAATCAAATTTCATACCAAATTTAAATACATACCTTTTTGTCGAGCATTTCAAATTTTTCTTCTTGAAATCAAAAACCAATTTCTTTTTCCCTTCTAATACCTGCATACCTGCTTAGCACTAATATCCATTCACAGCATTCCAAAACATTTTATCCACTTTCTCACAAATGCCAATATCTATTCATTCCAATATTGACTTAAATTACATTGGTAGTATCAATTTCCATTTAAGACTTCACCATTCCCTCTTAAGTTTAGTTCAAGCATTTTATATGCTCCTTATATTTATTTTCATCTTCCACTTTAGTTTATATCTATTTCTATTCAACTTGATTCTTTCATTTTCATACGAATTCAATTTATTTTCAATTTCAAATATTAAATTTTATTTTTCATTTATAACTAATTCATGTCATTATTTTAATTAGTTTCATTCACTAACTTATTTCAATTCCCAGTTTGAAATCGTTTTGTCGTTAACAAAATTTTACAACATTTCCAAATATTTTCTAACTCCCAAAATTTCTGAAAATTTTTGGCAGAGTCTTCTTTGTACGGAGGAGCTTTTGCAATTTGACAAAAGAGATAAATATATATACATCGACCCACACGGTCGGAAAAACCAAAAACAGTTCATATTTCCTATTTTTATTACGTAGGCGTACCTTTTTTAGCATTTTAAGCAAGCAGCTATTTATTTTTAGCAAATAGCCCTACCGAAATCCAGCCATACGGCTTCCAGGTACCTGTACTTACTCAATTTAAACACGTAAGTGCCAGATATATGAAGTTTAACAACATTTCGCTTATTTACAATAGTTAAAACATATGAATTCTAAAAGAAATTCACACCAAACATTTTTCCGTAAGCAATTTATATAGTTTCCATGCCGATTCAACTGTTTTCAATTAATTTATAAACCATTTTTATGCAATTTGAATGGTTTTCAATCCATTCGTACACAACTTCATCAATTCGAATGGTTTAAAACTCAATTTCTTACATTTAATTTATTCTTAAGCAAACTGAACTCATATTTAATTCAATTGCTTTCAAAATCAATTTATTTTACTCCTGTCAATTCATAGAATTTTAATTACTTCTATTTACATCCAACGACAATTTATTCTATGCAATTTGACAAGATTTATGTGAATAAATAAGTATTTATGTTTATAACCAATTTAAATTGACTCCAACTCAATTTATACTTAATTCTATTCCATTTTGGATTTATTCACAATCCGTATATTCTCATTTCATTGCATTTCAAACTTGAATCCATTTACTTACGTTTTATTCCATATTTGTTTACTTCAACTATTTTATTTAGCTCAAAACAAACCAAACTATATCATTCAATTACCATTCCTCAACTTATTTAAACTACATTTCATTTGATACTTACTTACTCCATCATTTATTTATTCAATATAATGAGTTTATCCACATTCACTTAAACCATTCTAATAAACTCGAAACATTCTATTTTCCTTATTGTCTTAAGTTATTTCAAACCCTTAATAATTTAAATGGTTTACAATTATTTATTTAAGCATTTTCTTTCCATGAAATATTATCGGCAGCTCACCGAATTTTATTTCGATTCAAATTTATTTTCACTTGATTTAAAACCAATCCAATATTACTAAACTTAGTTCAAGTTGAATGCAATTCAACTCATTTCCATTTATTTTTTTAGCTTAAGTTTATTCACTCTAATTTTATACTTAAGCTCATTTTATTTTCAAGTGGATCCTCTTTTTTTTTTTAGTCTTAAGCTCATTTCATTTTGCAAATAAATTTCTCTTTTCAATTTAATTTGATTCTATCTCAATCCAATCTCATTCCAAAATACAAATTTATTTGATTAGTTATTATAAAATTTAAGTTTCCAGATTTAACTCATTCAATTTATTACAATGCCATTTCCAATTTATTTCCACTTAAGGAATTTATTTGCATATTCAAATCATTGCTATTATAATTCATTTACATTTTTATCCGATACACTTCAATTATATTAAATATGTTAACACTTCAAGCTAAATTTTTAATTTATAACTCAAGTTTTAAACCCACAATCCATTTTCAATTTACCACCCAATTTTATTAACCACAATATAATTACATTTACATCACTATCGATCCAAGTCGAATTCGATTTATGACTTGAGTTTATTTCCAAACTTCATCATAAACTCACCATTCAATTACATTTACTAATTTATTATCTAATTAATTCTTCCCCTGGACAAAATTAAACACTTGATTTTTAATCTCAAAATATCTTCATTTAAATTTCTTAAGTTCAAAATTATTTTATAATTCAAGTTTGGATTCTCATTTCATTTTTCAATTCATCAAAATATTGATTTTGGGCATTGTATTCCATTTTCAATTTAATAAGTCACAACTTATTGTTTTATACAATTCCATTCATCATAAGCTTGAATATATTCATCTTTTATTTTTAACTCAAGCCTTCTATTTATTTATAGCCCAAGCATATCTATTTCCATGGATTTTTAATTCCTTTATAAGTTATTCTGATTTATTTATTTCAATTCCAATCCTTATTCAATTTATTTTCCATTTGTTTAGGTAAGAATCTAATTCCATCAAATAATTCAATTGAATTATTATTCCAATTCAATTCTATCTTAACTCAGTTTTCTTTAACTCAATTCGATTCCAACTTGATTCGAATACAACTGGATATTATTTTCAGCTTATTCAATTTATTTTAATCCGGTTAAATTTTATTCTCCAATCCAAGTTAACTTCATTTTAAATTTTCACTTTAGATTTATATACCATTATCCAAAGCTTAAATTTCTTCCTGATTTACAAATCATTTCCATTTATAAGCTTACAGCTTATATTATTCGGATTTTTAAACTCCCGGCTTTGGTTTCAAATCATTTTGAAATCTTCAACATCTCAAATCACATTTCTCAAAAGCCAAACCAATCCTAGTTTTATTTCCAACAAATTTCCTTGAGGTTTTCAAAAACAACTAGCTTTTCTAAATAAATCAATTTGGCAGCAATCCATCACTTAGAAATTCGAAAATGAATACTGATGATGCGGCCGTCATCATCAGAATTATTTTCCAATAATCCGAGTGATTTCAATGCCATATCACTTCCAATATCCATTTAAAATAGATTTCCATTCAGAAATATCTCCAAAACAACAATACTATTATTTGTCTCCAAACACCTCGATAAACATTTCCAAATCTCCGGGATTTTAAATTTACAAAGCCTGCTTAAATAAATTTTCACTATAATTCATTTGTACAGTTTATGTTTATACAAATTTCCATTAAATGTTATTCCAATTCATAAATTACCTTTATAATTCATATTTATAAATTTTATTTGAAAATGAATTTATTTCCCCAAATTTAAGTTATACTTCAATTTCTAGTTAAAGTTTTCACTTAACAATGATAATAATTTAATATTATTCTTCCTAACATTCAAGCAACCATATATTAGCTAAAATAGTTTACAAAACTTTTATTTAAATCAAAATATATTTTGGGTAAAATTATTTCATTTACCCACATTTAAAACAATACCGTGTCAATTGTTTTATTCAAGTGTTTAGAAACCCCTTTGATACAGTTGCGCAGACTATGTCGACGAAGGTTCATATGCCACTCAATAAACTAATCAACACAATATTAAAACAATTTTATTCACTAACAAATACACGCTCATATCTATTAATACGCTCAAACTCATTTTAGAGTACTACGGACTCTAATTTAAATGAGTAATTTCCACCAGAGCCAAGGTTATCACCAACCTAAGCTCTGATACCAGGTGTAACGACCCGCAAATCTGTACCCCTTGAGTCAACACTATTCTACCTAAATCAACCCAAGTTGTACAGAAATACGAACCATTTGGGTTAAAGAAGAAGAGGTAGAAGAAGAGAAAACAAAATCAACATCAGAATCTAACCATCTCAGCGGAATAAAATATAATAGATAGTAAATAATCTTTACTCAAAATCAAATATATCTGTTTACATACATTATATCATCAGAGTACATCAGTCACAGCTCACATCAATACAATACATTTGAATACATAACATCTCAATACAGCGGAAAAATATATATATACAAGTAAGGGAGTACGTATTCGTCGTCCAGCTCGTCTCCTGAGCTCCACAACATCATATCCTGTATTCTATAATACTCGGTCTGACCCGAGCATTATAGTTAAATAACACCCGAGTCAGTCTGGAATACCAGAGTGAGAAAATCACACCCAATTTGATTATTAAAGTTCCAAAAATTCTTTGAAAACAAAAGCATCTCGTAAGACCACGCCACAAATAAACATGTCGGGTTTTTACCTTACGATAGCAAAAACATTTTTATAGAAATCCCCTGATATTATAATAGGGTTTATATACAAATACTTATAAAATAGCCGAAATTGTTACATTATTAAATTCCAGCTACTAGCCACAAAGTGGGTAATACAAACAAAACTCGTACAAGGCTCGTAGGGAGAATGGATTTCCAACCAATGACTAGGCACTAGGGTACCACCTGTCACAGTACGGGGCCTAGATCACCGTACCGAGGAGTATGCCCGCTCGCCTGCAACACAAGGCTGGGACTACCCCTTACTGGATAATCCCGAGTGAGATCACACCGCGGTTGGGATCAGCAACCGCACCACTAAGCCGAAATAAAAAGGGACACCTAGACTGGAATGACCTCACCTGCTTCGGTGCTACCCACCTAGCCTTGCTGCATATCCCCTGATTTTCAGTCATTCCCATTTGATGAGGCTTGAGGCTAAGCGTTACCTTTATAGAACATATCCCTTAGAATGCCCATCGTCCACGTGACGATGTTTCGGAAGCATTCATCCATACAAGTCCGTCCTGGGTTCGAACGGAACCGAAGGCACTATTCCTACTACATCCATTTTGGAAATATCCTCAGGATTAGTAGCGATTAGCCCTTGCACTTCAATACTCCATCTTCGAATCCAAAATCGTTTTCACGAAACGTACAAACCGAATCGAAGTGGTTTTCGAGAAATAAATCTCGATCCCGGTCTCTTCGAAACGATCAACGCATTTGGCCAATATTGATAGTCGGATATTTAACTATCAATTGACATTCACAAACATCCATCAAACAATAAATAATTTCCCAAATTATTTATTAACCTCAAAAATATCTTCACAAGATATATTTCTATTTTCAACCTTTTGAAAACAGTTTCAAAACCATCTTTCTTTTCAGAATAAACTTTCCCAAATATTTTCTATCTTCTATGAAATCACTAAGCACAAAATAGATTTTTTAAAATAATTTAAAACACTTTACTTTGAAATATATACTTTAAAACATTTAAGATTAAATTAGTTAAATAATTTGTTAAAAATACATACTATATGAATTTGAGAAAATAAGGTTACTTTATAAATTATAAAACTAGACTTTTACCTTTAAAACCAATACTAAGTCACTTTTAAATAATTAATGCTATAAGATATAAAAAGGAAATACTTGCTTTAGAAGTTAAATATTAGAAATAATAAATTTTACAAACTTGTTTTCTTTAAAAACAACTTTAAAACATTTAATTTATATTTACAAATTTACTTTTAAAAACGTGTACTTGGCCATCCAGAGAAAAGTCCATCTTCAATCACCTAAAACAATTTCCCCAAATTGATTTCCAATTCATTTTATTTGAAATAGGTTTCTTTAATTTCTCACTTCATTTCAAAGTTCATAAGCTATGGACTTATTATTATTGTTGTCATTTTCCGTTTGATTTTAAATCCTTTAACTAAAATATACAGATTCCAGACTTTTCCCCGTTTCTTCTGTATTCCTTCAATAATTTAAATATTAAATATTAAATAAATGTTTTGTTCTATTAAATAATATCATTGAAGTTTCAAACTTCATTAACTTTCTGTTTATTCAAAATTTCCTTTCCATATACAGAATTTTATTAATTAGCACTAAACACTACTGTTATTCTTATCCAATTCATTCTTAATTTATTTAAAATTTCTATAATTATTTCACTTACAAATCCTCTGAATTTTATTTCGAAATTCAAATTCTATATATCCTGATAACTTAGTGCACCGGAAATATTCAGGTAAACCATATCATCCAATATTCCAATTATCAACAATATTCATCACAGAATATAAAGTAATCACAACAGGGGTATTAAATAATTTGAATAAATGTTGAGGGATCCAGTTGGATCCCTCCAACCTGGTTTCCCTGCATCCACAGATATTAGCACAATATAAAATGCTAATTCCAAATATATATATCACAATATAGCACATCAATCAATCCAATCATCCAAACAATTATTTAGATTTAATCATTTAAATTTTAAATTAACCGAGTGAGATTAACTCACCTTTAACGTTTGCAATCCGACCCAATTCGTTTTGCTTCCTTCAAATTTTACCTTGTATAAACATTGGATGATTTTATTATCATTTGGATTAATCGAACATTTAACTGCCATATAACAATTTTTAATTAACCAATGATTTTATTTTAGACTAACATCTTAGATTATAAAACCAATCCCTCTTAATAAATTTATTCAACTAAAAAAACTAAATTTACAACTAATCTATTACTTAAATAAATACTCATATATATATATATATATATATATATATATATATATATATATTTAAACCGATAAAATAATCCTTATAGATAATATACATAAGGTTACATAAACTGTTCGTATTGAAAATGCTTATATGTATGAAATTCCAAAATATGTCTGTGTGCATACATATTGTTAAACAAATTTCTGCATACATACACTTGTATATGTTAAGGTTTAAAACAGGTTAATTTAAAAACCATATTGTTAAATAAATTTCATTAACTTGTATATTTACTGTTTTTTTTAAATGAACATCTTTTTTTTTTTATAAATAAATTCTTGTCCTTAAATTTACATATACACTCAAGTCTGGTATGAATAAATTAAGGTAAAATTATTTACCTTCAATATCATCCCCAGAATCACGGCAGTCCCTCAACAACCACGTCAATCACCACACGCGAACATCTCGACCAGAATCCTAATCCTCAAAATGCTCACCCACGCCTCACGAATATCCTATTCGCCAGGTCCACTGCTCGAGCAATCACCTATGGCCACCCTCCTTTGCACGCCGCTCGCGAGTTGCTTCGTCCCTTCATGAAGCTCGATCGACAATAGTCAGCGTCGCACAACATCACAGTTGCAACACGCGCCCATCCATAACGAACTCAAACCCCTCGAAATCGATTCCAGGCCGTGCTTGATTCGTCCCCACACAACGCGACGACGATTTCGAGATTCCCCCTTTGTGAGCTATTCCATTTCGCCATTTTTTTTATTGTCGTACGAAATTTTGAAGGGGTGGTTTGGCCATTTTCCTCTTTTTTTTTATTAAGTATTTGATTCAGCTGTTCTTAAGATGGGAAAGAAAAAGTACGGGGGGAATGATTGAAGTGCGAGTGGCGTGTAAGGAAAGAAACGGTAGGTGGCTGACAAGAAAGAAGGGAGCGACGTGATGAAAGAAGGAAAAGAAGCGTATACAAGAAGGCTCGACTACTTAACTTAAATTCACCAGATTATTTATCAATTTAAATTTTCCAGACGTTTATATGTCGTACACTCACACATCAACTCCAAATGCCATGAAAATTGAAACCCGATAATAATCCAATATTACGGATCCAATGGAACTGGTTTCGTCGAATTCCGAGACTACGTCTTGGAAGGCTATTTTTAAATTCAATTTAAACAGTATAAATACTAAAACTGAACAAACCATTGTTAATTTCAATTTTACAACTTCTATTATCTTCAGTAATATCAATATAAATCCTACAAGCCATCAATTTTTCTTTTTCTTTTAATAGGCTTAGAATTCCAGATTCAGTATTATACCCAACGTCAAATTATTTAATTCAACAATTCAATTATCAAATAAATTTTGATATTCGTAATTCAAGTTAAAATTACTCTATTGAATAGTTAAAATCAATTAAATATCCTTATTTTAAATGCTCAAAAATTCCGAGTCGTCACACAGAATCTCTCCCCGTTTTTGCATTTTGATTAAGACTAAACCTGATCTTCCTCTGATATATTCCGGTCATACTCTATTCTCTCCTGAATTTCTTCCCATTTTTTCTAATTCAACTGATTATTTCTAATCAATTTGGATATTCTAGGTGCAAAGTTTTTCATCGGTCATAGGCCGAAGTAAATGACTGAACATTGACTGATTTCTACATTCGACAACTTCACGAGAGTTGGGAGGTCAACATTATTAAAGATAAGGCGACCAAGACATCGTGAGGTTAGTTCTAACCTGGTTTCAATACTGTTTGATGGTTTCAGTTAGCTCCAGATTTTAATTTTTTTGGTGCATAATGCAGGTTGTTGTTTTTCGATATGTCTGACCAGAGAGGAAGCTCATAAGGCGGTCAAAGATTTTCATAATAAAAAGAACCTGCCAGGGATATTTTTTTTATATATTTAGTGTTTTCATTTATTGAATTGAATTGGTACGGTCTGCCTTTACTTTTGTGGTAGGATTTAACATGTGTTCGATTGATTTAGTTTGAAATCTGGTAGGTTGAGTCCGAAAGTATTGTGTCATTGTCCTTGATTATGTGAGGAAATGCTAATGAATAAAGAAATTAAGTAAAATGTTGGAAACATGAAACCTACTTTGAATTGATGATACACCAATGCATCTTTATTTGTTTTAAACGATTGAAATGTGCATGCATGCATTTTAGAGATATGGATGCAATACGCTAGAGATATAGCTAAGGTGATTGAGACTAGTATTATATTTAGGTGGCGTGTTTTCGGACATAAATAATTCATCTCTGCCACAGATTATGGAACACGGTGCTAGTTCCAAGGGAAAAATAATAATGGGAACGCATGGTTGTAGGAAATGCATTTTGTTGTACTTGTAACTTGTTGGTCATTAGCCGTCGTAATTGTTGTTACCCTGTCAAATAACATCTTGAGAGCTTTTAAAATTAAAATATTTATTAGACTTCCTTGTTTCTGCTGTTATTACACTTCTATTTGACACTGTAAAGTTGCTACATTTGTATTTGATATAAATAATACTAATTTAACAATTAAAACAACACTAATGCTCTAAGATTTAGTTTCACCAGAGGTTTCACTATGAAAGTGAGATGAGGTAGGTGGCTAAGGAAGAGACAACATGCTTTTTGGACATGAGCAGACAACCTCGTTAATAGACTTGGGCCTTTGAAGATGAAATGGACATTCCTTTGTGTAACCTTGTGAATAATGCACCTAAACCATATCTATCATGTGCAAGTTCAATGTGGTAAAATTGGACGTATATTCCCGTCGAAGTTTACACTTGTTAGCAGTTGTGAGGACGAATGTTAACACTAGTTAACAAACAACTAAGATGATGTTTTACACTTGATTATAAATATGATTTTAATCAGGATTGTAAATCATATGTCCAATTAAAATGTTACTATAAAATACATCTATTGTAAAAATCCTTCTAGGCTCCGCTAGGCCAGCCATACCGTCTGGATATTTGTTTAATCCATGTAGACATCCCGTCTTATCTAAGCATATGAACAGGTTTATAGACACCATCTATGCTTCATTTTAGATTTAATCCCTCTTACAAGCATTAGAATGTTCGCTTTAAACAATTTTATCTTCATGGTTACTTCCAAACACATCCAAATCCACGGTATCCCATTGGGGATCGGTTAATCCTAAACACATACTAAAATTTTATCAGAAATGCTTGAGTTTATCAAAAACGCCTAGCTCCGATTAATCATCAAATAATCCCCGTCTAGACGATTAATCCTTAGTTCATGCTTACCGTCTAGTATCCGTCTAACGACTTTTACAATATTGTAAAATACTCATGAGCGATGCGTTTTATTGGAGAGGATGGAACGTTTTCATGGTTCACGAGAGCTAACAATGATTAGTTATTAACGTGCCTTATAAAAAGAGGTGAAAATCTCTAAATGCGACTTAGCCCATGTGTCAAAATGGGTTGAGTTGGAAACAACCTGTGTATTACAACATACCCTCCATTACATTCAAAAAAAATTACTTCCTTGGTTTCACAAGTATTCGGAATCCATATTTTCAAATTTGTAGCACTTATTGTTGGTTTCTGACTCCTGAAAATGGTTGAGTTACGTACTTTGTCGCTTTCTTTAAGGCGATTTGCGGCTTAGTCTTAAGGTGCAAGATTAGCTATCAGCCATTTTATCCACATGATAAAACAACCTCCATTTTGGAGATTATTTGCACGACAATAAATCGTTTTGAATTTAACACTTTTTAATTTAATTGCTTGAAAGAATTCCATAGAGAAAGACAAATGACAAAAGAAGAAGAAAGAAAATTGCCTGTTGTCTTGTAATTTTCCCTTTGTCAATCTATCATTTAAATGGACAGAATGGAAATTGCATGCGTTGCTAAAACGAAGGGTTGTTTATGGATCTAAAATTATAGTCATTCATTACGAATTTTATTATTCTTTATTTTTGCAACGGCTCAATAGTAATAGCTTATAAATATATTATCGCTATACAACATCATTCATTACAAATTTTATTACCTTTTTTTTATAAAATTAATTCGCTTAAAATTCAAACACTTATGCTTGGCCTTTAATCAAATCCATGAAACATAAATGGATCATTATCGCTTGTTTCAGTGAGCTGATAACTATCTTTAGCTCGCTTTACATTATACATTCAATGCCATACATGTGCTTCTGGTTAAACCTATCAGACTAACCATTGTCATACTTGTAGGCCAAAATAAGATTCTTTCAATTCTTGTTATACTTATAGGCCAAAATAAGATTCTTTCAATTCTTTTACGTTGAAAATGTCTTGCTTATTTTTCTGAACTGTGATAACAAATATTGTTTCGCAGGTATTGTTTTTTTGTCCTGTTCAAAAAAAAGTATGGGGTTTATGCACTGATGCTAATCTGTTATTTTGTTACATAAGAATGTAAACGCATTTCTTTGAAGATATGTTATAATCTTACCCATTTATTATAAATTAAACTTGTTCATATTAAGTTCACTTTATGTCCGCTATTCTAGTAGCAGCTTGATATGGTGTAAGATAATACATATGAAAGTATTACTTGCAACAGCTAACAAATCTATGATTATTTTTATTTTCCCGGTCCCTCTTCTGTAAGACCTGCTAATTTCAGAAATCACCCGTCATCTTGAAATGATATTTTTATGCATCTTAAGAATTGTTTAAGGAGGGGATTCTTTGAAGCACAAAATTAAATATGGTAAAGCGATTACACAGAAACCGAGTTTAAATTATAAAATCTAGTACACACTCCTTCTTGGTAAAGTATAAACATGTAGATGCAGTAATCTCTTAACACACACTCCTTCTTGGTTTTGTAATTTTTGTTTATTGATTTCTATGCAGTTGCCTAATGTAGAAGGTTGTGCACTATTGAAGTACACGATAAAATAATAAGCTCTAGCAATCTCTATGGCTTCGATTGGGAAACATAGGATGGAGGTATGCCTTTACAAAATTTTCCATCGTAGCAATATCGTCTAATTATCGAGTAAATTGATTATATGTCTGATACAGGTGTCTGCTTGACTAATGCCTATTGTGTACTTATATTTGTTAGACTGCATAGATGGTTATTCATGTTGTACAAATTCCAAGACAACGCAGAAATGCCTGTGATAACTTACTGGTTTTCTATGGGAACACTTGCTAGTCAACATAAATTTAGCTTGTTAGAACCCCTCCTTTGTATACAAATTTAGAGGCAACATTGGTCAAGCAACAATAAGATTTTTATGAGAACTAGTTATATATGTAAACTACTGCGAACCCGTGCTCCGCATGCGGACCGCACTAAACATCTTCTCATCATAACCTGTTTACACGATTTATACGGTATATTGATATTTTTAATCCGTTTTAAAAAAATATTGCATTTTGTCTAAAACTTGTGTTTAAATGTTTGAAAACAATAATGCAGATAGCATTGGTGCTTCATAAACAATTGTAAAATATGGAGCAAAAACGAAACCAAAGAAAAAATTTCCACACAGTACACGTATAAGTTATAAACACATACAGGACAGTAAAGCAGGAAGACAGATGCAAATACAACAACACAAAGAGAAGTTTATCTGCTATTGGGTCACCATTGTACAATATCAGACTCAGGCCGTGAATATTGGGCCATTACAGTTTTGGCATTATGATCACCAATGTATAAAAAAAATTCATTTAAGTTATCTTTCTGCATAATGACACGTATTGTCTTTTATATTAGACTTAGACGTGAATTAGGATTGCTAGCATGGGCTGGCAACATGGGCTGGCGTTAATTAAAATGTGTGCAGCTGAAGCTCTAAATGAGAATTGAAATATGAAGTTGCAATAACCAATTGTCGTTTGATCCAAGTATGTGGCCGCTACCTTAAGAAATGAAATATGGATTGTAATATGAAGATACAGCAGTGCAGCAGCATGAACTGACGTGAATTGCTACCATGGTCTGACGTGAATGAATTGAGAGTTGTTGAAGCAATTAAAGTGGGAGAGCTAACTGATATTGCTGAGCTGCCAGCATGGATGGGCTAAAATTGAAATGATATTCGAAGTGTGATTTGCATAGAGTTAACTCCTATTTCTGAAGCGACCTAAGACTTACGCGAGTTAACGACCTAAGGGCACTAACGACCTAACTACAGCAGCGACCTAAGATCACGAAGCACTCCGCGACCTAAGGTATTTAGCGACCTAGTGCTTAGGTTCTTCAGCGACCTATGAAGTACACCGACCTAGCGACCTATAGGAAGTTCCAACCTAACACACTCAGCGACCTAACTACCTAAAGTCTCAAGCGACCTAGCGACCTAAAGGCCAGAGCGACCTAAAGGATGGAGCGACCTAACAAGTTAACAGGCTACGACCTAACAGGCTAACGACCTAGCTATGGAAAGGTTCTAGCGACCTAACTGCCTGCCGACCTAAGTGGTCTCAGCAACCTAAATCTCAGTTGACTCACGACCTATGATAGGTCGCACGCGACTTATTAATTTGCTCAGAAGAAATCCAAATGCAATCAAAATAATTCAGATCCCATCTCTTAGGTCGATGCCGACCTAATAACTTATTCAGGGCAAGTTCCAATATAGCTGATACAGGTGATCCCTTATGTCGTCGCCGACCTACGACCTACGACCTACCTTAGGTCGTATGCGACCTAGCACTTGGTGATAGGATTCTGCCCAGAGTATTCCCTACAAATACAGCCCTAACTCCAACTAGCAAAGGACTTTTGGCCGATCACTTCAAACACCGATACTCTGCTGAATTCTCGACTCACTCAACACTTCAAGTACTCCAAACACCAAGGACTCTACTACGATCTCCAAGAGAAAATCTAAATCATTCAACATGAATTCGGAAGATTATTCTCCATCAAAGTTTGATCTACTGGTCTAAAGTGTGTTGTAATTGAAGATTGTTGTAAAGTTGTAACCAAATTAAGTAATAAAGAGAGTTAAAGTGGACGTAGGCTTACCCTAAGCCGAACCACTATAAAAACTGTTGTCTTTACTGATTTTTCTGTGATTTCTCTACTTGTTTGTAGTTCCCGTGTACAAGGGTGGTGCTTTCACTCAACTTCAATTTACACCGGGGTGTTAGCGTCTGATTTTCACGTTAACATTTTTGGTGCTTTCACTGAGAACCCAACTCTGGAAACTTCCACTATTGCTCCTCAAAGGATTATTGAAAGAATTTCTTTTAAAACCAGAAGTTTATTGGAAATAATGGCTCCTAGGAGAAAACGAAGTTCTGTAAGATTCTGCAATGTTCAAGAGGATACTGCTACCTCTCCTCCTTCAAGTCAAGCAGCTCCAACTGTTGGAGTTACACGAGCAGAATTGGACGCCGTAGTTTTGGGATTGAATCAGTAATTGAATGCTCAGAATGCGCAATTAGAGGCCCAGAATGCCCAGAATGCCCTGATCTTGAGTAAATTGAATGATCTACTTGGGGCAAACCGTCAACCGGGTAACAATGATGGGAACCCTACTGCGGGAGTTCAGGATGTTGAAGGGAACATTTCTCAAAGAGCCACAGACCCTGCAGAAAGGACTCCTCTTCAAGCTGGAGGATCAAGGCCATAGCCGACTCTCCGTGAACGATTGTCAAGGCAGAATTCAGAAAGAGTGGCTGATGTGTGCCCTCCAGAGCCTCTAAATGACGAAGAGTGTTTTTCGGGTATGGTTCGTCAAATCATGAAAGAAAGTATGCGAAGAGATGAAGACGAGAAAGAGTGGGGTTTTGCTCCAAGCAAAACTCCATTTACTGAAAGGATCTTGAAGGCGGAGTTCCCAAGGAAATTCGTTCCTCCTACTATTCCGGCTTACAAGGGGACGAGTGATCCTAACGAGTTTTTGTATAAGTACGACTGGCATATGACTGGTGCCAGGGCGTCTGATGAAATTAAATGCCGATACTTCCCAGTTTATCTAGAAGGCGTAGCTCTATTATGGTTTACGAAGCTGCCGGTAAGGTCCATCGATCAATTCTCCGATTTGACCAGGAAGTTCAAGGAGCAATTTCGATTGTATGCTTCTAAAGCAAAGTATATAATGTCGCTATCAAGTCTAGAGCAAAATCCAGGAGAATCCATCAGATCATTTTTGAATCGCTTTAACATAGCATTGGCTGAGGTGGATAATGCTGAGCCACGCATGGTCTTGACATACTTGATGAGGGCAATTGATAAGTCAAGCGAATTTGGAAAATGGTTGGAATTGAAAGAACCAAACTCACTTGACAAATTCTACAAGAAAGCAGATGAATTCATGCGCTTGGAGAGCCTCCAAACACCGGCTAAGGTAGTACCAGCGGAAGCCGGGAACAATGGCACTGCTTCGAATAAGAAAGAACCTAACACTCAGAAAAGGGGAAACGATGGTGGGAAGAAACAAGGAGACTCTAAGAGAGGCCGTTCTTTCAATTTCACACCCTTAACCGATACCCCTGAAAACATCTTCTTCGCGACCAAAGATGATATCAATTATCCGGCACCACCTAAAATGTGAGTTGCGATTAAGATGGAAAAAAGTGGAAGGTTCTGTCGGTTCCACAACCAGCCCGGCCACGACACCAACGAGTGCCGTCGGTTGAAAGAGGTAATTGAACAACTCTTGAAGGAAAACAAACTCCAGAAGTATGTGCAAAGGAACAGAAATGCCCCAGCTTCCTCAAATCAAGGACAACAAGTTCCCGCTCACCGTCCTGCCTCAAGTGAGAAGGCCGTAGAGTAGGAATCGGAGAGACCTGTTATCAATATAATAACCGGAGGACCCCACCCAGCAGGAAGAAGCTGGGGAGAGATGGAAAGATATGCCCAGGCCTTGAGGCATGTACCAGCTGAAGAGAATGTTTTTGTCTTAGAAAATGATACGCCTTTAAAGCAGCAGAAGACTTCCACAGATGATATCGTGTTCAGTGCCAGAGGTTCTTTGGGTATTGAGGCCCCGACCATAGATCCTTTGGTCATATCCGCTGGTATTGGGCCGGCAACTGTGAGAAGAGTTCTAGTTGATTGTGGAGCTTCATGCAACATCCTCTTCAAGAAGACCTTCGATCAAATGAAAATCCCGATGGCTGACGTTCAAGCTTCATCACTTAAGATCGCTGGGTTCGCCGGAGAACCCAAACAGCCGATTGGGACCATAGATTTGTTTGTAGAACTAGGAAAGGGACTGAGGAAGGTGGCTCGAAAGCAAACCTTTATAATTGTTGAAGAATTCTCTGCCTACAACGCCTTTTTAGGCCAACCAACTCTTGCTGCATTCAAAGCTGTTCTTGCCCCATGGTGCTTGACTCTAAAATTCCCCACAGATAACGGAGTTGGTGTGATTAAGGGAGACCAGGATGCGGGGCGAGAATGTTATTTTACAGAATTGCGAGAATCCAGGAAGAGAGAGATGGGGAAAGGTGCGGCGATTCCAGTCCGCATCAAAGAACCAACCTTGTAGCAATTACAGGGTGGACCCTGCACTGGTGAATGTAGTGGGGAACGAAGAGACATGGATCCAAGGAAAGCCAGTGCAGGGGAGAATGGAGTGGTACCAGTAGAGGTAACAGTACCGGTGCCCGTAGACCCAAAGGACCCAAACAAAGTGCTTAATGTGGGTTCACAACTCAATCCGACAGTTCAGAATGTTCTGATTTCATTTTTGAAGGCTAATTTGGATGTATTCGCTTGGACCCCTGCTGACATGTACGGAATATCCCCAGAGATTGCAGTACATACTATGAACATTGATCCAAAGTTTACACCTGTGAAACAAAAGAGAAGGACTCAGGGTCCTGAGAGAACGGCAGCATTAAAAGAAGAAGTGGATCGGCTCATGGAGAACGGGTTCATTAGAGAAGCTACTTATCCAAATTGGGTCTCAAATCCAGTACTGGTTAAGAAAGCTAACGGAAAGTGGAGAGTGTGCATTGATTTTTCAGATCTAAACAAAGCCTGCCCCAAAGACTGTTTCCCGCTGCCCAGGATCGATCAGTTGGTGGATGGGACGGCAGGGCATGAATTGTTATCTTTTATGGATGCATACTCCGGATATAACCAGATTATGATGCATGAGCCGGATCAAGAAGATACAAGCTTCATCACAGATGTTGGACTCTACTGCTACAAGGTCATGCCTTTCGGACTCAAGAATGCAGGGGCAACTTACCAGAGGCTTGTTAACGCCATGTTTAAACCACAGATTGGCAAGATAATGGAAGTTTATGTTGATGATATGCTAGTAAAGTCTAAGAAAGCAGTGGACCACATGGATCACTTGGCAGAGATGTTTGTAGTACTCCGAAAGTATAGAACGAAGCTTAATCCCCTGAAATGTTCGTTTGGAGTGGAGTCCGGAAAGTTTTTGGTTTTCATTATGAGCGCTAGGGGCATTGAAGCCAATCCAGCTCAAATCACTGCCCTGAGAGGTGTCAAGGCTCCTAGAACGAAGAAGGAATTGCAAAGTCTCAATGGAAAAGTTGCTGCTCTGAGTCGGTTCATTTCCAAAGCCACTGATAAATGCATTCCATTCTTTGATGCTCTGAAGAAAGGAAAGAAAAACTTTGAGTGGACTCCTGAATGTCAGAAAGCATTTGATGAGTTGATTCGTCATATGGAAGTGCCTCCTATACTTTCAAAGCCTGATAGTGGTGAAGATCTCTTCATATATTTTGGCAATTTGGTCTCATGCTCTCAGTGCAGTGTTGGTACGGGAAGACGCAAGGATTCGACGCCCAGTCTATTATATCAGCAACAGATTCACTGGAGCAGAGATGAACTATTCAAGGTTGGAGAAGCTCGCCTATTGTTTGTTGATTGCATCGAGAAAATTGAGGCCGTATTTCCAAGCTCATCCCATCAAAGTCCTCACTGATCAGCCTCTAAAGCAAGTCCTATTCCGTCCTGAGACTTCGGGTCGTCTTTTGAAATGGAATATCGAACTCAGGCAGTATGACGTCACTTATCATCCCCGTAAAGCAATCAATGGACAAGCTTTAGCAGATTTCATCGCAGAATGTACGGATAAGGGTGATAGTAAGGAGGAAGACATTGATAGCATCCCAATCCAATGGAAATTATATGTCGATGGCGCAAGGAATGATTACTGTTCCAGGGCAGGGGTTGTCCTTGAAACCCCAGAAGGGCGATCACTATGTTATGCACTAAGACTAGAATTCCCTTCGACAAATAATGAAGCTAAATACGAAGCTCTCATCGTTGGTTTAAAGATCGCTAAAGAACCAAACATCAAGGCATTACATATCTACAGTGATTCTCAACTTATTGTTTCTCAAGTCAAGAAGGAATTTCAAGCTAAAAGAAGGAATATGCCAGCCTATTTATCAAAAGCCTGGGAGCTCCTTCAAGATTTTGACCGTTATTCAATAAACCATATCCCCCGAGAAGAAAATATGAAGGCAGATTCTCTTGTAAAGTATTCAAGTACTGGTGAAGCTCAACTATTGGGGTTAGTTCCCGTTGAAGTCTTGTCAGCTCCAAGCACAGACGAAATGGATGTTGATTGGATTATGAATGTATCCCAAGAGCAAGAATCATGAATGACTCCGATACTTGAATATCTACTCAATGGTTCTCTGCCAGAAAATTCAAAAGAACGACAAAAGCTGATGAGGAAAGCCTCCAGATATATAATTCAAGATGGTCGTTTGTATAGACGAGGATTTTCAATGCCACTATTCAGATGTGTAACAAAGGAAGTAGCTAAGAAAATTCTAACTGAAGTACACGGAGGGGAATGTGGGGTTCATACAGGTGGTCAAACTTTAGCAAAGAAAATCCTCCGTTATGGATATTTTTGGCCAGAGATTAATCGAGATGCTGCTGACTATTCCCGAAAGTGTGATAAATGCCAGAGATTCGCTAAAATTCCTAGGGCACCTTCCACTGAGATAACACAAATGGTCAGTCCATGGCCGTTTGCCATCTGGGGAATAGATCTCATTGGGCCTTTGCCGACTGCCAAATCAGGGATTAAATATGCTATCGTTGCTGTTGATTATTTTACTAAATGGGCTGAGGCCGAACCATTGGCCACTATTACCTCTAAGAAAATGATAAGTTTTGTGACCAAAAATATCATTTGCAGGTATGGTGTGCCTCAGAAGATAATCACAGACAATGGTACTCAGTTTGAAAGCGAGGAGGTCCAAGATTTTTGCAAACGATTCAAGATCCGAAAAAGCTTCTCAGCAGTGGCTCATCCGCAAGCAAACGGGCAAGTGGAAGCAGTAAACAAAATCATCAAATCAACCATCAAAAAGTAGCTGGAAAAAGCAAAAGGTGGTTGGGTCGATAAGTTACCGCTTGCACTATGGGCATACAGGACCACTCACAAAACTGCGACTGGACATACTCCATTTTCAATGGCATACGGATCAGAAGCAATGATTCCAGTGGAAGCTGAAGTCCCCTCACACAGAAGGATCCATTTTGATCAAAGTGAGAATGAAAAATTGCAACTGGAAGCACTTGACCTTCTTGATGAAAGAAGAGAAGAGGCAAGGCTTAGAATTGCAGCTCACCAGCAAAGAATAGCCATGCACTTCAATTCCAAAGTTCGTCAACGCAACTTTGAAGTTGGAGACTTAGTCCTGAAGAGAATTATGACAGCCATAGGTGTGTTTGGGCCGAACTGGGAAGGACCATATGTTATTGGCGCAAAGCTTCTTGATGGCACATTCAAACTCACGACTGTCGAAGGAGAACCAATCCCAAGAGCTTGGAACAGAAATCATTTGCGTCCCTATTTTACTTGAAAGCTTTGCTGAAATATTGTAAAAGAATTGCAAATATATGATTCTTGTATTGAAAGCAATTGTAAAGCAAGTGAATAATGAAAAGCTATAAAGTGGATGTAGGCCCAATTTTTGGCCGAACCATTATAAATCTTGTGTTCTCTACTATTATAAACTGCTTCGTTTTATTCGACATATAAAATACATTAATTGTGTCATTAAAATGTCGATTTAATAATGCAGGTCATAAAAGCAAAGCTTACCCTTCGCAAGACCAAGCAATCCCCGACATCACTCAGCAAACAAACACTAAGCCATTCAAAATTTCCACACTCAAATCCTACAACAGAAGTGCTTCGAACAAAAGTTAGCAATGTGGATGGAAGTGGACCATTTCTAACTAACTGCAAATGTTTGAACAAACAAACAACCAGTTAAATAGCCTATGTCTACCAACACCAACTCGCTTAACTATGAAGTATATTTCTTCGGATAAGGGAAATTATTGGCAACAAAAAAGTGAAAACACTTGCAAAAGACAATGGGGATCGCCAACATGAATCGATGGCAAAGAGACATGGGCGAGCAAGCATCAATCAGCAAAAGACCTCTTCAAAGGCACAAGCCCTCTTCGGAGGCACAACTCTTCGGAGGATAAAGACCTCGAGCGGGCCTAGCCAAAAAAAGAGAGATCTTTCTCGATACAAAGTTGCGGAATGATCGGTTGATACACTCCCGTGAATCCGTCCAACCGAGAGAAAGAAACTCCAAACTTCCAGGCAAAAGCCCTACTCAGAGGCACACGTTTCACCGAGATTGAAATAAAACTTTCAGGTGTTGAAACATGAAAAGCCCTCTCCGGAGGCCCATTTCACCACAGTTGAAATGCTAAAAGACCTCGAGCGGGCCAACCAGAAAAAGAGAGATCTTTCTCGATACAAAGTTGCGGAATGATCGGTCGATACACTCCCGTGAATCCGTCCAACCGAGATAAGCAAACTCCAAACTTCCAGGCAGTAACCATACTCAAAGGCACACATTTCATCATCGGTCGATACACTCCCATGGAATGGAATGTGAAAAGCCCTCTTCGGAGGCCCGCTTCCCAGCGAACAGGGAAAAATAAAAGCCTCTCCCAAGGGGCAGAAACAAAAAATACCTCTTCCCAGAGGCACAACAAAATAAAAGCCTCTCCCAAGGGGAAGAAACAAAAAAGACCTCTTCCCAGAGGCAGAAACAAAAAAGACCTCTTCCCAGAGGCAGAAATGAAAAGACCTCCTCCCGGAGGCACAATCAAATAGAAAGACCTCTTCGGAGGCACACGTTTCACGAAGGTTGAAATAAAACTTCCAGGTGTTGAAACGTGAAAAAGCCCTACTCAGAGATGCAACTTTTCAAAGAAGCAAAAATCAAAAAACCCTTTACTGTGGCGTAAAAAAAAAGAAGCCCTCTTCAAAGGCACACTTTAACTCTCAAATGAAAAATGATTCACCTATTCTGGAAAATACTCTTCCTTCAAAAGAAGTTAAAGTACCCTTCAGAGGCCCGCTTTACCACTTAGAAGAATTCACTTGGTAAAATGTGTATATGCACAAAAGAAAAAGTGATATCTTCGAAGGATGAAGCGTAAAAACTTATATGGAGGGAGTTGTACTCTATTTTTAACGAAATAATATTCCTCCAAGTATGGAATAATTATTCTCCAGAAAATAGAAGTGCAAGTCCCCTCAACATATAAAATATTGCAACAAGCTTATGGTATAGGGGCAACATGGTATAGCTACATACAACACGGTATAACTATATTGGTAAAATCATGCTCGAACAACATACCACAAACTCGTTGCAATATCATGTAAAGAAACTTGTATGACAATGAATAATAAATGCATTCTCAGATATAGACAGAAGTTTGTACAAAGAAAAAGAATCATTTTATTCAACACTGTTAAAATTTTGTACAGGTACAGGTTTCAAATTAAAAAGCAAAAAAGCGATACAAAAAGCACAGGACCAAAGCCATCATTTCTTCTTCCTTCCGCCTTTTGAGCCTGCGCCTGGCTGAATGGTTAACTTCTTAGGCCGGCTTGTAAGAGTAGGAGAGGAAGGAGAAAGGGATATAATAGGCTCTTCTCTCGCTCGTGTCTCGCTAGCAGAAGCCTCCTTCTTTTTCTTAGAGACTCCATGCTTCCCTCTCTTCCTTGAAGAAGACCCACTTCCTGGAGAGAAAAGTGTAGTTAATGGTTCATCATCGGAACCAGTTGCTTCTGGAGTCTTCTCACTCCCTTCAGTTTCTTCTCCCCTGTGTTCTTGTGAAGCAATGGGATCGTCCAAGTCTTGGAGAGCTTCTATTTGCTCCTCTTGTGATCCTGGTTGCGAGGCAGAAGGAGGAGTGAACTGAAGAGATGGAGGAGGAATAATTGGAGGAGGGGAAGTTTGAACAATGCTCGACGTTTTCTCTACAGAAGGAAAAAAGTTCAAGTCAGTAAAAAAAGGAGATAAAGGCTCGCTGAGGTTTAGGAAATAGTCAAGAAGCTCATCGATCTTGTAAGAAACAGATGAGCAGTCTACTTGGGCAAGATTAACAGTAGAGTTACCTGGAAAAGTCGGTTTCCTGACATCAACCTCATAAGCCTGTGCCTTGGCACTCTCGTCGCCTTCATCTCCACCCTGTATGCTTGTGATCTTGGTGGTAACTTTAGTAGGAGATGGAGAATGAGAACTGGAACCGATAATGTCGATTTCGGCCGAAGGAGAAGGCCGAACTGGAGCAGTTGAGATAGTTTTTCCCGAATGTTCCTCTACCGCCATTTCGGCCCTTAATTTTGCAAGCTGTTCTCTTCCCCTGGCGAGAGCGGCGCGAGCATCGTCATCAAAGTAATGCTCCTTAAGAGCTGATTCGGCATAGCCAGCGCCTTTACCGCTAAGCATGTCAGTGCAGCCTCCCAAACTTCAGCCAGTGTAACTTCATATTTGGGGCCTAGGAAGGTGAGACTACCATGCCCCAAGATACTGTGGAGGTAAAATTCAAACAGTGTTGAGCTGATGTTGGTCTTCGTTGCCTCGTGAGATTCTTCAGCTGCAATTTTCCGGGCAACGGCCTCATCGCGCTCTCTTTCGGTCTTGGAGAATTGAAGCTTTAGCATTTGAATCTCCGCCTCTTGGGAGCTGGTTTTCTTCCGAAGCTCTGCAATATTAGCGATATAGCCCTCACTGATTCTTTTTTGCACGTTGAGCCTGTCTTCGGCGTCTCTTTGGCCGGCATGAGCATCTCTCACTTGTTTTAGAAGCACTTCTTCTTTTTGAGTGTAGGAAGTAGAGGAAGTAGCAAGCTCTTGTTTAAGTTCCTCAACTTTTGCTTCAAGCTCTTCATTGTAAGTAGTGATGCTCCTCATTTCGGTATCGTGCTGCTCGAGAACCTTCTGTCGTTCGGCCTTATCATTTTCCATAGTAAGCATGGCCTCTATATTCGCACGATTGACCCTTTGAAGCTCGTCTACAAGCTTTTGCCAGTTCGACATCCTTTCAATATCAAGCTTGACGGCATCGAGATTCCGCAGCATAGTAGGCTTGTCGATAGGAACCAAGTCAAGATGAACCGCACTCCCTTTAGGCACCACTGTGGAAACCGGCTTTGCAAAGTGGCTGGGCCCGGTCCAACTTGGAATTTAGGCCTGCTAATTATTGTTTGAATGTGCGTCTTCCCGAGAGCGGGAGAGCCATAAGGAGTGTCAAGTGAGACGGGGGCAGTGACTTTTTCTGGAGTTGTAGAAGTATGCTTCTCACCGTGTCGAGCACGCTTACTTGGGTCCTCAACCATATGAATTTTCCCCCGGTCATCATGGGATTTTCTCTTGTGGGAATCATCACCTTTATGGGAAGAATCATGGTGCTCCTCCCTTTCTTTTCTCTCATAACGCTCTTCTTGAGCCCTTCTCTCCTGAGCCTTTCGAGCGGCTCTCTCTTCATCGGTTTCTCTGTGAGCGGGAAGGTAGCGCCTATAATCATATTGACTACGCCTCCCGTAGCGCTTAAAGTCGTCATAGTAGGAGTTGCTACGTCCCATCGGAGAATCTGAAATAAAAAAAGAAGAGACAAGTCTTAAAAGTTTTCAGAAAAAAGAAGTGTAACTTTAGAATCTTCAAAGCACAGAGAGTTAGGAGTATAAAAGTGCCGAAAGATTCTAAGTGTGTGTGATGTGCAAGCTACGTGCATCAAACTACGAACCGCTCTTTGATTGCGGAGTAATCGTAGGAGTAGTAGTTAACGTCAACTCTTGAGTCGACGGAGTCTGTTGCAGAGTAGAAGTCGCCTAAACTACTGAAGAAGAAACCCTGGTGGCGACGGGGTCGTCTTTAAAGAGCTCCTGTTAAGTGACAAACAAGTCGCTCAAACCTTCGAAAGTGTCATCTCTACTCTGTTTGACAGGGCTTGTTTTCCCAGCTTCTTCGTCATCAGACTTCTTCGAATGTGGAGGAGATTCCTGAAGCTCTTTTTCTTCAGTGGCCGGGGCAAATTTGCCAGATGACCCCGCGACATCCACAGAAGTGGAGCACTTCACTAGAGAAGCCTCAGAGGCAGGCTCTTTTGGTATGGGTGCATCGGTAGAAACTGGGGCATCCAGTGCTTTGGTTGGGGAGTCTGGGACTTCATGAGGGTGTGTAGAGCGAGAGGTATGCAAAAGTCCGTATTGATGCAAAAATTCGTCTTTCAACAGAAATTGAATGCTTCTCTCCTCAACTGGCACGGCCATAAGCCTCTCAAAAGTTGGTTTATGACTAGAATCCCTAGAAGGAGGAGGAAGCGCTGAAAAGTAAAAGGCGAAGTTAACATTTGACAACTCAGGCCATGAAAAGCTTAGAGAAAAACATCAGGAACAAAGATAAATGCTCTTACTTCCTACTCTCCAGGTAGCATAGAATCTCGGAGGACAACGAACGAAGAAAAATTAACTTAGAAAACTATGAGCACTTTCGGGAAGGCCGATTATTAGTTTACGGTTCCTAGCGCTTCTCACAAGAATGATGGAGGGATGGTCTTTTTTTTTGGCAAACGTGCACAAATAGAAAACTTCATCAAAACTCGGAAGGCGATCCAGCGTCCTTCCGAATAGCACACATAACCCCATCAGAATAGCATAGCCATTGGGATGCAGCTGGAAGGGGGAGATAGCTAGTCGGAGAAGAAGCCGTTGAAGAAAGTCGTTAAAAGGAGGGATAGCTCCACTCGTGCACATTTGACGATTAACTGCTACAAAACTAGAAGGTGGTATATCGGCAGTATCGCTTCTCTCAGGAAGAATGGCATCTGCTTCAGCAATGCCAAACAGAGCGCACAGTTGGCGGAAAATTTTGTATGTTAGTGTGGTTGAAACTCTCTTTGGAGGATTAACCAATGGAGTAGCAATTGGGAAAGTCTCTTCAGCCGATTCTGTTTCTCCTTGTTGAGATGTCATTCTATACAAGGAACTAGACATTCAAATAAGAAGGTGCACGTTTCCTAAAAAGTGTGAAGTGTTGCAAAACTAACAAAAACAGAAAGTAAACATAACTGAAATTAAGCTAGTTGACAATTCGTCAATTATGAGATTTCAGGACTTGTTAATATAAAATTCAAGTGTAGTGTTAATGCAAATGAATCGGCTTTAATTGGATATTTTAGTTTTTCTTTAATACTTCACTTGAATTCTTTAGTTCGCAGCATTTCGTTCACACAGTTCATTTAAGTTGATTATTCTTTGTCGACCAATCTGTCATTCGATGTGGGCGGTCAATGACAGTATATTCGTCACATTTTCTGCAAATGTTGTATTTAACAGGTTGACAGCTTTAAAAGTTAAAATAATCTGCAAAGAAGTACAACAAAATTCAAGTTCAAACAATTCAGCCAAGTCTTCTCAGAATTTGACAAAGTCTTAGGTCGTCCAGCGACCTAGCATAGGCCAGAGCTTCTTTAGGTCGCACTGTGTAAGTTAAAAGGTTCAAGGTAATTCATTAGTCCTAGCTCGGCCGCGACCTACAGCCTATGCTGCAAAAAAGATTAGGTCGCTCATTTGTTAAGTCATCCTGCTTGGAATTCATGTGCAAATTTGTTAAGTCCTAGGTCGTTTAAATCCCAACGCGACCTAAAAGTTAAGTCGCAGATTCGAAGGATCCTTAGGTCGCGAGAATTTGTTAGGTCGACCAGGTTTCTTAGGTCGCGGTGGTTTTTAAGTCGCTCAGATCTGCTAAACCGCTAGCTTCCTCCTCACGCAATCCATCTCGTCAAACTGCAATCCGATAACCCATTACCAACTGCACATAGAAATTCATCGTCCTCCTCATGAAATTCACCATCCCTTCATACCACCTGTTCACTTCAAAAACAATGAAAAACATCCACGATCCATCATAGATTCAACGCATCTCCGTGCCTTCCTAAATCAGTCAAATGACAATCAACAGTCGACTATAAAAGTCACTCAAAACGAAGCACGACACGAGGAATTGAACTACGATCGGAAAACAGGGATTCATAATTCAGTGGTGATTATGGTGGGATGGAGATCAGATTCACTTACGAGATATAATGGTAAAGATGAATCGGTGACTGAACGAGTTGAATTTGCTTTTGGAAGCTTGAAAATTCGTCAACGGCAGTGGGAAATTGGAGCAGTAGAGTGAGGAGAAGTTCATGACCAAGCAAATTTATATGGGACAAAAAGGGGAAGACAAATAGGCACGCGACTTAGTACAAGTCTTAGGTCACTCACGACCTAACTCGGACAGATCGAAGCACACGACCTATGGCATAGGCCTGTACTTCGAGGGGCAAGTGTTAACTCCTATTTCTGAAGCGACCTAAGACTTATGCGAGTTAACAACCTAAGGGCGCTAACGACCTAACTACAGCAGCGACCTAAGATCACGAAGCACTCCGCGACCTAAGGTATTTAGCGACCTAGTGCTTAGGTTCTTCAGCGACCTATGAAGTGCACCGACCTAGCGACCTATAGGAAGTTCCAATCTAACACACTCAGTGACCTAACGACCTAAAGTCTCAAGCGACCTAGCGACCTAAAGGCCAGAGCGACCTAAAGGATGGAGCGACCTAACATGTTAACAGGCTACTACCTAACAGGCGAACGACCTAGCTATGGAAAGGTTCTAGCGACCTAACTGCCTGCCGACCTAAGTGGTCTCAGCAACCTAAATCTCAGTTGACTCACAACCTATGATAGGTCGCACGCGACTTATTTATTTGCTCAGAAGAGATCCAAATGCAATCAAGATAAGTTAGATCCCATCTCTTAAGTCGCTGCCGACCTAATAACTTATTCAGGGAAAGTTCCAATATAGCTGATACAGGTGATCCCTTATGCCGTCGCCGAACTACGACCTACGACCTACGACCTACCTTAGGTCGTATGCGACCTAGCACTTGGTGATAGGATTCTGCCCAGAGTATTCCCTATAAATACAGCCCTAACTCCAACTAGCAAAGGACTTTTGGCCGATCACTTCAAACACCGATACTCTGCTGAATTCTCGACTCACTCAACACTTCAAGTACTCCAAACACCAAGGACTCTACTACGATCTCCGAGAGAAAATCTACATCATTCAACATGAATTCGGAAGATTATTCTCCATCAAAGTTTGATCTACTGGTCTAAAGTGTGTTGTAATTGAAGATTGTTGTAAAGTTGTAACCAAATTCAGTAATAAAGAGAGTTAAAGTGGACGTAGGCTTACCCTAAGCCGAACCACTATAAAAACTGTTCTCTTTACTGCTTTTTCTGTGATTTCTCTACTTGTTTGTAGTTCCCGTGTCCACGGGTGGTGCTTTCACTCAACTTCAATTTACACCGGGGTGTTAGCGTCTGATTTTCACGTTAACACATACTACCATAACTAAGTTGCTGAAGCTTGTAGTGTGACAGTTGTAGACATGTGGTAATGCTGAAGTGAGGACTGGTAATAAGCATGCATGAATAAGTTAACATACAGTTGCGACGGTAGACTAAAACACCAAAGTAGATGATTTGGCGCTGCAGATGTGCGAGCATGCACCCAATTACAGGTTGATAGCATATAACACTTGCGCATATATTTCATATCAAATTTGTCTTAAAATCATCAAATGAATATATTTTTAGTCAGAGAGATATTACATTTAATATTTTATAAAATTCTGTGTGTGACGTACCTTTACAATAAATTAATCAAATTCTAAACAAACCAGTTATCCGTTGATTGCAATTCTAATAAAGTAGTTAGTTAGAGGTAGAAAAAAACTTAACAAATGCAAATCAATCAGCTACAATGAATTCTAGACATGCTGACTCCTTAGCTCCTGAACTGCCTTCTTGAAAAATTGATCCCGGTTGCCTCTTCTCCCATGTCAATAAAGTCATATGGCATCGTCATCTTCAAACTGGGTCTCACCGTTATCTTACTCTCCATGATCATAAAGTTGACTAACTCTTCTCCAAAGCTGTAATTTTGTAGTCTCTCCCAACTGAAAAACAAAGGATTGGTGAATTCTCCCAACGGGTTAAAGTCCATAAGCTACACACTACTATAAGTTGCAACGTAAACTTGAAAAGTGTAACTATCCGATTAAATGTTGATCTCATGACTTTATAAAAGAACAGTACAATCAAAATTTAGAGTTCATGCTTTCGATTGACAATAATTGGACACTGCATTGGCCTTGTCTTGAGATCCAGCTATACTATGTTCAGACCTGGCATACGACAAACTTTACGTATTAGACAATATTTTGCAATTAAGTAAAATATCAAGTATTAATAAGTGTTGTAGTCATATACAATTACAATCCAGCCTTTAAAGAGGAGCATGCTCCAAATAAACACATTACAACCCTTTAAATATGATCCATGGCATAAGAAAACTATTTATGATGATAGTAATTATGAAATAAAAATTTTGTTGAAAGCAACATTTACACAAATAGCTTAGCCTTCAAAAGTCTGGAACAACATAAGTTTATAAATTACACCCTTTTTAAAGCGGATCACAGTTGCAATAAGATTAAATAATTTACGAATTCAAGGTTTTATCATTTGCTTATTATTTGATCCAATGATTTCGTATATACATCCTCAACACAAACATATAAACTTGTTCCCAATGTTATTCAAGTATATTAATATTCAATATAACTCTTTATGTTAAATATTAAGCTAGTAGTAACTAAATAAGTGTTTATTGAAGAAGAAACTAACACGCCATACATTGATGTACATGTAGAAGAAGATCTTGACAAATAATCTAAGAAAATTTAAGGCAAACAAATATAATAGCACAAAACTTGCTGCCATGTGCAATTATTTCTGAAGTAAGTTTCCAATTGTTTTAAATTTTGTAAATTGAAGCTGAATGATAGGTGAAAGTCTTTCCAAAAAGGAAAGGGAATTATGTGCACACATTTCCCTCGCGTTTGATAAATTAGATTTTAAATTGGATTTTTTTATAAAGTTGTTGGTTCAAGGCTAGCTAAGGGAAATCAAAATATAAAATTAAGGCGTAAGAATGTCAAGAGACCATAGTTAGTTATAATATTTTTATTACTGAAGCAATCATTAGCGCACGACATGGTAATAAAAGTGTAGAATGAAATATTTTTCACAAATAATTCTCTATACTTCAGAGCTACTGCAAACCCAAGGGAATACTCATGTATAAAAAAAAATATTCGATACCTGAGCATTTTCCATGCATCATTTCAAAAGCAGTTTGGGTATTCCATGGTTCTCTTTTTGTGTGTTTTTACTTCCTCTAGTGTGATTGCATGATCATTTCTCTTATTTTCGACTTTTAGCCACTAGACCTCCTGTTCTGTGAAATAGTATTGTGTAAGACAAAGATATTAAACTTCCTTGTATATGAGAACTCTATAAGTTACTAATGAAGTGGAGTCTATCTCACATAACAAAAATACAAATTAAGATTTAACATAATATATATGTCAATTAAATGCAAAACTTAAACCCAAGGTTAGCTATAATGTCTTGAAGTTCTACGTAACATTGCAAAATTTCCCGAACTCTTTGTGTAGTTACATTATTTCCCTCGCCAATGATGCAGGGTAGTAACAAAACTGACGTTGAATCTTAAGGATCAATCGCTAGACAAATAAGGAGAGGTTGTCCTGCTGATTGATTTCCTCTTTCTATTTTTGTTAACTGCCTCCATCCCCAAAACTATATCTGGTACAAACAGAAAAGTTATGAAATCTCTGTTGCCACTTTTCATTATAGCAAACCACTATTGCATTAATTATGTTTGAAACGGTTATAAATGAAGAAAGGAGTTTAATATATGCGTAGGTCATTCTCACATATATCCAAATTTGTTTTTACATTTACTACCATAGCTGTTGCATGTGGTTACTGAAATATAAGAAAATACATGGAGCAGAGGAGAAGAAGTAATATATGTACAAAGTATGTATACAAACTATAGATGCTTGGTTAATTATTATGTGTTGCCTAAAGTGAAGGTTCGTAAAACATATAAGCAAAGAATAAAAGCATCTTAGCACAATCTATTTATTAACGAAAGAGAACTATTTGTTGGTTTATGCAGTTCGCAAAGTGCAATATTCATGCCTCACTTGTATATATTAATTTGAAGATATGACATAGTACTATTTCGAACTGTACACATTATTCTAACCAACCTACAAAATAAAATTAGAAAAAATATTGCACAGTTAACGAATAAATTCTCAAAGTAGTTTAAATAAAAAAAAGGGCAGTACAGCTCTCTATGGAATAAAAATGGGTCAGGCCTTTTTGTTAAGTAATGAAATGGAAACACTATTGGTTGCCATATATAAGACAAAATTTTGTACCTTTTCGTACATGCTTGGATTACAGTTGGCTGAAAAAGACAGTACATAATATATGAACATGTAAAAGAGAATGAAGAAAAAAGAAATAAATGGACTGAAAAGAAATCTAATGTGAAAACAGTGAAGGAAGAAGCTTTCAATTCCATGCCATAGGAAAAAACCAGGATAACAAAACTTATTCTGCATCTAAAGCAACAGACAACAGTATGGTATTCGTAAAATGAAAGATATTAAAGAGACCAAAAATTACTTACAGTCAGGTGAAGACCCAGCAAACAAAATGGACATCTCCACTACAGCTTTAAATTGTGTTGCACCAAGCGTCTGTAACATCCACTGCGCTAAAAGCAGTCAAAGTCATACAATAGATATAAAAGCGTTGTATATTCCTGGAATTGTTATATTCACACATGGGTCAGTTGTCAAAAATGTTAGAGCAGTATTAGAAATTTATCACTAAAAAACAGAGCATATAAATGTTCCAATTGTCATGCGATTGAGAATAATAATCTAAATTCATTTGTTAAACTTGCAAAAGAGTGACTCTTATTTTCAATTACAACATATGAATTTTATGTGGAAATCACATATATTGGTTTGAACACAGCAAACGCCGAAGATAAATGAGATAAGACTAATGTAGCAACTATTTTCAATCCCGATACACAAAAAAGAGTAAGAGAAAATTTAAGAGACAAAGAGGCAGTGCGAAATGCACAACACGTCACATGTTTGACAGTTTGTATAAAATAAAGTAGCAAGGAATCAAAGAATAACAAAGTTATTTGAATGTTGGGGCATAAATTTTTGATTTTTTCATTATCATGACTGGTTAATACAAAATTTGGGAACAAACGTGGATGCTGAATGAAGTAATATTCATGCTAGAAAGCGAGCCAATTAGCAAAGGGGAGAAACGCCCGCAATTAGCATGTAGTACAAACTGCCCATTTAGTTCACTGACTAATTGTTTCTACAATTCATAGGAGCCAACGATGTTAATAACTGATGAAAAAATGATGTTGTGGTAAAAATATGCAAAGATGGCCAAAATATGTAATGTTTACGTTCAAACTAAACAAAATAGAATAATAAACAGAGCATGCCAATTGTAATTGTCTGTTGAATGAAATGCGCATGAATTGAATGAGAATAACATTTTTAATACACTACCACCTCATGCTGCAGCTAAACAAAGCAGTTATCAATGTAGGTGTGAAGTCAGCAAGTGGTAACGCAGCAGATACTGAGCTTAGATGTGAAACGTTGGTAAAATGGGACTAAAAATTGTAAAATCACTACAGTTTAAGTAAAGTTGCACCTCTATTAGTAGATTGCGAAACAACAGAGATATCATAGAATATGATAATACAAAGAAGACACATTGCCAACATAGATTTTAGTGGGCCAATTTGTTATATGTTCTCAGTAATAAGATAACATGTGTATGAGTTCAATCATATGTCTAGTCGGCTAAAAAATACTTAATCGGAACAAAGTACATCTTATCTCCCCTAATATGCCTGACAGTTAAAAATATCGAGTTGAAATAGAAATTTAGTTAGACATACAGTGGAAAATGAGTTCATGTTTCACACAAATGCACTTTTCAAAAGAATGCATTTATTCCAATGTGTAGAGGTAATAAGAACACACCATTGGTTTATTGCTATTTAAGATATCCTTTACGGTGTCTTGGAAATGAAGTGTTCCTAAGAGCAAACAAATAAGTTTATGATTAAAAAATATATTCATTGCAACTGATATTTCTAGCTTGCGCATACATTGGCTGATCTCATATGAGACAGGACTTAAGTTACGAATGTTCTTATGGTTGTTATTTAGGGCAACGATTTGTTTAAAGTCTTCAAGATCTGACCGAGGTGCATCATAAATACAAATTGTAATATTCAAACAGGATTAAAATAAGATGTTTTTTGCAAAGATATATAGCCACGTTGTTTAGGCTTCTTTATAAGATGAACAATCATTTTAGTATGCATGAGATATGTATCCAAAAAACTAATGAAATATTGAATGTTATAATAAGTTCAGACATGTCTTAAATAATTGGAATTATATATTAGCGTTGCACGTGGATATTATTTTTATCCATTACAAGTATTAAATTTATTTACTTCTACTATAAAATGGTTGGTAAATGTATTGAGAATTAAAAAAAGAAACTAAACGTAATCGTTCGCAATGAAAATATAGTACAGACTACATAAATATAATAGGATAATACAAAGACCATGGTTAAAGTATAACTTTATCGAATATTACATTACTCTGTGTATGCTAACAACACATCAGTATAGGTAGAAAGAGAAAAAGAAATTAGAATGATCATTTCGTCCATAACAAAGCATTTTAAATTGAGGATCATTGAAGCATTGATGGTATATGGCATAAAGAAAGAAAATTCGTGTTATAATGAACAATATTTTTCAGATGTTAGTAATTGCAGATTTTCACATGCATTAACCAACAGAAAATAAAAATGGAATTATAGAGTAACTAAAGTAAAAGATAAACAGTCTTGAGTAACTTCAACCTGGTTGAAAATTTGTGTTACACGGTGGAGAATCAATTTGCTCGTATAGATACAAATATTTACCTTACTTCACACTGAAGCAGAGAATGCTTTATTTTATGACAGGAAACAGTTAATGACCAGCCCTTATAATACTATAATCAAGCTATTGATATTTTTCTTAAATTTAAAACTATGAAATTTTCCACAAAAACTAACTATACACATACAATGCATATTATTCTAACTAAAACTTAGAGAAAATCCTTTTTTATGAATAACATGTAAATTGTAATCTATAATGCGGTAGCCAAAATCACTAACACCAACATGAACAAAGTTAAAAATACATCAGCATCGAGAGCCTGTGGGAGGGATAAGTAAATTCATTTAGATAGAAGTTTAATATCGAAGTTCTTAGTTTTAAACAGGATACGAACAGTTGTTCCACTAATGCATCAAATAGAAAAGGGTACAACGAACAGAAGGAAGCCGATACTAAATTTCAATACAGTTTTCAAGGAACTAATATATCGAGTTAGGGAAAAAAATTCGAAGTAGGAAAAATTCATACCAGAACTGGATCTATTTGTTGGTATTTTGGAGGAACTGAAAAACGTCTTCAAACGATAGCGGTTTGGCAGATCTAGACCCGATTAATGCTGATTTGAATGGCGCCATAATCCCTTTCCTTCCTGCCGTAATCCAAGGCCGCCATAAGAGCTGCGAAGTTGCCGAAGTTTTGGGATATTCGTTTGTCTTGGGATATGATTTGTGGATTTGAACTGAGTTAAGTATGAATCATGGTGGATTTGATCTGTGTTTGTCTTGAGATTAGAGTACGGAGTGGGGAAGCGAAAACCGAAAGGGAGGGGCGGTGCTAGAATTGCATCGGAAATGGGAGAGAGAAAGGAGTAAGTATGTATGGCGGTTTTTTTTTAGAATTGGACGGAGCAAGGACATAAGCGGAAAGGGAAAAAAACGACTGTTCATTTCCAAAAATTGGAGGAGGCTTCTGTGAGCTTGAAACCGAACTCACTATTAATAATAATAGTATAGACGTGATGAAATAAAATTTGATAGCTCGAAAGTCATTGTTTTGAACAGTCATTTCCTTCATAGTTTGGGGTATATGTATGTATATATGTGTGTGTAATTTTCATATTCAATACTGACTTTGGCTAAGAAAGGCCGACCCATTATACTTTTAATCAATCATAATTTCCTTCAAGGTCTGGAAGTATCAATCAAAAACGTTGTTTATTCTTGTCACTACAAGTACGTTCCTGACTTAATTTTCTCTTGCCTTTTCTCTTTGGTGTTAGGCATTACAACTTCACTAATTTTCTAGTATATACTGATATGGATTATGAGGATGATCTCCTTGTTGAGAGAAAGAGAAGTGGTCGTGGAGTTAACTGACAAAGTGGCTTTATTTTTGTCTTAGAGGGGTAAGTCAACAAGAGAAACATTTATTTTGATATACTTTGAAATTAACTGTGACTTTAACTTTTATGTAAAATAAAATTTGAAAATAACATCTTAGACAAGTCATATAAAAATAACACAAAAACAAGAATTGAGCATGAAAATTTTAAATGAATTTCAATTTACAAACCAGGTACATTTTCCAATTTTCATATTGGGAGGAAATTCTCAAAACAAATGAAATCAAACATATTACAGGGTTTTCTCCCTTTTATCTTCTCTTTTCAGATATATTCTTACTAACCCATCGTCTTTTTAAATATTCTTACTGGTTGCTCATCTTGTTTAAACATTCTTAGCGATTCGTCCTTTTAGTTTCTTTAATATTTTCAATTCTGTTTCTAACAATGTAAATACAATGTTGTTTAGCATATCATCATGTGTTTAATTAATTAAAATTGATGGAAAATTACACGGTCTGTTCTTCTGCCATTGCAAACTTATACCAGTTAGTAAAGATTAAACATGTCAACGGATACTTTCGGATGCGGATGATGTCATATCTGCATCCACATCCAAAATTATTTTCAAACATCCGATATCCACATCCGTAGACACAAACGGATACTGGATAATTGTCTTATCGTAAATAGAAATTTTGGTTTAAGACAATTTTTTTTCAATCACATTGATTATAAAAGTACAAAAAATAAACAAATATTATGATAGTAGATAGTTTTGAGTAGCTAATATGCATCAAACTGGTATAATGTAAACTATTGATTTATCAAAACAATAAACACATATTACTTATTATACTAAAATACGCATAATATAAACTATAATATTGAAGATAAATTCGACGGATAATTATATGATGCAAATACCATCATATCCGCATCCGCATTCGGTTTTTTAGATATTTTATATTTTTCATTTTTTCAGATACGGTTGCAGGTGAATTTAGGATTTTTTGGATGTCCATTCACGAGCTGAGTAAAGATAGTGATGAAGATAAAGATGTTTAATGATGTTTTAGAATTGAACTTGTGATAGAATATATTTTACATATATTCTAGGCATTAGAATATTTCTTGCATTTATTCCCTGATCTGATGATATCTTTATTTGGTTAGTATTTATTTAGTTACCTTTGTTTTAGCAAATCAGTGGCTAATTTGCATCTCATTAATTGGTTAGTATTTATTTAGTTACCTTTGTTTTAGCAAATCAGTTTGCTAATTTGTAGTTTATCTTGACTCTTGTAATCATATATATTATTAGACGTTGAATACAATGGCAGACAATTGATTTCTATCATGGTATTAGAGTCTCTTACGATCCTATTCTCCTTACCTTAGCCTCACCTATCTTCTTCTATCTTTAATTCTTTTCCATGGAAGACTCATCAATGTTTCATCCCGCACTCACCATCACTAATGTTAAATCTCTTATTCCCGTAACATTAGACAATGAGTAAGCCATGTATCATTCTTGGGCTATTCTATTTGCCAATCTTGCTAGGGTTCATGATCTTTACGATCACTCGGTTCCAACAACGGAGGAAAAGGCTATAGCTGCCTATGTCTAGGATAAGTCCGTTGTTTCGACTCTTTGGAGGCGTTTGGATGTCGTTGTCTTGCAATGGATTTACAACACCATTTCTTCCGATCCTCTCCTTGCTATTCATAAACGTAATGACACGGTAGAGGGGGCATGAAACCGTCTTGAAGCTCTTTTTCAGGACAACAAAGCCTCTCGGGCTACTCATCTCGAGGAGGACTTTATGAACGTTGCTTTTGAGGCTTTCAACTCAATCGACAATTATTGTAATTATCTACAATCTCTGGCGGACTGGTTAGCTGATGTTGATGCTCCAGTGACAAATGGTCGTCTGGTTTTACGTCTCACAGGGTCCTTACCAAAAGCGTATAGTGGTACGGTGGACTATATATAAAATCAAGAGCCTTTGCCATCCTTAGAGAGTTGTCGTTCAAGGTTGAAAATGGCTGAGTGTATTATCAAAGCTCATCAAGCTCGTGAAACTGGTGGCTCTGGGAGTCAGTTCGGTGGTGCTTTCATGGTTGCTACTGATTCATCTACAAGCAACAAGCGCAGCAACAATAATAAAGGGAGGAACAATTCGAAAATACAATGGAAAGAAAAAAGTCTACCAAAGTACTAATGAGTCCAGTCCTAGTTAGCCACCATATTAGCAGCACAAGTGGCAGCCACGTCAGCAGGCCCCATCACCACAGTGGCAGTAGCCTGGTTGGGGACGGTGGACTATTCCTCCTTGCCTATTTCCCACATACTCTTGGCAGTCAAGGCCCAATCCAACGGCCCAACGTCCCTCCTCTTATGGGTCAAATTTACTTGGGTCCAGACCTCAAGCTTTCAATGTCGTTGCTCCTCCTGCTCCTAGCTACATGCCCACCGACATTGAGGCCGCTATGCATGCTGTTTCGTTCTCTCAACTAGATGGGAACTACTACATGTATACTGGTGCTACATCTCACATGACTGGGGATGCAGGTATTCTCTCTTCTTATTTTAATTTAAGCAATAAGCATCATAACATTGTTGTTGGTAGTGGTCATTTAATTCCAATTATTGGTCACAGTCGCACTACATTGCCTCCACCTTATCGAACATTTACCCTAAACAATGTGTTACATGCTCCTGGGCTCATTAAAAATCTGATCTTTGTTCGTAAATTAACCAACAGAAAACTATAGAGTGAATTGTTCCATAGTTATCCAATAATTATTAGTACGTAACCCCTAGGTGCCCCCAGTAGTCATAAGTAATACACTGCCGAACAGTTGGAAAGTGTTAACTACTCTAGTCTCAACGGATACATCGATATCCAATCTCGATGAATCTTGACTAGGAACATTTAAAATGGTATATTTGTTTCGTTGTAATAAATTACTTATGGTTACAACCCTCTATAACTATATCAAAATATACCATTTATGTATTTTTCCATTAAAATATACTTTTGATTAAGTTAGTTAATCAATATAATCACATTATATCAAGTATATAGTAGGAATAAAAAAAAATTTAGTTCGAACAAGATTGGTCAATGAGTTAGATATAGTAAAAAATTACATAATTGCCCCTAGGGCATACCCCTAACTCTATCAGAAGGAAGCAAGATTGGCTTGGGAGGAGGAGCATGAAGTTAGAGAAGATGAGAAATAGAAAGGAGGAGGAATGGAAGTGGAGGAGGAGGAAGAACAAGAAGAGGAGGAAGACGCTTGTTTGGAAAGTTTTGAAAAGCCATCTCATCCATCCACCAACAAAATTCTCAAGAATTGGGAAAAGCTTCTTAATTAATAACCAAAAGAAGCTTAAGAAACCATTCACTTCTCTTTCCAATGAACTAGACGAGTGTTTTGGAAAGATTATTGACAAGATTAGTGGAAAAATCTTCATCTTCTCTACTTCTTCCTAGTTGTATTTCCTATAATTTTCTAGGTTTTAGTTCGAATTGTTCTAGTCTTAATCCATGTATCTTTTATGTTTATCTTTATATTTCATATACTCATATATGGTTATCAATGAAATCATTTTCCTTGCTATTATACATTGTTGTTAGTCTTTGGAAAGTCATAAAAGTGCAATAGTTTAGGTTGATTACAAAATGTAGCAAATAAGTTGATTTTGCAATTGTATATATATATCGACATATGAGTACTACATGTCAACATATAACGGGTGCGACGACCCGCCTTTCATTCCACAGAAAGACGTATCATCAATAAGAAAGAAATAGGTAGAAAAAAATAGATAGAAAGAAAGAATAACAATCATCAGAATCTCACAACGGAAATGGAACAAAAATAATATATCACATAACCATTACATAGTCATTTCATCAGAGTTACACAGTTACACAACATCATAACATTAGATGGTCATGAAAACCCATCTATCCGTTACATTCCAAAATACAACAGACCAAAAGACTCCGACACAGCGGAAATATATAGATATAGCTACATCAAAATTCCTGCTCCAAGCTTTCTAAAATTCGTCAAGCCAAACCTGATCACTTGGCTACTCATAAAAATTTGAGTACCCAAGAGTTTAAGAAAACAGAAATAAACTCCAGGTCAGACATGGGTCTGGTGTGAGTAAACGGTTAAGTTGTTTAACTTTAAAAAAAAATTGAAATAAAAGGGTATCTCGTAAGACTCTCCGCAAATAAACATGGGCATTTTTTCCCCTTACGATAACCAAAACATATGATAGAAAATCTGCTTATATTATAATTGTAACAACCCGCATATTTAACGATTTTATATTTAAATGTTTAATTTAAATATAGCGTCGTTGGTCGGATTTTGGTCCGAAATGTTACTTTCTGCAAACGGCCGAATTGGAGCTCGAAACTACCTCCATTGGTTCCAAAATGGCGTTTGCGATCTTTTTGAGTATAATCTTTGATATGTTTGGAGTAAGTGAAATTTTGACCTTTTCTATTGGGCTTTGGGCTTGTGTTTCACCCAAACTGTTCTATTAACCCTAACTCAGCCCTCTCCTCCCATTCACTTATTCCATTTCTTAAAACTTAAGCTTAAAACTGAAATGGGGGAAGAGAAAGGAAATTAGAAACTCCCAGCCCTAAATCCATTTGCAAAATCCAAATTCTTGCTCCAAAATCAAAGAGGATCCATTGGTAAGTTCTTCTTCATCTTCTCCAACTCTTCTCCTCTTCGATTTCAGAAAATATCGTAAAACCTAATTTAGGAAAATATGTGTTGTATTCTTAGATTGAAGCTTGTTGAGTAAGAGTGAAGAGTGGTTAGCCTTTCCTTTGCATTTGAGCTTCTTCTTCTTGTTCTTGAGTTAAAAAGGTGAGTTTTGAACTCACATCTACTTCTCTTGATTTCATTGATGTTGGGTATGAATTCCTAATACCTTGTTCATAGCATTTGCCTTTGGTTTGAATTGAATTGGTGAACATTTCATTTTTGGAGTTTTGGAGTCAAATCCTTGAAAATCATAACTTTGATGTTTGATCATGGTTGTTGGTGGTAAATTGGAGTCAATGGTGCTGGATTATTGTTTGGCAAAATCCTCTTAAGTCCATTGCTCGAGATGTTGCAAATGGGGTGAGTTGCTCCTCCATTTGCTAGGCTGGAAAACAATTCCAGCTACAGCCAGTCGACTGACCCCCTGCAGTCAGTCGACTGACTGCAGAGAGTAAAAACTCTCGGGTTGTGGATCAGTCGACTGACTGCAGTAGGCCAGTCGACTGACCTGCTTCATTTTGTCCAGTATGCCTAATTGTTTGTGATTTTCACTTTTATCGATGTATATTGATTCTAACTAGTTGTTTATGCATATTGGACCTTAATAATTCCCTTTTGAATTCATTCACGGGTTTTATAAATGATTTCTTCAAATCGTATTAAAAGCTCGTTGCTCCAATTTATAAAATCTATTTAAAACACACACTTTCGCACTTTGAGCGAAGTGGAAGGGTGATTAAATGGTTGGGCAAAACACGGACCATGAATCTGTGCGTTTATCTTTCCGATTAGTCCCCGACCTATTCGATTGATTGTTTTGACCTTCGGGTTTAGTTTACCGATGATATGAGGTGAATTTTATACTGTTTTGAGTGTGAAATAAACTAACGGGTAGTAAACCGTTTAGTGCGAACGGGTGGTTATGGGACTCACGTTACCACTTTTCGGATTCCTTTCTGGGAGTTTGTGACACATATCGCCTTTGGGATAGTGTCTTCGGACTGTCTCCTTCTGGCTTGTTGCCTTTAGTATCGCTTTCGATGTTGGCCGTTATGCGCCACATGGGTGTTATTGGGTTTCTATAGTATCGCTTCCTATGTTGGCCGTTATGCGCCACATGGGTGATATTGGGTTGCTATTGTATCGCTTCCGATGTTGGCCGTTATGCGCCACATGGGCGATATTAGGTTGCCCTATTGTATTGCTTTCGGAGTTGGTCATTCCTTACCGCTCGAGCAATTTTTATGATGTTTTAATTGAGATGTATATTCCCTAGGTATCGCTCCTCGGTGTAGGTCTTTTTGAACCACACGATATGTAGTGATCACCTTGTGAACTTGTATACCATATTGGTATTTGTTATTTGCCTTTTGGCTTGTTTTGGGATACTCTTATCCTTTGTTTCTATATGTTGCCGATGATATGAGCTTTGTTCTATATGATTCATCTCTTATTGATGATTGTGTTATCTCCTCTAGAGATATTTGTCATACTGTATGACCTTGCAGGTTTATTATTGTTCAGTTTATCTAACTGATTTGTTATCTAGATTGACCCGTGTATTTTATACTCGGGTCAGACCGAGTTGTTTCAGGTTAGGTGCTTCGGACTTAGCCTATTTTGCTTCCGCATGGACTATTCGCTAGCTTCATTTTGTTATAGCGTCTTTAGTGGTCCTTATCTGCTGTAACTCTGATATTTATACTTTTTCATCTCGTCTGTATATTGTGGTCTGCTATACCACTTGACATGTATTATTTTGTATACTCTGTGATGTATCAGTATATGTGTATATGATGATTTACTGTTCTGTGATGTATATTACATTTGAGTTGTCATATTCTGTTTTGATAGATTCTTCAACCACCTATGGTTATGTTTTAAGTATTCATTAGGTATGTCGACCTGTTTGATATGTTTATTGTCGATGTATTCAATAGATAGTTAGAGCAAAGCTATAGATGGTCGCTCCCAACCAGCTTTATTCTCCGTGTTAGTTGACGGCATTACCCTGTAGTGTCCTTGGCTAGCGTGGGTATAGAGGTGGGGCGTCACAGCGTGGTATCAGAGCTGAGTTCAGAACAAAATATGATAAACACAGAATATATGCACATATTATGGAACATCAAAGTGTACAAGTGATACAAATCTTTGAATCATTGTGTCTCTTTATTCCATCAAGGTTAGATAGAGTTTGGGAATACGTCTAGGAGTGCATTTTATTCCGTAGTATTCCATATTGCAGTATCTACCTTGTGAATAATCTTGTTCTTATCATACCTTCAGCGTATGGCTGGGGGCAGGGGACGATGTTTGGATGCTGGGCAATCCAGTGGCACACATCCGGATGGCGTTTATATGTCTGTCGATCAGTTTTTGGAGTTGTTTAGGAGCACTCAGCCTCCAGTTCCTCCTCGAGTATTTCCGCCTCGCAAGTCTGCCTTTGCACGTCAGTGCAGTGATTTTGCTCATCTTCGAGGAAAGCCGTTTAAGGGCTCCGAGTCTGTTCTTGAAGTCCAAGCTTGGCTTCGCACGTGCGAGCGTATCTTCTCTCGCATGGATCTTTCTGACCATGATCGAGTTCTGGTGACTTCTAGCTTATTACAAGAGCGTGCTCTTGATTGGTATGAGCTTCTTGTAGCTGAGATTGATGAGTCTACCCTTTCTTGGACTCATTTTCGGGGACGATTTGAACTCAAGTTCGTTCCTGAATCTGAAAAAGTTTTATTGACCCGTCGCTTCCTTGAGTTCAAGCAAGGGGAATCTTCTGTTTCTGAGTATGTCGCATCGTTCGAGGCTTTATCTCAATATGGTCTTGAATTCATCAGCACTTCTTATAAGAAGAATTTGAAGTTTGTTTCTGGTCTTAAGAAATATCTTAGGAAGTCTTTGTTGCTCCAGCTTAAACTTTCTTTTGAGGAGTTGGTTGATTCGGCACTTCATCTCGAGACCGTCGAGAAGGAGTGTGATAGTGATGTAGATGTTGAGGTTTCTAAGAACCCCAACAAGAGGCCGTTTCCAATTCAGAAGAAGCTTTTTCCTTCTAAGAAGAAGAAGACTGGTAGTCCTAGCTCTCAGCCACAGTCTTCCGGAACGCCTTTCGTTCGAAAATGTTTCAATTGTGGTTCTCCGGATCATATTATTTGAGCTTGTCCTAAGCCTCTCTTCTGCCGCTACTGCAAGAAGGAAGGTCATCGTGTTTCCACTTGTCCCATTGCTCCGAATAATTCTTCATCTGGCAAGCTCAATGTGGCTAATGCTTCTGGAGGTTCATCTCAATCCAAAGGTATGTCTCCATCTATTTTGGAGGGTTCAATTCTATTTCATGATCATAGTATACGAGTTCTTTTTGATACGGGTGCTTCACGTTCTTTCGTATCGAAGAAGCTTGTAGATGATTTATCTTTGGATGTTTCTTGTATGATTACTTCTTTAAGGATTGCGAATCCTATTGGGGGATCCGCGACCCTTAGCTTGCTTTGTGATGATATTGAGATTGTTTTATGTGGCTTTTCTTTCCGTGCGAATCTGCACGTTGTTTCTCATTTGGGTTTTGATATGATTTTTGGTATGGACTGGCTAGTGAGGTACGATGCCAGGATTATTTGTTCCGAGAGAATTTTATATCTTTGTCATCCTGATTCGCCTTCTCAGTTATCTCTTATTCTTCGAGATGTGGATAATTCCGAGATGGCTTTATATTCTCTTGACTCGCGAGATGATGATGATATATCTCGTATTCCTGTTGCTTGTGACTTTTCTGATGTTTTTGAGCCTGTATCGGGTTTGCCACCCAAACGGGCAATTGAGTTCCGCATTGATCTCATTCCAGGCGCGCAGCCAGTTAGTCGTCCTCCCACGAGCATGTCTACAAAGGAAAATAAGGAACTGAAGAAGCAGCTTTTAGAGCTTGAGTCCAAGCAGATGATTCAGTCCAGTTTTTCTCCATGGGGATCCGCGGTCGTCTTCTTGATGAAGTCTGATGGAACTCTTAGGCTTTGCATTGATTATCGCAAGCTTAACGAGTTAACCATCAGAAATAGGTATCCATTGCCTAGGATCGATGACATGTTCGATCTATTGAGTGGTGCTAAGGTCTTTTCTCAGCTCGACCTTTCCACGGGTTTTCATCAGTTACGAGTCGCGGAGGATAGCATACCTCTTACAGCTTTTCGCACTCGATATGGTTCTTTTGAGTGGCTCGTTATGTCATTCGGTTTGACGAACGCTCCTGCTTTCTTTGTTGATCTCATGAATCGAGTATTCTGGGAATATCTCGATAAGTTCGTGCTTGTCTTCATTGATGATATCCTTATTTATTCTAAGTCAGAATCTAAGCATGCTAATCACTTGAGAATTGTCTTGAGTACCCTCCGTCGTCATCAGCTTAGAGCCAAATTCTCCAAGTGCCACTTTTGGGAGAATAAGGTTAAGTTCTTAGGCCATGTTGTATCTTCCGATGGCATTTCTGTCGATCCCTCAAAGATCGAAGCCATCCAGAATTGGAAGAGACCTGAAAATGTTCATGAGATTCGTAGTTTCCTTGGATTAGCGGGTTATTACCGTCGGTTCATTAAGAACTTTTCCCGTGTTGTGCTTCCTCTTACTTGCCTCACTCGGAAAGGCATTCATTTTATTTGGTCCGACAAGTGTGAAGCTTCCTTTCAGACATTGAAAGAACTTCTCACTAATGCTCCTATTCTTGTGGTTCCCGAAGGGAATCATGATCTTGTCGTCTACACCGATGCTTGTGGTAGTGGTCTCGGTGCTGTTCTTATGCAGAAGGATCGGGTAGTTGCTTATGCTTCTAGGCAACTACGTCCGAATGAAGTTCGCTATGCCACTCATGATCTTGAGCTTGCCGCCATTGTCTTTGCCTTGAAGATTTGGCGACATTATTTATTGGGCGAGCGCTTCATTCTCTATACCGATCATAAATCTTTGAAGTATTTGTTTACTCAGAAGGAACTCAATACGAGGCAACAGCGTTGGCTCGAGTTTCTTGCTTCTTATGACTTTGATATCGAGTATACCCCTGGTAAGGGTAATCGTGTTGCTGATGCGCTTAGTCGCAAACATTCGGCTGTTATTTCTATGATGCTTGCCGAATGGAATATTCTTGAAACTCTATCTTTTTGTGAAATTCGTGATCAAGGTTCATCTTCTGATTCTCCTATTCTATTATTTAGTTTGGGAGCTCGACCTATTTTATTGGATCGTATTGCCGATGGTCAGCGGCGTGATCCTGAATTGTTGCATCTTATTCAGCTTTGTGAGTCTGGATCTTGTGATGAGGCGTTGCAAGATTTCAGCATTGATTCTCATGGGTGTCTTCGTAAAAAGAACCGTCTTTTTGTGCCTTCTGACTTTGCACTTAGGCATGACATTCTTAATGAGTGTCACCGTTCTAAGTATACCATTCATCCCGGTAGTAGCAAGATGTATGCCGATATGTGTAGTCTTTATTATTGGGAAGGCATGAAGCGCGATGTGGCGAGTTATGTGAGCAATTGCATAACTTGTCAGCATTTTAAAGCCGAGCATCAGCGTCCTTCGGGTTTTCTTCAGCCTCTTGAGATTCCAGTGTGGAAATGGGATCAGATTTCTATGGATTTCATTGACAGCCTACCTCGTTCGAGATTGGGTCATTCTAGTATTTGGGTTATTGTTGATCGCCTCACTAAGTCTGCTCATTTCGTCCCTATTAAGTCTAACAGGACTGCTTCGCATTTGGCTAAGTTGTATGTCAAGGAAATCATGAGACTTCATAGTGTTCCTAGTTCTATTGTGAATGACCGTGATCCTTTATTCACGAGTCATTTTTGGAAGAGTCTTCAGCAAGCTTTGGGAACAAAGCTTAATTTTTCTACAGCTTATCATCCGCAGTCTGACGGACAAACTGAACGGGTGAATCGTATCTTGGAAGATCTTCTCCGTATTTGTATTTTTGATTTTGGTGGAAGTTGGGAGGATCACCTACCTCTAGTAGAGTTCTCCTACAACAATAGTTTTCAGTCTAGTATCGGTATGGCTCCTTTCGAAGCCTTATACGGAAGACCATGTCGATCACCTTCATGTTGGTTAGAAACTGAAGAGAAGCTTATTCTTGGCCCAGATTTTGTTCGTCATTCTTCCGAGAAGATTGATCTTATTCGATTGAGAATGAAAGAGGCACAGAGTCATCAGAAATCCTACGCGGACAACCGTAGGAAGCCTCTCGAGTTCTCGATCGGCGATCTTGTTTTTATTCGTGTTTCTCCTTTGAAGGGGGTTATGCGTTTCAGTGTGATTGGGAAATTGGCTCCTCGCTTTATAGGACCATTTTCTATTACTGAACGTGTTGGCCCTGTGGCTTATAGAGTTTCACTTCCAGCTCATTTATCTGGCATTCATGACGTGTTTCACGTCTCACAACTTCGAAAGTGTCTTCGAGAGTCGGATTCTGTTATTACTTCTCCTGATTTGCAAGAGCTTGAGATCTCACCGGACTTATCTATTGTACAGCAACCTATTCACGTGCTTGACACGGAGGTGCGACACCTTCCGAACAAGGACGTGCCGCTCGTTAAAGTTCAATGGTTCGCTAATTCCAACGACTGTACTTGGGAAACCAGAGAGTATATCGAGCGATCTTATCCGGGTTTTCTTTCTTCGCTTTGAAATGGTGAGTATGTCTTTTCATCTCGAGCTTATTTCCTTTTCTTTGGAATGTTTTATGTATGTAGTTGTTACAAATATCGTCTCTAGAAATTGCGGGGACGCAATTTTTGTAAGGAGGGGAGATCTGTAACAACCCGCATATTTAACGATTTTATATTTAAATGTTTAATTTAAATATAGCGTCGTTAGTCCGATTTTGGTCCGAAATGTTACTTTCTGCAAACGGCCGAATTGGAGCTCGAAACTATCTCCATTGGTTCCAAAATGGCGTTTGCGATCTTTTTTAGTATAATCTTTGATATGTTTGGAGTAAGTGAAATTTTGACCTTTTCTATTGGGCTTTGGGCTTGTGTTTCACCCAAACTATTCTATTAACCCTAACTCAGCCCTCTCCTCTCATTCACTTATTCCATTTCTTAAAACTTAAGCTTAAAACTGAAATGGGGGAAGAGAAAGGAAATTAGAAACTCCTAGCCCTAAATCCATTTGCAAACTCCAAATTCTTGCTCCAAAATCAAAGAGGATCCACTGTTAAGTTCTTCTTCATCTTCTCCAACTCTTCTCCTCTTCGATTTCAGAAAATATCCTAAAACCTTATTTAGGAAAATATGTGTTGTATTCTTAGATTGAAGCTTGTTGAGTAAGAGTGAAGAGTGGTTAGCCTTTCCTTTGCATTTGAGCTTCTTCTTCTTGTTCTTGAGTTAAAAAGGTGAGTTTTGAACTCACATCTACTTCTCTTGATTTCATTGATGTTGGGTATGAATTCCTAACACCTTGTTCATAGCATTTGCCTTTGGTTTGAATTGAATTGGTGAACATTTCATTTTTGGAGTTTTGGAGTCAAATCCTTGAAAATCATAACTTTGATGTTTGATCATGGTTGTTGGTGGTAAATTGGAGTCAATGGTGTTGGATTATCGTTTGGCAAAATCCTCTTAAGTCCATTGCTCGATATGTTGCAAATGGGGTGAGTTGCTCCTCCATTTGCTAGGCTGGAAAACAATTCCAGCTACAGCCAGTCGACTGACCCCCTGCAGTCAGTCGACTGACTGCAGAGAGTAAAAACTCTCGGGTTGTGGATCAGTCGACTGACTGCAGCAGGCCAGTCGACTAACCTGCTTCATTTTGTCCAGTATGCCTAATTGTCTGTGATTTTCACTTTTATCGATGTATATTGATTCTAACTAGTTGTTTATGCATATTTGACCTTAATAATTCCCTTTTGAATTCATTCACGGGTTTTATAAATGATTTCTTCAAATCGTATTAAAAGCTCGTTTCTCCAATTTATAAAATCTATTTAAAACACACACTTTCGCACTTCGAGAAGTGGAAGGGTGATTAAATGGTTTGGAAAAACACGGACCCTGAATCTGTGCGTTTATCTTTCCGATTAGTCCCCGACCTATTCGATTGATTGTTTTGACCTTCGGGTTTAGTTTATCGATGATATGAGGTGAATTTTATACTGCTTTGAGTGTGAAATAAACTAACGGATAGTAAACCGTTTAGTGCGAACGGGTGGTTATGGGACTCACGTTACCACTTTTCGGATTCCTTTCTGGGAGTTTGTGACACATATCGCCTTTGGGATAGTGTCTTCGGACTGTCTCCTTCTGGCTTGTTGCCTTTAGTATCGCTTTCGATGTTGGCCGTTATGCGCCACATGGGTGATATTGGGTTGCTATAGTATCGCTTCCGATGTCGGCCGTTATGCGCCATATGGGTGATATTGGGTTGCTATTGTATCGCTTCCGATGTTGGCTGTTATGCGCCACATGGGTGATATTGGGTTGCTATTGTATTGCTTTCGGAGTTGGTCATTCGTTACCGCTCGAGCAATTTTTATGATGTTTTAATTGAGATGTATATTCCCTAGGTATCGCCCCTCGGTGTAGGTCTTTTTGAACCACACAATATGTAGTGACCACCTTGTGAACTTGTATACCATATTGGTATTTGTTATTTGCCTTTTGGCTTGTTTTGGGATACACTTATCCTTTGTTTCTATATGTTGCCGATGATATGAGCTTTGTTCTATATGATTCATCTCTTGTTGATGATTGTGTTATCTCCTCTAGAGAAATTTGTTATACTGTATGACCTTGCAGGTTTATTATTGTTCAGTTTATCTAACTGATTTGTTATCTAGACTGACCCGTGTATTTTATACTCGGGTCAGACCGAGTTGTTTCAAGTTAGGTGCTTCGGACTTAGCCTATTTTGCTTCCGCATGGACTATTCGCTTGCTTCATTTTGTTATAGCGTCTTTAGTGGTCCTTATCTGTTGTAACTTTGATATTTATACTTTTTCGTCCCGTCTGTATATTGTGGTCTGCTATACCACTTGACATGTATTATTTTGTATACACTGCGATGTATCACTATATGTGTATATGATGATTTACTGTTCTGTGATGTATATTACATTTGAGTTGTCATATTCTGTTTTGATAGATTCTTTAACCACCTATGGTTATGTTTTAAGTATTCATTGGGTATGTCGACCTGTTTGATATGTTTATTGTCGATGTATTCAATAGATAGTTAGAGCAAAGCTATAGATGGTCGCTCCCAACCAGCCTTATTCTCCGTGTTAGTTGACGGCATTACCCTGTAGTGTCCTTGGCTAGCGTGGGTATAGAGGTGGGGCGTCACAATAATAGTGTTAGGGTTTTCAATATAAAATACAGAAATAGCTGGAATGCTTACATCTCACGTTCCAACATAGTTGGGCACAATCAAAACCATACAGGCACTTATTGGAGATTGAATTCCATACAATCGCAGGGCTACTTGGTACCGCCCATCACAGTACGTCAGCTAGATCACCGTACCGAGGATCCACCCTGATCCCCTGCATCACAAAGCCGAAGCTGCCCCTTGCTGGATAGTCCGAATAAGACAACCCCGCGGTTGTGGCCAAACAACCGCCCACATATCCGAATAAAAGGGACCTTTAAACAAGGGAAAATTTTATCTTATTTGGGTGCTACCCACTGAGCCATACGTGCACCTCCTCTGTTTCAGCCATTCCCGGTTGATGAGGCTTGAGGCTACGATTACCTTTAGAGAACACTTATCTTGGAATGCTCATCGTCCTCCATTGATGATGGTCTGATAGCATTCATCCATACAAGTTCGTTCCGGGTTCGAACGAAGCCGAAGGCACTATGTCGTTACACTCATTTTGGAATCATCCTCAGAGTTAACGACAATAGCCCTTGCACTCTAATTCTTCATCTCGATCTTCACTTGAGATTTCACGACCTATCGTTTAACTTGGATCAGTGTGCATTTCGAATAATCAAATTTGATATCTGTTCCCTGTCTCATCGAAATCCGATGCGGTTTTAAAGGTCAAGTTGTTTACGGTTTAAATAATTTAATTCAATCCAAAACATTAAATTCACACAGCATTCATCATAGATAAATAACATACATTTACCACATCTATATCCAGAGTATATCACATCCCAGAATATCATAGATTATCATACTGTAGATGTCAATCAATCCAGACATTCTATTCATTCAATCTTCCATAAGCAAGACTTATTAATCCATGCTATAATTAATTTAATTAACTCAATTTAAATTAATTATATAAGAATTAATCATCTAACCCTGCTTAATTAATCATTAATTAACTTCAAACCATCTGAATTAATTAATCATTCTTTAATTACCTTATAAACCAATTAATTAATCTTTAATTACTAATTAATTATCCTTTAATTATTAATTAATAAATCTTAATTATTAATTAATAAAGCTTAATTACTAATTAATTAATACTTAATTACCAATTAATCAATCCTTAATTACCAATTAATTTATATCTAATTACTTAATTAATTAATTCTTAATTACAAATTAATTAATTTCAAATTACTTAATTAATTAATCTCCAATTACTAATTAATGCTTAATTATAAATTAATTAATCTTTTATTATTTAACTTATAATCCTTAAATATTAATTAATTAATCCTTAATCATTTATTAATTGAGTTAATTAATTTCTCTTTAATTACTTTTTTTATTTAATTAATCCTAAATCACCAAAACCTTAATTAACTTTTAAGATAAACCATTTATCTTATTACTTAATTAATTATGATTAACACTTAAATTTAAAACCTTTTATCCTTTTAATTAACTCTTAATTACATTTCTAAATTAAGTTTGAAATGACTTAAAAAATTTAACTTAACAAATTCAAGTTAAACAAATTATATAACTTCCTTAAATCAATTATTTAAAAACATTTATTATATAAAGAATAGATTTAAGAAATAGTTCAAAACTAGATTCATTTTAAATTTAAAACTTACTTTTATTTAAATTTTAAAACGGTTAAATTTACTTTGGGGTCAACCCGATAAACACTCGAGCCCAGACCCGAGACCATCCACTTTTCTCCTTTTTAAAAAAAAAACTTGTTAAAACTTAAATCTGAAAACATTTTAACACTCATGTTTCTACTCGAAGGCAAATCGGAGCAACCCTGCCCTTTTCCCGAGCTTCCCTTCGAGACACACCACTACCCCCGACACTCCAGCCTCGCCATGCACGTGCACCAATGACCGAGGCGATTCCGACCATCCACGTTATCTCTAGCACGTCATTGACCGTTTCAAACTACGACCCCGACCATCTAAACTCATCACAAACCAGAAATCAAAATCGAGCTATTTGAACAAACCAGGAACCAAACCCATCACCAGAAAACCTTCTCGACCCGACGCTGCCGATCACCAACAGCCTTGGAACTCCGGACACACCCTCTCCGGCCATCCACGCTTCTTTTCCGCAATGACGGATGAACCCCGATCTTCCAGAGATGACGCAACAATCCAATTTCTCGGCATCCACCAATTTGGGTTTTAAACCCTACTCCAACCAAATACTGCTGCCACGGTGGATAATAAATTCACCTGACATTTTTCCCTAGCTCGCTAACATCCTAGCAACCTCAACAGAGACCTCGACCATCCCGAGTCCTCCGGCCGTCAAAAATCACTCAAAGTTCCTTTTCTGATCAACTTCGAATTACTCGGTCGATCTAGCATTAAAAATCAGGATTTAACATCTAAAATTCATGATTTTTGATTGTGATTTAGATTATATAGGTAAATCAAAGGATTGTTGTATTTGAATTTAACATATTTTCAAAGTTTTTACTGTCCTTTCCTTTCCCAGATGATATTCAAAACTATCCTACTTAAATATATTTTTAAATCTTAATTTAGGTTTAAACAAACATAATTTGTTTAAATTCTAAAGCCTACCATAGATTAGATAACGAGATTTGAAATTTTGATCAAATTTAAACCCTTTAACTTGAAAGAGAGGTGAACCAAACATGCACACTTATATATCTGCATATTTATAAACATGCATGCCAAAATTACACTTATGCAACAATTATCACATCATTATATAATATATACATCACATGCAACAGATTAAACAAGAAATTAGTTTGTTTACTCACCAGTAAAATGTTGAACAGAGAAGATTGGAAGCAGTTTTTATTTTGAAAACTTGAATGCTAGAAAAAAATGCCTTGATCTTTAAAAGCTTGTTAACTGGAAAACTTGTTTTAAAACTGAGATGAATTGCTTGATGAACTGAAACTGGAAATCTTGATCTTTGGAAACTTGGTTGTGTTGCTTGATTATATTACCGTTTGAATTATTTTCTGGTTTGAGTTTATTTACTGACTTTTTGTTTTGATTTTCTCAGGTTAGTATGTTAACAGGTTTTGGTTTACTTGTTTTGGAAATGGGAATAGGAAAGAAAATAGAGAAGGTAAAGTAGAGATATATTTATAGTTTGATTTATCTAATATTTTTAAAAATAAAGAAAATGTAATAATGTGACACTTGTTTAATTACCTAACATTTGTCATTTACATATGTTAATTAACTTACATTTGTTAAACCAAATGTATTTAACTTACATGTGTAATTTTGCATGTGTAATTATATTTTAATTTTTTTACAAATCTTTCATATGTAATTTCCTATTTAATAAATACATTTCTTAATTTATATGAATAAAATCCTTTAAAGAAAATAATATAAAACAAATTATATACTAATAAAAATTACATATATATAATATCTTTAAAACTAAATTATTTTAAGATATCTATCTTTTGAATTCAAATTCAAATTCAAATAAACTCATATATACACACACACACATTTAAACAAACACAAATTTAATTTGAAAATAATAATTCGATTTAAAGCCTTATATATACATATAAACAATCCACCATTATTTGTTTTAAAGGAACAAATATTCCAATTTTAAATAATTTATTAAAGAGATCATCACATTTTAGTTGTTTGAAATTTTCGGGATATCAAATTCCTCTCCCCTTAAAAGAAATTCATCCCCGAAATTTAAAAGCAAAAGATAATCCAAAACTTTTATTTCAAACAATCCAAGCATACATATCAACTGTACACTAACAACCAAAAAAACAGTTCATTCAAACAAACATTACTAGCTATCTGGACAGAATTCCGATAGGCTTTGCTAAAATTATCCAGAGTTTCCCAGGTGCAATCTCTGGGATCCTCACTCCACTGCACCTTGACCAGCTTCACCACCTTGTTTTGAGATGCTTCTCATTTTGATCAACGATCTGGACTGGATGTCTGACAACAGATAAATCCGATTCGATCTATAAATCTTCTTGCGCTGCTGGATCCACAACTAGAGATGGGTCGTGTACATATTTCCTCAAATGAGATACGTGAAAAACATTGCGAATTCCAGCCATCCGGATTGGCCATTCAATCCTGTAGGCCACAGCACCAATTCTCTCAAGCACTCGGAACGGACCAATATACCATGGTGCAAGCTTTCCCGACTTTCCAAATCTGATCGCTCCTTTTATCAGGGAAACTTTGACAAAAACTAAATTTTCGACTTCAAATTCCAATTGCCTTCCTCTCTTGTCCACATAACTCTTCTGGCGATCCTGAGTTGCTTTCATTCTCTTCTTGATAAGCTCCACCTTCGCAGATGCTTCTCGGATCAAATCTAGAACAAGAATAAGACGATCTCCTGATTCAACTCAACCGGACGGTGATCTACAAGGTCTCTCGTACAAAGCTTCATAGGGTGCCATCTTGATACTCGCCTTATAACTATTACTGTACGAGAATTATACTAAATGCAGATGGTCCTCCCAAGACCCACCAAAATCCAAAACACAAGCCCTCAACATATCCTCAAGAATACGATTCAGCCTTTCCGTTTGTCCGTCGGTCTGGGGATGATAGGCTGTACTCAAACTCAATCTCGTACCCAAAGATGTCTGCAAAGCCTCCCAAAATTTGCTGGAGAAGATAGGATCACGATGAATTGCTATGATGACAGGAACACCATGCAGTCTAACAATTTCCTTCAAGAAAATCTCTACTAAAGACGCTGCAGGCCTGGTCGCCTTAAGCGGAATAAAATGGGCGCTCTTGGTCAGCCAGTCTATGATTACCCATATTCCTTCATTTCCTTTTCTAGTCCATGGCAAACCGCCGACGAAATTCATTGAAATCATTTCCCACTTCCATTTTGGAACTTCCAGAGGTTGCAACAATCATGTGGTCTTCTGTTGATCACCTTTCACCTACTGATAGATCGCACATCCATTGACGAAAGCAGCAATATCCTTCTTCATGCCCCACCACCAGAAGACTCTCTTCATATCCTTATACATCTTTGAAATCCCTGGGTAGATACTCTTCCTTGATTTTTGGCCTTCTCACAAAACGACCGTTGATCCTCGAAACTCCTTGATCGTCTATCTTGAAATCAGAATATCGACCATCCTGGGTTCCAAGGATCAGTTGCTCAAAATCTCTATCCTTTATCTGACTGCTTATGATCTTTTCCTCAAGAGATGGAACAACTTCCAAAATAGACAGAACTGCATTCCTACTCAGAGCGTCCTCCACAACATTCGCTTTTTCTGGAGTATAGAGGATATCTAAATCATAAGATGCCAAAGATTCCACAACCTCTGCTGCCTCAAATTCAGATACTTTTAGGAGAAAAGATACTTTAAAGGTTTGTGATCCATGAAAATCTCGAACTTCTTTCCCAACAAATAGTGCCTCCAAATCTTCAAAGCAAAGACGATGGCCAATAATTCCAGATCATGCGTAGCGTAGCTCTTTTCATGTGGCTTCAACTTCCTGCTCGCATACGCAATCACTTTCCCATTCTGCATCAGCACTGCACCCATCCTAACTCCACAAGCATACGTGTAGACTTCGAACTTACTCTTACCATCAGGAATAGCTAGAATAGGTGCACTGGTCAGCCTTGCTTTCAAATCCAGGAATGCCTCTTCACACTTGGGGGTCCACTTAAACTTTGCTCCTTTCCGAGTCAACTTGGTTAAGTGTGAAGAAATCTTACAATAGTCCCCGATAAATTTCTTGTAATACCCTGCCAAACCTAGAAAACTGCGGACTTCGGTCGGAGTCTACGGTTGCTTCTACTCCTGAATAGTAGCTACCTTGGCTAGATATATAGAAATACCCTCTCCAGTATTCCCTAAGAATTTGACTACGGAATTTTAAAAATGGCACTTCGAAAACTTAGCCTTCAGAACATGCCTCCCCAAAGTCTCCAAAACTATCTCCAAATATCGCTTATGCTCCTCTTCAGACTTGGAGTAGAAAAGAATGTCATTGATGAATACGAGAACGAAATTATTCAACACATACCGGAAAACTCGGTTCATCAAATCCATAAAATAAGCAGGAGCGTTGGTTATCCCGAAAGGCATAACCAACCACTCATAAAAACAATTGGATCCCCTAAACGCAGTCAAGGGTATATTGTCCTCAGCTACGCTTAACTAATGGGAACCCAAAGCTAAATCCAATCGAGAGAAAACAGAAGCTCCATGGGGCTGATCAAAAAGATCGTCTATACAGGGCAATGGATAGTTATTCCTAATGGTAACCTTATTCAACTCCCGATTATCCATACAGAATCTCAAAGACCCATCCGACTTGGTCATAAAGACAACGGCAGAACCCCAACTGGAAAAACTGGGCCAGATCAAATCTTTCTCGTAGAAAGCTTGGGTCTACTTCTCCAGCTCTTCTCTCTCGTCGCCATCCTTCTACTGGCTGAACAACAGGTATTGCTCCCGGAACCAAGTCGATCCGGAACTCTATCTCCCAATGCAGGTGCAAACCTTTAACTTCCTCGAAGACATCCAGAAAATCTTTGACCACCTCAATGGATTCTACGCCTTCTAGAGATGCCTCGATTCCATGCAAAACATTATTCAAATGAATTCCAGAACTATCACAATTCACTTTTGCGATTCTTCCCAACTCAATTTCCAAAGTCACAGTTCTCTCTTCACAAATCAAAACAGCCTTATACTTATCCAACCAATCCATTCCAAGAATAAGGTCATACCCTTTGAAATCCAACACAAATGGGTCATAAGAAAAACCATGAGACAGATAAGAAATCCTTAGGTCTCTACAGATCTTATCTAACTTAGTTACTCCGCCTATAGGATTGGATTCAAAAATAGGACGGTCTATCAAACTAGGGGAAAGATGAAACTTCTCTACTGAACCCAAAGAAATAAAACTAAGAGATGCACCAGAATCAAACAGAACACTAATAAAATTGCCATCTAAAAGCAAAGTACTTTCCAAAACGCATTTGCCTTTAGAAGAAAAAGTTGATGGACCACCTTCAAGAGAAAACACCTTGTTCTGTTGGGCCTTCTGAAGAAGCGGACAAGTTTTACCATGTGCCCCGGCTGATGACAGTTAAAACACAAAGATTTATGAACCAAATCTGAACCTGGTCCACTCTGACGCTGCTGTTGAGATCTACCCCTGGGACACTGCTTAGTCAAATGACCCTCTTGCTGGCACACATAACACTTACAAGGTCCATTGTTGCCTCCCTGCTTCCCTTTGCCTTGCTTCTTCCAATTTGGGTTGAATTTCCTCTTATTTGCATTGGAACTAGTTCTTTGATGCTGCTGCAGATGCCAATGATTTCTTGTTCATACGCTCCTCATACCTTAATTACATGTAAATCAACTCCATAAAAGATCGCTTAAATTGTGTCGCCATCTTCTCGTGGAACTCAATTCTCATTCCAACACAAACATCTCATTCTTCTTGAGGGGTGTGTCGATCAACCCAGGTCCGTAGCGAGATAATTCATTGAACTTGTTCTCATATTTTGAAACCAACATACTCCCTTGCTTCAGATCCATAAAATCCCTATACAAGCGAGTCCTCCCAGCTGTAGGCATGAACTGTTCCTCAAACAATTCCTTAAGCTTACTCCACGAAATACTGTCCTCTGAAATATTCACTGTATTGCATCCCACCAACCTGCAACTCCTTCTTGAAGTGGCCACGATGCCATGACTCTCTTTAGCTCATTAGATAAATCCAAACTCTTGAAAATATGCTCCTGAACTTCTATGATGGACTTCGATCCTTTAAAAGGTCATCCTCCTAGATTGGTGAAATCCTTACACAAAGCAGCAAAACTTACTCGAGGCGGTGTTGGATTCACAGCCTTGCTAGCAGTCGGAGCCTTCCACTATTGGTCATCGTGCTGCACACAACTCTGCCTCTCCTTCCTTTAGAACTCATGTTGGCAGCCTGGACAGGTTACCCAACAATTTAGATAGTTATATAGTTATATAAAAATTACAAATATGCGCTCTCAAGATAGATACTACTCGAAAGCCTAAGTATTATCTCAAGCTAGCGCTTTGGTACCAACTGTGACGACCCACCTTTCATTACACAGAAAGACGTATATCAACAAGAAAGAAATAGGTTGAAAAAGAATAGATAGAAGGAAAGAACAACAATCATCAGAATATCACAGCGGAAACGGAAATATAATATATCACATAACCATTGCATAGTCATTACATCAGAGTTACATAGTTACACAACATCGTCACATTAGACGGTCGTGAAGACCCATCTATCCATTGCATTTCAAAATACAATAGACCAAAAGACTCCAACATAGTGGAAACATATAGATATAGCTACGTCAAGACTCCAGCTCCAAGCTTCCAAAAATTCGTCAATCCAAACCTGATCACTTGGCTACTCATAAAAATTTGAGTACCTACGAGTTTAAGAAAACAGAAATAAACTCCGGGTCAGACATGGGTCTGGTGTGAGTAACTGGTTAAGTTTAAATAAAATGGTATCTCATAAGACTCTCCGCAAATAGACACAGACAAGTTTTTTCTTACGATAACCAAAACGTTTGATAGAAAATCTGGTTATATTGTAATAGTGTCTAGGGTTTTCAATGTAAAATACAAAAATAGCTGGAATGCTTACATCTCACATTCCAACATAGTTGGTGTTAACGCTAATAATGCACGCTAACACCCCATTGTGAGTTGTGATATAGCGAAAGCCCCACCCGTTGGTACGGAAACTAAAAGCAAGCATAAAATAGTAAAGAGACAATAATTTTTATAGTGGTTCGGCTCAAAGTCAAGCCTACGTCCACTTAATCTCTTCTATTATCGACTTGATTACAAGTTTTACTTCAATTACAACACCATTAAGGCAAGTAGTTAGAACTTCGATGCGGAAAAGCTCTTTGAATTCATGTTGAACGAACTTGATCATTTCCTAAATATTATTTGAAATGTCTTTGGCGTTTGAAGTGTTGTAGAAGTCGTGAAAACAGCAAAGTCTCGGCCTCTCCAGAAATTGCTTCAAAAAAATCCCCCTTCAATATGGAGTAGGCGGGGTATTTATAGGGGAGTTTCGAAGTTAGGTCGTGTGGTGTCATAGGTCGTGAGCGACCTAGGGAGTTGCGACCTAAGAGCGATCTCGAGGTAGCATAAGTCGTTAGCGACTTAGTGGAGCCATCCTGGATGAGATATATGCTGTGAGTGACTTAGCATGTGCAGCACATGAGTTATCTCGGCTTTCTTAGGTCGTAAGCGACCTAATGGAAGAGGCAGTGTGCATGCGGCTTAACTCTGAAGCTTTCTAGTTTGTTAGGTCGCTCTATCCTTAACTTGTTAGGTCGTTGCCTTCATTAAGTTGCCAGGTCGCTAGGTCGCTGGAGCTCCTTAAGTCGTTGAGTCGTGCCATGTTGAGCCGCTCTATGCTTTAGGTCATTAGGTCGTGCCCTGCTACAGGTCGTTAAGTCGTTTATGCCTTGGATAGTTAAGTTGCTTTTTCCCTTAGGTCGTTGAATCGAATAAGTCATTAAGTCGTTAATAAGAGAGTTGTTAACACTTGCCCCTCGAAGTACACATCTAGGGGTTAGGTCGTGTGCTTTGATGCCTCTTAACTCACGCCATCCTGAGTCGCTAAGTCGTGAGCGACTTATGAGAGAGCTAGGTCGTTCGTGCCGATTCGAGTTCCATTGCCGCTATATATAAGTTTCTTAGGTTGCTCCTTCTTCTCTTCAACTGCTTTAACACTCTAACCCGCCATTGAAGAATCTCTGAGCTCTCGAAGACGAATTCAAACTAACCAGTCGTTGATCATCTTCACCATCACACTACGTAAGTGAATCCGATCATTATCCAACCACGACCATCATCGTATCGTGAATCTCCCATTTTCCGACCCTAATCCAATTTCATGTGCTGCGTTTCACCGCAAATCATGTTACGATCGATCTTTGGTCGTCATTGGACATGTTGTCGTTGTAATTCATGAGAACACAGCAGTGCATCAGATCTATGATGGATCTGAGGTGATTTGAATCGGTCTTGGGTGATTTGACGGTGGAGAGATGATGGATTTTATTGTGGAGATGCTAACGAGTTATCGGGTTATGCGAGTTGTTGAATGAAGAGGAGTTAGCGGGTTAAGGAGAGTTAGGAAGTGCCCGACTTAGGAACTTTGAGCGACCTAGGGCTTAGCAGTTTGACATGAATCGCACGACTTAACTTAGTGAACGACTTAAAGAATCAACACGACCTAATTTTAACCCGTAGCATAGCTTTAACTCGTAGGAACATGACTGATGAATTGCCAGAATTTGACAGACTTGATCGAATTTTCAACTTGAACTGCCAGAATGAACTGCTTGAACTTGTTGCACTCTTTCACAGATTGTATTAACTTTTAAGCTAACAACCTGTTAAATACAACATTTGCAGAAAACTAGGGTACTGCCATTGACTGCCCACATCGAATGACAGATTAGTCGATAAAGAATAATCAACTTAAGGGAATTGTGTGAACGAAATGTTGTGAATTAACCAGTTCAAGTGAAGTATTAAAGCAAAGCTAAGCTAATCAACTAAAGCTGATCTGTTTGCATCAATACTGTACTTGGACTTAAAATAACAAGCCTTGAAACTTTATAATCGACAAACGCCAACTAGTTTAATTCCAGTTATATTTGCTTGTTATTTTATTAGTTTTCCACAACACTTCACACTTTTAGGAAATGTGCACCTTCATATTTGAATATCCAGTAGAATGGCTTCTTAACAAGTGCAAGAAGAGATTGTAGAGTGGGCCGATGAGGTTTTCCCAATAGCTGACCCTTTGGAGAATCCTCCGAAAAGAGTTTCTACTACATTGAACCAACGGGCTTTCAGCCAGCTATGTATTCAATTCGGCATTGCTGAAGCGGATGCTCTGCTTCCTAGGGTAAATGACACTGCCGATAGGCTACCTCCTGGCTTCATTGCAGTCAATCGTAAAATGTGCTTGAATGGAGCTATTCCCCCTTCAACGATTTTCTTAGAACACTCCTCCATCGACTAACCATTTCTCCATTCCAGTTGCACCCTAATGGCTATGCCATTTTAATGGGGTTGTGCATACTATTAAGGAGGACGCTTAACCGCCTCCCAAGCTTCGAGGAGATCTGCTATTTGTGTTCATTCGGGAGGAACAAAGATCACCCTTCCATTACTCTTGTAAGTAGTGCAAGAAACCGTAAGCTGATTATGGATCTGCCCGAGAGCGTTCACGGGTTTTTAAACCAGTTCTTCTTTGTCCGTTGCCCTCCGGGATTCTACGGTATCTGGAGAGTAGGAAGTATGACTACCTATCTCCGTTCACTTCATTTCTGAGCCTTTCGAAATTCGAGTCATCGAGTGCTAACTTCATTCTTTATTTTTGCAGCACTTCCTCCTCTCTCTAAATATTCTAGTCACAAATCGACTTTCGAAAGATTGAATGTCGTAGCTATCGATGAGAGGAGTATTAAGTTTCTACTGAAGGACGAATTTTTGCACCAATTCGCACTCTTGCACTCTTCTCGATCCATTCGGTCCCGTGATGCCCCCAGTTCTCAAGCAGAAGCATCAGATCCCCCAACCTTCGCAAAGGAATTCGCACTGAAGGAACCTATTGTAGAGGCTTCATTTGTGAAATGCTCCAGTTCCATTGACGAGGCGAGATTATCTGGAAAATCTAAACTTCCCCTAGTTATTGAAGAAGAGGAATTTCCTTAACATTCCGGGAAGGCTATTGGAGAAGCTGATGAGGGAGCTGAGAAAGAGAGTTCTGCTACGAAGAGTGTAAAGCGTGCTGAAGAGAGTACTGCTGATGTGACCATTCCGTTGGGCACGATGGTGATGATATCTTTGGAGGACTGAGCGACCTTATGGTGACTTCCCACGAGCTCTTTAAAGAAGACACCACCACTTCTAAGCTTGTTTCTCCAGCAATCGAGGAGACATCAGTTTTGCGATCAATTCCATCAAAGAGTGGTTTGTAGCTTGACGCGCGTAGTTCGCACGCCCCACACACTTAGGATTTTTGGCAATTATGTGCACTTAGCCTCTTTATTTCCAAGATTTCTAAATTTTGTATCTTCTTCAATTTCAGGTTCTCCCATGGGACGTATTAGCTCATATTACGATGACTTTCAGCGCTATGCGAGGCATGAATCTTATGAACCCAGGCGCTATCTTCCTGCCCCTAGGGAGACTGATGAGGAAAGAGCAGCTAGGAAAGCTCGCAAGAGGCAGGCTCATAAGGGGCGTTATGGAAGGAGAGACGACCGACTTGACTCTTACCAGAGGGATAACGACTCCCATAAGAGAAAGTCTCATGACGATAAGGGGAAGAGTCATGTTGCCGAAGATTCAAGCAAGCGAGCCAAGCTTAGCGAAAAGTCTTCGTTTGAAGTTTCTAAAGTGCCCGCTGCTCCTATCTCTCTAGACATCTCTTCTAGCTCTCCTGCCCTTAAAAGAGCTGAAATTCAAGCAATCATTAATAGGCCTCCTTATCAAGTTGAGAAGTCTCCGCCTGCACTCCAAACCCGATTTCCGCATTGGTGTTGAAAAGGAGCACGTTTTGATCTGGACTTGGTTCCAATTGATAAGCAGGCCATGCTGAGAAATCTCGATGCTGTCAAGCTTGATATTGAAAGAATGTCCGGCTGGCAAAAACTAGTTGATAAGCTTCAAAGGGTAAATCGTTAATCTCGAGGCTATGCTGACCATGGAAAGCGATAAGTCTGAGTGGCAGAAATTTCTTGATCAGCATGATACAGAGATGAAGAGCATCACCGCCTATAACGAGATACTTGAGGCTGAAGTCAAGAAGCTTAAAGATAATCTTGCCACCTCTTCCACTTCTTATACTCAAAAGGAAGAGGTCCTTCAAAAGCAAGTAAGAGACGCCCACGCTGCTCAACGAGATGTTGAGGCTAAACTTGAGGCGTAGCAGAAAATCGTGGGAATCTACCGCAATGATGTTGCTCGGCTGGGGGAAAAGACTAACCCCCAAGATTTGGAGATTGCAATGTTAAAGGCCTAGCTTTCTAAGGCTGAAAAGGAGCGTGACGAGGCCATTGTTGGAAAAGCAGCAGCTGAACAACCACATGAGGCGACTAAGGCCAACGTCAGCTCCACTCTATTTGAGTTTTATATTCATAGCGTCTTGGGGCGCGGCAGTCTTTCATTTTTGGGCCGAAATATGAGGTTACCCTGGCTGAAGTGTGGGAGGCAGCGGTTGATATGCTTAGAGACGCTGGCTACGCCGAGGAGGATCTTGAGGCTTATTATTTGGATGATGAGGGTCGTGCCGCCCTTGCCATAGGGAAAGAACAACTTGTCAAGGAACGAGCCGAAGCAGCGGAAGGAGAGCATCTAGGGAAGGCACATTTGACCGACCCAACTCGTCCTTCGGCTTCGGTTGACATCGATATTATTGGCTCCAGTTCCCACTCTCCGCCTCCTGCTGTGACGACCCGACTTTCAAACTCCAGAAAGACGTGTCATCAATAAGAAAGAAAGGGATAGAAATAGAAAAGAATAGAAAAAAAAAATAACAACATTAGAATCTCAATGCGGAATGGAACAAAATATAATACATCAACATAACTATTACATAGTTATATACACATCTGAGTTATACAATATCATACAACATGACTGTCATATAAATATCTGTCAGAACATACATCCCAAATACATCATATACTAACTAACACAGCGGAACTATATAGATAGCTACATACGTCTGGTCTTCTGCTCCAACTCCTCCAGAAAACTCTATACTCCGAATACCTATCACTTGGCTACTCATAAAAATTTGAGTACCCAAGAGTTTATGAAAACTAAATATAAACTCCGGATCAGACATGGGTCTGGAATGAGTAAACGGTTAAAGTTGTTTAACTTTGTAAATCATTTGAAATAAAGGTATCACGTAAGACATCCCACACATAAATACGGGTAAGCTTTTACCTTACGGTAACCAAAACATTTTATAGGAAATTCAGTGATATTATAATAGTGTCTAGGGTTTTCAAGTAAAATACAGAAATAGCTGAAATGCTTACATCTCACATTCCAACATAGTTGGGCACAATCAAAACGTACGGCTCTTATTGGAAATTGGATCCCATACAATGGCAGGGATACAAGGGTACCGCCCGTCACAGTACGTGGCCTAAATCACCGTATCGAGGTGCCACCCTAACTCCCCTGCAACACAAGGCCGGAACCATTCCTTACTGAACAGTCTCGAACAAGATAACCCTGCAGTTGGCTGCAGACCAACCGCCCACACATCCGAATAAAAGGGACATCTAAACAGGGGTATACCTTGTCCTTCTTGGGCATGACCCACCTAACCTTGCTGCACATCCCCTGTATTAGCCATTCCCGGTTGATGAGGCTTGAGGCTGCGTGTACCTTTATAGAACATATCTCTTAGAATGCTTATCGTCCGCCTGACGATGTGCTGAAAGCATTCAATCCATACAAGTTCGTTCCGGGTTAGAACGAAACCGAAGGCATTATCTCGTTGCACTCATTTTGGAATCACCCTTAGAGTCAACGATAGAATCATACACAGTCATCAGAGATATATCAAGAATATCACAAAACATCACAGGATATAAATATCAGAGTCAATCAAATAGAATCATCGATTCATATCAACATTTAGTTTGATTTATTTTAAACTTAATTGCATTCTTAAGAATACACAATATTTACTCCTGCTTAATCAATTACTAATTAATTAACTTATTTCAATTTATTAATTACTTATTAATTATTCACTTAATTAATTAATTAATTCTTAATTATTAATCAGTAACCTTAATTATTGATTTATAAAACTCGATTACACATTTAATTATTACTAATTGCTTAATTGATCATTAATTAATAATTAACTTAATCTTTTAATCCTTAATTAATTATTTAATTAGTTAACCATGATTTGTTAAATTATTAACTTTCAATGATTAATGAAATTCTTAATTACAAATGGGTTTACACAAGATTATCATTAAAATCTTTAAGTACTAATTTAGTTAAATTTTGAACTACTTATCAAATTACAATTATAAAATTCATTACATTCTTAATTAACTTGATTTAAATTAATTACTCATCTTCGTTTCAGTAAAGCTTTAAAGTTCATCTTGGCTTAAAGCAAATTGTAAACATTATCAACTTGATTAATACTTAGCTTGTTTATTCTTCAACCTAATATTACAGTTAGCAAACTTCAGGAATTAGAAACTGAAGACAACAATGTGATTAACTGGGGTCGAACTCGAGATTTTCCTGAACTTTTCTCGCGTCTAACTCCTGCACTTCTCTTCTCCTTCCTCTGTTCTATCTTCTCCTATTTCTTTTTTTTATAAAGTTTAAGTTTTAAACTACAGTAAGCAAACACACACACGACCCAGAGCAAAACCCGAAGAAAACTAGCAAACTAACTCGCGTTACACACTAGTCGACACCAACACGCACTTCCCGCCGCCGTGCACGTGCACGGCGGTTCGCCACCGCTATAATGCCACAAGACGCCACCAACAAACCACACGGCTTCCCCTCACTTGAAATCACAGCCCAGTTCAGCTCCATACCCTGGAAATCAAAATACGCGTGGAAAGTCACACACCTACCTAAACACGATTGATAAATTCGCCACACTCTCATGATCGCGACCACCTGAAACGACATGGCTTTGGCCATACCTTGCCGACAATACACTCTAACACCATCCGAAGTTTTACGGCACTCGGTTGAGCCATGGCGACGCGAGCATCAAATGAACCGAACCCAAAAACAATGAACCCATAAACCCTATTTTCAATCATCCCCCACAAATCTCGCATTTGAAAAATTGTCTAGCATTTTTCTAGTGATCCCGCATCAACACTCTAGCTTCATGTCAAATTTCATCAACTTGATTGAATCATCTGTTATTCATATACAGGTATTTTCGGTTCACTAACAAACCGCTCTGTGAATAGTTAATTAAAAATTATGATTTTTGTCTTAAAAATCATAGCTTTGTATGTTGTTTCACTATATATATTCAAGTTTACAATTCGTATTATTCAAATTTTGATCTTTGTTATATTTTTTTACTGTAAATTTGAGTTTACAGTGCTTATATTTCACAGTTACTAAAAAAAATCCAAACCTTAATCTTAAACTTAAACAAATTTATTTAGTTAAATTACTAATTAAAAAAAAGAATTTTATATAGAAAGTATGATATATTCTCTGTTTTTCTTTGCCTCAGCAAAAATTTGAAACTTGGAAGAACATAACATGCAGAACTTACAGTGAATAACAAACATTCCAAAATACTACACATCAACATATCAATTCTTCCTGAACTACTTATTAAGAGTTAGATTTAAAATAAGTTTACTCACCAAATACTGTTGAAAACTTGAAACAGAGAATGTTTGTTGATGGAAAAAGAAGACTGCTGTTTGAAGTGTGAATTCCTGTAACTCCTCTTGCTTCCTGAATTTTGTTTGAGCTAGAGAATATGAAGTTTGTTTATATTTCCTCAGATTTTTCTACTTAAGTTTTATGACAGAACTAAATATTAGAACAAGCAGAATGATGTGGTATTTAGAGATAAGAACTGTTTTTGAACAGTGACACAACTTCTAGCATAAGTCTTACCTGGATATAATAATATCTTGCTTTATTTTTTTTTATGTACTAAGACCTGAGATGAATTAACTATTTCGGCTGAAAGATTGTTATAAAACCTGAAATGACAATTTGCTAGTGCTAATTAAATGCTTATGTTTACATTTATGTTAACATATCATTAATGTTTGCAGACACATGAGTATGTATAAAGATATTTGCAGCTCCTTGTATTTTATTTTATTTATTTGATGTGAATATTTGTTTTCTTATGCATATAAAGTTTACTTGCAGGTCTTCATATTGTCTTTATTGCATGAATAACCCTATATGTTGGTATTTACATAGTTAACATTTTTATTTACAACTTATATTCATGTCAAAGTTTTATACTTATGTTTATATATTATGGTTTTCTTATGTGTTCATACTTATGTTAATATCCATATTTTTATGTTATACTTATGCTGAATATTTATAAGCTTATTTGGTTTCAATTATAAAAGTTGTTTTTAGAAACACTTCTTGATCTTATTTTTATTTAAAGTTAAATCTTTCCAATATTTGATTTGTAACCTATATTTGCATTAATGTATTTTATATTTATATTTAATATGAATAGAATTGTGTATTGTACTTATTATTATTAACTACATTCATATATCTGGTATTAAATGTCATTAATATATAACTTTTAATTTAATTGAATAAAACAGATTTTATTTTAAATATTGTTAAAAGAGTCTATATTATATTTTGAAATCATAAGTTCCTTTATAACACATATACAACTAATAATGTCCAAAATCTTATTTATTTATAAATGAAAATATTGTATTTTATTTAAATTTAATTAAAAACTTATTATAATAATAGAGTCAAAATTCCAGGATGTCACATTCCTTCCCCCTTAAAAGAATTTCGTCCCCGAAATTTAAACAACAGTTAATTCAAAAGCTTAATATTAACAATCTAAACATACATATCATCCGTCCAAAACAAACAAATCAAACAGTCAATTCCAACAACATTACTAGCTATCCGGACATAAATTTGGATAAGCTTTTATAAAACTATCCAGAGTTTTCTAGGTACAATCTCTGGGATCCTCACTCCATTGCACCTTGACGAGTTTCACCACTTTGTTCCTGAGTTGTTTCTCGTCTTGTTCTACAATCTGAACGGGATCTCTAACCACAGTCAAGTTAGGTTCAGCTTCTAAATCTTCCTGAACAACGGGTTCTACCACCAATGATGGGTCATGAATAAATTTCCTTAAATGAGACACATGGAATACATTATGAATCCCAGACATCCGTTCTAGCAATTCAATCCTGTAGGCCACAGTTCCAATTCTTTCCAGCACTCGGAATGGACCAATATATCTCGGAGCAAGTTTTACCGTTTTTCCGAATCTTATAGCACCTTTGATCGGGGAAACTTTGATAAAAACTAAATCGCCAATCTCAAATTCCAATGGTCTTCGTCTCTTATCTGCATATTTCTTCTGACGATCTTAAGCAGCTTTCATCCTTTTCTTGATAAGCTCAACCTTCGCAGAAGTTTCACGAATTAGATCGGGTCCGAGTACAAGTCGATCATTCGATTCAATCCAACAGGCTGGGGATCTACACGGTCTCCCATACAGAGCTTCATAAGGAGCCATCTTAATACTCGCTTGGTAGCTGTTATTATAAGAAAATTCCACTAGATGAAGATGGTCTTCCCATGATCCACCAAAATCCAATACACAAGCTCGCAGCATATCTTCCAGAATACGATTAAGCCTTTCCTTTTGTCCGTCCGTCTGAGGATGATAGGTCGTACTTAATCTCAAACTTGTTCCCATTGCTGATTGCAGAGCTTTCCAGAATTTGCTAGTGAAAATAGGGTCACGGTCACTTACTACGCTGACAGGAACACCATGCAATCTGACTATCTCCTTCAAGAAAATTTCTACCAAGGAAACTGCAGTGTGAATTGCCTTAACCGGAATAAAATGGGCACTCTTTGTTAAGCGATCCACAATAACCCATATTCCTTCATTTCCTTTCCTGGTTCTAGGAAAACCATCGATGAAGTCCATCGAGATCATCTCCCACCTCCAATCTGGAATTTCCAAAGGTTGCAATAGTCCGGCAGACTTTTGTTGATCTCCCTTCACTTGTTGGCAGATGGCACAACTATTTACAAAAGCAGCCACATCACTCTTCATATTCGGCCACCAGAAAACTCTCCTCATATCTTTATACATCTTCGAGATTCCGGTGAATATTCAATTTGGAGTGATGACACTCAGTTAAGACTTCTTGCCTCAGTCCATCTATATTAGGCACACACAAACGACCATTAATCCTTAAAGCACCTCGATCATCCATCTTGAAATCCGAATATCGCCCGTCCTTAGTACCAAGAATTATTTCCTCAAAATATTTATCCTCCATTTACTTACTAAGGATTCTTTCTTGGAGAGATGGAATGACTTCCAGAAGAGATAAAACCGCATTTCTACTAAAAGCATCAGCTACAACATTCCTTTCCCTGGAGTATACAAAATATCCAGATCGTAAGATGCCAAAAATTCGTCCCATCTCTGCTGTCTCAAACTAAGATCTTTTTGAGAGAAAATATATTTCAACGGTTTGTGATCCGTGAATAACTCAAACTTTTCTCCCAAAAGTTAATGTCTCCAGATCTTCAAAGAAAAAACAATAGCTAACAGTTCTAAATCATGCGTAGCATAGTTCTTCTCATGTGACTTCAATTGCCGACTAGCATACGCAATTACTCTGCCATTCTACATCAGAACTGCTCCCAGTCCAACTAAACATACATCCATATATACCTCAAATTTGCTCTTCCCATCTGGAATAGCAAGTACTGGTGAAGTGGTTAGCCTTGTCTTCGATTCCTGAAAAGCTTCTTCACACTGAGGTGTCCATTTGAATTTAGCTCCTTTCCTAGTCAGCTTGGTCAGATGTTTAGAAATTTTGGAATAATCCTTAATAAATTTTCTGTAGTAGCCAGCCAAACCCAGAAAACTACGAACTTCAGTCGGTGTCTCCGGCTGCTTCCATTCCAAAATAGTTTCAACCTTTGCTGGATCTACAGAAATGCCTTTACCAGAAACAATGTTCCCTAAAAATTTAACTTTCGATTTCCAGAAATGGCACTTTAAAAACTTTGCCTTCAACACATGCTTCCTCAGATTCTCCAATAAAATTCTCAAATGATGCCTGTGCTCCTCTTCTGATTTGGAGTAGACCAAGATGTCATCAATGAATACTAAAACAAACTTATTCAACACATCTCTAAAGACACGGTTCATGAGGTCAACAAAATAGGCAGGAGCGTTGGTTAACCTGAAAGGCATAACCAACCACTTATAAAAACAATTCGGTCCCCTAAATGCCGTCAAGGGAATACTGTCTTCAGCTACTCTCAATTGTTGGAAACCCGAAGCTAGATCTAGTTGAGAAAAGATAGAAGCTCCATGCAACTGGTCAAAAAGATCATCGATGCGAGGAAAAGGATATTTATTTTGAATGGTCACTTTGTTCAATTTTCTATAATCAACACAGAACCTTTGCGAACCATCCGATTTGGTGACAAACACCGCAGCAGAGCCCCAACAAGAAAAACTGGGTCTAGTCAAACCCTTCTCCAAAAGATCTTGTGTCTTCTTAATCAATTATTCTCTCTCTCTAGGAGGCATTCTCCTACTGGGCTGAATCACCGGCACAGCTCCTGGAATCAAATCAATATGAAACTCAATCTCTCGATGTGGCGGTAGACACTTAACTTCTTCAAAGACATCAGGAAAATCTTGAACCACATCGATTTCCTCAACTTCCTCTTGAGAAGTCTCAACTCCTTGCAAAATACTACTCAAGTGAAATCCAGAACTATCGCACAACACTTTGGCAATCCTACCCAAATCAGTCTCCAAAGAAACTTCCTCTCATCACAATTCAGGACTGCTTTATGCTTATCGAGCCAATCCATTCCCAAAATAAGATCAAATCCCTTAAAATTTAACACATACGGGTCACAAGAGAAGCTATGGGACAAATAAGAAAACTTCAAGTCCTTACAAATCGTATCTAATTTGGTTGCTCCACCTATAGGATTAGATACAATAATGGGACGATCCACCGTACTGGTGTTGAGAGAAAACTTTACTACCGATTCCAGAGGCATGAAACTCAAAGATGCACCCGAATCAAATAAAACTTTAATATATTTGCCATCTAAGAGTAAGGTACCTTCTAAAACTCCTTTGCCTTGAGAAGAAGAAGATGGACCGGCTTCCAGAGCAAAAACTTTATCCTGCAGCGTCCTTTGCAAATGTGGACAATTCTTAATCATATGACAGGGCTGACGACAATTAAAACACAACGATCTTTGAACCATTGCCAATCCTGGACCAATCTAACGTTGCTATTGCTGAGATCCTCCTTGAGAACATTGGTTTGCCAAATGTCCAATTTGCTGACAATTATAACACTTACGGGGTCCGTTATTGCTTCCTCCTGATTTCTTTCCTTTGCTTTGCCTTTTCCAAAGTGGATTAAACTTCCTTTTATTTGGGTTAACAAAATTCCCTCTCGAAACTGCTGTTGTTGCCTCCAATTTCTTGCTCATCAAATTTTCGTACCTCAAAGCCATATCAACTAAATCAACAAAAGATCCTTTCAAAAGCACTGTCATCTTATCGTGAAATTCGGACCTCAATCCTTTCACAAACTTTTCATTCTTCTTGAGGGAAGTATCTACGAGTCCTGATCCATAACACGAAAGTTCGTTGAATTTGGTCTCATACTCAGAAACAGTCATGCTTTCCTGCTTCAAATTCAGAAAATCCTGGTACAATTGAGTTTTCCTTGCTGTCGGCATAAACTTCTCCTCAAATAACTCCTTAAATCTTTCCCATGAAATATCTTCATTAGGAATATTTGCAATTGTTGCACCCCACCATGCTGCTGCGCCTCCCTGCAATTGCCACGATGCAATTTCCCTCTTCCGATCATCCAACAATCTCATACTCTTAAAAATGCGCTCACAAGAGCGTAACCAGGCTTGAACTTCAATTATCGATTCTGAAACTTTAAATAATTGGCCTTCGAGATTGATGAAATCTTTACATAAGGTTACAAAACTAACTTGAGGCGGTACTAGATTTAAAGCCTCTCTAGCAATTTGACTTCGACCATTACCAATCGAAGTACTGGCCCTAACTCTTCCTCTTCTTCCAGAACTCATGTTGGCCACCTGAACAGGTAACTCAACAAATTTAGATAGGTATATATATACTTATATGAAAATACAAATACGCACTCTCAAGATAAATATTACTCCAGAGCCTAGGTACTCGCTCAACCTAGCGCTCTGATACCAGTTGTGACGACCCGACTTTCAAACTCCAGAAAGATGTGTCATCAATAAGAAAGAAAGGGATAGAAATAGAAAAGAATAGAAAGAAAGAATAACAACATCAGAATCTCACAGCAGAATGGAACAAAATATAATACATCACCATAACTATTACACAGTTATATACACATCAGAGTTATACAATATCATACAACATGACTGTCAAATATATATCTGTAACAACTTACATCACAAATACATCATATACTAACTAACACAGCGGAACTATATAGATAGCTACATACGTCTGGTCTTCTGCTCCAGCTCCAGCTCCTCTAGAAAACTCTATACTCCGATTACCTATCACTTGGCTACTCATAAAAATTTGAGTACCCAAGAGTTTATGAAAACAAAATATAAACTCCAGGTCAGACATGGGTCTGGTATGAGTAAACGGTTAAAGTTGTTTAACTTTGAAAATCATTTGAAATAAAGGTATCACGTAAGACTTCCCACACATAAATACGGGTAAGTTTTTACCTTAAGCTAACCAAAACATTTTATAGAAAATTCAGTGATATTATAATAGTGTCTAGGGTTTTCAAGTAAAATGCAGAAATAGCTGAAATGTTTACATCTCACATTCCAACATAGTTGGGCACAATCAAAACGTACGGCTCTTATTGGAAATTGGATCCCATACAATGGCAGGGCTACTGGGGTACCGCCCGTCACAGTACATGGCCTAGATCACCGTACCGAGGAGCCACCCTAACTCCCCTGCAACACAAGGCCGGAACCAATCCTTACTGAATAGTCCCGAACAAGATAAACCCGCAGTTGCCAGCAGACCAACCGCCCACGCAGCCGAATAAAAGGGACATCTAGACAGGGGTATACCTCGTCCTGCTTGGGCATGACCCACCTAACCTTGCTGCACATCCCCTTTTTTAGCCATTCCCGGTTGATGAGGCTTGAGGCTGCATTTACCTTTATAGAACATATCTCTTAGAATGCTCATCGTCCGCCTGATGATGTGCTGAAAGCATTCAATCCATATAAGTTCATTCCGGGTTCGAACGAAACTGAAGGCATTATCTCGTTACATTCATTTTGGAATCACCCTCAGAGTCAACGACAACAATCCTTGCATTCTGAATACACCATCTCGATCTTCACTTGAGATTACACGACCTAACGTTTAATTTATATCGATACCCGATCCCGGTCTCATCGAAATCCAAACGCCATTTTAAAGGCCAAGTCGTCTAATTAACTTATACAGTTTAAATTCAACAATTGAATTCATATAGCAATTTAACATAGATAAATCATACACAGTCATCATAGATATATCTTGAATATCACAGAACATCACAGGATATAAATATTAGAGTCAATCAAATAGAATCATCGATTCATATCAACATTTAGTTTGATTTATTTTAAACTTAATTGCATGCTTAAGAATAAACTATATTTTATTCCTGCTTAATCAATTACTAATTAATTAACTTATTTCAATTTATTAATTACTTATTAATTATTCACTTAATTAATTAATTAATTAATTCTTAATTATTAATCAATAACCTTATTTATTGATTTATAAAACTCAATTACACTTTTAATTATTACTAATTGCTTAATTGATCATTAATTATTAATTAACTTAATCGTTTAATCCTTAATTAATTATTTAATTAGTTAACTACGATTTGTTAAATTATTAACTTTCAATGATTAATGAAATTCTTAATTACAAATGGGTTTACACAAGATTATCATTAAAATCTTTAAGTACTAATTTAATTAAATTTCGAACTACTAATTAAATTACAATTATAAAATTAATTACTTTATTAATTAACTTGATTTAAATTAATTACTCATCTTCATTTCAGTAAAGCTTTAAAGTTCATCTTGGCTTAAAACAAATTGTAAACATTATCAACTTGATTAATACTTAGCTTGTTTACTCTTCAACCTAATATTACAGTTAGCAAACTTCAGGAATTAGAAACCGAAGACAACAACGTGATTAACTCGGGTCGAACTCGAGATTTTCCTGAACTTTTCTCGCGTCAAACTCCTGCACTTCTCTTCTCCTTCCTCTGTTCTATCTTCTCCTGTTTCTTTTTTGATAAAGTTTAAGTTTTAAACTGCAGTAAGCAAACACACACACGACCCAGAGCATGTAACGACCCAGAATTTTTAGAAATTAAAATTTGAATATTTAATTAATTTTAAATATTAAGAAGTGAATTTATAAGTCAAATAAATTTTATTTTGAATTATTGGATTTAATTGGATAATTTAATCAATAATTTAATACGTTAAATTATGGAAATAATTGAAAATTGAGTTAGATATGATTGAAAATGATTTGTAAAATTTTATTTTATCATATGGAACTTAGAATGATATTTTAGAACTTTTAAAATCGAATTAAAAGTTAATTTGTGAAAATTGAATATTTTAATATTTAATAATCGACTGTAAAATAGTCAATTTTTGAACAGTCTCAGAATTGAACGAAACCAGTTTCATTGGATCCGTAATAGTTAGTTATTACCGGATTTCAATTTTCGTGTCAATCGAAGTTATCGTTTGATCGTGGCAGCTCGAAACGCATCGAATTATTTTTAATTTAAATTTGGCGAGTCAAAATAGCCATTTTTCAAAAAGTCTTGGATTTCGACGAAACCAGTTTCATCGGATCCGTAATGTGATATTATTGTAAGGTTTCAAATTTCAAGTCAATTGGATTTACCGTTTGTCCTGTACAAATTAAAACGCCTAGAAAATCGCTTAAATCGGTTTAATTCAAATTGAGCGTTTTCAGCCATAACTCGCACAGATGTCCGAATTAGCTTACGAAACCTGTTTCATTGTGTCCGAAACACGGGGTAAACCTTAGAAACGCTGGTTACGGCGCGTAAATCGGAGTTCGGAATTTCCGGGATGAATAGTGTCGTTCGCTCTCTTATAAATAGCCCCACCCTTCATTAAAAAAAAAAATAATAAAAATAAAACCCTAGCTCATTAGCCAGCCGCCACCCACATAATCAAAGGCCAGAAACTCACGACCTTTCCCCCTCGATTTCTCCAAATCCGTCGACAATTAGCCTTAGGTTTCTACTAGAGAATTGAAGAGGACATCAAGATCTACAAGTTCAACGGTGGAGATCGTGTATGGAGCGACGATGGGGGAGATAATGGCCTGCGTTCAGCAGCACTTGCGCACGCATTTTGATGAAGAGGAGGTGGCCGAGCTCTGTGCCTTGGAAGCCGTGCATAGGTGGTGGAAGGGGCTTCCTATTGCAAGTTGTTGATCGAGTTATCGTTGAGTATTGATGTTGCATAATTAAACCCTAATTATCTAAATATGGGTTCTCTTGCACGGTTTGGGTTCTGTAGTTGGAACGTGAGGGAGAGGGAGAGTGAGGGGACGGCCAGATTTGCATGATGAAGGATCCAACGGCTTTGATTAAAGTTAGGTTTATTTAAGTTGTAATTATTAAGTTTAAATTCGTATAAACTTCAAATATTAATATCTTTTTCATACGAGGTCGAAAAAATGCAAACTCAGTTGCGTTGGAATCGTATGAACGAGCACTACGCGATGGAGTTGGTTTGGAGTCGTTTGGAGTTAGTGAGAATTTTGGGTAAAATTAAACGTCCGTTTAATTTTATTCGAAATAAATCGCTAAAACGGAATTTAAAATCAAGGTGAGAACTTCTCACTCAATCGAATCAGTTTCGATTTTATTTTAAATAGTTAGATTTAAAATATTTGAATGCATGTTTGAATGATGATTGATATCTATTGATTGTTAAAATAGACATTATACGCCGTTAGTAAGCGGATGTTATTTAATAAAAACATATACCGCGAATATTTCATAAACAGTGAAATTGGTATTATATATAATATCAATATATATATATTGGCATATGTATATATTGCAGTTGATTGATTTCCCGTATTTTTTAGCGGATGAGACCCTATTGCGCCGTTATTAAGCGGCTAATATTTAATAAGAACATGTACCGCGATAATTTCGTACTGGAGCGAAATTGGTATTGTGCTAATGTTTTTGGATGCAGGAAACAGGTTGGAGGGATCCAACTGGATTCCTCAACAGTTTTTATTTGATTTCAGATATTTTGATATTTGATTGATTATCATATCGATATATGATATCGTTGTAGTCGTGATTGACTATTTGGTGTGTAGCATCATTGGACCAAATTTTTGGTATTTTAAAATGATTTTAAAGTGATTTTTGAAAAATATATTATATTTTTGGAATTGATCCATTTTAAATAATTAAACGCTATAATTTTTAAAGTTATAAAAATTATGGTTTTTGTGAAATATAGTTAAAAGCTGAATTTTGAGGAATGTGAATTAATGACTTTATAAAATAGTTAAATTGGGAAATTTGAATTTATTGTGAAAAGTTAAATAAAGGATTCATAAAATTTAATTATTTTATAAATCAAGAGAATGATGAGATTATAAAGGAAATTAAAGACGTTTTAAAATAATAATATAAATTGATTTATATTAAGAGATTTATAAATGGATATTTATAAATTGAAATATAGACATTATAAAACGAGTTTTTATAAGTGTTTGAATGAAGTGAAAATGAATTTCATAAATAAGTGAAATTTATAGAATTATAAACTGTGAAGTTATAAAAGAAATTTATAAATAGTAAGATTTATAAATTTGGTGAAATTTATTTGAAGAATAGATTGGTTAAATAAATGGATCTTATAAGTTATAAGATTTATAAATTGGAAAGTCTTTAAAAGAACGATTTTGTAAAATAATCGTATTATAAGTATTTAACTTATAATATGAACGTTTAGTTTATAATTTAGTTATAAACTGGAATAGGTTAATAAAGAAATTTATAAAAAGGAAGTTTTTATAAAATAAATAGAAATGGAATTTATAAACGTTGTTTTATAAATTTCCAAACGACTTATTTTGATAAGTTAATTGTCATAACTTATTTAATGGAGTTATATTCACATTTTTGAATAGTGAATAATCCTTTAAAATAAATTGAATAAAAAGGATGAAATTTGTTAACAAAGTATATTCACATTTTTGAATAGTGAATAATATGTTAAAGAAATTGTTTTAGATATGATGTTTTAAATAGAATTAAAACGATCTAACGATGTTTTAAAATGTGTTGAGATTCGAAACCATAGATTTCAACATTGATTGTTGAAATAGATGTTTCGAGAAATGAAAGGAAATAGTGGACTATAACACTGTTGTTATAGTAAATGATTTCCGAAGGGAAATGTTTTGTATAGTATTGGGATTTATATATCTATTTTAATTTCGAATCCCTATACTAGTGATTTTGGGTTGTTGTAACGATGTTTTACGTAACATTCGTTTTGGCCCAAATAAATATGTTAAAGAGAATGATTTCCTTAAAGAATGAAATATATACTTAATCTCGATTAAGTATATTGAATATTTTCCAAGTGTTGAAAATAAATGGATTGAAAATTACTTATGAATAAATAAGTATGGAAATGTTTTCCGATATAAAGTGAATATTTTAAGAGTTTATCTTTTTGAAGATAAATTGAAATGAATAATTGAAATCGTATATGCATGGATATTTTGAAATATAAAATTCATTATGGAATTTATGAAAGAAAGTGGAATTTGTATGAAAATAAATATTGATTTATTTTTGAAGTGTTGAAATTATATATCTTGTAAAGATATTTTGGAAGATAAATAATTTGGAAAATTATTTGGAATCTGGCGATGTGTGCATATCCATTGATAGTTTAATAACCGACTATCAATATTTCCCTTTGAATGGGTATATGATGTGATTTGATTGAATTTGAATGCCACACTTATTTTTGAATAAGCGCTCACTATTCGGGTTAACCGGGAAAGGACCATGGGGTTGTATAACCCATTCCGAATACGTGATACGTCGTTGTGAATTGCATTGAAGATCGGTGTTGAAGACCGAGTATTTGCGAAAGCGATAGGATGACCTATCGATTGTCTCTGCACTGGGTAGCTCCTAGTATAGAGATTCCTTAAGTGATGGGAAATTCGATCGGGATTGCGAATACCCGGATTTCAAGGGCTTCGTAAGAAGTGCCTTCGGTTTTGTTCGAGCCCGGAACAGACTTGTATGGATTGTATGTCTGACATTACAAGTTGAGATATAAAGCCGATTTCTTTCAAATATATTTCTGTTGGTGGCGGAGAATTTATTCTTTTAGCTTAACACCCTTCTCTGAGACGTACGAGCTCAGAGGTTATATAGTTGAATGTTATCAGCGATATATTCCCAATTTGGTAATGTGACATGCTGAGTGATGCTGAAATGATCATTGTGTTGATTATTTGTGATAGGATCGTTTATTTGATCGTCTATCCTTGTGATCATTGTGTTGATCATTTGTTGACCCAAAGCATGGCTTTTGTATAAAGTATGTTTTTGTGGACGTGACTTCGTCGAGCCTCACATCCCGGAATGGTCAAAACAGGAAAGATGCGGCAAGGTTATGAGGGGTAGCTCCCTTTAGGGTATGTGCATTTCCTTCTGGAAAGGGTGGTATCATGGTATGGAGCCCAGATATTTACTCATGTTGAAACACTATATTTTATTACTGTGTGGTGTTGTTGGTGACGAGCGCTCGGTTAAAAGGTCCAATGGGACCGGGGGATGCCATATTCGTGTAGTAGTTACCTAGTGATAAAGGTAACCCGGCCTTGTGTTGGCAGAGAGCTGGTTAAGTTCTCGGGGACGTCCAGCCAGAGGCGTTTCCATGTGGCAATGGGAAGTTCCTTGGCCTGATCATTCGTTGGAAATCAAAAGAAACAATACGTGACTTGTACGGTTTTAGTTGTATAACCTGCTATGGAATGTGGCGGTAACCTGCTATTGAACATAGTTAGCTATAGTAAGCATACGATAATGGTCGTATGTTGGCTAAGATTTATATTCTACTTTCGAAATGATTTTCCTATACTATGCACTGATAATAATATGAAATGTTATTTTAAATGCGTATCAAGCATCTTTGACTATCATAAGGAGAAATCTCCTCCGATTCTGCGTTTGCATGTGTGTGTGTGCGGGAGGCCTTATGGTAGTCTCATTTTTAAAAGCATTGCGAATTGAATTTAAAAATATTCCTCTATTTTGATTTTAAAGTTAAGTAAACTGTTTTGAGTTCTCACACCAGTCACATGACTGACTTGGAGTTTATTGTTTTCCTTCCTAAACTCTGGGTGCCCACCAATTTCCACACGGGCAGTTAAAAGTTAAGGTTTATCAGGATATTCTGGATATTCTGGAATTGCTGGAGGCAAGCTGGATGGTATGGCGTATTACTTATATAGTATTTCTTTTTCCGCTGCACTGTTTGTTGTTGTTGTACACTCTGTTGATATGATGTAATGAAATGTAATGTAATAACTGATATAGTTCTTTGTTTAAAGATTATTCATTTATTATTATATGTTGTTCCGCTGCGAATTGTGAGATTCTGTTATTGTTCTGTTGTTTTCTGTTCCGTTCTATTTCTCTTCCGTTTTATTTTCTATTCTCTCTAATTTCTGTTTTTTTCTTTTCTCTCTATTTTCTACCTTCTTATCTCTTCTTCTTTCTTTTCCTTTTCTTTTCTTTTTTTTTTAACCCATAACATTCCGGTTTTTCGGCAACGAAAATCCACGTGCGTTACAGAGAAAAACCCAAAGAAAACAAGCAAACTAATTCGCGTTACACACTAGTCGACACCAACTTGCAATTCCCGCCGTCGTGCACGTACACGGCGGTTCGCCACCGCTCCAACGCCACCAACAAACCACACGGCTTCTCCTCACTCGAAATCATAGCCCAGTTCAGCTCCATACCCTCGAAATCAAAATACGCGTGGAAAGTCACACAGCTACCCAAACACGATTGATAAATTCGCCACGCTCTCACGATCGTGACCACCTGAAACGTCATGGCTTCGGCCATACCTTGTCGACAACACACTCTAACACCATCCTAAGTTTTACGGCACTCGGTTGAGCCATGGCGACGCGAGCATCAAATGAACTGAACCCAAAAACAATGAACCCATAAACCCTATTTTCAATCATCCCCCACAAATCTCGCATTTTAAAAAATTGTCTAGTATTTTTCTAGTGATCTCGCATCAACACTCTAGCTTCATGTCAAATTTCATCAACAATAATTGATTGAATCATCTGTTATTCATATAAAGGTATTTTCGGTTCACTAACAAACCGCTCTGTGAATAGTTAATTAAAAATTATGATTTTTGTCTTAAAAATCATAGCTTTGTATGTTGTTTCACTATATATATTCAAGTTTACAATTCGTATTATTCAAATTTTGATCTTTGTTATATTTTTTTACTGTAAATTTGAGTTTACAGTGCTTATATTTCACAGTTACTAAAAAAAATCCAAACCTTAATCCTAAACTTAAACAAATTTATTTAGTTAAATTACTAATTAAAAAAAAGGATTTTATATAGAAAGTATGATATATTCTCTGTTTTTCTTTGCCTCAGCAAAAATTTGAAACCTGGAAGAACATAACATGCAGAACTTATAGTGAATAGCAAACATTCCAAAATACTACACATCAACATATCAATTCTTCCTGAACTACTTATTAAGAGTTAGATTTAAAACAAGTTTACTCACTAAATACTGTTGAAAACTTGAAACAGAGAATGTTTGTTGATGGAAAAAGAAGACTGCTGTTTGAAGTGTGAATTCCTGTAACTCCTCTTGCTTCCTGAATTTTTTTTGAGCTAGAGAATATGAAGTTTGTTTATATTTCCTCAGATTTTTCTACTTAAGTTTTATGACCGAACTAAATATTAGAACAAGCAGAATGATGTGGTATTTAGAGATAAGAACTGTTTTTGAACAGTGACACAACTTCTAGCATAAGCCTTACCTGGATATAATAATATCTTGCTTTATTATTTTTTTATGTACTAAGACCTGAGATGAATCAACTACTTCGGCTGAAAGATTGTTATAAAACCTGAAATGACAATTTGCTAGTGCTAATTAAATGCTTATGTTTACATTTATATTAATTAATGTTTGCGGACACATGAGTATGTATAAAGATATTTGCAGCTCCTTGTGTTTTATTTGATTTATTTGATGTGAATATTTGTTTTCTTATGCATATAAAGTTTACTTGCAGGTCTTCATATTGTCTTTATTGCATGAATAACCCTATATGTCATGAATTCGATATGTTTGTATTTACACAGTTAACATTTACAACTTATATTCATATCAAAGTTTTATACTTATGTTTATATATTATGGTTTTCTTATGTCTTCGTACTTATGTTAATATCCATATTTTTATGTTATGCTTATGCTAAATATTTATAAGCTTATTTTGTTTTAATTATAAAAGTTGTTTTTAGAAACACTTCTTGATCTTATTTTTATTTAAAGTTAAATCTTTCCAATATTTGATTTGTAACCTATATTTGCATTAATGTATTTTATATTTATATTTAGTATGAATAGAATTGTGTATTGTACTTATTATTATTAACTGCATTCATATATCTGGTATTAAATGTCATTAATATATAACTTTTAATTTAATTGAATAAAACAGATTTTATTTTAAATATTGTTAAAAGAGTCTATATTATATTTTGAAATCATAAGTTCCTTTATAACACATATACAACTAATAATGTCCAAAATCTTATTTATTTATAAATGAAAATATTGTATTTTATTTAAATTTAGTTATAAACTTATTATAATAATAGGGTCAAAATTTCGAGATGTCACACCTACCAAAGCCGAAACTGAAACTACAACTGCTCATGCCGAAGACAGGGCCCAAGAAGACACCGAATCCCAAGGTTTTGAAATTGACGTGATAAAGCCAATCTCTCCAGGTAACTTCACTACTGATCCAGCTCAAGTGGACTACTCGTTTGCTTCACATGAGCTCAATGAATTTCTTGCTTATTACTTAAGCCTCGACGTGCCACTATCTCCTCTCTTTGCGAGAAATACTGATGTTAACTTTTCTTCTTCTGTAGTGAAAACAACGAGTTTTGTACAGGCTTCGCCACCTCCAGCTATTGCCCCTCTACCTCTTCAAGTTACTCCTTCTGCTTCTCAACCGAGGTCGCAAGAAGAACAAATAGGAGCTCTTCAAGGCTTAGATAACTCGGCCGCTTCACCAGAGCAGAAAGCTGAAGAGCTTGAATAGGGTGAGAGGACCCCGGAGAAATTTACTGCCGATGATACAAAGCTGATTGATCTTATCACTCCGGGCAGCGAATCTTCTTCAAAGAAGAGGAGAAGGCGTGGAATTTCGAAGAAGAAGAAGGGAACTTCTGCTGACGAAGAGAAAGCGAAAGAGGAACCAATTGCACCTCTTTTTCCTTCTTCCCCGTCTCGTCCAGACCGACTCAAGAAGTTAACCATTAGGCCAGGCGAGGGCTCCAAAGGTGGCAAGAAGAAGAAGTAATGGGCCTGGTTTTATCCTTCTTGTTCTGCTTTTTTGCTTTTGGCTTGTATTTAAAGACTTTTATTGACCGGAGATTGTACGGGTACCGGCCCCCGCTTTTTGAAACCTGCACATGTATACAAATCTTTTATAGTACGGAATAGAATGACTCTTTTTACTTTTATAATATTTTGTCTGTATCTGTAAATGCATTTATTCCTTATTTTCACACAAGTTTCTTTATTTTCCTTGTATGATATTGCAGTGAGCTCGTGGTGTGTTGCTTGAGCGTTGCTTTTATTAATGCAGCTATATGCTTGAGCGTTGCTTTTATTAATGCAGCTATATTATATTGCCCCCATATCACGGCTCATTGCAATCTTCTCCATTTTGAGGAGACTAGTACTCTTACTTTGGAGAATAATTCTTCAATTTTGAGGAAATATTATTCTGCTTTAGTAGAGTGTGCCTTGTATTGGAGAAGTTTTCCCTTTTTTAGAAAAAGTTTCTACGCTTCAACTTTCGGAGATGGTCACTTTTATTTTTGAGAAGTGGATTCCCCTATGCGGTAAAGCGGGTCTCCGAAGAGGGATTTTGATTTGTTTGCCAGAAAGTTATATCTCATCTCTAAGTGGGTCCATGGGACTGGCGTCAGCTGCTTTATCGGATATTTGTTTGCACAAACGATCGCGAGCAGTCATCTGTGGCCTGGAACCTTCCTTTTGAGAAGGTGCCCCTTTGGTGGTTCCATCAACGACTTTTTTTTCAAGAGATACATTTCATATTTGGGCGTGCCTTGTTTGAGGGCTTTTTTGTTTGCCTGAAAGTTACTTCTCACAGTTAAATGGATCCATGGGGCAGACGCAAGCTACCTAATTGGATGTTCGTTTGTACGGACGATCATAATTTGTTAGCAAGGGCCTGGTGCCTTCACTTCGGGAAGGTGCCCCTTTGGTGGTTTTTGTTTGAGAAAAGCATTTTAATTTTCGGCGTGCCTCATTGGAGGGCTTTATTTTTTTTATGCCTCCGAAGAGGGCTTTTTTGTTTGTGCCTCCGAAGAGGGTATTTTTATGCCTCCGAAGAGGGCTTTTTGTTTGTGCCTCCGAAGAGGGCTTTTTTGTTTGTGCCTTCGAAGAGGGCTTTTTTGTTTGTGCCTCCGAAGAGGGCTTTTTGTTTGTGCCTCCGAAGAGGGCTTTTTTGTTTGTGACTCGGAAGAGGGCTTTTTTGTCTGGTTTGCTAGAAAGGTTGCATCTTATAGTTAAGTGGATCCACAGAGCAGACGCAAGCTACCTAACCAGATGTTTGTTTGCATAAACGATCACAATTAACTAGTGAGGGCCTGGTGCCTTCACTTTGGGAAGGTGCCCCTTTGGTGGTTCCACCAACCTTTTTGGTTGAGAGACAAGATTCCATTTTGGCTGTTTTTTGTCTGCTTGCCCATGTCTTTTCACAATCTGCCTCTCAGTGATTCCTCGTTATCATTTCCATGTACACGTTCCTTTCTTTTGCAAGTTGTATGCTTTCTTTCCCTTCCTCTTTTTTAGGGAAGTGTTCTCATTGTTAAGCGAATCCATGGGGCAGACGCAAGCTACCTAACTGGATGTTTGTTTGCACAAACGACCTCAATTATCTAGTGAGGGCCTGGAACCTTCACTTTGGGAAGGTGCCCCTTTGGTGGAACCACCAACTATTTGTGAGAAGCACTTCTTATGTAGAAATTGAATCTGGAATTTTTGTGGCTTGACGTTTGTTTGTTGAGTGATTTGTAGGAATCGCTTGGCCTTGTGATGTGTTGAATAGGTAAGCTTTGCTTTGATAGCCTACAATACTAAATCGACATTTTAGTAATATTTTAAGATATTTGCACGTCAAAATGAGACTGTCATTTTATAGTAGTAGAGAACACAAGATTAGTAAAATCAGTGTGAATCAATACAGGAATGATACATCCACAATCATTTTACAAATTTAAGCATAGCTCCTAAGTAAAATATGGACGCAAGTGATTGCTGTTCCAGGCTTTCGAAATTGGATCTCCTTCGACAGTTGTGAGTTTGAAAGTGCCATCAAGGAGTTTTTTGCCTATGACATATGGCCCTTCCCAGTTTAGCCCAAACACTCCTGTTGCTGTCATGATCCTTTTCAAGACTAGATCTCCAATTTCAAAGCTGCGTTGGCGAACTTTAGAATTGAAGTGTCTGGCTGTCCTTTGCTGATGGGCTGCAACTCTAAGCTCAGCCTCTTTCCTTCTTTCATCAAGAAAGTCAAGTGCTTCAAGTTGCACCTTTTCATTTTCAGCTTGGTTGAAATGAATTCTCCTGTGTGAGGGGACCTCTATTTCCACTGGAATCATTGCTTCTGATCCATATGCTAATGAGAATGGAGTGTGCCCAGTCGTAGTCTTATGGGTAGTTCTGTATGCTCAAAGTGCTAGTGGCAGCTTATCAATCCAACCACATTTTGCTTTTTCTAGCTGTTTTTTGATGGTTGATTTGATAATTTTGTTCACTGCTTCCACTTGCCTGTTTGCCTACGGATAAGCCACTGCTGAGAAGCTTTTCTGGATCTTGAATCGCCTGCAAAAGTCCTGGAATTCTTCGCTTTCGAATTGGGTACCATTGTCTGTGATTATCTTCTAAGGCACACCATACCTACAAATGATATTTTTAGTCACAAAGTTTACATCTTTTTAGAGGTAATAGTAGCCAATGGTTTAGATTCAGCCCATTTAGTGAAATAATCAACAGCACCAATAGCATATTTGATTCCTGACTTGGCAATCGGCAAAGGCCCAATGAGATCTATCCTCCAAATGGCGAATGGCCATGGACTGACCATTTGTGTTAGCTCGGTGGAAGGTGCTCTTAGGATTTTTGCAAATCTCTGGCATCTGTCACACTTTCGGGAGTATTTAGCAGCATCTCGATTAATATCAGGCCAAAAATACCCATAGTGGAGAATTTTCTTTGCTAGAATTTGGCCACCTGAATGATTCCCACACTTCCTCCATGCACCTTAGCTAAAATTGTCTTAGCCTCTTCCTTGGTTACACATCGGAGTAATGGCATCGACAATCCTCGTCTGTATAACGGACCGTCTTGAATTACATATCTCGGGGCTTTTCTTAACAGCTTCTGGCACTCTTTTGATTTTTCTGGCAGGGAGCCGTTGAGTAGATATTCCTTGATCGGGGTCATCCACGACTCTTGCTCTTGAGATACAGCCATAATCCAGTCAATATCCATCTCATCAGTACCTGGAGCTGACAAGACTTCCACAGGGACCAATCCCAATAATTGAGCTTCGCCAGAGCTTGAATATTTTGCGAGAGAATCTGCCTTCATGTTCTCTTACCGGGGTATATGGCTTATTGTATAATGATCGAAATCATCAAGAAGCTCCCAGGCCTTTGACATGTAAGCAGGCAGATTTCCTCCTTTAGGTTGAAACTCTTTCTTGACTTGGCATACAATAAGTTGGGAATCACTAAAGATCTGCAATACTTTGATGTTCAGTTCTTTAGCAATCTTCAATCCGACAATAAAAGCTTCATATTCTGCTTCATTGTTTGTCGAAGGAAATTTTAATCTCAATGCATAGCACAATGACCGCCCTTCGGGTGTTTCAAGCACAACCCCAGCTCCGGAACAATAGTCATTTCTTGCACCATCAACATATAATTTCCATCGGATCGGGATGTCATCAGTCACCTCTTCCTCACTGTCACTTTTATCTGTGTATTCTGCAATGAAATCTGCTAAGCTTGTCCATTGATTTCTATTCGGGGATGGTAGGTGATGTCGTATTGGCTGAGTTCAATATTCCACTTCAGAAGACGACCCGAAGTTTAAGGGCGAAATAGGACTTGCTTTAGAGGTTGATCAGTGAGGACTTTTGTAACGACCCGCAAATCCGTACACCTTGAGTCAATACTATTCTACAACAACAACTCAAGTTGTACAGAAATACGAACCATTTGGGTTAACGAAGAAGAGGTAGAAGAAGAGAAAACAAAATCAATATCAGAATCTAACCATCGCAGCGGAATAAAATATAATAGATAATATATTATCTTTACTCAACATCAAATATTTCTGTTTATATATTACACATCAGAGTACATCAATCACCACTCAACATCACTATCATACAATGAATACACAACAACTCAGAATACACAACTCAATCAGCGGAAATATATATAAATAAGTACGAGAGTACGTGTCGTCATCCAGCTCGTCTCCTGAGCTCCACAGCATCTCCTGTATCCTATAATACTCGGTCTAACCCGAGCATTACAGTTAAATAATACCCGATTCAGTCTGGAATACCAGAGTGAGAAAATCACACCCAATTGATTATTAAAGTTTCAAAAATCCTTTGAAAACCAAAAGCATCTCGTAAGACCACACCACAAATAAACATGTCGGGTTTTTCCCTTACGATAGCTAAAACGATTTTTAATAGAAATCCTCTGATATTATAATAGGGTCTTTATACAAATACTTATAAAATAGCCGAAATTGTTACATTCATTAAATTCCAGCTACTAGCCACAAAAGTGGGTAATACAAACAAAACTCGTACAAGGCTCGTAGGGAGAATGGATTTCCAACAATGACTAGGCACTGGGGTACCACCTGTCACAGTACGGGGCCTAGATCACCGTACCGAGGACTCTTCCCTTCATCCCCTGCAACACAAGGCCGGAACCATTCCTTACTGAACAGTCCCGAACAAGATAAACCCCGTGGTTGGCGCGACCAACCACCCACTAAGCCGAAATATATATAAGGGACATCTAGACAAGGGAATTATCTTGTCCTGCTTGGGTATGACCCACCTAACCTTGCTGCATATCCCCTGATTTTCAGTCATTCCCATTTGATGAGGCTTGAGGCTAAGCGTTACCTTTTTAGAACGTTTCACTTAGAATGCCCATCGTCCCCCTGACGATGTTTCGCAAGCATTCGTCCATACAAGTCCGTCCCGGGTTCGAACGGAACCGAAGGCACTATTCCTACTACATCCATTTTGGAAATATCCTCAGGATTAGTAGCGACTAGCCCTTTCACTTCACTGCTCATCTTCGACTCCGTACACGTTTTTCGCACGAAACGTACAAACCGAATCGAAGTGGTTTTCGAGAAATTAATCTCGATCCCGGTCTCTTCGAAACGATCAACGTATTTGTCCAATATTGATAGTCGGTTATTTAACTATCTATTTATATTCACAAACAACCATCAACCAATAAATAATTTTCCAAATTATTTATTTCCAAAAATATCTTCACAAGATATATTTCTATTTTCAATCCTTTGAAAACAGTTTCAAACCATCTTTCTTCCCAGAATAAACTTTTCCAAATATTTTCTATCTCCTCTGAAATCACCAAGCATGAAACTAGATTTTAAAAATGAATTTTAAAACATTTTACTTTGAAATATATACTTTTAAACAGTTAAGTTAAATTTCTTCAATATTTGTAAGAATACTTACTATATGAGTATTTGAAAATAAAGTTACTTAATAGAATATAAAACTAGAATTTCACTTTTGAAAACAAAATACTAGGTCATCTTTTAAGTAATTACTACTATATAAGATTTTGAGAAAATACTTACCCTTTGAATTTTAAATATTGGATATAATAAATTTTTCAAAACTTGCTTTTTAAAAACAACTTTAAAACCCTTTTAACTTATATTTAAAAACTCGCTTTGAAAACATACTTGGTTATTCAAGGAGAATTTTCCAACTTCAATCAATTGAATCAATTTTCCAAATTGATTTTCAACTTATTTTATTTGAAATAAATTTCTTTACTTATTCAGTTCATTTCAAAATTCATTAATTATTGACTTAATTATAATTGTTATTATTTTCCCTTTTATTTTACATCTTAAACTGAAATATACATATTTCATATTTTTTCCATTTCTTCTTTATTCTTCTAGAATAATTTAAATCCTAAATTTGAAATAATTGTTTTATTCTTTTAAACAGTAACATTGAAATTTTAAGTTTTCTTAACTTTCTGTTTATTCAAAAATTCCTTTCCATATACAGGATTCATTAATTGGCATTTTGGAAACACTAATATTCTTATCAATTCATTTTTAATTTATTTACATTCTTTATAATTATTTTCTTAAAAATTTACTTCTTTTATTATTTCTTTCCAAGAATCCAATGTTATATAATTTGATAACTCAGAGTTCAAGAATATATCCAAGCAGCTATAGCATTCAATATTTCAATATGATTCATCACAGAATATCCACAAAGCATGTCAGAGAATAATAAACAATATATATATATGTTAAGGGACCCAGTTGGATCCCTCCAACCTGTTTTCCCTGCATCCACAGATGTTAGCACAACATAAACATCAATCCAAAATATATCATACTAATGCACAACAATCAAATCAACCATTCCAACAATTATTTAAATTTAATCCTATAAATTTAAATTAACTGAGTGAGATTAACTCACCTTTGATGTTTGCCATTCCAATCCAAAACTCCACTTGTTTCCACATAGTTTAAACCTCGTACAAACATTTATTCGGTATATTAATATTTGAATTAGTCTAACAGTTTGTATTATCATTTTTAAATAATCGACCCAACAATTACCCTTCCAAATAAGTCTAATTAGCCAGTATTTATTGTAAATACATAAATCCTCAAATCACTTTTATAAAATCTACTGGTTTTTCATAATTACTGTACAGCAACATATCCTACGAGTAAATTTATTTTAAACAAATTCCCTTTTTAACTGAATATTATAGCATCCCAAAATGTCATAAAAATTTCTAGTATATATATATATAAAAGTTTAACTTCTGAAGTTTAAAAAATTTAACAGTAAACATTTTCTTCTTGCTGTCTGTGAATGTAAACTGAATAAAAGAATTATATATATATATATATATATATATTTATTTTCTTTTTAATTAAAATAACCAGTACATTGATTACCTCACTGCTGTAAACACCACGATCGATCGTTCTTCGATCGAAACCCACGACCCCTCGGCAAAACGCGAAGTCGCCCACGCGAAGACCTATCTTTCCCTGAGTCGAACTTCCCATCGCCATCAACAATCGAGACTCGTTACCAATCGCGACATCCCATCCTTTACTGCAATTGAATCGCCACCTCCTCCAACTGAACGCGGCTCAAACCCTAGAGAGGTGTGCCGATAGCTCGTCGATTTGAACGGCAGAGGACATCGCGAATAAAATGGAGGGCTCGACAACGTTTTCCTCCCTTTGGTCGAATCGATGGTGAAGACGATGACGCAAAGTTCTCGCGTGTTCACGCGAGTTCCCACATTGTTCTGCCATGCTCTTCTTTTTTTTTCGATTTGGGGATAATTCCATTGATTACATTGAAAGAGGCGTGGCTCGGTTCTATTATATTTTTTTTTTTGAGTATACGATTTAAAGAGGAGACTTCGGCGAATCAATTAAGGGGAAATGAGCTTGCGTGAGAAGCTAAAAGTGTGAAGCTTCCACGAAAAGGTTTGACTTAAGAAAATTAATGTTAATTAGTTCTTCTATGAATTTACGGGTTGTACGATCGAACGGTAAACCCAAACACTACGAAAATTGAAATCCGATAATAATACAATATTACGGACCCAATGGAATTGGTTTCATCAAATTCCGAGACTGTGCCTCGGGAGGCTATTTTTAAATTCAATTTAAACTATATAAAATTTCAAACTGAACAAACCACCGTTAAATTTTGATTTTACAACTTCTATTAATTCCAGTGTTATCAATATAAATTTTCAAATCTTCAAATTATTTTAACATGCTTTAAAAATCTAGTTTCAACATTTTACCCAACTACAACTTATTTAATTCAATAATTTAACTATCAAATAATTGGTGATATTTGAATTCGAGTTAAAATTTAACATTTAAATATTCAAAATCAACTGGATATCCCAATTTCAATTGCTCAAAAATTTCGGGTCGTCACATTCCTTCCCCCTTAAAAGAATTTCGTCCCCGAAATTACTAGTTAGGAAGAATGACCCATAACCCATTAACTATCTTCTCAACTCTAAATAGTTTTTGTCAATTTACTAACAAATCTTTTTATCAATGATACATTAATCCTTTTCTTAACTTTTCAACTTATCCATTAGTCCCAAACCATATTACTTACTTAACAATTCAAATTCAAATTTAAAATCGAATTTGAATTGTCAAAATTTTCTAACTCCCTAAATTTCCGAAAAATTTTGCCAACGTTTCCTTTGCGCGGCTAGCTCGGTACAACTACAAAATGGCTCTACGGCCTCCCAAATCCAAAAAGAAAACAAAAAGCCAAGTGGCTCAATTCAAATCCAAATCTCAATCAAATTCCATACCAAATTTAAATACATACCTTTTTGTCGAGTATTTCAAATTTATCTCTTGAAATCCATCCAATTCTATTTTTCCTTTAGATTACCTGCATATCCTGCTTAATACTAATATCCAAGCACAATATACCAAACATTTTATCAACTTTCTTACCAATGTCAATATTTATTAATCCAAATATCGACTTAGAATGTATTTGTGATATTCCATTTCCAATTAAGAATGCACCATTTCATACTCAAGCTAGTATAAGTATTTTATGTGTTTCTTATATTTATTTCACTCCGACTTTAGTTTATATCTATTTCTATTCAAATCGATTCATTCATTTCCATATGAATTCAATTTATTTTTAACTCTAAATATATAAATCTTGTTTTTCATTTAAAACTAAGTTACGTCATTATTTTAGTTAATTTCATTTACTAATTCAGTTTAGTTTCTAATTTGAATTCGCTAGTCGTTAACACAAATTTTCCAAAGTTTTTCTAAAAATTTTCTAACTCCCAAATTTTCAGAAAAATTTTGGCAGAGTCCCCTTTGTACGAAGGAGCTTTTGCAATTTGACAAAAGAGATAAATATATATACATCGACCCACACGGTCGGAAAAACCAAAAACAGTTCATATTTCCTATTTTAATTACGTAGGCATACCTGATTTAGCATTTTAAGCAAGCGGCTTATTAATTTTAGCAAATAGCGCAACTCAATCCAGCCACACGGCTTCCAGGTACCTGTACTTACTCAGTTTAAACATGTAAGTGCCAGATATATGAAGTTTAACAGCATATCACTTATTTGCAATAGTTAAAACATACGAATTCTAAAAGAAACTCATACCAAACATTTTTCCATAAGCAATTTATATAGTTTCCATGCTAATTCAACTATTCCAATTAATTGATAACCAATCTCATTTGATTTGAATGCTTTAATACTCAATCGCTTACATTAAACTTATTCTTAAGCAAACTGAACTCAAATTAAATTCAACTGCTTTCAAAATCACTTTATTTTACTTCTATCAATACATAGAATTTTAATTACTTCATTTACATTAAATGACAATTTACTTTATGCAATTCGACGAGATTTATGTGAATAAACAAGCACTTGAATTTATAATCAATTTAAGTTGACTCCAACTCAACTTACACTTAATTCTATTCCATTTCGGATTTATTCACAATCCATATATTCTTAGTTTCATTGCATTTCAATTTTATTAACCCAACTAGTCCATTCAAAACCATTAACAACTTAGGTTCCATCTCCATTACCAATTAAATTTCCTTTTTATTTTAATCCATTCACAAGCATTTATTTAGCTCGACACACTCCATTTAAATTTCATTTACAATCCATTTATTTACATTTCATTCCATATTTGTTTATTCCAAACTATTTTTATTTAGCTCGAAGATAATCCAAGCTATTTCATCCAATAACCATATTTCATTTGATACTTATTTATTCCATCCATTTATTTATTCAATAAAATTAATTTATCCACATTCACTTAAACCATTCTAATAAACTCGAAACATTCTATTTTCCTTATTGTCTCAAGTTATTCAATCCCTTAATAATTTTAAATGGTTTACAATTATTCATTCTGGAATTTCATTCCATTAATATCATTCATAACTAACCGAATTTTATTTCGATTAAAAATTTATTTTCACTTGATTTAAAACCAATCCAATATTATTAAACTTCGTTTAAGTTGAATTCAATTCAATTCTTTTTCATTCATTTAGCTTAAGTCCATTAACCTCAATTTATTCAAATCTTTTTATTTTTTTTATTTTTATTTTTATTAAGCTCATTTCATTTTTCAAATAAATTCCTCTTTCACTTTAATTTGATTCTATCCCAATCCAATCTCATTTCAACTACAAATTTATTGGATTAGTTGTTATAAAATTTAACTTTCCAGATTTAACTCATTCAATTTATTACAAGGCCATTTCCAATTTATTTCTACTTATTCGGATTTTTACTTGCAATTCATATCATTACTATTCTAATCCATTTCATTTTTATTCGATACATTTCCAATTATATTTAATTCATTACCTCTTCAAGTTAAGTTCAAATTAATAACTCAAGTCATGATCCCACCATTCTCCTTTAATTTACCTTCCAATTTATTAACTCGCAATTTAATTTCATTCTCAGTTTATTCAATTAATTGCAAGGCCTTTTCAATTATATTTTCTTCATCGACAATTTAAGTTGAATTTAATTATAACTTGAGTTTTTATTTTCAAACCTCATCATAACTCACAATTCAATTTCATTAACTAATTTATTAACAAATTTGTTCTTTCCTTATTTATAATCCAACACTTGAATTTCAATTCCAAATATCACTTCATTTTATGTTCTTAAGTTCAATATTCTTAATTCAAGTTTGGATTTTATTCTATTATTCAGAACATCAAACAACATTTATTTTCGAATTGCTATTCCACTCTCAAAATCTATAAGTCACAACTCATTATTTACACAATTCCATTTATTATAGGCTTGAGTATATTTATCATTTATTTTTAACTCAAGCCCTCTATTTATTTATAGCCCAAGCATATTTCATTTCTATGGATTTCTAACTCTTTTACAAGTTATTCCAATTTAGTTACTTCAATTCCGATCCTTATTCAATTTATTTATTTTTTCATTTATTTAAGTAAGAATATAATTCATTCATAGTTCAATTGAATTCTTATTCCAATTCAATTTAATTTTACTCCAATTTATTTAACTCAATTCGATTTCAACTTACTTCGAATACAACTGGATATTGATTTCAGCTTATCCAATTAATTTCAATCCAGTTATATTTTTATTTCATCAATCCAAGTTAATTTCATTTTAACTCTTCACTTTAGATTTATATTCTATTATCCAACGCTTAAATTTCTTCCTGATTTAAGAATCATTTCCAAAACTTTGGTTTCAAATTATTTTGAAATCTCCAACATTTCAAAATTACACTTCTCAAAAATTAAACCAACCCTGGTTTTATTCCCAACAAATTTCCTTTGAAATTTTCAAAAAACAACCAGCTCTTCTGAGCAAATCAATTTTTGGTAGCAATCCATCACTTAGAAACTCGAAAATGAACATCGATGATGCTGCAGTCATCACCGAAGTTATCTTCCAGTGGCTGAAATGAATTCAATGCTATTTCACTTCCAAAATCCATTTTAAAACAAATTTCCATTCAGAATTACTTTCAAAACAATAATGCTATCATTTATCATTAAAACACTTCGATAAACATTTCCAAATCTCCGGAATTTTAAAGTTTCCAAATTCTATTTTAATTCAATTTTTAACTAAAATGCATTTGTATAGTTTATGCTTATACAAATTCTCAATTAATTATATTTCAAATTATAATTTACATCTATAATTCATATTTATAAATTTCATTATATAATGAATTTATCCCTTAAATTTTTAATTATATTTCAATTTTAATTATATTTCAATTTCTAGTTAAATTTTCACTTAACGATGATAATAATTTAAATATCATCATTTCTAACATCCAAGCAACCATATATCAACTAAACAGTTTATAAAAAATTTCTTTATATCAAAATATGTTTTTGGGTAAAATTATTTCATTCACCCATATTTAAAACAATACCGTGTCGATTGTTCTATTCAAGTGTTTAGAAACCCCTTCAATACAGTTGCGCAGACTGTGTCGATGAAGGTTCATATGCCACTCAATAACCCAATCAACACGATATTAAAACAATTTATATTCACTAACAAATACGCACTCATATCTATTAATACGCTCAAACTCATTATAGAGTACTACAGTCTCTATTTTATGAGTAATTCCCACCAGAGCCAAGGTTATCTCCAACCTAAGCTCTGATACCAACTGTAACGACCCGCAAATCCGTACACCTTGAGTCAATACTATTCTACAACAACAACTCAAGTTGTACAGAAATACGAACCATTTGGGTTAAAGAAGAAGAGGTAGAAGAAGAGAAAACAAAATCAATATCAGAATCTAACCATCGCAGCGGAATAAAATATAATAGATAATATATTATCTTTACTCAACATCAAATATTTCTGTTTATATATTACACATCAGAGTACATCAATCACAACTCAACATCACTATCATACAATGAATACACAACAACTCAGAATACACAACTCAATCAGCGGAAATATATATAAATAAGTACGAGAGTACGTGTCGTCATCCAGCTCGTCTCCTGAGCTCCACAACATCTCCTGCATCCTATAATACTCGGTCTGACCCGAGCATTACAGTTAAATAATACCCGAGTCAGTCTGGAATACCAGAGTGAGAAAATCACACCCAATTGATTATTAAAGTTTCAAAAATTCTTTGAAAACCAAAAGCATCTCGTAAGACCACGCCACAAATAAACATGTCGGGTTTTTCCCTTACGATAGCTAAAACGATTTTTAATAGAAATCCTCTGATATTATAATAGGGTCTATATACAAATACTTATAAAATAGCCGAAATTGTTACATTCATTAAATTCCAGCTACTAGCCACAAAAGTGGGTAATACAAACAAAACTCGTACAAGGCTCGTAGGGAGAATGGATTTCCAACAATGACTAGGCACTGGGGTGCCACCTGTCACAGTACGGGGCCTAGATCACCGTACCGAGGACTACTCCCTTCATCCCCTGCAACACAAGGCCGGAACCATTCCTTACTGAACAGTCCCGAACAAGATAAACCCCGTGGTTGGCGCGACCAACCACCCACTAAGCCGAAATATATATAAGGGACATCTAGACAAGGGAATTATCTTGTCCTGCTTGGGTATGACCCACCTAACCTTGCTGCATATCCCCTGATTTTCAGTCATTCCCATTTGATGAGGCTTGAGGCTAAGCGTTACCTTTTTAGAACGTTTCACTTAGAATGCCCATCGTCCCCCTGACGATGTTTCGCAAGCATTCGTCCATACAAGTCCGTCCCGGGTTCGAACGGAACCGAAGGCACTATTCCTACTACATCCATTTTGGAAATATCCTCAGGATTAGTAGCGACTAGCCCTTGCACTTCACTGCTCATCTTCGACTCCGTACACGTTTTTCGCACGAAACGTACAAACTGAATCGAAGCGGTTTTCGAGAAATTAATCTCGATCTCGGTCTCTTCGAAACGATCAACGTATTTGTCCAATATTGATAGTCGGTTATTTAACTATCAATTTATATTCACAAACAACCATCAACCAATAAATAATTTTCCAAATTATTTATTTCCAAAAATATCTTCACAAGATATATTTCTATTTTCAATCCTTTGAAAACAGTTTCAAACCATCTTTCTTCCCAGAATAAACTTTTCCAAATATTTTCTATCTCCTCTGAAATCACCAAGCATGAAACTAGATTTTGAAAATGAATTTTAAAACATTTTACTTTGAAATGTATACTTTTAAACAGCTAAGTTAAATTTCTTCAATATTTGTAAAAATACTTACTATATGAGTATTTGAAAATAAAGTTACTTAATAGAATATAAAACTAGAATTTCACTTTTGAAAACAAAATACTAGGTCATCTTTTAAGTAATTACTACTATATTAGATTTTGAGAAAATACTTACCCTTTGAATTTTAAATATTGGATATAATAAATTTTTCAAAACTTGCTTTTTAAAAACAACTTTAAAACCCTTTTAACTTATATTTAAAAACTCGCTTTGAAAACATACTTGGTTATTCGAGGAGAATTTTCCAACTTCAATCAATTGAATCAATTTTCCAAATTGATTTTCAACTTATTTTATTTGAAATATATGTCTTCACTTATTCAGTTCATTTCAAAATTCATTAATTATTGACTTAATTATAATTGTTATTATTTTCCCTTTTATTTTACATCTTAAACTGAAATATACATATTTCATATTTTTTCCATTTCTTCTTTATTCTTCTAGAATAATTTAAATCCTAAATTTGAAACAATTGTTTTATTCTTTTAAACAGTAACATTGAAATTTTAAGTTTTCTTTACTTTCTGTTTATTCAAAAATTCCTTTCCATATACAGGATTCATTAATTAGCATTTTGGAAACACTAATATTCTTATCAATTCATTTTTAATTTATTTACATTCTTTATAATTATTTTCTTAAAAATTTACTTCTTTTATTATTTCTTTCCAAGAATCCAATGCTATATAATTTGATAACTCAAAGTTCAAGAATATATCCAAGCAGCTATAGCATTCAATATTTCAATATGATTCATCACAGAATATCCACAAAGCATGTCAGAGAATAATAAACAATATATATATATGTTGAGGGACCCAGTTGGATCCCTCCAACCTGTTTTCCCTGCATCCACAGATGTTAGCACAACATAAACATCAATCCAAAATATATCATACTAAAGCACAACAATCAAATCAACCATTCCAACAATTATTTAAATTTAATCCTATAAATTTAAATTAACTGAGTGAGATTAACTCACCTTTGATGTTTGCCATTCCAATCCAAAACTCGACTTGTTTCCACATAGTTTAAACCTTGTACAAACATTTATTCGGTATATTAATATTTGAATTAGTCTAACAGTTTGTATTATCATTTTTAAATAATCGACCAAACAATTACCCTTCCAAATAAGTCTAATTAGCCAGTATTTATTGTAAATACATAAATCCTCAAATCACTTTTATAAAATCTACTGGTTTTTCATAATTACTGTACAGCAACATATCCTACGAGTAAATTTATTTTAAACTAATTCCCTTTTTAACTGAATATTATAGCATCCCAAAATCTCATAAAAATTTCTAGTATATATATATATATATATATAAAAGTTTAATTTCTGAAGTTTAAAAAATTTAACAGTAAACATTTTCTTCTTGCTATCTGTGAATGTAAACTGAATAAAAGAGTTATATATATATTTATTTATTTTCTTTTTAATAAATGTTTGCACAAAAAATGGACAAACACCTCCAAGTCGTATTATTTAGTTGATTATATGTAATTTTCAGTGATTTTAGATGAGTATGTAAATATGAGAAAAGTAGGGGCTGAAATGTAAAAGACACACAGATTTATAGTGGTTCGGCCAGAATGTGCCTACGTCCACTTTATATGTTATTATCCTCTTTCTTTCAGGTTACAAGTACAATGCGTTGTATACGAGTGTATGAAAGTAGTTTGAAAGTTCCTTCCTTGCTTGAGCTTTCAAACTTGTCCGCCATTGTTGTACCCCTGCCCCTCTATTTATAGAGTGAGGTAGGGGGCAGGGGTCTTGGATGTATATAGCTGCCAGCGGGCCCGGGCTGGAGCAATCTGGCCTGGCAGCGTTCTGGTTCGGCGGAGCTTCATTCGGCATGGAATTTGGAGTGGCGCTGGTCTGGTAGGGTGTGGATCGGTATTGAGTAGGGTATGTGTTGGTCCGGTCATAAGTTGGACCGGTATGGAGCAGGAGATGTTGCATTGGTTCGGTGGAGATGTGATGAGAAGGTGGTTCGGCAATAGTGTGGTCCGGTGGTGGTATTCGGCGGGGCTTGGACCGGCTATGCCGAATGGAGTGGGGGACCGAATGAGGTTGGCTCGGTAGGGGGTTGATCCGGTAGTGGAGTGGAAGTATTGGACCGGCATTGTGTGGTCCGGCGTTGAGCTGGTGCCGAATGGACATGAGAGGAGAGAGCCGAATGGACATGGGTTCATGGATGCCGAATGGACCCTGGTACAAGGAGGTACCGAATGGACATGAGCACTTGAGTGCAAGGAGATGACGCCTACTGTGCCTGTTGGTTTCGAATGTGCATGGGATATGACGCTTCACGGTCTCGTGGCCTACTGGGCGAGAATCCGCCCAACATTTGCCCCCCAAAGTGGGGCACGGGCTTGCACGTGTCGCGCTTTGTTTCCCTGTAGTGGGCGTGATTTGTAAAACGACATAAGCTGGGTGTCCATATCCTTCGGATGTCCTGCAAAGGAAATTATAGCTTCAGTGTGATTTCAAATGATGACCGTTCGAGCTCGTTATCGATGCCAGGTCCACGTTCGAGTGGTTCCCCGGATCGTTTTCAAGGTGGTTTATCGCCAGCTCAGAGCATGCCTAGGGATCGTTCGCGATCCCGTACATGTGTAAGTAGCTTAGCCACTCTCTAATTATCAGAGTCAAATATTCGTCTAACCGATGGGCTTAAAACAGGGGTGTCAAAGTGTGAATTCTCATGGCGACGGGGTTAATAGCCATTCAGAGCGTGCCTATGGACCATTCGCGGTCGCGTACACGTGTAAATGATTAACCCACGTTGGTGAGAGATTCACGACTTATCCGTTGTTATCATATTCTTTATTTTATTAGTAAGATCAGGAGTTCGGGACTTATCTGAGTGAGGCGCCCTGCGTGCCCCCAGTTCCTGGTCTGGGACGGTAGATAGAGGGTTCCATTCGGTTCTTGGTTGGTCCGGCTATTCTCATCCGGCTTCTGGTGGTCCGGTATCATTGGTCCGGTTGGGCGAGACATCTGGTTCGGTGGTTGTGAGTTTGCCTATATATAGAGGCCGTACCCCCCTTGTTTTTCTTTACCGAACGAGTAGAGCCGAATCACTCCATTGCCGAATCAAGTGTTTGCCGAACCAACCTTATACCGAACCAGGTATATACTTATTACCGAATACACACGTATGTCCTTGCTTCACCGAATGGGACTACTGCCTTGGAGCCGAATGAGATGAAAACCGAATGGGGTTGAAACCGAATGAACTTGGAAACCGAATGAACTTGGAAACCGAATGAACTTGGAAGCCGAATGAACATGGAAACCGAATGAACTTGGAAACCGAATGAACTTGGAAGCCGAATGAACATGGAAACCGAATGAACTTGTGATCTGGAAGACTTCAGCTTGCGAATGAAATTCCACACTTGCACGCACTTGTTTGTTTACTTTTCTATTTTCCTTGTTCTAATATTAGGTTTTTCTTGTGCTGCAGAAAATGTCTCGCAAAGCGGAAACACGATCAGACAGAAAGAAGTCTAGAGGCACAGGAGAGCCTTCTTCTTCCTCGCCCCCAGTCCAATCAGGATCCGGGCAACACCGACCTATTCCGAAGTCTCTAGTGGACGGATGTGGTCCACAGGAACTTTTGAACTCTCCCCCTGACTGCTTCCCAAGCTCCTTAAAGGAGGAGCAACTTGACGTTATATCCCGTTCCTTTGGGATAGACAGGGCTCTTATGTTGTTACCGGGGGAAGGGGTCATGCCATATGATCCCCCTGAGGGGTACTTCGCTTATAGCCGGTACCATTGCATGTGCGGGGCTATTCCTCCAATCAACGCCTGGATACTAAGCTTCGTCACTTATCTGAAGGTGGCTCCATTCCAGCTTCAGCCCAACTCTTATGCCATTCTGGTATGCTTATATGCTATCTTCCAGAAGAGATATGGGCGCGCCCCCTCCAACCGGGAAATACGATATCTGTACAATCTGAGGGGGTACAGGAAGGGGTCCCCATATATTAGCTTGGAGTCAGCCGTTTCCTTCAAGCCTGTTTTGGATTTATACTCGAAGTATAGCATGTTCAAGAAGGAATGGTTCTTTGTTAGGGATGACTCCGTCTCTATTCGCCGATTTACCTCCGGATGTAAGTAAAAACTCTACTCATAATTCCTGTCTTGGCTGTAATTCACTCTCTTATGCGCTTTTGTTTCTTGCTAGCGACAGGTGGTTTTGCGGTTGTGGAAGATGATCGCTTGGTTCGGATGGCAGCAGAAATTGAAGCTATTTCCGGGAGAGACAGATCGGCTGCTTATCTGATTAGGAATGCCAGGCTCTTGTCGTATAATTTGATCCTCCCACATCAGTCCGTAGTCAAACAGAGGGACACGGCAGAAGAGAAGGCTGCCCAGCCTAAAGGTGGGGTGACAGCGAAGGGTGGCAAGAGGAAGCCCTTTGCACAACGTCCAGTCGTAGGAGGCAAGAAGCTCAAGGAGTCCGATGGCCCTTCTCCAAGTACTTGCCCGGATGTCCCGGAGGAGGAAGGTGTAGAAGAGGAGGAAGGAGGTGAAGTTGGAGAAGGGTCGGAGGGTGGAGGAGATGGCGATGGTCAGGGTGGTAGCGGTGTTGCTGCTCTAACCTCTGAGCAGGACCTCGAACTGGATGAGGCTCTCCGTCGGGCCTTCGGGGAGTCAGAGGGGGAGTCGGAAACAGAGAAGGAAACGGAGAAGGCAGAGGAAACCGGCAAAGCTGTGGTTAGCACTGACCCATCCTCTAAGGGTTCCTCAGCTAGGGTGACCCCGGCGATGCAAGGTGAACTTTTGTCTTCTGCCGATTCCATTTTCGATAGGGACTTAGAAATTTTTTACGGTTCACTTCCGTCCTGGAATGAGATCCAGGACTTATTGCAGTATCCCACTCCTCCGCCGGGTTTGTATAACAGATGTGTCTCCTCACTTTTCTTTCTTTTTAACTTAGCACATTTTTTGAATTGCGGATTATTGTATGTTCGTAACACTTGTTCTTTATTCCAGGGGCAGGCCAGGCGGGTAAAACGTCGGATGTTCGACACCGCCTTGAACAATTTAAGTCGAGGAGAGCTTCCGCGAAACCTTCTACTGATCGCACTGGGGACGTAGTCAAGTACCGCCCTCTTCTTGGGGTCATCGAAGAGGGCATTCAGAAAAGGAAGCGGAGCCGTTCCTTATTTGAGTCTTCTTCTGCTTCGCAGCTTCCTACTCTGTCTCCCCCTACTCAGCCTCCTCGTGATACTACGGAGGAGAGCACGGAGCCCTGCCCCCCTCCTCCTCCTTCCAAGAGTTCTACTGTCATTCATATAAGGCGTCCCGATGTGCCTCGCCCCGTGCCTCGTGACCCTTTTGCCGGCCATCCTGATTTAGACCCAAGTTTTCGGGACATTTCATTCGATGAGACCACGGGCGAGCACCTACTTCCCCGCAACCCCATGGTAAGAGTGCTGGACGAGGCCAAATCTTTAGATCTTGATTTACTTTCTACACGGGTAGTCACCATGGGGGACGAGGCCAAGGCTAATATTGATCGGGTGGCCGAAGAGACTAAGAAGTTAATGGAGCATCATGCTCGATTGGTCAAGGCCGGGGAGGAGATTGGGAGTGCTAACATTCGGTTAAGGCTAAAGGTTGCCGATCAGGCCAAGCAGCTTGCCGACCAAGCCATCCAGATCTCCCAGCATGAGGAAGCTTCCCAGCGTCTGAAAGAGACCATGGAGAAGGCAAGTAGGGCGGAGTTACGGAAAATGGAGGTCACCTGCAGGGAGCGGATTAACATGGCTATTACAACGGTGGATGAGGTTCGAAATGCGGATCTCGAGCGGGTAGAGGAGTTGTCAGGGAGGCTCGAGGCTGCGGAGATGGCTCAGGCCGAGTTGAAGGAGGAGATGGAGGAGATGAGGAGGTCCCTCAAGTTGAAGGAAGAGGAAATGAGGAGGTCACTCCAGGCTGACTGCTTGAGATACCAATCAGAGAGGGACGTCGCCATCACCAAGTTGCAAGCTTCCGAGGCCCGGGTGAGGGAGTTTGAGGAAAACGAGGGGATGATGGATGAGATGTTGCAGGATATGTACTTCCACACTTGGAAGGAGGGCGGCTTGTCTTGGATGGACGATTACCCTCGGGTCATGGCCAAGGTGTATCTCCAGGCTTTAGAGGAGGCCAGGGTGAATGCGGGTAAGGAAGGCGGAGAGGCTTTCAACTTGAGTGCGGTTACTGCTCAGTTCTCAAAGGAGGAGCAAGCGGCGGTGAAGGAGGGGATGCGGCTACTCGCTGCAGAGGAAGCGGGCGTGCAGTTGGATGATGAGGATCAAGCGGCGGATGCTGGTGAGTTATTCTTTTCCCTTTCTTTTCTTTTCGTGTTTTCATAACTTGATCGTTCGTTTAATGAATTCCTCTTCTGATCTGGACAGGTGGGACTTCAGATCCACATGCTGGGGGCTCCGATCCTGCGGCTAAGTAGGCTGGGGGAGTTGGCGATGGAGTGTGGATGCATCTGCCATCTTTTTGTTTCTTTTTTTTATCACTGTTCATGTTAGTCTTTGATATGCAACTGTAATAAAATTATTTGCAAAGAATAACTTCGTGTGATCTTATAATATAAGCTGATTTTGTCATGTTCAAATGTTGTTGCTATCTTCATGTGCTGTGTGAGAAGTATAATTATGTATATGCCTGTGATTCCACTTGTGTTTGATGTTAAGTTTTTGCTTGAAATATAATTTCACGTTTTGCAATGTCAGTGTATGAATAAGTTATAGTTACGCATTTATGTACAAGAGAAGAGAGTACCGCCCTTTATGTTTTATTCGCAGGCGGTAGCTTTGAGTGTCTTGTGTAACTGTTCACGGGTATAGCAGAGCGCCCTGCTACCCAGCATGCAGGCTTAGAGCCTCATGAGTGAATGCTTCCTATTTGGTTTCCTGTACTTTAGAGTTTGTTATACAGGATAGGAGAAAAATATTTAAATGAAATGGAAATATAGTAAAAGTAAAACTTCCAGTCACGGAAGGCCGTCGATGTGCTTAAGTTCGTGGCAAACGGGTTTTGTAGTCACTTTCCCTAGCTGTGGGTCTTGGAGACATTTGTCACCCATCTTACGCCTCCGCGGGGAGTTTTCTTTTTTACCACAGCCGCACTTAAGACACATCGGAGCCGAGATCGCGCACGGTAACTACCCGAACCATTATGGTCCGTAATCGTGGGTATTATTCGATTTACCGTGGCCGGCTAGCGTGGGTGCCGTTGGCCGTGAACTACCCCTGGCTGGCCACACCTTATGTTGGGGCTTAAAGTAGGTTCACAGTTACCGACGAGCCGAACGCCGTAATGAGCTGCCATCGGCTATAGTCGGCCTTTATGATGACTTATAATCGGCTCATTACAGTTGGCTTTGAGGGCAGGCGCGCAATGAGTTAACCCGCAGCAGAGGGATGCCGGGGCAAAAGAGTCTCATTGGCGAGTGCATAGAATCGTAGCGTACCTGTTAGGCCTAGTCCAGATGAGGCCGCGGTGCGTCTTGAGTGGAGACGCCATAGAATTTTGTTCAACAGAAAGGGATAACGCTTAACAAGTAGCCAAGACATAAAGGAACAAGTTAAAAAGAGACAAGATTTTTTAAAGTGGTTCGGCACGAAAATGCCTACGTCCACTGATTCTCTTTGTTAATTCACTTCATATGGGCAGTACAAGTTAAGAAAAGTATCGACGGAGGTGTCGGATGTTCCATGCCCTCTGGAACACCTCTCCGTCCACTGTTGACAAAATGTAAGCTCCGTTGTGGAGATCTTTGTGAATTACATATGGTCCGTCCCAGATGGGGTCCAGTGCCCCGGGGCGCGGAAAGATTCGCCTGAGGACAAGATCTCCTTCTTGTAAGCTGCGATGCTTGACTTTGGAATTGTATAGTGCTGCCACTTTTTGTTTGTGAGCTGCTGCTTTGAGTGCTGCATCGTTTCTCCTTTCCTCAATCAGATCCAAAGACATGAGGAGGAGTTCTTCGTTTTCTTCTGGGTTGTAGTGGATCCTACGGTGGGAAGGCACAATAGTCTCAACTGGGAGCATTGCCTCCGATCCATATGCCAAAGAGAAAGGAGTATGTCCCGTTGATGTTCTGAAAGATGTGCGGTATGCCCATAGTGCCGTAGGAAGTTCGTCCACCCAAGCGCCTTTTGACTTTTCAAGTTTCTTCTTGATTAGGGTTTTGAGAATTTTGTTGACAGCTTCAACTTGTCCGTTTGCCTGAGGGTAAGCTACTGATGAGAAGCTTTTATGAATTCCATGCTCTTGGCACCAGTCGGCAAATTCTTCGCTGTCAAATTGGAGTCCGTTGTCTGATACGATCTTGAGGGGGACTCCATACCTGCACAGAATGTTTTTGATCAAGAAGTTGATAACTTTTGCTGAAGATATTTTATTTAAAGGTTCCGCTTCCACCCATTTGGTGAAATAATCGACTGCCACTATAGCATATTTGGCTCCGCCTCGGCCCGTTGGCAGTTCGCCAATTAAGTCAATTCCCCATACGGCAAAGGGCCAAGGGCTGGTCATTTGAGTAATTTCGTTTGTGGGTAGTCGAGGGATCTTGGCGAACTTCTGACATCTGTCGCATTTCTTAACGAAGTCTAGGGCATCTTTGTTTAGTGTGGGCCAGTAATATCCATATCGGAGTATCTTTCTTGCCAAAGTCTGTCCTCCAGTGTGATCTCCGCATCCTCCCTGATGGATGTTTGTTAATATCTCCTTGGCTTCCCTTCCGGCGACGCATCTTAATAGGGGGCTAGAGAAACCACGCCGGTAGAGGATGCCTTCTTGCATTGTGTAGTGGGGAACTTTCCTCAAGATCTTCTTGGCTTCGTCACGCCTGTCGGGTAGTATGCCCTCTTGCAAATATTTCCGGATAGGAGTCATCCAGGTTCCTTCTTCGATTGCAGTTATCAGATTCGCTTGTTCGAAACTCGGGGCTAGCTGCCTTGAGATTACTAGTGCTCCGGGAATGGTGCTGTCCTTCATACTAGCTTGCTTTGCAAGTTCATCTGCCTCTTGGTTTTCTTCTCGAGGAATGTGTTTGATTAGATAATGGTCCAATCGATCGAGCAGCAGTCTGGTTTTCTTTAGGTATGCTGTGAGCCGTTCTCCTCGAGTCTGGAATTCTCCTAGTACCTGGTTTACGATAAGCTGAGAATCACTATGAATACATAAGGAATTGATCCCAATTTCTAGGGCCAGTTCCAATCCCGCTATTACTGCTTCATATTCAGCATCGTTGTTAGTGGCCGTGAACTCCAATCTTAATGCATAGTACAACTTTCTTCCCCTGGGGGTGACGATCACAATACCTGCCCCCGAGCCTTGTTCGTTCGATGCTCCGTCTACAAAGAGGTTCCACTTGATGTTTTTTGCTACTTCGGATTGTTCCTTGCCTTCGTTGGTAGTGAATTCGGCAATGAAATCAGCCATGGCTTGTCCTTTGATAGCGGTGCGGGGATGGTAGGTGATATCATACTGACTTAATTCGATGCACCATTTGAGGAGTCGCCCAGAAGTGTCAGGACGATGGAGCACTTGTCTTAGTGGTTGATCGGTTAGAACCCTGATGGAGTGAGACTGGAAGTAGTGTCGCAGTTTCCGTGACGCGATCAATAAACAATATGCTAACTTCTCAAGTTTAGGATATCTGGCTTCTGCCCCCGTAAATCTCTTGCTTACAAAGTAAACCGGACGTTGTGTGCGGTCTTCTTCTCTTACCAAGGCGGCGCTTAGAGCATGAGATGATACAGCGAGGTATAGGTATAACACTTCACCTTCATTTGGAGTTGAGAGTACTGGTGGTCTCTGAAGGTGTTCGATTAGGTTGAGGAAGGCTTTTAAGCATTCGTCGGTCCACTCGAACCTCCCTTTGTCTTTCTTGAGTGCTTCGAAGAAAGGGACACACTTGTCAGTTGCCTTGGAAATGAATCTGCTTAGGGCGGCCACCTTTTCGTTTAGGCTCTGCATTTCTTTCCGAGTGGAAGGTATCCTTATTTCTTTTAAAGCTCGGATTTGTTCAGGGTTTGCTTCGATTCCTCTGGCGTGGACGATGAATCCTAAGAATTTTCCCGATGATACTCCGAAGGAGCACTTTAGAGGATTCAGCTTCATTCCATATCGGCGAAGTACCCGAAACATATCGTCCAGATGGCTTACATGGTCGTTGGCTTTCCTGGACTTCACCAACATGTCATCCACATATACTTCCATAGTACGTCCTATCAGCTCTGCGAACATTTTGTTGACGAGGCGTTGATAGGTAGCTCCAGCATTTTTGAGTCCAAAAGGCATGACTTTGTAACAATATAATCCGCGGTCGGTGATGAAGCTAGTGTGGTCCTGATCGGGAGCGTGCATGGGGATCTGGTTATATCCGGAGTATGCATCCATAAAAGATAGGAGTTCGTGCCCAGCTGTGCTGTCCACGAGTTGGTCAATTCGGGGAAGTGGGAAGCAGTCTTTCGGGCAAGCGTCATTCAGATTGGAGAAGTCAATACATGTTCGCCACTTTCCATTGGCCTTTTTTACTAGCACTGGGTTAGCGATCCATTCTGGGTAGATGGCTTCCCGTATGAAGTCATTAGCAAGTAGATTTTTTACTTCCTCATCAAGGGCTGCTGATCGCTCTGCCCCCATGCTCCTCTTTTTCTGCTTTACTGGTACCTTGGTGGGATCGATGTTCAACATGTGGCACGCTACGTCTGGAGAGATTCCTGTCATATCGGCGTGGGTCCACGCAAATACATCTAAGTTGTGGCGGAGAAAGTCAATGAGTTGACCCTTTAATTCCGTTTTCAGCTGAGATCCGATTTTTAATAGTTTACTTGAATCGTGCTTATCTACAGATACGAATTCCATAGCCTCTGCAGGCTCGGCGGTAGCCTCCTCCTCTTTATCCCGGGGGTCTAGTTCATTGAAGGGATCGCTTGTGTATCGAAGAGGAGGGGCTTTCTTTAGTTGCTATGCCTCCAAGCTTTTCATGCAGAGAGTAGTCTCTGCATCTTTTCCTTTATTCTTTCTGCGGTTGTTGCGAAGCTCAGTTACATAGCAGTCTCGGGCAGCGTCTTGATCTCCTTCTACTTCTCCTATTCCGTTGTCTGTCGGGAATTTCATCTTCAGGCACCAGGGGGCTAGGACAATTTGGAAGTCAGACAAGGCTGGTCTCCCCAAGAAGGCGTTGTAAGCCGAGTGGTTCTCTATTAGCACGAACGTTTGTTTTCGCACCACGGAGCGGGGATGACTTCCTATTTCGACGAAGAGGTCAAGTTGCCCGAGGGGCATTTTTGCATCTCCAGTGAAACCGTGCAGTGGTTTGTCACAGGGGGATACATCCTTCATTGATAACTTCATTTTGTCGAAAGCATGTTTGAACAGGATATTAACGGAGCTTCCTGTGTCTATTAGAATCCGAAAAACTTTAGCTGGACCGAACCAGGAAGAGATGACCATAGGATCCATATGTGGGTACTGTCTTCCTTCCAAATCACGCCTACTGAATATGATGTCGTCGTTTTCTTTTCGTTTCGGGTGGCGTTCCTCCGTAATGGAGTTAACATATCCTTCGGCATTTCTAAGCGACTTGCCGTACCTTTCCATCTCTGCCCAACTTCTGTCGGCAATGTGTGGTCCTCCTGAGACGGTAAGGACTACTATCTTCTCTTGACTAGAGCCACTGGTGTTGTGATTGTTGTGACTCCCTCCGCCTACTTCTGGGAGGGGTTGCTTTGAGTTCTCATTGGCAGGAGTTGGAGTCCTGTTCTGACTTTTCACATAACGTTCCAGTCTTCTTCTTCTAATGTGTTCTTCGATCAAGTCCCGAAGATGGTGGCATTCATTGGTGTCATGTCCGTGGGATTCGTGGAAGCGACAGAACTTTCCGGACTTGAGTGCGTTATCTGATTCTTTCTTGTGCGGGGGGCGCTTGTATCCGAGTTCGCCCTGAGTGGCTAGGTAGATGTTTTCGATTGTTTCATTCAAAGGAGTGTAGGAGTCAAATCTTGGCCCTGGTCGATATTGGCGCTTCTCACCCTTTCTGCCCCCAGCATTGTCTCTAGATTCATTTCTTCGAGCGTCCTCAGCTGCAGTGGGAACCTTGTCCTGAATTATCTTGCCTTGTTGCCCTGGCTGCCTCTCCGTAGCAGCGTCTTCAAGTCTCATATACTTTCCAGCTTCATGGAAGAAATCAGGCAAGGTAACTGGTTTTTCCTTAGTTAATCTTCTGGCAAACTTGGTGTCTGGATGCACACCACTACAGAGGGCCATTAGAGTGAGTTTTTCATCGGCATCTTGAACTGCTGCCGCTGCGGCGTTGAACCGTGTTAGATATTGTTGTAGCGTCTCTCCGGTTTTCTGTTTGACATTGGATAGAGAATAAGCATCCCTGGGTTGTTCCACATGGATGCGGAACTGGCTAATAAACCTTTCTTTTAACATCTCCCATGAGTTGATGGATCCTTGGGGTAGATGGCAGAACCAGGAGGTAGCTAGATCTGATAGGAATAGCGGAAAGCATTTACATAATACTCCTTCTGTTGCTCCACTCATGAGCATATGCTGGGTGTATCTCTGCAGGTGTACGATGGGGTCGGAAGTTCCTTTGTAAGGTTCCATGGTTGGCATTTTCCATTCCCGGGGAGTGATGGCAGTTTCGATATTTCGGGTAAAGGGACTGGTGACCCTAGCGCCTATTCCCCGGTCCCTTTGCTCCCGTCGGACACATTCTCTGAATAATCGTGCCATCCGCTCGTCAGAACTTGGAGCGGACAAAAATGAGCTCGGTTCTTCCCTGCGGGATCTATCTCGCCCAGATGACCTGTAGGGATGGTACAGTCTATCACCTCTAGCATTATCCAGTGGTTGTCTTTGGCTGCTTGGATGCACGCTAGGACCAGCTACAGTTGCCCCCTGCCTTGATCTTCCCCTGTGGGGTTCTGTTTCGAGCACATCCATGGGGTCAACTTCGGGCTGGGTTCTAGCTCGGCTCCGTTCAGCGGGGTTTCTATGATTAGGTGGCATGACTGGCTCAGCTACATCCGACCCTCGCCTGGTGCCTCCCCCGCTAGGTTCGGTTCCAAGGGCTTCCTCGAGTCGGAATTCGGGCTGAGTCCGGGCGCGGCCCCTATCATCGTTTTTCCTGTTGATAGCTTGTTCGAAGAGTGAAGACCTTTGTTGCCTCCGGGATCCTCCGGATTGGGATTCACCCCATGATTCAGTGTTGCGGTTGGACTCTTCAGCGTCCCTTAAGCGTGTCATGAGTTGGTCCACCAAAGTTTCTTGTTGGGATGTGAAGCGGTTAGTTACTTCAGCCACAACCCTGTCCAGATCTGCCCTAGTGATTGGTTGTTCCGTTGCGGGACCAGTTGGATTTTCCTGATTTTCATCTGGTACTGCTGTTGAAGTGGGCTGATCTGTGATTGCTGGATCTGGAAGGCTGCTAGTTGCGATGTTCCTTCCTTTGTTAACATCCCTTCTCTGTTTGGAAGGCATGATTTCTAAGCAACGAGTGATGTCGTTAGGAAAAAGGTTGAGTGGGAGAAGATGAAGTTTGAGTTCAGTTCTCAGTGAAAGCACCAAAAATGTTTGCACAAAAAATGGACAAACACCTCCAAGTCGTATTATTTAGTTGATTATATGTAATTTTCAGTGATTTTAGATGAGTATGTAAATATGAGAAAAGTAGGGGCTGAAATGTAAAAGACACACAGATTTATAGTGGTTCGGCCAGAATGTGCCTACGTCCACTTTATATGTTATTATCCTCTTTCTTTCAGGTTACAAGTACAATGCGTTGTATACGAGTGTATGAAAGTAGTTTGAAAGTTCCTTCCTTGCTTGAGCTTTCAAACTTGTCCGCCATTGTTGTACCCCTGCCCCTCTATTTATAGAGTGAGGTAGGGGGCAGGGGTCTTGGATGTATATAGCTGCCAGCGGGCCCGGGCTGGAGCAATCTGGCCTGGCAGCGTTCTGGTTCGGCGGAGCTTCATTCGGCATGGAATTTGGAGTGGCGCTGGTCTGGTAGGGTGTGGATCGGTATTGAGTAGGGTATGTGTTGGTCCGGTCATAAGTTGGACCGGTATGGAGCAGGAGATGTTGCATTGGTTCGGTGGAGATGTGATGAGAAGGTGGTTCGGCAATAGTGTGGTCCGGTGGTGGTATTCGGCGGGGCTTGGACCGGCTATGCCGAATGGAGTGGGGGACCGAATGAGGTTGGCTCGGTAGGGGGTTGATCCGGTAGTGGAGTGGAAGTATTGGACCGGCATTGTGTGGTCCGGCGTTGAGCTGGTGCCGAATGGACATGAGAGGAGAGAGCCGAATGGACATGGGTTCATGGATGCCGAATGGACCCTGGTACAAGGAGGTACCGAATGGACATGAGCACTTGAGTGCAAGGAGATGACGCCTACTGTGCCTGTTGGTTTCGAATGTGCATGGGATATGACGCTTCACGGTCTCGTGGCCTACTGGGCGAGAATCCGCCCAACAATAAAAATAACCAGTACATTGATTACCTCACTGCTGCAAACACCACGATCGATCGTTCTTCGATCGAAACCCACGACCCCTCGGCAAAACGCGAAGTCGCCCACGCGAAGACCTATCTTTCCCTGAGTCGAACTTCCCATCGCCATCAACAATCGAGACTCGTTACCAATCGCGACATCCCATCCTTTACTGAAATTGAATCGCCACCTCCTCCAACTGAACGCGGCTCAAACCCTAGAGAGGTGTGCCGATAGCTCGTCGATTTGAACGGCAGAGGACATCGCGAATAAAATGGAGGGCTCGACAACGTTTTCCTCCCTTCGGTCGAATCAATGGTGAAGACGATGACGCAAAGTTCTCGCGTGTTCACGCGAGTTCCCACCGTGTTCTGCCATGCTCTTTTTTTTTCGATTTGGGGATAATTCCATTGATTACATTGAAAGAGGCGTGGCTCGGTTCTATTATATTTTTTTTTTTTTGAGTATACGATTTAAAGAGGAGACTTCGTGGAATCAATTAAGGGGAAATGAGCTTGCGTGAGAAGCTAAAAGTGTGAAGCTTCCACGAAAAGGTTTGACTTAAGAAAATTAATGTTAATTAGTTCTTCTATGAATTTACGGGTTGTACGATCGAACGGTAAACCCAAACACTACGAAAATTGAAATCCGATAATAATACAATACTACGGACCCAATGGAATTGGTTTCATCAAATTCCGAGACTGTGCCTCGGGAGGCTATTTTTAAATTCGATTTAAACTATATAAAATTTCAAACTGAACAAACCACCGTTAAATTTCGATTTTACAACTTCTATTAATTCCAGTGTTATCAATATAAATTTTCAAATCTTCAAATTATTTTAACATGCTTTAAAACTCTAGTTTCAACATTTTACCCAACTACAATTTATTTAATTCAGTAATTTAACTATCAAATAATTGGTGATATTTGAATTCGAGTTAAAATTTAACATTTAAATATTCAAAATCAACTGGATATCCCAATTTCAATTGCTCAAAAATTTCGGGTCGTCACAACTTTAATAGGATGAGCTTGGAAATATGGCCTCAACTTTCTGGACGCAATCAACAGACTATAGGCAAGCTTTTCCAGCTTTGAATAATTCAACTCTGCCCCAGTAAATCTTTTGCTGATGTAATAAACCAGCGTTGAACTTTTGCGTCTTCTCGAACCAATGCTGCACTGAGAGCATGAGATGAAACCGCTAAATATATGAAAAGATCTTCACCATTGCTGGGCTTAGAAAGTATTAGAGGCGTTTCCATGTGACGAATCAGTTCATCAAAAGCTTTCTGACATTCAGGAGTCCATTCAAAGTTTTTCTTCCTTTCTTCAGAGCATCAAAGAAGGGAATGCATTTATCAATGGCCCTGGAAATAAATCGACTCAAAGCAACGATTTTCCTGTTGAGGCTTTGCAATTCCTTCTTTGTCCTAGGAGCTTTGACTTCTCTTAAAGCAGTAATCTGAGCAGGATTAGCTTCGATGCCCATAGCACTCGCAATGAAACCCAAGAATTTTCCAGACTCTACCCCGATTGAACATTTCAGAGGATTTAGCTTCATCTCATACTTTCGGAGGACCGCGAACATTTCTGCCAGATGATCCATGTGATCTACTACCTTCTTCGATTTCACCAACATATCATCAACATATACTTCCATAGTCTTGCCAATCTGGGGTTTGAACATGACATTAACAAGTTTTTGATAAGTTGCCCCCGTGTTCTATAGTCCGAAGGGCATGACTTTATAGCAGTAAAGACCAACATCAGTGATAAAGCTCGTGTCCTCCTGATCTGGCTCATGCATCATGATTTGATTATATCCTGAGTAAGCGTCCATAAAAGACAATAGTTCATGCCCGGCTGTTCCATCCACCAACTGATCTATCTTGGGTAACAGGAAACAGTCCTTGGGGCATGCTTTGTTCAAGTCTGAAAAGTCGATGCATACTCTCCACTTTCCATTTGCTTTTTTAACCAACACCGGATTAGAAACCCAATTCGGGTAAGTGGATTCTCTGATGAAGCCATTTTCCATGAGTCGATCTACTTCTTCTTTTAATGCTGTCGACCTTCCAGGACCTTGGCTTCTCCTTTTCTGCTTTACGGGTGTGAATTTTGGATCAATATTCAAAGCATGCACTGCGATTTTTGGAGATATTCCATACATGTCGGCATGACTCCAAGCGAATACATCCAGGTTTGCTTTCAAGAATGATATCAACATATTTTGAACCGTCATACCGAGTTGTGAACCCACATTCCACACCTTGTTTGGATCATTCAGGTCAACAGGTATTGGCACCGTCACTTCCACCGGCACCGCTCTACTCTACCCTGCACTGGTTTTTCTGGGATCAATCTCTTTTCGTGCACCACAATGCTCACCAGTGCAGGGTCCACCCCGTAATTGCTACAAGGTGGGCTCTTTGATGTGGAGCGGAGCTGCCGCACCTTTACCCATTTCTCTCTTTTTTGCCTCCCGTAACTCTATGAGATAGCATTCTTGCCCGGCATTTTGGTCCCCCTTCACAACACCGACACCATTATCAGTGGGGAACTTCATAGTCAGGCACCATGGGGCGAGAATGGCCTTGAATGCAGCAAGAGTCGGTCGACCCAAGAAGGCATTGTCAGCGGAGAATTCATCAACAGTCACAAAAGTTTGTTTTCGGATCACCTTATTTTCCCCTTCTCCAAGTTCTACAAACAAGACAATAGTCCCTGTAGGCTGTTTTGGCTCTCTAGTGAACCCAATAATTTTCTTCGAGGAAGCTTGGACATCAACCATGGGAATTTTCATCTGATCAAATGTCTTTCTGAAAAGGACATTGCAAGAGAAGCCGTAGTCAACAAGAACACTTCTTACAATGGCTGGTCTAATGCCTGCAGATATCACCAAGGGATCCATGGTGGGAGCCTCAACACCAACAGAGTCTCTAGCCTGGTATATGATGTCATCGTTAAAACTTCTTTGCTGTTTTAAAGGTGCAGCATCTTCCAAGACAAAAACATTTTCTTTCGCCGGGGCATATCTCAGAGCGTGGGCATATCTCTCCATCTCACCCTAACTTCCGCACGCTGGGTGAGGACCCCCTGTGATAACATTAATGACAGGCCTCTCAGATTCATGCACTCCAGTCCTTTCACTTGGGCCGGATTGATGAGCAGGAACTTGTTGCACCTGAGTAGATGAGGTCGGGTCACTTATGTTTCTCTTCAAATATTGTTGTAGTTTATTTCGTCTCAACAGCTCTTCAATCAAACTCTTTAAATGGCGACATTCATTAGTGCCATGGCCAGGTTGATTGTGGAACCAACAGAATCTCCCATTATGCACAACATTTTTACCTGGCTTCATCTCAGGTGGTTTGGGGTATTCAACAGCATCCTTGGTTGTGAGAAAGATATTTTCTGGAGTATCAGTTAAAGGAGTAAAATCTAAAGGTTTAAAGCGGTGAGTTTTCTTCGCATCTTTCTGCTTTTTTCCACCGTCATTCTCCCTCTTCTGGCCACCAGATTCCTTTTTGTTAGAAGCAACATTGTTATTCTCAACTTCAGTCACAACTACTTTTGCTGGTGCAGGAAGGCTTTCTAAGAGCATAAATTCATCGGCCTTCTTATAGAACTTCTCAAGTGAATTTGGCTCTTTCATCTTTAGCCATTTTTCGAATTCACTTGATTTGTCAATAGCTCGCATCAAGTAAGTCAGAATCATCCGAGGCTCTATATTGTCAACTTCGGCCAAGGCTATATTAAAGCGGTTTAAGAAAGATTTGATAGACTCTCCGGGGCTTTATTCAAGGCTGGATAGTGACATTATGTCCTTGGCCTTCGAAGCATATAACATGAACTGATCTTTGAATTTCCGAGTTAGGTCGGAGAACTGATCCACGGATCGAACTGGCAGCTTCGTGAATCAAAGCAGGGCCACTCCCTCCAAGTACACAGGAAAGTATCTGCACTTGATCTCATCTGTTGCTCTGGCACCTGTCATATGCCAGTCATACTTGTATAAGAACTGGTTAGGATCGCTTGTCCCCCGATAAGCTGGAATAGTTCGGGGAACAAACTTCTTCGAAAATTCAGCCTTCAAAATTCTTTCAGTAAAAGGAGTCTTGCTTGGAGCAAACCCCCAGTCACTTTCATCTTCCTCCCTTTGCATGCCTTCCTTCATAATTTGTCGAATCATTCCCGAAAGGTACTCCTCATCGTTTAGAGGCCCCGCGGGACAGACGTCGGCTACTTTTTCGAAAGTTTGCCTGGACAAACGTTCATGAAGAGTTGATTGTGGCCATGAACCTTCAGCTTGGGGAGGTGCCCCTTCGGTAGTGCCAGCTGCCCTCTGAGGGATACTTTTCCCTTGGGAATCATGAACATCTTCAGCAAAGGTTTCTTCATTATTTTCTGGTTGCTGGTTAACTCCAAGCAAAGCATTCAACCTGTTCAACATCAATGTGTTCTAGGCTTCCATTTGTTGATACAACCCAGACATTACAGCATCCAATTCCGCCCTTGTGATTCCAACACTAGGAGCCGCTTGATTTGACGCGGGAGAAGTGGCGTTGTTGTCACAAGCATTTCCAGATCTAGTAGATCTACTTTTTCTCCCAGGAGCCATAATTTCGGATAGACTTTTGGTTCTTAAGGAGAGTCTTTCAACAAATCTTTGTGAATCAATGATGAGAGCACTCCTGAGTTTAATTCTCAGTGAAAGCACCAATAATGTTAACGCTAAAAATGCATGCTAACACCCTAATGTGAATTGTGATATAGCGAAAGCACCACCCATTGGTACAGGAACTAAAAGCAAGCAGAAAATAGCAGAAAATAGTAAAGAGACAACAATTTTTATAGTGGTTCGGCTCAAAGTCAAGCCTACGTCCACTTAGTCTCTTCTATTATCGACTTGATTACAAGTTTTACAATGACTCTTCAATTACAACACCATTAAGGCAAGTAGTTATAAGTTTGATGCGGAAAAGCTCTTTGAATTCATGTTGAATGAACTTGATCTTTTCCCAAAGATTCTTTGAAGTGTCTTTGGCGTTTGAAGTGTTGTAGAAGTCGTGAAAACAACAAAATCTCGGCCTCTCCAGAAATTCCTCCAGAAAAACCCCCCCTTCATTGTGGAGTAGGCGGTGAATTTATAGGGGAGTTCCGGAGTTAGGTCGTGTGGTGTCATAGGTCATGAGCGACCTAGGGAGTTCCAACCTAAGAGTGATCCCGACGTAGCATAAGTCGTTAGCGACTTAATGAGCCATCCTGGATGAGATATATGTTGTGAGTGACTTAGCATGTGTAGCACAGGAGTTATCTCGGCTTGCTTAGGTCGTAAGCGACCTAATGGAAGAGGCAGTGTGCATGCGGATTAACTCTGAAGCTTGCTAGGTTGTTAGGTCACTCTATCCTTAACTCGTTAGGTCATTGCCTTCATTGAGTTGCTAGGTCTCTAGGTCGCTAGGTCGATGGAGCTCCTTAAGTCGTTGAGTCGTGCAATATTGAGCCGCTCTATGCTTTAGGTCGTTAGGTCATGCCTTACTATAGGTCGTTAAGTCGTTTATGCCTTGAATAGTTAAGTTGCTTTTTCCCTTAGGTCGTTGAGTCGAATAAATCGCTAAGTCGTGAATAATAAAGGTGTTAACACTTAGGTAAAATCAAAACCGTACATGCATTTATTGGAGATTGGATTCCATACAATGGCAGGGCTACTGGGGTACCGTCTATCAAAGTATGTGGCCTAGATCACCATACCAGGGATCCACCCTGATCCCCTGCATCACAATCCGGAGCTACCCCTTACTAGATAGTCTGAATAAGACAACCCCGCGGTTGTGGTCATACAACCGCCCACACAGCCGAATAAAAGGGACCTCTAGATAGGGAAAATCTTATCCAACTTGGGTACTACCCACTTAGCCTTGCATGCACCTCCCATGTTTTAGCCATTCCCGGTTGATGAGGCTTGAGGCTATGATTACCTTTAGAGAACACTTATCTTGGAATGCTCATCGTCCTCCATTAATGATGGTCTGATAGCATTCATCCATACAAGTTCGTTCCGGGTTCGAACGAAATCGAAGCCACTATCTCGTTACACTTATTTTGGAATCACCCTTAGAGTTAACGACAATAGCCCTTGCACTCTGATTCTTCATTTCGATCTTCGCTTGAGATTTCACAACCTATCGTTTAACTTGGATCGATGTGGCTTTCGGATAATCAAATTTGATATCCGATACCGGTCTCGTCGAAATCCAAACGCCGTTTTAAAGGTCAAGTTGTTTAAGGTTAAACAATTTAATTCAATCCAAAACATTTAATTCACACATCATTCATCACAGATAAATAACATACATTTATCACTTCTATATCCAAAGTATATCATATCCCAGAATATCACAGATTATCATACTATAGATATAGACCAATCCAGACATTCTATTCAATCAATCATCCATAAACATGACTTATTAATCCATATTATAATTAATTTAATTAACTCGAAATAAATTAATTACATAAGAATTAATCACCTAACCCTGCTTAATTAATCATTAATTAATTTCAAACCATCTGAATTAATTAATCATTCTTTAATTACCTTATAAATCAATTAATTAATCTTTAATTACTGATAAATTATCCTTTAATTATTAATTAATAAATCTTAATTATTAATTAATAAAGCTTAATTACTGATTAAGCTTTATTAATTACCATTTAATTTATCTCTAATTACTTAATTAATTAATTCTAAATTACAAATTAATTAATTTCTAATTACTTAATTAACTAATCTCTAATTACTAATTTATTAATGCTTAATTACAAGTTTATTAATCTTTATTTACTTAACTTATAACCCTTAAATATTAATTAATTAAGCCCTAATCATTTATTAATTGAATTAATTAATTTCTCTTTAATTATTTTATCAATTTAATTAATCTTAAATCATCAAAACCTTAATTAACTTTTAAGATAAACCATTTATCTTATTAATTACTTAATTATGATTAATACTTAAATTTAAAATCTTTTGTCCTTTTAATTAACACTTAATTACATTTCTAAATTAAGTTTAAAATAACTTAAAATTTTTAACTTAACAAATTCAAGTTAAAAAATTATATAACTTCCTTAAATCAATTATTTAAAAAAAATTATTATATAAAGAATTGTTTAAGAAATAGTTCAAAACTAGATTCAACTTAAATTTAAAACTTACTTTTATTTAAATTTTAAAACTGTTAAATTTACTTCAGGTTCAACCCGATAATCACTCGAGCCCAGACCCGAGACGATCCACTTTTCTCTTTTTTTATAAAAAAACTTGATAAAACTTAAATCTGAAAACATGTAAACACTAACGTTTCTACTCGAAGACAAACTCGAGAAACCCTGCCCTTTTCCCGAGCCGCCCTTCGAGACACACCACTACACAACCTACCGACACTCCAGCCTCGCCGTGCACGTGCACCAGTGACCGAGGCGATTTCTACCTTCCATGTTATCTCCGGCACGTCACTGACCGTCTCTAACCACGATCCCGACCATCTAAACTCCATTACAAACCAAAAATCAAAATCGAGCTATTTGAACAAGCCTGGAACCAAACCCATCACCAAAAAACCTTCTCGACCGGACGTTGCCGTTCACCAGCAGCCATGGAACTTCGGCCACGCCCTCTCCGGCCATCCTTGCTTCTTTTCCCCCATGACCGATGAACCCCAATCTTCCAGAGATGATGCAGCGATCCCATTTCTCAACCTCGACCAATTTTGGGTATTAAACCCAACTCCGACCAAAAGCCGCTGCCACGGTGGATAATAGCACTAAAAATCAGGATTGTGGTACTAGAATTACTAGCAACCTTGAATTAATAAAAATCAGAAATGTCAAGTGGATGTTAGCGATCCTAAAGTTCCTTTTTTGGTCAACTTTGAATTACTCACTCGATCTAGTACTAAAAATCAGGATTTAACTTCTAAAATTCATGATTTTTGATTGTGATTTAGATTATATAGGTAAATCAAAGGATTGTGGTACTTGAATTTAACATATTTTCAAAGTTTTTACTGTCATTTCCATTCCCAGATAATGTTCAAAACTATCCTACTTAAATATATTTTTAAATCTTAGTTTAGGTTTAAACAAACATAATTTGTTTAAATTCTAAAGCCTATCAGAGATTAGATAAGAAGATTTGAAATTTTGATCTAAATTTAAACCCTTTAACTTGAAACAGAGATGAACCAAACATGCACACTTATATATCTGCGTATTTATAAACATGCAAGCCAAAATTATACTTATGCAACAATTATCACATCATTATATAATACATACGTTACATGCAACAGATTAAACAAGAAACTAGTTTGTTTACTCAACAGGAAAATGTTGAACAAAGAAGATTGGAAGCAGTTTTTATTTTGAAAACTTGAATGCTGGAAAAAGAATGCGTTAATCTTTAAAAGCTTGTTAACTGGAAAACTTGTTTTAAAACTGAGATGAATTGCTTGATGAACTGAAATTGGAAATCTAGATCTTGGAAACTTGATTGTGTTGCTTGATTAGATTGCAGTTTGAATTAATTTCTGGTTTGAGTTTGTTTATTGATTTTTGTTTTGATTTTCTCTGGTTAGTATATTAACAGGTTCTGGTTTACTTGTTTTGGAAATGAGAACAGGAAAGAAAATAGAGAAGGTAAAGTAGAGATATATTTATAGCTTGATTTATCTAATATTTTAAAAATAAAAGAAAATGTAATAATGTGACACTTGTTTAATTACCTAACATTTATCATTTACATATGCTAATTAACTTACATTTATTAAACCATATATATTTAACTTACATGTGTAACTATGCATGCGTCAATATATTTTTAAATGTTTTTTATAAATCTTTTATATGTAATTTCATATTTAACAAATAAATTTCTTAATTTAAATAAATAAGACCCTTTAAAGAAAATAATACAAAAAAATTATATACTAATAAAAATTACATATATATATATATATATAATATTTTTAAAACCAAATTATTTTAAGATACCTATCTTTTGAATTTCAAATTCAAATTCAAATCAACTCATATATGTATACACATTTAAACAAACACAAATTTAATTTGAAAAAAACAATTCTATTTAAAGCCTTATATATATACATATAAACAATCCACTGTTATTTATTTTAAAGGAACAATTTTGCCAATTTTAAATAATTTATAAAAGATATTATCACATTTTAATTGTGTGAAATTTTTGGGATATCACGACGGGCAGGAACCAATTTTTTTTAAATTTCAAAATGAAATAACTACAAGCTATTCAACTATTCCAAATGACTTTTCACCCTGATATATACCTTTTCACTCCGAAAAACATATTTCTACCCTGCTTCATCTACCTTTTCATTTATAAACTTAACTTTTCGAATATGACTTCTCCGTACAAAAATTTGTGTGAGAATCTTGAACAAACCCTTCAATCATTCAAAAGTATCCTTACTTTTATCCTTAGAAATCAAAGACATTTAATATTGAATCAAATGCAGATGATAAAAGAAGTAAAAAAGCATTTTGATGCTATTCGATGGATGATTTTTTCTCTTATCAAAGATGAACTAACTAACAATCCGGATAGCACCATCAACAAAGACAATGAAGATTGGGATGCCATCAAAGAAGATCCAATTTTTGATTTCGATGATTAGGTAAAAATTCCTATGGACGTTTTAGTTGTTTGGTTAGTTTGTATTAGATTTGATTTAAATTTTTATATTAAAAATTTACAATAAAATAAGAAGAATAGGTTGGTGCATATAGACTAATTTAGGATTAGAATTTATTTGGTTGGACTTTATTTCGATTTGAATATATGTTTGTATTGAATTAAATTAATTTAAATATTTGTATGTATTTGATTAGGATGATTAATAAAATTAGTTTTATCACATCTTATTTATCAATATATCACTTTTATATATCATGTTATACTTTAGTTAGGGGTTGTAATTATATTTATGTTGATGACAAAGGGTAGAAATATATGAAATATCCAGGTTTAGATTAAGGGGGAGTTTGCATAGATTAAAAGAGAGTTTTGTAACTCAAGGGAAGTTATATCATATTTTAGATACATGGTTATCATCATCAAAAATGGGGAGATCATTAGTACCTTAGCTTTTGGTTTTGATGACAACAACCATATGAGATCATATAAAACATAGATACTTGTGTTTATCAAGTTATATATAGTGAGTGTAGGATATTAGACATGTGTTGATTAAGAAGACTGTATGGTATTAAGAGCAGACCAAAAGGCTGATACAGAGATTCAACAGTTAGAGATTGAAGACTCAAGAGTTTGAAGATTCAAGCTACCAAGATAAGTTATAAAGTCCAAGATTATTTTGTTAAAGCCCTAGTAGCACTTCTTTGATCTTTCTTTATTTTTTCAAAAAGGGTTTTTGAATTTATTCACCAATTTTAATGATTCAAATATCTTGGCTTTCAAAAATTATTTTTAAGAATCTCAGTTTTCAAAATGATTTTCCAAACATCTTTTCAAAATAGCTTTCAAATGATTCATGATATTTTAATTATTTATTTACAAAATTATTATATTAAGTTTCTAAGTATTTTATATTCAATATATAGTTTTAATTTATTTAGATATAGATTTTGGGTTTAATTTATGTAGACATTCATTAATCCTTTGACATGTCTGTTCACTTATACATTATATATATATATATATATATTTCATAAGAAATCCATATTTAAATCCTTATATATTAAAATATTTCAAAAATTATTTTTTAAAGTTTTCTTAAGTTTTATTATGGTTAAAATGTGTTTAAACTATGCTTAAAAGATTTTACAAAGTATCAAATTATTTTAAAAAATTTAATATTTTTAAAAGAATTTTTATTAATGTTTTTCAAAATTACAAAGGGTATGTCTACATATAGTTCGAGAATTTCAAAATTCAAATTTTGAAAGGAGGTATTATCTTTTCGTGAATGGACATGACTATTGTTTCTCTATAAATAGGGGTAATCTCAATAAATTTTAGTTAATTACTTTCTCAGATTTTCTTTCCTCTTTCACCCTCTTGATCTCTAAAAGAAATTTTACTAAAAATCTTCTCAAATTCAATCAAAATAAAATTCAAATTCTATTGATTTGGTTCTCTTCTATTTACTCTCTAATCTCTCTCATCTCTCCCATTCAAATAAAGATCAAAGTGCTATTCCAGAGGTTATACGATTATTTGTACCCGTAGTCAAGAAATCAATTTTGTATACTATATCAAATCTTATTCAAGTACTCTTATGTGTGCTTGGTGTCCCTGAAATCCAAGTGGGCGTGCTTGTGTCCTATCTGAATCAAGTGGGCATGCTTTGTGTCCCATTTGAATCCAAGTGGGTATGCTGATGTCCCGTCTGAATACAATAAGTGTACCAAGAGCACAAGAAATCTACAGGGTTTGTCTCGTATCCTTGAAATCAAAATTGTACAAACTTTGATATTTGAAAAGAAATCTATATAAGAAATTATACAGGACTGGATGTAGGGTAACTCCGAACCAGATTAAAAATCCTGACGTGATCTCTCCAAGTCTTTACTTTTTACTTTTATTGCATTTATATCTATCTGTATTTGCATCTATAATTGTCAATTTGCATTGATTAAACTATAATCTTAAAAGAATTCAAAACAATTCATAAAAGTTATTTCTAGCAGGAAAAGGTAAAATTGTGGCCTCACAAGCTTCATAACTCGGAATGACTAAAATCAGCAGATGCTGGTAGAGCTATGTGGTTTAATACCATTAGGAACATCATTCCCTGATCTAGAATCAGTATTTACAGATTTGATATGCACGCTGAGCGATCGAGAGTTAATATATGCAGCCTTGGTGCTCGACGGATGATGTTATCCGGTATGTCATTTGAAAGGGATAGCCGACTCGGTGTTTATGGGGGGTTCATGTATGGCCCTTGGGACATTTTGTTAGAGGTGTATTGTGGTAGGTGGTACCACGGTTCCTTATCATTGTTGGAATCTAATCTCCAATACGTTCCTTATGGTTTTAGTTGTAGAACCTAGTATTGTTGAATGTAAATATGGGTAACCATTCCAAATATGTTAAATATTTATTTTAAACCCCTAGACATTATCATAATATAACTGGATTTTATAATAAAAATGGTTTGGTTATCGTAGGTAAAACCCGACCTTGTTTATGTGCGACATGGTCTTGCGACATATCTTTATTCTTAAAAGGTTTTATAATATTAAAAATTTATTTGATTGTGTTTCTCACGTTGGTAAACTAGACTGATCCGGGTATTTTTTCTTTATAATGCAGGGGTCATCCCGAGCGTATTTTTAGATTTAGTTATGGATACCTTGGAGCTTTAGGAGACGAGCTGGATGCTTCCAAGATGTATTCTCATATTTTCTTTTAATTTCACAATATTTTCTTGTTTGTATATGTTAGAAATTTTAAGGACAGGCTGTTACCACTTTCCAAGCTGATGATAGGTTAGTTACTCTGATTTATGTTGTATACCATAGTTTTCTTTTATAAAGATCATTGGTACATTATGTATTACTCATCACGATGTGAAATACTGTTATGTCTCTTCTTTTCTTTCACCGCAGCAATCTGTCTTTTGGCACTTGGATGCTTAGCACGTGAATATTTTGGATGTATCAATGTCGACTTCTAAGGATCTAAAAGGTATGTCATTATACGTTGTATCAAAGCTTAGGTTGAGCGAACACATAGGCCTTGGTGGGGTAAACTCATTGGAGATATAGTAAGCAACACCCAAGAATGAGTTGCCTGAGTGTGTATGTGTGTGTATGAGAGATCATATTTGTTAATGCTGTAAAAATGTTTCATATTGTGTTGATTGGTTTATTGAGTGGCATATGGATTCTGGTCAATACAAGTTGCTAACGGATTGATAGAGATCTCTAAATACTTGAATATGGAAAACCGACACAGTATTGTTTTAAAGTTGGTAAACAATAGAATTATATTTTATATATAAAAGAATAATTTTCAAAAATTGATATAGTTATTTGTGATATGTTTGTTTATGAGGAAATGATAATATCTAATTATTATCATTTATTGTTTAATTAGTCATGCTCGTCCAGTTTTGGGCATTGACTATTATTGATTTATTTATCAATAATTTTCCTTTTTTAAAACCTATTTTAGGTAGATAGAAATTATAGGAACATTTAAACGAACATCTTGTGAATTAAGTTTCACAGTAAGGCATTCGATGATGATGTTAATTTATAATTTGATTTTATTAAAAGAGGTTCATTAAAAAAAGTTAGGATATTTTAAAATAAATATTTAGGAAATGATTTTATAAATTTTGGCTCATAAAAAAGGTGTTTTATAAATAAAAGGATTTTTGAGAATTCAAATCCCACGATCTTCGAAAAAGGATTTCAAATGATTTTTTAGAAGAGTAATAATATTATACTTGAAGGTATTTTTAAGTATAAATATTTTGGGAAGCAAATTTTAAAATAAGGTATACTTTCTTTGGATTGGTTCAGGGAATGAGTCTCGATTTGTTTTGCGATGATCTGAATAATCTTCTGAGTATTGATCAGATGTTTGCCTAGGCGAACATTGTAGTGCACTTAGTAAATTATTCTCTTTATCATTGTACAATCGAAACAAGTTTAAATTCAAACAAAACCTAAAGCAAGTTGGCTGTTGATATTTTGTTAAAAATATTTGTCTATATATACAGAATTATTTCAGAAGGAAATTTTGAAAATGAGTAAATATTTTTATGTTAACTAGTTTGAGGGACTCAAAAATAGCTAAAATGAGAAAGATATGTGCTCAAATGGTATGTATTACCCATCTTGGTAGCTAGATATATGATACTATTTGGTAGTACCCAATTCCTTGGTATAATTTTGGGGTTACTGGGGCTATATATGTATATTTTCTTATGGGTTAAAATATATAGTATCTTTTTGAAAAGGATTTTGAAATAAAATGGTCAACTTTTGTGTTAGCTGATTATCTTTTTGTTTATTTGAGATGAAATTTTGAGGTCAAAATTTTTTTAAAGGAGAAAGAATGTAATGACCCCGAATTTTATAATTTTGATTTTGGGAATATTTAATTAATTTTAAATATTCGATTAGTGGTGTCTAGATAAAAAGAAAAGCAATTTGGTAATTAAAAATAATTTATAGGATTTTTTCAAAAGTTTTAGTTTGGAAAATATTTAAATTAGTGTTTGATGTATTTACAACAAATATCAATATTTTTGAAATTTAATAAAATTTGATAACCAATGTATTTTATAACTCGTGTCGCATTGTTGGACGTAATCGCCTTTTTAAATCCGTCGTTCTCGGTTCGTACATGAATGGGATATTATATGGCGGAGCATCGCTAATCTTTCTTTTTATTTTTTTTTAAATCAAATCAAATACAAAAATATTTCAAACTAGCTTTAACGTGACTTGCCTTGGTTTGATGGGTTATCTTGAAGTGTAGATTTTGGTTAGCTGGACTTAAATTAATGTTTTGGTTATAAGAATATCACCTCATCTCAACACATCACCCTTCACTTCTTTTTCCACTTCTCCACCTCTCTTTCTTCTTCTTGCTTCTTGCAGGCATTGTGTTTCTATTTTACGTCTCTTTGTATATTTGAAAACAAAGAAAAACAAACCAACCTCTCCTTTTCAAAAGTCCCTAACTCCTACTCTATTCACATTGCCAAAGTGATCAGCATGAAAGTTATTCATTTGTTTTATATTTATGAATTTAAGTTTGTCAAAACTTTGAAATGTCGTAACTCATTCATATTAAATCTGTTTAACCAAAAGATTTTGCATTAGACTATTGATGTGTACAACGCCTTGGTATAAATAGTTGTTAGTTCTAACATAGTATAAATAGATGATAAAATAATACTTGTTGAACATAATTACGTTGTTTTAAATAATAACATGGTTAAATAACTATACTTCATTCATGACATCTATTAAGTAAAATAAAATATCGTTATACTGTACTGAAATTAAATAGATTACCGTGGACATCTATTTAGCAGAGTAAACCCTCATTCTGCTATTATATTAATTTGAACATTTATTTAATATACTAGTTGATTGATATTGGATAAGTGATGTGTTAGATATTGATTGTTAATTATGGATTTTATTTACATATATGCTTGTCGATGTAAATACCCATAATACGACTTGGAAAGTTAAATTTAAGTAAATGGTAGCTTATTTAAGTACTATTATGATCACTAAGCCACTTTTTGAATTTGAAAAGAAACTAAATTAACTTAAATTTTATAAAAACTTGAGGTTAGGTGTTATATAATTATAAGTGATTTAAATATAGAGAGGAATGATGTTCTAAGTTAATTAATTATTTTATTAACGATGTTTTAAAGTTAATTAGTTATTTTATTAACGGTGTTTAAATTTGAATTAGTTATTTTATTAGTGATGTTAAAAGTTAATTGATTATTTTTTTATGATGTGTAAAAGTAATTAAATTATTTTATAGAAATGTTTATAAATAAAAAATTGTCTTATAAAAGGAATTTTACTTAATAAATGATATTTTGTAAAAAGGATTTATAAATTTTATTTTGTAAAGGAGATTCATAAATGATATTTCGTAAAATAGATTTATAAATGATATTATATAAATAAAAGTGAGGTTTATAAATGATAATTTATAAATAAAATAATGGATTTATAAGTGGTATTTTAATAATAACGTAGATCAAAGGATCTTTATAAAGGTTTTTTATAAAGGAGTTTATAAAAGGAGATTTATAACAGAGTTTTATAAAATAGAAATGAGTTTTGTAAATAATTTTTGAGATTTACAAAAGGAGTTTTATAAATAATTTTAGAGATTTATAAAAGGAACTTTTCAAATAATTTTAGGTATTTATAAAAGAAGTTTTATAAATTAAATTGGAGATCTACAAGAGGGCTTGTAAATATGAAATGGATTTTATAAAAAAGGGAATTTTATATAAGAATAAGATTTGTATACAAAAAATGTTCTGAATTTGTTTTTGACTTGTATAATATGATTTTTGAATTATGAAATACCCCTTATAGTTTGTGAATATACTTATACCGTTTTATAAATATACCGAAAGGTTTTTCAAGTATTGAAACTGAAATGGCTTGTGAATATACTTATACCATTGAAATAAGTATATGAATATTTAAAGATAAATAATTGAAAAGAGATTTAATTCATGAAAGACGAACTAAAGAGGCTTGGTGGTTTCCATATAAATTTAAATCTCTAATTTGAATGTTTATTTAATTGATAACCGAATATCATATTTGGCCCAATATAACTCCGGAAATATCTAAAAGGAATACAAGAATTATATGGTACGGTTATCTTCGGTGACGCTATACTATACATAAAATTTGTGTGTTCTTATAGGATAAATGGCAAGGAAATCCATCTACTTAAACTGTTAGGAGGTGATGTCCACTCTTATGTATTGTCTGTTTATTTTCTAAAGAATTAGAGTTGAGTTTACAGAAATCTATCGATTGGTTATGGAGCGTCCAGTAAGTTGGGAGTGTACTTATATGTGAGATGACTCAAAATCTTAACCAATCCAAAACCATATGTGCGTTCTACACTTTGGAAGAAGTTCATGATTGGTTCGAGATGATGGAATTGAAGAAGAAGTCCTTTGAAGTGCAAAGGCAACCTGCTACTAATCCTAACGATGTAGTAGAAGTAATGCATTCGGTTTATTTTCAAATAGATTATTTTTCCAATGAATATGTAGAAATCTGTCATTTTTAAAAAAAAATCCCTAAATAGATTAGTGCTAATATGGTTACGAAAAACTCATGTATTTCAAAAACATTTTCGATGAAAGGATTTGCAATAAGATTGAAAGAAGTTTCATCTTTCAAAGGGTATGTTAATAAAAACTTCTATAGTCTAAAATGGCTATAATTTGCAATAAGTTATGATTATGAAACATATTCTAAGGCTATAAGCTCCAGAGATGTCATTTCTGAAAATAAGCTATTAGTGTTGAAACTAATTCGATTATCACAAAGCAAACCTGGATTCTAATTAACTTACCTCTTGGTGCTAAACCAATAGGATGTAAATGGATATTAAAAAATATATGAACACAAATGGAACCATCAATAAGTTTAAGGCTGGACTAGTTGTTAAGGATTATAACAGAGATTTAGAATAGATTACTTTGATACATAAACTCATGTCGCTTACGTATCTTCTGTTTGTTGTTTCATAACACAGACATCTGTTTATAAATCAGTTTTACACCAGATTTTCTAAATAGATATTTAAACAAGACATATACATAAAACAACCGAAGGGTTTACCATATTTAGAACAATAAGTTTGTAATTTGAAGAAATATCTTTATAGTCTGAAGCAAGCATCAAATGCAATGAAATTATAAGTTTAATAAAGTGGCATTATCAAATGGTTTCGTCAACAATGGTGATGAAAAATGCAATTATAACAAAGCAAATAGAACCAATCATGGTATAATACGTGTATGTGTGATAGCATGCTTGTATTTAATTTCATTATATTTTGTGATAAATAAACAAAGAAGTTTCTATCCTCTATGATTAATATAAAAAAATTAAAAGAGTTAGATGTAATATTAGGAATTAAAATCCTAAGTAAAGAGGAAGCATTGGCATTAACACATACTTACTCCATCGAAAAGTTCTCAAAAAGTACAATCATTTTAATGACAAACCAGCTCCAACTAAATTAGATCCTAGCATTAAACTAGTAAAGAATAATGGATAAACTACTTAATAACATGAGTATTTCAGTATTGTTGAAAGTACTATAATATCATCCTCATAAATAATGCATTTTCCAACAAAAAGTACGAATGTATGTATGATTAACCAAGTGATGGAATTCAAATATATAAAAAATACATGCATTGAAGCTGAGGGTATAGTAAAACATGCCAATGTAATTGTAATAATTTAAGTAGAAAAAGAATGGTATAATTCTAATCAAAATGGCCCATGTAGGTCTTGAACCTACGTCGTTTGCGTTTTTAGCATAATGCTTTAACCAACTAAGCTAATGGGCCATCCAATGCGGTAGGAGTTGTGCGAGTACTTATGGAGACATTATGTGTTTAAAAGATTACTAGGTAATTATTTATCTAATTGTAGGTCAAATCATGACCAATCGGACCAAAATCAACTCGACCCATTATACGGTCCATCATATTTGGTATGTTTAAAACAAGGTCAATACGACCCAACCTGCTTCATTCATGACTCAACCCATTTGATCCATTTAGAAAACATAAAAAAAACTACAAACTGGAAAATGTCTAATAGATTGAAAGAACTGCTCAAATTTCCTGATACTAATAAAAGTTACATGTATGAAAGCATAAAACCGCATCAAAGGCATACATTAAGCCAAGCGGAAACAACACTAAATATCATCAAAACAACAATAAATGTCACGAAAACTGCATATAGCATTGAAACTGCAACAAATAACACCAAATCTACATTAAATGACACTAACACTGGTTTAGTTTTATGTACCGAATCACATATTGTCCTCAACTATAAATCCTAAAGCATATTAAATCATATAAACTAAAGTTAAGCCTACTCTTCTTTACAATACATTTTCACCTCTTTTTCCAACACTTCCACATGCAACAAAATTTAGAAAGCATATAAGTTAAAAAAAGTATTTCTATAGTTAATGAATTGAACTTTGTAACCATGTGAATACGTATCATATTATATAAAGAATAAGGGACATACAAACATGTTATGTAAAACTTGCATTATACTTTTTCAATGTTATAGGCAACATAAAGAAAATATCCCCTATGATAAGATTTGATGATTTATGTGATTTCTTTTTAGTCCAGGATCTAATGATTTTGTAAAGCTATTATAAGTAATCTTATTTGGAATTTAGATGTTTAATTTATATATGGTGGTTGCAAGAATTTTCTCACTACTATTAGAACTAAAGGAAAGGTATATAACCTTAGGTCCTATGTTACCCAAATTGGAATAAATTACGTGAATGTCATGACAAAGCACTTCATATTTTCACCTTAAAGAAATCAAAATATGGTGTTAAGAATTGAAGAAATACTAATTGAATCTCCCTTTCTTTTTCAAGAACATGAATCTATAGTAATTCCCTGACATTAGCATCAAAATTAATTTAAAATAAAAGACATCATGTAAATATAAAATACATGGTTTGCTTCCTTTTAAATTTAATTTTGAACTTAGTTATTAGAGAATGCATGTTATTATTATAGATACGTGTAAATACATGGACTCGTACATAGTGTTAATTATTTTTTGGAAACTCATATCATTTGGGCTTCTAGACATAAACAAGACGTTGTTTAATTTTTATGTTAAATTAGTGAAAACTCTTGCTGCATACTTGGTTTTTCTACTAAATAGCCGTATTAAAATAATTCAAACACAAATGCAATTTTTTACATATTATATCAATATATGTGCATATAACCCACTTTAAGTTCGTGATCCTTATTATGTGTTCCATTTTTTCAAAAGAACATAAATATAATTCAACATCAAATGTGTTCAATTGGATTAAAAAATTGATTATAATAAATATTATATTTCACTAAACAATTCCAAACTAAAGTAGTTGGACAAAATATCTTATTCAAATAAAGTACGAAAATATTCCAAAAAAATGAAAATAAAATTCTATCTAAATATCTTGTATAAAGAAAATTGATACCAATATTTTTTTTTGGAAACATCCTAACTTTGTTTGTGCAAAGATAAAAATTAGTACCAATATGAAGAAAAAAAATAAGGTCCATTGATTTCCACGCTGAATATGGCATTATATTTTACACAAATATAAAAATTCCACAAAATATGTACAATCATGCATGTTGATAAAACTCATTATTTGCATAACTTTAATTTAGTCCACTGTAAAAATACACATTACACTTTGGAGCAATAGCAATTATATCTACATAATTTATTTTATGATCGATACATATGAACTTTCATAAGTTAAACAGAAAACACTTTCATATCAGTACCGATGACTATATGTTAATGGTGATAATACATAAATATTACAAACACATTGAATATGAATATTTTTTAATAAAAAAATGATTATATATTCACATATGATTGAAGCTTTAACAATGATTTTTTTTCTTTGAATAGCATCGTCATAAGGATGGATATGAGATTAAAATATCAATTATGTCTCTATAGTTTTAGAAACCCTTTTTTCAACATATTATAAGAAAGTGAGCATCACTCTTTTCAAGTTAAAATTTTCTTTTCTTTACTATAACAAAACATACTAAATTACATATAGTAAGTTTGCCTAAATTAAAAGGTTAAAAATAACATGCACATGTAAATATGTATTAAGGACTAATATAAAGTTTTGTACTTAGTGTAACATGTTTCAACAAAATAAAAGCATCGGGAATTCCAAATGTACAAAATTTCTTTAACATCAAAAAACAAGTTTCTATGCATAAATTTCATTTGGTAACATGATTTCCTTACAATCTATCTAGACTGGAGCAAGATGGAAATAACCAAAAAAAAAAAAAAATACTCTTTATTGACAGCATACTAGAGCAAGAGAAAGATAAATGAAATTCAGGTTATGCATTCAAAACAATGGACCTTCACTTAAATTGTTTTCACTTAACTAGAGGCGTTTTATCCAAATTTTATTTCATTTCTATATGGATTTTTCGTTTATTAAAATATCACCGTTCAATTTCAATAGTGATAAAACAATTGTTTTTTTCGAAACAATTGTATAATCTTACAAATATTATTATTTTGCCAAAATAATTTTTCTAAAACAACTTTTGGATTTCTAGAACACAATCCAAATTTCAAATTTCAAATTTAGTAAAATATTTTATTTTTAGTGGAAAATAAAATCCAAAATTTAGTATTATTGAATCAAATTCCATAAAATATACATCTTAATAAAAATATTTTATTTGACTCTAAAACGGGATATTACATGTGGACTTGCTTGGATTTGAATGATTCGTTACTCTGGAGCTTATGGGGATAGTCTAGTTTCTAAGGCGCATGGACTAGCAAGTATTCGAGCATTTATAGGACTGCGATGTCGAGTTGTCGTTAATCATGCAAAGTGGACATATAAGTTATCATATATCCAACAACATCTGAGTTGAGAGATGCTATATCTATTTGATGATTTCTATGTTTGTTATAGTTGTCAAACAATGTATGTATTATCGAGTTGGATACCTCGACACCATGGACTATACACGAAGTAGTAGCACACCCATATGGTTTTTTAGCATGTATTGTGTTTATGTGCTATCTATTTGGTGTACGGATGGTTCGGGTATGATTATCCATATCATATGTTCCTATTTACAATATTTATAACTTATATCTACTCTAAGATTACAGATCGCTCATACCAGATTTTGTCCGATTCAAGGTGGTTTGTATTACTTCTTATATTTTTGAGTAATCTTAAATGAGTAGATTGAGAGACAAACATGAGATGACACATGGAGTTATGTCGACGACGAGCAAGATGCTGACACTTTCTTATATATCTATTATTGGAGCCGCAATCACTTATTTTCATGTGTAGTTCTATGGAGCTATTTGACACTACTGTTGTATACAGACAATTATCTAGACTTTATTCGATGTATCGGGATGTATAAATTACGTTACTCTGTTTTGCATAATCTGATGAACCTGTGCTGCACTTCGATACAATGTTATTTCTGGTTCATTTGATTATGCTGCTTTCTCGCTTGTTTTATATCTATGTTGATTAAAATATTATTTTGTCTATTCGAAGTGAGATATATGGTAGGCTCTTCATTAATTGTATTAAATTTTCTCTTGACAGTCTCCCTCCATCGACCGGGCACCACAATAGCATGTTGTTATGCTACTAGATATTTGGTTTGTTTGGGTATCAGAGATAGAGGGAAGTCGTCACAGAATATAAGGGAACCCCTGATTTAGTTTCGACTGTAAAACCTAAAATGTAGGGTCAAATCCACATAGCCCAATCCTACTCAAATGCACTTCATGTCTTGGGTTTTGTATCTGCCTTGAGATATAAAAAGTCACAAATCACATTATAATGACATGTGTCATCGCATTTAACACTAAGAGAGTACTGGTACGCTAACTGCACAAGTCTACACCTACACGTGTAATCTTTTTGAGGCAAGGGTGGTTAGAAAATGTTGTATGCATTCCAATACTAAAGTCTCAATCCATGAGCATAATGACCCAAAAATTCAGTCCAAAAGGACCTTAACCTAGTTATTGGGGGCGCTCCCATATAGGAGGGTTCGTTCAACTAATTGTTTTTGCTAAATGAACATCAGTCTGCTAAATTCACATAATTCACCACATAAGAACATATACTCAACAATCATTAAGGTGCACCTCACTCAAACCTAGTCGCACAGTATGTTTAACCCACCTCAAACCGACCAATATTGGAATTTCTAATAAATTGGGACAAAACTAGCATCCAATGACACTCCCCTTTATCATATGCTCTGTACTCATTCTTGCAAAGTCGATCTAATTCCATGGATGCTCCAAGCCTACCTGATACTAGACAAGTTCTGCCCAGCCCTCCAAACATCTTCAAGTCTATAATGGTTGGCTCATTAAAATCCTCAATAACCAAGCTTTGTAACCATCTCTCCTCTGATTATCTATTAACCCAACCATTACCCACCAAAAATGATGCTAAACTAACAATAGGTCTACAATTTAACCATTAATAAAAGACTCATCAGCCAACCATAATCCTTCATTCAACATCGACCATCAAAGTAGAAGTTTCTTCAATTACCAAATCAACAACCCATAATCAGTAACTACTCTAGCAGCTAACCAAAGCATACCATGTTAACCCCATGTTAACACCAACTACATGAGCTTGATTGCTCTATAAATAGCTCTCTCCACCATTAGGAAAGAAAAAAATTCTGAGAAATTGAGTAGTAGAACAAAGCCTATAAAGTCGTCGTAAAATTTAAAGTTGCAAAGCGACAAAACATCAATCCATAGTGGACGTAGATACCTCAAAGATTTAAGCAATCAAAATCCCTCGTTTGTTTTACCATTTATTTTCCATTTTCAACGCTTTCAACATTATTGATAAATCTTCGATTACACGATGCAATCAGAGATCCTTGCAAGTCACTAATTATTTGAGGTTGACAAAGAAAATCGCCAAGTACGGGTAGGAAACAAACTTGGTCAAAGGAGGCGGGGAAATGCAACAGTCGAGAATTTACTTTCAATGGTTGTTTATTTCATTACATTTTTAGTTTTTTTATTTTAATAGTAAATAAAGGTTGTTCGTATCATTTGGTCTATAACCACTTATTTATTTCAGTAAATAGTGCTTTGTATTTTTATTTATCACGGTTAACCGATAAGCTCTAGCGTTATTTATCTTGGACAAAAAAGGTTTAAGGATGTGTTAGATTTGGCTCGACATGCATGTGCATGTTTAAATTAAACCATAAAACTATATGGCATGGTCTCTTAAAACTCTGACGAGTTTTCAAGTCGTTAAAGTAGCTAGAAAGAGTTTCTACACATAAAACTTTAGTTGTTGTCCAATCACTTTTTACTTACCCTTCTTTGTTAGGTTATCCATGTGTATTTAATAAACCAATTACAAAAGATCCAGAAATTAAGCCCGAATCCATCTTCGCTGCTGAGTAATACAGATCTCCTGAATTCAACCTTTGGATTCCAATTCGCACCTTTTGCTTTTATTAAATTTCGGGCCCCGCAGCAGCTTTTGTATTTAATATTGTACTTATATATTTGCTAAAGAACATCTGAATGATATCTTTAGTTGACAAGTGCTTTGATATACTTTGCATGTGTTCTTTTGAATGGGTTTTACCTTCGTGAAACTTTGTGCAATATTCCTCCTAAACAAAGCCATCAAAAACGTGTCAGTGCTATAAGTTTGAAGCAAGGAATGTGATGGTAATAGACAGATAACATTAGGAATGTAATATTAAAAATGTGATGGTTACATACATACGTACAGACGATATTAGGAATGTGATGGAATATTTTGGGCTTCACAACCCATGTGGGACATCATCCAACAACCGCCCTTTCTTAACACTCACTTTTGGATTCCCGCCATTTCCACCCTAATTTTCCTGAACCTTTAACCCTAGCAATTTCTCATCCACACTTCAAGCCGAATCCTTAATCGGAAGCGAAATGATAAATGGAAGATGCCAGTACCCGTTGGAGAAGAAGCTGTCGAAAACCCTAATCCAATCTGAGGTCTTAAACCGAGACAAAGGTTTTTGGAAACTATTATAGTTAGTGGGTGAAGGCCAAGGCAAGAATTCTTCTACTGATTCAGCTGAGTTGCTTGGATTATCTCTAATTTCCTGTGAGCGAGTTCTGAATTTTATTACGGGTTTCGTGTTGACTTTGATGATTTGTTTTTTAACGTTGTATCACCAGCGATGTTGCCTGAAGAAGCATTCAGTGTTGTGACAAAATCATTTGATGCTAGAAAGGTTGGTTTTCTAATTTGCAAATTCAAACATTTAGATTGAAGTTTGTAGTTAATTGATAACGATTCATATGACCTACCACACATTGTTGGAGTAAATTTAGAGAATTGAATTATGAATATCCTTATATTTGTCCGTACTAGCTTAAGTGAAAAAGTGCTGTTTTTTTAGAAAGTAAGAAAGGCGATTAGTCGCCTCGCTGCTTGGAAGCAATTGATTTTGCTACATAACTACATGAGATACACAAATTGGAACCGGTTTAATCATAAATATCACGTTTTTAAACAGTCAGGTTTGTTCTCATTATGTTAATGTGTATATGTGTGTGTGTGTGTATATACATAGACATAATAAAAATTGGTAATATTTCCCTGGAAACACATTCAATTGAGGACCACGTTGTTGAATTCAAGTATGTGATGAAAATAAGTTTTTAGTCCATCTACTGTAGAAACTACTGGAAAATACAGCAGGTTTGTATGATTTGTGAATGCTAGCATACTTGTATTGCTTGATGATGTACGGAAATGAGAATCAAATTTATTTAAACATAGTTAAGTGTAGATAAGGCGACAATTCTAGTGAAATAAGCTAATTGCAGACGTTTGTAAATGTTGGAATGATGAAGTTTATGAGTATGAGTGAAATGTAAAAATTCATGAAGTTGAATGTTCAACTTCAATTGACACTTCCTTTACAAGAAGGAAGGACACGCTGTTGCCGAGGATCAAACGTGGGTCACCCGCGTGACAGGCGGGAATACTCACCACTATACTACAACGACAATGATGTTATCCAAATTGAAATATATATAACACCTAAATTCTTAATTATATATCATTATCTTTTTTAATTTCTTTAAAAAGTGTAACTTTGTATTTGAATTATTACTTATTCAATTCTCGAAAGATACTTTAACCATGCTTGATATCACTAATTAACTATAATTTTTTTGCATATAGCAGATGTTATGCTGTGAAAATTAGTTTTACTTCAATTAGTATAGAAATTCATACCAAGGTACGATAAAATGATATGATATGTGTGCTAGGATGTTTGTATAAATTGATAATGCATAAAACATAAGACTCATGAGATGATAAATACATTTATTCAAACATAACCATATGCATTCTAGATAAGAGAACAACATATTCAAAAGGAAATAACTTGAATATCATAGTTTATAAATGTTATAATAAGCCAGTTTATATATACAGTTGAAAATAATAAAGGCATAAAGGTAGATGGAGATAACTAGACATTAAATTCCAAATTTTAAAATAGTTTCAATTTTTATGTGAACATATTTCTTATATTCCTTCAATCTATAAAACATTTATCAGTTTGAGCAACAATGAGGTTGTTGCTATATATGTATGTGTGTGTGTGTGCATGCTTTAACTATTTGATTATTGATATAAGCATAGGCATTTAACAACAAAGTTGTCATAGCATAGTGATAAGTGTTTCCATCTGTCATGCAAACAATCCGATTTTGATTTTCATGGGAAATGAACATATTTATACGTTTGCCAAAGATCTTTAATTATAAAATATTCCATGATGAGTAACAAGTGCATATGCGCTTAATGTTTGTATTAATAATTATGTAGTATACTAATTATTTCAATTTTATTTTGATTAACAATGAAGTCGTATAATAGTGGTGAGTATTTTCATTTCTCATACGGGTAACTTGGGTTAGATCCTCGGGATGACACCGACATCAGTTGAAAGTAGCATTACATAAGATAAGTCTTACAAAGTTTTATTTTATTTTTATTCATTGACGGCAAGTGTCTTATATGGTTACTATTTTACATTTATTATGTATCTAGTAAAAAATAAGCTTCATTAACTCAAAAGAAATCACACACCATATTTGGTTTAGTTTTAAAATGTTCCATAAACATATATGAAAAACAAAGGTTTATATAATAAAATAATTATAAAATAGTATTTATACCATGGCGTCCTATTATATTTCTAAAAAAATGTTTCTTTTATTAATACAATTTTTAATAAGGTAAATGTTAACTTTAAATGAAATAATTTTACACTTACACTCAAGGCTGTTATGGTAGTTTTAAACGCTATCAATGCGAGAAAATCTTTATGGTACCGATGCTATTGGTAAGTCAAAAATGACTCAATATTTTACTGTTACTATAACGACCCTGAGACGACCTTCGAAAATCGGCACCGAATACGACACTCGTATTCAAATGCCGCAGATCCAAACGTCAAATCTGGTTCGCCGGAGCTTATAACACATTAAGTACAACAACACAGTGGAAGAAAAGAATACATCAATATACAACATTTGATACAATATCTGATACAATATGATACAACAGAATGATATAATGAATATACATTAGAGATATGATACATGATAATAGCAGCGGAAAGAAAAGATAACACTAGCAACGGAACAAAAACTCCAATAGTCTTTAAGGAAGAAACTCCAGCATCGGTAATCTCCATTTCCAAAGCACCAATCCAGAAATAGCTCGAACTCCCAATCAGTATGAACAGAAGCAACTCGATCCAAATGCGATTGCCAAATCCTAAGGCTGAAAGCTATCGAATCTACACCTACTATTCGATTATCTGAAAAACCCAACTCTAAACTGCCCGTGTGGGAAAATAGTGGGCACCTAGAGTTTAGGAAATGAACAATAAACTCCAGGTCAGTCGTGGGACTGGTGTGAGCAAACAAAAACATTTGTCTTTTAAAACAAGCAGAAGAATTCAAATTTGAAAACCGCAATGCTTTTTAGAAAATGAAACTACCATAAGGCCTCCCGCCACACACACAATGCAAACGCAGAATTGGAGGAGATTTCTCCTTATGATAGTCAAATATGCTTGATACGAGAAAATTTCTTGAATATTATTGCTATAAGTGCAAAGTGTGGGAAAACCATTTCGAAAGTATAATATAAATCCTAGCCAGCATAGACATTCCGAACTATGCCTACTATAGCTACCATCTAAACAGTGGTGACCACCATAAGTAAATGGCAGGTTCTACAACTAAAACCGTACAAGGCACGTATTGGATGAATGGATTTCCAACAAATGGTCAGGCTAAGGAACTTCCTACTGTCAATGGGATCGCCTCTGGCGGGACGTCCCGAGAACCTAACCGGATCTCTGCCAACACAAGGCCGGGTTACCTCTGTAACTAGGTAACTACTACTCGAGCATGCCATTCCCCGGTCCTTTGGGACCTTTATCCGAGCGCTCGACACCAACAACCACAAAGTATCACAAAGTAATAGATCTGCAGTATCCACATGAGTAAGTATCTGGGCTCCATACCATGATACCACCCTTTACCAGAAGGGAATGACACACCCTAAAGGGCGCGACCCTCATAACCTTGCCGCATCTTTCCTGTTTCGACCATTTCCGGGGTGTGAGGTCCTGATGCAGTCTCGTCCACAAAGCTACGCTTTATACAAAAGCCATGCTTTGATCACAAATGATCAACAAATGATCATCAACACACAGCAGCACTTAGCATGCCACACTACCAAATTGGGAATATATCACTGATAAATATCAACTACATAACCTCTAAGCTCGTACGTCTCAGAGAAGGGTGTTAAGCTAAGAGAATAAATTCTCCGCCACCAAGCAGAAATGTATTTGATAGAGATCAGTTTAATATCTCAAAGTGTAATGTCGGACATACAACCATACAAGTCTGTTCCGGGTTCGAACAGAACCGAAGGCACTTCCGAAGAAGCCTTGCAAATCCAGGTATCAACAATCCCGATCGGACTTCCCGTCACTTATGGAAACTCTATACCGGAGCAACTCAGTGCAGAGTCAATCGACAGGTTATCCTATCATTCTCGAAGACACCCGGTCTTCAACACCGGTCTTCAATTGCAATCCATAACGTCGTATCACTATTCGGAATGGGCTATATGACACAAGGTCCTCTCCCGGCTAATCCGAATAATGAGCGCCATTTTTAAAAATATATGGATATGGGATTTCAGTTAAGTCACAACTTTAAAATCCAAAGCTTTTCTTCAAATGGTTAAACAAATTACCATTTTAAATCTTTTGACAAAAAGATTCGTTTCACAAAGTTTCACCCAGTTTCACAAAGATCTATCCCTAGATTTAAAAACAATTTCCATTTCAATCGGATTAATTCCTTAAATCTTTAAACTAAAGATTTAATTTATAGCTTTCAAGACACGTTTTCAAAGTTTTATTCATACTTGGAAAACTATTTTCATTTTTAGACTTGAAATTCTTTAACACAAATTGGAAATTCATTCTTATGTGAGAGCTTCAATCATTTGAAAACAAATAGTTTTCGTTTCGGAAAAATCCGATTTCATTTATACAAGTTAAAATCTTTGGGTTAAATTTAAAGTCCCAAAACAACACTTTTAAAATGGTTTAAAAAAAACCCATATAAACCCAATTATAAGTTGAATAACCTTTTTAAACCCTAGTTCCCAAAACATAGAATTCAATTTCAAATACTAAATTCAGATTTAAATCGAATTATTTAAATTTCAAAACTCAATCAAGTTATTCAAAATAACTTTTATTTTTGAAAATTAATTTTCAAAGTTCCAATTCTAATTCCAAAACTATTTTGGATTCAAAAATTCAATTTTAAGATTATTTTAAAAAATCTGTGACTTAACCCATTTCCACGTGCAATCCATATTTGTGTGTGTATAGTGTGGTCCAGGGGTTTTCACAATAGTGCACAACATCAATCATATCAATATCGATAAGCGGTATAACTCATAACGCTTATCTTCATCCATAGATTCGTAGATAAAGTAAATTTATCAATCACAGAAATTCACTATTATGATTCGATGTGGGTTTCGGATAACCAACTGGAATCCAACTCCCTGTCGCATCGAAATTCAAATGTCGTTCTACAGGTCAAGGGTTTTCATATCAATATGTACATCACAGATATAACAGCTCAGCACAAACCATCACATAGCATCACATCACATATCAAATATATCAATCCATCACATAGCATTCAATAACAATCAAACATCTTTGATTAAGGTGAATAAATTGTGTGGTTATAGATTTATTACTCACATAATTACCTTTATTAGTAATCTTTAATCAATGATTAATTTTAATTGATTAAGTCTTAACCACCTTCATTAAATCATTTCTTTAATTAATTATCTTAATTAATTAACCCTTAATTGTAATTAATTGAATCTTAATTACTTTTATTAATCAACCTTTAATTTATTACTTTAATTAATAATCCTTAACCATTAATTAAATCTTAATTAAATTTATTTTCCTTAATTGATAAATTAATAGATTTATTATTCCTTAATTAATTACAATAATTAATTACCCCTTAACTAATAATGATTTCTTAATCACTTTAAGTAATTAACCTTAGCTAGTTATTCTTAATTTAATTATCTTAATTAATTAACCACATTAATTAATTATGCTTTAAGGTAATTAACCCTTAATATTTGATAAATCAATCTTTAATTATCTACTATTAATTACTTTCACTAAGTAATTATTATTTTTATTTAATCATTCATTAATTACTTGATTAATTAACTTAATAATTTAATGAATCCAAATCACTAAATTCTATTTATCTTTAAGAGAGAAAAAACATTTCTTACTTAATCAAAGCATTTAAAAACAATTTTCTTTCAAATTTATTTTAAATTTCATTTTAAATTTAAGAATTAAAATGAATACAAATTTAACTTAAAATTTTTTTTAAAAACAATTCAAAAACCTTTTTATCTCACAAGTTAAAGAAATATTCATTGTATAAAGAAGTCTAAACTTCATTTTAAATTTCACCTCATTTATCCATTTTTAAAGTAGTTATAACAATTTAAATTTAAAAACTTAATTTTATTTTATTTTTTTGAAAAAAAAACTGACGTTCAAACTCACATTCAAGATTTTATAACTTATATTCAAACTTATTTAAACCTTTACTTTACAACTCAACTTTCAGTTTTAAATTCCTGCCAAATTCACTTTAAATACTTAAAGGTGTTAAAACAAATTTAAATTTCAAAAAAACTTAAATTATTTCAAAACTAAAAATCAACTTACTTGAATTTAGATTCAAACTTAGGTTTCATACTTAGATTAAAACTTTGATTTTCATTTTTTTTTCAAATTTCAGTTTAAAGTTCAAAACAAAAATACTACAGGTTTCTGTTAAAACCTATGACATTTATTTTAACCTGAGGAGAACCTAATTTACTTGGAGCAAAAATCAGTCTTCCCCGAGAAAAACACTACAACACCCCAAGTCAAAAATCAATTCACACGAGCACAAACCAAATTCATCACCACTCGAACAACAGTGCACCATGCACATGCACGGTGCCGTTGATCACCTCAGATCATCAACGATGATCGTCCCATGCCACTCTTCGTCCATAGACTCTGATGCGATCATCAGATCCTCCCTCAAATCTCAAAGTCGAATTCGAGATGACGCAATCACCCTGGAACAGCTGAACCTCCTCAACCCAAAACCTGGCAACGTCCCACTTCCTCGACTCCGGCCACCTGAGCGTCGGCGACTTCGGCCACGTATTCGTAAACCACCCAACTATCACTCCCCAAAAACTCATAACACTCGATCAACAAGGAAGGACGAACGAATCGAATTACTAGACCTAATTGAAACTGGGGTTCCATACAAGAATCAACTACCACGAATTCCTCAACAAATTAATCACCCTCCTGACAATTTTCCCCACTTCCCTGATCACTCTACGACCTTCAGAAAGAATCGCGACACCCAAAATCACAGAAATGACCAGAAAACTCCCCAAAGCCCATTTCTGGTTAAACCAGAAATGCCCACTCAATCCCAAATTAAAAATTATGATTTTAGTGTTAAAAAATCATGTTTAAGTTTATGAATTCAAATTATGATCCTGAACTTATGAATTACCATGTTTGGATTTTGACACTTTTTTTTTCTCAGTCATTTTTGATTTCCAGGAAATTTCCAAAGACACTTCAATAATTTTGACTGAAGTATAATTTTAATCTTAACTTTGAGATGAAACAACCAAGTTCTGTTTATAACCTAAGTTTAAACAGAGATTGACTCAAGAGTTTTGAATTTAAATCAAACAAGAACCCTTTTTTTTTACTGTATATTAATACTTCCAGGTAGTCTAGAAACAAAACATACTCAAGCTATTTTTAAAACTTAAATCTGGATTGTATAAACAATTTCATTTAAATCCTAAAGTCTAAGATAAATTTGAGAAGGAGATTTTAGTTTAAGAACAGGGTTTGAAAGCCTGTAAACATATGAGCAGATATACATATATCTGTAAGATAGGCGTGCACTAATATACTCAAGTACACAGACATATCAAACAACATTTCCAGAACAAAATTTAAGCATCAATCACAACATCAAAGAATATAGGACAACATAAGTGAGTTTGCTCACCTGGATCTTGATGGAAAAAAAAACAGAGACAGAGCAGAAGCACCTTATTTTTAAGAACTGGAACTGTTGTCTTTTAAACTTTGATTTTGATTTGTTCCCTAAACTGATTAATATAATAGTTTAAATCTTTGCTTAATCAGTATTTATTTGTTTATTCAATCCATCAATAACAGAAATTTTAATTTACCTACAGTTTGAATTTTGTTATACACAGAGAAGCCCCTTTTTTTTCTCTGCTACTTGAAATCCAGGAATGAGTTTAATCTTTGAACCTAATTTCTTCCTGCAACTGTTAAATAAAGTTGTTTAAATTCGTGCTTCATCACTGATTCACAACTCAAAATTCAATTCTTAAAAAGGAAGTGACTTGCCTTAAATTATTTCAGACATCAACTGCACTATCCCTGGCCAAAAACTGAAGCTTTGATGTTGATTTATAAATCTGCAGTTTTGATTCTGTTTGTTTGATCTGTCACTTGCTTTGCTTCAAGATTTTGAAATTAAATCTGAAACTTCTTTTCAGATCTGACTGTGAGTTTGAAATGATTTTGTTTGTTTGATGTTTAAAATCTGACGCTAACAGGTTGTAGCTCTGACTCTTTTCAATTGCTTCAGGTTGAATCATTGATTTGTGAAATGCTTTTGAGTTGATTTGCTTTCATATTTGATCTCTCTTTCGATTTTCTTCCTCAGGTTCTTGTTGTTGAAGCAGATTTTTCAGGTTTTTACTTTTACTCTGAATTGAAGATGATGACCAGCCTTTCTCTGATTTTTTATTTATTTCTGTTTGTTTTTCCTTTGGTGTTTGAGATTTGGGAGGCTCAAATCTCTTGTTACTGTATATCATAGATTTAGTGAGATGTTTAATAATGGCATATAGGAAACTGAAAAGTTTTTATAATTTTTTAAATTTCATTTTTTATTCAATTTAAATAAAATGAATGCCATTTGTAAGGAGAGATGTTTATGAGATCTATGCATGTTGATTGCCTTTACTTCCTTATGCATGTTTATCATTTGAAATTTTACAAGACAAAGAATTAAAAAAAAATTATATCATATTCATTTTATAAATAAATGTACTTCTTTTATTCATGTAGGTGTTGTGTTTTCTTTTACATCTATATTTACAATAATAACACCTTATCCCCATTGTTTTCTTTTCTCTTCACATTCAATTTTTTTTTAATTTAGTTCATACATTTATTTCAAATTTATATTTACACACTTTACATCCATACAATTTTTTACTATTTATTTTTTTACAACATTTAAAAGAAAAGAGGGAAATAAAAATTTTGATTTCATATTAACAAATAGGCACATTTATCTATATAAGAGAATTAAATCATAAATCTTTTGAAATTTATTACTTCTTCCAAATATCAATATAATTAAAAATTTAGAAAACACTATCATTATCTTTTTATTAATCTCAAAATTTTTTAATTTCCTATTTTCCATTTTTATGTTGAAATTCAATATTTATTTATAAAATACTTATGCTTAAATTTCAAATGAAACTTTCTATTTATAATCAAAAATTATTTATTTATCCTAGAAATCTCTAATTAATTCACAATTTATTTTCAAAAATAAATTTAATTTCCAATTTAAACTTGATAAATTTTCAGGAATGTTACAGTTACCGTTGGTAAAATGATCCTTGATATACCGATAAACTTTGGTAATGGTAATTTACCAATATATAAAGATATTAAAATTTTATTCCAATAAATTTTTGATAATGATAATTATTTTGTTTCCAATTCAAACCCTATAAATGATTATATCGACATTTTGGTTTATTTTAGTTGATTTAGAAAAGTTTCTTAATTTATGAAATATTATCTACATTACTATAAAATAATAACATTGTTAATCTTAGATTTAGAAGTTAAAAAAATTATGAAATAAAACAATGTCATGAATAATACTAGAAGTTCCATCTTAATTCCGACATTTCTTTAAAATTGTTCATGGTTGTGATTAATTAAAATAGTGAAAAAATAAAATTAATAAAACTGGTTAAATTACCATTACCGCCGATTTTTATTTTTTTCCATTAAATGTACCATTAACAATGGTAAATTTACTGTCATTTTGCCATAGAATTGGCATACTGATGTAGCTCAATATTGATTATTAATTGTTTGGTATTGATTTGATAATGGTAAATTTACAATTACATAACAATCCTATATACGCTAGCAAAATTAAAAGATAATCTCCACGGCTGACCGAATGGTTATGCATTGATTGTTAAGAGAAAAGTGTAGGATTTTTATCACATGAGTGGCATAAAACAATGGTTTAAGGTTTTAGAAGGAGTTCTGAAATTCTTGTCATCTCAGTTCGATTTTGGTGGACTACGAAACGAAAACCTTGCAAAAATCCAATGTCTGTTAGGAAAGGAAAAAAAGTTTGAAAAATTAGATTGAAAATTTTATTACTTAAACTATGAACTTTATTCTAAAATTGAAGTTTTCAATCACGTTGTCAACTTCAATCAAATGTAAGTTGTTCGTATTCAATCTCGTTGTCGGTCATTCATTTTGTTCTCTTGTGCTTTAGCTTTGAATTCGAGAGGAAATTGGTGTCGAATTGAAGAACTTTTTTTTAGCGTGTTGATTTTTTGTTTTGACATTTGCCCTAGCTTCAAAACATTAAACTGAGAAAGATGAAACTAGGAAATATGCGGCTGAGCTATTATGTGGGCTAGTTCTATTATTTTCTTTGTTTCTGCGACTAAAGTTGAGCTGCACATTTAAATTAATTATTTTTACTTTAGCTTAATCAAGTTCAATTTAGTTCATTTCAACTTAGTTTAATTTGAAAATTGTATATTTAAATACCATATTTTGTGTTTTAGTTACGACTTTTACTATTACGTTTTCATTAAGAAGAATACCCATATACGAAACCGGAACTGAAACTTCCAAAATTAATCGAAACTAAGTATATTTCAAATGATCGAAACCAAGTTGTCAAGTCTTGCATAAAGCGCACCCTTCATTCATTCAATATCATACAAAAGGTGAAAACTGCAAACAACACGGTAGTGTCCGTCTGACCATCAGATCATTTGGTTACGGACCAATATGGCTTTAGTAAGTCATGTTTGTTAAGCCCAATAAGTCAATAGGTCGGATTGGCAACATAACCTGCTGAAAACCTATTAAACAATTTCATGTATTTATTACCTTTTTGAGAAAGTTGGCAAACTTATTCTTAAACGATAATAATTTAAAGAAGAATACATTGTGGTGCACAGATGTATCTACAATTGTGAAGTTGGTTAAGTTCTTCTTCACTTGGGAACTGAAGCTGCTCAAATTACCTATATATTCATCAATTACTTTATTTCTATGTGTTTCCATTGTTAAGTTGCAGTCTTGTAATATGTGTATGCATGACTTTTTCATTTCTTTGTGTTTAATCTTTATTGTACTTTTTTCATTCCAAATGTATATGGTAGTTGTAAATGCATTACATGGTAGGTCACTTTTTGCTGCTCTAAACATCGGCTAGATAATGTGAGTCATTAGTGGAGTTGAACATCCTATGTGTACCATGTTATGTTGGTTTTTGTTTTACGTCTAAAAAACCTATGCCACACATATTTGATATTTTATTTTCAATTTGCTTGATACTCGGTGTCTTATATAATTATTTGCAATTTTAATACGTTATAAAAAACAGTAGGAAAATTCTATTTAGATACAAATTAATAACACAAAATTTGAACGTATATAATGTAGGCCACGTGGTAGATGTCAATGCGATACTTACTAGGTAAGTTAAAATGTTTTTTATCTTTGAACTTAGAAATCATCATTATATTAAGTTATCCTATATGTTTATTGTTTTACGTTGGATTTATTCCACATCTAAAAAAAGCTATATTATGCATATTTGTTATTTTATTTTCAATTTACTTGATACCCGGTGTTTTGTATGAGTGACCACATTACAATATTTATTCTATTACAATGTGTCATGTCGTTAATATAATTTTTTGATAAAAAAATAGGGTTTATTATTTAGTACGAATGTCCAATGTCTTCTCTTGTTCAAGGTTGAAAAAGACCGTTCGATTTTCATTCAGGATATGATTCAGGGTTAGATATGATTTTTTTTTAATTCATCGGTTGTTTGGTTTGTTCTTGTTAATTTATGACATGGTAAATTATGACTTGTTAATTATGGTTTCCTTAAAAATATGAACAAATTAGGATTAATTTTTGATTGGAAGTTTGAATCTATCTCTAAATGTGAACTGTGTGCAAACAAAAACATATATGAAATCTTTTAAATCTATTGTGAAAAGCAGGTTTGCTTAGTTTGGTATGTAACAATGTTGACGATTTGAAAGGTCATACAACTTATGATAGTAACAAATACCATGTCACATTTATTGATGATTATACTGGATATGCTTATGTTTATTGGATGAAAATAAAAAACGATGTCTTTGAAAAAAGTAAAATTTATAAAGTGAAATTGGAAGCACGGTTAGGATTTAAAATAAAAATACAATATTTTGATTGTGATGGGAATATTTTTCAAATGATTTCACTTTGTGTTATAAACACGGATTAGTTCATCAATGCACTAACCTCCATACACCTAAATAAAATGGTATCATCGAAAAAAAAGGACATTAGTAAAAATGGTTAAGGATATGGTTATTAGTTTAAATTTGCCTAACACTTTATGTGGTGACGCTATGTTATTTGTTTTTTACATTTTTAAACAGAGTTCCTTTGAAAAAGGAAAATTCTTCTCTTTATGAGTTATCGTTTAACTGAAAAACCCAACCATGGGAGTACTTGGTTTCGGTCCTATCAATAAGTGTGATTTCTCCGGTTCTATCATGGGGCTACATGGTTGAAGATTAGTTCAACATAGACGTCAATAACAATTTAAAAAATTTAAACCAAATGAAAGTTTAATCCAAAAGATGTCCCTCATTTATATGTTGGCTCCATGATGATGCAATTTTCTGTTCTTTAACTATGTTAGTTTGATCCCACTTGGATATGTGGGCATCACCTAAGTAATGTAGCCTATTTTATTTATTTTGTGTATTTAAATTTGTTTATTTAAAAATAAGGGGAGAATGTTGAATATTTTTAAAACAAAACGGGGTTGGGTTTTTTGAAATGAAGAAGTTTTAGGATTTTGCATTTGTCTTTGATTAAAATAAAGTATAAAGTGTTGTGTTTGATCAAAATAGAATCAAAGCCATGAAAAAGCAAAGGCAGACCGCGGTGCAATGTACATGCACATGCTTACGTAGGCCAATGAGCATGTAGGGTGCAATTGGATCTTTTAGGACACAATTTGCACTTAGCATAGCATATCGATAGAAATGGGAATCCTATTTTGAAAGTTGGGACCGTTGCAGAGCAAATTAACACATCGGGTAACAGATAGATCCGTTGAGCGAACTATTACGGGTTAACAGATCTAGCCTTTGGACATATTCATTTTAGGAATGTATAATTCAGAACCACCATAAATGTATAGCAGATCCTCATACTTTAGAACAATTCTTTTTCCTTCTTTCTAACTTTAGTTCCCCTTTTCTGCATCATCAACCATTAACATGAACTGAATATTCCTTGACGGATGACTTTGAATCCAAGTCTTTGATTGTATAAAATATACATTTGTAAAATAATGTATAGAAAGATTGTTGAAGCATGAAGTTTGACATTATCATTCTCATAGTATATACAATATTTCCAACGGAACGTACAAATGCGCATATGAGTAATCGAGTAACAGAGAAGATGTTTAAAAAAAATACATGCATTGTAATTGGAAATAAAATAAAGCGTAAATATATCAGAGGTAGGAAATAAAAACAATGGCCCATGCAGGTCTTGAACCTGCGACCTTTGTGTTATTAGCACGACGCTCTAACGAACTGAGCTAATGGGCCACTTAACATAGTTGAAAATTTGCACGTACTAGTCGAGAGATTGGGTGTTTGGAAGGTAACTACGTAATTATTTATCTAATAATGACACATATGTAAATGTTGTACATCTCATTCGAAACGATAGTAGACTATTTAGTTTTGTTCTTATCGATGTATTTTTTATCATCATTTGTCTTTTTCTCAAATGACTGAAATTGATTACATGAATTCTTTGGGTTTTTATACGATAAAATCAGTTTGGGGTATCTTTCGACATAAACAGTTGAAACTGGAGGCACATTGGTGAATCATGCAGAACAGTTTTTTTATCAGCATTAAAGATTAAAGACGGGTGGGGACATTGACACCGTGCCATGATTGAAAATACATGTTTTGATCTTCGTCAAGACGACTGTTATATTCCAATCCAGAATCTATCTCCGTTTTTGCAGTTTGATTAAGACTAAACCTGATCTTCCTCTGATATATTCCGAGCATACTCTATTCTCCCCTGAATTTCTTCCCCATTTTTTCTAATTCAATTGATTATTTCAAATTAATTTGGATATTCTAGGTGCAAAGTTTTTCATCGGTCATAGGCCGAAGCAAATGACTGAACATTATCTGATTTCTACATTCGACAACTTCACGAGAATTGGGTAGATCAGCATTATTAAATATAAGGTGACCAAGACGTTGTGAGGTTAGTTTTAACCTGGATTCAATACTGTTTGGTGGTTTCAGATAGCTCCAGATTTTAATTTTTCTGCTGCGTAATGCAGGTTGTTGTTTTTCGATATGTTTGACTAGAGAGGAAGCTCATAAGGCGGTCAAAGATTTTCATAATAAAAAGACCCTGCCAGGGGTAAGTTTTATTTTTATATTTAATGTTTTTTGTTTTTTGAATTGAATTGGTACAGTCTGCCTTTACTTTTGTGGCAGGATTCATCATATGTTCGATTTATTTAGTTTGAAATCTGGTAGGTTGAGTCAGGAAGTATTGTGTCATTGTCCTTGATTATGTGAGGAAATGCTGATGAATAAAGAAATTATGCTGTTGGAAACATGAAACCTACTTTGAATTGATGATACACCAATGCATCTTCATTTGTTTTAACTGATTGAAATGTGCATGCATGTATTTTAGAGATATGGACGCAATATGCTAGGGATATGGCTAAAGTGATTGAGATCATTATTATAGTTTAGGTGGCGTGTTTTCGGACATAAATTATTCATTTCTGCCACAGATTATGGAACACGTTGCTAGTTACAAGGGAAAAATAATAATGGGAACGCATGGTTGTAGGAAGTGCATTTTGTTGTACTTGTAACTTGTTGGTCATTAGCCGTCATAATTGTTGTTACCCTTATAAATAACAACTTGAGAGCTTTTAAAATTAAAATATTTTTTAGACTTCCTTGTTTCTGTTGTTATTATACTCTATTTGACACTGTAAAGTTGCTACATTTGTATTTGATATAAATAATACTAATTTAACAATTCAAACAACATTAATGCTCTAAGATTTAGTTTCACCAGAGGTTTCACTATGAAAGTGAGATGAGGTAGGTGGCTAAGGAAGAGACAACATGCTTTCTGGACATGAGCAGACAACCTTGTTAATAGATTTGGGCCTCTTAAGATGAAATGGACATTCCATTGTGTAACCTTGTGAAGAATAAGGCTAAACCATATCTATCATGTGCAATTTCGATGTGTTAAAATTGGATGTAGATTCCCGTCGAAGTTTACATTTGTTAGCAGTTGTGAGGACGAATGTGAACATTAGCTAACAGACTACTAAAATGATGTTTTACACTTAATTACAAATATGATTTTAAACAGGATTGTAAATCATATGTCCAATTAAAATGTTACTATAAAATACCTCTGTTGTAAAAATCCATCTAGGCTTCGTGAGGCCAGCCTTATCATCTGGAAATTTGTCTAATCCACCTATACTTACTGCATTATCTAAGCATGTGAACATGTTTATAGGCACCATCTATGCATTAATTTAGTTTTGATCCCTCTTATAAGCATTAAAATGTTTGTTTTAAACAATTTTATCTTCATGGTTGATTCCAAACCCATTCAAATTCATGGTATCCCATTGGGGATTAGTTAATTCTAAACAACATACTAATATTTCACCCGAAATGCATGAGTTATCAAAAACGTCCAGCTCCGATTAATCATCGATTAATCCCCGTCTAGACGATTAATTCTTAGTTCATGCTTACCGTCTAGTATCCGCCTAACGACTTTAATAATTTTGTAAAATACTCATGAGCAATGCGTTTTATTAGAGAGGATGGAACTGTTTTCATGGTTCACGAGAGCTAACAGTGATTAGTTATTAACATGTCTCAAAAAAGAGGTGAAAATCTCTAAATGCGACTTAGTCCATGTGGCAAAATGGGTTGAGTTGGAAACAACCTGTGTATTACAACATACCCTTCATTACTTTCAAAGAAAATTCCTTCCTTAGTTTCACAAGTGTTAGGAATCCATATTTTCAAACTTGTAGCACTTATTGTTGGTCAGGCTGAAAATGGCTAAGTTGCGTACTTCGTCGTTTTCTTTAAGACAATTCGCGGCTTAGTCTTAAGGTGCAAGATTAGCTATCAGCCACTTCGTCCACATGATAAAACAGCCTCTAAAAATTTGTTAGATTTGCTATTTGCACGCCAACAAATCATTTTGAATTTAACACTTTTTAATTTAATTGCTTGGAAGAATTCTGCAGAGAAAGAGAAATGACAAAAGATGAAGAAAGGAAATTGTCTGTTGTCTTGTAATTTTCCTTCTATCTATCTATCATTTAAATAGATAGAATGGAAATTGTATGCGTTACTAAAACGAGGGTTGTTTACGGATCTAAAATTATTGTTAATTTTTTCAATGGCTCAATAATAATAGCTCATAAATATATTATCGCTATACAACATCATTCATTACAAATTTTATTACCTTTTTTTATAAAATTAATTCGCTTAAAATTTCAACACTTATGCTTGGCCTTTAATCAAATCCATGAAACATAAATGGATCATTACCGCTTGTTTCAGTGAGCTGATAACTATCTTTAGCTCGCTATACATTATACATTCAATGCCATACCATGTGCTTCTGGTTAAACCTATCAGACTAACCTGTCATACTTGTAGGCCAAAATAAGATTCTTTCAATTCATGTTATACTTGTAGGCCAAAATAAGATTCTTTCATTTCTTTTATCTTGAAAATGTCTTGCTTATTTTTCTGAACCGTGATAACAAATATTGTTTCGCAGGTAGTGGGTTTATGTCCTGTTCAAAAAAAAAGTACGGGACTGATGTACTGATGCTAATCTGTTATTTTGTTACATAAGAATGTAAACGCATTTCTTTGAAGATATGTTATAATCTTACCCATTTATTATAAATTAAACTTGTTCATATTAAGTTCACTTTATCTCGGCTATTCTAGTAGCAACTTGATATAGTGGAAGATAATACATATGAAAGTATTACTTGCAACAGCTAACAAATCTATGATTATTTTTATTTTCCCGGTCCCTCTTCTGTAAGACCTGCTAATTTCAGAAATCACCCGTCATCTTGAAATGATATTTTTATGCATCTTAAGAATTGTTTAAGGAGGGGATTCTCTGAAGCACAAAATTAAATATGGTAAAGCAATTACACAGAAACCGAGTTTAAATTATAAAATCTATTACACGGACTTATAATCGTACACCCTACTGTTTGCTCTGAACGCTTAGATGTTGGTAGCTCTGAATCAATTTGAACTTCACTTTAAGTTGTGATATATTCCATTAGATAGTATTTATTTGCAATAAAAACAATAACTACTTATAGTAGATTACGATTAGTTGTGTTATTCTACAATCAGAAGTTTGTGCTTATTAAATATTTTTATCAAATGATAAACAATAATAACCTCAATGAGCATTAAAAAATCTCACTACTCATTAAACCATGCTTATTTTTTATAACATATATTTAGCCCTTGTAATTAGTAAAAATTATGTAATATGCTCGAGTCAGTAGTATTACATACAGCCAAAACAAACAAAGCCTAGCGAATTATCATTCATGCCAATGAAATCCACTAGTTGGAAATTTGCAGGATGGCGAGTTGGAAAGATTAGGTTCGGCATTTGTCACGCAAATCCTTCTCTTTCTTTTTTCCTACATTAAGTGATGCCAAGTGCCAGATTTTTTTCTCTTAATCTCAGTTCAGAAAGTTCTTGTGGATTATCATAAAAATTAATTGTTTTAGGTATGTATATACAACAGTATCTAGTTACAATATGCTGAACTGTATGTAGAGCACCGGATTTCACAAATTTCTGAGTATTGTAATATTAAGGGCTAGCAGATTTGAGAGGATCGCAACAAATGATGTACAAATCATAGGTAAAGTATAAATATGTAGATGCAGTAATATCTTAACACACGCTCTTTTTTGGTTTTGTAATTTTTGTTTTTTTGATTTCTATGCAGTTACCTAATGCAGCAGGTTGTGCACTATTGAAGTATATGACAAAATAATAAGCTCTAGCAATCTCTGAGGCTTCGATTGAGAAACATAGGATGAAGGTATGCCTTTGCAAAGTTTTCCATGTAGCAATATCGTCCTGTAATCATGTAAATTGATTATATGTCTGATACAGGTGTCTGGTTGACTAATGTTTTGATTTGTGAATGAATGAACCTGCTGTCTACTTATGTTTGTTAGACTGCATAGATGGTTACAAATTGTTTTTTTCATGTTGTAGAAATTCCAAGACAATGCAGAAATGCCTATAGTAACTCCTGGTTTTCTGTGGGAACACTTGCTAGTCAACATAAATTTAGCTTGTTAGAACTCCTTTGTATACAAATTTAGATGCAACATTGGTCAAGCAACAATAAGATTTTTATGTGTTAACCCTAACTCGTTCACAAGTTAACAGGTCCACGAGTTAAGGCATGTACGACTCAAGGCATGTACGACTCAAGGCATGTACGACTCAAGGCATGTACGAGTTAAAGGATACATGAGTCAGCAACTTCCTACAACTTAAAGACCTCTACGAGTTAGCAAGCTTACGAGATAAGCAGCCTACGAGTTAAGGAGTACCCGAGTTAAGCTACTTGCGAGATAAGCCTTTACGAGTTAGCATATCTACAAATTAGCAAGTGTACGAGTTAAGATCTTCCACAAGTTAAGCCTCTACGAGTTAATCCTCTGCGAGTTGAGATCTTCTACGAGTTAGCAGGCATACGAGTTAAGAAAAGCTAACGACTTAAGGTCTTTACGACTTAAGGAAATTGATGGCCTACGACTTAATGATAACTGCAGTTTGTACGACTTAAGACCCTTACGACTTAAAAAAGTTATACGACTTAAGGAGGATACGACCTAAAGACACACCTCTTAACTCGTCTACGAGTTAAGACTTGCTTTAAACCAGTTGCAATTGGTTAAGTCGACTACGACTTACGACATAAAAAGAGTCGTATACGACTTAAGAAGGGAAATTAGCAATTGCAGCCAGATAACTCGCACACGACTTAGAACTTAGGGATGGGTTCAAAAAAGGGGAACTGCCATAGACTCGGCTCAGTGACCCGGGGACGACTTACCTTAAGTCGAACACGACTTATCTTAAGTCGGCCACGAGTTAGGACTTAGCACTTTTTCCGCCCAGAACTCTCTATAAATATGAAACCATCTCCAACATGCAAAGGACCTTTGGGCTCATTCTCTTCAAGCGCCATTACTCTGCCGAATTCCAGACGACTTCAAAGCTTTTTAGATCCAACAAACTTCTAAAGGAACTCCATGAAGGAATCATCCACATTCACCATGGATTTGAAGATGATTGTCAACATCAAAGCTTGAGCTACTTGTTTCACATATCCTATCACTTGAAGTGTGTTGTAATTGAAAGATCTTGTAAAGAATTGTAATCAAACTAGTGATAAAAAGATTAAAGTGGACGTAGGCTGGATTATAAGCCGAACCACTATAAATACTGTGTCTCTTACCGTTTTTCTACATACTTTCTGCTTATTTCTGTTTCCCGTACAAACGGGTGGTGCTTTCACAATCACATCTTATACACCAGGGTGTTAGCGTTTAAATTTTTTCGTTAACATTTTTGGTGCTTTCATTGAGAGTTGAACTCAGGACATCTATCATCATTGTTTCAGAAAGATTTGTAGATAGAGTTTCTTTAAGAACCAGAAGTCTATCCGAAATCATGGCTCCTGGAAGGAAAAGTAAATCTGTGAGATCTGCAAACATTCAAGAGGGAACCTCCACTTCCCCAACACCAAATCAAGCCACTCCAGCTGTTGGAGTTTCAAAAGCGGAATTGGACGCTGCTATCTTTGGGTTGAATCAGCAAATAAATGCCCAGAACGCGCAATTGGAAGCTCAGAATGCTCAGAATGCTCTGATTCTGAATAGGTTAAACGATCTGCTCGGGGCAAACCGTCAACCTGCGAATAATGAAAGGAACTTTGTCGGTAATGTCCATGATGCTGAAACTAGAAACATTCCCGAAAGGGCTGCTAGCCCCTTTGAACAGACATTGCCTGAGGCTGGAGGATCCAGAAATAGGAATGACGAAGAATATCTTTCTGGTATGGTTCGACAGATTATGAAAGAAAGTATGCAAAGGGTCGAAGATGAGAAAGAGTGGGGTTTCGCTCCGAGCAAGACTCCGTTTACTGAAAAGATCCTAAAAGCTGAATTCCCAAGGAAGTTCGTCCCTCCGACCATTCCAGCTTACAAAGGGACAAGTGATCCAAATGAGTTCCTGTACAAATATGATTGGCACATGACAGGTGCCAGAGCTTCTGACGAGATAAAATGCCGCTATTTTCCTGTGTATTTGGAAGGGGTAGCTCTGCTTTGGTTCACAAAACTACCTGTCCGGTCCATCGATCAGTTTTCAGACCTAACCAGGAAATTTAAAGAGCAATTTAGGCTATATGCTTCAAAGGCAAAAGACATCATGTCGTTATCCGGTTTGGAACAGAATCCGGGGGAAACTATCAAGTCTTTTTTAAATCGCTTTAATATAGCGTTAGCTGAGGTGGATAATGCAGAACCCCGCATGGTCTTGACCTATTTGATGAGAGCTATTGATAAGTCAAGTGAATTCGGAAAGTGGCTGAACATGAAGGAGCCAAATTCTCTGGAAAAGTTCTACAAAAAGGCGGATGAATTCATGCGTTTGGAAAGCCGTCCTGTCCCGGCAAAGGCAACAGTAGAGAAAGCTGAAGACAACACTGCTGCGCCACGTAAGAATGGATCTGTGGGACAGAAAAGAGAAAATAATGATGGAAGGAAACAACACAATTCGAAGAAGCCTCGATCCTTCAAGCCATCAGAATATACTCCTTTGTTAGAGACACCAGAGCGCATCTACCTGGCTACAAAAGATTCTTTTGAGTATCCCAAACCTCCTGTTCTCAGAACCGGAAGAAAAGCTGTGCAAAGTGGGAAGTTCTGTCGCTTCCATAATCAGCCTGGTCATGACACAGACGACTGCCGTCAATTGAAAAATATAATCGAAGAATTGCTAAGAGAAAATAAGCTGCAGCAATTTGTGAAGAAGAGTGGAAATGATCCTGCTTCGTCAAGTCAGGGGCAACAAGCTCTTGCTCATCAGCCCAGGACAAATGAGAAGGCCGCAGGACATGAATCTGGAAGGCCAGTTATTAATGTCATCACAGGAGGACCCCACCCAGCAGGCAGAAGCTGGGGTGAAATGGAGAGGTACACTCGAGCTCTGAAACATATGCCAACTGAAGAGAATGTCTTTGTTTTAGAGGACTCTACACCCCTGAAACAACAAAGGACTTTTAATGATGATATTGTGTTCAGGGCTAGAGATTCCACGGGCATTGAGGCCCCTACTTTGGACCCGTTAGTCATCTCGGCCGGTATTGGACCGGCTATTGTCAGAAGAGTTCTTATTGATTGCGGCGCATCTTGCAACATCCTCTTCAAGAAAACGTTTGACCAGATGAGAATCCCGATGGCGGATGTGCAAGCCTCATCTCAGAAGATTGTTGGCTTCACTGGGGAGCCAAAGCAACCAGTAGGAACCATTGACTTGCTTGTGGAACTCGGAGAAGGAGAAAGAAAAGTAGTTCGCAAGCAGACTTTTGTGATAGTAGATGAATTTTCTGCTTATAATGCTTTCTTTGGTCGACCTATTCTTGCTGCATTCAAAGCTGTCCTTGCCCCATGGTGTCTTACTATTAAATTCCCTACAGACAATGGGGTAGGAGTTATTAAAGGAGACCAGAACGCTGGGCGAGAATGTTATATGACAGAGCTGCGAGAAACAAGGAAGAGAGAAATGGGGAAAGATGCGGCAACCCCAATCCGCATCAAAACACCAACCCTATAGCAACTACAGGGCGGACCCTGCACTGGCGAGCATAGCGGGGCACGAAAAGTGATGGATCCTAGAAAGGCCAGTGCGGGGGAGAGTAGGGTGGTACCAGCAGAAACAACGATACCGGTGCCCGTTGATCTGAAGGACCCAAACAAGGTGCTGAATGTGGGTTCACAACTTAATGTGTCAGTTCAGAATGCCTTGATATCTTTTTTGAAAGCAAACCTGGATGTTTTCGCTTGGACCCATGCCGATATGTGCGGAATATCCCCAGAAGTTGCGGTACATGCTCTGAATATTGACCCAAAGTTCACGCCAGTAAAGCAGAAAAGAAGAATCCAAGGTCTAGAAAGGTCGACAGCATTGAAAGAGGAAGTTGACCGGCTCATGGAGAATAATTTCATCAGAGAATCTACCTATCCAAATTGGGTTTCAAATCCAGTGCTAGTTAAGAAAGCCAATGGTAAATGGAGAGTGTGCATCGACTTTTCAGATCTAAACAAGGCCTGTCCCAAAGACTGCTTCCCATTACCCAGGATCGATCAACTGGTAGATGGAACAGCGGGTCATGAATTGTTGTCTTTTATGGATGCCTACTCCGGATATAATCAGATCATGATGCATGAGCCAGATCAGGAGGACACAAGCTTTATCACCGATGTCGGTCTTTACTGTTACAGAGTTATGCCCTTTGGGTTGAAGAATGCGGGGGCAACATACCAAAGACTGGTTAATGCTATGTTCAAACCGCAGTTGGGAAAGACTATGGAAGTTTACGTTGATGACATGCTAGTAAAATCTAAGAAAGCAGTGGATCACATCGAACACTTAGCAGAAATGTTCGCAATTCTCCGAAGATACGGAATGAAGCTTAACCCTTTAAAATGTTCTTTCGGGGTAGAATCTGGGAAGTTCTTGGGTTTCATCGTGAGCGCTAGGGGCATTGAAGCTAGTCCGGCTCAAATCACTGCTCTAAAAGAAGTCAAAGCTCCTAAAACAAAGAGGGAATTGCAAAGTCTCAATGGAAAAATTGCCGTCTTAAGTCGGTTCATATCCAAAGCTACTGATAAATGCATTCCATTCTTCGACGCTCTAAAGAAAGGAAAGAAAAACTTTGACTGGACTCCCGAATGCCAGAAAGCTTTTGAAGAATTGATTCAACATATGGAAACGCCTCCAATACTTTCCAGGCCCGGCGATGGCGAGGATCTTCTTATATACTTGGCAGTTTCATCTCATGCTTTAAGTGCAGCGCTGGTACGGGAAGACAAAAGGATTCAACATCCAGTTTACTATATCAGCAAAAGACTCACTGGGGCAGAAATGAATTACTCCAAGTTGGAAAAACTCGCCTATTGTCTATTGATTGCCTCAAGAAAGTTGAGGCAATATTTCCAGGCTCATCCTATCAAAGTCCTCACTGATCAACCTTTAAAGCAAGTCTTGTTTCGCCCTGAGACTTCGGGCCGCCTTTTAAAGTGGAATATTGAATTGAGCCAATATGACATCACTTATCATCCTAGAAAAGCGATCAACGGACAAGCTTTGGCAGATTTTATTGCAGAATTTACAGACAAGGGTAACAGCGAGGAAGAAACAATCGAGAACTCCCCAACCCAATGGAAGTTATTTGTAGATGGCGCAAGAAATGATTACTGTTCAGGTGCTGGAATTGTTCTTGAAACTCCTGAAGGCCGGTCATTATGCTATGCGCTAAGATTAGAATTTCCTTCAACAAACAATGAAGCAGAATATGAAGCTCTGATCGCTGGTTTGAAAATTGCTAAAGAACTAAACATTCGAGCGTTACAGATCTTCAGTGATTCTCAGCTTATAGTATGCCAAGTCAAGAAGGAGTTTCAAACGAAAGGAGGAAATCTGCCCGCTTATGTGTCAAAGGCTTGGGAACTTTTATGTGAATTCGACCATTACACGATAAGTCATATTCCTCGAGAAGAAAACATGAAAGCAGATTCTCTCGCAAAATACTCAAGTTCTGGCGAAGCCCAATCCTTAGGGTTAGTTCCAGTGGAAGTTTTGTCAAATCCGAGCATTGATGAAATGGATATCGATTGGGTTATGAGTATGTCGCAAGAGCAAGAATCATGGATGACTCCAATAACAAAGTATCTACTCAATGGCTCTTTACCAGAAAACTCTAAAGAACGACAAAAGCTACTGAGAAAAGCTTCTCGATATATAATCCAGGATGGTCAATTATACAGACGAGGATTCTCAATGCCATTGCTTCGATGTGTATCCCGGGAAGAGTCCAAAACAATCCTAACTGAAGTGCATGGAGGAGAATGCGGTGATCATTCAGGTGGTCAAACATTAGCAAAGAAAATTCTCCGATACGGATATTTTTGGCCAGAAATTAATCGGGATGCCGCAGATTACTCCCGAAAATGTGACAAGTGCCAAAGATATGCCAAAATTCCTAGAGCACCTTCTACCGAACTCACACAGATGATCAGTCCATGGCCATTTGCAATTTGGGGAATGGATCTCATTGGGCCGCTACCAACCGCTAAATCAGGGATTAAATATGCTATTGTTGCGGTTGATTATTTTACTAAGTGGGCTGAAGCTGAACCATTGGCTACTATCACTTCTAAGAAAGTGATAAGCTTTGTGACCAAGAATATCATTTGCAGATACGGTGTGCCTCAAAAAATAATCACAGACAATGGTACTCAGTTTGAAAGTGAGGAATTCCAGGATTTTTGCAAACGATTCAAAATCCAGAAAAGCTTTTCGGCAGTAGCTCATCCGCAGGCAAACGGGCAAGTGGAAGCAGTGAACAAGATCATCAAATCAACCATCAAAAAGCAACTCGAAAGAGCAAAAGGTGGTTGGGTCGATAAACTACCACTTGCACTATGGGCATACAGAACTACTCACAAAACTGCAACTGGGCATACTCCTTTTTCGTTAGCATACGGATCGGAAGCAATGATCCCGGTTGAAACAGAGGTCCCTTCACACAGAAGAATCCATTTCAATCAAGCAGAAAATGAAAAGCTGCAACTTGAAGCGCTGGATCTCCTTGATGAAAAAAGAGATGAAGCTAACCTCAGAGTTGCAGCTCATCAGCAAAGGATAGCCAGACATTTCAATTCCAAAGTTCGTCAACGCAGCTTTGAAATTGGAGATCTAGTCCTAAAAAGAATTATGACTGCGACAGGTGTGTTTGGGCCAAATTGGGAAGGACCGTATGTGATAGGTCAGAAACTTCTTGACGGCACATTCAAGCTCACCACAGTTGATGGAGATCAAATTCCAAGGGCATGGAACAGCAATCACTTGCGTCCATACTTTACTTGAAAATTTTGTTGAAACATTGTAAAAAGAATTATGAATGTATGATTCCTGTAATTGAAAGCAATTGTGAAACTGATGCAAGTAAATAATGAAAGAATATAAAGTGGATGTAGGCCCAATTTCATGGCCGAACCACTATAAATCTTGTGTTCCTTATTATCATTATATGTTTGCTTTGTTTTCGATATAAAAATACACAAAATGTATTGCTGAAATATCGATTTAAATTTTTGCAGACAGTGGAGATAAAACTTGCGCATAATAAGACCGAGCGATTCTCACCATCATTCAACAAACAAATTTCAAGTCACAAAGACCCCGAATTCAAATCCTAGATAGGAAATGCTTCAATTGAACGGCTAATGATTTCGATAGGAACGAGCCCTTGCTGATAAATTGAGATTGTTTAAACAAACAAACATCCAATTAGGAAGCTAGTGCCCGTTCTCACGAACTTGCCTGGCAATGAAGTACACTTCCTTGGATTAAACAAGCCACTTGTGAGAAAAAGGGGGATGAAAACTTGAAAAGAAAGAAAAAAAAAAAAAAAAAAAAAAAAAAAAGGATCGCTGAAAAGGCATAAGCAAGTGAACAGAGGAACAACCAAAGCTACCATCAGCGCCACAAGTCCTCTTCGGAGGCGCAACTCTTCGGATAATAAAAGACCTCTAATGGGTCATATGCCACAAAAAAGAAAGTTCTCTACTCAACAAAAAAGATTGGAGGAGTCATGACCCTCCAACCATGAGAGAGTAACTTCCAGGCGATGAAAACCCTCTCTGAGGCACATTTCACCAGGAGTTGAAGTGTTATAACCGCTCTTCGGGATTTCACTTCACCAGAGTTGAAATGTAAACAAAATAAAAGCCCTCTTCGGAGGCCCATTTCACCAGGAGTTGAAGTGTTATAACCGCTCTTCGGGATTTCACTTCACCAGAGTTGAAATGTAAACAAAATAAAAGCCCTCTTCGGAGGCCCATTTCACCAGGAGTTGAAGTGTTATAACCGCTCTTCGGGATTTCACTTCACCAGAGTTGAAATGTAAACAAAATAAAAGCCCTCTTCGGAGGCCCATTTCACCAGGAGTTGAAGTGTTATAACTGCTCTTCGGGATTTCACTTCACCAGAGTTGAAATGTAAACAAAATAAAAGCCCTCTTCGGAGGCCCATTTCGCCAGGAGTTGAAGTGTAGCAGCCGCTCTTCGGAATTTCACTTCACCAAAGTTGAAATGTAAAAACAAAGACCTTCTTGAAAGCACACGTTTCACCGAGATTGAAATAAAACTTCCAAGTGTTGAAACGTGAAAAGGCTTTCTTCAAAGGCACAACTCTTTGGGGGTACACGTTTCACCAAGATTGAAATAAAACTTCCAAGTGTTGGAACGTGAGAAATCCCTCCTCAGAGGTACAACCCCCTCCCGGGAACACAATTAAGAAAAAAGACCTCTTTGGAAACCCACGTTTCACCGAGATTGAAATAAAACTTCCAAGTGTTGAAACGTGAAAAGGATTTCTAAAGCATAACTCTTTGGAGGTACACGTTTCACCGAGATTGAAATAAAACTTCCAAGTGTTGAAACGTGAAAAAATCCCTCCTCAGAGGTACAACTTTCTATAAAAAAAAAAATCCTCATCAAAAGCGTACTTTAACTTTCAAAGGAAAAGTAATTTGCCTACTGTGGGAAATGATCGTAAAAAGAAAAGAAGTTAAAGTACCCTTCAGAGGTCCGCTTTACCACATAGAGGAATTCACTTGATGAGATATGCACATAAGCAAAAGAAAAAAGTGATTTCTTCGAACGACCAAGCGTAAAAACTTATACGAAGGGAGTTGTACTCTATAAAATTTTCTTTAAAGAATAAAATAATTATTCTTTAGCAAATAAGAGTGTAAGTCCCCTCGAGGTATAGAATATTGCAGCATACTTATGGAATGGGGGCAATATAGTATAATTACACACAATATGGTATAACTAAACCAGCAAAAGGTAACGCTCAAGTAACATACCATAAGCTCGCTGCAATATCAAATAAACTCATGCCAAAACGAATAACAAATGTATTCTTTAATTCAAACAAAAGTTTGTACAAACGAGGAATCATTTTATTCAATTACAACGCAGGTACAGGTTTCAAAATAAAGAAAAGCGGGGGCCGGTACCCGCACAATTCTCGGCCAGTACATGCAAAACACAAAAAACTAGAAACTGAAGATCTTCACTTCTTTTTGCTGCCTTTAGACCCTTTACCCGGCCGAATGATCAGCTTTTCAGGTCGACCAGTGGGTATAAGGGAGGAAGGAGAGGTAGGCGCAGCTGGCCCAACTTCTGGCTCCTCTTCAGTGGCAGTGATTATCTTCCCTCTCCTCCTTGATGCTCCTTGCTTCCTTCTCCTCTTTGAGGAAGACTCACTTCCTGGAGTGACAAGTTTAGATAAAGTTATATCGTCAGAAGGAGTCCGCTCCGGAGATATGTCACCTCCCTCAAGTCCCTCATCTTTTTGCTCTTGCGAAGCAATGGGATCATCCAGGCCATGGAGAGCTTCTATTTGTTCTTCTTGTGACCCAGGTTGAGAAGCAGAGGGAGGCGCCACTTGAAGAGATGGAGGAAGGATCACCGGGGGAGAAGAAGCTTGAGTTTGACTCGGTGCTTTCTCTACAAAGGAGAAAAAACTTAAAATATCAGTATCTTTCGAAAAGAGAGGGGATGACGGCTCATCAAAAGTCGGGAATTCATTGACATTTGAAAAATAATCAAGAAGATCGTCAAGTTCACAAGGAGCGAACGAGCAGTTCACCACTTGAGCTGGTCCGGTGTCAAGTTTACCTGGGGTAGTTGGATCTCTGAGGCTGATTTCATATCGCTGTGCTTCGTTGCTTTCACCACCTTCATCCCCGCCTTGTGCACTTGTAGTTTCAGTTACTGTCTTAGTTGCAGGCGGAGTAGAGGAGCTCGAACCCGTGATGTCAACCACAGGAGAAACTGGAGGATGGACAGAGGAAATAAGCGTTAATTCCTTTCCAGAACATTCCTCTTCCGCCATTCCAGTTCTCATCCTGGCAAGTTGTTCTCGCCCCTTCGCAAGAGCAGCGCGAGCTCCCTCATCCAGGTAACGCGCCTCAAAATCTTCATCGCCATACCCGGCGTCTTTAAACATGTTAAGAGCAGCTTCCCACACCTCGGCCAGGGTGATTTCATACTTAGGACCAAGAAAAGAGAGGCTGCCGCGTCCCAAGACACAATGTAAATAAAAATCGAATAAAGTCGAATTGATATCGTTTTCCATGGTCTGAGCAGTTTCTTCGGCTGCAATTTTGCCAGCCATGGCCTCATCTCGATCTTTTTCGGTCTGAGCAAGTTGGGCTTTTAGCGCTTCAATCTCCATGTCCCGGGCGCTCAGTTTATTCTGCAGCTGGGTGACATCAGTGCGGTGGTTCTCTACAGCTTGTTCCAACCTCTCAGCTTTAGCTTCAGCGTCCCTCTGGCTGGCGTGCGCATCTCGCACTTGTTTTTGCAATACCTCTTCTCTTTGGGTGTAAGTATTAGTAGAAGAGGCAAGATCATCTTTGAGCTGCTTTACTTCAGCTTCGAGTTTTTCATTGTATTCGGCTATCTCCTTCATCTCAGCGTTGTGTTGATCAAGAATCTTCTGCCATTCTGATTTGTCATTTTCCATGGTCAGCATTGCTTCGATGTTAGCCCGATTAACTCTTTGAAGTTCATCAACCAGCTTTTGCCATCCAGACATTCTATCGATATCAAGCTTGACAGCATCGAGATTTCTGTACATAGCTTCTTTGTCGATGGGGACCAAATCAAGGTCGAAGCGTACCCCCCTCAAACACCAGTTCGGGAATCGGCTCTGCAAAGTCGGGGGCCCCCTTTCAACATGGTATGAAGGCCTGTTGAGAAGTGTTTGGATGGCACTTCCTTCAAGAGCAGGAGATTTGGAAGGGATGTCAATAGAAACTGAGGCACCAGGTCTCTCAGATGTCACGGGCACGTGCTCCTCGCCAAGTTTGGTCCGCTTTCTCGAATCCTCAATATGGCTCTTCCCCCTATCATCGTGCGTTTTACGTTTATGGGAGTCATCATCCCTTGGGAAGGATTCATGTCGCGTGCCCGCTCCCTCATGACGTTCTTCATACCTTCTCCTCTCTTCAGCTTTTCGCGCAGCTCTCTGCTCATTGGTTTCTCTGGGATCGGCATAGTATTGCTTGTAGTCATAGCTGCCACGCCCTCCATAGCGTCGAAAGTCCTTGTAATAGGAACCGCTGCCGCTGCGCCCCATAGAGGAATCTGAAAAGGCAAAAATAGCAAGTCTTAGAAACTTCCGAAGAAAAGAAGTTAAATATGAACAAATGCCGAAAAATCCTAAGTGTTGTGTGATGTGCAAGCTACGCGCATTAAGCTACAAACCACTCATTGGTGTAGGGGTGATGATAGCTTGGGTATGAGGAGTTGGTGTTTGTGTTGGTGTTAGTCGAAGAAGGGACGTCGCCTCAATCATAGGAGAGATAGTTTTAGACACGTCATCTCTAAAAAGCTCCTGTGAGGTCACTATTATGTCGCTCAACCCATCATAAACATCGTCACCATCATGCTCGGTGAGACTTGTTTTCTCAGTTCCTACATCAGCTAATCCCCCGAGAGGCTGTGAAGGTTCTTCTTCTTCCTCAATCGGGGCAAGTGCCGTCTTACTAGATGACCCCATAATGTCGGTAGGGGTGGAACATTTCACCAATGAAGCTTCGATGTTAGACTCTTTTGATGAAGATTGTTCGATAGTAACGGGGGCATCCGATGCTTCAGTCGGGGAATCGGGAACTTCAGTCGGGGCTTCATGAGGCTGAGTATAGCGAGAAGAGTGAAGAAGCCCGTATTGATGTAAAAAGTCATCTCTCAGCAAAAACTTTATATTCCTCTCTTCTACTGGCACAGCATTCAATCTTTCAAAAATTTGCTTATAGCCTGGGTCTCTAGAAGGAGGTGGAAGCGCTGAAAAGTAAAAAGGGAAATTAACATCTAACTACTCAGGCTATGAAAAGATTTTATAAGGAAAACATGTGTCAGGAATAAAGCTGAACGCCCTTACTTCCAACTCTCCACACACCATAAAACCCCGGAGGGCAACGAACATAGAAGAATTGGGTTAAAAACCCGTGAGCAGTATCAGGGAGGCCAACAATCAGTTTGCGGTTTCGGGCGCTCCTCACAACAGTAATGGAAGGATGATCCTTAGTCCGAGAAAAAGAGCATAGATAACAAACTTCACCAAAGCTTGGAAGTCGATCAAGTGTTCTCCTAAAAAGCACACACAACCCCATTAGAATGGCATAGCCATTGGGGTGTAGCTGGGATGGAGCAATGGCCAGTTGACGGAGAAGTTGTTGGAAAAAGTCGTTGAAAGGAGGAATGCCTCCACTTAGGCACATTTGCCGGTTAATTGTCACAAAGCCAGAAGGAGCTATATCGGCAGTGTTATTTCTTTCGGGAAGAATGGCATCTGATTCAACGATACCAAACTGAGCACACAACTGGCGAAAAACTTTGTATGATAGTGAAGTAGGAGCTCTTTCGGGAGGATTAACCAGTGGAGCCGGAAGAACAGTTACCTCTCCAGTCCGAACTGTTGTATCACCTTCCTGAGAAGTCATTCTACACAAACAACTGGATATTCAAATATGAAGGTGCACGTTTCCTAAAAAAGTGTGAAGTGTTGTGCAAAAAACTAAAAAAAAATTAATAATAACAAGTAAATATAACTGAAATAAAACTAGTCGACGATTGATCGATTACAAAAATTTCAGAACTTGTTAGTCTTTAGTTCAAGTATAATATTAATGCGAGCTGGTCAATTTTAATTGACTATTTCAGTATTGCTTTAGTATTGTACTTGAAGTTAATAAGTTGAGCACTTCATTCACACAATCTGTTTAAGTTTAATGACTGTTATTAGCTAATCTGTCATTCGAAGAGGGCGATCAATGGCAGTATATTCGCCCCGGTTTTTCTGTAAATGTTGTATTGGACAGGTTGTTAACTTGCGAGTCAAAGTAATTTGTAAAAGAAGGCATCAAAGTTCAACAGTTCAACATCACTGCAACAATTCAAGGTTTAAGCAGATCCTAAAAAAAAAAAAAAAAAAAAAAAACAACACAAGTGCTAAGTCGTATCGAACACAAGTGCTAAGTCGTATCGAACACAAGTGCTAAGTCGTATCGGACTCAAGTGCTAAGTCAAAACCGACTCAAGTACTAAGTCGCAACCGACTCAAGGGATGAGTCGTTCCTATCCTCAGCCATCAAACACATCAAGCTGCTTATCCTCTAAGTCCTAAGTCGTAACTCGGGGAACAGGAGAAAGGCTCTGATCCAAAACAACTAGAAATCCTCCAAGTCTTAACTCGGCTACGGCTCATGGAAATCGCTAAGTCACATGGAAGAAGCCGAGTCATATATGAGACGATCCCTTGTTATTTTCAATCAACCTATTCGACCAACTCGCCTCCCTTTCAAATCTCTTAACCTGTTCATCCTTGGCTTCTTCAGCAGCGACAACCTTAACTCGTTACACTATGAATCGCCCCAAAGCGCGAATCACCATAGGCCAAATCAGATGAATTTTAGTTCATCGGTAATCAATTCGAATAGAATTCGCAGGGTTTGAATGGGGCAAACCAAAGATGATGAACTGAATACATAAAGTAACAATGGTTAACGGTCGAAGTTTGAAGCAAGATCTCTTACGATTGTTTGATGCTAGAAAGAATCAGAGATGAATCGGGTCGAAATCGCCTCGGAGAGCTTGAAGATGCGTTAATGGCAGAAAGCAGTTTAAAAGGTTAAGTGATGAGAAGAAGGACGACTCAGGCTTTTATATCTGGAAAGGTTGGGATTTGAAACGACATGACCGAGTTATGATAAGTCGAAGCACACGACTTACGATTTAAGCGTGTGCTTCGAGGGGCAAATGTTAACCCTAACTCGTTCACAAGTTAACAGGTCCACGAGTTAAGGCATGTACGACTCAAGGCATGTACGACTCAAGGCATGTACGACTCAAGGCATGTACGAGTTAAAGGATACATGAGTCAGCAACTTCCTACAACTTAAAGACCTCTACGAGTTAGCAAGCTTACGAGATAAGCAGCCTACGAGTTAAGGAGTACCCGAGTTAAGCTACTTGCGAGATAAGCCTTTACGAGTTAGCATATCTACAAATTAGCAAGTGTACGAGTTAAGATCTTCCACAAGTTAAGCCTCTACGAGTTAATCCTCTGCGAGTTGAGATCTTCTACGAGTTAGCAGGCATACGAGTTAAGAAAAGCTAACGACTTAAGGTCTTTACGACTTAAGGAAATTGATGGCCTACGACTTAATGATAACTGCAGTTTGTACGACTTAAGACCCTTACGACTTAAAAAAGTTATACGACTTAAGGAGGATACGACCTAAAGACACACCTCTTAACTCGTCTACGAGTTAAGACTTGCTTTAAACCAGTTGCAATTGGTTAAGTCGACTACGACTTACGACATAAAAAGAGTCGTATACGACTTAAGAAGGGAAATTAGCAATTGCAGCCAGATAACTCGCACACGACTTAGAACTTAGGGATGGGTTCAAAAAAGGGGAACTGCCATAGACTCGGCTCAGTGACCCGGGGACGACTTACCTTAAGTCGAACACGACTTATCTTAAGTCGGCCACGAGTTAGGACTTAGCACTTTTTCCGCCCAGAACTCTCTATAAATATGAAACCATCTCCAACATGCAAAGGACCTTTGGGCTCATTCTCTTCAAGCGCCATTACTCTGCCGAATTCCAGACGACTTCAAAGCTTTTTAGATCCAACAAACTTCTAAAGGAACTCCATGAAGGAATCATCCACATTCACCATGGATTTGAAGATGATTGTCAACATCAAAGCTTGAGCTACTTGTTTCACATATCCTATCACTTGAAGTGTGTTGTAATTGAAAGATCTTGTAAAGAATTGTAATCAAACTAGTGATAAAAAGATTAAAGTGGACGTAGGCTGGATTATAAGCCGAACCACTATAAATACTGTGTCTCTTACCGTTTTTCTACATACTTTCTGCTTATTTCTGTTTCCCGTACAAACGGGTGGTGCTTTCACAATCACATCTTATACACCAGGGTGTTAGCGTTTAAATTTTTTCGTTAACATTATGAGAACTAGTTATATATATAAATGTGATGCAATAAAATTTGATAGCTTGAAAGTCATTGTTTTGAATAGTCATTTCCTTCACGATTTGGGATATATGTATGTATGTGTGTGTGTAATTTTTATTTTCAATACTGACTTTGGCTAAGAAAGGCCAACCCATACTTTTAATCAATCATAATTTCCTTCAAGTTCTGGAAGTATCAATCAAAAACGTTGATTATTCTTGTCACTACAAGTACGTTCCTGACTTAATTTTCTCTTGCCTTTTCTCTTTGGTGTTAGGCATTACAACTTCACTAATTTTCTAGTATAAGTATGGAATATGAGAATGATCTCCCTGTTGAGAGAAAGAGAAGTGGTCATGGAGTTAACTGACAAAGTGGCTTTCTTTTTGTCTTAGAGGAGAAGTCAACAAGAGAAACAATTTTTTTGATATACTTTGAATTTAACTGTGATTTTAACTTTTTTGTAAGACAAATTTCGAAAATAACAACTTAGACAAGCCATATAAAAATAGCACAAAAACAAGAATTGGACATGAAAATTTTAAATGAATTTCAATTTACAAACCAGATACATTATCCAATTTTCATATTGGGACAAATTTTCAAAACAAATGAAATCAAAGATATTTCAGGGTTTTCTCCTTTTTAATTCTCTTTTCAGATATATTCTTACTGATTCCTCATCTTTTTCAAATACTGGTTTCTCATATTTTTAAAACATTCTTACTGATTCCTTCCTTTAGTTTCTTTAATATTTTTATTTCTGTTTCTAACAATGTCAATAAAATGTTGTCTAGCATACTATCATGTGTTTAATTAATTGAAATTGATGGAAAATTACACCATTTGTTCTTCCACCATTGCACAGTTATACCAGTTAGTAAAGATTAAGCATGTCAATGGATACTTTTGGATGCGGATAATGTCATATCCGCATCTACATCCAAAATTATTTCGAACATCGGATATCCGTATCCATAGATGCAAACAGACACCGGATAACCATCTTATCATAAATAGAAACTTTGGTTTAAAACAATTTTTTTTTTCAATCTCATTGATTATAAAAGTACAAAACATAAACAAATATGATGATAATAAATAATTTTGAGTAGCTAATATGCATCAAACGGATATAATATAAACTATGGATTTATTAAAACAATAAACACATATCATTTATTATACTAAAATATACATAATATAAACTATAATGTTGAAGAAAAATTAGACGGATAATTGTCGGATGCAAATGCCTACATATCCACATCCTTTTTTTCAGATATTTGATATTTATCATGTTGGGGAATTTTGCGCTTCGAGACGAATTTGATGGCGATTGTGATGAAGATAATGCTGTACTTTTGACTTCAATGATTTATGAAATAGATTCTTTCAGACAATAGCTCGACCCACCAGGCACAAACGGTTTATCGAACTATCGACTTTCAAGATTCAATGAAGCCCTATAACAACGTAAGCGGATTTAAAGTTTGTACGACTTTGATCCGATCAAGAACACTTTAGAACGGTTTCTAATGATGCAATTTGTAGAGAAAGAGATAAAGAGAAGAAGAAGAAACAAATCTGCAATGATCCAGCATTTGCAACACCTTCAGATGTTACAAAATATAGAGTAATTGGAAGTGCAGCGATTAGCAACATTTCATTGGCGTCGCTGATCTGTGCAAGAAGAAGAAGAAGAGCGTAGAGAAGAAAACTATTTGAAACATGTTCTGGGCGTTGCTATTTATAGTGGTGGAGAGGTGTTTATTCGCCAAACGTCACAACCGTTTGCAACAGTCGTGTCTATTCATTTTATAACGGTTCACAACTGTTCCAAATGGTCGCGTCTATTCGTTTTGTAACGTTTCAGAAAACGTTACAAATTTCCCGCCATCAGTTCAAATTTAGAATTTTCGGTTCTGGGTCCTTAACGGGCTGAAATCTGGTCCGTTACTGTTAATATATGATCCAAAAATATTTTCCAAAACCCGTACCCGGTCCGGTCGGACGGACGGTAGCGGCGCCCGTGTGGTATTGCATAACTTCTCTCCTCACAACAAATCAAACATGTGGGAGCCCCAAGGCCCCAACATCCACATGAGAAAGCTAAATATATACAAATATTTTCTTTGATTTTCTACAATGCGGGACTTTCTTTTCTTCTTCTTTCTTTACTTCTACTCTTCCAAATCAATAAACCCAAACCCCAAAGCTATTTGAAAAATTACAACAATTTCCCCCAATTTTCAAAATAAAAATAAATTAATAGGATGGCTGCATCACTAGAGTGATTTCCTGCATACCCAAGTGGGATTAAGCCTATGTAGTTCTAAGAGAAAGTTTTTCATCATCGTGAAAACCAACACATAAATAAAAAGTATCTTTTGAATTTGAACCTTTATTTAGTGTAAACCATTCAAAGCATTATCGAGATTTTATGTTGAACGAATCTTGAACCAAATATCCCTAATGATAAAACCGAAACAATCACACATGTTGACTTCCTTAGGTAAAGTGTTCTGTATTGCTCAGCACTTTAATGACCATGTGCTTGAATCCTGGTTCATGAGTCTACTTAGAAAGCGATCTTTCTTTCCTAGAAAATGACCTGATTTTCATACTCATATAGGAAAATCTCTTAAGGTGTTTCTGCGAGACACCTTTTAAGGTTTCTAGACTTATTAAGGATATATATCCATCCTCTGTTCTTGCAGAATCCAATACTAAATATTAAGGGATTATCTATTTAGTGTTGCATAATCATTCTCTTAACTTGTTGGTGCCCGTTGAACTTTGTCTATCCATTTCAAGACATAAGTTGGGTTTCTGTTAAGGATGATTAACCTTCATTCACAGACCTTAGTCCCATTTATTGTGACTTTATAGAAATCATTGCCTTTGAAAGACTCTTTGTAAGTGGGTCAGCCAAGTTTTTCTTTGTTTCTATGTAGTCAACAGTTATAACTTCTCTTTTGAGTAACTGTCTCACCATTTGATGTCTTAGACTCACATGTCTAGACCTTCAATTATATGTCTTATTAGACACATTGTATATCATTGCTTGACTGTCATAGTTAATCAAGGCTGCTTGAGATGGCTTCTTCCATAAAGGGATTTCCATTAATAAATTCCTAAGCCATTTCGCTTCTTTACATGCATTTGCTAATGCAATAAATTCTGACAACATTGTTGAGTCAGAAATACAGGTCTGCTTTTTGGAAGCCCAAGACACAGCAGCGCCTCCTAATGTAAAGATCCATCCAGTCGTAGACTTGGATTTGGATTCTACATTATTCCAGGTTGCATCACTATATCCTTCGATTACAGCAGGATATCCTTTATAAGATAAACAATATTCAATGGTTCCTTTCTAATAAGCTAAAACTCTGGAAATAGCTTTCCAATGTTCGAAACCTGGATTACTCGTAAATCGACACAATACACTTATAACATGTGCGATGTCTGGTCTAGTGCAATGCATAGCATACATAAGACTCCCAATGACACTGGAATGCTCTAGTTGAGAGATAGTACGTCCAGTGTTCTTTTCTACTTAAATACTAGGATCTAAAGGAGTTGGTGCTGGTTTGTCATCGTGATGATTTTGTAGGAATTTCTCTATGTAATGAGATTGAGTTAGTAATAACCCCCCCTCTTTCCTAACAATTTTAATTCTCAAAATTACATCAGCCTCTCCTAGATCTTTCATATCGAATTTAGAAGACAGAAACTTTTTAGTTCCATTCACACAGGATATATTGGAACCAAATATTAGCATGTCATCAACATATAAACATATTATAACAATACCGTTTTTATCCGATTTGCTATAAATACATTTATCAACATCATTAATAATGAATCCATATGACAGTGCAACTTTATCAAACTTCTCACGCCATTGCATGGGAGCTTGCTTCATGCCATAAAGAGATTTCACTAATTTGCAAACTTTCTTTTCTTGGCCTGGGGTTTTGAAACCTTCAGGCTGTTCCATATTTATCTCTTCTTCTAAATCTCCATTTAAAAAAGCAGTCTTTACATCCATTTGATGTATGATGAATTTATGAATTGATGCAAGTGCAATTAAACAGCGTATAGAAGATATGCGAGCAACTGGAGCATATGTATCAAAGTAATCTACTCCATGTCTTTGCTTATATCCCTTAGCAACTAATTTGGCTTTAAACTTATCAATGGATCCATTTGTATCCAACTTTTTCTTGAGTATCCATTTACATTCTATAGGTTTAGCACCAGGAGGTAAATCAGTTAAAACCCAAGTTTGGTTTAACAGTATGGAATTCATTTCATCATTGATAGCTTATTTCTAGAAATTGGAATCTCTGGAACTCATAGCCTCAGAATAAGTTTTGGGATCGTCATCGACGTTCATTACATATTTAGTCACATTAAGGACTTCGTCCTTACTGCCTTTTACAAGATATGTAATGAAGTCAGGACCAAAGTCCTTCTCTATTCTTACTCTTTTACTTCTTTGTTGTTCAGTACTATTATTTGGTACTGACACTTTCTTGTTGTTTTGAGTAGGAGCATAATCATCGTCATTGATATCATTAGTCATACTAGGTTCTGGACTAAATGATCTCAATGAGATCTCAACAGTTTGATTTTCAAAAAATTCTACGTCTACAGATTCTATAACTTCTAGGGTGTCAAGAATAAGGAATCTATAAGTTATACTATTAAGTGAATATCCTATGAAAATACATTTAAATGCTCTATTTCCTAAATTTGGTCGTTTAGGGTCTGGTTTTCTAACATATGCTAAGCAACCCGAAACTTTAAGTCTAGTTAGGTTAGGTTTCCTATTAAACCATAATTCATAAAGGGAAATATTATTCTTATTAAGTGGTACTCTATTTAAAATATAACATGCAGATAACATAGCATCACCCCATAGGTTATAAGGTAAATTAGAACTTATGAGCATGTCATTAACCATTTCTACTAAAGTTCTATTATTCCGTTCAGCAACACCATTTTGTTGTGGTGTATATGAGGCAGTACGTTGGTGAACTATACATTGTTGTTTACAAAACAAGGTGAATTCATTTGAGAAATATTCACCACCAAGATCTGAATGTAATATTTTAATTTTAACTCCTAATTGTGTTTCGACCTTTGCTTTGCAAATTTTGAATTTATCAAAAGGCTCGTCTTTAGTTTTCATTCGATATACATATGCATATCTAGTATAATCATCAATGAATGTTATATAGTATTGGTTACCACCATAGGTGATATGACTTTATAAGTCACCCACGTCTACCAAATCAAGCAAACCAATTTTCCTTTCTACGGATTTGAAGGATTTCCGGTCTATTTTTGCTTGAACACATGTTTCACATTTAGAGATGGTATTGAAATCACAATTAGAAATTAATCCTAATTTACTCATATTTCTAATGGATTTATAATTAACATGTCCTAATCTACCATGCCATAAATTAATAGAATCAACAATATAAATAGAAGATTTCTTTATTAGATTCAACTTAATCATGCCGTTACAAGAGTATCCCTGTCCAATGAATTTACCATTCTTAGACAACACTAGCTTATCAGACTCATAACCATCTTGAATCCTCCTTTGTTAAGAAGGTATCCAGAGACCAAATTCTTACACATATCAAATACATAAAATACATTGACTAATGTAAGAACTTTTCCAGAGGTGAGAGGAAGTTCTATAGTGCCTTTTCCCATAAGTTTGCTTGGAACTTTATTTGCTCCAGTAACTTCATCGGCTTCTCCTTTATTTTCTTCGTAACTCTTGAAATGATTACGGTCTTTGCAAATGTGAATGGTTGCTCCAGTATCGAACCACGAATCGTTATCATTGCCACTAACAGAGTTCGCCTCTTGCACTACAGCCACAAGCATGTCTTCGACCACATTCACTTTTTGTTGTTTCTTCCGCAGACGGCAGTTTCGGGCATAGTGGTCGGGCTTGTTACAAAAATAACAAGCACCTTTCTTTTTGTTGTTGGTTTTGAAATGATTTTTCTTCTTAAACCATGTCTCATTCTTTGGCTTTAATTTATAAGTAATTTCAACATTATTTGCCTTAGAATGGGACTCATTTTGCGGATTATCATCTAGATCGCGTTTACGAGTCTTTTTCAATATGAAGATGACGCTGTAAACCGTCTAAATTATAATCCGTTTTCGCGTGCTTCATCTTTTTCTTATAATCATTCCAAATATGCGGAAGTATAGAAATTATAACTCCAACAACAAAAGATTCAGGGAGACCAATTCCAGCATCTTTAAGTTGATTCACCAATAGTAAGATTTCTCTTACTTGTCCAATTATGGACTTATTGGTGACCATTTTGAAATCTATAAAATTAGAAATAAGAAACTTTTTATTACTTGTCTCGGATATGCGGTACTTATTCTCCGGTGCAGTCCAGAGTGTCTTAGCTATTTCGAAGGTCCTATGAGCATTGTTGGCTGGGGTAGATAGCGCATTCAGAATGTGACCTCTGCATAGGAAATCGTCCTCTTTGCGCTTTGCGCGTTTAGCCTTTAGAGCAGCATCATCTTTATCAGTTTCCTTTGTGATTTCTTCCAAGTCATTTTCCAAAATGTAGAACAACTTGAAGGTGACCAGGAAAAATTTCATCTTCTCTTGCCAACGAGCGAAAATGTCGCCATCAAAACGCTCCAATCGAGTTAGATGCTGATTTATAACTTGTAGAGCGCTCGAACCTTCCATGGCTGAAGAATATTGTCTGAAATTTGTTTGGGAATTTTGCAGCTCGAGGCGAATTTTATGGCGATTGTGATGAAGATAATGCTGTACTTCCGACTTCAAGGATCTATGGAATAGATTCTTTCAGACAATAGTTCAACCCACCAGGTACAAACGGGTTATCGAACTATCGACTTTGAGGATTCAATGAAGCCCTATAACAGCGTAATCGGATTCAAAGTTTGTACGATTTTGATCCGACCAAGAGAACTTTAGAACGGTTTCTGATGGTACAATTTGAAGAGAAAGAGATGAGGAGAAGAAGAAGAAACAAATCTACAACGATCCAGCGTTTGCAACACCTTCAGATGTTGCAAAATATAGAGTAATTGGAAGTGCAGCAATTAGCAACACTTCGTTGGCATCACAGATCTATGCAAGAAGAAGAAGAAGAGCGCAGATAAGAAAACTGTTTGAAACATGTTTTGGGCGTTGTTATTTATAGTGGTGGATAGGTGTCTATTGTTGAATATGCGCTTATATGATTTTTGTTTGATGATAATAAACATATATATATTCATTTAAATGTATTTGTTAATATACTATTCTATTTTTCACAGTTTAAATAAATATTTGTTGAATAAAATATATTACACAGAATTTGAATTCAAACAGATATTTTATTCAAATAAATATTTATTACACTTTTGAATAGTACAATTTCATGCTCTCACTATACATATACAATTTTGAATACATCACGATTTTATATTTACATTAATAACCTCACTACATATCACTCACACTCGTATTTATCTTCAACTGCATTCCAGTTTGAATCCAGCATTTGAGAAATCTGCAAAAATATAAACTAACGTAGTCAAATTGAAAATGAAATATTTTTGCAGTTCAAAAATAAAAGATAATTTTTGAAAATATGATTTGCCTCAGTTATTTGGGTTGTTCGTCATAATTTAAATTTGAATTCATCATACACGAACAACTTGTGACATACACAGTGTATTACTGTATATGCCACAAGGCCATGCACGCCGATATATACACTTGATTGATTTACAGGGACAGGTGAGCACAGGTCAAACCCAAATGAAAAACCGGGTTCAACTCACGTGCAATAACATTGAAAATCACGACTCTCAGCACAAGGTCAAACCCCAGTTTTAAAATTGGATTCAACTCAGGTGCGAATCAAAAGTACACATGAATGCTATGTTCAAACATGACACAGCCTCAAACCAGCATCAAGTCAGGCATGAAGAGAACACAGTGAAGAGACTAAGTGCACGACTAAACTAACAAAAGCAACTCGACAAACAGCAAGACCAAACTGCACAAATGTCCAAACAACAAGTATGCACAGCAATGCAAAGACCAGACAACAATTTCATCAAATATGCTCAAGTCCAGATGCATCAGGTTGAAAATGTTCAAAGCCCAAGTATACAACAAAGTGACTGAAGCAACTACCAAACAAACATACATGCAACATGGTCTGCAGGCAAACAAGTATCATGATACAACAGTGAAGGAAACTGCATCACAGCAGCATGAAAAAGTGTATACAACATCAAGATACATGAATATGGAACCAACTATACAAGTGCAGACTACAGAGAACCAATGCACAGCAAGCTTCAACTATATGGAGACGACACCAAATACACAAGTTCACATGTGCAGCCAAATGGACAGAGAAGAATAACAAATATACAGAGACAATGCAGCATGAACCAAAGGCAATGCACAAATGACCAGGCTACAACATGAATTATGCAATACAGATGCATACACATATATGACTACATTTCCACAATGAGACAACTGCAATTCGAGAAATATCACAGGTGAAGTTCACAGCGAAGCTAAAATTAATTAACAACTAAAATTCGAGCTATACTACAGGCCAGAGAATTGAAGAAAGCCACTACAAGAATGCAAACGCAAAGATGGCTGAAGCTGTGACAATTAAGATGATTAAACAAGTCGAAAAATTCATGTACGCATTCTTGGAAATAGTATAAGTATCAAAAAAGAGGAAAGTTTTAATGCCGTGTGAATCAAGGAATCGACCAAGTCACAAATCAAAACAGTGTCAACCAAGCCGTGAGAAGAAAGTATCAAAATATACGCATATGAAAAAGTCAGAGATAAATCTCAAGCATCAATACAAGATCGAACGAACGAAGACAAATTCAAATGAACGTATACGAACGCAAAAATAGGATTTCGAATCCTATATAAGCCCAATCATCATCGGCAAATTAATTATCGAGTTCAAACATAAACCAGTAAAGCAAAAGGGATAAATTACGTACCAAAATCACAAAATGAACTCGATCCAAATTGAAGAGCCGTGAGCAAATAAAAAGCATCGAAGCCTACTATCAAACGAGAACGAGCGGCGCTTCAATTTGTACAACCCTTGTTTGAATCGCAAGGATCAAAAGCACCGAATTTGCAGAAGCCCTAATTGAGCTGAAAAGAGGAACGACGACCATTTTTTTTCATAGGCCAAAAGAAGAAGAAAGCATCGGGTTAGAAAATAAAAGGGTCGGCTATGGTTTTTTTTTAAAAAAAAAGGGGCTTTAGTTTTTTAAATAGGGTTTGAGTTTTATTAATTGTTGTTTTTATTTTTCGAATCAAAACTTTGTAAATCACCACCTAGGGTTTAGGTAGTGTCAGATTGTCTAGTTAGAATTAGTTCAGTGAGCAGGGTGTGCGAGTTTGCAAAGCTGTATAGGCGGGAGCAGAGTTTGCGAGTAAGCGAAGCTCTATAGGCGGGAAGCAAAGTTTGCGAGTAAGCGAAACTCTATAGGCGGAGCAGGGTGTGCGAGTCTAGTAGAGTGTTTGTGAGCGGGAGCAAATGTTTGCGAGCAGGGTATGCGAGTCTAGTAGAGTGTTTGTGAGCGGGAGCAAATGTCTGCGAGTCTAGTAGAGTGTTTGTAAGCGGGATACTGTTTAATTCTAATAGAAATCTGGGAATGCGGCAGTAGGCAGGGTTTGCCGAAGCTGGGTAAATTTTGTGTGTGATTTACTTTTTCAGCATATTTATTTCTGCAGTTTTGTTTCTGTATTTAAAATTAAGAAAATTTGCTATAACCCTATTCACCCCCCCTCTAGGGTTAAATCTAGATCCTACATGTGGTATCAGAGCAAGGTTTTTTGCTTTAACCTTAGAGATATGTTTGAACGTTTTTTAACTTTGGTATACAAGGTCTTTGCAGCGACTTGGGATGGTGAAGATGGAAAGGAAGCTTCAGACAGTAGCTCAGAGGAAGCTAATTTGTGTTTTATGGCAAAACCAGATTCAGAAGCCGGCACAGAGGAAACTAGTGAGATTTGTTGGCGGGCTAAGGAGCAACAAGAATGGTTTCTAGATTCAGGCTGTTCTAGACATATGACAGGTGACAAATCGAAGTCCCTTAGTCTAGAGAATTTTAAAGGCGGAAATGTGATCATGGGAGACAAAAGTAAGTGTAAGATCATTGGTAAAGGTGAAGTAGGTAACGGTGATTTTTCTTTAACTAATGTTTTATATGTTGAGAATTTGCATCACAATCTCATTTTTATTAGCCAACTATGTGACAAAGGTATGAATGTTGTCTTCGATAGTGATACTTGCAAAATCATTGATAAAGATTCTAATAACATTGTTTTTATGGGCAAAAGAAAAGGAAATGTTTACTCACTTTCATTTGATAATCTAAATCTGTCTAGATGTTTGGTAGTCACAGACGAAGAGGCATTTTTATGGAATAGGAGACTTGGTCATGCTAGCATGAGCCTCTTCGAAAAACTTGAAACGAAAGAATTAGTCAAGGGGTTACCACATCAGAAATTTAAAAATAACAAAGTGTGTAAAGCATGTTCCTTGGGCAAGCTTAGTCGATCATCATTTCGTCCTAAAAACATTGTTAGCACATCAAGGGTTCTTGAATTAATTCACATGGATTTATTTGGACCAAATGAAATTGCAAGCTTAAATGGAAAACGTTATTGTTATGTTTTGGTTGATGATTACTCTAGATTTACATGGGCTTATTTCTTAGCCAAAAAGTCTGAATCTTTTGATTATTTTACAAAATTTGCAAAACGTGTTCAAAATGAAAAAGGAGTTTCAATTAAAATCTTGAGAAGTGATCATGGAGGCGAATTTGAAAATTTAGAATTTGAAAGTTTTTGTGAAGAAAATGGTTTAAAACATGAATTTTCTGCTCCACGAACACCTCAACAAAATGGGGTGGTTGAAAGGAAAAATCGTACATTGCAAGAATTGGCAAGATCCATGTTGAGTGAGTATAAACTACCTCTAACCTTTTGGGCAGAGGCAGTGAATACGTCATGCTATGTAATGAATAGAGTAATGGTTAGACCAATACTTGGCAAAACATCTTATGAATTGTGACATGAAAGGAAACCTAACATTTCTTATTTTCGTGTATTTGGATGTCCTTGTTTCATTCTTAACACAGGTGATCAACTTGGAAAATTTGAATCAAAGGCTGATGAGGGAATATTCATGGGCTATTCAACAAGGAGCAAGGCTTACAGAATATACAACAAAAGAACAAAGACAATTGTTGAATCAATCAATGTGAAATTCGATGAATCTGACCTGGAAAGGACGACTGAAAAGACGGATAACGATGGGGTAGATCATGAAGGCATTGAAGATGAGACATCTAGTGAGAAAGAAGAAAATAGAACTGTTGATGCTGGTAGATTGAAATTTAAATCCAATCATCCTCCTGAATTGGTTATAGGTGATCCTACGGAAGGTATACGTACTCGCTCTTCATTAGATAAAAATTTGTGTTCGTTTCGTTATCACAGTGGTTTTATTTCTGAAATTGAACCTGATTCTGTTGAAATGGCTCTTAATGATGAAAATTGGGTTTTAGCAATGCAAGATGAACTTAATTAATTTGAGAGAAATAATGTTTGGAAATTAGTTCCCAGGCCTAATGACTATCCAATTGTTGGAACTAAATGGGTGTTCAAAAATAAACTTGATGAATCGGAAAACGTAATTAGAAACAAAGCTAGGTTGGTCGCAAAAGGATATAACCAAACTGAAGGCTTACATTTTGATGAAACATTTGCTCCAGTTGCTAGGTTAGAAGCCATTAGGATTTTGCTAAGTTTTGCATGCTATAAGGGTTTCAAACTTAAACAAATGGACGTAAAAAGTGCCTTTTTGAATGGTGATTTGAAAGAAGACGTTTTTGTTGAACAACCCCCCGGTTTTGAAAATCATGATTTTCGAAGTCATGTGTATAAATTAGAAAAAGCATTATATGGTCTTAAACAAGCTCCTAGAGCTTGGTATGACTGCCTTAGTACATATCTTTTGGAAAATGGTTTTAAAAAGGGGAGTGCTAACACGACACTGTTTCTATTACATAAAGGAAGTGATTTTTTGATAGTTCAGATTTATGTGGATGATATCATTTATGGTGCTACTAATGAACTCTTGTGCGAGAAATTTGAACAAGTCATGCAGGCTAAATTCGAGATGAGCTTGGTTGGAGAATTGAAATATTTTCTTGGATTTCAAATCAAGCAAAGTAGTGATGGTATTTTCATTTCACAATCCAAATATGTGTTGGAGCTATTGAAGAAATTTGGAATCGAAAATTCCAAACCATTGAGAACTCCTATGAGCCATCAACAAAGTTGGACAAAGATGAGAAAGGAATTGCAATTGATCAAAAGAAATATCGAGGGATAATCGGTTCACTTCTCTATCTTACTGCTTCTAGACCTGATATTATGTTTTCTGTGTGCTTGTGTGCTCGTTTTCAAGCTAATCCCAAAGAATCTCATTTAAAAGCTACTAAACGAATTTTGAGATATCTTTCACACACACACAAATTTGGACTATGGTACCCTTCTTGTGAAAATTTTGATTTAGTAGGTTATTCCGATGCTGATTATGCTGGTTCATTGGTTGACAGAAAAAGCACTAGTGGGACATGTTTCATGCTAGGACATTCATTAGTCTCATGGTCAAGTCGGAAACAGAATTGTGTTGCATTATCCACCACTGAAGCAGAATATATTGCTTTGGGAAGTTGTTGTGCTCAAATTTTATGGATGATGCAAACTCTTTTTGATTTTGGCTTAGTCTATAAACGAGTTCCATTAAAATGTGATAGTAGGAGTGCCATAGATTTGTCAAATAATCCTGTTCATCATTCACGCACAAAACACATTGATGTGAGACACCACTTTCTTAGAGATCACATTGCTAAAGAAGACATTTGCATTGAATATATTTCAACTGAAACTCAACTTGCTGATATTTTCAAAAACCTCTTCCCGAAGACAGATTTTCCAAATTACGTTTGGATTTGGGAATTATAGAAATTGTCTAATCATTTTTTTTTTAAAAAAATTTGATTTCTTAATTTGATTCTAAATGACTATTTTTTGACTTATCTAACTCCCTAATGATTATCTGAAAAGATATATAGTGATTGAAAATAAGATGAGTGTTGATATTAATCATATATTATGATTCGAGACGGTATAATTAGTAAATTTCTTTAGAAATTTAAACAAGAGTTATAAAACTTTTATTGGTAAAAATTCCATGACCATTTCTATTTCTATCATTTTTCTATCAACCACCACTCATCAAAATTCTATATAGTATGTCAATATGTGGTATTTTAAACGGGAAATCATTTGTGCTTCAATTTATTATATTTTTAGAAATAAAATAAATATCCAAAGTTTTCACTCTCATTTAAAAGTCCTCACGGTTATGCATGGGTGAATTATTTGGATTTTTGATTATGTGCTTCCATGCTCATTTAAAAGTCCTCACGGTTATGCATGTATGGAACGCATATCAAAATTGATTGATTAAATAGACAAGTTGATTCTAATCCCATTTAAAAGTCCTCGCGGTTATGCGTGGTTAGAAGATACTTGAATTCATTTTTAAAAATAAAAATAAAAATTATGAATACTACTAATCTCATTTAAAAGTCCTAACAGTTATGCATGGTTAGTAGATATTCAAATTTCCTGAAATAAATAAACCACAAATAGACACAACTATATGGTTTTATTTGATGAAATCATTCCTATCATTCTAAAATGGAATATGCGTCAATTAAAGTATTTATGATTTTTGTTTAATTTTTTTGAAATTTAATATTTATATTCAATTGAGTTTTAATGTTGAATTAATATCTATCACTATATCTCTATTTTTCTATTACTATTATTCTTTTGCTGATAACAAAAGGGGGAGAGAAAAGTTAAGATTTTGTCAAATAGAATCAAGCAAAGGTCAAATAATTTTCAATTTGCATCTAGGCTCATTTACATATTTCTATTTGTACGCATATATGTAGGGGGAGTATTGTGTAGAGAGGGGGCATTCAAATAGGAGGAGCAAATTGAACGATCACGATCAATCAAATACATTTAATACATTCAAAATCTTAAATATATGTTTGTTATCATCAAAAGGGGGAGATTGTTGAATATGAACTTATATGATTTTTGTTTGTTGATAATAAACATATATACATTCATTTAAATGTATTTGTTAATATACTATTCTATTTTTCACAGTTTAAATAAATATTTGTTGAATAAAATAAATTACACAGAATTTGAATTCAAACAGATATTTTATTCAAATAAATATTTATTACACTTTTGAATAGTACAATTTCATGCTCTCACTATACATATACAATTTTGAATACATCACGATTTTATATTTACATTAATAACCTCACTACATATCACTCACACTCGTATTTATCTTCAACTGCATTCCAGTTTGAATCCAGCATCTGAGAAATCTGCAAAAATATAAACTAACGCAGTAAAATTGAAAAAGAAATATTTTTGCAATTCAAAAATAAAAGATAATTTTTGAAAATATGATTTGCCTCAGTTATTTGGGTTGTTCGTCATAATTTAAATTTGAATTCATCATACACGAACAACTTGTGACATACAAAGTGTATTACTGTATATGCCGCAAGGCTGTGCACGCCGATATATACACTTGATTGATTTACAGGGACAGGTGAGCACAGGTCAAACCCAAATGAAAAACCGGGTTCAACTCACGTGCAATAACATTGAAAATCATGACTCTCAGCACAAGGTCAAACCCGAGTTTTAAAACTCGATTCAACTCAGGTGCGAATCAAAAGTACACATGAATGCTATGTTCGAACATGACACAGCCTCAAACCAGCATCAAGTCAGGCATGAAGAGAACACAGTGAAGAGACCAAGTGCACGACTAAACTAACAAAAGCAACTCGACAAACAGCAAGACCAAACTGCACAAATGTCCAAACAACAAGTATGCACAGCAATGCAAAGACCAGACAACAATTTCATCAAATATGCTCAAGTCCAGATGCATCAGGTTGAAAATGTTCAAAGCCCAAGTATACAACAAAGTGACTGAAGCAACTACCAAACAAACATACATGCAACATGGTATGCAGGCAAACAAGTATCATGATACAACAGTAAAGGAAACTGCATCACAGCAGCATGAAAAAGTGTATACAACGTCAAGATACACGAATAGGGAACCAACTATACAAGTGCAGACTACAGAGAACCAATACACAGCAAGCTTCAACTATATGGAGACGAGACCAAATACACAAGTTCACATGTGCAGTCAAATGGACAGAGAAGAATAACAAATATACAGAGACAATACAGCATGAACCAAAGGCAATGCACAAATGACCAGGCTACAACATGAATTATGCAATACAGATGCATACACATATATGACTACAATGCCACAATGAGACAACTTCAATTCGAGAAATATCACAGGTGAAGTTCACAGTGAAGCTAAAATTAATTAACAACTAAAATTCGAGCTATACTATAGGCCAGAGAATTGAAGAAAGCCACTACAAGAATGCAGACGCAAAGATGGCTGAAGCTGTGACAATTAAGATGATTAAACAAGTCGAAAAATTCATGTACGCATTTTTTGAAATAGTCAAAGTATCAAAAAAGAGGAAAGTTTTAATGCCGTGTGAATCAAGGAATCGACCAAGTCACAAATCAAAACAGTGTCAACCAAGCCGTGAGAAGAAAGTATCAAAATATACGCATATGAAAAAGTCAGAGATAAATCTCAAGCATCAATACAAGATCGAACGAACGAAGACAAATTCAAATGAACGTATACGAACGCAAAAATAGGATTTCGAATCCTATATAAGCCCAATCATCATCGGCAAATTAATTATCGAGTTCAAACATCAACCAGTAAAGCAAAAGGGATAAATTACGTACCAAAATCACAAAATGAACTCGATCCAAATTGAAGATCCGTGAGCAAATAAAAAGCATCGAAGCCTACTATCAAACGAGAACGAGCGGCACTTCAAGTTGTACAACCCTAGTTTGAATCGCAAGGATCAAAAGCACCGAATTTGCAGAATCCCTAATTGAGCTGAAAAGAGGAACGGCGACCATCTTTTTCACAGGCCAAAAGAAGAAGAAAGCATCGGGTTAGAAAATAAAAGGGTCGGTTGTGGTTTTTAAAAAAAAAGAAGGGGCTTTAGTTTTTTAAATAGGGTTTGAATTTTATTAATTGTTGTTTTTATTTTTCGAATCAAAACTTTGTAAATCACCACCTAGGGTTTAGGTAGTGTCAGATTGTCTAGTTAGAATTAGTTCATTGAGCAGGGTGTGCGAGTTCGCAAAGCTGTATAGACGAGAGCAGAGTTTGCGAGTAAGCGAAGCTCTATAGGCGGGAAGCAAAGTTTGCGAGTAAGCGAAACTATATAGGCGGATCAGGGTGTGCGAGTCTAGTAGAGTGTTTGTGAGCGGAAGCAAATGTTTGCGAGCAGGGTGTGCGAGTCTAGTAGAGTGTTTGTGAGCGGGAGAAAATGTCTGCGAGTCTAGTAGAGTGTTTGTAAGCGGGATACTGTTTAATTCTAATAGAAATCTGGGAATGCAGCAGTAGGCAGGGTTTGCCGAAGCTGGGTAAATTTTGTGTGTGATTTACTTTTTCAGCATATTTATTTTTGCAGTTTTGTTTCTGTATTTAAAATTAAGAAAATTTGCTATAACCCTATTCACCCCCCCTCTAGGGTTAAATCTAGATCCTACATCTATTTGCCAAGCGTCACAACCGTTCGCAACGGTCGCGTCTATTCATTTTGTAACGGTTCACAACTGTTACAAACGGTCGCGTCCATTCATTTTGTAACGTTTCAGAAAACGTTACAAATTTTCCGCCATCAGTTCAAATTTAGAATTTTCGGTTCTGGGTCCTTAACGGGCTGAAATTTGACCCGTTACTGTTAATATATTATCCAAAAATATTTTCGGATCCTAACCCGAAACTCGAAACCGTACCCGACCCGGCGCGGTTCAGTCGGACGGACGGCGGCGGCGTGCGTGTGGTGTTGCATGACTTCTCTCCTCACAACAAAGCAAACATGTGGGAGCCCAAAGGCCCCAACATCCACATGAGAAAGCTAAATATATACAAATATTTTCTTTGATTTTCTACAATGTTAGACTTTCTTTTCTTCTTCTTTCTTTATTTCTACTCTTCGAATTTAAAAAACCCAAGCCCCAAAGCAATTTGAAAATTTACAATATATCATTTTTTCGGATATGGCTGCAGATGAATTTTAGATTTTTCGAATGTTCATTCACAAGCTTAGTAAAGATAGCGATGAAGATAGTTGTATAGAATACTGGCATGCTATCGAAAGGGTCATGAGATACCTGAAATGGACTATGAACCTTGTGTTACATTATGAAAATTTTCCAGCTGTCCTTGAAGGATACACCGATTCAGACTGGAATACTTTATCTGATGGTTCGAAAGCAACCAGTGGCTATATCTTTAGCATTGCTGGTGGAGCCGTTTCTTGAGAATCTAAGAAACATACTATTTTGGCTCGGTCCACTATGGAGTTTGAGATTGCTGGTGGAGCGGTTTCTTGAGAATCTAAGAAACAGGCTATTTTGCCTCGGTCCACTATGGAGTTTGAGATGATAGCACTAGCCATAGCTAGTAAAGAAGTAGACTACTTAAGAAATCTGCTAGCTGAGATTCCTTTATAGGAAAAACCGATACTAGCTGTGTTGATCCATTGCGATAGTACCGTGCCTATCATAAAAGTACGGAATCATTATTGCAACGGTAAGAGATGACAGATACGTCGTAAGCATAGCATCGTTATAGATCTATTTTTCAGGAGCTGTTAGAGTGGATCACATACGCTGTGATGAGAATTTGGCCGATCCTTTGACGAAAGGACTGGTTAGAGCGAAAGTCCTTATAACACCTAAAAGAATGTGACTATTGCCCATAGATTGTTGAGTCACGCAGAATGGTAACCCATCCTAATGATTGGAGATCTCAAGAACTAGGTTCAATGGATAAGAACAAGTTGTGAAGTGATATGAGTTGCACATGCTATTTTTATATATTTAGAAGCATGTATTCCTGAAGTGATTAGATGATGAGTTAATAGAAACTGTTAATGGGATCTATACTCTATATAGAGTGGAGTACCTGCCTTCATGAGTACTCTTGATAGAGTCACCTATATGGATGCGGAAATATGGACGTTTCTATGGAATTTTAGGCAAAATTCTTATAACATTCACTGAACTGGGATAGACATGCATGACCATAAATACATGGGCTTATTTGATTGCATTCTAGAAAATTAGTATGTGGTTTGATGTCGAGAATAGAGTTCAAGGCTATGTGTCACTCTAGTAAAAACTAAATTTTATTCACTATGCAACGGTTCAAGTCGAAAGACACCTTTGCTTATGCACAATCTTATGTTCTCAGAAACTGCTCGAAAAATATTTTTAAAAAATTCAAGTAGGGAATTGTTGGAAATTGTGCTTGTGAATTGTTTAAAAATTAAATACCTTGGAATAAGTGGATATATTTCTTGAGTCCCACACCATAGGGATCAGGGATCATTGAAAGATATACATTTAAATAAGAGTTTCTTAGCTCCCACATTGGGCAGCGCATGCATGACCATCAACGTACGCCCCGACCGAACCGACCCGGGCCAGGCTCGTGGTGTAGCACTTATATTTTTGGAAAAAATTTGTAAGGCGTTTTTCTGACTGTTATTTTATTTGAAACTGTACGATTATAGATTCGAATTTTTAACCACCGTCACCCTACTATTCAATAATACATTAGACTTGGTATTCCGTCTATTCAATTAGTTTATAGACGAAATCAAAAGAGAACGATATTTTTTTACCTCTGTGAAAAACTAAACCTATCTTCATCTCCATGAAATTCTTAAATTATAAGACGAGCGGTCATTTTTGAGTGCAACTGAGTCGGTTTCGTCTGTGCAAGCAAATCATTATCGAACCTGAGACTATTTTATCCTAGAGGCGGCGGCGTTGGTTAGACTGCTTTGCACCACTGAGCAGAATGCCAAAACGTCTTCAAGACAGTGACCAAGTACACGACTCAGCCGAAGATCATTTGTCTACAATAGAATATGACGATCAAGAGGATGAAAATTTGATCTTCACTACAAAGTTGATATAATTTATTATAGCTTCGAAAATGAGAACAGTTGGAATAAACTTTATGTCATTGTATTTATATTTTTATTTACACATATTTTGATAGTGATTTGAGATTTGAAAATGGTTAATTCATCCATTAATTTATTGATATTAAAGACAGCTAATGTGAAGGAATCAACTCTTCAACACTGTCAATCAATTCCCTAATTTGTTGATAGTAAGAGAATTAACATGAATGAACCATTTTTTTAACATCGATAACCAGTTCTCTAGTTTGTTGATATTAAGGAGAACTGATTAATGTGAATGTATTAATTCTTTTTTAATATTCTTTTAAGCGTGCTGAGCACCTAGAGGCGATCAGTATTGGAAGTGATAGCTAGGAAGATGTTTGGTGAGTACATCTGCTAGCTGATCAGTATAGAAGACATGAGAAACTCTAATACAACTCCCTTGAATTTGTTCTCGAATAAAATTAGAATCAAGATCAACACGTTTCGTGCGAGAATTGAAAGTTGGATTTGAACATAGATTCGTTACACCAACCTTGTCGTAGTAGATAACCGGTTGTTGGGTAGACTAACATATAGCTTAGTGAGTAAAGAGCATATCAAACTTGCATCGAAAAATAAGCCAAAATTAGCTAAAATTAGACACAATTTTTTTTACTAAACATACACTGTGCGTATTACAAAACCATTATTACTTTGGGATAAAACAAAATACTAATCTCATTCGTTCACTTTTCCTCTTTCATGCATTAATCAAGCTAAAATTCATATTTTTTCTAAATTCACTTTTGTATATTTCAGTTTTCAAATTCAAATACCTTAAATATAATTCAAATTTATTTAATTTTTACATATAGCAATTCAAATTAAATTTTGATAGTAAAATTTTAATCTATTTAAATTTCGATGTCAAATTTAAACTTAGACTAATTAAGTAAGGGTTAGAGAAGAATTTAGTACTCTACCAATGTTAATAATTTCGGTAATGAATTTTAAAATTTAATATCTTTTATATTTAAATTTTTAGTGAAAAATGTTAAAATTTATTACGAATAAATATAAGTTGAAACTGTATAGGCAGAATTTGATACGTGAAAGTAAATGAAATTTAATTCAACTGATGATGTATAGAAACTTTAATTACTTATGAAAGAAATTATATCGATTATATTATGAATTTATTATTCTCTAATTCTTATTTTTATCTTTTATTAAATAGGATCACTTTTTTCTAACATTTTATTCAAATTTATATCGTGTAGGCAAAACCATTAGTGGTGTATGAACAGAATTTTTCAAATATAATAAAGTAAATATAAGAATCTGCAAAGATTAATAAATTATATTTGGTAATTTAAACAAGTGCAAATAAATTTTTGAAAAGTTGCATTGATACATATGAAACCAAAAAATATTAATATAAATGAGTGTTGATACATTTGAAATTTTTTGAAAAGTTGCATTGATACATTGATACGTATAAATTTTTGAAAAGTTGCATTGATAAATATTAAGATAAATGAGCGTTTTTTTGTAGTTTATGCTGATACCAAAAAATGTGACATCAAAGATATTATAACTATCATTAAAGATGTATTAATATATCTAAAAGAATCTTTTATTATTTAGATGTGCGTATTTGACCTATTCTCGTTTTAGTGAACACGCAAACCTAGAATTATTATTGAAATAATGAAGTTTTAACTTGGTTTGAATTGTTCCATTCCAGCGTAGAAATAATAGGTTAGGCGCTTGTAAAATGAATGATATAGATAATACTTGTATTATATATGAGTGTAGGACATTTTGGAAAATTCACGTTTAGATCAAAAGATTGCGCTTCTAAGCCCAACTATTAATAAAGATAAATAATGTATAATTACTAATTATTATCTGTAAGCAATAATTATTTTTATATTTTATAATTTATTATAACTAATTATTAATAATTAGTAAATTATAGTTTATATTTATTAATAATTAATAATCAATATTAAATAATTAACAATTAATATTAAATAATTATTATTAAACAATTTATAATAATTAATAATTAATGATTAATAATCAGAATTAAATAATTAATAATAAACATTAAATAATTAATAATAAACATTAAATAATTAATAATTAACTATTAATATTTAAACATTTTAATTAATTTAATGGTTTAGTAATTAATATTTAATGAATTATTATAGTTCATAATTTAATTAATAATTAATAATAATTATTATTAATTTACTATTTAATAATTTTTACTACTCAATAAGTAATTTACTATTTAATTTTTACTATTTAATATTTACTACTTAATATTTAATGTTTAATTGTTAATAATCAATGATTAGTAAATAATAATTAACGATTAAGAAGTAATATTTTGTATTTAATATTAACAATTACAAGCGATAATTATATTTAATATTTCAAAATTTTGAAAATTTATAAAATAAATTTAAAATATTCAAAAGGAAGTTTGAATAAAATTTTGAAATTATCATAATATACAAAAAAATTAAATTTTTGTAATATATTCAAAATTTCAGAAAATTCCAAAATATTAAATAAAATTCAATATTCAAAAACTATAACATTACTTTGCAAATTATTACTTTTCCGTGCATTTAGATGTTTTCTTTTATAACTATCTTCTTTGACATGTACAATTTTTTTTTTGACATCAAGTAAAGAAAATTTTCCTCCAAATCCAAATATTTTGGCTACAATCTCAAAATTTACCCGCCATGCCCCCTTATTTTTTATCTACTCTTTCTTTTTTCATAAAAATTTGTTTCCCCAAAATGCTCCTCCTCCAACAAAATCGGAACTCGCCTCCTCCAGATCCAAATACATGCGCCCATTATTAATCCAAAGTTCGCTTCCAATTCAATTTCTAACCGATATAATTTTCTACCATAGCCCTAAATCCTCCTTATCGTTTGTCTTCTCCATACCGTGCCTCATCATATGGACCTTGATATTCCCCTCATTGGTTAACCCCTTCCTCCCGCCTCTCGCACTAGATCTATTATGTCTAAAAAAATGATGACTCAGCTTGCAGCTTCCTATGAGCATCGCGTGTCAGCCTCTCAAACCAAATCTGGCCATATTTTTGCAGCACCACAAAAGCTGACACCTTATGCTCCTGCTGATGCCAAGTCTATCCCGTGCGACGAAATTGCTTTTACAATCCAAGTAATTCACTAGTATGCTTGAATATCAAACTAGTACTACTATGGCTTTCAACCCTACTGAATTAACGTCCACGATATAGGGTTTTATTTTTGTGGACACAATTTACCAACTTGATATTACTACTGTAATTGAAAATTTGGTGGCTTCTGCTGCTATTAGTAGAGCAAATGACACTGAGGATGTGGTCAAATGACATTGAAGATGTGATTAACCCCTTAGTGACAGCATCTTATATTACTACTGCATTATCCATGCTTATTCATCTGTTTGCCTCCGAGCCAAAGTTCTAGATATGGGAACAATTTTAGGTTGAGTGGTTTTATTTGTTGAATTATTTCGATTTACTTCTATCTGTAAACTGCAATGCATACCAAATATAGCTTCCGCCTGTAAACCCAAATCGATTTGCTGAATTGGTTATTAGATGCTTATTATAGCTTGCAAATTGATTGGTTATATTTATTTGTAGGCACTAGCAAACGGATAAGAAAATCAGTATAGCCTACAATTCAGTTTACTGAATTGGTTCGATTTGCTTCTGCATGTATATTCGTATGCATTGGCATAAAGGTTCTTGTTGTTTTCTTTCCTTATTATACAAAGTGCACGGATATGTGCTTGTGAAGTTCCCTGTATCTCAAATTTAGTTGATTTTTTATGCATTTTGAATGGTGTTATGGTATAATAATTGGAAATGACCAAATATGATTGTTTAATTCTATATGTCAATTGTGTCGAAAGTTACTATCATCTTTTCAACTTTGATGTGTTTTAAGTAAAAATTGTTACAACATAGCCTAACTAGAAAACATGAAAGTGGAGCAAAAGTGCGAACAATATGAGTGTTAACTTTATTTACAACTTTGTGGGTCCCTCAATGGAAGCCTAACCAGACACACAACCCATCAAGAAAGCGGTGCACCCATTGTGGCTGCATAAAAAAAATTGGTTCGTTGGCTTGATGTTCCTTGTACTGGCCACTCTTGCTTGGGCCTTTCTCTTTGTCCTACAAGTATGTCTGACTGTTTCAGCAGTAAAAAACACACAGTATATGCAGAATCAAAATCATATAATATATATAAGTATGTCTTGTGAGTAACTGAATTTTTGTTTATACAAGTATTCTCTTTGTTTTTATTTTGTTTATTTACTTTTATTTTGTTTATGCTGTATCATTTGTGATACTGCCTTGATTGTTTTCCAAAAAAATTCCATACGGGTCATGCGGCGAGCCATGTCCCATAAGAACAACTAACATAGAAGTGAATCGAGGGAGGAAGTTCTTTTCATGCCAAAGTCGCAACTGCAGTTTCATTTGTATAGTTTGAAATATGGTCATTTGCATAGGTAATTTATTAATATAGGCAGAATGTAGCATTTTTGTTATTTGTTTATTCCATGTTTCAGAAAACAATAATGCAATTGTATTGTACTATTTTAATGTTGGTTTAGGTTTAACGATTTGTAACTACGTTAAGACTTTATGAATAATGTGAATACATTATTCGTTTGGTTTTTTGAATTGTGAATCTTTCGTGTTATTGTAACACCCTGGAAAACTAACCGAAAGTTTATTATTAATAAAGATAAAAGTGGAATTTGAACAAACGTTAGAATTTGATTACGAAACTTTCACCGTTACATCCATGGCGATTTTCTGGACAAGTTTCATAATCGGAGTTCGTATGGAAAAGTTATTAAAGTTTAATAATTTGAAAACAGAAATAATAAATATATATAAAGGTAAATTTTAAATTAGGTAACTTTAACCAGTTGATACAATCATTGGGACCAGTTGACACCTAACGGTCGATAGACCCCAATGAACCGGTCGTACATTTATGGCTAGGGTTAGCCTTGATAGAGTTAGGAATATGTCCTAAAAGCGGTTATTTAATTTATTACATATATCTAACTCAATAACCAATCTTGTTCAAAATTAAAGGTATTTTTTTCTATTGTATACTTGAATTAATGTAGTTATATTAATTAATTTATTTAATTAAAAGTATATTTAATATAAAATCCGTAAATGATATGTTTTGTGATAGTATTACAGAGTGTTGTAAGCGTGAGTAATTTATAACAATACAAATAAATATACCATTTTAAATGTTCCTAGTCAAGATGCATCGAGACTGAATAACGATGTATCCATGAGAATAAAGTACGCAACGCTCTTCAAATGTTGGGCAGTGTATTACTCATGGTCGTTGGGGGCACCTAGAGGTTACGTATTGATAGTTATTGGATAACCATGAAACGACCCACTTGATAGTTTTCTGTTGGTTAATATAATTAAGGTCAAATAGAAAATATTGATGCGAATGATTTACAAAATTCTCTAGACTTGAGAATACTGTGGATTTCAATATGAAAGCTTCGCTTTGATTATAGTCAAATCATGATACATCGTTCCATCGAGTGACTATAGTTGGTCTGAGTGGAATTATTGAAAGTGAAGCACTATTCAAGAGAGGATTTGTCTTCTCAGTTATATAAGTTTAGTCACGGTCAACTCAAGTCAACTCAAAGTCAAAATATCTAGCCAGGAATTTCGATTAATAATAATTGTTATTATTGAACCAAAGACTTTGTGTTTGGACTATAAAGTCGAATATGGATGATATTGAAATTTTGACCATTACTAAATTTCGTAAGTCCAAAGTGATATAAGTTTGATGAAGAGAATTAGTGTAAATAAATGCCACAATGTGTAAAGCTTAATAAAGTGAAATGAGATTTTACCAAAACTGAATAAGCGATAAATTTAGCTATGACAACACACCACCTGCTAACTGACTTGTGAATGTTAACATTTGAATTTGTCGATGTTAATTGCTTACCGAATTTGCACTCAAGAGTTACACATCTGAAATAATGACTTCTCTTTAGACCAAACGATTTAATTAGTTTATAATTGTTATAAATAATTAAATTAATTAATATTTATAAAAATTTAATTATAAAATTTTAATTTGATTTGAGAAATAAATAATGTTATATATTTTTATAATAGTTATAAATATATCGATCGATATGAGATATCGATAATAGAATAATTAAATATATTTGTACATATATTTAATTTGGGTCAAATAAAATCATGGAGCATGATGCTTAGAGAGGATAGGCGGCTGGTTTGGCATAGATTAGGGGTGGCTAAAACATATTGGATGGGTTAGAGATGTATGGATAAGATTGAGTAGGAATGGGTAACCTAATTGCTCTCTTATGTAGCCATTTAAAACAAGATCCAAAACCCCAATTACCTTTCACTCTTGACCGCCATTATCTTCTTCTTTACTGGTCGAAATTCATCTCAAAACAACTCCCCAAAATCTCAAATCAAATTCAAGTAAAAAGAAAAGCTATTCGATGGTGAAAGGTTGGCGATTCCAGACTAGCAATCTGACGGATCAGGAGACATTCAAAGAAAGAAATTCATTATTTCAACGTGGACTCAAAGGCATCTGTAGCTGGTAATATTCATTCAAATTATAGATATAATATCGTGTTTTATAATCTTTTAATTATGCACACCTTAATACATACGTATGTATCATTGTTATATGATTAGCTAGGCTAGATTTTTATATTTAAATACTGTTGTCGTTATAAGATTGGCTATGTGCATAATATTTGATGTATATATTCATACTTTAATTATAATCAGACATTATATGTTAAGTAAAGTTTATTTTAATATATATATATATATATATATATTTGTGTATAAATGCATAGACACTATTCATATAAAGGCATATATGATTGTATACTATATAATATTGATTCAATTTTTTTCTATACTTTTTTATATTTATTATGAATTATAAGTACTAAAAATTAATGTTATATTATTATTATATATTAATTATTAATTTTTTATGATTATACGACTTGATAAATATATATAAAATAATTAATATTTCGAAAATTCAATTTCATAATTTTGAAAATTAATATTACATATCAGAAGCGTTAGGAAAATTTTCCAGATTTTTGAAACATTTATTTATATTTTAATTAATTGATTCAAATCTCGGTTGTATGTTGATTCTTTAATTAAAAATAATTTTTATTTTAGAAAAATCTCAAATTTTTTAAGTTCCTATAATGTTATCCTAATTTGTTTGAAATTTTAAAATTCGATTTTTTATCATATAATTAATTTATTGTGGCCTAAACTATTAATTTAATTATAGAAAATATATATTAAAGTATTTAAATTATAATATCTTCAAATGTTATTTAGTTTCGAACTGGTCGAAATTCATCTCAAAACAACTCCCCAAAATCTCAAATCAAATTCAAGTAAAAAGAAAGCTATTCGATAGTGAAAGGTTGGCGATTCTAGACTAGCAATCTGACGGATCAGGAGACATTTAAAGAAAGAAATTCATTATTTCAACGTGGACTCAAAGGCATCCGTAGCTGGTAATATTCATTCAAATTATACATATAATTTCATGTTTTATAATCTGTTAATTATGCACACCTTAATGCATATGTATATATCATTGTTATATAATTAGCTAGGTTAGATTTTTATATTTAAATATTGTTGTCACCATAAGATTGGTTATGTGCACAACATTTGATGTATATATTCATACTTTAATTATAATCAGACGCTATATGTTAAGTATAGTTTATTTTAATATTATTTTAATATATATATATTTGTGTATAAATGCATAGAAACTATTCATATAAAGGCATATATGATTATATACTATATAATATTGATTCAGTTTTTTTCTATACTTTTTTATATTTATTATGAATTATAAGTACTAAAAATTAATGTTATATTATTATTATACAATAATTATTAATTTTTTATGATTTTACGACTTGATACATTTATATAAAATAATTAATATTTTGGAAATTCAATTTCATAATTTTGAAAATTAAAAATTAATATTTCATAATTTCATAAATTTCATATCTCGGTTGTATGTTGATTATTTAATTAAAAATAATATTTTATTTTAGAAAAAAATTAAAAAAAATTTAAGTTCCTATAATGTTGTCCTAGTTTGTTTGAAATTTTAAAATTCGAATTTTTATCATATAATTAGTTTATTATGGCCTAAACTATTAATTTAATTATAGAAAATATATATCAAAGTATTTAAATTATAATATCTTCATATGTTAATTAGTTTCGAAATGAATTTTTTTTTAAATTATTTATATATTTGTGTATACGCAATAAAGCATGAAATACCATTAATAATATATATTTTATAAGTGTATATATATTATTAAGATAATTAGTTTATATTTTTATATATTATAAATTTATATATGTGTGTGTGTGACGCAGCGGATTAATCAAACAAAAACTTCAATCGACGAAATGTAGCAATCGGTGAGTTGAAGATACCAAAATGCCCAAGTTCGTTGATCCAAAGATACCGAACTCTAGCTATCTCAAACACGTTGATAGCGCACTATACCGTGTTCAAAGATCTACGATTCTTCGCACGTTGATCTAGCGCACTAGATTCCGTGAATCGGCTTCAACAAACGTGGATTCGAGCGCACTCGAATGACGTAAGTGGAGATAGGAGATTACACTCAACTACCAATTGGAGAAGAAAGCACAAAGCAATCAACAAGAATTTTTATTTCAAAATCAACCACCTTGAAATGTACAACACTCACCCTATTTATAGTGTTTTCGACCCAGTTTCTTAACTCGTGACCGACTCAACATACTTAGGTCGGCACCGACTCAACTTGTAGCAACACAGCTCTTTACAACACACGCCGACTCAACTTATTATATCACTTCCTACCTTCAAGACCGACTTACGACTTAACTATATACAAGACCATCGGCCGACTCAACTGAGTACAACCTCACACGCAACCGACTCAAGTATATACCGACTTAAGAAATTCACGACTTACGACTTACAACATACAACACACGACTCATCACAACAAACGACTCATCACAACCGACTCAAGCGCATGCCGACTCATCTCCTTGCCGCCTTAACTCCCTCCGACTCAAAGTTTTCACTTGCTGGGTTTTTCGTTGCTTCATGTTAAGTCGTAGACGGCTTATGCGAATATCATTAGGTCGGAACATCTTCTCCTGAGCTTGGTTAACTCGTATACGACTCAAGCCCTCGTCGTTAACTCGTATACGACTCAAATCTACCTCCTTTATGCGTCTTGAATTGTTGTTAACTCGGAACTTGCTATCTCGTGCTCCATTAAGTCGGAAACGACTTAACCCTGCCCTCCTAAGTCGTGAACGACTTAACCTCTCTATGAGTCGTGTACGGCTCATCCCTGTTAGAAATTTTGGTTGCATTTCTTCTCTGTTCTGAGCTGCATCATCCTCCCCTGGTTGAGAAAAATTCGACCTCGAATTTGTAAATTCTTTCTCAACAATCTCATCGCCATGATATGGAATTAAATGTTTGATGTTAAAAACATCAGAAGTATAAACATCATCTGGTAACTTTAATCGATAAGCATTCTCATTGATTTTCTTTAAAACTTCAACTGGACCAATTTTTCGCGCTTTCAACTTGTTATAAGCACCCACCGGAAAACGATCCTTTGTCAATACGGCATAAACCAAATCACCTTCCTTAAATTCAACATTTCGACGTTTCAAATCTGCAGACTTCTTATACTTCTCATTCGATTTCTCCAATCGTTCCTGAACGACTTTATGACATTCAGTCAGCTCATCAACAAAATCAGCAGCTCGTTTAACTGTTCCCCTTGACTGTGGTACTACTGCCAAATCCAACGGTCCCCTGGGTAAATTTGAATAAACAATCTGAAACGGACTGAATCCCGTGCTACGATTCACTGCATGATTATGTGCAAATTCAGCTTGGCATAACTTCATGTCCCAACTTTTCAAATTATCCTGTACAAGACATCGCAATAAATTTCCCAATGACCTGTTAACAACTTCTGTCTGCCCGTCAGTCTGCGGATGATAAGCACTACTAAATTTCAGTTTCGTTCCCACCATCTTCCACAAACTCAACCAAAAGTGACTCAGAAAACGAGTATCTCTATCAGAAACAATAGATTCTGGCAAACCATGAAGTCGATAAATCTCCTTGAAAAATAACTGTGCCACTCGAACTGCATCTGCTGTCTTCTTGCAAGCAACAAAATGTGCCATCTTTGAAAACCTGTCCACCACAACAAATATTGAATCATTTCCCCTTTGAGTTCTCGGCAAACCCAAAACGAAATCCATGCTAATATCAACCCATGGCTTAGATGGTACTGGTAATGGCATATACAATCCTGCATTCGTTGCTGTTCCCTTTGAAACTTGGCAAATATGACATCGCTCCACGAATCTTTCAACCTCTTTCCTCATCGATGGCCAAAAGTAAGACTGTGAAATCAACTGTAAAGTACGATCATGGCCCACATGCCCTTCCTCGTGTAACTCTTTGACAATTTTCAATCTCAAGCTACAGTCTGGAATACACAAACGATTCCCTTTAAACAGAAAACCATCAACCAACATAAATTCATCTGCACTCCCATCCTTCACTTTCTCAACATATTTCACAAAGTAAGGATCCCTTTCAATCATCTCTGGCAGTAATTCAAACCCCGTTACTTCAACCTTCATTGTCGTTAGTAAATGACTCCTCCTACTCAAAGCATCAGCTACTCGATTTGTCACCCCTGATTTGTGCTTAACGACAAAAGTAAACTGCTGTAAATAAGAAATCAATGATGCATGTCTCGCTGAAATTTTATCCTGTCCCTGTAAGTGTTTCAAAGCTTCGTGATCAGTGTACAGAACAAATTCCTTCTGAAATAGATAGTGTCTCCAATGCTTAACAGCTTGTACAACAGCATAGAATTCAATGTCATATGTACTGTATCTCATCTTCGCCCCCGACAACTTCTCACTAAAATAAGCAACTGGCTTCCCATTCTGACTTAGAACTCCTCCAATACCAACCTTCGATGCATCAGTATGCAATTCAAACAATAACTGAAAATTAGGTAGAACAAGAATTGGTGCAGACGTCAACAATTCCTTGATCTTCTCAAAGGCAACCCCCGCTTCTTCTGACCACACAAATTGTTTCCCTTTCATGCAATCGGTCACTGGAGCCATCACGCTACTGAAGTGTGGAATGAATCTTCGGTAGAATGACGCTAGCCCATGAAAACTTCTCACTTCCGTAATTGACTTTGGTTGTGGCCAATTCCTGACTGCTTCAACTTTACTCTGGTCAACTTGAATACCTTTCCTTGAAACAACATAACCTAGGAATAAAACACTAGGCGTCATAAACACACATTTCTTTGTAGCAGCATAAAATTGTTCTTCACGAAGAATAAGCAACACTTCCCTCAAATGTAGAACATGCTCCTCCGTACTCCTGCTATAAATCAGAATATCATCGAAGTAAACCACAACAAACTTTCCAATGAATGGTCGAAAGATTTGATTCATCACCCGCATGAATGTACTAGGTGAATTTGACAAACCAAATGGCATAACCAACCATTCGTACAACCCCTCTCTTGTTTTGAATGCTGTCTTCCATTCATCTCCAGGTCTGATTCGAATTTGATGGTAACCACTTTTCAAATCAATCTTCGAGAATATAGTTGCCCCACTCAACTGATCCAGCAAATCATCCAACCTCGGCATAGGAAATCTGTAACGAACAGTGATCTTATTCAAAGCTCTACTATCAGTGCACATTCTCCAAGTTCCGTCCTTCTTGGGTACCAAATATGCTGGCACAGCACATGGACTCAAACTTTCCTGAATACGCCCCTGCTCAAGCAACTCTTCCACTTGCCTTCGTAACTCCTCATGTTCCTTCGGACTCATACGGTAATGTGGTCGATGTGGTAACACTGCTCCTGGAACAAGATCAATCTGATGTTGAATGTCTCTAAGTGGCGGTAACTCCTTTGGCAACTCCTCTGGAAAGACATCTTCAAACTCTTTCAAAACTGGCTTTGCTTCTTCGGGAATCTCAACTTCTTCACTACTCTCTCTCCCAATCAACAAAAACACTTCCGGTTCTTCCTCCACTTCTTTAACAAACTCCTTCAAAGTCAACAGAGTTTTCAATTCCTCAATCTCTTCTAGCTTGCTCTCCTTCTGCTGTTGCTTCTTAGGAACCAAAGTGATTTTAGTACCCTCGAACATGAAACTGTAACTGTTGGCACGGCCGTCATGTTGTACTGCTCTATCGAACTGCCACGGTCTGCCCAACAACAAGTGACAAACATCCATGCCCACTACATCACACCAAATTTCATCTTTGTACTTCTTCCCAATAGAAAAATTAACACAAGCTCTTCGACACACCTTCACTTCACCACCCTTCCTTAACCATGCTAGCTTGTACGGTTTAGGATGCTTCTCAGTTTTCAAGTTCAACTTCCTTACTGCTTCTGTAGAAATAATATTATCACAGCTCCCAGCATCAATAACGAACTTGCAAACTTTTCCCAGAATAGTGCATGTCGACTGAAAAATATTGCTTCTCAACCAACTACAATCCTCCTCTTGCTTTGGTGTAAGACATGACCTCCTCATCATAAGATTACAACCTTCATCTCCAAACAATTCTTCTTCCTCCTCAACATAAGGTGTATTTGAACATTCTGCCTCCTCACCATTATCCTCCTCAACTTCTGCAACCATGGTTCTCTTCTTCGGCTTCGGACATTCGTTACTCTTGTGACCCAACTCCTGACAGTTATAACATCTGAACCCACTACTAGCCTTCGCCTTCTCAACCTCTTTCACCACTGGTTTTGTGACAGGTCTAGGAACATTAGAACTACCACTGGCCCCCTTCACTGGATTATTAGAATTAGTAAACACACCACCTCCACGCCTTCCCTGTTTCTCCCAAGCTAACGCTTTCTGATGTGCCTCCGCTACAGATCTAGGATCAAACATATTAACCATATCCTGGATCTGCATTCTCAATCCCCCAATGAATCTAGCTGTCAGCTGTTCTTCTGTCTCCATAATATCGTTTCTAGCAATGAGTTGGTAAAATTCATCAGCATAATCACTAACAGACTTCGTCCCTTGCCTCAGATTCTGCAACCTTTGGTACATAAGTGATTGGTAATTATAAGGTAAGAAAGTAGATCTCATCAACTTCTTCATCTTTTCCCAAGATTCTATCTTTGACTTCCCCATTCGTTCTCGAGTAAGTTTAGTTTGCTGCCACCATGCCAAAGCTCTCCCCCTCAGTCTTGTAGCAACTAACTTCACCCTTCTATTCTCTGGCACCTCCTTGAAATCAAAGATTTCCTCCACATTAGACAACCAATCTAAAAAATCCTCAGTAATCATCCCGCCTTTAAATTCTGGAATTTCCATTTTCATTCCCGATTCCCAACGTCGATCATCATCAATAACCCGATACTGACGTTGTCCCTGATCTCTGTCTCTGTAATGAACACTTCCTCTTTCACCGTCAAACTCATCCTCAAAGTCAGGTGTATAGCGTTGTCGATCTCGTCCTCCAACATCTCTAACACCACTTCTACTACCAACATCCCTTCTATCGTGATCATCAACATTCCTCCTACTTCGATTGTCAACACTTCTATGCTCTTGACTTTCTCTTCTCTCCCGTTCCGAATGTGATGAAACTCTACTATTTCCACGGTTTGATTCAGGTGAAATTCTCCTTCTATTCTGACTCATATCAATCATTAATTTCTCCAATTTACCAATGCCTTCATTAAATTTTTCATTAATACGTTGTTCCATAAATTCAGCTTCTTCTCTACGATACAAAGCTTCAACGTTTTGATGACGATTAGCTCTCCTTGGTGGCATGGTTGTAAACTTCTCAAGACTTCAAAAATTCAACACAAGACTTCAAACTTTCCTCTCAACAAAGCAATCTAAGCTCAACAATACACGGCTATGCTTGTCTCGGCTCACACTAACTCGGCAACGAGTTAACGATTCAAGTAAAGTCGCTCCAACTTGTCTCGGCCTTGACACTTCACGGCTTGGCTTCACACTTACTCCAAAACCCTCCAAAAATTGGCGCGCAAACACCAATTAAAAATCCAAACAAAGTCCAACTCCTCGATCCAAAATGAAATGGATCAAACGCTCCAAACTTGATGCAACTTCAATATGAACACGATGAACTCCTTCAAATTTCAAAACTTGGCTCCAAGAATCAACTTAGCTATGATTGGTTAAGTATGGCTCTGATACCAAAACTGACGCAGCGGATTAATCAAACAAAAACTTCAATCGACGAAATGTAGCAATCGGTGAGTTGAAGATACCAAAATGCCCAAGTTCGTTGATCCAAAGATACCGAACTCTAGCTATCTCAAACACGTTGATAGCGCACTATACGGTGTTCAAAGATCTACGATTCTTCGCACGTTGATCTAGCGCACTAGATTCCGTGAATCGGCTTCAACAAACGTGGATTCGAGCGCACTCGAATGACGTAAGTGGAGATAGGAGATTACACTCAACTACCAATTGGAGAAGAAAGCACAAAGCAATCAACAAGAATTTTTATTTCAAAATCAACCACCTTGAAATGTACAACACTCACCCTATTTATAGTGTTTTCGACCCAGTTTCTTAACTCGTGACCGACTCAACATACTTAGGTCGGCACCGACTCAACTTGTAGCAACACAGCTCTTTACAACACACGCCGACTCAACTTATTATATCACTTCCTACCTTCAAGACCGACTTACGACTTAACTATATACAAGACCATCGGCCGACTCAACTGAGTACAACCTCACACGCAACCGACTCAAGTATATACCGACTTAAGAAATTCACGACTTACGACTTACAACATACAACACACGACTCATCACAACAAACGACTCATCACAACCGACTCAAGCGCATGCCGACTCATCTCCTTGCCGCCTTAACTCCCTCCGACTCAAAGTTTTCACTTGCTGGGTTTTTCGTTGCTTCATGTTAAGTCGTAGACGGCTTATGCGAATATCATTAGGTCGGAACATCTTCTCCTGAGCTTGGTTAACTCGTATACGACTCAAGCCCTCGTCGTTAACTCGTATACGACTCAAATCTACCTCCTTTATGCGTCTTGAATTGTTGTTAACTCGGAACTTGCTATCTCGTGCTCCATTAAGTCGGAAACGACTTAACCCTGCCCTCCTAAGTCGTGAACGACTTAACCTCTCTATGAGTCGTGTACGGCTCATCCCTGTTAGAAATTTTGGTTGCATTTCTTCTCTGTTCTGAGCTGCATCAGTGTGTGTGTGTGTGTATATTCATATACATTTATTATTAATCTCTGTACATATATAAATAATTTATGTTATTAATCATAATTTTTATATATAGATATGTATGCGCATATTTATACATATTGTTAGTACTTGAGATATTGGTTCTAATGACAAAAAATGTAGGAAATCATATAAAATATAAATACTAATGTTTTATCAAGATATATAATATATAGTGCAGAATATTAGACAGATGATAATTTAAGAAGAATGTATAGTATCAAATCAGGATGTTGATATAAAGACTTAAGAGCTAGGGAATGAAGACTCATGGGTATCGAAGAGTTCAAGATTTCAAGATATTCCAAATAAGTTATAGAGTTGTTGAATTATGTTAAAATTCTAATAGACTTCATCTCTCTCTCATCTCTCTCTCTATATATTTTTAAATATATTTTTCAAAACAACTTTTAAATAGTTTTTAATTTCCTATATTTACAAATATTATTTTAAATTTTTGATATTTTACAAAGTTATTGTTTTTATTAAATTTTGATTTATATTGCTTTATTTTTCAAAAATCTTATCATACAATTTTACTCAAGTTTTATTATGATTTAAAAGTGTATAAATTATATTTAAGCATGTTTACAAAGTATCAAATTATTTTACAAAGCGATACATTATCAAAATAATATTTTAAATTGTTTTCAAAATTACAAAGAATATGTCAACATACTCTACCCCTATATGTCGACATACTAGCCGTGATTTTCAAAAATCAAATTTCAAAAGAAGTGACTGTTCGTCGTATCTCTTCACGAACGATCATGACCGTTATTCCTCTATAAATACCTGTCTTTCCAATGAATTTTACTATCAATTTTCATTCTTCTTCTCTCCTCCTAATTCTTTTTCATTTTCTAAACGAAAATATAACCATACCGTGTCGAATTTTGACTGAAATCAAACTCAATCAACATTAGTTCGATTCTCTATCATTTTCTCTCTGATTTCTATCATCTCTCTCACTCCAATCAAGATCAAAGTGCTATTCAAGAGTTAAAGGATCATTTATAATCAAGATTGAAGATCTGCGTCTGTAAAACTATATCAAATCAAACCGCTATACTATAAGTCTGCAGGGTGGATCGTGTAGTGTATATGCAAGTATATGTGACAAAATATATGATGCAACTAAAATAATATTAAATGTACTTTTGGCACAGGTCCTTATTAAGTTTCAAAATTCACAACAAATCCTTCACTAAATTTCAGTGTAAATTAGGTCCCTGTTTTTTGTTCATGATTATTGCAGAGCGCGATGCAACATTTTCTAAAAGTTATTAACATTTCCGCAACTTTTCTATACACTGTGAACATAATGTATGAAAGTTGCTTAAATATCAACACTTCTTTATAAAATTTGCAGACATTTCAGCAACATTTATGTACACTATGAACACAATTTATGAAAGTTGCTGAAATATCATCACTTATTTATAAAAGTTGCTGACATTTCAGCAATAATTTTTCTTTGTTTTTACAATGAAACTTTGACAGGGAAAGTTGCTGAAATATCAGCACTTATTTATAAAAGTTGCTGACATTTCAGCAATAATTTTTCTTTGTTTTTACAGTGAAACTTTGACAGGGAAAGTTGCTGAAATATCAGCACTTATTTATAAAAGTTGCTGACATTTCAGCAATAATTTTTCTTCGCTTCCAGAAAACAAGGACCCGCTTTACAATGAAACTTTGACAGGGACCCGTTTTACAATATAGAAGTACGATAGGGATTCCTTCCTACTTTCCATTAATATTAATCTAAGTAAATATAGAATAAGCACACCATAATTTTATACTAGTTCGGACCTCCCATCCTACGTCCAGTCCCAAAGCTCCCCTTCGGAATTCGACTATCAAAAACTCTCGCTTCGCCCGGAGGAATAGGCTTGCTTATAATAAGTTGTTCTTTTCAAATGTGTGTTCAAGTATAACACAGATATTGACTAATTAGTACAGCTGCTTCCAATATATATCTAAAGAATATTGTATATGAAGAACCGAGTATATGGAAGAGTGAATACAAGTAAATATTGCTAGAGTGCAAAGATCAAGAATATATGATAGAGTATAGAATTAGAAAGCGTAAGTAAGTAAGTTAAGTTCCGTTCTCTTGATTCTTGATGCTATATATAGTTGTAGATAGGTATCTTGAGTAGTTGCATCCATTAGCAAACGCTCTAAAGTTGCTTCTTTTGATGGTGAAGAGTTGTGGCGAAGAGAAGCGGAGATGTCCATTCGCATGTGGCAGTTGCAATTCTTTTTGAAGTTCGATTTTGAATTCAGATGTCTAGTATCTGTTTTAAACGTTTGATACTATATGTTTTTTGAACATAGTAGATTTTCAGACGTCTGAGTGCGATTACAAGACGTCTGGTTTAGCCTGTATGTTGTTGTAGAGGAATTTTCCAGACGTCTGTCTTATGCATCCAGACGTTTGATACTAGTGCATGTCTTTTTTGTGCATCTTTTCTTTTGCTTCTTTGTTCCTATCGACTTGTAGTCTCTTGCAGTGTCCTTTGTGTCTTGTTCTTGTCTTTCCAGTGATGTTGTTCTGGCAAGTACCTGTGTATATAAATATATATGTATATTTGATTTTCATTGTATAGTTGTTGACATCGAAACCGTAGATTGGATTTCCTAAGTTTCTCCCCTTTTTTGGTGATGACAACTATACAATGTACATAGATATAATTTTATAAATCTCCCCCTGAATATGTGCTTACCATTATCCCCCCCCCTTTGGCATTATGTAAAAGTATTATTATCTATAATTTAGTTAGCATGTACACACTGTTAATCTGGAATTTTTACTATTTTCCGGAAGGTTGTAACAATTTACTATAATTACGTAGAAGTAACAAACCAAAAAGCACCTTTTATAATCATTAAACACAGTAATTATATGCATAGTTTTTTGATTTCAATACAAAAGATGGAAACTATTAAAAAAATACCTAAAGATCTTTTGAGGAAGCTTTAGCTTGAGCATCTCCTTTATCTTCACTCTTTGAAGAACTATCTTGTTTTTTAGGAGATGATGAAGTATGTTCGAGAGGTTCTTTTTCCACTTCAAAAAGTTTAGAATGTTTTGAAGGAGGAGGAGAAGGCATTGCAGCTGGCTAATCTTCCGAAGGTGGTGTAGGGCCATTGACTTATTGAAGAACCTCTTTTAGAACGGATAAAGTTGTTGAAACCGATGATTCGATTGTAGCTAGGTGAGAAGAAAATGCTGTTTCAAAGCTATCAATACGCTTAGCCAATAATTTTTGATTTCTTAATAAGATAAGTTGATTTTGGAGAGTTAAGTCTTGAGTACTTTCGTTTGGATTGGTCTCAGTGCGAGCCTCTAAAATGTTATCTTGTCTTGGATAGTCAAAAGGTGTAGGAGGAGGAGGAGTTTGTTCGTGATGGTATTCCTCTTCTTGTGAAGGTTGTGGTGGTTGTTGATGGGGTTGAGGCCTTGCTTGTCCGATTTGTTGACGACGTTGCGTCCATTCGTCAAATGACATAAAATCCGGAGGATTTTCTGGTAAGTGCATAAGAGAAAAGAATTTTGTGGTGGCGTACTTGGGAGAAATCTCTTCAAAAGTCGATAAATACGATGGAATGTTGTGAGCTTTCAGAAGACACATGATGTAGGTCGGGTAGATGATGGATGGATGTGATCAATTCCAATAATGTTTAAGCTCGTCAAATATGAATTTCGCCCAGTTTACCCTCGTTCCACTAAAGATGGCATATAGGGCTTTGTGCTCTAATTCTGTTATTTGCTCATGACTGCCAAGGCGAGGAATGATTGTGTTGATAATCATCCTGGTGAGGAGTCTTGCCTTAGGTCGTAAGTGTTTGGAAGAAAATCTTGGCATTTCATCTTCTCAAATTTGATGGGTAACATTATCTCTAAGTTTTAGACGCATGGCGGGGATGTTATACAAATCTTCTCCGGAGTCGGAACAGCCCAGATTAAGGCCTATAATTCCCGGAGTTAGACGAATAGTGTTGCCGTAAACACTTGACCAAATCCAATTATAATCGTTATCGGTATTCCATATGGCAATGCTATCGAGATTAGCATAGAAAAGGAATATGGCGATCTAATCGATTTGGACATTATTCCCAGCATTTTCACACATTTCATCGAAATCGTACATAGGAAACTTAAGCAAATTATAGAAAGGACTTGTATGTAGCTTTTTCTTCTGAATATCGTCATACGTTTTCATTGAATGAAGTACTCGATTCAACCATCTGTTAATTTGATCATCAGAGCACCCTTGCGGGTTGGAGGATGTGGCTTGCTCTTGCTTTCTTTTAGAAATTTTAGGGTTTTTAGTTTTGGGGGCTATGAGATCGAGCGAATTTATGGAGATAGCGATGTGGAGAGTGAGGGTTTTGGATATGAAAGAGAAACGAAATGGGCGGTAGAAATTTGGGAAAAATAGTCGTTATAAAGTTACTTAAGGTTGTCGATTGAATTTCATACGTCTAGGAAGTGAGTCAGATGTCACGACCCAATTTTTCGACGCTTGAAAATCGACTTCAATATATCCACTGTATTAATTGTCGAACAATCGAATACTGAAAAACTAGACCGTAAAGGAAAGAAGAAGGAGGTAGAAGAAGAGAAAACAAAACAACATCAGAATCTCACAATCGCAGTGGAATAATATATAATAGATAAATGACTGATCTTTATACAAAAGAACTGTAATTGTTTTATATACACATCATCAGAGTACAACATCAACAAAAGCACAACACCGGACAGTTATGATAACTTGTCCACACAAAGATGAATATACAGCATACCATACACAGCGGAAATAAGTCAGATTTGATTATAGAGACTTTGAGAAGATCGAAATCATTTTACAATGAATGAATGTTGCATAGGACAGACAAAAGAGTTACTTGATAAAAGAAGATATGATTCAAGGTTCTCTACTTGCGATATGGTGTTTGTTAAGACTTCTCCGTTGAAGAAAATAGTTCGATTTGATAATAAAAGGAAGTTGACACTATTTATCAGACCTTTTTCGATATTCCTGATGATTGGAAACCTTGCATACATAGTCGAATTAATTTAGAAGATGGCGAATGTGCACAACGAGTTCCACGTTTCGCACATTTGGAAGTTTGTGCATGACTCAAGTGTGGTAGTTGCAGCAAATCAACTAGATTATCTAGAAGTTGAACCCGAAGCATCAAGAGCTCATAAGTCGATACGTATAGTCGAGAAGAGTACAAAGCAATTTTACAGTTAAAGCGCCTAACTGTTCCATAGTGGTGAAAGTATAAAACGGTATAGCAAGGATAAAGTGGGGATATAGTAGAGAAGAGCAGAGGTGCAAAAAGCTTCATTGTATATAAAGCCAATTATTTAAAGTTAATTTGCTCTCATTCACATTATGTTTAAGAAAAAGGACTATTGTTTAATATTATATAACAAAACTAAATAATATCATAATTTATGCAATTTAGATTCAGCGACTGCAATAGATTTCTAACTTATTTTGTGTACTTATGCCTTAAAATTAGGTTTTTATCATGACTTTGTTGGCTTGGTTCAAAAGAGAACTAGTCAAATCAATCTTTTTATATTAATTTTGCTAAAACAGGTGCTAAAAAGGTCTTGATTTAGTAAGTTTAGTGGAAAATAGAAGTAGATCTACTATTTAATGGCGTTATATTGAAAAAGCGAGGTAATCGAAGAATGTTACACACTATAGTAGGGATTTTGCAAGGTTTTAGCAGGGTTTTGATGTGCACGTAATTGTGCATATATTTGCATCCATATTTTATTTCTTTTTGTTTAAATAATCATCATATTTGGGCATTTTAACATGTTTAAAATCAAATTTCAATTATTTCCAACCATCATATTTTCATCTTCATTCAGGGGCAAAACGGTCATTTTTGTGCATGTCAATTTAAGAATTTTTACTTGGAAACTTTTTGATAATTTTTGTAAGAATTTGGATGCATATGGAAGAGGCTTATATGAAGATATATGCATGCAAAAATGAAATACAAAGGAATGAAGAGGAAATAATTCAAGTTCAAGATCATGGAGGACCCCACCCACTTACCTTAAAGCACAATTATGGGCTAAAGGACAACTAAGTGGAGGATAAAGCTTCATGCACAACAAATGATGGATTAATTAGTGGCTAATGTTTACTTGGTTGCCACACTTCCTAAAGGCATTTTAGGTAGCCCCCTAAAATTAGAATTAGAGTTTTATGCATGTATATATAGCCCTCTTATGTATATGAAACCATCCTCTACTCTTTCATTTTATTTAGGAAATTAAGAAATCAAAGTGTAAGCTCAATGTTCTATGAAATAAAAATGGCTTTCAAGCCTCTTTCTTCTCTCTTTTCTACATGCTCTTCTTTGTTTTATTATTAATGTTTATTTATATGCTCTCTTTCTCCTTATGTTCATAACTTAGATTTACATTTATGCAAGTAGTTAGTAGCTAATCTCTTTTGCTTTCATTGCTTATTTTCTATTTTCTTTTCTTATTAATGTTGAAACTTACTTGTGTTTCTTCAATGCCACAAATGAGTAGCTAAACCCCTTCAATTTAGGGGTGATGAAGCTCTCTTACTTTATGTAGTTTCAACATTTTATAATTTATGATCTCATTTGGTTTATGCTTCATGAAGTGGATTTTGATTCAAGTTTATACAAGTGAGTTTGATAGCCTATATTGCTTATGCAAATGAGCTATTCTTATTCAACATAAACACAAGTTGCATCATCATTTGCTAATCCATTTTTGATTGTGAAATTAAAGTAAAAATGAAATTTGATGATCTATATTACTAGATACAATAGCAAATAGATCATGCTTAAAATAGCTTTTGCTTTTGCTTCAGTTTCATGAGAATTATAAGTGGATATTTGTTGCATTATAGGTTGATGGTTTGAGTTATGTTAATTAATAACATAAACAAACCATGCTTATGATAAATACAACAATATTTCACTTAAATCAAAATTAGAGATCATAAATTGTTTGTTGTTGATTTACAAAAATATGAGAGTGGATTTGCCTCTGAATTGTTCTCTATTTCAATAGTTTACTAATCACATTTTAATTCTAGTTTAGATTCATTTTAGTTCTAGTCAATAATTTCACTCGACTTTGGTATAATTTGATTGAATAGAAATTTTAAAATCATCAATTCCCTGTGGATCGACAGGTACTCGCCACGTGCTACATTCGTACACCGTGCGCTTTCGGTTATTTTTATTTCAAAATTCATTCGACGGTTTTCTAAACCGATAGAATTTCCGTCGTCCGAACAAGTTTTTGGCGCCGTTGCCGGGGATTTGTTCTGATTTTGAAATTCTATTCTTCGAATTATTTTCGTTTAATTTTTATTGTGTGTTTGTTGTGTGTGTTTGCATAAAAAAAAAATTGTGTGTTTGTCGTTTTCATTTTTGTTTGTGTGATTGTTGCATTCTATTTGTTTTGCATTTGCATTGTATATATTTTAAAAGAAAAAACAAAAAAAAAACATCACAATTTCCAAACAAAAACAAAAATATTATATTTCTTTATTTACAAATTTCATTTTGTTTACAATTTTTCTTTTCCTCTCTGCCTCGTTGTTCATTGTGCATTGTGCACAAAGCCAACAGATTCCCCTCTTCACAAAACAACAGCCATTCCCTACTAACCACTACTATACCACTTCAAAACTCCTCTAACCCCTCCTTCAATTCACAGCCCAAACCCCATTTCATCACCATTCCAACTACCATCCATTGCCTCTCATACAACGGTCCACCATCTACAACCCTGTCAAACTTCTGCTCGCAACTGCCGCTGTCCAAATATCGCAACTGCCACTGTTCTACAAGTCTAACATTACCCTCATTCAAATTCTGTCACCAATCCAATCCACAATCAACTACCTCTTGGCATCACACTGACAGTGTGCAACTACCCAAACATTCTTCCTCCGCAAACCACCTCTTCACTACTGCTGCACTTCCCTATACCCTGCACAGCACAACAACCATCGCCTTACCTCCTTCATTCATCACATATCCCCTGTTCATACTTCATCACAAAGAGCCAACTTCAAGCAACCGCAAGACCAAACTTCAAGCCCATTCCACGACCATCCACACTGTAGTCCTTTAACCATTACAAACTTACTCAACCAAACTTGCTCAATTCAACCATACTTCCATCTGCCTTCCCCTCCATTACTCCATAACCAGTCTCCCGACCATCACAGAATGCCATCAAACATTCTCATCAAGTTATCACCATCAGCAGCCATCATTCACCACTTCACTGTCCTGCATTGCAACTAACCCACTCTGCTCATAACTGCTTCATACAAACAATCTACCTGCCTGATAGTTCATCCACAAATACCATCTAGCAGCTAACATCTTCACTATTTCACTGCCACTTGCACTTCTGTTATCAATTAACACTCACCTGCCCCTGCCACTGCTCACACACCTCAAACACACTACCAATATTCAATCCCACTGCTCAACTGCTGCCACACCTCTCCTATCTTCAGCAAACGGCAATCACAGAGTGACCATCATCAATATCTCTTCCGTCCACTTACACATCTTCTCCAATTCTAGCCCCAATACGACATACCTGATATACTTGAACAAAACAAAAACCGCAACCGGAGACTGACCCCAAACCCATAATCGCCTAATTGAAATCGAAACCACCGAATCACTTACCCCCATTAACCCTCTGCTGCATCTCCCCAAATCAAAAGCTGTTACCAACCACAAAATCCCCTAATTTCATTACCTGAACACAACCACACTCGACCACACTGACCCCAAACTTCACTTCACACAACACGCTACCCCTCTTCGTTCAGCCAACAACTACTCACCATTGTTCAACTGCAACCCTGCAGTACCCTTTCAAACTACTCATCCACCTTGCACAGCCATACCATCCCCTGCCTTCACAACATCACCATTACAAGAACTGCTATTGAAAAATTCCTCCAACCATCAGCCTGATCAGTTGCAACAACATCCTGAAACGTACATCATTTCATCCCAAAACTGTCACTCGCAAAATCCCACTGCATCCTCACCACCAGTCAAAACTGCCACATTTTCTTCCTCAAACTCTCATCACATCCTCAAGAAAAAAAACCATCAAACTTCATCATAACTTCATCACTACCTTCACTCCTCTGCGCACAGTGTTCAGTTCGTCGACAATTACCCACCCTCCCTTCAACAATACTGCTGCAGCTAGCATAACTCAAACTTCCATACATTCATAGCATACATATATTCAACCCTGACCATAAATACATACATCTCAACTAAACACCCAAACCACATCATTCATCACTTCAAAACCCCATAGTCACATCCAAAACATTAACATCACTGCCTTGCCAGTGCAGTAGTCACATTAAATAGCCAACCAAACCTCCTCTTGGCAAACGTCACTCACCCGAAACCAACTTAAACAAATCGAACAACCCAAGTCAAATTTACCAGCATCGAACATCGAACATCACAACCCCAAACCCGCAATCATCCTTGGTTTGCCGACCTCTTCTCACCATAATCAATTTGCCAATTCAAACCATCTATAGCCGAAGCTACCACCAATTCGAATTTGCCAATTCGCCACTTCGCAAACAAGCTGACTTCGACTACTGCCCAATCGGCCTTTTCAACCTCCAATTCTCCGCCGCCGACAAGCCAAAATTTGACATCCCTCACATAACTGCTACTGTTTGCCTCCCATCGCATCCCCTACCATATATCATCTCTAACTAACCGCTACTTTGAACAACCTCAAATCTGTTCGCCCAAATAGAAGTCGAACATCACTTCACCGATAATCGAACATCTCCCCACCTCTTACACTCAAGAATCGCCTCACAACCCGCAATTGGATTTCAATTTTATTTTGAATTGTGAATTGGCGATTTAGTGAAGTACAGGATTTGGTTAGCGAATTTGTTTTTGTTTTATTTATTTTGAGTAGCTGAGTATTTACTTTTAATAAAAATAAAAATTTGGGCCGGGTTGGCTTGAAGCCTTAATGACCAAAATTTTCTTTTCGGTCCTTTAGTTCGTTTCCCTTAGTTTTAATTTGTTTAGTTTCATTATCTTAAAATAAATCCTTTGCTTTTGAATTGTTTGAATTTTTGAATAATCTTATTCATAAAAAAAATAAGGGGTTTTCTTTGTTTCATTTGATTTTAATTGTTTTTATTCTCCGTATTTTTTTAACATCCTCCTCTAAAAAAAAGACTCTTTTGTTTACTTTTAGTTTTCATTTTGTTTTGTTCTCACTCGTTTTTTTTAGTTTCTTCTTTAATATTAAAAAAAATTGTAAATATATCGTGTTCTTCATTTCAGGTTGCCAAAGCAGAAATTCAAAAGGGAGAAGTGCTTGCCAATAAAGTGCTTCGCTTTGCTAAGAAAAATCACCGCTAAAATATATATATATATATATATATATATATATATATATTGCTAAATAATCTGCATGCTCTGGTATCGTGCACCTTTTTTCTTGTTTATTTGCATTGTTGGTTGCTTGCATTTGCATTAAAAAAAAATCCAAAATCCAAAAAACCAAAAACAAACTTCTTTTAAGTTGCATTGTTAATACACGTTTAATTTCTTGTTTTGCATTCATCTCATCTTATTTTCTTTTCTAAGGGCAATACCCCAATTCACATAAGGTTAAGGATTTCATCACCCTTTCCTTAGCCCATAAACGCATTTCATCGTAGAATTTGAATAATAATAAAGGTTAGACGTTGGACCTAGGGTGTCACGAGCTCACTTAGGGCTTAATTGTATCTTCACAATTGTTTTATTTGAACGATTTTATTTCTTGGTGTCTAGGCAACGGCAGAGTAATAACCAGTTATAAAAATTACGGTGATACGTAAATATTATACTGGTTGTTCCTCTGAAGGTACTTAAACCTTCGGCTGCATTGCTACGGTGATTCGTGGTGCACCGATAACCCCTGTCCGTTACCTAGTTGAGAAATATTTTTGTTGATTTAAGACAAAGTGTGATTATACAGTTTTGGATTAGGAGCTACTAAGGACACAAAACTGTAATTAAGTCCTTTGCATTCACTTAGTTTCATTAGTTCATGCATATTTAAAAAAAACTCAAAAATCCAAAATCAAATTTTTTTTGTAAATTCTACTTAACTTAGTTTTTAATCCAAAAGAAAAATTCTTTTTTTTTCCTTTCCTTTGAAAATTTTCAATCAAAAAAAAAATTCATATATATATATATATAAAATCTTTTCAAAAAGAAAAAAATTTGAAAATTAAGAAAAAAAATTAATTTCTATTTTCTAAAAACAAAAAAAATCCTTTTGGTATATATTTGAAAATTCAAAAACCAAAAACATATAAAAAAATTTGAAAAACCAAAAACAAAACAAAAAAATCAAACTTTTCTTTTGAAAATAAATCACACTTGGCAAATAGTTTTCTTCCTTGTAAAAAAAAGAAAGAGAAAATTAAAAAAAAAAACAAGTTTTCAAATCTTCTTTCATCCTCTAAACTCGTTTCTAACTTCTTTCTCTTCCCAACCTTCACTAGTGCATGAGTACTTGGACTCGTGACACAACAACGAATCGTTTGACTCGCGACCCTTCTACAAACCGTTTAACTCGAACAGACGATCCTCCTGAAATGAAGAACGAGAATGCCTCTTGAACTCTTATGGATAGAATCTTTCCCGATAGAGTTTCTATTCCATCTTGCATCACGTTACCCGCCCTTACGGGAAACCATTTCGAAATCCATTCGAACCATATTGCCACGCTTCCAAAATTTGGCAATTTCGAGCATGATCATCTATACATCTTTTTGACGAAATTCGAACAAGTTTGTGCAACCATTAAACTCCAACAACTTTCTGATGACGGAATCAAACTTCGATTAATCCCATTTGCTCTTACGGATTACGCTGAAAAATGGTTGTACAGCTTACCTTCGAACTCAATTAAAACGTGGGAAGAATTTGTAAAAGCTTTCTTAAAAAAGTTCTACCACTTGGAAAAAACAAGTAGAATTCGAAACGAAATTGTAAATTTTCATCAATTCAAGGGTGAATCATTTGGAAAATATTTTTAAAGATTCAAAGAGCTTCTGATAAAATGTCCACACCATAACTTTGAAAAATGGACGATTTGCCAAATCTCATACGATGGACTAGAAAACAGCTCACGAACGATGCTTGAATCAATGTGCTAAGGCAATTTTCTTGCCCAACATCATGATGATGCTTGGCAATTTCTTGAAAACCTCGCTGAAAAGTCATCCCAATGGGAACGCTCGAACGAAAAATCAATCTACTCACGATCAAGTGCACACTCGATAGGATCTTTTGTTGCTTTGGAAGCTAAGATCGACGCAATGATTAAAAAATTCGATAACGTTATTTCATCGAATCAAATGAAACCAAGCTTCCCAACCGATGTGTTATAAATGCAATGATCCTAATCATATAGTCGATCAGTGTCCCAACTCTATCGAACAAATCAATGCTATCAATATAGCAAAAAACGACCCGTTTTCTCCAACGTACAACCCTGGTTGGAGAAATCATCCGAATTTTGCGTGGAGCCAAAACAATCCCAACACGAATACGATTCGTCCCAATTTTCAAGCATTTTCGAATAATGCTTCGAATCTTCCCTCTCAGCCCAATAATTTTCAACCAAACTTTGCGGGCTCGTCTCATAATCAACCGCAACAACCAAATTTTCCACCAAATTCTGCTCATCCTCCACAAGACGATAAACGTTTAACTTCGCTTGAGAAAACTCTTGAAACGTTGGCTAAGGCAACTACTCAAAGCCTTCTATCAAACAGCAATTTGCAAAATTTATTGACTTCATATATGCAAAACACAAACCAATCGATTGCAAAACTCGAAATGCAAATGAGTCAATTAGCCAAGTCTGTAAGTGAACGTGAACGAGGAACATTCTCAAGCCAGCCCCTTCTAAATCCCAGAAATCAAAACGCAAATTCAAATCAAGCCCATGTTGTTCAAGATAGCAACGTCCCCCAGTTGAATGCTATCACAACTCTCCGTTCTGGTAAACAAATCGATAATCAAGTCGTTAATCCAAATGATTCACAGGAAACTTTTCTCGACACTTCTAAAACAACGAACGACTCAGAACAGAACGTGGAGCCAAATGTCAAATCAAACGATAATCAAAATTCTTCTTCTTCTACTCAAGTTGACCCGCCTACCGAGTATCGTGTTCCATTTCCACATCGTCTTCGACCAAAGAAACACTCGGACCAAATGGAAAAGATGTTGGAAATTTTAAAACAAGTAAAAGTGAACATCCCTCTTCTTGACATCGTTCAACAAGTCCCCACTTATGCGAAATTCCTTAAGGACTTGTGCACCCAACAGCGACACTCTCAAGTGCCCCAAAAAGTCTTCTTAGCCGCTAGTTTGAGTGAAGTCTTGTCCCAATCCATGCCCGTTAAATACAAAGATCCTAGGTTGCCCTACGATTTCGTGTATAATTGGAGACAAGACGATTAACAAATGTTTGATAGACTTAGGCGCGAGTGTCAACTTGATTCCATACTCCGTGTACGAACGATTAGGCTTAGGTGAGCTCAAACCCACAAAAGTTACGCTTCAATTTTCCGATCGTTCCATTAAGAAGCTCGTGGGAGAAATCGAAGACGTGCTCATTTGAGTAGGGCAATTTATATTCCCCGTTGACTTTATCGTTCTTGAAACACAACCCGTGACGAATCCCTCAATTCAAATTCCGTTGATTTTAGGCCGACCATTCTTAGCCACTTCAAATGCCTTAATCAATTGTCGTAATGGATCGATGAAAATATCTCCTTGAAATATGACTTTGGATCTTAATATTTTTAATCTTGAAAGCCAATCGAATGAACCTTGTGGCCAAAAGTTGGAAGTTAGTGCCATTCATGAAAATGTTGAAAACGAGACACTTGATCTTAACGATGAACGTGAGGCTAAGTATGAAAAATTATTTCACAAAATTCCCAACGATATTGAATACACTTTTCCTTTTGAATCGCTTCCAGTTGAGTCTGTCATCATTTCTAACAATCTTTCTCTTGACTAAGAAGCTTCTTTTCTCTCTATCCTTTCGAAAAATAAGGAAGCAATGGGATGGTCGATTTTTGACATAAAAGGAATTAGTCCCGCTCTGGTTCAACATCGCATCCATTTAATGGATGATGCCAAGCCTGTTCGTGACGCGCAACGAAGGCTTAATCCAAAAATGAAAGATGCGGTGCGTGATAAAATTCTTAAACTTCTCGACAACGGAATCATTTACCCAATCTCCGATAGTACATGGGTTAGCCCAATTCACGTTGTACCGAAAAAGTCTGGGCTAACCGTTGTCAAGAACGATTCAAATGAGCTTATTCCAACTCGTACTCAAACGGGTTGGCGTGTTTGCATTGACTATCGAAAACTAAATGCCGCAACACGTAAAGATCACTTTCCTCTTTCTTTCATTGACCAAATTCTTGAACGTTTAGCCGACCATGAATTTTACTGCTTCCTTGATGGTTATTCTGGCTATAACCAAATTCCAATCGCTCTCGAAGATTAAGAGAAAACGACTTTCACATGTCCATTCGGTACCTTTGCTTATCGACGTATGCCATTTGGACTATGTAACGCTCCTGCGACTTTCCAACAATGCATGGTTGGCATCTTTTCCGACATGATTGAACGCTTTCTAGAAGTTTTTATAGACGATTTCTCTATCTTTGGTGATTCTTTTTCCCAATGTTTACGTCACCTTGAGTTGGTTTTGAATCGATGTAAAGAAAAACATTTGACTTTGAATCGGGAAAAATGCCACTTTTTGGTCAAGCAAGACATAGTCCTTGGACATATCATCTCAAATAAAGGCATTGAGGTAGACAAAGCTAAAATCGATGTCATTGCAAATCTACCCATTCCTAAATCTGTTAAGGACATTCGATCATTTCCAGGACATGCTGGCTTTTACCGTCGTTTTGTGAAAGACTTTAGCAAAATCGCCCGTCCTTTGACAATCCTTCTTGGAAAAGACGTTCCTTTCGATTTTAACTCTGATTATATCTCTTCTTTTGAACGTCTTAAGGGCGAACTCACTTCTGCCCCAATCATTTGCGCACCGAATTGGAATCTTCCTTTCGAAATAATGTGTGACGATTCGAACTTTGCCGTTGGTGTTGTCTTGGGACAACGCATCAACAAGATCCTTCATGTCATTTATTACGCGAGTATGACCTTGATCGACGCTCAACTCAACTACACAACAACTGAAAAAGAGCTTCTAGCTGTCGTTTTTGCGCTTGAAAAGTTTCGACCTTGCTTGATAGGTTCACACATTACTGTGTACACGGACCATTCTGCGCTTCGATATCTCTTCACTAAAAAGGATGCTAAATCCCGTTTGATTCATTGGATGCTTTTACTTCAAGAATTTGACCTTACAATTAAAGACAAAAAAGGATCCGATAATGTCATAGCTGATCACTTGTCTCGTCTTCCGAACGCACCATCTTCTTCGCCAATCAATGAAAAATTCCCCGATGAACAACTTCTTTCAATTTTGATCGATCCGTGGTACGCTGATATAGTGAACTACTTAGTCACTAAAGAAACTCCCTCATCTTGGTCCAAACAAGACAAATGCAAATTTATGTCCCAAGTGAAATACTTCTATTGGGACGATCCATACTTGTTCAAATATTGTCCTGACCAAATCATCCGATGTTGCATTCCGGATAATGAAATAAGAAGTTTTCTTTCATTTTGCCACGATCAAGCGTGCGGTGGACATTTTGGTCCTCGAAAAACAAAGGAAAAAGTGCTTCAGTGTGGTTTCTATTGGCCTTCTCTTTTCAAAGACTCGTTTGAATTTTGTAAAACTTGTGATCGATGTCAAATGCTTGGACAAATTTCTCGACGAGATATGATGCCTTTAAACCCCATTCTTATGATCGAAATCTTTGATGTATGGGGTATCGACTTTATGGGACCTTTTCCTAATTCTTTAGGAAACTTGTATATCCTTCTCGCTGCCGATTACATTTCAAAATGGGTCGAACCCGTTCCTTGTAGAACCACTGACCATAGAATTGTTGTGAAATTTCTCAAAGAAAACATCTTTTCGAGGTTTGGCGCACCTCGCACAATAATCAGCGATAACGGAACCCATTTTTGCAACTGTTCTTTTGAAACTTTAATGAAAAAATACTCGATAACCCACAAGTTATCCACTCCATATCATCCTCAGACTTGTGGCCAAGTTGAAGTTTCAAATCGAAAAATAAAACAAATCTTGGAGAAAACTGTCAATAAAAATCGAAAAGATTGGTCTAAGAAATTGACCGACGCGCTTTGGGCTTACCGTACTGCTTTTAAAACTAACCTTGGGATGTCCCCATTTCGTTTAATTTAGGTAAAGCTTGCCATTTACCCGTTGAAATTGAACACAAAGCATTGTGGGCAATAAAAAACGTAAACTTTGATCATGAAAAAGCTGGCGAAAATCGAAAACTACAACTCAACGAACTAGAAGAACTTAGGAATGATGCGTATGAAAACGAGAAAATTTACAAAGAAAGAACCAAAGTTTTTCATGACAAGTCAATCCTAAGGAAAAAAATTTCGCATAACCAGAAAGTTCTTTTATATGACTCGAGACTTCATTTATTCCCTGGAAACTTAGATCAAGGTGGATTGGACCATTTGTGGTATGAACCGTTTTTCCACATGGTGCCATAGAAATAGAAAACCCAAAGGATGGATCGATTTTCAAAGTCAACGGCCATCGGTTAAAACCCATCTTGGAATTTCCCAGTAACCAAGAGGAGGAGCTCATGATCCTTCATAAGCCAAGCTACGTCTAGTAAGAATGTTAACCCTAATTTGTAAATATGTACATATTTTTTCCCGTTACACTCATTATATCATGCATCGACTGTAGTGACACAGTCACAATTAAGTGTGGGGGGGAGTCTCATTTTCATTTTTTTTTAGTTTTTCATGGCATTTTCGAATTTTCATTTTCTTCAAAAAAAAATCTCAAAACTCCTAAATCTCAAAAACATTTTCTTTTTACCATTTTGATTTATTTTTGAAGAAACACTATAGGATAAGTATAAGTTTTGGTTAATAAATTGAATTTTTTTAAAATTTATTTGTCTTAACAAAAATAAAAATGAAGTTTGATTACAAATAACAATGGTTTTACTAGTATATAGGAAGGTTCATCTATGTTAATTATGAAGTATGTTCTAATTGAAAATCTTTGTTTAAAAAGTGGTAAATTTAAAGTAAAGGATATAGCATTTTTGTCTTCTAAGTTAAATGGTGCTAAGATAATTTTGCAAAACTCTCTCTCTCTGAAAAAATTATAAAAAAATACAAAATAATAACATCTAAAGTATTCACGCTCATTTAAAAGTCCTCACGGTTATGCATGGGTGAATTACTTGGAATCTTTGATTATATGCTTTCATACACATTTAAAAGTCCTCATGGTTATGCATGTATGGAACACGTACAAAAAAACAGACTTAATAAAAACCACCTACGGTTGATAGGTGTATGCACGAAAGTGTGTGCACTCTCCATGCTCTGTGCTCCTATCACATAAGCCCGAAAGGCAGTGCATGGGTGGTATATCTGGCCTCAGTTTACCTGAGCTAGGTGTGTAATTTTTCTTGCAAATAATGAGAGAACAAGCAATTGAAATCCTAGCACTATTTTAACTTGTTTGATTTAACTTGTTATTGAAAAGAAATGAAAATACCACTTTAATAAACTTTGATAATCAACTAAGAATCCATTTCATAATTATAGTGTGTTATCAACCGAAACAACTAGCCAAACTATGGTCTATCAGTTTTGACAACTTGATTTTTATTGGAAATTTTGACGAGAAAATTTTTCAAGACAATGACCAAAACTTGTATTTAACTTATTCGTGTCAATTTAAAAATAAATCCTTCATTTGTAAATACTTTCAAAAACTCGCATTCATCTCTTTGTAAATAAATCTTGCATTTTGTAAATATTTTCATCTCGCATTTGGATTTTGTGGGTAGTATCCGCTGAAAACCCTCACGAGACAACACTCGTCCTATTGGGGACACCGAGAGGTTAACGGCTTGTTGCATACGCTTAATGCAATCGTGCTCCCTACGAAAACGGATTTATCTTAGATTTCCTTTATTCGAGAACGAATAAAAAGATAAGTGTGGGGGTATTTGATATGCACGTAATTGTGCATATATTAACATCCATATTTTATTTCTTTTTATTTAAATAATCATCATATTTGGGCATTTTAACATGTTTAAAACCAAAATTCAATTATTTCCAACCATCATATTTTCATCTTCATTCAGGGGAAAAACGGTCGTTTTTGTGCATGTCATTTTAAGAATTTTTACTTGGACACTTTTTGATAATTTTTGTAGGAATTTGGATGCATATAGAAGAGGCTTATATGAAGATATATGCATGCACAAATGAAATAAAAAGGAATGAAGAGGAAATAATTCAAGTTCAAGATCATGGAGGACCCCACCCACTTACCAAAAAATACAATTATGAGCTAAAGGACAACTAAGTGGAGGATAAAGCTTCATGCACAACAAATGATGGATTAATTAGTGGCTAATGGTTACTTGGTGGCCACACTTCCTAAAGGCATTTTAGGTAGCCCCCTAAAATTAGAATTAGGGTTTTATGCATGTATATATAGCCATCTTACGTATATGAAACCATCTTCCACTCTTTCATTTTACTTAGGAAATTAAGAAATCAAAGTGTAAGCTCAATGTTTTATGAAATAAAAATGGCTTTCAAGCCTCTTTCTTCTCTCTTTTCTACATGCTCTTCTTTGTTTTATTGTTAGTGTTTATTTATATGCTCTCTTTCTCCTTATGTTCATAGCTTAAATTTACATTTATGGAAGTAGTTAGTAGCTAATCTCTTTTACTTTCTTTGCTTATTTTCTATTTTATTTTCTTTTTAATGTTGGAACTTACTTCTGTTGCTTCGATGCCACAATTGAGTAGCTAAACCCCTTCAATTTAGGGGTGATGAAGCTCTCTAACTTTATATAGTTTCAACATTTTATGATTTATGATCTCATTTAGTTTATGCTTCATGAAGTGGATTTTGATGCAAGTTTATACAAGTGAGTTTGATAGCCTATATTGCTTATGCAAATGAGCTATTCTTATTCAACATAAACACAAGTTGCATCGTCATTTGCTAATCCATTTTTTATTGTGAAATTAAAGTAAAAATGAAATTTGATGATCTATATTACTAGATACAATAGTAAATAGATCATGCTTAAAATAGCTTTTGCTTTTGCTTCATTTTCATGAGAATTATAAGTAGGTATTTGTTGCATTATAGTTTGATGGTTTGAGTTATGTTAATTAATATCATAAACAAACCATGCTTATGATAAATACAACAATATTTCACTTAAATCAAAGTTAGAGATCGTAAATTGTTTGTTGTTGATTTACAAAAATATGAGAGTGGATTTTCCTCTAAATTGTTCTCTAGTTCAATAGTTTACTAATCACATTTTAATTCTAGTTTAGCATCATTTTAGTTCTGGTCAACAATTTCGCTCGACTTTGGTATAATTTGATTGAATAGAAATTTTAAAATCATCAGTTCCCTGCGGATCGACCAATATTCGCCACGTGCTACATTCGTACACCGTGCGCTTGCGGTTATTTTTATTTCAAAATTCATTCAACAATTTTCTAAACCGATAGAATTTCTATCGTCCGAACAAGTTTTAACTACACAGTGAAGCAGAATATGAAGAAGACCATAATGCCTTTAAGTTTAGCAAAGTGAAAGAGAATGCGATAACATTAGAAAGGCCGAGGAGAGCATGAGTACCACTTATCCAGAGTTCTTTACTTGGTGAGTTTCGATTTTCACATTTACTTTCATACTTGGTATTTTGTTTAGTTGTTAGTAGCATGCGCATTATTAGGATATTAGTGTAGTCTGATTATGTGTTATGCTTGTTATTGCTTATATTGGCTATGTTTGTTTGACGTTGGTTGAATTTCGATGGAAAAATTCATAAAGATGGGAGAAAGTAATAACCCAGAATTCTAAATATCGACGAATCATAAAAATATAATTTTCATAACATGACGTCCTTAGAATTGTAATAAAACTTTAGGTAGCATTAAGTTTGGACATATTTGACCTTTATTATAGTTTGTGGACATTTTCGACCTAGAAATCTTTTATTGGCTATAACATTTTATATACCTAGAAATCTTTTATTGGCTATAACATTCTATAGAATCCTAATTAGGTCTGGAACCAGTTCCGAATGAAAGATACGATGGTTAGCTTTTCCATAAAATGATCATAATAGTAATTCTACCAAGCAATTCAGCGGATATCACAGTTTTAAGTTTGAAAGTTTTTAAGCAGATTTTAGCATAATTAACCTAAGCCCAATAGTTACACTATGTATTTTAGGATTTGTACTAACAAGCAGTAGAGACAGTCTTAAATCACTTTACCATCTTCCCAAAATTAATCTAATCCTCCATTGACTCCATCCCACACCAAAATCATCATTAATCGGTCCAAATAGTTAAATCAATGGATTAAGGCTTGATTAGTAAGAAGATCAATTAGAGATTAGTAAAATCGACACTTTTAAAAGGGATTTCATATCTAGACATAATGTGCTAGATTTTCATTATTTTGTGTGATTTACACTGATTTTACATTGATTTGTGAGTGATGTATCATCTCACAAGCTGTTATATATGTTTTTCAAGTTTAAACATGTTTTAGATCCAGTTTTCAACTCAAAATATGATTTTAGAACTAATTTGAATTTGAAAATGAAGTACAAGCAAATTAAAATGTTTTTAAAGAAATTTAGACAATACTTCTATGCTTTGATTGCTCACACAAGTGTTAGGATAGAACTAGATGGAATACTAGTTGCTTTGACATGATATAATTCTTTTTTTAATGTTTGAACCTTTTATTTGCATATTTGAATGGATGAAATGCTCGGAAGAATGAATTTGGGGTTGGAATCATTTATATAGGTTAGGGTCTTTGTCTAGAAGAAATAGCTATTCGATGTGCTCTCCGATTCGATTATATGAAGGATGGAAGATCCATAGCAGTATCAAAAACTTTGATGGATCAGATCTAAAGATTTTAGAGTTAGACTGTTGCATAAGGAGTTACATCAAATAAAAGGAGTTAGAATAAAGCTGGATCGGTATAGAATCAGCCAAGGAAAACTTAGCCAAATCATGGCTAAGTTAGATGGATCAAAATAAACCATATGGTTTGGCACCATCCCATGTTTTTTTGGAAAATTACACGAGGGAAGCACGATGATGATCTAGGCTATTTGGAAAATGACACACAGTGGGACTCGAAGCACTTAAAAGCGAAGGCGTGGTGTGATGCCCCAACTCCAATGATCGAAATATTTGAGGGAGTATACCGTACGATAACTCGGATCGATGGGCATGGAAGGAGCAATCTCTTGTATAACTGCTTTGATTCAACATGGATATGTTTTAATACCTGAATACATATGTAATAATAGGTATTTCATCTCGACGCAAGGCAATGTACATGAGTTATAGACTTGAATAATACAATATTAAAGACAAAGATAAAATATTTCCAACTAACAGAATCAGAGGGAAAAAATGAACTTTATATCGTTTTGAATATTCTAATACATCATCTCATGTATATATACAACTTATCACATTATATCAACCAATACAATGACATTCAATATTATTATAAACAATTCATTCGCTTGCCACCATCATCTGCTATAAGTCTAGTTGTGAGTGTAATCGGTCACAATTAATAACATAACTTTACTCGATTATAAACACAGATTTGTTACTATAGTCAATGCCCATGAGTAATTTCAATTAAGCTCAGTATCAAAACCATTGTTAAAAATATGTTTACAAAGTGATTTTGTTTCAAATCATTTCAACCAAATTGCTTCAAAATTGATTTCCAGATCACTTCAAGGAAATTACTTTATTTACAGAAATCTCATATATTTAGAAATCCTGTACTAGAAGTCTATTTTGTAAACGATGTCAAAATACTAGTTTTATATACAAATAATATATCAAAACCAGTTTTTTTCCAAATACTATATAAAACAAATCTTTGCAAATAGTTTATCAATATATTTCCCAACTTGTTTGAAATGAATCTTTGCTATTTATTTCTTAGATCACTTTGCAAATTTGATTTATCCTAAAATACCCGTTAGTAAAAACCAATCCCAAAATATGCAATAATCTCACTAAAACTAGATTTCAAAATATAACACGGTTTCACCAAATCTACTTTAAATAAATATCCTCATCAGGTGAATGCTCGTCATAATATATCATAATAAATCATAACCGTGACGACCCAGATTTTCGCGTTCGAAAATCGACATCCATACTTCAACTCGTATTCGAATGCCGTAGATTCAAACGTTGAATCCGATTCGCCAGAGCTTATAACACATTAAGCACAACAACACAGCGGAAGAAAATGAATAATATCATTGATACACAATAGGTACAACAATTGATACAATATTCAAATACAATGAATATAAATACAAATCAGAGCCAAAAGATATGCAATAGCGGAAGACAACACCAGAAGATGGTCTAGACTTTGTAACCATCGACAGCGGAAAGATATCTCCAAAAGAATCCAACACCATCCTGCAACTCCATCTCCAAATTCCAAACTAGAAAGTGAGAATCGCCATGCTGAAGTGAAGCAATTCGATCCAAATACGATTGCCAATATCCAGAGATTGAATGCTATCAAATCTACACCTACTATTCGATTATCTGAAAAACCCAACTCTAGACTGCCCGTGTGGTAAATTATGGGCACCCAGAGTTTAGAAAGGGAACAATGAACTCCGGGTCGGTCATGGGACTGGTATGAGCAAACAAAAACAGTTTTATCTTTTAAAACAAACAACAAAAGAATTTAAAATTGAAATCAACAATGCTTTTTGGAAAATGAGACTACCATAAGGCCTCCCGCTGCACACACCATGCAAACGCAGAATTGGAGGAGATTTCTCCTCATGATAGTCACAAATGCTTGACACGGGAAAACTGTTTGATATTATTATTAGTGCATAGTGGAAAACATTTCGAAAGCATAATATTAATCTTAGCCAGCATACAACGTTTCATCGTATGCCTACTATAGCTACTATGTTCAATAGCAGCTTACCGCCACATTCCATGGCAGGTTATACAACTAAAACCGTACAAGGCGCGTATTATTTCTTTGGATTTTCCAAAAAATGGTTAGGTTATGGAACTTCCTATTGCCACACGGGAACGGCTCTGGAGGGATGCCCCGAGAACCTTCCCTGCTCTTTGCCAACAGAAGGCCGGTTTCCTCCCTGTCCGGGAGTAATACCTAAAGATATGTCATCCCCGGTCGTTTGTGACCTTTATTCGAGGGCCCTCAACACCAACAACCACAAAGAAATGTATTTGCAGTAACCACATACGTTAAATATCTGCGCTCCATACCATGATACCACCCTTTTCTAGAAGGAATGGACATACCCTAGGGGCGCGACCCCCGCGACCTTGCCACATCTTTCCTGTTTCGACCATTTCCAGGGAGTGAGGTCCGACGAGGTCACGTCCACAAAGCTACGCTTTTCACAAAAGCCATGCTTTGATCAACAAATGATCGGTAACACACAGCAGCACCCAACATGCCACACTACCAAATTGGGAATGTATCGCTAGTAACCATCAACTGCATAGCCTCTGAGCTCGTACGTCTCAGAGAAGGGTGTTAGGCTAAGAGAATAAATCTCTGCCACAAAATAGAAATGTATTTGATAGAAACCAGCTTTACATCTCAAAGTTTAATGTCAGACACACATTCATACAAGTCTGTTCCAGGTTCGAACAGAACCGAAGGCACTTCCAAAGAAGCCCTTGCAATTCCGGATAATCCCTAATCACGTCCGGACTCCCCATCACAAAGGGTGATCAAATCTCTGTACCTAGGATCAGCCGGTGCAGAGATATTCGACGAGCAATCATTTCGCTTTCGAAAATATCCTGTTTACACCACCGGTCTTCAAATGAAATCCATATACGTCGTATCGTTATTCGGAATGGGTTATATGACACAAGGTCCTCTCCCGAGTAAACCGAATAATGAGCGCAATATTTAAAAAAAACATATGGATATGGGATCTCAGTTAAGTCACAACTTTAAAACCTAAAACTAATGGTTTAAATCAAATTACCATTTCAAATCTTTAAACAAAAAGATTCATCTCACAAAGTTTGCCAATCTTTCACAAATATTCATTTACTGCTTTTCAAAACAATTTCCTTTTCAAATTGGATTAACTCATCCAATAATTTAACCAAAGACTCAATCTATAGCTTTCAAAACCATTTCCAAAGATTCATAGCTTTCAAAAACAATTCTCATTTCAAATCTCTTTTATATAAATGATGTACCAGTTGAAATCCTCTTCAATTTCAAAACAAGGTTCAACCATCTTTCACAAAGATTCATTCATAGATTTCAAAACAATTCACTTTCAAATTGAAATCTTTATGACATAAACTGGAAGTTCTTTCATTATGTGAAAGCTATTATTATTTGAAAACAAATAGTTTTCGTTTCGGAAAAATCTGATTACATTTATACAAGTTAAAGCCCTTCAGGTATAATTCTTGGATTAAATTCAAATTCCCAAAACACTACTTTTAGAATGGTTTAAAAACCCATATAAACACATTTATAACTTATATAACCTTTTTAAACCATAATTTCCCAATGTAGAATTAAATTTTGAATTTTGAATTTAAATTCAAATCAAACTATTTAAATTTCAAAACCTTATCAAGTTATCCAAAATAACTTTTATCTTTAAAACTTCTTTTCAAAAGTTTTTCATATTAATCCAATTGCATTTCCAAAACCGTTTGGATTAAAACTCAATTTTAAAACTATTTAAAAAATCTGTGACTTAACCAATTTCCTCGTGCAAACCATATTTGTGTGTGTATAGTGTAGTCCAATGGTTTTACACAATAGTGCAACAACATCAATCATCACTGATTCAATCATATCAATATCGTTAAGCGGTATATTCCTATAACACTTACCTTTATTCACAGATTCACAGAGAAATGTGTCACAGATAAAATGAATAAATAAATAAATTACACACAGCTCAATTCACAGAACAAAATATTACAATCCAGAGATCACAATTAATTCAAGGTATTTCATACAATGTAAACATTCATAAGCAATCCAAGCATTCAATAATCATTTATAAACAGGAATAGTTAATTGTTTAAATCCTAATAAATTCAATTTAATCTCCAATTGAATAATGTACTTATGAATTAATTATCAAATCTTGATTAATTAATTACAAATCATTTGATATTAATGAAATTAATCAACCTTAATTATTTAGTCAATTACCTTTAATTAATCACATTAAATTAATTATCCTCTTATTAATTAATTTAATTAATAACCTTTAATTACTAAGTAATTATCCTTTAATTACTCAATTATCCTTTAATTAATTATTCTTAATTAATTACCTTAATGAACCATTAATTAAAATAAATCACCCTGATTAATTATCCCTTAATTCATCATATTAATTAATTTAACCTTTAAGTTAATCACATAATTAATTAATCCTTAATTAATTACCATTAAAATGATTATCTTCAACTCATAACCTTTAATTATTAAGTAACCGTCCTTTACTTACTTAATTATCCTTTAATTAATTATTCTTAATTAATTATTGCTTAATCACTTGATAAATCAACCTCTAACCATTAATTAATTATCCTTAATTACTTCCATTAATTTAAAAGATAAACCATTTATCTTTATTATTTAATCCTTATTTAATAGCCTTTGGAAATAAATCATCATCAATACATTAGTTAACTTAAAATCTTTAAGTTAGATTAAGGATTATAAAACATTTTATTTTCTCAATTATTTATTTAATTACAATAATTAAATTTATAAACTTTAAAACAAAAGTTATATAGATTAAAACACTTTTAACTTAATAAATTTGAAATATTTTATTTTGAAAAAAATTTGAGATTAAATTAAATAATCACCTAATATTTAATTATTCAAATCAAGATAATTTAATTTCAAAACACATTTGCATTCATATCAATATCGATAAGTGGTATATTCCTATAACACTTACCTTTATTCACAGATTCACAGATAAATGTGTCACATATAAAATGAATAAATAAATAAATTACACACAGCTCAATTCACAGAACAGAATATTAATATCCAGAGATCACAATTAATTCAAGGCATTTCATACAATGTAAACATTCATAAGCAATCCAAGCATTCAATAATCATTTATAAACAGGAACAGTTAATTGTTTAAATCCTAGTAAATTCAATTTAATCTCCAATTGAATAAATTATTTATGAATAAATTATCAAATCTTGATTAATTAATTACAAATCATTTGATATTAATGAAATTAATCAACCTTAATTATTTAGTTAATTACCTTTAATTAATCACATTAAATTAATTACCCTCTTATTAATTACTTTAATTAATAACCTTACTTAGTAATTATCCTTTAATTACTCAATTATCCTTTAATTAATTATTCTTAATTAATTATCTTAATTAATGAACCATTAATTAAAATAAATCACCCTGATTAATTATCCCTTATTTAATCATATTAATTAATTTAACCTTTAAGTTAATCACATAATTAATTAATTAATTAATCCTTAATTAATTACCATTAAAATGATTATCTTCAATTAATAACCTTTAATTATTAAGTAACTGTCTTTTAGTTACTTAATTATCCTTTAATTAATTATTCTTAATTAATTATTGCTTAATCACTTGATAAATCAACCTCTAATCATTAATTAATTATCCTTAATTACTTCCATTAATTTAAAAGATAAACCATTTATCTTTATTATTTAATCCTTATTTAATAGCCTTTGGAAATAAGTCATCATCAATACATTAGTTAACTTAAAATCTTTAAGTTTGATTAAGGATTATAAAACATTTTATTTTCTCAATTATTCATTTAATTACAATAATTAAATTTATAAACTTTAAAACAAATGTTATATAGATTAAAACATTTTAACTTAATAAATTTGAAATAATTTATTTTGAAATTTTTTTGAGATTAAATTAAATAATCACCTAATATTTAATTATTCAAATCAAGATAATTTAATTTCAAAACACATTTGCATTTATACTCTATATATTTTAGAATTTTGTTTTAAAATCTTATTAAATATTTTTATGAAAACTTTCTTATTTTCATTTAGCTTTGAAAAATTTGATTTACAATTTGTTTTTAAACTTGAACATCTTCCTTTTCCCTTTGAATTTTTAAAACTCGGAAATTTATTAACAAACCGAGCCAAACGCCTGATTTTCCTGGGCACAACTTCGAGTCACCCCTTATTTTATTTTCCCCGAGCCCACACTTAAATCGACTCGAGCCAAATTCAATTCTTCCCGAGACAAACCTTAGGTCACCATTTCTTCTTCTTCCCAAAGCAAATCACTGATACTCCTGACACACGTACACATGCATAGGCAAATCGATCGCTTTCGACCATCGATGCCAACGCCGACATATCGACCATAACCCCCACTCTCGATTCCGACTACCAAAGCCTCGAACAAAATCAAAAATCGAATTTGAGCAAATCGATCACAACCTGGAACCAAACTTCCCAACAAAAAAGGCTCGCCGACGATGATCTCGGTCATCTGAGATCATGCCATCACTGTTAGAACTGCGCCACGTCTCGATGCCTTGATTCGTTCCCTTGCGATTTATCCCGATCACCCCACGATCCCAAAAATCATCATCGACCCAACTTACTATCAAAAACCTAAACTCTCGTTGATACGCCGCCTCTTCCATTAATAAATATAGCTACTATTTTTCCAGTGATCCCTGAACCTCCGGCCACCATCAGCTTTGGCCTTGACGAACACTTCATCGTGAATTGTCGAAAATTGACCAAAATAGCAACTTTGATCAACTCACCAATTCTCACAACCCATACTCCAAAAAATCTAAATTTTCTGACCAAAATTCATCATTTACCATTTCAAAACAGCTTATCTAATTAAAACTCGAAAATAAATCATTTGAATTTCTGACAAATATTGTTCATCACTGTGATATGTGAATTTCAAAATATTTCTAAATATTTCTTCTTAGAACCATTTTTAAAAATTAAATTATAACATTATAGACAACTTTCATTCAAACATTATAATCAAATTTTTGTTATACGAAGAGATATGAATTTTTTTCTTGAATTGGGTTTTTAAAACTACAATTTTGAGAATAGAGAGGTGTCTGTGCACACAGTCACCTATATACACACATACATGCATGTTTACATCCATGCAAGCACATTCAACAAACAACATTCAATACTAATCACATGAAAAACCAAAGTATAAATGGGTTTAAGAGTTTGCTCACTTGGTTTGAAGCAGAGAACAGAGAACAAGTCTCTGTTTTGAGTTTGCCCAGGCACTGTTCTGATTTTTTGATTTGTTTGATCTGGAATGTTGTATTTGCTTTAATGTTGAACTTGGACTTTGATCTACTGTTTCAGCTTGATTGCTTCAGATTTCTAAATTTTGATGTTGATTTAAGTTTTTTCTTCTTCCAGGCTTTATATGATTGTTTGCTTTTATCACAGATTTGATTTGCTTGCTTGAATGTTTCAAGGTTCTTAATCTTTCCAGATTTGAATATTACTTTACATTTGTTCTTTAACTTGTTTTTGATTCTGAAATGATTTGATCTTGTTGCTTGTTTTCAACTTTAAAGCTCCCAGGTTTGAAGCTTATCATTTTTTTTCTTTTGAAAGCTTGAGAATTGAAAGTAACCAGGTTTTCATTCTCTTTGATTTTTAAATTTTCATTTGTTTAAATTTCAAATAAAAAATATTCACTTTCAATATACTTATTAAATTTCAAAATCAATTCAAATTATAATCCATTTATATAAATAAATAAACATTCATCTTATTAATTTGGAAAATTCAAATACAATATATATTTTATTCCCAAAATTTTATATTAATTACCAAATATTCCAAATTTTAATTCCAAAGGTTAAATTAATTATCAAATTACTTTTAGCTAAAATCCAGGAATGTTACAATAACAAATCACAATATTGCTCGTCTGCAATCGACACCCAAGGGAGGAACTTTTCCAAACCCTATGATCTAGGCTTAGGTATCAGCTCTGAGCGATATCAAAAGCAATAATATCTAAATGGATAATAAAAGAAGTAACGGTCCATTTTAAAAAGGTAAAATCATCAAAACTATTTCCAACTGTGGGAATACAAAAAAAAAATCATATTTTCATTTCTTTCAAATTGGGAATTTTCAATAGTAAAAATACCTTCAATATACCTCTGGTTTGATTTTCATAAATCACTATTTCATTAATTCTAAAATAGTTTAAAGTCATTTTTCAAAACCTTCCAAGTTATAGAAGTCATAAAAATTCTTTTTGAAGAGTTTAAATATAAAATTCCTTTCCAATTTAACTTCTAAATAATCTAAAAACCTTTCTTCCATATAAATTCTTTTTAAAGGAATTTTAAAGACAAATCTCTTTTTCCTTAAAATATTAAAATAAAATTCCTTTAAAACACCATACCAGCTTTAATTTTTTTTAAATGGTAATTAGATACAACATGTTACTGGGACAACATGTCACAAATCACTTGTCAACATATGTTCGAATCACTTAACCACTGGGCAATGTTGCTTAGCACTAGCTTTAAATATTCATAACCTATTTTCCTTTTTCATATAAATAATTCAAATTACTCATTTTAATTTATTTTCTATCATCCAAAACAATCAATATCAACATATATAGCATACCGTTTAACCATATATCACTTAGTTCAAACAATCATTGACCAATCAATCATTAATCATCTACTTATAGTAATCAAGACTATCAAGCCATCATCAACCAAGATATAGTTCCTATTCAATTCCACAAAGTGTATTCTATAATTTTCCCAATAAGCTAAGTATCCTACATTTTCATAAAATAATTCAAGGGGGGATGATTTTATCTGCTATAACTAGGCTAAACAATTATATATCTATGTAAAACAATATTATTGTAATATCACCATCCAAAGCATAGCAAATCCTAGCTACAAAAGATTGTAAATTAACTGGGAGCAGAGAACTTTAAATTACTGTAATTAAATAAAAAAACAAATTATACCCATTGGTTGAATTATGCTCAACCAAAAGGATGCCACTAATGCCAGAATCATCCATCTCCTGAATAACCACACACCACATTATTACTTCCTCCTGCCCTAAACATTGATGACTAGCCCTCATCGTGCGTCATGAACTCCTCCTGCATCATCATCGAATGCTAAAATACCCAAATGTCACATAATTGTCGGGGGATTTTCACTTCAAGGGCTTATTGTGCAGGGTAATAAGCTATAAGAACACTACTTCTGAAAAATTAGTTTTAAGGACATTTTATAGGAAAAAGATAAAAGAATTTATCAGTTATACAGAAATAATGTGTAACGATTCGAATTTTTCGCGTTCGAAAATCGACATCCATACTTTACATTGTACTCGAATGCCGCAGATTCGACCGTTCAAATTCGAGTCGCCGGAGCTTATAACACATTAAGTAAATAACACAGCGGAAGAAATGAATAACATATATCAATGTACAACATTTGATACAATATCTGATACAACAGAATGATACAATGAACATCAATATACATCAGAGTTACAAAGAATAGCAGCGGAAATAAAAGATAACACTAGCAGCGGAACAAAATCTCCAATGTAGCTTCAAGAAAGAACTCCAGCTGTAACTCCATCTCCAAGGCATCAATCCAGAAATAGCGAGAACTCCCAAAATCAAGATGAAGAGAAGCAACTCGATCCAAAATGCGATTGCCAAATCCTAAGGCTGAAAGCTATCGGATCTACACCTACTATTGATTATCTGGAAAACCCAACTCTAGACTGCCCGTGTGAGAAATAGTGGGCACCCAGAGTTTAGGAAAGGAACAATAAACTCCAGGTCAGTCATGGGACTGGTATGAGCAAACAAAAGCAATTGGTCTTTTAAAACAAGCAAAGAATTTAAATTTGAAAATTCGCAATGCTTTTTAGAAAATGAAACTACCATAAGGCCTCCCGCCACACACACAATGCAAACGCAGAATTGGAGGAGATTTCTCCTTATGATAGTCAAATATGCTTAATACGAGAAAATTTCTTTGATATTATTACTATAAGTGCAAAGTGTGAAAAAACCATTTCGAAAGTATAATATAAATCCTAGCCAACATACGACATTTCGTCGTATGCCTACTATAGCTACCATGTTCAATAGCAGGTTACCGCCACATTCCATGGCAGGTTATACAACTAAAACCGTACAGGGCTCGTATTGTTTTGATTGGATTTCCAACAAATGGTCAGGCTAAGGAACTTCCTACTGTCTATGGGATCGCCTCTGGCGGGACGTCCCGAGAAACTAACGTTACGGTTAGATCTCTGCCAACACAAGGCCGGGTTACCTCTGTAACTAGGTAACTACTACACGAATATGCCATCCCCCGGTCCTTTGGGACCTTTATCCAAGGCGCCTCAAAGCAACAACCACACAGTAAATGAGATTGGAGCAACCACGTAGGTTAAATACCAGGGCTCCATACCTGATACCACCCTTTACCAGAAGGGAATGACACACCCTAAAGGGAGCGACCCTCATAACCTTGCCGCATCTTTCCTGTTTCGACCATTTCCGGGGTGTGAGGTCCTGATGCAGTCTCGTCCACAAAGCTACGCTTTGGCACAAAGCCATGCTTTGGGGTCAACAGATGATCAAAGCAATGATCACAAAGATAAATGATCAAACAAATGATCATATCACAAATGATCAACCAATGATCATCACACAGCAGCACTCAGCATGCCACATTACCAAATTGGAAATATCACTGATAAATATCAACTACATAACCTCTGAGCTCGTACGTCTCAGAGAAGGGTGTTAAGCTGAGAGAATAAATTCTCCGCCACCAGGCAGAAATGTATTTGATAGAAATCAGTTAACATCTCAAAGTGTAATGTCGGACATACAACCATACAAGTCTGTTCCGGGTTCGAACAGAACCGAAGGCACTTCCGAAGAAGCCCTTGCAAATTCGGATAATCCCTAATCACGTCCGGACTTCCCATCACATAAGAAGATCTCTATACCGGGGATCAGCCAGTGCAGAGACAATCGATGAGTTATCCTTTTGTTTTTGGAAATATCCGGTCTTCACCACCGGTCTTCAATTGCTATCCATAATGTCGTATCACTATTCGGAATGGGCTATATGACACTAGGTCCTCTCCCGGCTAAACCGAATAATGAGCGCCATATTTCAAAACATATGGATATGGGATTTTAGTTAAGTCACAACTTATAAAATCCAAAACTTTTCTTTCAATGGTTAAAAAAAATTACCATTTTAAATCTTTAAACAAAAAGATTTATTTCACCAAGTTTCACCTAGTTTCACAAAGATCTATTCATAGATTTCAAAACAACTTCCATTCCGATTGGATTAACTCAATAAATCTTTAAATTAAAGATTTAATTTATAGCTTTCAAAAATCCGTTCCAAAGATTTATTTATAACTTGGAATACCATTTTCATTTCAAAACTTGAATTCCTTTTAACATACATTGGAAATCCATTTCTTATATGAAAGCTTCTATTATTTGAAAACGACAGTTTTCGTTTCAGAAAAGTCCGATTTATACAAGTTGGAATCTTGGGTTAATTTTAAATTTCAAAACATCACCTTTTTAAAATGGTTTAAAAAACCCATATAAATCCATTTATAAGTTGAATACCTTTTTTAAACATAGTTTTCAAATCATAGAATTCAACTTCAAATATTGAATTCAAATTTAAATCAAATTATTTAAATTTCAAAACTCAATTAAGTTATTCACATAACTTTTATTTTTGAAATTCATTTTTTTCAAAAACTTCAATTCTAATTCCAAAACTATTTTGGATTCAAAAATTCAAATTTTAAAACAATTTCAAAATCTGTGACTTAACCCATTTCCACGTGCAATCCATATTTGTGTGTGTATAAGTGTGGTCAAGGGGTTCAACACAATAGTGCACAACATCATCATCACAGATTCAATCATAAAGATAAGCGGTATAACCCATAGCGCTTATCTATATTCACAGATTCATAGATAAAGTAAATTATCAATCACAAAAATTCACTAATATGATTCGATGTGGGTTTCGGATAACCAGCTGGAATCCGACTCCCTGTCGCATCGAAATTCGAATGTCGTTTTACGGGTCAAAGGGTTTCATATTCATACAACAGTATATTCATCACAAATATAGCAGATCAGCACAAAGTATCACATAGCATCACATCACATATCAAATATATCAATCCATCACACAACATTCAATAACAATCAGCATCTACAATTAAGATGAATAAACTGGGTGGTTTAAATTTATTACCTACATGATTACTTTCATTTATTAGTCCTAATTAATTAACTATCCATATTTATTCAATTAATAAATCTTCAATTATTAATTTAAAATCTAATATCATTCAATTAATGATTTCTTAATTACAAATTAATTATTCTAAGAAAAATAAATCTTAAACTTTAATTAATCAATTTAAAACCCTTAATTACTTTAACTAATTATCCACTTCATTAATTAATTAATTATATTAATTATCCATTTGTATTACCTTAATAATTAAATGAATTACAAATCATTATACTTTTCTTTATCTTTAGATAAACATTCCTTATTTAAATTATGCATTTAAAAACAAAATGTTTTTAAATTTACATTAAATTCCATTTAACATTTTCTTTAAACTCAAGACTCAAATTTGTCTTAAATAAGAGTTTAAAACAATACACAACTTAATCTTATATGTTTAAAAGAAACATATACTTTATTAATAAGTTGGAAAGGATTTAAATTTCAATTCAAATCAAATTCAAATCAATTTAAAAATTACTTTAAAATTTCAAAATTGAAATATAACTTCCATTCTCAATTTAGTTTAAACTCTCTAAAACTCTTCCTACAATTTGCACTTTCAATTCAAATGTATGTCATTTGAAAACAATTTAAATTTAAATCTTTATTTAAAAACTGAAGTCTAAATTTTAAATCCAGATTTAAAACTCAGTTTTGAATTCAATTTGAATTTCTAAATTAAATACTTAACTTTCCAATTCAATATGCAAAACAACAATGCATTTTATACTTGAGAGTTAAAATCAAATTTGAATTTAAAAACTTAAATGGTTTCAAATTTCAAACCATCAGCATTTGAATTCATATTCAAACTTCAACTTAAACTCAGTTTAAATCTCCATTCAAAAATTTAAACTTACCTCTTACATTTAAAACAGAAACTGTTTTCTGTTTACATAAAAAAAAAGTAAACTAACTTTTGAAATTTCTACATTTAAACTATCTCAAAGATACAGGATTCAAACCTATTTGAATTCAAATAAAATTCAATTTTCAAAATTCTAAGTCACATTTGTATTTTTGCACCTTATTTTCAAATTTTATAAAACCTGAAACAGGCTTCCTATTCCCCCTTTCTCTTTATTTTAATTCCAAACCAAAATTTGAATTTCTGCATTTAAACAATTATAAAATAAGAATTCAAACAAATTTGAATTCATTTTAGATTCAAGTTTAATCCTAAGTTCAAATTTCTAAATTTAATTTAAACTTGATTCTTAAAATTATAAAAAAAAAACAGAACAGGTCTGTTGATTACACCCTGAACACATACACCCTGTACTCCTCTATTTTACTTCGGGTAAGTAGCCTCATTGCTTCGAGTCAAATCCCCTTCTACTTCGAGTTATTTCCCATTTCCCCCGAGACCAACCCGAGTCAAAAATTCCTGCAACCAACAACATCAAACTACCTCATCATCAACATGCACATACACTTGTGCATCCACTTCCCCACTCCAGTCACCTCTGACTATCTTCTCCGACCATCCCCTATCTATCAGAGACCACACTTCAACTTAAGATCTCCCAGATTCCCCACAATTTCAACTTGAAGAATTCAAGTTAAAGTCAAACCTGAAACACTTGGACCACAACAAAACAAACCTGAAACCAACATTTCCATCCACTGCCTAACCTGTCACCACCAATATCTCCACTTCTCGACCACCATCAACATCCAAACTCCGGTGGTAGCTCCATCACTACACCATCTATCAATACCCACAAAATCATAGAACTCGATTCATTCAAGAAGCCACAGCACCCAACTCCCTTAAACTCAATACAACTAGGGTTCTACTACCTAAATCCCAATTTACAATATTTTTATTGAATTTCAATAAAAATTCAGTAATTTTTATCATTATCAATGATAACTATACTATCACCAGAAATAATTTCAACCTAAACAAATGCAAGCTTTAATTGAACTTGACCAAAAATGGAAATACATACATTTTGATACTGTAATTTTTTTTAACAACACTATGACTGTCATTTTTTTTCCTATGCTCTGTATTTTCTTTCCAGTAAGTTAAATTTGAATTTTACCTTAATAAAATCCTAGAATGTAAACTATGAAACTGGCCTACCATTCATAGTTAAATTCTCAAAATTTAACACAGACAAATTTAAGATATAGAATTTAATTCATAACCTGAACTAGGAAACAAAACAGGACATAAGCAATTTAAGATGCATATATCAGACAGTAAGTATATAACACATGATCATTTATTTATTTTAGCATGCAATAAACTGTAACCTTAAGTTTTTAAAAGAAAAGTTACTCACCTTATTTATAAAATGCAGAGCACATGTCAACTTGAAGAGTACCAGATTTGAAGTTTAATGCATGCAGGGCTCTTTATTTCCAGATGCAAAGAAATGCAGTAGCTTGAATGCCTTTAAAATCTTGATCTATAAATGATGCTTCCAGAGTTTATGAGAATGAATGCATGCTAAAGTCTGTTGCATGCAGATAAACTTGCTCCCAGATTATGAAATGCAGAGCCTTCTTACTTGATGAAGATTAAATTGCAGGCTTCAAATGGATGTGCAGGCCTTCTATGATTGTTGCCTTTTTAAAACATGCAAGCTTCTACTTGATGCTATCAGGTTTTACATGCAGGCTTTAACTTGATTAATAATTGATGCATGCAGGTTTGAATTTGAAAAGAGGAGCTACATGTTTGATTTCAAGGTTGCAGATTTGAAAATGTAGTTTTGAATATTGCAACTTGATTATGGATGTGGATGAGATTTGAGATGCAGGTTGTAATTTTGGAAAGAGGAGTGTTTACTGATTTGGGAAATGAAACTTTCATGGTTGATGCAGGTAGGAATTTGGGATATGCAGACTTGAATTTGGAGGATGCAAATTGTACATGGATGTGAGCATGTAATTTGGGTTTGAGGAGTTGAATGCAAATTTGGATTTTGGTTGTGAGAATGAGATTGGTTTTGAGAATGAAGATTTTGGGTTTTTTTTTTTTTTTCTTATCTTATGTTTTGAACAGCTTTATGGCTTTGAAAGATGTGAAGCCAAATCTTTTTCTACTATTTTTTTTCAGATTTTCTAAGATACTATATGATGGCATATGGGAAGATGTGAAGTTTCTTGTATTTTTTATTTAATTATTTTATTTAATTAATTGCATTGAAGGCCACTTGTTAGAAATCATCATGATATAAAGTTTTGTTAATCTCTTCACTCCAAACCCATGTGCATGTATGTATATGTTTACATTTGTATACATGTTTTCTTTGTTTTAACCTTTGTTTCAAGTTAAATACTTATGTTCATCTTTAAACAATTTAAATAGTTTTAAACATAACTTTATATTGTATTTATTTTCAATACATCTATATTTATAAACTTAAGATGTTCAACTTATTAACAAACACTTAATTTTTTAAAACTTTCATAATTAAATTCACAATAAAATCTCAAATCTTTTAAATTCCAAATTCAATCTAAAAATGCATATTATTATTTATTCTGTAAATCTTCCAATTGATTCAACTTTTAATTCTAAAAAATTAAAAATTAACTACAAAAAACTCCATAATTTAATTCCAAAAATTAAATAAATTGTCAAATTATCTTGTTCAAAATTCAGGAATGTTACAGATTCCCCTCCTTAAGAAATTTCGTCCTCGAAATTTGAAAGTAGGAAGACAACCAATGATGGATAGATACACAAGGATAGATAATCGACTCATAAATCAGGCCGATTAACTATTCTGCATTTGGCTTATCAAATAAGAATATCAACAATAGATATGAGAACAATCTCATATAATATTACACAAGATATTTGGGTCCATCGGTCTAGGAATATGCAAGGGCATTGACTAGTTCGAAGAGATAACTAATCGTTCGTAGAATATATCGGATCCCAGAGAATAGATAGATGGATCAAATCTTCATATTAGTTAACCAATTTACTTAATTTAAAATTTCCAATTTATTTAATATTTTCAATTTCAAATTCATTAGAGTTTAGATCGAAAAGCTGATAAGAAACCGATGATGATACGAAGTAAGAATTTCCTACGACAATACGTATGGCCATCATCACACCGAAACTTCTTTCTGGAGCAGTCACGAAGCAATCAAAAGAATTCGAAATCGAATCAAAGGAGATAGATAGAGAAAAGATATTCCCACTGTTGCAGGGTATTGACCATTTGTAGTGGTACTCCCCTGTCCCCTATCTCGTTCTCTTCTCGCACTCATACTCACTATCAGTGGATAGTAAGAGAATTTACTGAGGTATTCGAATGGATATCTCAGGGATATACTCATTCTAGGGATTACTTCACCCTATCTCTAATGAGTTACTTAATGTGTTATACTCCTGAGCTAAAGTTTTAACCATCAGCTCTGATACCAAGTGTAACGATTCGAATTTTTCGCGTTCGAAAATCGACATCCATACTTTACATTGTACTCGAATGCCGCAGATTCGACCGTTCAAATTCGAGTCGCCGGCGCTTATAACACATTAAGTAAATAACACAGCGGAAGAAATGAATAACATATATCAATGTACAACATTTGATACAATATCTGATACAACAGAATGATACAATGAACATCAATATACATCAGAGTTACAAAGAATAGCAGCGGAAATAAAAGATAACACTAGCAGCGGAACAAAATCTCCAATGTAGCTTCAAGAAAGAACTCCAGCTGTAACTCCATCTCCAAGGCATCAATCCAGAAATAGCGAGAACTCCCAAAATCAAGATGAAGAGAAGCAACTCGATCCAAAATGCGATTGCCAAATCCTAAGGCTGAAAGCTATCGGATCTACACCTACTATTGATTATCTGGAAAACCCAACTCTAGACTGCCCGTGTGAGAAATAGTGGGCACCCAGAGTTTAGGAAAGGAACAATAAACTCCAGGTCAGTCATGGGACTGGTATGAGCAAACAAAAGCAATTGGTCTTTTAAAACAAGCAAAGAATTTAAATTTGAAAATTCGCAATGCTTTTTAGAAAATGAAACTACCATAAGGCCTCCCGCCACACACACAATGCAAACGCAGAATTGGAGGAGATTTCTCCTTATGATAGTCAAATATGCTTAATACGAGAAAATTTCTTTGATATTATTACTATAAGTGCAAAGTGTGAAAAAACCATTTCGAAAGTATAATATAAATCCTAGCCAACATACGACATTCCGTCGTATGCCTACTATAGCTACCATGTTCAATAGCAGGTTACCGCCACATTCCATGGCAGGTTATACAACTAAAACCGTACAGGGCTCGTATTGTTTTGATTGGATTTCCAACAAATGGTCAGGCTAAGGAACTTCCTACTGTCTATGGGATCGCCTCTGGCGGGACGTCCCGAGAAACTAACGTTACGGTTAGATCTCTGCCAACACAAGGCCGGGTTACCTCTGTAACTAGGTAACTACTACACGAATATGCCATCCCCCGGTCCTTTGGGACCTTTATCCGAGGCGCCTCAAAGCAACAACCACACAGTAAATGAGATTGGAGCAACCACGTAGGTTAAATACCAGGGCTCCATACCTGATACCACCCTTTACCAGAAGGGAATGACACACCCTAAAGGGAGCGACCCTCATAACCTTGCCGCATCTTTCCTGTTTCGACCATTTCCGGGGTGTGAGGTCCTGATGCAGTCTCGTCCACAAAGCTACGCTTTGGCACAAAGCCATGCTTTGGGGTGAACAGATGATCAAAGCAATGATCACAAAGATAAATGATCAAACAAATGATCATATCACAAATGATCAACCAATGATCATCACACAGCAGCACTCAGCATGCCACATTACCAAATTGGGAATATCACTGATAAATATCAACTACATAACCTCTGAGCTCGTACGTCTCAGAGAAGGGTGTTAAGCTGAGAGAATAAATTCTCCGCCACCAGGCAGAAACGTATTTGATAGAAATCAGTTAACATATCAAAGTGTAATGTCGGACATACAACCATACAAGTCTGTTCCGGGTTCGAACAGAACCGAAGGCACTTCCGAAGAAGCCCTTGCAAATCCGGATAATCCCTAATCACGTCCGGACTTCCCATCACATAAGAAGATCTCTATACCGGGGATCAGCCAGTGCAGAGACAATCGATGAGTTATCCTTTTGTTTTTGGAAATATCCGGTCTTCACCACCGGTCTTCAATTGCTATCCATAATGTCGTATCACTATTCGGAATGGGCTATATGACACTAGGTCCTCTCCCGGCTAAACCGAATAATGAGCGCCATATTTCAAAACATATGGATATGGGATTTTAGTTAAGTCACAACTTATAAAATCCAAAACTTTTCTTTCAATGGTTAAAAAAAATTACCATTTTAAATCTTTAAACAAAAAGATTTATTTCACCAAGTTTCACCTAGTTTCACAAAGATCTATTCATAGATTTCAAAACAACTTCCATTCCGATTGGATTAACTCAATAAATCTTTAAATTAAAGATTTAATTTATAGCTTTCAAAAATCCGTTCCAAAGATTTATTTATAACTTGGAATACCATTTTCATTTCAAAACTTGAATTCCTTTTAACATACATTGGAAATCCATTTCTTATATGAAAGCTTCTATTATTTGAAAACGACAGTTTTCGTTTCAGAAAAGTCCGATTTATACAAGTTGGAATCTTGGGTTAATTTTAAATTTCAAAACATCACCTTTTTAAAATGGTTTAAAAAACCCATATAAATCCATTTATAAGTTGAATACCTTTATTAAACATAGTTTTCAAATCATAGAATTCAACTTCAAATATTGAATTCAAATTTAAATCAAATTATTTAAATTTCAAAACTCAATTAAGTTATTCACATAACTTTTATTTTTGAAATTCATTTTTTTCAAAAACTTCAATTCTAATTCCAAAACTATTTTGGATTCAAAAATTCAAATTTTAAAACAATTTCAAAATCTGTGACTTAACCCATTTCCACGTGCAATCCATATTTGTGTGTGTATAAGTGTGGTCCAGGGGTTCAACACAATAGTGCACAACATCATCATCACAGATTCAATCATAAAGATAAGCGGTATAACCCATAGCGCTTATCTATATTCACAGATTCATAGATAAAGTAAATTATCAATCACAAAAATTCACTAATATGATTCGATGTGGGTTTCGGATAACCAGCTGGAATCCGACTCCCTGTCGCATCGAAATTCGAATGTCGTTTTACGGGTCAAAGGGTTTCATATTCATACAACAGTATATTCATCACAAATATAGCAGATCAGCACAAAGTATCACATAGCATCACATCACATATCAAATATATCAATCCATCACACAACATTCAATAACAATCAGCATCTACAATTAAGATGAATAAACTGGGTGGTTTAAATTTATTACCTACATGATTACTTTCATTTATTAGTCCTAATTAATTAACTATCCATATTTATTCAATTAATAAATCTTCAATTATTAATTTAAAATCTAATATCATTCAATTAATGATTTCTTAATTACAAATTAATTATTCTAAGAAAAATAAATCTTAAACTTTAATTAATCAATTTAAAACCCTTAATTACTTTAACTAATTATCCACTTCATTAATTAATTAATTATATTAATTATCCATTTGTATTACCTTAATAATTAAATGAATTACAAATCATTATACTTTTCTTTATCTTTAGATAAACATTCCTTATTTAAATTATGCATTTAAAAACAAAATGTTTTTAAATTTACATTAAATTCCATTTAACATTTTCTTTAAACTCAAGACTCAAATTTGTCTTAAATAAGAGTTTAAAACAATACACAACTTAATCTTATATGTTTAAAAGAAACATATACTTTATTAATAAGTTGGAAAGGATTTAAATTTCAATTCAAATCAAATTCAAATCAATTTAAAAATTACTTTAAAATTTCAAAATTGAAATATAACTTCCATTCTCAATTTAGTTTAAACTCTCTAAAACTCTTCCTACAATTTGCACTTTCAATTCAAATGTATGTCATTTGAAAACAATTTAAATTTAAATCTTTATTTAAAAACTGAAGTCTAAATTTTAAATCCAGATTTAAAACTCAGTTTTGAATTCAATTTGAATTTCTAAATTAAATACTTAACTATCCAATTCAATATGCAAAACAACAATGCATTTTATACTTGAGAGTTAAAATCAAATTTGAATTTAAAAACTTAAATGGTTTCAAATTTCAAACCATCAGCATTTGAATTCATATTCAAACTTCAACTTAAACTCAGTTTAAATCTCCATTCAAAAATTTAAACTTACCTCTTACATTTAAAACAGAAACTGTTTTCTGTTTATATAAAAAAAAAAGTAAACTAACTTTTGAAATTTCTGCATTTAAACTATCTCAAAGATACAGGATTCAAACCTATTTGAATTCAACTAAAATTCAATTTTCAAAATTCTAAGTCACATTTGTATTTTTGCACCTTATTTTCAAATTTTATAAAACCTGAAACAGGCTTCCTATTCCCCCTTTCTCTTTATTTTAATTCCAAACCAAAATTTGAATTTCTGCATTTAAACAATTATAAAATAAGAATTCAAACAAATTTGAATTCATTTTAGATTCAAGTTTAATCCTAAGTTCAAATTTCTAAATTTAATTTAAACTTGATTCTTAAAATTATAAAAAAAAAACAGAACAGGTCTGTTGATTACACCCTGAACACATATACCCTGTACTCCTCTATTTTACTTCGGGTCAGTAGCCTCATTGCTTCGAGTCAAATCCCCTTCTACTTCGAGTTATTTCCCATTTCCCCAGAGACCAACCCGAGTCAAAAATTCCTGCAACCAACAACATCAAACTACCTCATCATCAACATGCACATACACTTGTGCATCCACTTCCCCACTCCAGTCACCTCTGACTATCTTCTCCGACCATCCCCTATCTATCAGAGACCACACTTCAACTTAAGATCTCCCAGATTCCCCACAATTTCAACTTGAAGAATTCAAGTTAAAGTCAAACCTGAAACACTTGGACCACAACAAAACAAACCTGAAACCAACATTTCCATCCACTGCCTAACCTGTCACCACCAATATCTCCACTTCTCGACCACCATCAACATCCAAACTCCGGTGGTAGCTCCATCACTACACCATCTATCAATACCCACAAAATCATAGAACTCGATTCATTCAAGAAGCCACAGCACCCAACTCCCTTAAACTCAATACAACTAGGGTTCTACTACCTAAATCCCAATTTACAATATTTTTATTGAATTTCAATAAAAATTCAGTAATTTTTATCATTATCAATGATAACTATACTATCACCAGAAATAATTTCAACCCAAACAAATGCAAGCTTTAATTGAACTTGACCAAAAATGGAAATACATACATTTTGATACTGTAATTTTTTTTAACAACACTATGACTGTCATTTTTTTTTCCTATGCTCTGTATTTTCTTTCCAGTAAGTTAAATTTGAATTTTACCTTAATAAAATCCTAGAATGTAAACTATGAAACTGGCCTACCATTCATAGTTAAATTCTCAAAATTTAACACAGACAAATTTAAGATATAGAATTTAATTCATAACCTGAACTAGGAAACAAAACAGGACATAAGCAATTTAAGATGCATATATCAGACAGTAAGTATATAACACATGATCATTTATTTATTTTAGCATGCAATAAACTGTAACCTTAAGTTTTTAAAAGAAAAGTTACTCACCTTATTTATAAAATGCAGAGCACATGTCAACTTGCAGAGTACCAGATTTGAAGTTTAATGCATGCAGGGCTCTTTATTTCCAGATGCAAAGAAATGCAGTAGCTTGAATGCCTTTAAAATCTTGATCTATAAATGATGCTTCCAGAGTTTATGAGAATGAATGCATGCTAAAGTCTGTTGCATGCAGATAAACTTGCTCCCAGATTATGAAATGCAGAGCCTTCTTACTTGATGAAGATTAAATTGCAGGCTTCAAATGGATGTGCAGGCCTTCTATGATTGTTGCCTTTTTAAAACATGCAAGCTTCTACTTGATGCTATCAGGTTTTACATGCAGGCTTTAACTTGATTAATAATTGATGCATGCAGGTTTGAATTTGAAAAGAGGAGCTACATGTTTGATTTCAAGGTTGCAGATTTGAAAATGTAGTTTTGAATATTGCAACTTGATTATGGATGTGGATGAGATTTGAGATGCAGGTTGTAATTTTGGAAAGAGGAGTGTTTACTGATTTGGGAAATGAAACTTTCATGGTTGATGCAGGTAGGAATTTGGGATATGCAGACTTGAATTTGGAGGATGCAAATTGTACATGGACGTGAGCATGTAATTTGGGTTTGAGGAGTTGAATGCAAATTTGGATTTTGGTTGTGAGAATGAGATTGGTTTTGAGAATGAAGATTTTGGGTTTTTTTTTTTTTTTTTTTTTCTTATCTTATGTTTTGAACAGCTTTATGGCTTTGAAAGATGTGAAGCCAAATCTTTTTCTACTATTTTTTTTCAGATTTTCTAAGATACTATATGATGGCATATGGGAAGATGTGAAGTTTCTTGTATTTTTTATTTAATTATTTTATTTAATTAATTGCATTGAAGGCCACTTGTTAGAAATCATCATGATATAAAGTTTTGTTAATCTCTTCACTCCAAACCCATGTGCATGTATGTATATGTTTACATTTGTATACATGTTTTCTTTGTTTTAACCTTTGTTTTAAGTTAAATACTTATGTTCATCTTTAAACAATTTAAATAGTTTTAAACATAACTTTATATTGTATTTATTTTTAATACATCTATATTTATAAACTTAAGATGTTCAACTTATTAACAAACACTTATTTTTTTAAAACTTTCATAATTAAATTCACAATAAAATCTCAAATCTTTTAAATTCCAAATTCAATCTAAAAATGCATATTATTATTTATTCTGTAAATCTTCCAATTGATTCAACTTTTAATTCTAAAAAATTAAAAATTAACTACAAAAAACTCCATAATTTAATTCCAAAAATTAAATAAATTGTCAAATTATCTTGTTCAAAATTCAGGAATGTTACATAATGATAAAAGGATTTATCATTTTCCTATATAACTTAAAAAGACAAATGAATATATCATTATGCTGTAAATTGCCCTTAAAACTAATTATTCAGAAGTGTCATCCTTAAAACTTATTACCCTGCGAATAGAAGCCCTTCAATCTAATTTCCACTAATAGCAGACCATTATAGCCAATTGCCGATGGCTCTAGCCTTCATCACGATGTCAAGCATACGTTCGCCAAGACCAGTGTTGTCCCCTCTGGCTCGTGCCCTTGTGCCTCCTCTCTCGTGCACGATTTTCCTTTTCCTTTTTTTCGAATTACGTTAGGGCATAGGTAGTGATTTGGGCAAACGGGTTTTATTAGATTTTACTTAGGGCTGAAGTATTGGAAAGAATGGAGGGTGTGGTCCAATGAAAAAGAAGGGAAAAATTATTTTTCTTTTAGTTATAAATCAAATACACTCAACCATCATTTAATCGAACCGTTTATAAATCAACATTTAGTACCCATTTAAAAACCTACTTGAGGCGTTTTATCCAAATTTTATTTCACTTCTATAAGGATTTTTCGTTTATTAAAATACCATCGTTCAATTTCAACAGTGATAAAATAACTGTTTTTTTCAAGACAACCGTAGAATCTTACAAATATTATTATTTTTCCAAAATAATTTTTTGAAAACAACTTTTGGATTTCTAGAACACAATTCAAATTTAAAATTTTAATTTTAGTCAAATATTTTATTTTTAGTGGCAAATAAAATCCAAAATTTAATATTATTGAATCAAATTTAGTAAAATATACATCTTAATAAATTTATTTTATTCGACTCTAAAATGGGATATTAAATATGGACTTGCTTGGATTTGAATGATTCGTTACACTGGAGCTTACAGTGATAGTCCAGTTTCTAAGGTGCATGGATTAGCAAGAATTCGAGCATTGATGGGACTGCGATGTTGAGTTGTCGTTGATCATGAAAAGTGGTCATATGAGTTATCACATATCCAACAACATCTAAGTTGAGAGATGCTATATCTATTTGATGATTTCTATGTTTGCTTTGGTTGTCAAATGATGTATGTATTATCGAGTTGGATACCTCGACACCCTAGACTATACACAAAGTAGTAGTACACCTATATGGTTGTTTAGCATATATTGTATTTATGTGCTAACTATTTGGTGTAGGGACGGTTCAGGTATGATTATCCATATTATATGTTCCTATTTACAATATTTATAACTTGTATCTACTCTAAGATTACAGATCGCACATACCAGATTTTGTCCGATTCAAGGTGGTTTGTATTACTTCTTATATTTTTGAGTAATATCAAATGAGTAGATTGAGTGACAAACATAAGACAACACATGGAGTTATGTCGACGACAAGCAAGAGGATGACACTTTCTTATATATCTATTATTGGAGCCGCTATCACTTATTTTAATGTGTAGTTCTATGGAGCTATTTGACACTACTATCGTATACAGACAATTATCTAGACTTTATTCGATGTATCGGGATGTATAAATTGTAGGATCGATTTCACCCTAGAGGGGGGGTGAATAGGGTGATAGTGTAAATTATAAAAATTAATCGCGGAAGCTTATCAATTAATTTAAATTCAGATCATAGAATAGCAGCACAGATATCGCAGAATATAAATAACAGAATAAAACAGAACAACACAGAATTTACCCAGCTTCGGCAAAACCCAGCATACGTGCTGCCCCCAAGGTTTCTACTAGAAATTAGATAGTCCCTCGCTTACACACGTAAACTCGCTATACCCGCTATTGACTAATCTAACTCTACGCTCAAAACCCTGACCACAACTCAACCACCGAGTTGCGAATTCCCAAACTACACACCGTAGTTTGTCCCCTAGTCACACGACTAGAAAATTAAAAACGGTTTAAAAGAAAAAATAAAATTTAAAAAAAAATTCAAAATTAAAATAACCCTAATTTAAAATAAAACCCTTATTATATTTTAAAACCCCTTTTTAACATAACAAGGCCGGCCTCTTTGTAATTTATCTTGACCGTCTCCTTTTATTTCTTCGGCCCAATTTTTTTGAGATAATGGCGGCACCGTGTTCGATCAAAATTAGGGCTTGTTTCTGAAGTTGCCGACCTTTGATTGCTCAATCGAAAATGATTTTCAGTTTGTTGCTTTCGTCGATTGCTTGGCTCTTTGAATTGTCTTCGGCTTCTTCAATTTGGTCGAGTTATTTGTCAAAAACGGTATGCATTGTTCCTTTTTCGGTGTTGATTTTTGCTCGACCTTTGATTCGAGTTATTGATATTTCTCCGTTGTTACTTGAACTCGAATCATACCATTGCCGATGATGATTTGTGGGTTTTTATAGGAGTCAATTTCCTGAATTCTCGTTCGTCTGATTTTTTCAATTTTATGCTATCGGCCATCTGATATTTGTTGAACGATGATGATTTATTTGACTTTGTCAATTTCGTATTATCGTTGCTTGGCTCTCACGACTTTGAATCTGAACTGTTTGTTTTACAATTACGTCTCTGACTTGTTCAACATTTACTTTGGCACGAACTTGATACTGATACTTGAACGATTGGTGATTAATCTGACTTTGTTCAGTAGCACACGATTTTGATCTTGTTCGTCCCTGAACCTTACTGTTTTGCTTTAACATGTATATCATTATCTTCGGTCTGGTTTGCTTTAAAAGAATGGTGGCTTGTTTTCCTTTGACTTGTAGTCAGACATGATTGACTTGTTGTTTCGAACATGCTTCAATTCATCTGTACTTGGTGCCTGGTCTTGTGATATGATTATAGCCATAGTTTGCTGGTGCCATGATTATTGTTGCTGTACACTTATCTTGATACTTGCCTGATCTGGTTCTCGACCTACAGTGTTCATGATGCATTTCTTTTTCATGATGTAGCTTGATTCATGTATACATTCATGAATTCTCTAGTTGACTTCCTGCCGTTGCATACACTTTGTCATTCTGGCCTTGAACCTGTACTTGTAGTTTGCATTCATGTACTTGCTGTCGTAGATGTTGCACTGCTTTATTCTGATTCACTTGCACCTGTCTCATTTCAGGTGTGTCTGCATTTGTCACTGTTGCCTTGAACTTGATTTTCTGATGTTGTTTATTACTGCAATACTTGTTGCACTTTTGTGGTCTGCACTGCTTGTTTTGAGTCACTTCTAAATGGTGCATTGTCACTGTGTTGCATTGTTATTGATCCAAGGTTGTTTGGTGCTTTGATATTGTGACACTATTGCTTCAACTTGTCACTTGATATTGTTGACTGATATTCTCTTCACTTCATGTTTGCTGTCATTACTATATTGTTTCTGGCCTGTGCACATTGTTGCATGCATTTGCTATGACTTGTATCTCTGCATCCATTCTGGTTGGTGCAGTATTCATGTTGTTGTTGGTCTGGACATTTGGGTTTGTCGATGTTGTGAGTAATTTTGTTCTTTAGTTGGCTGCTGTGTTGATCTTGCTTGCATTGTCACTTGGTCGACACTTGCAGTTGTACTTGCTTTGATGCTGGTTTGAGGCTGTGTCATGTTTCACTAGTACCAGTGATGTTGCAACTGGTTTAATGTTTGTTTATATACATTTCATCACTTCAGCATTGTATTGTTTTCACTTCTGGCCTGTTGTAGTTTGATTGTGTGATGTTATACTTTGGTCTATTGGGCTGCATTCATGATGTAAGTGGTCTGTACTTGTGTACATCTGGTACATTCATTGGTTTTGCTTCGACCATTGTCTTGCATTTCTGCTGCGGCCTGTATTTGTATACTGTGTTGAGCTTGTAGAACTTGGATATTTGCAGTTTGTAGTTGCCGTGTTGATCTTCCTTGCTACCTGGTCGACACTTGCACTGATATTCATTTGAGTTGGGCGTCATGTATTTGTTGCAGTCCATGTTGTTGCTTGAGTCTTCATTTAGTTTGTTGTCACTGGTTCATTGGGCTGCATACATGTTGTAAGTGATACTTTGGACCTTTTGCCTTCGGTTGCTTGTCGAATTTTGTGCACACGAGTTGGCGGGGCAGTGCACACGTGTACAAATGTATGTGTGTGTACTGCAGCCACTTATGTATACCTGTCCCTGTAATATCTATGTGCATGACTTTGTGATGAAATCAAGTGTGAATGATGACGAACAACCCAAATAACTGAGGCAAATCATATTTTCAAAATCCATCTTTTATTTTATATTGCAAAAATATTTTATTTTCAATTTTACCGCGTTAGTTTATATTTTTGCAGATTGCCCAGATGTTGGATTCAAACTGGAATGCAGTTGAAGATAAATACGAGTGTGAGTGATATGTAGTGAGGTTATTAATGTAAACTGAATTGTGATGTAATCAAAAATGTATATGTATAGTGAGAGCTTGAATTTGTACTATCAAAATTGTAATAAATATTTGTTTGAATAAAATATTCGTTTGAATTCATATTCCGTGTTATTTATTTTATTCTGCAAATATTTATTTAATCTGTGAAAAATAAAATAGTATATTATCAAATACATTTAAACGAATGTATATATGTTTATTATCATCAAACAAAAATCATATAGGCGCATATTCAACAATCTCCCCCTTTTGATGATAACAAACATATATTTAAGATTTTGATTATGTTAAATGTATTTGATCATTGATATGCTCTAATTGCTCCCCCTATTTAAATGCTTCCTCTCTACATGATGCTCCCCCTACATATATGCATACAAATAAAAATATAAATGAGCCTATATGCAAATGGAAAATTATTTGACCTTTGCTTGATTCTATTTGACAAAATCTTAACTTTTCTCTCCCCCTTTTGTTATCAGCAAAAGAATAATAGTGTTAGAGAAAATAGAGATAAAGTAATCGATATCAATCCAACATTAAAACTCAATTGAATATAAATATTAAATTTCAATAAAAAGTCAAACAAAAATCATAAATATTTTGTTAGGCGCATATTCCACTTTTAGAATGATGGAAATGATGTCATCATATAAAACCATACAGTTGTGTCTATTTGTGGTATATTTATATCAGGAATTTGAATATCTACTAACCATGCATAACCGTTAGGACTTTTAAATGAGATTAGTAGTATTCCAATTTTATTTTAAAAAATGAATTCAAGTATCTTCTAACCATGCATAACCGTGAGGACTTTTAAATGGGATTAGAATCAACTTGTTTATTTTACAAATCAACTTTTGATATGCGTTCCATACATGCATAACCGCGAGGACTTTTAAATGAGTATGGAAGCACATAACAAATTCCAAGTAATTCACCCATGCATAAACGTGAGGACTTTTAAATGAGAGTGAATACTTTGGTATTTATTTATTATTATTATTAATTAATTTTTTTTTTAAAAATGTGAAAATGAAAAACGAACGATTCCTGTTTAAAGTACCACATATCGACAAACTATATAGAATTTTGATGAGTGATGGCTGTTAGAAATATGATAGATATAGAGATGGTCATGGAATTTTTACCAACAAAAATTTTTATAACTCTTGTTTAAATTTCTAAAGAAATTTATTAATTATACCGTCTCAAGTCATAATATTTGATCAATATTAACACTCATCACTTTTTCAATCACTATTTTTCTTTTCGATAAACATCAGGGAGTCAGATTAGTCAAAATAGTCATTTAAAATCCGATTCAAAAATAATTATGAAATTAATTTTTCAAAAATGACTAATCTGAAACTATGGTCAAAAATGATTTTCTCCAGGGGGTTTTAAAAGAAAATTTTCTGCTATTTGAAAATTATTTGAAATGAAAAATATGCAGATATTTTCTTTGAAAAACGATGCAGTTACTAAATGTCTCAACAAAAAAAATCATGTTTCACTAGTAATATTTCTATCAACTAGATTACCAGTGTAATCTGCATCTGAATTTCTCTTTCACTCAAAATTATCATCAATTGAATTTTATAGACCAAAACATGAAGTGTGCACCAAAAATTTCAAATTCAATTTTAACAACAATTTAAATGACATTCTTTTGAATTTGAAATGAAGCCGTATAAATAATCGAAAACCGTGAATATAGAGTCAGTCATATTATAACCAATTGTAATATCCAACAAAACACTATTTTTAATCCAAAATGATATATATGAAGTAATTCAAAGAATTTAGAGATTTTTATAGTGTTTTTGGCATAAGAATATAATTGGCTTAACTATTTTGAATAAATCAGAATCAGAAATCATCATCTTTTCATCAATCTCAATATTGGCTGATTTAATTCAAAATACGGTGCAGATTATTGCATTTAATATATCGTTTAAAACATACCATTACCTGTTTTACCTTTACGATATTTTCCGTTGTTGTCCGTTGTGATTCTGTCACCTTTATACTAGGCTAAGGAACTTAGCTTTGTCGCCCGTTGTGTTTCTGGAACAGCCAAAATCTAGAGAGCACTATTGTTGTTCCTTAGCCTGCCACCACACCTACACGAGAAAAGATTTATGTGACCTATTTGTTTTTATAGGTCCATGATTTTTAGTGGTAGAAAATTTTGAAAAACAATTTTGTAAAGGCCCAAATCTATTTATAATTGTTCCCTTCGGCACCCAAATTTGTTTAACTTTGAGAGATTTTATATTTGTGCCTTTTGGAAACCAAAACGGTGTAGTTTTCACATGCTTGGGTCTATACCAACAATTATTGTGATCGTGTCCAAATTTTCTACAAATTGTGCACATAGAATTAACTTGATTAATCTTGTTTTCAACAATTTTCGAATTATTATATCCAAGTCCTTGTCTAACTGTATTAACAGTTTGTTTTCCTAATAGCATATTTAATGATTTTTCACTTTTGGAAAATTTTTCTAAAGTAGTAGACAGTTGTTGGACTTGTGATTTGAGAGATTAATTTTCGTTTAACAATTGTGTGCACTTTTTAATAGAATTCTCTCTCCTAGTATTTTCATTCTCCTTTAAAATCAGAATTTCATTTTCAAGCGATTTTATTTTAATTTCTGATTTTTTAATTTCTTCATCAAATGTTGGACACTTATCACACTTAGGGATCCTACTTTGATAGGTTTTAACTAATTGATCAAGTTGTTTATTACATTCTATCAAAGTATCTTTTTGAGATTCAATTTTGGCGTATTTTTCCCTAAGTCGTTCAAAACAACCGTTTACTTCATGAAAATATATAAGCAACTCAGAATGGGTTAGTTTTGATACCTCACTTGGCTCGTCATCGTCACTGTCAGTTGTATCACCTCGAAGACACAATTCTGCCTTTTCGCTTTCACTGCCAGTGCTTTGATCATTCTCGTCTATTTCATCCCAAGTGGTTACAAAACTTTTCTTTTTCTGTTTCTTTCCATGGCTGGATTTAATTTGTGGACAATCGGGCTTGATATGGCCGGGTTTGTTGCAATTATAACAAATAAACTTTTGTTCTTCCGAGTAGTCTAGTGCTTTGGCTATTCTGCTTTTTGCTTTTTGAATTCGAGTTGAGTTACCATGTTTTTAATTCCATTTTTTGAATTTCCTTATCAACATCTCCAATTCTGCTGCTCCATCATCTTCATCGTTATCATCATCACTTTTTGTTGTTCCTTTGAGAGCTATTGATTTCTTTTGAGTGTCACCTCCTTCACGCTCTTCTTTGAATTTCATTTCTAGCTCATAAGTGGTGAGATTTCCGATGAGTTCCTCAACTTTAAGTTGTTTTAAATCTTTCGATTCTTGTATGGCAGTTACTTTTGCTTCAAAGCTTCGTGGAAGGACTCTAAGGATTTTCCGGACTATTTCTAATTCGGTGTATGTTTTTCCGAGAGCTTTTGATTTGTATATGATATTGGAGAGTCGTCCGTACATCTCTTTGACATTTTGTTCCTTCGCCATTTTGAAGTTCTCGTATTCGCTGCTTAGCATTGCAAGGCGAGATTCTTTGACTTGAGATGTTCCTTCGTGAGTCACTTCTAGTATGTGCCATATTTCCTGCGCAGTTAGACAATGTGAGACACGATTAAATTCAAATTGATCCAATGAACAGATAATAGAATTCATAGCTTTGGCATTAGTATTCTGTAATTTATTTTCTAGTTCTGTCCATTGTTCCTTTGGTTTCTCTATTTCCTGATTATCTACAGTTATAGTTGGTATACTATAACCTGTCTCAACAATATTCCAAGCGTCAATGGTTTTCAGAAAAATTTGCATTCTATTTTTCCAGTAAGCATATTCACCATTGAACATTGGTGGTCTAACTATGGATTGCCCTTCTGCAAAAGCATTATTAAAAGAAGCCATTTTAAAAATTTTAAAAACCGATTTTTGAAACACGAATTTTTAAAACAAAAATTGATTTTTGAAACACGAATTTTTAAACGAAAAATTGGTTTTTGTAAAATCAAAATTTTAAAACAAAAATGGCTTTTGTTCCTAGCTTTGATACCACTTGTAGGATCGATTTCACCCTAGAGGGGGGGTGAATAGGGTGATAGTGTAAATTATAAAAATTAATCGCGGAAGCTTATCAATTAATTTAAATTCAGATCATAGAATAGCAGCACAGATATCGCAGAATATAAATAACAGAATAAAACAGAACAACATAGAATTTACCCAGCTTCGGCAAAACCCTGCCTACGTGCTGCCCCCAAGGTTTCTACTAGAAATTAGATAGTCCCTCGCTTACACACGTAAACTCGCTAGACCCGCTATTGACTAATCTAACTCTACGCTCAAAACCCTGACCACAACTCAACCACCGAGTTGCGAATTCCCAAACTACACACCGTAGTTTGTCCCCTAGTCACACGACTAGAAAATTAAAAACGGTTTAAAAGAAAAAATACAATTTAAAAACAATTCAAAATTAAAATAACCCTAATTTAAAATAAAACCCTTATTATATTTTAAAACCCCTTTTTAACATAACAAGGCCTGCCTCTTTGTAATTTATCTTGACCGTCTCCTTTTATTTCTTCGGCCCAATTTTTTTGAGATAATGGCGGCTCCGTGTTCGATCAAAATTAGGGCTTGTTTCTGAAGTTGCCGACCTTTGATTGATCAATCGAAAATGATTTTCAGTTTGTTGCTTTCGTCGATTGCTTGGCTCTTTGAATTGTCTTCGGCTTCTTCAATTTGGTCGAGTTATTTGTCAAAAACGGTATGCATTGTTCCTTTTTCGATGTTGATTTTTGCTCGACCTTTGATTCGAGTTATTGATATTTCTCTGTTGTTACTTGAACTCGAATCATACCATTGCCGATGATGATTTGTGGGTTTTTATAGGAGTCAATTTCCTGAATTCTCGTTCGTCTGATTTTTTCAATTTTATGCTATCGGCCATCTGATATTTGTTGAACGATGATGATTTATTTGACTTTGTCAATTTCATATTATCGTTGCTTGGCTCTCACGACTTTGAATCTGAACTGTTTGTTTTACAATTACGTCTCTGACTTGTTCAACATTTACTTTGGCACGAACTTGATACTGATACTTGAACGATTGGTGATTAATCTGACTTTGTTCAGTAGCACACGATTTTGATCTTGTTCGTCCCTGAACCTTACTGTTTTGCTTTAACCTGTATATCATTATCTTCGGTCTGGTTTGCTCTAAAAGAATGGTGGCTTGTTTTCCTTTGACTTGTAGTCAGACATGATTGACTTGTTGTTTCGAACATTCTTCAATTCATCTGTACTTGGTGCCTGGTCTTGTGATATGATTATAGCCATAGTTTGCTGGTGCCATGATTATTGTTGCGTACACTTATCTTGATACTTGCCTGATCTGGTTCTCGACCTATAGTGTTCATGATGCATTTCTTTTTCATGATGTAGCTTGATTCATGTATGCATTCATGAATTCTCTAGTTGACTTCCTGCCGTTGCATACACTTTGTCATTCTGGCCTTGAACCTGTACTTGTAGTTTGCATTCATGTACTTGCTGTCGTAGATGTTGCACTACTTTATTCTGATTCACTTGCACCTGTCTCATTTCAGTTGTGTCTGCATTTGTCACTGTTGCCTTGAACTTGATTTTCTGATGTTGTTTATTACTGCAATACTTGTTGCACTTTTGTGGTCTGCACTGCTTGTTTTGAGTCACTTCTAAATGGTGCATTGTCACTGTGTTGCATTGTTATTGATACAAGGTTGTTCTGTGCTTTCATATTGTGACACTATTGCTTCAACTTGTCACTTGATATTGTTGACTGATATTCTCTTCACTTCATGTTTGCTGTCATTACTATATTGTTTCTGGCCTGTGCACATTGTTGCATGCATTTGCTATGACTTGTATCTCTGCATCCATTCTGGTTGGTGCAGTATTCATGTTGTTGTTGGTCTGGACATTTGGGTTTGTCGATGTTGTGAGTAATTTTGTTCTTTAGTTGGCTGCTGTGTTGATCTTGCTTGCATTGTCACTTGGTCGACACTTGCAGTTGTACTTGCTTTGATGCTGGTTTGAGGCTGTGTCATGTTTCACTAGTACCAGTGATGTTGCAACTGGTTTAATGTTTGTTTATATACACTTCATCACTTCAGCATTGTATTGTTTTCACTTCTGGCCTGTTGTAGTTTGTTTGTGTGATGTTATACTTTGGTCTATTGGGCTGCATTCATGATGTAAGTGGTCTGTACTTGTGTACATCTGGTACATTCATTGGTTTTGCTTCGACCATTGTCTTGCATTTTTGGTGCGGTCTGTATTTGTATACTGTGTTGAGCTTGTAGAACTTGGATATTTGCAGTTTGTAGTTGCCGTGTTGATCTTCCTTGCTACCTGGTCGACACTTGCACTGATATTCATTTGAGTTGGGCATCATGTATTTGTTGTAGTCCATGTTGTTGCTTGAGTCTTCATTTAGTTTGTTGTCACTGGTTCATTGGGCTGCATACATGTTGTAAGTGATACTTTGGACCTTTTGCCTTCAGTTGCTTGTAGAATTTTGTGCACACGAGTTGGCGGGGCAGTGCACACGTGTACAAATGTATGTGTGTGTACTGCAGCCACTTATGTATATCTGTCCCTGTAATATCTATGTGCACGACTTTGTGATGAAATCAAGTGTGAATGATGACGAACAACCCAAATAACTGAGGCAAATCATATTTTCAAAATCCATCTTTTATTTTATATTGCAAAAATATTTTATTTTCAATTTTACTGCGTTAGTTTATATTTTTGCAGATTGCCCAGATATTGGATTCAAACTGGAATGCAGTTGAAGATAAATACGAGTGTGAGTGATATGTAGTGAGGTTATTAATGTAAACTGAATTGTGATGTAATTGTGATGTAATCAAAAATGTATATGTATAGTGAGAGCTTGAATTTGTACTATCAAAATTGTAATAAATATTTGTTTGAATAAAATATTCGTTTGAATTCATATTCCGTGTTATTTATTTTATTCTGCAAATATTTATTTAATCTGTGAAAAATAAAATAGTATATTATCAAATACATTTAAACGAATGTATATATGTTTATTATCATCAAATAAAAATCATATAGGTGCATATTCAACATAAATTATGTTACTCTATTTTGCATAATCTGATGAATCTGTGTTGCACTTCGATATAATGTAATTTCTGGTTCATTTGATTATGCTGCTTTCTCACTTGTTTTATATCTATGTTGATTAATATATTATTTTGTCTATTCGAGTGAGATATATGGTAGGCTCTTCAATAATTGTATTACATTTTCTCTTGATAGTTTCTCTCCATCCCGGGCACCATAATAGCATGTTGTTATGCTATTAGATATTTGGTTTGTTTGGGTATCAGAGATAGAGGGGAGTCGTCACAGAATATAAGGGAACCCCTGATTTAGTTTCGACTATAAAACCTAAAATGTAGGATCAAATCCACATAGCCCAGTCCTACTCAAACTCACTTCATATCTTGGGTTTTGTATCTGTCTTGAGATATAAAAAGTCACAAATCACATGATAATGACATATGTCATCGCATTTAACACTAAGGGAGCACTGGTACGCTAATTGCACACGCCTACACCTACACGTGTGATTTTTTTAAGGCAAGGGTGGTTAGAAAATGTTATATGCATTCCAAGACTAAAGTCCCAATCCATGAGCATAATAACCCAAAAATTCAGTCCAAAAGGACCTTAACCTAGTTATTGGGGGCGCTCCCATATAGGAGGGTTCGTTCTACTAACTGTATTTGCTAAAGGAACATCAATCTGGCAAATTCACATAATTCACCACATAAGAACATATACTCAATAACCATTAAGGTGCACCTCACTCAAAGCTAGTCACACAGTATGTTTAACCCACCTCAAACCGACTAATATTGGAATTTCTAACAAACTGGGACAAAATTAGCATCCAATGGTACTCCCCTTTATCATATGCTCTGTACTCATTCTTTCAAAGTCTATCTAATTCCATGGATGCTCCAAGCCTACCTGATATTGGAGAAGTTCTGCCCAGCCCTCTAAACATCTTCAAATCTATAATGGTTGGCTCGTTAAAATCCTCAATAACTATGCTTTGTAACCATCTCTCCTTTGATTATCTATTAACCCAACCATTACCCACCAAAAACGATGCTAAACTAACAGTAGACCTACAATTTAACCATTAATAAAAGACTCATCAACCAACCATAATCCTTCATTCAACATCGACCATCAAAGTAGCAGTTTCTTCAATTACCAAATCAACAACCCACAATTAGTAACTATTCTAGCAGCTAACCAAAGCATACCATGTTAACCCCATGTCAACACCAACTACATGAGCTTGATTGCTCTATAAATAGCTCTCTCCTCCATTAGGAAAGAACAAAATTTAGAGAAATTGAGCAGTAGAATAAAGCCTATAAAGTCGTCGTAAAATTTAAAGTTACAAAGCAACAAAACATCAATCCATAGTGGACGTAGTTACCTCAAGGATTTAAGCAATCAAAATCCCTAGTTTTTTTTACCGTTTATTTTCCATTTTCAACGCTTTTGACATTATTGATAAATCTTCGATTACACAATGCAATCAGAGATCCTTGCAAATCACTCGTTATTTGAGGTTGACAAAGAAAATCGCCAAGTACGGGCATGAAACAAACTTCGTCAAAGGAGGCGGGGAAATGCAACAGTCGAGAATTTAATTTTAATGGTTGTTTATTTCATTACATTTTTAGTTTTGTTATTTCAATAGTAAATAAAGGTTGTTGGTATCATTTGGCCTATAACCACTTATTTATTTCAGTAAATAGTGCTTTGTACTTTTATTTATCACGGTTAACCGATAAGCTCTAACATTATTTATCTTGGACAAAAAAGTTTAAGGAAGTGTTAGATTTGGCCTGACATGCATGTGCATGTTTAAATTAACTATAAAACTATGTGGCATCTCTTAAAACTCTGACGAGTTTTCAAGTCGTTAAAGTAGCTAAAAAGAGTTGCTACACAAAAAACTTTTGTTGTTGTCCAATCACTTTTCACTTACCCTTCTTCGTTAGGTATATCCATGTGTATTTTATAAACCAATTATAAAAGATCCAGAAATTATGCCAGGAATTTAGCCCGAATCCATCTTGGCTGCTGAGTAATACATGTATCCTGAATTCAACCTTTGGATTCCAATTCGCACCATCTGCTTTTATTAAATTTCGGGTCCCGTAGCAGTTTTTGTATTTAATATTGCAATTATATATTTCCTAAAGAACATTTGAACGATTTCTTTAGTTGACAAGTGCTTTGATATACTTTGCATGTGTTCTTTTCAATGAGTTTACCTTCGTGAAACTTTGGCCGAACCCGTTCCAATTCCAACAGCTCGGACTCAGATCGTGGGGATCGTCGGAATACTTCTATCAATAAATAAGATATTCGATATATCAATATTGATTAGATCTGAAATCTGTTATCGAATTGCTCATTCAATGAGCATTCTCAATATTATGCCTTAAAGAGGACTCGAATCTTCACACTATTTAGCACGAGATTTTGTGTCTCGCGTGTCTATCATTTCATCATCAAGACATCATGAATGTGTATCGTGCAATATTGCTCCTGAACAAAGCCATCAAAAACGTGTCGGTGCTAAAAGTTTGCAGCAAGGAATGTGATGGTTATGCAGATGATTGGCTTCACAACCCGTTTGGGTCATCATCCAACAACCGCCCTTTCTTAATACTCACTTTTGGATTCCCGCCATTTCTACCCTAATTTTCCTGAACCTTTGACCATAGCAATTTATCATCCACACTTCAAGCCGAATACTTTATCCGATGCGAGAAGATAAATGGAAGATGCCAGTACCCGTTGGAGAAGAAGCTGCCGAAAACCCTAATCCAATCTGAGGTCTTAAACCGAGACAATGGTTTTTGGAAACTATTATAGTTACTAGGTGAAGGCCAAGGCAAGGATTCTTCTGCTGATTCAGCTGAATTGCTTGAACCATCTCTATTTCCTGTGAGCGAGTTCTGTATTTTATTACGGCTTTTGTGTTGACTTTAATGATTTTTTTTTAACGCTGTATTACCGACGATGTTGCCTGAAGAAGCATTCAATGTTGTGACGAAATCATTTGATGCTAGAAAGGTTAGTTTTCTAATTTGCAAATTCAAACATGTAGATTGAAGTTTGTAGTTAATTGATAACGATTCATATGACATACCACACATTGTTGGAGTAAATTTAGGGAATTGAATTATCAATATCCTTATATTTGTCTGTACTAACTTACGTGCAAAATTGCTGTTTTTGTAGAAAGTAAGAAAGGCGACTATGGATATAACTTCAGTCACCTAGCTGCTTGGAAGCAACTGACTTTGCTACATAACTACATGAGATACACAAATTGGAAACGGTTTAATCATAAATATCACGTTTTTAAATAGTTAAATTTATTCTCATTATGTTAGAGCGTGTGTGCGTATAAACATAATCAAAATCGGTAATATTTCCCTGGATACACATTCAATTGAGGACAGTGTTGTTGAATTCAAGTATGTGATGAAAATAAGTTTTTAGTCCATCTAATGTAGAAACTACTGCAAAATACAATAGGTTTGTATGATTTGTGAATACTAGCATATTTGTATTACTGGATGATGTACAAAAACGAGAATCAAATTTATTCAAACATATTTAAGTGTAGATAAGGCAAGAATTCTAGAGAAATAAGCAAATTGCACACGTTTGTAAATGTTAGAACGATGAAGTTTATGAGTATGAGTGAAATGTAAAAAATCATGAAGGTGGATGGTGTTCAACTTCAATTGACACTTCCTTTACAAAAAGGAAGAACACGCCGTTGCCGAGGATCGAACCCGGGTCACCCGCGTGACAGGCGGGAATACTCACCACTATACTACAACGACAATGATGTTATCCAAATTGAAATATATATAACTAACCTAAATTATTAATTATATATCATTATCTTTTTTAATTTCTTCAAAAAGAGTAACTTTGTATTTGAATTATTAGTTATTCAATTCTCGAAAGATACTTTAACCATGTTTGATGGTTCCATGATGATCACCAATTAACTATAATTTTTTTGCATATAGTAGATGTTATGCTGTTAAAATTAGTTTTACTTCAATTAACATAGAAATTCATACCAATGTACGATAAAATGATATGATATGTGTGTTAGGATGCTTGTATAAATTGATAATGGATAAAACATAAGACTCATGAGATGATAAATACATTTATTCAAACATAACCATATGCATTCTAGATAAGAGAACAACATATTGATAAGGAAATAACTTGAATATCATAGTTTATAAATGTTATAATAAGCCAGTTTATATATACAAATGAAAATAACAAAGGCATAAAGGTAGATGGAGATGACTAGACATTAAATTCCAAATTTTAAAATAGTTTCAATTTTTATGTGAACATATTTCTTATAGTGGAAATTAGGCACAAGGGCCTCTTTAGGAAGTGCAATTAGTTTCTAGGACACACAATCGAAATAATTACTTTTGAGGACAAAATGAAAAATAATTAGTTTCTACGGCCTAAAAACCTATGAAATTATGTCCTTGAAAGTTGTTGTACTACCGACTTTGTACTTAAAAGTAATTATTCTGCTAACTTTGGTCTTGAAATTAATTTATATGGATGTGTGTCCTATAAAACTAATTGGATTGCAAAGTTTGTCCTTCTAGTGAAATGCCCCTTTCTTATATTCCTTCAATCTATAGAACATTTATCAGTTTGAGTGACAATGTAGTTGTTGCAGTGTGTATGTGTGTATATATATGCTTTCACAATTTGATTATTGATATAAGCATAAGCATTTAACAACAAAGTCGTCATAGCATAGTGATAAGTATTTCCATCTATCATGCAAACAATCCGTTTTTGATTTTCAGGGGAAATGAACATATTTATACGTTTGTCAAAGATATTTAATTATAAAATATTCCATGATGAGTAACAAATGCATATGCACTTAATGTTTGTATAAATAATTATATATAGTATAATAATTATTTCAGTTTTATTTTGATTAACAACGAAGTCGTATTATAGTGGTGAGTATTTTCATTTCTCATACGGGTAACTTGGGTTAGATCCTCGAGATGACACTGACATTAGTAGAAAGTAGCATTACATAAGATAATAGTCTTACGAAGTTTACATTTAATTTTTATTCATTGAAGGCAAGTGTCTTATATGGTTACTATTTTACATCTATTATGTATCCAGTAAAAAATAAGCTTCATTAACTCAAAAGAAAATCGCACCATATTTGGTTTAGTTTTAAAATGTTCCATAAACATATATGAAAAACAAATGTTTATATAATAAAATAATTATGAAACAGTATTTATACTAGGGCGTCCTATTATATTTCTAAAAACAAGTTTCTTTTATTAATAGATTAGTTTTAATGAGGTAAATGTTAACTTTGAATGAAATAATTTTACACTTACACTTAAGGCTGTTATGGTAGTTTAAACGCTATCAACGCGAGAAAATCTTTATGGTATCGATGCTATTGGTAAGTCAAAAATGACTATCAATATTTTACTGTTACCGTTGGTAAAATGATCGTTGATAACTGATAAACTTTGGTAATGGTAAATTTACCAATGTATAAATTTATTAAAATTTTATTCCAATAAATATTTTATAATGATAATTATTTTGTTTCCAATTCAAACCCTATGAATGATTATATCGACATTTTGGTTTATTTCAGTTGATATAGAAAAGTTTCTTAATTTATAACAAATTATCTACAATACTATAAAATAATAACATTGCTAATCTTAGATTTTGAAGTTCAAAAATTATGAAATAAAACAATGTCATGAATAATACTAGAAATTCCATCTTAATTCTGACATTTCTTTAAAATTGTTCATGGTTGTGATTAATTAAAATAGTGAAAAAATAAAATTAATATAACTGGTCAAATTACTGTTACCGCCGGTTTTAATTTTTTTTTACAATAAATGTTCCGTTAACAATGGTAAATTTATTGTTACCTTGCCGTTAGAACTGGTATACTGATGCAGCTCAATATTGATTATTAATTGTTTGGTATTGATTTGATAACGGTAAATTTACAATTACAATAACAACCCTATATACGTTAGCATAACTAAAAGATAATCTCCACGGCTGACCGAATGGTTATGCATCGATTGTTAAGAGAAAAGTGTAGGATTTGTATCACATGGGTGGCATAAAACAATGGTTAAAGATTTTAGAAGGAATTCTAAAATTCTTGTCATCTCGGTTCGGTTTTGGTGGACTCTGAAACGAAAACCTTGCAAAAATCCAGTGTCGGTTGGGAAAAGGAAAAAGTTTGAAAATTTTATAACTTAAACTACGAATTTTATTTTAAAATTAAAGTTTTTAATCACGTCGTCAACTTCAATCGAATGTAGGTTCATCGTATTCAATCTCGTAGTCGATCGTTCTTTTGGTTCTCTTGTGCCTTAGCTTTGAATTCGAGAGGAAATTGGTGTTGAATTGAAGAATTTTTTTATTTTAGTTGTTTTGATTTTTTTTTGACATTTACCCTAGCTTCAAAACATTCAATCGAGAAAGATGAAACACGAAAATATGTGGCTGAGCTGTTATGTGGGCTATTTCTATTATTTTCTTTGTTTCTGTGACTAAAGTTGAGCTGCACATTTAAGTTAATTATTTTTACTTTAGCTTAATCAAGTTCAATTTAGTTCATTGCAACTTAATTTAATTTGAAAATTGTATATTTCTTTAAATACCGTATCTTGTGTTTTAGTTACAACTTTTACTATTACGTTTTCATTAAGAAGAATACTCATATCAGAAACCGGAACCGAAACTTCCAAAATTAATCGAAACTAAGTAAATTTCAAATGACTGAAACCAAGTTGTTAAATCTTGCATAAAACACACCCTTCATTCATTCGTTCATTATCATAGAAAAGGTAAAAACTGCAAACAACACGGTAGTGTCCGTTTGACCATTAGATCATTTGGTTATGGAACAATATGGCTTTAGTAAGTCATATTTGGTAAGGCCAATAAGTCAATAGGTTGGATTGGCAACATCGCATGCAGAAAAGCTATTAAACAATTTCATGTATTTATTGCCTTTTTGAGAAAGTAGGCAATCTTATTTATAAACAATAATAATTTACAGAATAATACATTGTGGTACACTGATGTATCTACAATTGTGAAGTTGGTTAAGTTCTTCTTCTTCTTATCTTGGGAACTGAAGCTGCTCAAATTACCTATATATTCATCAAGTACTTTCTTTCTATGTGTTACCATTGTTAATTTGCAGTCTTGTAATATACTTATGCATGACTTTTTCGTTTCTTTGTGTTTAAACTTTATTGTACGTTTTTCATTCCAAATGTATATGGTAGTTGTAAATGCATTGCATGGTAGGTCACTTTTTGCCACTCTAAACTTCGGCTAGATAATGTGAGTCATTAGTGGAGTTGTGTACCATGTTATGTTGGTTTTTGTTTTACGTCTAAAAAACATATGCCACACATATTTGATATCTTATTTTCAATTTGCTTAATACTTAGTGTTTTATATAACTATTTGCAATTTTAACACGTTATAAAAAACAATAGGAAAATTCTATTTGGATACAAATGAATGACACAAAATTTGAACTTGGATAATGTGAGCCACATGGTAGATGTAAATGCGATACTTACTAGGTAAACTAAAATGTCTTTTATCTTTGAACTTAGATAATACGAAAGCATCATTATATTAACTTATCCTATATGTTTACTGTTTCATGTTGGATTTATCCTACACCTAAAAAAAAGCTATATTATGCTTATTTGTTATTTTATTTTCAATTTACTTGATACCCGATGTCTTGTATGAGTAACCACATTACAATTTTTATTCTATTACAATCTGTCATGTTGTTAATACAATTTTTTGACAAAAAATTAGGGTTTATTATTTAGTACGAACGCCCAATGTCTTCTCTTGTTCAAGGTTGAAAAAGTCCGTTCGATTTTCATTCAGGATATGATTCAGGGTTAGAAAAATGTACGAAATTGTGTTCATTTGAATTGTTTGACAATTTTTTTATTCATCTGTTGTCTGTTTTGTTCTTGTTAATTTATGACATGGTAAATTAGGACTTGTTAATTATGATTTCCTTAAAAACATGAACAAATTAGGATTAATTTTTGATTGGAAGTTTGAATCTATCTCCAAATGTGAACTGTGTGCAAACAAAAATATATATGAAATCTTTGAAATCTATTGTGAAAAACCGGTTTGCTTGATTTGGTATGTTAAAATGTTGACGATTTGAAAGGTCATACAACTTACGATGGTAACAAATACTATGTCACATTTATTGATGATTATACTGGATATGCTTATGATTATTGGATGAAAACAAAAAACGATGTCTTTGGAAAAAGTAAAATTTATAAAGTGAAAATGGAAACACAGTTGGGATTTAGAATAAAAATACAGTATTTTAATTGTGATGGGAATATTTTTCAAATGATTTAACTTTGTGTTATAAACACGGATTAGTTCATCAATGCACTAACCTCCATACACCTCAATAAAATGGTATCGTCGAAAGAAAAATATAGGACATTAGTAAAAATGTTAATGATATGGTTATTAGTTTAAATTTGCCTAACGCTTTATGCGGCGATGCTATGTTATTTGTTTTTACATTTTTAAATAGAGTTCCTTTGAGAAAGAAAAATGCTTCTCTTTATGATTTATCGTTTAATTAAAAACATAACCATGGGAGTACTTGGTTTCGGTCCAATCAATAAGTGTGATTTTTCCGGTTCTATCATGGGGCTACATGGTTGAAGATTATTTCAACATATACCTCAATAACAATTTAAAAAATTTAAACCAAATGAAAGTTTAATCCAAAAGACTCTCATTTATGTGTTGCTTCCATGATGATGCAATTTTTCGTTCTTTAAATATATTGGCTTGATTCCACTTGGATATGTGGGCATCACCTAAGTAATGTAACCTATTTTATTTATTTTGTGTATTTTAATTTTGTTTATTTAAAAATGAGGGGAGAATGCTGAATATTTTTAAAACAAAACGGAGTTGGGTTTTTTGAAATGAAGAAGTTTTGGGATTTTGCATTTGTCTTTGATTAAAATAAATTATAAAGAGTTGTCTTGGATTAAAATAGAAACAAAGCCATGAGAAAGCAAAGGTAGAGTGCGGTGCAATGTACATGCACATGCATACGTAGGCGAATGAGCATGTAGGGTGCAATTGGTCTTTTAGGACACAATTTGCACTTAGCACATATGCGAATCGATAGAAATAGGAGTCCTATTTTGAAAGTTGGGACCGTTGTAGAGCAAATCAACCAATCGGGTAACAGATAGATCCGTTGAGCGAACTATTACGGGTTAATAGATCCGACCTTTGGACATATTCATTTTAGGAATGGATAGTTCAGAACCACTATAAATGTATAGCAGACCCTCAAATTTTAGAACAATTCTTTTTCCTTCTTCCTAACTTTATTTTCCCTTTCTGCATCATCAACCATTAACATGAACTGAATATTCTTGGTCAAATGACTTTGAATCCTCAAGTCTTTGATTGCATAAAATATACATTTGTAAAATAATGTATAGAAAGATCCTTGAAGCATGAAGTTTGACATTATCGTTCTTAGGGCAGATATAATATTTCCAACAGAACGTACAAACGCGCGCGTATGAGTAATCAAATGACAAAGAAGATGTTTTAAAAAACAAACATGCATTGTAACTGGAAATGGAATAAAACATAAATATATTGGAGGTAGGAAATAAAAAAATGGACATGCAGGTCTCGGACCTGCGACCTTCGCGTTATTAGCACAACGCTCTAACCAACTGAGCTAATGGGCCAGTTGACATGGTAGAAAATTTGCAAGTACTAGTCGAGAGATTGGTTGTTTGGAAGGTAACTAAGTAATTATTTATCTAATCATGACACATATGCAAATGTTGTACATCTCAATAGTAGACTGTTTAGTTTTGTTCTTATTGATGTGTTTTTTATCATTATTTGTCTTTTTCTCAAATGATTGAAATTGATCACATGAATTCTTTGGGTTTTTTATACGATAAAATCAGTTTGGGGTATCTTTCGGCATAAACAGTTGAAACTGGAGGTACATTGGTGAATCATGCAGAAACAGTTTTTTTATCAACATTAAAGATTAAAGATGGATGAGGACATTGACACTGTGCCATGGTTGAAAAGACATGTTTTGATCTTCATCAAGACGACTGTTATATTCCGATCCAGAATCTCTCCCCGTTTTTGCAGTTTGATTAAGACTAAACCTGACCTTCCTCTGATATATTCCTATCATACTCTATTCTCCCCTGAATTTCTTCACCATTTTTCCTAATTTAATTGATTATTTCTAATCAATTTGGATATTCTAGGTGCAAAAAATTTCATCGGTCATAGGACGAAGCAAATGACTAAACATTAACTGATTTCTACATTTGACAACTTCACGAGAGTTGGGGAGGTCAGCATTATTAAAGATAAGTTGACTCATACGTCGTGAGGTTAGTTTAAACCTGGATTCAATACTGTTTGGTGGTTTTAGTTAGCTCCATATTTCTATTTTTCTAGTGCATAATGCAAGTTGTTGTTTTTCGATATGTCTGTCTACAGAGGAAGCTCATAAAGCGGTCAAAGATTTTCATAATAAAAAGACCCTGCCAAAGGTAAGTTTATATATATATATATCTATGTATGTATGCATATATATTAGACACAGTGTTTTTGTTTTTTGAATTGAATTGGTACGGTCTGCCTTTACTTTTGAGGCAGGATTCAACATATGTTCGATTGATTTAGTTTGAAATCTGGCAGGTTGAGTCAGGAAGTATTGTGTCATTGTCCTTGATTATGTGAGGAAATGCCGATGAATAAAGAAATTAAGTAAAATGTTGGAAACGTGAAACCTACTTTGAATTGATGATACACCGATGCATCTTTAGTTGTTTTAAATGATTGAAATGTTCATGCATGTATTTTAGAGATATGGATGCAATATGCTAGGGATATAGCTAAAGTGATTGGGACTACTATTATAGTTTAGGTGGCGTGTTTTCGGACATAAATTATTCATCTCTGCCACATATTATGGAACACGTTGCTAGTTCCAAGGAAAAATAATAATGAGAACACATGGTTGTAGGAAATGCATTTTGTTGTACTTGTAACTTGTTGGTCATTAGCCGTCATAATTGTTGTTACCCTATCAAATAACATCTTGAGAGCTTTTAAAATTAAAATATTTACTGGACTTCCTTGTTTTTGTTGTTATTATACTTCTATTTGACACTGTAAAGTTTCTACATTTGTATTTGATATAAATAATACTAATTTAACGATTCTGTAACGTTACCGATTTTTCGTTGCCGAAAAACCGAATAGTTATGGGTTTTTTTTTAAAAGAATTTAAGAAAAGAAAATAGAACAGAAACAACATCAGAATCTCACAATTCGCAGTGGAACAACATATAATAGATAAATGAATAATCTTTAAACAAAGAACTATATCAGTTATTACATCTCATTATATTACATTACATCAAATCATCAGAGTGTACAACATCATACAATTTTAAACAGCGGAAAAGAAATACTATATACTAGTAATACGCCATGCCATCCAGCTTGCCTCCTGCAATTCCTGAATATCTAGAATATCCTGATAAACCTAACTCTTGACTGCCCGTGTGGAAATTGGTGGGCACCCAGAGTTTAGGAAGGAAAACAATAAACTCCGAGTCAATCATGAGACTGGTGTGAGAACTCAAAACAGTTTATTTACTTTAAAATCAAATTAGGAATATTTTTTTAACTCAATTCGCAATGCTTTTAAAAATGAGACTACCATAAGGCCTCCCGCGCACACACACATGCAAACGCAGAATCGGAGGAGATTTCTCCTTATGATAGTCAAAGATGCTTGATACGCATTTAAAAGACATTGATATTATTACTAGTGCATAGTGTAGGAAATATTTCGAAAGTAGAATATAAATCTTAGCCAACATAGACATTTCGAACTATGCCTACTATAGCTACCATCCAAATAGTGGTGACCACCATAAGTGATTGGCAGGTTCTACAACTAATACCGTACAAAGTTTCGTATTGGGAATTGGATTTCCAACGAATGATCAGGCCAAGGAACTTCCCATTGCCACATGAGAATGCCTCTGGATGGACATCCCCGAGAACCAAACCGGATCTCTACCAACACAAGGCCGGGTTACCCCAAACTGAGTAACAACTGACCGAATATGCCATCCCCCGGTCCTTTGGGACCTTTATCCGAGAGCTCTCTAATCAATTCACACAATCATAAAAACAAAGTGTTTCAACATGAGTAAGTATCTGGGCTCCATACCATGATACCACCCTTTTCCAGAAGGAAATGCACATATCCTAAAGGGCGCTACCCCTCATAACCTTGCTGCTTCTTTCCTGTTTTGACCATTTCCGGGGTGTGAGGCTCGACGAAGTCACGTCCACAAAAACATACTTTTATACAAAAGCCATGCTTTGGGTCAACAAATGATCAACACAATGATCACTAAGATAGACGATCAAATAAATGATCCTATCACAAATAATCAACACAATGATCATTTCAGCATCACTCAGCATGTCACATTACCAAATTGGGAATATATCGCTGATAACTTCAACTATATAACCTCTGAGCTCGTACGTCTCAGAGAAGGGTGTTAAGCTAAAAGAATAAATTCTCCGCCACCAACAGAAATATATTTGAAAGAAATCGGCTTTATATCTCAATTTGTAATGTCCGGCATACTATCCATACAAGTCTGTTCCGGGATCGAACAGAACCGAAGGCACTTACAAAGAAGTCCTTGCAATCCGAATAATTTCTAATTACGTTCGGATTTCCCATCACATATGGAGATCTCTATACCGGGGATCAGCCAGTGCAGAGACAATCAACAAGAAACCCTTTCGTTTTCGAAAATATCCGGTCTTCAACACCGGTCTTCGAATGCAATTCATAACGACGTATCACATATTCGGAATGGGTTATACGACCCCAAGGTCCTTTCCCGGTTAACCCGAATAGTGAGCGCTTATTTTAAAAAATAAGTGTGGCATTCAATTTCAAGCGATTCACAACAAATACCATTCAAAAGTAAATATTGATAGTCGGTTATTGAACTATCAATGGATACGCACAACATCACCAAAATCCAAATAATTTTCCAAATTATTTAATTTCCAAAGATATCTTTAGAAGATATAAACTTTCCATACTTCAAAAATAAATCAATATTTATTTTTAAAGCCATTTTCCAAATTCCATTTATAAATTCCATATTGAATTTATATTTCCAAAATATTTATGAATATATGATTTCAAATATTCATTTTCAATTTATCTTCTAAAAGATAAATTCTCAACATATTCACTTTATATTGGAAAACATTTCCATACTTATTAAATAAGTAATTCACAATCTTTTATTTTCAACACTTGGAAAATATTCAATATACTCTAATCGAAATTAAGTATATATTTCATTCTTTTATGGAAATCATTCACTTAACATATTTATTTGGGCCAAAACGAATGTTGCGTAAAACATCGTTACGACAACCAAAAATCACTAGTACAGGGATTCGAAATTAAAATAGATATGTAAATCCCAATACTATACAAAACATTTCCTTTCGGAAATCATCTATTATAACAAGAGTGTTATAATCTACTATTTCCTTTTATTTCTCGAAAACATCTATTTCAACAATGAATGTTGAAGTCTATGGCTTCGACTCTTAATACATTTTAAAACATCTTTAGATCGTTTTAATTCTATTTAAAACATCACATCTAAAATAATTTCTTTAACATAATATTCATTATTCAAAAATGTGAATATACCTTGTTAATAAATTTCATCACTTCTATTCCTTTTATCTTAAAGGATTGTTCACTATTCAAAACGTGAATATAACTCCATTAATAATTTACAACTATTTACTTATCAAAGTAAGTCGTTTCGAATTTATAAAACGACGTTTATAAATTCTATTCTATTTATTTTATATCAACTCCTTTTATAAATTCCTTTATTAACCTATCTCAATTCATATCACAATGATATACTAAAAATTCATATTATAAGTCAAATACTTATAATTTATTTATTTACAAAATCATTCCTTCAAACTTCCCAAATCTATAAATCTTATAACTTCTAAGATTCATTTATTTATCCAAATCCATTCCTTTAATAACTTTATAAATTTTATAAACCTACTGCTTATAAAATTCCATTTATAATTTCACCGTTTATAATTCTATAAATTTCATTCATTTATGAAATTTATTTACAATTCATTCTAACACTTAGAAAAGCTCGTTTTACACTTCTAATATTTTTAAATTTATAAATATCAATTTATAAATCTTTTAATATAAAACAATTTATATTACTATTTTTAAAACGTCTTTAAACTCTTTTATAATTTCATCATCTTGATTTATAAAATAATCCAATTTTATAAATCCTATTTTTAAACTATTGTTATAATAAATTCAGCAATTCCAGTTTAAGCTATTTTATAAAATCATTAATCCCATAATTTTAAAAAATCAACTTTTAACTACATTTCTCAAAAATCATAATTTTTTATAACATTAAAAATTATAACGTTTATTTATCCCTAATGGATTAATTCCAAAAATATTTATAAAGCGTATATTTTCAAATCACTTTAGAAATCTCTTTAAAATAAAAATCGTTATATTTTTTTTAACTTCAAAAATTGGATCCGATGATGCAACGCATCAATAGTCAATCACGATTTTCAAACATCATATATCATCCATGATAAACAATCAAATATCACAATATATGAAATCAAATAAATACTTGTGAGGAATCCAGTTGGATCCCTCCAACCTGTTTCCCTGCATCCACAGACATTAGCACAATACCAATTCCGTTTCAAGACGGAATATCGCGGTATATGGGATTTTATAAAATATATATCCGCTTACTAACGACGTATAGGGTCTCATCCGCTAAAAGAAAATGCGGGAAATCAATTATTGCTATATATATAATATAATACCAATTCCACTTCGAGGTGGAATATCGCGGTATATGTGTGTAATAAATAACCTCCGCTTACTAACGGCGTATAGGGTCTATTCATATCCAATATATATATATAACAATCATCATTCAATCATTCAATCAACACAGTCAAGCAAATTTTTAAATTTAACTATTTAAAATTCAAATAAACAATCAAATTCCTTTTGAGTGAGAAGTTCTCACCTTTGCTTTTATTAGCAATCCATTTTCCATCTTGACTCGATTTTCTTGATTTATACCTTGTATAAATATTTACACAATTTATTAATATTCGAAATAATCGAATAATAAATTTTCATTAAATAATTTCAATTCATCGGCGATTTTGTTTTTAATAGTTAAATTAACTGATAGTTTTATTTAAACCAATTTCTCGTTTAATAAATTTATGTTAACAAATTTTCCTTTGGAAATAATTCTAACTAGAAATTCTCAATTGAACTAAATTTTCCTTTTTATAAATTAAATCAACTAACAAATTTTGGTTTTAACTATTAAATTTGTTATAAATAAATTTTCCTTTTAAATAATTCTATTCAACTACAATTTAATTTTAAAACTAAATTTTCTTCTTAAATAGATTTAATTAACTTACCCTTAAATTGAATTTATTCAACTAATTATTTCAATCTCAAGTTAATGATTTTTTTTTTTAAACTAAAAATTAAAAATTCAAACTAATTTTCTGTAATTAAATTCGTTTAACAAAATATTGAATTAAAACTAAACTTCCTTTTTATTTTAATAAATTTGATTAACTAAAAATTATATTTTAAACTAAAATTTTATTCTTAATATAATAATTTGAACTAATATTTTTCTTTTAACAACTAATTCTCCAATTTATTAATACTCGAATATAAAACCAAGCCATTAAATTTTATTTCTTAATTTTAGCTGTAAATTAGCTTTAAACCAATTTTTCTTCTTTAAATAAATTTATTTAACTAAAATTTAAATTTCTTTTAACAAACTTTATTATCCAACTATTAAATTCGAAGCATTCTTCCTTTTAAATAAATTAATCTAAATTTTATCTTTAACCATTTTTTTCTTTTACAAAATATTTTATCATAATGAACTTGTGACCTGACTAATTAAATTCTAATTTTCTTTTTACCAAATCTACTGAACAAAATTTTAAATTTAAAACTACCTTTCTTTTTACAGTAACAATTTATTTTTCTCAAAATCTTTTATATACAGATTTATTACATTCTTTTTTTTTCTGTTTATACATTTTATATATATATAAATTTAGAAATCGAATAATAAATAAAAAAAAATATGCCTCACTGTGAAAATCAACAGCTCGTACTCGAGCTTCTCGTCGCCGCCGCCGTTCACCTCCATCTCATCGCGATTGCCGCCTTGCCTCCTTGCCTCGAATCGCGACAGCTACCTCTCCACGCGGCCGCCGCCTCACGCGCACGCCTACCCAGAATTGCCCTCGAATCGCGTGCGCGCGCCCCCCAAAATCGACGCCATCATCTCGCGCGTCGCATGCTGCCTCGCGAGTTCCATCTTGCGGATCGACGTTGCCCTATCGCGCGTACGCACGCTCGTACGCTAGCCACCCACGTAGACGAGCGCAAGCAAATCCTTCACTGCTCTCGCGTCATCGTCGCCATTAATTTTCTTTCTTTTTTTTTTATTTTAAACTGCGTTTGATTTTTTTTTTTTTTTTTTTTTTTGGATTTGAAGAAGGAAAGGGGAAGAAGAGATACGGCCGTGAATTGATTTTGAATTGATGAAGGGAGGCTCGGCCATTAATTGCTTCTGTGATTTTTATTTTGAACTGAAGGATGAGAGGAGGGAGGTATTATTTTAAACGAGCACGACCATGCTCTTGCACGATTTTTTTTAGGCGTGAATTTAGGCGAACATTTAGGCGTGGTTAAAGGAAGAACGTGCTGTGTTTGACTAAGTTTATATTTTAAATTTAAATTGAATTCGATTCAATTTCAATGCGTTTTCTCACCGTGTGATCACACATTAACTCCGAAAAATACGAAATTTGAAATCCTAGAATAATTCAATATTCCGGACCCAATGGAACTGGTTTCGTCGAATTCCGAGACTGTGCCTCGGACGGCTATTTTTAAATTCGATTCAAACGATATAAATTCCAAAACTGAACAATTCACTTTCAATTTCAATTCTGAAGCTTCTATTATCTTCAGTATTATCAATATGAATTTTACAAGCCTTTGAAATATTTTTTAATTGGTTTAAAATTGAAGAATCAAATATTTATTCAACACTCAATAGATTAAATTCTATAATTTAATCGTCAAATTCATAGTTATATTGAAAATTCAATCCAAACCATCATTTAAATATTTAAAATAAATTAAATATTTTCAAATTAAATAGTTCAAAATTCTGGATCGTTACAATCTTTCCCCCTTAAAAGAATTTCGTCCCGAAATTACAAGTTAAGAAGAATGCCCTTATCCCGTCTATTATTTTTCACAATTCAAATAATTTTATCAACTTTCTAAAACAAATCTTTTTTTTACTAAAGATTCATTATCATTTCAACTAGCTTTCCAACTTCACTTATAGGTTGTAAACAACATTGTTTTACTAACCATTCAAGTTTAAATTTAAATTCAAATTTCAAACTTTTAAAATTTTCTCAAAATTTTTCTAACACCCTAAATTTTCGAAAAATTTCGCCAGCGTTTCCTTTACGCGGCTCGATCGGTACGACTACAAAATGGCACCACGGCCCCTCAGAATCAAAAAGAAAAGAGAAAAGCCAAGTGGCAAGAGAAGAAAGTCATCAAATTTCATACTGAAATTGAAATACGTACCTTTTTGTCGAGCAATTCAATTTTATTTTTGAAATCAAAATCTCAATTCCTTTATACACCTGTATAACCTGCTAGTAGTAGCATCCAAATCCAATTCCAACATTCAAACCAATTTGCTAATTCTATTACAAAATTTCCAACATATACTTCTTATATATTTTTACTTCACTATTGAAGTTACATATTCATTTCATTCAATTTTACTTTTCAATTCAATTCACAATTTAAATTTCATTCGAATTCAATTCACAATTTCAAATCTATTTGAATTAAATTCTCAATTCTAAATATTGAATTCTATCGATTAACTTTCATTTACTAATTCCTATTACTACCTTAAATTAGTTTCATTCACTAATTCATTTTAATTTTCAATTTCCATATTCAATTCATCACGAATTTACTTAATTACTAACAAAGGAAATTTCAATTTATTTCTTTTACTTACTTGAACTTATATACAAATTCAAATTTATCTTCGAATTTAGCTCACGACTAAACTTTAATTTAACCAACTCAAATTCCAATTCATTAGTCCATGAATTAATAATTTATCAAGTTAGTTTACTTGAATTTAATCCATTTTATTTATTCCATTACTAATGATAATAATTCAATATTATCACTTCCTAACAATCATGCAACCATATACTATAATAATCCATAGAAAATTATTTCTTTTCTATACAAAAATAGTTTTGGGCAAAATTATCTTATTTACCCGATTCAAAAACAATTTTATATTCACTAACAAATACACGCTCATATCTATTATTACACTCAAACTCATTCTAGAGCACTGCTGACTCTATCTCTAACGAGTAATACCCAACAGAGCCATGGTTGTCGCTTAACCAACAGCTCTGATACCAAATTGTAACGTTACCGATTTTTCGTTGCCGAAAAACCGAATAGTTATGGGTTTTTTTTTAAAAGAATTTAAGAAAAAAAAATAGAACAGAAACAACATCAGAATCTCACAATTCGCAGCGGAACAACATATAATAGATAAATGAATAATCTTTAAACAAAGAACTATATCAGTTATTACATCTCATTATATTACATTACATCAAATCATCAGAGTGTACAACATCATACAATTTTAAATAGCGGAAAAGAAATACTATATACTAGTAATACGCCATGCCATCCAGCTTGCCTCCTGCAATTCCTGAATATCCAGAATATCCTGATAAACCTAACTCTTGACTGCCCGTGTGGAAATTGGTGGGCACCCAGAGTTTAGGAAGGAAAACAATAAACTCCGAGTCAGTCATGAGACTGGTGTGAGAACTCAAAACAGTTTATTTACTTTAAAATCAAATTAGGAATATTTTTTTAACTCAATTCGCAATGCTTTTAAAAATGAGACTACCATAAGGCCTCCCGCACACACACACATGCAAACGCAGAATCGGAGGAGATTTCTCCTTATGATAGTCAAAGATGCTTGATACGCATTTAAAAGACATTGATATTATTACTAGTGCATATTGTAGGAAATATTTCGAAAGTAGAATATAAATCTTAGCCAACATAGACATTTCGAACTATGCCTACTATAGCTACCATCCAAACAGTGGTGACCACCATAAGTGAATGGCAGGTTCTACAACTAATACCGTACAAAGTTTCGTATTGGGAATTGGATTTCCAACGAATGATCAGGCCAAGGAACTTCCCATTGCCACATGAGAATGCCTCTGGATGGACATCCCCGAGAACCAAACCGGATCTCTACCAACACAAGGCCGGGTTACCCCTAACTGAGTAACAACTGACCGAATACGCCATCCCCCGGTCCTTTGGGACCTTTATCCGAGAGCTATCTAATCAATTCACACAATCATAAAAACAAAGTGTTTCAACATGAGTAAGTATCTGGGCTCCATACCATGATACCACCCTTTTCCAGAAGGAAATGCACATATCCTAAAGGGCGCTACCCCTCATAACCTTGCTGCTTCTTTCCTGTTTTGACCATTTCCGGGGTGTGAGGCTCGACGAAGTCACGTCCACAAAAACATACTTTTATACAAAAGCCATGCTTTGGGTCAACAAATGATCAACACAATGATCACTAAGATAGACGATCAAATAAATGATCCTATCACAAATAATCAACACAATGATCATTTCAGCATCACTCAGCATGTCACATTACCAAATTGGGAATATATCGCTGATAACTTCAACTATATAACCTCTGAGCTCGTACGTCTCAGAGAAGGGTGTTAAGCTAAAAGAATAAATTCTCCGCCACCAACAGAAATATATTTGAAAGAAATCGGCTTTATATCTCAATTTGTAATGTCAGGCATACTATCCATACAAGTCTGTTCCGGGATCGAACAGAACCGAAGGCACTTACAAAGAAGTCCTTGCAATCCGAATAATTTCTAATTACGTTCGGATTTCCCATCACATATGGAGATCTCTATACCGGGGATCAGCCAGTGCAGAGACAATCAACAAGAAACCCTTTCGTTTTCGAAAATATCCGGTCTTCAACACCGGTCTTCGAATGCAATTCATAACGACGTATCACATATTCGGAATGGGTTATACGACCCCAAGGTCCTTTCCCGGTTAACCCGAATAGTGAGCGCTTATTTTAAAAAATAAGTGTGGCATTCAATTTCAAGCGATTCACAACAAATACCATTCAAAAGTAAATATTGATAGTCGGTTATTGAACTATCAATGGATACGCACAACATCGCCAAAATCCAAATAATTTTCCAAATTATTTAATTTCCAAAGATATCTTTAGAAGATATAAACTTTCCATACTTCAAAAATAAATCAATATTTATTTTTAAAGCCATTTTCCAAATTCCATTTATAAATTCCATATTGAATTTATATTTCCAAAATATTTATGAATATATGATTTCAAATATTCATTTTCAATTTATCTTCTAAAAGATAAATTCTCAACATATTCACTTTATATTGGAAAACATTTCCATACTTATTAAATAAGTAATTCACAATCTTTTATTTTCAACACTTGGAAAATATTCAATATACTCTAATCGAAATTAAGTATATATTTCATTCTTTTAAGGAAATCATTCACTTAAAATATTTATTTGGGCCAAAACGAATGTTGCGTAAAACATCGTTACGACAACCAAAAATCACTAGTACAGGGATTCGAAATTAAAATAGATATGTAAATCCCAATACTATACAAAACATTTCCTTTCGGAAATCATCTATTATAACAACAGTGTTATAATCTACTATTTCCTTTTATTTCTTGAAAACATCTATTTCAACAATGAATGTTGAAGTCTATGGCTTCGACTCTTAATACATTTTAAAACATCTTTAGATTGTTTTAATTCTATTTAAAACATCACATCTAAAATAATTTCTTTAACATAATATTCATTATTCAAAAATGTGAATATACCTTGTTAATAAATTTCATCACTTCTATTCCTTTTATCTTAAAGGATTATTCACTATTCAAAACGTGAATATAACTCCATTAATAATTTACAACTATTTACTTATCAAAGTAAGTCGTTTCGAATTTATAAAACGGCGTTTATAAATTCTATTCTATTTATTTTATATCAACTCCTTTTATAAATTCCTTTATTAACCTATCTCAATTCATATCACAATGATATACTAAAAATTCATATTATAAGTCAAATACTTATAATTTATTTACTTACAAAATCATTCCTTCAAACTTCCCAAATCTATAAATCTTATAACTTCTAAGATTCATTTATTTATCCAAATCCATTCCTTTAATAACTTTATAAATTTTATAAACCTACTGCTTATAAAATTCCATTTATAATTTCACCGTTTATAATTCTATAAATTTCATTCATTTACGAAATTTATTTACAATTCATTCTAACACTTAGAAAAGCTCGTTTTACACTTCTAATATTTTTAAATTTATAAATATCCATTTATAAATCTTTTAATATAAAACAATTTATATTACTATTTTTAAAACGTCTTTAAACTCTTTTATAATTTCATCATCTTGATTTATAAAATAATCCAATTTTATAAATCCTATTTTTAAACTATTGTTATAATAAATTCAGCAATTCCAGTTTAAGCTATTTTATAAAATCATTAATCCCATAATTTTAAAAAATCAACTTTTAACTACATTTCTCAAAAATCATAATTTTTTATAACATTAAAAATTATAACGTTTATTTATCCCTAATGGATTAATTCCAAAAATATTTATAAAGCGTATATTTTCAAATCACTTTAGCAATCTCTTTAAAATAAAAATCATTATATTTTTTTTAACTTCAAAAATTGGATCCGATGATGCAACACATCAATAGTCAATCACGATTTTCAAACATCATATATCATCCATGATAAACAATCAAATATCACAATATATGAAATCAAATAAATATTTGTGAGGAATCCAGTTGGATCCCTCCAACCTGTTTCCCTGCATCCACATACATTAGCACAATACCAATTCCGTTTCAAGACGGAATATCGCGGTATATGGGATTTTATAAAATATATATCCGCTTACTAACGGCGTATAGGGTCTCATCCACTAAAAGAAAATGCGGGAAATCAATCAACTACAATATATACATATGCCAATATATATATATTGCTATATATATAATATAATACCAATTCCACTTCGAGGTGGAATATCGCGGTATATGTGTGTAATAAATAACCTCCGCTTACTAACGGCGTATAGGGTCTATTCATATCCAATATATATATATATAACAATCATCATTCAATCATTCAATCAACACAGTCAAGCAAATTTTTAAATTTAACTATTTAAAATTCAAATAAACAATAAAATTCCTTTTGAGTGAGAAGTTCTCACCTTTGCTTTTATTAGCAATCCATTTTCCATCTTGACTCGATTTTCTTGATTTATACCTTGTATAAATATTTACACAATTTATTAATATTCGAAATAATCGAATAATAAATTTTCATTAAATAATTTCAATTCATCGGCGATTTTGTTTTTAATAGTTAAATTAACTGATAGTTTTATTTAAACCAATTTCTCGTTTAATAAATTTATGTTAACAAATTTTCCTTTGGAAATAATTCTAACTAGAAATTCTCAATTGAACTAAATTTTCCTTTTTATAAATTAAATCAACTAACAAATTTTGGTTTTAACTATTAAATTTGTTATAAATAAATTTTCCTTTTAAATAATTCTATTCAACTACAATTTAATTTTAAAACTAAATTTTCTTCTTAAATAGATTTAATTAACTTACCCTTAAATTGAATTTATTCAACTAATTATTTCAATCTCAAGTTAATGATTTTTTTTTTTAAACTAAAAATTAAAAATTCAAACTAATTTTCTGTAATTAAATTCGTTTAACAAAATATTGAATTAAAACTAAACTTCCTTTTTATTTTAATAAATTTGATTAACTAAAAATTATATTTTAAACTAAAATTTTATTCTTAATATAATAATTTGAACTAATATTTTTCTTTTAACAACTAATTCTCCAATTTATTAATACTCGAATATAAAACCAAGCCATTAAATTTTATTTCTTAATTTTAGCTGTAAATTAGCTTTAAACCAATTTTTCTTCTTTAAATAAATTTATTTAACTAAAATTTAAATTTCTTTTAACAAACTTTATTATCCAACTATTAAATTCGAAGCATTCTTCCTTTTAAATAAATTAATCTAAATTTTATCTTTAACCATTTTTTTCTTTTACAAAATATTTTATCATAATGAACTTGTGACCTGACTAATTAAATTCTAATTTTCTTTTTACCAAATCTACTTAACAAAATTTTAAATTTAAAACTACCTTTCTTTTTACAGTAACAATTTATTTTTCTCAAAATCTTTTATATACAGATTTATTACATTCTTTTTTTTTTTCTGTTTATACATTTTATATATATATAAATTTAGAAATCGAATAATAAATAAAAAAATATACCTCACTGTGAAAATCAACAGCTCGTACTCGAGCTTCTCGTCGCCGCTGCCGTTCACCTCCATCTCATCGCGATTGTCGCCTTGCCTCCTTGCCTCGAATCGCGACAGCCACCTCTCCATGCGGCCGCCGCCTCACGCGCACGCCTACCCAGAATTGCCCTCGAATCGCGTGCACGCGCCCCCCAAAATCGACGCCATCATCTCGCGCGTCGCATGCTGCCTCGCGAGTTCCATCTTGCGGATCGACGTCGCCCTATCGCGCGTACGCACGCTCGTACGCTAGCCACCCACGTAGACGAGCGCAAGCAAATCCTTCACTGCTCTCGCGTCATCGTCGCCATTAATTTTCTTTCTTTTTTTTTTATTTTAAACTGCGTTTGATTTTTTTTTTTTTTTTGGATTTGAAGAAGGAAAGGGGAAGAAGAGATACGGCCGTGAATTGATTTTGAATTGATGAAGGGAGGCTCGGCCATTAATTGCTTCTGTGATTTTTATTTTGAACTGAAGGATGAGAGGAGGGAGGTATTATTTTAAACGAGCACGACCATGCTCTTGCACGATTTTTTTTAGGCGTGAATTTAGGCGAACATTTAGGCGTGGTTAAAGGAAGAACGTGCTGTGTTTGACTAAGTTTATATTTTAAATTCAAATTGAATTCGATTCAATTTCAATGCGTTTTCTCACCGTGTGATCACACATTAACTCCGAAAAATACGAAAATTGAAATCCTAGTATAATTCAATATTCCGGACCCAATGGAACTAGTTTCATCGAATTCCGAGACTGTGCCTCGGACGGCTATTTTTAAATTCGATTCAAACGATATAAATTCCAAAACTGAACAATTCACTTTCAATTTCAATTCTGAAGCTTCTATTATCTTCAGTATTATCAATATGAATTTTACAAGCCTTTGAAATATTTTTTTAATTGGTTTAAAATTGAAGAATCAAATATTTATTCAACACTCAATAGATTAAATTCTATAATTTAATCGTCAAATTCATAGTTATATTGAAAATTCAATCCAAACCATCATTTAAATATTTAAAATAAATTAAATATTTTCAAATTAAATAGTTCAAAATTCTGGATCGTTACAGATTCATTCAACACTAATGCTCTAAGACTTAGTTCCACCAGAGGTTTCACTATTAAAGTGAGATGAGGTAGGTGGCTGAGGAAGAGACAACATGCTTTATGGACATGAGCAGACAACCTTGTCAATAGACTTGAGCCTCTGAAGATGAAATGGACATTCCTTGGGTAACCTTGTGAAGAATGCAGCTAAACCATATCAATCATCTGCAAGTTCGATGTGTTAAAATTGGACGAAGATTCCCGCCGAAGTTTACATTTGTTAGCATTTGTGAGGACAAATGTGAACACTAGTTAACAAACTACGAAAATGATGTTTTACACTTAATTACAAATATGATTTTAAACAGGCTTGTAAAACATATGTCCAATTAAAATGTGTTGGAATTCCTAATACTAAATTGAATGAAAATAACATAGCCCCACATCGTCAAAATTTGCAAAGCTATTCTAGTATATTAATAGCTTTGCAATGAAGGGGTTGGGGCCTTGGGGCACCCAAATGTTTGCTTCGTTGTGAGGAGGGAGATCATGCATCACCGCCACACATGCGCGCACTGCGGCCATCCGAACGAGCCGAGCCGGGCCGGGCTCGGATTGGGTTTGGATCTAATATGATCCTATTTTTACTACAAAACTGGGTCGGATTTTCTGACAGTTGCAGGCTATACGAACAGGTACAGATCTATTCAGAAGCGGACACAGATTGACTGAAGAGACGCGAGCGAACAGAAGAAGGTGCGACGTGAGCAGATGCAAGTGGCAGGCGGGTGCGACCTGACTGATGAAGCATGGGCGAACAGAAACAGGTGCGACGCGAACGGATGCGAGGAGCAGGCGGATGCGACCCGTTAACGAACAGTAAATCACAGAGTTGACATACTCATTACTATCTCGTGCAGATTACGTCTGTTGTATCCTGGGAGAATTTAAATAAAAATTCTTAAGGAAATTATTTCGACAAGGCTCAGACGGAATTTTCTTAGTTAACGGATCAGATTCTATTCTATTTGCATATTCTTATACATCATTCTTTTATCTTCCCGGTTTCTACGTTCTGCTATTTTTACGATAGTGTAACGTTATTGTTGTAATTTATACGACATACCTATTGCTTAAATTAGCTAATACAGACTTCCAGAGTAGTGGAAATCTGATTGATAAACTTATGAAACGAGTTTATAATTGATTATTCTCTGTTTTGGTATACCAAAAGTATAACATCTTAAGAATTTTTCTGTTTTTACTGAAACAGAGATGACAACAGTTGAACTATCAACAAAGGCTACTACACAAAATAGGTTCGATCCTTTCAAAGGAGATGGTGATGATTTTCTAACATGGCAGAATCAGATGTTGTTCTATCTTACCACACTCGGTCTGGAACGGTATCTCGAGGAGGAGGAACCAGTGCCTGCACCAGGCCAAACCAGAGAAACACACAAAGATGCGTTTCTAGCTGTTGATACATGGAAGCATTCGGACTTCCTGTGTAGAAACTATATTCTGAACTGTATTAGCCTTTAAAGATAGCAAAGGCCCTATGGAATGGACTTGCCGCAAAGTCTAGACACAGAATGTCAGTCTGAAGAAATTCATTGTAGACAAATTCATGGACTACAAAATGATAGACTCCAAATCTGTGACTACTCAACTGCATGAACTCCAAATTATTATTCATGAACTTGAATCAGAAGGCCATAAGGTTGAAGAATCTTTCTTGGTTGAAGCCATAACAGGAAAGCTTCCACCATCATGGAGAGACTACCGCAACTATCTAAAACATTAAAAGAAAGAGAATTATTTGCAGGACTTCATCGTACGATAAAAGATTGAGGCAGATAACCATGGAATTACCAAACAAAGCGAGGAGGCGTTTGTAACAAAAGGGTCGAAGAACAAGAATAAAGGCCACTTCAACAAAAAGAAGAACTTCTCCAAGAAAAGGAAAGCCCTTGAAAACAAACCTAAAGATAATAAAATCAAGAAGTTTAATGGCGAATGTTGGGTTTGTGGCAAAATGGGACATGCCGATAGAGACTGCAGACACAAGAAGGAGCGCAACTCAGAGGCAAATATAGGTGACAACATGGAAGTGGACGAGTCCAATTTGTCAGCAGTTATATCTGAATGCAATTTGGTTCAAAATCCTAACCAATGGTGGGTGGACACAGGAGCTATTCGTCATGTCTGCTCTGACAAATCCATGTTTTCTACATATCAGAAGTTTGATCAGAAAGAAAAACTCTACATGAGTAATTCTATTGTTTCCATGATCGAAGGCAGTGGCACAGCAATCCTTAAGTATACTTCTGGAAAAACTGTCAAATTGAATGACGTGCTCCACGTTCCAAGCATACGCAAGAATCTGATCTCTGGCTCGGTACTATCAAAGAAAGAATTCAAAATGGAGATCGAGTCAGACAAGATGGTTTTGTCCAAAGCTGGATCTATATCAGAAGGGGATATTTATGTGATGGCCTAGTTAAGGCAAATGTAGCCGTTATCGATAATAAAACTATGTATTCTGTTTGTGCTATTAATAAAATTGAAGTTTCTTACTTGCTTGAGCATGAAATTTTATTATGGCATGATAGATTGGGACACATAAATTTCCGAAAAATGAAAACATTATCAAACTTGGGATTAATTTTGAAATTCCAAGTAGATAAGAACTACAAATGTGAGACATGTGTAGAAACAAAAATGGTTAAAAAACAATTTCAATCTGTTGATAGAAGCACCGAACCACTAGGTTTGGTTCATACAGATTTATGTAATTTTAAATCATTACCTACAAGAGGTGGGAAAAGTTACTTTATCACTTCTATTGATGACTATATACAATATTGCTATGTATATCTTTTAAATAGTGAGGATGAAGTCATTACAACGTTTATTAATTACAAAGATGAGGTAGAAAATCAGCTAAGTAAGAAGATCAAGATATTGAGATCTGATGAGGTGGAGAATATGAATCACCATTTGAACAGTTCTGTGTAGAAAATGGTATAATTCATCAAACAACTGCTTCATATTCACCACAACAAAATGATGTAGCCGAGAGGAAGAACAGAACGTTAAATGACATAATTAATGCCATGCTTTTAATCCCTGGTTTACAGACAAACTTGTAAGGGGAAGCCTTAAATATGTCTATTCACATATTAAACAAAGTCTCTCACAATAAAACAGGAACAATTCCATATGAGCTATGGAAAGGACACATACCAAGTTTTAAATACCTCAAAGTGTGGGGTGCTTGGAAAAAGTTTCAGTTCCGCCTCCAAAGAAAGTCAAACTTGGACCAAAAACGGTAGATTGTTATTATCTAAGGCCAGTCCAAAATAGTAGTGCCTACATATTTTTGGTATTCAAGTCTGATATGGATGATGTTCATGTAAATACAATCATGGAACCAAGGGATGCCTCATTCTTTGAAGATGTGTTCCCACATAAAAGAAACGATGCAAACTTTGTCCCAAAGAGGACAAGAGATAACAGAGGTGAGACATATGAAGATGAAACTCATCAGGACAATCATAAAGTTGAACCAAGAAGAAGCGTAAGGGAAATAACTTCCAAGACATTTGGTTCGAATTCTTTAATTTATATCTTATAACATAAACCTCAAACGTACAAGAAAGCAATGTCTTCTTCTGAATCTTCATGTTGGAAAGAAGCAATCCAAAGTGAGATTGATTCAATTCTAAGTAATAAAACTTGGGAAATAGTTGATATTCCATCTGGAATAAAACCAATTGGCTGCAAATGGATTTTTAAGAAGAAAATGAAACCAGATAGCTCTATTGATAAATATAAAGCCAGATTAGTAGAAAAATTATATCGTCAAAAAGAAGGTGTAGATTTCTTTGATACCAATTCACCGGTTACACGAATAACCTCTATAAGAACGTTAATAGCAATTGCATCCATATATAATCTAGAGATTCATCGGATGGATGTAAAAACATCATTATTAAATGGAGATCTCGAATAGAAGATTTACATGGAGCAACCTAAGGGTTTTATTTCCAAAGAAAATGAAAACAATGTATGTCGGCTAGTAAAAGCACAATACGGACTCAAACAAGCTCCAAAACAATGGCACGAAAAATTTGATCGTCACGATGAAAAATGGTTTTCGTATAAATGAATGTGATAAATGTGTTTATTACAAACAAGTTGAACAATCAAACGTTATGATTTGTTTATATGTAGACAATATGCTAGTCTTTGGTCCTAACACTAAAGTAATAGAGACCATAAAGAAGATGTTAATCAACAATTTCGATATGAAAGATGTAGGAGTTGCAGACGTTACTTTGGGAATCAATATAATAAGAACGCCTAATGAAATTGAATTGTCTCAGTCACATTATGTAGACAAAGTGATTGAAAAATTCCAAAACTATGGAACTAAAGGAGTGAGAACACCATTTAATCCATCAAAAGTACTGCATAAAAACACTAATGAGAGTGTAATGCAACTGGAAACTCTCGTGTAATAGGATGCTTAATGTATCTTATGAATTGCATTGGATCAGATATCGCTTATGCGGTATATCGACTAAGCAGATATACAAGTAACCTAGGGAAGGAACACTGGAAAGCACAAATGAGAGTGTTGGGTATTTAAAGAATACCACTAATTTTTCCTTACATTATGGAAAACATCTTACGGTCTTAGAAGGATACAGTGATGCAAACTAGATCGTAGATTTAGAGGAATCAAAATCCACAAGTGGTTATGTCTTTCCCTTGCAGGAGCAGCGGGGTCATGGAAATCTACTAAACAAACATACATAGCTCGATCCACTATGGAATCTGAGTTTATCGCGTTAAATAAAGCATGCAAAGAAACATAATGGCTTCGTCAATTTTTAGAAGATATTCCATTTTGGCCCAAACCTATAACGACCATATGTATTCACTGCGATAATCAAGCATCGCTAAGTAGAGTAAAAAACTTTGTTTATAATAGAAATCACGACACATTCGTGGTCGCTATAACACAATTAGGCAATTACTCTCTAATGGAACTATTTTCATTGATTATGTGAGAATAAATGATAACCCAACGTATCCATTTACTAAAGGTTTATCGAGAGAGAAAATTGACTGCACATCGAGGAGAATGGGTTTAAAAACCTAAACCAACAAGAGTTACCTTATACGAGAACCTATCCTAGAAACTGTAGATCCAACTGACAAGGATCAATATGCAAACCAGCTATGAGTAACTCAAGAAGCAAAGCATTTGTTTGGACTTAGTCCTACTCCATTCCTATGGTGCAAAATATAATGCATGCCTACAAAAGTAGTTAAAAGTTAAAACTATGTTTTTTAATGATCATATCTTGAATATAACAAGTGGGCTATATGTAGGATACTCATAATGGTTGCGATCATCTATGTTAGTGTGAGCTGGGTCGGCTCTATGAGAATATCAAAGGCTTATATTTTCTATAAACACTCGCGGAACCAAAAATTGTTCAGGACCAAAATGAACACAACCAAGAGATTGGATGAGAAGGGAATCAATGCTTCGTAAAGTTTATTGTCTGGATATAATATAAAGGCCGACGGTTCAAGATTAAATAATTCATCGATTAGCCAAGTAGATCCAATAATTTTAATTAGGGAAAGTTGAAAGTGAAATATCGACTTATCCACGATAAAGTATTATTCCATATGTACTCTGTGATATTACGCTTTGTGTAGGGATATGTATATTATCATTCATGTGGGAGATTGTTGGAACTTCTAATACTAAATTGAATGAAAATAACATAGTCCCGCATCGCCAAAAATTGCAAAGCTATTCAAGTATATTAATAGCTTTGCAATGAAGGGGTTGGAGCCTTGGGGCACTCAAATGTTTGCTTCATTATGGTGAGGGAGATCATGCATCACCACCACACGCGCGCGTGCCTCCGCCGTCCGACCGAACCGCACCGGACCGGGCTCAGGTTTGGGTTTAGATCTAATATGATCCTATTTTTACTGTAAAACTGGGCAGGGTTTTCTGACAGTTGCAGGCTATACGAGCAGGTACAGATCTGTTCATAAGCGGACGTGGACGAACAGAAACATGTGCGACCCGACTGAAGAAGCACGGGCGAGCAAAAATAGGTGTGACGCTAACGGATGCAAGGAGCAGGCGGGTGTGACCCGTTAACGAGCAGTAGAAGTTAAAAGGCAACGGGTGCAACCCGTCAAGCGAACGCGATTGTTTGAAGGGATGCGACCGAAATTATAAATAGGAGAGAACGCTGATCACATTCTCATTCTATTTCAATTCTATATTCTTCTGCTTTTACTTCTCTACCGCTCTATACAGTAAATCATAGAGTTGACATACTCATTACAATCTCGTGCAGATTACGTCTGTTGTATCTTGAGAGAATTTTAATAAAAATTCTTAAGGAAATTGTTTCGACAAGCCTCAGACTGAATTTTCTTAGTTAACAGGTCAGATTCTAGTCTATTTGCATATTTTATACATCATTCTTTTATCTTCCCAGTTTCTACGTTGTGCTATTTTTACGATAGTATAACGTTGTCATAGAATCACTATTTGAGTAACTGTCTCACCATTTGATGTCTTAGACTCACATGCCTAAACCTTCCATTATATGTCTTATTAGACACATTGTATATCATTGCTCGATTGTCACAGTTAATCAAGGCCGCTGGAGATGGCTTCTTCCACAAAGGGATTTCCATTAATAAATTCCTAAGCCATTTCGCTTCTTTACATGCATCTGCTAATGCAATCAATTCTGACAACATTGTTGAGTCAGAAATACAGGTCTGCTTCTTGGAAGCCCAAGACACAACATCGCCTCCTAATGTAAAGATCCATCCAGTCATAGACTTGGATTTGGATTCTACATTGTTCCAGGTTGCATCACTATATCCTTCTATTACAGCAGGATATCCTTTATAAGATAAACCATATTCAATGGTTCCTTTCTAATAAGCTAAAACTTTGGAAATAGCTTTCCAATATTCGAAACCTAGATTACTCGTAAATATACATAATACACTTATAACATGTGCGATGTATGGTCTAGTGCAATGCATAGCATACATAAGACTCCCAAAAACACTGGAATACTCTAGTCAAGAGATAGTACGTCTAGTGTTCTTTTCTAATTTAATACTAGGATCTAAAGGATTTGGTGCTGGTTTGTCATCGTAATGACCATACTTTTGTAGGAATTTTTCTATGTAACGAGATTGAGTTAATAATAACCCCCCCTCTTTCCTAACAATTTTAATTCTCAAAATTACATCCGCCTCTCCTAGATCTTTCATATCGAATTTAGAAGATAGAAACGTTTTAGTTTCATTCACACAGGATATATTGGAACCAAATATTAGCATGTCATCAACGTATAAACATATTATAACAATACCGTTGTTACCCGATTTTCTATAAATACATTTATCAACATCACCAATAATGAATCCATATGACAGTGCAACTTTATCAAACTTCTCATGCCATTGGATGGGAGCTTGCTTCATGCCATAAAGAGATTTCACTAATTTGCAAACTTTCTTCTCTTGGCCTGGGGTTTTGAAACCTTCAGGTTGTTCCATATATATCTCTTCTTCTAAATCTCCATTTAGAAAAGCAGTCTTTACATCCATTTGATGTATGACTAATTTATGAATTGATGCAAGTGCAATTAAACATCGTATAGAAGATATGCAAGCAACTGGAGCATATGTATCAAAGTAATTTACTCCATGTCTTTGCTTATATCCCTTAGCAACTAATTTGGTTTTAAACTTATCAATGGATCCATTTGTATTCAACTTTTTCTTGAATATCCATTTACATCCTATAGGTTTAGCACCGGGAGGTAAATCAGTTAAACCCAAGTTTGGTTTAACAGTACGGAATTCATTTCATCATTGACAGCTTATTTCCAGAAATTGGAATCTCTGGAACTCATAGCCTCAGAATAAGTTTTGGGATCGTCATCGACGTTCATTACATGTTCAGTCACATAAAGGACTTCGTCCTTACTGCCTTCTACAAGATATGTAATGAAGTCAGGACCATAGTCCTTCTCTATTCTTGCTCTTTTACTTCTTCATCATTCAGTACTATTATCTGGTACTGACACTTTCTTGCTGTTTTGAGCAGGAGCATAATCATCGTCATTGATATCATTAGTCATACTAGGTTCTAGACTAAATGATCTCAATGGGATCTCAACAGTATGATTTTCAAAAAATTCTACATCTATAGATTCTATAACTTCTAGGGTGTCAAGAATAAGGAATCTATAAGTTATACTATTAAGTGAATATCCTATGAAAATACATTTAAATGCTCTATTTCTTAACTTTGGTCGTTTAGTGTCTGGTTTTCTAACATATGCTAAGCAACCCGAAACTTTAAGTCTAGCTAGGTTAGGTTTCCTATTAAACCATAATTCATAAGGGGAAATATTATTCATTTTAAGTGGTACTCTATTTAAAATATAACATGCATATAACATAGCATCACCCCATAGGTTATAAGGTAAATTAGAACTTATGAGCATGGCATTAACCATTTCTACTAAAGTTCTATTTTTCCTTTCAGCAACACCATTTTGTTGTGGTCTATATGAGGCAGTACATTGGTGAACTATACCTTGTTGTTTACAAAACAAGGTGAATTCATTTGAGAAATATTCGCCACCACGATCTGAATGTAATATTTTAATTTTAACTCCTAATTGTGTTTCGACCTTTTCTTTGTAAATTTTGAATTTATCGAAAGGCCCATCTTTAGTTTTCATTAGATATACATATGCATATCTAGTATAATCATCACTGAATGTTATATAGTATTGGTCACCACCATAGGTGATATGACTTTTTAAGTCACCCACATCACTATATACCAAATCAAGCAAACCAATTTTCCTTTCTTTGGATTTGAAGGATTTCCGGTGTATTTTTGCTTAAACACATATTTCACATTTAGAGATGGTATCGAAATCACAATTAGAAAATAATCTTAATTTATTCATATTTCTAATGGATTTATAATTAACATGTCCTAATCTACCATGCCATAAATTAATAGAATCAATGACATAAACAGAAGATTTCTTTATTAGATTCAACTTAATCATGCCGTTAAAAGAGTATCCCTAGCCAATGAATTTACCATTCTTAGACAACACTAGCTTATCAGACTCATACACCATCTTGAATCCTCCTTTGTTAAGAAGGTATCCAGAGACCAAATTCTTACACATATCAGGTACATAAAATACATTGACTAATGTAAGAACTTTTCCAGAGGTGAGAGGAAGTTCTATAGTGCCTTTTCCCAGAACATTGCTTGGAACTTTATTTGCTCCAGTAACTTCGTCGGCTTCTCCTTTATTTTTTTCGTAGCTCTTGAACAGATTACGGTCTTTGCTAATGTGAATGGTTGCTCCAGTATCGAACCACCAATCATTATCATTGCCACTAACGGAGTTCGCCTCTTGCACTACAGCCACAAGCATGTCTTCGACCACATTCACTTTTTATTGTTTCTTCCGCAGATGGCAGTTTCGGGCATAGTGGCCGGGCTTGTTACAAAAATAACAAGCACCTTTCTTCTTGTTGTTGGTTTTGGAATGATTTTTCTTCTTAAACCATGTCTCATTCTTTGGCTTTAATTTATCAGTAATTTCAACATTATTTGCCTTAGAATGGGACTCAGTTTGCAGATTATCATCCAGATCGCGTTTACGAGAGTCTTTTTCAGTATGAAGATGACACTGCAAACCGTCTAAATTATTATCCGTTTTCGCGTGCTTCATCTTTTTCTTATAATCATTCCAACTATGCGGAAGTCTAGAAATTATAACTCCAACAACAAAAGATTCAGGGAGATCAATTCCAGCATCTTTAAGTTGATTCACCAATAGTAAGATTTCGCTTACCTGTCCATAATTGGACTTATTGGTGACCATTTTGAAATCTATAAAATTGGAAATAAGAAACTTTTTATTACTTGCCTTGGATATGTGGTACCTATTCTCCGGTGCAGTCCAGAGTGTCTTAGCTGTTTCGAAGGTCCCATGAGCATTATAGACTGGGGTAGATAGCGCATTCAGAATATGACCTCTGCATAGGAAATCGTCCTCTTTGTGCTTTGCACGTTTAGCCTTTAGAACAACATCATCTTTATCAGTTTCCTTCGGGAATTCTTCCAAGTCATTTTCCAAAATGTAGAACAACTTGACAGTGACCAGGAAAAATTTCATCGTCTCTTGCCAACGAGTGAAATTGTCGCCATCAAAACGCTCATAACTTGTAGAGCACTCGAACCTTCCATGGCTGAAGAATATTGTCTGAAATTTGTTGGGGAATTTTGAAGTTCGAGGCAAATTTGATGGCGATTGTGATGAAGACATTGTTGTACTTCCAACTTCAAGGATCTATGGAATAGATTCTTTCAGACAATAGTTCAACCCACCAGGTACAAATGGGTTATCGAACTATCGACTTTCAAGATTCAATGAAGCCCTATGATAGCGTAATCGGATTCAAAGTTTGTACGATTTTGATCCGACCAAGAATACTTTAGAATGGTTTCTGATGATGCAATCTGTAGAGAAAGAGATGAGGAGAAGAAGAAGAACGATCCAGCATTTGCAACACCTTCAGATGTTACAAAATACAAAGTAGTTGGAAGTGCAGCGATTAGCAACGCTTCGTTGGCATCGGAGATCTGTGCAAGAAGAAGAAGAAGAGCGCAGATAAGAAAACTATTCGAAACATGTTTTGGGCATTTCTATTTATAGTGGTGGAGAGGTGTCTATTAACCAAGCGTCACAACCGCTTGCAACGGCCGCGTCTGTTCGTTTTGCAATGGTTCACAACTGTTACAAACAGCCGCGTCCATTCATTTTGTAACGTTTCAGAAAACGTTACAAATTTTCCGCCATCAGTTCAAATTTACATTTTTCGGTTCTGGGTCCTTAACAGGCTGAAATCTGGCTCGTTACTATTAATATACGATCCAAAAATATTTTCAGATCCTAACCCGAAACCGTACCCGACCCGGCCTGGTTCGGTCTGACGGACGGACGGCGGCGGCATTCATGTGGTGTTGCATGACTTCTCTCCTCACAACAAAACAAACATGTGGGAGCCCCAAGGCCCGAACATCCACATGAGAAAGCTAAATATATACAAATATTTTCTTTGATTTTCTACAATGTGGGACTTTCTTTTCTTCTTCTTTCTTTATTTCTACTCTTCCAAATCAAAAAATCCAAACCCCAAAGCTATTTGAAAATTTACAACATATCATTTTTTCGGATATGGTTGCGGATGAATTTTAGTTTTTTCGGATGTTCATTCACGAGCTTAGTAAAGATAGCGATGAAGATAGCTGTATAGAATACTGGCATGTTATCGAAAGGGTCATGAGATACCTGAAATGAACTATGAACATTGTGTTACATTATGAAAATTTTCCAGTTGTCCTTGAAGGATACACCGATTCAGACTGGAATATTTTATCCGATGGTTCGAAAGCAACTAGTGGCTATATCTTTAGCATGCTGGTGGAGCCGTTTCTTGAGAATCTAAGAAACAGACTATCTTGGCTCGGTCCACTATGGAGTTTGAGATGATAGCACTAGCCAGAGCTAGTAAAGAAGTAGACTACTTAAGAAATCTGCTAGCTGAGATTCCTTTATAGGAAAAACCGATACCAGCTGTGTTGATCCATTGCCATAGTACCGTGCCTATCATAAAAGTACAGAATCATTATTACAACAGTAAGAGATGACAGATACGTGTAAGCATAGCATCGTTAGAGATCTATTCTTCAGGAGCTGTTAGAGTGGATCACATACGCTGTGATGTGAATTTGGTCGATCCTTTGACGAAAGGACTGGTTAGAGCGAAAGTCCTTATAACATCTAAAAGAATGTGACTATTGCCCTTAGATTGTTGAGTCACGCAGAATGGTAACCCACCCTAATGATTGGAGATATCAAGAACTAGGTTCAGTGGATAAGAACAAGTTGTGAAGTGATATGGGTTGCACATGCTATTCTTATATATTTAGAAGCATGTATTCCTGAAGTGATTAGATGATGAGTTAATAGAAACTCTTAACGAGATCTATACTCTATATAGAGTGGAGTACCTGCCTTTATGAGTACTCGTGATAGAGTCACCTATGTGGATGCGGAAATGTGGTCGTTTCTATGGAATTTTAGGTGAAATTCTTATAGCATTCACTAAACTGGGATAGACATGCATGACCATAAATGCATGGGCTTATTTGATTGCATTCTAGAAAGTTTGTATGTGGTTTGATGTCGAGAATAGAGTACAAGGCTATGTGTCACTCTAGTAAAAACTGAATTTTATTCACTATGCAACGGTTCAAGTCGAAAGACACCTTTGCTTATGCACAATCTTATGTTTTCAGAAACTGCTCGAAAAATATTTTTTAAAAATTCAAGTAAGGAATTGTTGGAAATTGTGCTTGTGAATTGTTTAAAAATTAAATACCTTGGAATAAGTGCATTTATTGCTTGAGTCCTACACCATAGGGATGAGGGATTATTGAAAGATACACATTTACATACGAGTTTCTTAGCTCCCACATTGGGCCCGTTGGGCACTCAAATGTTACTTTTGTGTTGAGGAGGGAGCGCATGCATGACCATCACACGTATGCCCCAACCGACCCAACCCGGGCCAGGCTCGTGGGGTAGCACTTATATTTTTGGACAAAATTTGTTAGGCGTTTTTCTGACTGTTATTTTATTTGAAACTGTACAATTATAGATTCCAATTTTTAACCATCATCACCCTACTATTCAATAATACTTTCGACTTGGTATTCCGTCTATTCAATTAGTTTACAGACGAAATCAAAAGAGAATGATATTTTTTTACCTCTGTGAAAACCTAAACCTATCTTCATCTCCATGAAATTCTTAAATTATAAGACGAGCGATCATTTTTGAGTGCAACTGAGTCGGTTTCGTCTGTGCAACCAAATCATTATCGAACCAGAGACTATTTTATTCTAGAGGCGGCGGCGTTGGTTAGACTGCTTTGCACCACTGAGAAGAATGCCAAAACATCTTCAAGACAGTGACCAAGTATACGACTCAACCGAAGATCATTTGCCTACAACAGAATATGACGATCAAGAGGATGAAAATTTGATCTTCACTACAAAGTTCATATAATTTATCATAGTTTCGAAAATGAGAACAATTGGAATAAACTTTATGTCCTTGTAATTATATTTTTATTTACACATATTTTGATAGTGATTTGAAATTTGAAAATGGTTAATTAATCCATTAATTTATTGATATTAAAGAGAGCTAATGTGAAGGAATCAACTCTTCAACACTGTCAATCAATTCCCTAATTTATTGATAGTAAGAGAATTAACATGAAGGAACCATATTTTTAACATTGATAACCAGTTCTCTAGTTTATTGATATTAAGGAGAACTAGTTAATGTGAATGTATTAATTCTTTTTAATATTCATTTAAGCGTGCTGAGCACCTAGAGGCGATCAGTATCGGAAGTGATAGCTAGGAAGATGTTTGTTGAGTACATCTGCTAGCTGATCAGTATAGGAGACATGAGAAACTCTAATACAACTCCCTTGAATTTGTTCTCGAATATAATGAGAATCACGAGTTCGAGCCCCGAAACTGACAACCCTATAACAAGTACCCGAAGTATGTGTTTGGCAGGCACATATTTCCCTAGAGTTTACGAGCGAAGCTTGGTTCTCTAGGTAATTCAAATAAAAAAAATCAAAAAAAAAATGAGAATCAAGAGCAACATGTTTCATTCGAGAATTGAAAGTTGGATTTGAATATAGATTCATTACACCAACCTTGTCGTAGTAGATAACCGGTTGTTGGGTAGACTAACATATAGCTTAGTGAGTAAAGAGCATATCAAACTTACATCAAAAAATAAGCCAAAATTAGCTAAAATTAGACACAATTTTTTTTACTAAACATACACCGTGCGTATTACAAAACCATTATTAATTTGGGATAAAACAAAATACTAATCTCATTCGTTCACTTTTCCTCTTTCATGCATTAATTAAGCTAAAATTCATATTTTTTCTAAATTCACTTTTGTATATTTCAGTTTTCAAATTCAAATACCTTAAATATAATTCAAATTTATTTAATTTTTTACATATAGCAATTCAAATTAAATTTTGATAGTAAAATTTTAATCTATTTAAATTTCGATGTTAAATTTAAACTTAGATTAATTAAGTAAGAGCTAGAGAAGAATTTAGTACTCTACGAATGTTAATGATTTCGGTAATGAATTTTAAAATTTAATATCTTTTATATTTAAATTTTCAGTGAAAAATGTTAAAATTTATTACGAATAAATATAAGTTGAAACTGTATAGGCAGAATTTGATACGTGAAAATAAATGAAATTTAATTCAACTGATGATGTATAGAAACCTTAATTACTTATGAAAGAAATTATATCGATTATATTATGAATTTATTATTCATTAATTCTTATTTTTATCTTTTATTAAATCGGAGCACATTTTTCTAGCATTTTATTCAAATTTATATCATGTAGGCAAAACCATTAGTGTTGTATAAATAGAAATTTTCAAATATAAATAAGTAAATATAAGAATCTACAAAGATTGATAAATTATATTTGGTTTGTAAACAAGTGCAAATAAATTTTTGAAAAGTTGCATCGATACATATGAAACTATCTGGTATATAACTTATCTGAATTGTTGTCATTGTGTAAAATATGCTCACAATGAAATTTGATTGATATATATTAGATAGTGAAATTAAGGAACAATAAAAGATTTTTTGGTTACATATACGTTTTAAATATAGGAATTATTTAAATAGGTATTAAGAAACAAAACTTTCTCAAGTACACTATAAAGTAAGAAAATTAAATATAAAGTCAATTCAAATAAAGAATAATAAATTATTTATATAATACTTTAACAAGATTACATCTATGGTATTCTATTTAATTTATAACGAGAATATGAATTGTAACGCGTGGAGCCATGCAATTTTTTTTGTTCATTTAGGTAGGCTTGAAGAATCTTTGATTAAACCAAATAAACTAATCTAAACAATTTTTTCACGGTTTGTTTTGGTTTTGAAACTATGTTGGTGTATAATCAGTGCGAAAATATTTTAGTTTGGTTAACGATTTAACCAAATTAACTAAATTTGTATTATATTTTCAGAATTACTAATGCTATAATAATAACTTATATTAATTCACTACGACAAAATGATCTTATTACAATTTTTTCTTATGAAATTCGTTAACTGACGGTTGTAATACTATTTTTTAACTGTTTTTTTACCGTTAGTTGTAATAAAGTTGTTTTTAACAACTGTTTATATATTGCGGTAGTAGTATATTTCTTTAACACTTACTTTACATGACTGTTGTAAATATTAATGTATAACAACCTTAATTTATAATTGTCTTTATCTTTCAAGGAAATGTTGTTAATAACCGATGAAAAGTCTGAGTAGACATAACGGTATTAGTGACCATTAATAAATAATTTATAATTAACAACCAATAACTAATACCTACTTAATAATTTATATATGGTAATTTATAATTAAAAATTACAAATGTCAACTTATATAGGCTATTACTTATAATTTATTATAATTAATTATTATTAATGAGCGTTTCGGCATGCGCTTCATGCGTGATGAAGGCACCCGAATTGTTTTTCTACCAGTTGTATTTGTTTAATACGTTCAAAAGAAAATGATTTCCATAAATGTTTAGCCATATTTTTGTATTAAATCGTACGTAGTTAATTTGAATTTTTATTTATAAGTTGCAATTCTATTTTTTTTAGTTCAAATTTTTATTTATATTATTAATAATATAAAAACGAACTTGTAAAGTAATTTATTCGTTAGATCCCATTTTTAGGTAATATAAAGACTTGGAAAATATTTGTAGAGGAAATTTTGAATCTATAGTGGAAGCTTAATTGTCAGATCCCATGTTTGAGTGATGCTAAATCTTAATAGTAATATCTGTAGAGAGACATTTTTGGTATTGCATGCTGACACAAAAAGAGTGTGACGACAAATATACTACAACTATTAATAAAGAAATAGATATAAGGATATTTTTGAAACTTCGCGCTCGGACCAAAAAATTGCGCTTTATGCGTGAATTGTGTTTTTATAAATTGAATATGTTTAACATGTTCAAAAAAATTATTTGTTGCTAGTTTGAATTTTGTTCTTCTGATTATATTCTAGTTGCAACATCTATATTGGTGATAGCTTGAATTTTTATTTCTGTTAATTTGTAAAAGAAGTTAATTTGTTGGATCATATTTTAAGTGGTATTAAGATTGGTAATATTTGAAAAGATAAGTTTTGAATTTGTAAAGAAAATTTATTTGTTGCATGCTATATTTAACCTACACTATGATTTAGTAATATTTATGGAGGTTTATTTATTAGATTCTATATTTAAGGGATATTAAGATTTGGCAATATTTATAGAGGAGAATTTTGAATTTATAAAAAAAGTTGGATCCGATTTTTAAATGATATTAAGATAAATGAGCATTTTTTTGTAGTTTATGCTGATACCAAAAAATGTGACATCAAAGATATTATAACTTTCATTAAAGATGTATTGAATTATCTAGAAGTATCTTTTATTATTTAGATGCGCGTATTTGATCTATTCTTATTTTAGTGAACACGCAAACCTAGAATATATTTATTGAAATAATCAAGTTTTAACTTGGTTTCAATTGTTCCATTCCAGCGTAGAAATAATAGGTTAGGCGCTGGTAAAATGAATGATATAGATAATACTTGAATTATATATGAGTGAAGGACATTTTGGAAAATTCACATTTGGATCAAAAGATTGCGCTTCTAAGCCCAACTATTAATAAAGATAAATAATGTATAATTACTAATTATTATCTGTAAGCAATGATTATTTTTATATTTTATAATTTATTATAACTAATTATTAATAATTAGTAAATTATAGTTTATATTTATTAATACTTAATAATCAATATTAAATAATTAACAATTAATATTAAATAATTATTATTAAACAATTAATAATAATTAATGATTAATAATCAACATTAAATAATTATAATAAACATTAAATAATTAACAATTAACTATTAATATTTAAACATTTTAATTAATTTAATGGTTTAATAATTTATATTTAATAAATTATTATAGTTCACTATTTAATTAATAATTAATAATTATTATTATTAATTTGCTAGTTAATAATTTTTACTACTCAATAAAAATTTACTATTTAATTTTTACTACTTAATATTTAATGTTTAATTGTTAATAATCAATGATTAGTAAATAATAACTAACAATTAAGAAGTAATATTTTGTATTTAATATTAACAATTACAAGCGATAATTATATTTAATATTTCAAAATTTTGAAAATTTATAAAATAAATTTAAAATATTCAAAAAGAAGTTTGAATAAAATTTTGAAATTGTCATAATATACAAAAAAATTAAAATTTTATAATATATTCAAAATTTCAGAAATTTCCAAAATGTTAAATAAAATTCAAAATTCAAAAACTATAACATTACTTTGCAAATTATTACTTTTCCGTGCATTTAGATGTTTTCTTTTATAACTATCTTCTTTGACATGCACAATTTTTTTTGGATACCAAGTAAAGAAAATTTTCCTCCAATCCAAACTTTTTGGCTGCAATCTCAAAATTTACCCGCCGTGCCCCCTTATTCTTTATTTAATCTTTCTTTTTTCATAAAAATTTGTTTCCCCAAAATGCTCCTCCTCTAACAAAATCGGAACTCGCCTCCTCCAGATCCAAATACACACACCCATTATTTATCCAAAGTTCGCTTCCAATTCAATTTCTAACCGATATAATTTTCTACCATAGACCTAAATCCTCCTTATCATTTGTCTTCTCCATACCGTGCCACATCATATGGACCTTCCTATTCCCCTCGTTGGTTAACCCCTTCCTATCGTCTCTCGCCCTAGATCTACTATGTCTAAAAAACGATGACTCAGCTAGCAGCTTCCTATGAGCATCGCGTGTCAGCCTCTCAAACCAAATCTGACCATATTTTTGCAGCACCACATAAGCTGACACCTTATGCTCCTGCTGATGCCAAGTCTATCCCATGCGACGAAGTTGCTTTTACAATCTAAGGTAATTCACTAGTATGCTCTGAATATCAAACTAGTACTGCTATGGCTTTCAACCCTACTGAATTAACGTCCACGATATTGGGTTTTATTTTTGTGGACACAATTTACCAACATGATATTACTACTGTAATTGAAAATTTGGTGGCTTCTGCTCCTATTAGTAGAGCAAATGACACTGAGGATGTGGTCAAATGACATTGAAGATGTGATTAACCCCTTGGTGACAACACCTAATATTACTACTGCATTATCCACGCTTATTCATCTGTTTTCCTTTGAGCCAAAGTTCTAGATATGGGAACAATTTTAGGTTGAGTGGTTTTATTTGTTGAATTATTTCGATTTACTTCTATCTGTAAACTGCAATGCATACCCAATATAGCTTCCGCTTGTAAACCCAAATCGATTTGCTGAATTGGTTATTAGATGCTTATTATAGCTTGCAAATTGATTTGTTACATTTATTTGTAGGCACTAGCAAACAGATAAGCAAATCAATATAGCCTGCAGATCGATTTACTGAATTGGTTCGATTTGCTTCTGCCTGTATATTCGTATGCATTGGCATAAAGGTTCTTGTTGTTTTCTTTCCTTATTATACAAAGTGCATGGATATGTGCTTGTGAAGTTCCCTGTATCTCAAATTTTGGTTGATTTTTTATGCATTTTGAATGGTAGTGTGGTACAATAATTGGAAATGACCAATTATGATTGTTTAATTCTATATGTCAATTGTGTCGAAAGTTACTATCATCTTTTCAACTTTGATGTGTTTTAAGTAAAAAGTGTTACAACATAGCCTAACCAGAAAACATGAAAGTGATGCAAAAGTGCGAACAATATGAGTGTTAACTTTATCTACAACTTTGATGGTCCCTCAATGGAAGCCTAACCAGACACACAACCCATCAAGAAAGCGGTGCACCCAATGTGGCTGCATAAAATAAAATGGTTCGTTGGCTCAATGTTCCTTGTACTAGCCACTCTTGCTTGGGCCTTTCTCTTTGTCCTACAAGTATGTCTTACTGTTTCAGCAGTAAAAAACACACAGTATATGCAGAATCAAAAACATATAATATATATAAGTATGTCTTGTGAGTAAGTGAAATTTTGTTTATACAAGTATTCTCTTTGTTTTTATTTAGTTTATTTGCTTTTATTTTGTTTATGCTGTATCATTTATGATACTGCCTTGATTGTTTTCCAAAACAAATTCCATACGGGTCATGTGGCGAGCCATGTCCTATAAGAACAACTAACATAGAAGTGAATCGAGGGAGGAAGTTCTTTTCATGCCAAAGTCGCAACTGCAGTTTCATTTGCATAGTTTGAAATATGGTCATGCTGTATGCACCTGCATAGGTAATTTATTACTATAGGCAGAATGTAGCATTTTTGTTATCTGTTTATTCCATGTTTCAGAAAACAATAATGCAATTGTATTGTACTATTTTAATGTTGGTTTAGGTTTGACGATTAACTACGTTAAGACTTTATGAATAATGTGAATTCATTATTCGTTTGGTTTTTTGAAATGTGAATCTTTCATGTTATTGTAACACCCTGCAAAACTAACCAAAAGTTTATTAATAATAAAGATAAAAGTGGAATTTGAACAAATGTTAGAATTTGATTATGAAACTTTCAGCGTTGCGTACATGGCAATTTTCTGGACAAGTTTCATAATCGGAGTTCGTATGTAAAAGTTATTAAAGTTTAATAATTTGAAAACAGAAATAATAAATATATATAAAGGTAAATTTTAAATTAGGTAACTTTAACCAGTTGATACCACCATTCGGACCAGTTGACACCTAACGGTCGATAGACCCCAATGAACCGGTCGTACATTTATGGCTAGGGTTAGCCTTGATAGAGTTAGGAGTATGTCCTAAAAGCGGTTATTTAATTTGTTACATATATCTAACTCAATAACCAATCTTGTTCAAATTCAAAGGTTTTTTTTTCTATTATATACTTGAATTAATGTAGTTATATTAATTAATTTATTTAATTAAAAGTATATTTAATATAAAGTCCGTAAATGATAGGTTTTGTGATAGTATTACAAAGTGTTAAAAGCGTGAGTAATTTATAACAATACAAATAAATATACCATTTTAAATGTTCCTAGTCAAGATGCATCGAGACTGAATAGCGATGTATCCGTGAGAATAAAGTACGCAATGCTCTCCAAATGTTGGGCAGTGTATTACTCATGGTCATTGGGGGCACCTAGAGGTTACGTACTGATAGTTATTGGATAATCATGGAACGACCCACTTGATAGTTTTCTGTTGGTAAATATAATTAAGGTCAAATAGAAAATATCGATGCGACTGATTTACAAAATTCTCTCGACTTGAGAATACTGTGGATTTCAATATGAAAGCTTCACTTTGATTATAGTCAAATCATGATACATCGTTCCATCGAGCGACTATAGTTGGTCCGAGTGGAATTATTGAAAGTGAAGCACTATTCAAGAGAGGATTCGTCTTCTCAGTTATATAAGTTTAATCACGGTCAACTCAAAGTCAAAATCTCTAGCCAGGGATTTCGATTAATAATAATTGTTATTATTGAACCAAAGACTTTGTGTTTGGACTATAAAGTCGAATATGGATGATATTGAAATTTTGACCATTACTAAATTTCATAAGTCCAAAGTGATATAAGTTTGATGAAGAGAATTGGTGTAAATAAATGCCACAACGTGTAACGCTTAATAAATTGAAATGAGATTTTACCAAAACTGAATAAGCGATAAATTTAGCTATAATAGCACATCACCTGCTAACTGACCTGTGAATGTTAACATTTGAATTTATTGATGTTAATTGCTTACCGAATTTGCACTCAAGAGTTACACATCCGAAATAATGAATTATCTTTAGACTAGACGCTTTAATTAGTTTATAATTGTTATAAATAATTAAATTAATTAATATTTATAAAGTTTTAGTTATAAAATTTTAATTTGATTTGAGAAATTAATAATGTTATATATTTTTATAATAGTTATAAATATATCGATCGATATGAGATATCGATAATAGAATAATTAAATATATTTGTATATATATTTAATTTGGTTCAAATAAACTCATGGACCATGATGCTTAGAGAGGATAGGCGGCTAGTTTGGCATAGATTAGGGGTGGCTAAAACATAACGGATGGGTTAGAGATGTATGGATAAGATTGAGTAGGAATGGGTAACCTAATTGCTCTCTTATGTAACCATTTAGAACAAGATCCAAAACCCCAATTACCTTTCACTCTTGACCGCCATTATCTTCTTCTTTACTAGTCGAAATTCATCAAAAAACAACTCCCCAAAATCTCAAATCAAATTCAAGTAAAAAGAAAAGCTATTCGATATTGAAAGGTTGGCGATTCCAGACTAGCAATCTGACGGATCAGGAGACATTCAAAGAAAGAAATTCATTATTTCAACGTGGACTCAAAGGCATCTGTAGCTGGTAATATTCGTTCAAATTATAGATATAATATCATGTTTTATAATCTTTTAATTATGCACACCTTAATACATATGTACATATCATTGTTATATAATTAGCTAGGTTAAATTTTTATATTTAAATACTGTTGTCGCTATAAGATTGGTTATGTGCACAATATTTGATGTATATATTCATACTTTAATTATAATCAGACATTATATGTTAAGGAAAGTTTATTTTAATATTATTTTAATATATATATATATATATATATATATATATATATATATTTGTGTATAAATGCATAGACACTATTCATATAAAGGCATATATGATTATATGCTATATAATATTGACTCAATTTTTTTCTATACTTTTTTATATTTATTATGAATTATAAGTACTAAAAATTAATGTTATATTATTATTATATATTAATTATTATTTTTTTATGATTATACGACTTCATAAATTTATATAAAATAATTAATATTTTGAAAATTCAATTTCATAATTTTGAAAATTAATATTACATATAAGAAGCATTTGGAAAATTTTCCAGATTTTTTAAACATTTATTTATATTTTAATTAATTAATTCATATCTCGATTGTATGTTGATTATTTAGTTAAAAATCATATTTATTTTAGAAAAATCTCAAATTTTTTTGAAGTTCCTATAATGTTATCCTAGTTTGTTTGAAATTTTAAAATTCGAATTTTTATCATATAATTAAGTTATTGTGGCCTAAACTATTAATTTAATTATAGAAAATATATATTAAAGTATTTAAATTATAATATCTTCAAATGTTAATTTGTTTTGAACTGAAATTTTTTTTTAAAATTATTTATATATTTATGTATATACAATAAAGCATGAAATACCATTAATAATATATATTTTATAAGTGTATCTATATTATTAAGATAATTAGTTTATATTTTATATATTATAAATTTATATATATATATATATATGAGTGTGTGTGTGTATTCATATACATTTATTAATCTCTGTACATATATAAATAATTTAAGTTATTAATCATAATATTTTATATATAGGTATATATGCGCATATTTATACATATTGTTAGTACTTGAGATATTGTTTTTAATGACAAAAAATGTAGGACATCGTATAAAATATAAATACTAATGTTTTATCAAGATATATAATATATAGTGCTAAATATTAGACAGATGATGATTTAAGAAGAATGTACAGTATCAAGTCAGGATGTTGATATAAAGACTTAAGAGCTAGAGAATGAAGACTCATGGGTATCGAAGAGTTCAAGATTTCAAGATATTCCAAATAAGTTATAGAGTCATCGAATTATGTTAAAATTCTAATAGCACTTGATCTCCCTCTCATCTCTCTCTCTCTCTCTATATTTTTAGATATATTTTTCAAAACAACTTTTAAATAGTTTTTAATTTCTTATATTTACAAATATTATTTTAAGTTTTTGATATTTTACAAAGTTATTGTTTTTATTAAATTTTGATTTATATTGCTTTATTTTTCAAAAATCTTATCATATAATTTTACTCAAGTTTTATTATGATTTAAAAGCGTATAAATTATATTTAAGCATGTTTACAAAGTATCAAATTATTTTACAAAGCGATACATTTTCAAAATAATATTTTAAAGTGTTTTTCAAAATTACAAAGAATATGTCGACATACTCTACCCCTATATGTCGACATACTAGCCGTGATTTTCAAAAATCAAATTTCAAAAGAAGTGTCTGTTCGTCGTATCTCTTCACGAACAATCATGACCGTTATTCCTTTATAAATACCTATCTTTCCAATGAATTTTACTATCAATTTTCATTCTTCTTCTCTCCTCCTAATTCTTTTTCATTTTCTAAACAAAAATATAACCATACCGTGTCGAATTTTGACCGAAATCAAACTCAATCAACATTAGTTCTATTCTCCATCATTTTCTCTCTGATTTATATCATCTCTCTCGCTCCAATCAAGATCAAAGTGCTATTAAAGAGTTAAAGGGTCATTTATAATCAAGGTTGAAGATCTGCGTCTGTAAAACTATATCAAATCAAACCACTATACTATAAGTCTATAGGGTGGATCGTGTAGTGTATATGCAAGTATATGTGAAAAAATATATCATGCAACTAAAATAATATTAAAGGTACTTTTGGCACAGGTCCTTATTAAGTTTCAAAATTCACAAAAAGTCCTTCACTAAATTTCAGTGTAAATTAGGTCCCTGTTTTTTATTCATGATTATTGCAGAGCATGATGCAACATTTCATAAAAGTTATTGACACTTCCGTAACTTTTCTATACACTGTGAACATAGTGTATGAAAGTAGCTTAAATTTCAGCACTTATTTATAAAAGTTCCAGATATTTTAGCAGCATTTATGTACACTATGAACACAATTTATGAAAGTTGCTGAAATATCATTACTTATTTATAAAAGTTGCTGACATTTCAGCAATAATTTTTCTTTGTTTTTACAATGAAACTTTGACAGGAAAAGTTGCTGAAATATCATCACTTATTTATAAAAGTTGCTGACATTTGAGCAATAATTTTTCTTTGTTTTTACAATGAAACTTTGACAGGGAAAGTTGCTGAAATATCAGCACTTATTTATAAAAGTTGCTGACATTTCAGCAATAATTTTTCTTCGTTTCTAGAAAACAAGGAACCTCTTTACAATGAAACTTTGATTGGGACCCATTTTACAATATAGAAGTATGATAGGGATGCCTTCCTACTTTCCACTAATATTAATCTAAGTAAATATAGAATAAGCACAGCAGAATTTTATACTAGTTCGGACCTCCCATCCTACGTCCTGTCCCGAAGCTCCCCTTCGGAATTCGACTATCAAAAACCCTCGCTTCGCCCAGAGGAATAGGCTTACTTACAATAAGTTGTTCTTGTCAAATGTGTGTTCTAGTATAACACAGATGTCGACTAATTAGTACAATTGCTTCCAATATACATCTAAAGAATATTGTTTATGAAGAACTGAGTATATGGAAGAGTGAATACAAGTAAAGATTGCTAGAGTGCAAAGATCAAGAGTATATGATAGAGTATAGAATTAGAAAGCGTAAGTAAGTTAAGTTCTGTTCTCTTGATTCTTGGTGCTATATATAGTTGTAGATAGGTATCTTGAGTAGTTGCATCCATTAGCGAACGCTCTAAAGTTGCTTCTTTTGATGGTGAAGAGTTGTGGCGAAGAGAAGCGGAGATGTCCATTCGCATGTGGCAGTTGCAATTCTTTTCTGAAGTTCGATTTTGAATTCAGACGTCTAGTATATGTTTTAGACGTTTGATACTATATATTTTTTGAACATAGTAGATATTCAGACGTCTGAGTGCGATTACCAGACGTCTGGTTTAGCCTGTTTGTTATTGCAGAGGAATTTTCCAAATGTCTGTTTTATGCATCCAGACGTTTGATACTGGTGCATGTCTTTTTTTTGTGCATCTTTTCTTTTGCTTCTTTATACCTATCGACTTGTAGTCTCTTGCAGTGTCCTTTGAGTCTTGTTCTTGTCTTTCTAGTGATGTTGTTCTGGCAAGTACCTGTGTATATAAATATATATGTATATTTGATTTTCATTGTAGAGTTGTTGACATCGAAACCGTAGATTGGATTTCCTAAGATTCTTTCCCTTTTTGGTGATGACAACTATACAATGTACATAGATATAATTTTATAAATCTCCCCCTGAATATGTGCTTACCATTATTTCCCCCCTTTGGCATTATCAAAAAGTATTATCATCTATAATTTAGATAGCATGTACATACTGTTAATTTGGAATTTTTATTAATTTCCGGAAGGTTATAACAATTTACTATAATTACGTAGAAGTAACAAACCAAAAAGAACCTTTTATAATCATTAAACACGGTAATTACACGCATAGTTTTTTGATTTCAATACAAAAGATGGAAACTATTAAAAAATATCTAAGGATCTTTTGGGGAAGCTTTAGCTTGAGCATCTCCTTTATCTTCACTCTTTGAAGAACTATCTTGTTTTTTAGGAGATGATGAAGTATGTACGAGAGGTTCTTTTTCCACTTCAAAAAGTTTAGAATGTTTTGAAGGAGGAGGAGAAGGCATTGGAGTTGGCCAATCTTTCAAAGGTGGTGTATGGCCATTGACTTATTGAAGAACCCCTTTTAGAACAGATAAAGTTGTTGAAAGCGATGATTCGACTGTGCCTAGGCGAGAAGAAAACGCTGTTTCAAAGCTATCAATACGCTTAGCCAATAATTTTTGATTTCTTCATAAGATAAGTTGATTTTGAAGAGTTAAGTCTTGAGTACTTTCATTTGGATTGGTCTCAGTGCGAGTCTCCAAAATGTCATCTTGGCCTGGATAGTCAAAAGGTGCAGGAGGTGGAGTTTGTTCGTGATGGTATTCCTCTTCTTTTGAAGGTTGTGGTGGTTATTGATGGGGTTGAGGCCTAGCTTGTTCGGCTTGTTGACGATGTTGCGTCCATTCGTTAAATAACATAAAATCCGGAGGATTTTCTGGTAAGTGCATAAGAGAAAAGAATTTTGTGGTGGCGTACTTGGGAGAAATCTCTTCAAAAGTCGATAAACACGATGGAATGTTGTGAGCTTTCAGAAGACGCATGATGTAGGTAGGGTAGATGATGGACGGACGTGATCAATTCCAATAATGTTTAAGCTCGTCAAATATGAATTTCGCCCAGTTTACCCTCGTTCCGCTAAAAATGGCATGTAGAGCTTCGTGCTCTAATTCTGTTATTTGCTCATGACTACCAAGGCGAGGAATGATTGTGTTGATAATCATCCTGGTGAGGAGTCTTGCCTTAGGTCGTAAGTGTTTGGAAGCAAATCTTGGCATTTCATATTCTCAAATTTGATGGGTAACATTATCTCTTGGCTTTAGACGCATATCGGGGATGTTAAACAAATCTTCTCCGGAGTCGGAATAGCCTAGAGTACGGCCTATATTTCCCAGAGTTAGACGAATAGTGTTGCCGTAAACAGTTGACCAAAGCCAATTATCATCGTTATCGGTATTCCATACGGCAGTGCTATCGAGATTAGCATAGAAAAGGAATATGGCAAGCTAATCGATTTAGACATTATTCCCAGCATTTTCACACATTTCATCCAAATCGTACATAGGAAACTTAAGAAAATTATAGAAAGGACATGTATGTAGCTTTTTCTTCTGAATATCGTCATACCTTTTCTTTGAATGAAGTACTCGATTCATCCATCTCTTAATTTGATCATCAGAGCACACTTACGGGTTGGAGGATGTGGCTTGCTCTTGCTTTCTTTTAGAAATTTTAGGGTTTCTAGTTTTGAGGGCCATGAGATCGAGCGAATTTATGGAGATAGCAATCTGGAGAGTTAGGGTTTTGGATATGAAAGAGAAATGAAATGTGCGGTAGAAATTTGGGAAAAATAGTCGTTGTAAGGTTACTAAAGGTTGTCGATTGAATTTCATACGTCTAGGAAGTGAGTCAGATGTCACGACCCGATTTTTTGATGCTTGAAAATCAACTTCAATACATCCACTGTATTAATTGTCGAACAATCGAATACCGGAAAACCAGACCGTAAAGGAAAGAAGAAGGAGGTAGAAGAAGAGAAAACAAAACAACATCAGAATCTCACAATCGCAGCAGAATAATATATAATAGATAAATGACTGACCTTTATACAAAAGAACTGTAATTGTTTTATATATACATCATCAGAGTACAACATTAACAAAAGCACAACACTGGACAGTTATGATAACTTGTCCACACAAAGCTGAATGTACAGCATACCATACACAGTGGAAATAAGTCAGATATGATTATAGTGACTTTGAGAAGATCGAAGTCATTCTACAATGAATAAATGTTGCATAGGACAAACAAAAGAGTTACTTGATAAAAGAAGATATGATTCAAGGTTCTCTAATTGCGTTATGGTGTTTATCAAGACTTCTCCATTGAAGAAAATAGTTCGATTTGATAATAAAGGGAAGTTGACACTATTTATAGGACCTTTTTCGATATTCAAGATGATTGGAAACCTTGCATACATAGTCGAATTAATTTAGAAGATGGCGAATGTGCACAACGAATTCCCATTTCGCAAATTTGGAAGTTTGTGCATGACTCAAGTGTGGTAGTTACAGCAAATCAACTAGATTATCTAGAAGTTGAACCCGAAGCATCGAGAGCTCGTAAGTCGGTACGTATAGTCGAGAAGAGTGCAAAGCAATTTTATAGTTAAAGCACCTAACTATTTTATAGTGGTGAAAGTATAAAACGGTATAGCAAGGATAAAGTGGGGATATAGTAGAGAATAGCAGAGGTGCAAAAAGCTTCATTGTATATAAAACCAATTATTTAAAGTTAATTTGTTCTCATTCACATTATGTTTAAGAAAAAGGACTATTGTTTAATATTATATAACAAAGCTAAATAATATCATAATGTATGCAATTTAGATTCAGCGACTACAATAGATTTCTAACTTATTTTGTGTACTTATGTCTTAAAATTAGGTTTTTATCATGCCTTTGTTGACTTGGTTCAAAAGAGAACTAGTCAAATCAATCTTTTTACATTAATTTTGCTAAAAAAGGTACTAAAAAGGCTTTGATTTAGTAAGTTTAGTGGAAAATAGAAGTAGATCTACTATTTAATGGTGTTATATTGAAAAAGCGAGATAATCGAAGAATGTTACACAATATAGTAGGTATTTTGCAAGGTTTTAGCGGGGTTTAACTACACAGTGAAGGAGAATATGAAGAAGACCGTAATGCCTTTAAGGTTTAACAGAGTGAAAGAGAATGCGATAACATTAGAAAGCCAAGGAGAGCATGAGTACCACTTATCCAGAGTTCTTTACTCGGTGAGTTTCAATTTTCACATTTACTTTCATACTTGGTATTTTGTTTAGTTGTTAGTAGCATGCGCATTATTAGGATATTAGTGTAGTCTGATTATGTGTTATGCTTGTTATTGCTTATATTGGCTATGTTTGTTTGACGTTGGTTGAATTTCGATGGAAAAATTCGTAAAGATGGGAGAAAGGGATAACCCAGAATTCTAAATATCGACGAATCGTAAAAATATAATTTTCCATGACATCCTTAGAATTGTAATAAAACTTTGGGTAGCATTACGTTTGGACATATTTGACCTTTATTATAGTTTGTGGACATTTTCGACCTAGAAATCTTTTATTGGCTATAACATTTTATAGAAGCCTAATTAGGTCTGGAACCAATTCCGAATGAAAGATACGATGGTTTGCTTTTCCATAAAGTGATCATAATAGTAATTCTACCAAGCAATTCAGCAGATATCACAGTTTTAAGTTTGAAAGTTTTTAAGCAGATTTTAGCATAATTAACCTAAGCCCAATAATTACACTATGTATTTTAGGATTTGTACTAACAAGCATTAGAGACAGTCTTAAATCACTTTACCATCTTCCAAAATTAATCTAATCCTCCATTGACTCCATCCCACACCAAAATCATCATTAATTCGATCCAAAATAGTTAAATCAAGGGATTAAGGCAAGTTTAGTAAGAAGATCAATTAGAGATTAGTTAAATCGACACTTTTAAAAGGGATTTCGTATCTAGACATAGTGTGCTAGATTTGCATTGCTTTGTGTGATATACACTGATTTTACATCGATTTGTGAGTGATGTATCATCTCACAACCTGTTATATATGTTTTTCAAGTTTAAACATGTTTTAGATCCAGTTTTCAACTCAAAATATGATTTAGAAACTAATTTGAATTTGAAAATGAAGTACAAGCAAATTCAAATATTTTTAAAGATATTTAGACAATACTTCTATGCTTTGATTGATCACACACGTGTTAGGATAGAACTAGATGGAATACTAGGTTCTTTGCCATGATATAATTCTTGTTTTAATGCTTGAACCTTTTATTTGCATATTTGAATGGATGAAACGCTCGGAAGAGTGAATTTGGGGTTGGAATCATTTATATAGGTTAGGGTCTTTGTCTAGAAGAAATAGCTATTCGATGTGCTCTCCGATTCGATTATATGGAGGATGGAAGATCCACAGCAGTATAACAAACTTTGATGGATCAGATCTAAAGATTTTAGAGTTAGATTGTTGCTTAAGGAGTTACATCAAATAAAAGGAGTCAGAATAAAGCTGGATCGGTATAGAATTGGCCAAGGAAAACTTAGCCAAATCATGGCTAAGTTAGATGGATCAACATAAACCATATGGATTGGCACCATCCCATGTTTTTTTGGAAAATTACACGAGGGAAGCATGACGATGATCTGGGCTATTTGGAAAATGACACACAGTGGGACTCGAAGCACATAAAAGCGAAGGCGTGTTGTGATGCCCCAACTCCAATGATCGAAATATTAGAGGGAGTATACCGTACGATAACTCGGATCAATGGGCATGAAAGGAGCGATCTCTTGTATAACCACTTTGATTCAACATGGATATGTTTTAATACCTGAATACATATGAAATAATAGGTATTTCATCTCTACGCAAGGCAACGTACATGAGTTATAGACTTGAATAATACAATATTAAAGACAAAGATAAAATTTTTCCAACTAATAGAATCAGAGGGAACAAAATAATGAACTTTATATAATTTTGAATATTCTAATACATCATCTCATGTATATATACAACTTATCACATTATACTAACCAATACAATGACATTCAATATTATTATAAACAATTCATACACTTGCCACCTTCGTCTGCTATAGGTCTAGTTGTGTGTGTAATCGGTCACAATTAATAACATAACTTTACTAGATTATAAACACGGATTTGTTACTATAGTCAACGCCCATGAGTAATTTCAATTAAGCTCAGTATCAAAACCATTGTTAAAAATATGTTTACAAAGTGATTTCGTTTCAAATCATTTCAACAAAATTGCTTCAAAATTGATTTCCAGATCACTTTAAGGAAATTACTTTATTTACAGAAATCCCATATATTAAGAAATCCTGTACTAGAAGTCTATTTTGTAAACGATGTCAAAATACTAGTTTTATATACAAATAATTTACCGAAACCAGTTTTTTTTCCAAATACTGTATAAAACCAATCTTTGCAAATAGTTTATCAATATATTTCCCAACTTGTTTAAAATAAATCTTTGCAATTTATTTCTCAGATCACTTTGCAAATTTGATTTGTCCTAAAATACCCGTTAGTAAAAACCAGTCCCAAAATATTCGATAATCTCACTAAAACTAGATTTCAAAATATAACACAGTTTTACCAAATCTAGCTTTAAATAAATATCCACATCAGGTGAATGCTCGTCATAATATTTCATAATAAATCATAATCGCGATGACCCAAATTTTCGCGTTCGAAAATCGACATCCATACTTCAACTCGTATTCGAATGCCGTAGATTCAAACGTTGAATCCGATTCGCCGGAGCTTATAGCACATTAAGCAAAACAACACAGCGGAAGAAAATGAATAATATCATTGATACACAATAGGTACAACTATTGATACAATATTCAAATACAATGAATATCAATACAAATCAGAGCCAAAAGATATACAATAGCGGAAGACAACACCAGAAGATGGTCTAGACTTTGCAACCATCGATAGCGGAAAGATATCTCCAAAAGAATCCAACACCATCCTACAACTCCATCTCCAAATTCCAAAGTAGAAAGTGAGAATCGCCATCCATGCTGAAGTGAAGCAATTTGATCCAAATGCGATTGCCAATATCCAGAGATTGAATGCTATTAAATCTATACCTACTATTCGATTATCTGAAAAACCCAACTCTATACTGCCCGTGTGGTAAATTGTGGGCACCCAGAGTTTAGAAAGGGAACAATAAACTCCGGGTCAGTCATGGGACTGGTATGAGCAAACGAAAACAGTTTTATCTTTTAAAACAAACAAAAAAAGACTTTGAAATTGAAATCCGCAATGCTTTTTGAAAAATGAAACTACCATAAGGCCTCCTACCGCACACACCATACAAACGCAGAATTGGAGGAGATTTCTCCTTATGATAGTCAAAATGCTTGATACGCGAAAACCGTTTGATATTATTATTAGTGCATAGTGGAAAATATTTCGAAAGTATAATATTAATCTTAGCCAGCATACAACATTTCGTCGTATGCCAACTATAGCTACTACGTTCAATAGCAGGTTACCGCCACATTCCATGGCAGGTTATACAACTAAAACCGTACAGGGCGCGTATTATTTCTTTGGATTTTCCAGCAAATGGTCAGGCTAAGGAACTTCCTATTGCCACATGGGAACGCCTCTGGAGGGATGCCCCGAGAACCTACCCGGCTCTTTGCCAACAGAAGGTCTGTTTCCTCTCTGTCTGGGAGTAATACCTAAAGATATGCCATCCCCAGTCGTTTGTGACCTTTATCCGAGGGACCTCAACACCAACAACCACAAAGCAATGTATTTGCAGTAACCACATAGGTTAAATATCTTGGCTCCATACAATGATACCACCCTTTTCCAAAAGGAATGGACATACCCTAGGGGCGCAACCCCTGTGACCTTGCCACGTCTTTCCTGTTTCGACCATTTCCAGGGAGTGAGGTCCGACGAGGTCTCATCCACAAAGCTACGCTTTTCACAAAAGCCATGCTTTGATCAACAAATGATCAGCAACACACAGCAGCACTCAACATGCCACACTACCAAATTGGGAATGTATCACCAGTATCCATCAACTACATAACCTCTGAGCTCGTAAGTCTCAGAGAAGGGTGTTAAGCTAAGAGAATAAATCTCCGCCACCAAATAGAAATGTATTTGACAGAAACCAGCTTTACATCTCAAAGTGTAATGTCAGACACACATCTATACAAGTCTGTTCCAGGTTCGAACAGAACCGAAGGCACTTCCAAAGAAACCCTTGCAATTCCGGATAATCCCTAATCACGTCTGGACTCCCCATCACAAAGGGTGATTAAATCTCTGTACCTGGGATCAGCCGGTGCAGAGACATTCGACGAGCAATCCTTTCGCTTTCGAAAATATTTAGTTTATACCACCGGTCTTCAAATGCAATCCATATACGTCGTTTCGTTATTTGAAATGGGTTATATGACACAAGGTCCTCTCCCGACTAAACCGAATAATGAGCGCAATATTTAAAAAAACATATGGAAGTGGGATCTCAGTTAAGTCACAACTTTAAAACCTAAAACAAATGGTTTAAATCAAATCACCATTTCAAATCTTTAAACAAAAAGATTCATTTCACAAAGTTTACAAATCTTTCACAAAGATTCATTTACGGCTTTTCAAAACAATTTCCTTTTCAAATTGGATTCACTCATCCAATCATTAAATCAAAGACTCAATCTATAGCTTTCAAAACCATTTCCAAAGATTCATAGCTTTCAAAATCAATTCTCATTTCAAATCTCTTTATATAAATGATATAGCATTTAAAATCCTCTTCAATTTCAAAACAAGGTTCAACCATCTTTCACAAAGATTCATTCATAGATTTCAAAACAGTTCACTTTCAAATTGAAATCTTTATGACATAAACTGGAAGTTCTTTCGTTATGTGAAAGCTATTATTATTTGAAAACAAATGGTTTTCGTTTCGGAAAAATCCGATTACATTTATACAAGTTAAATCCCTTCAGGTATAATACTTGGATTGAATTCAAATTCCCAAAACACTACTTTAGAATGGTTTAAAAACCCATATAAACACATTTATAACTTATATCCTTTTTAAACCTAATTTCCAAATATAGAATTGAATTTTGAATTTTGAATTTAAATTCAAATCAAACTATTAAATTTCAAAACCTTATCAAGTCATCCAAAATAACTTTTACCTTTAAAACTTCTTTTCAAGAGTTTTTCATATTAATCCAATTCCATTTTCAAAACCGTTTGGATTTAAAACTCAATTTTAAAACTATTTCAAAAATCTGTGACTTAACCAATTTCCTCGTGCAATCCATATTTGTGTGTGTATAGTGTAGTCCAGGGGTTTTACACAATAGTGCAACAACATCAATCATCACAGATTCAATCATATCAATATCGATAAGCGGTATATTCCTATAACACTTACCTTTATTCACTGATTCATAAATAATGTGTCACGGATAAAATGAATAAATAAATAAATTACACACAGCTCAGTTCACTGAACAGAATATTACAATCCAGAGATCACAATTAATTCAAGGCATTTCATACAATGCAAACATTCATAAGCAATCCAAGCATTCAATAATCATTTATAAACAGGAATAGTTAATTGTTTAAATCCTAATAAATTCAATTTAATCTCCAATTGAATAAATTACTTATGAATTAATTATTAAATCTTGATTAATTAATTACAAATCATTTGATATTAATGAAATTAAGCAACCTTAATTATTTAGTTAATTACCTTTAATTAATCACATTAAATTAATTATCCTCTTATTAATTACTTTAATTAATAACCTTTAATTACCAAGTAATTGTCCTTTAATTACCCAATTATCCTGTAATTATTTATCCTTAATTAATTATCTTAATTGATGAACCATTAATTAAAATAAATCACCCTGATTAATTATCCCTTAATTAATCATATTAATTAATTTAACCTTTAAGTTAATCACATAATTAATTAATCCTTAATTAATTACCATTAAAATGATTATCTTCAATTAATAACCTTTAATTATTAAGTAATTGTCCTTTAATTACTTAATTATCCTTTAATTAATTATTCTTAATTAATTGTTGCTTAATCACTTGATAAATCAACCTCTAATCAATTATCCTTAATTACTTCCATTAATTTAAAAGATAAACAATTTATCTTTATTATTTAATCCTTATTTAATCACCTTTGGAAATAAATCATCATCAATACATTAATTAACTTAAAATCTTTAAGTTAGATTAAGGATTATAAAACATTTTATTTTCTCAATTATTCACTTAATTACAAAAATTAAGTTTATAAACTTTAAAACAAAAGTTATATAGATTAAAACACTTTTAACTTAATAAATTTGAAATAATTTATTTTGAAAACAATTTGGGATTAAATTAAATAATCACCTAATATTTAATTATTCAAATCAAGATAATTTAATTTCAAAACAAATTTGCATTTATAGTCTCTGTATTTTAAAATTTTGTTTTAAAATCTTATTAAATATTTTTATGAAAACTTGCTTATTTTCATTTAGCTTTGAAAACTTTGATTTACAATTTATTTTTAAACCTGAACATCTTCCTTTTTCCTTTGAATTTTTAAAACCTGAAAATTTATTAACAAACCGAGCCAAACGCCTGATTTTCCTGGGCACAACTTCGAGTCACCCCTTGTTTTATTTTCCCCAAGCCCACACTTAAATCTACTCGAGCCAAATTCAATTCTTCCCGAGACAAACCTAAGGCCACCATTTCTTCTTCTTCCCAAAGCAAATCACTGATACTCCTGACACACGTACACGTGCATAGGCGAATCGATCGCCTTTGACCATCGATGCCAACGCCGGCATATCGACCACAACCTCCACTCTCGATTCCGACAACCAAAGCCTCGAACAGAATCAAAAATCGAATTTGAGCAAATCGATCACAAGCTGGAACCAAACTTCCCAACAAAAAGGGCTTGCCGACGATGGTCTCGGTCATCCGAGATCATGCCATAACTGTTAGAACTGCGCCACGTCTTGATGCCTTGATTCGTTCCCTCGCGATCTATCCCGATCACCCCACGATCCAAAAATTCATCATCGACCCAACTGACTGTCAAAACCCTAAACTCTCGTCGATACGCCACCTCTTCCATTAATAAATATAGCTACTATTGTTCCAGTGATCCCTGATCGTCCGCCACCTTCAGCTTTGGCCTCGACGAACACTTCGTCGTGAATTGTCGAAAATTGACCAAAATAGCAACTCTGATCAACTCACCAATTCTCACAACCCATACTATTAAAAATCTAAATTTTCTGACCAAAATTCATCATTTACCATTTCAAATAGCTTATCTTATCAAAACTCGTAAATAAATCATTTGAATTTCTGACAAATATTGTTCATCACTGTGATATCTGAATTTCAAAATATTTTCTAAATATTTCTTCTTAGAACCATTTTTAAAATTTAAATTATAACATTATAGACAACTTTCATTCAGACATTATAATCAAATTTTTGTTATACGAAGAGATATGATTTTTTTTCTTGAATTGGGTTTTTAAAACCGCAATTTTGAGAATAGAGAGGTGTCTGTACACACAGTCACCTATATACACACATACATGCATGTTTACATGCATGCTTACATCCATGCAAGCACATTCAACAAACAACATTCAATACTAATCACATGAAAAACCAAAGTATAAATGGGTTCAAGAGTTTGCTCACTTGGTTTGAAGCAGAGAACAGAGAATAAGTCTCTATTTTGAGTTTGCCCAGGCATTGTTCTAATTTTTTGATTTGTTTGATCTGGAAGCTTGTATTTGCTTTGATGTTGAACTTGGACTTTGATCTACTGTTTAAGCTTGATTGCTTCAGATTTCTAAACTTTGATGTTGATTTAAGTTTTTTCTTCTTCCAGGCTTTATATGATTGTTTGCTTTTATCACAGATTTGATTTGCTTGCTTGAATGTTTCCAGGTTCTTAATCTTTCCAGATATGAATATTACTTTACATTTGTTCTTTAACTTGTTTTTGATTCTGAAATGATTTGATATGGTTACTTGTTTTCAACTTTAAAGCTCCCAGGTTTGAAGCTCATAATTTTTTTTCTTTTGAAAGCTTGAGAATTGAAAGTAACCAGGTTTTCATTCTCTTTGATTTTTAAATTTTCATTTGTTTATAGAAATGAGAATGAGAGAGAGTTTGAACTGAAATGATAATCAGGAATTTTTTTCTTCTTTCTTTTTATTCATAGTATTTAGGTTCTAAATTTTAAAGAAAAATAGAGTATGACACTTGTTAAATTCATACTATCTTTAAATTACACTTGTCTAACTCATATTACTTTACTTACACTTGTTAATATAAGCAATATTATGTTTAAAATCTTTATTAAATTTAATTTATGATTTATAATTTAAACCATACTTAATCTTAATTTATGAATTTACAACCCAATGTTACATATGTATGTTTTCTTATTTATTTCCAAAAGATAAAACTTTTTATTAATTCTTGTTTTGATCTTATATATACATTTTTTTCAATTACTTATACTTATATAACTCTTTTTAAAATAATAAATTTTTTGAAACTTAACTTCTATACTAATTTAAAAAAATCCTATTTGTTTGCAATATATTTCTATTTAAATTTCAAATCAAAAATATTCACTTTCAATATACTTATTAAATTTTAAAATCAATTCAAATTATAATCCATTTATATAAATAAATAAACATTCATCTTATTAATTTGGAAAGTTCAAATACAATATATATTTTATTCCCAAAATTTTATATTAATTACCAAATATTTAAAATTTTAATTCTAAAGGTTAAATTATTTATCAAATTATTTTTAGCTAAAATCCAGGAATGTTACAATAACAAATCACAATATTGCTCATCTGCAACCGGCACCCAAGGAAGGAACTTTTCCAAACCCTACGATCTAGGCTCAGGTATCAGCTCTGAGCGATAACAAAATCAATATTATCTAAATGGATAATAAAAGAAGTAACGGTCCATTTTAAAAAGGTAAAATCATCAAAACTATTTCCAACTGTGGAAATACAAAAATTACTTTCATTTCTTTCAAATTGGGAATTTTCAATAGTAAAAATACCTTCAATATACCTCTGATTTGATTTTCATAAATCACTATTTCATTAATTCTAAAATAGTTTAAAGTCATTTTTCAAAACCTTCCAAGTTATAGAAGTCATAAAAATTCTTTTTGAAGAGTTTAAATATAAAATTCCTTTCCAATTAAACTTCTAAATAATCTAAAAACCTTTCTTCCATATAAATTCTTTTTAAAGGAATTTTAAAGCCAAATCTCTTTTTCCTTGAAATATTAAAATAAAATTCCTTTAAAACACCATACCAGCTTTAATTTTTTTTTTAAATGGTACTTAGATAAAACATGTTACTTGGACAACATGTCACAAATCACTTGTCAACATATGTTCGAATCACACTATGCAAGTTTCGAACCTGTAACCTCTCGCACCAAAGTCGAATCACTTAACCACTGAGACAATGTTGCTTAACACTAGCTTTAAATATCCATAACCTATTTTCCTTTTTCATATAAATAATTCAAATTACTAATTTTAATTTATTTTTCTATGATCCAAAACAATCAATATCAACATATATAGCATACCGTTTAACCATATATCACTTAGTTCAAACAATCATTAACCAATCAATCGTTAATCATCTACTAATAGTAATCAAGACTATCAAGCCATCATCAACCAAGATATAGTTCCTATTCAATTCCACAAAGTGTATTCTATAATTTTCCCTATAAGCTAAGTATCCTATATTTTATAAAATAATTCAAGGGAGATGATTTTCTCTGCTATAACTAGGCTAAACAATTATCTATGCAAAACAATATTATTGTAATATCACCATCCAAAGCATAGCAAATCCTAGCTTCAAAAGATTGTAAATTAATTAGAAGCAGAGAACTTTAACTTACTGTAATTAAATAAAAAAGAAAATTATACCCATTGGTTGAATTATGCACAACCAAAAAGGATGCCACTAATGCCAGAATTCACTTCATCCATCTCCTGAATAATCGCACCACATTATTACTTCGTACTGCCCTAAACATCGACGACTAGCCCTCATCGTGTGTCATGAACTCCTCCTGCATCAACATCATCGAATGCTAAAATACCCAAATGTCACATAATTGCAGGGGATTTTCCCTTCAAGGGCTTATTTGTGCAGGGTAATAATTTATATGAACACTACTTCTGAAAAATTAGTTTTAAGGACATTTTATAGGAAAAAGATAAAAGAATTTATCAGTAATACAGAAATAATGATAAAAGGATTTATCATTTTCCTATATAACTTAAAAAGATAAACGAATATATCATTATGTTGTAAATTGTCCTTAAAACTAATTATTCAGAAGTGTCGTCCTTGAAACTTATTACCCAGCAAATAGAAGCCCTTCAATCTAATTTCCACTAATTGCAGACCGTCGTAGCCAATTGCCGATGGCTCTAGCCTTCATCATGATGTCAAGCTTACGTACGCCAAGACCAATGTTGTCCCCTCTGGCTCGTGCGCTTGTGCCTCCTCTCTCATGCACGATTTTCTTTTTTCTTTTTTCCGAATTACGTTAGGGCATAGGAAGCGATTTGGGCAAACGGGTTTTATTAGATATTACTTAGGCCTAAAGTATTGGAAAGAATGAAGGGTGTGGTCCAATGAAAAAGAAGGGAAAAATTATTTTTCTTTTACTTATAAATCAAATACAGTCAACCATCATTTAATCGAACCGTTTATAAATCAACATTTAATACCCATTTAAAAACCTACAAGAGGCGTTTATCCAAATTTTATTTCACTTCTATAAGTATTTTTCGTTTACTAAAATACCACCGTTCAATTTCAACAGTGATAAAATAACGGTTTTTTTCAAAACAACTGTAGAATCTTACAAATATTAGCATTTTGCTAAAATAATTTTTTTAAAACAACTTTTGGATTTCTAGGACACAATTCAAATTTCACATTTTAATTTTAGTCAAACATTTTATTTTTAGTGGCAAATAAAATCCAAAATTTAATATTATTGAATCAAATTCAATAAAATATACATCGAAATAAATTTAATTTATTTGACTCTAAAATGGGATATTACATGTGGACTTGCTTGGATTTGAGTGATTCGTTACACTGGAGCTTACAGGGATAGTCTAGTTTCTAAGGCACATGGATTAGCAAGAATTCGAGCATTGATGGGACTGCGATGTTGAGTTGTCGTTGATCATGCAAAGTGGTCATATGAGTTATCATATATCCAACAACATCTGAGTTGAGAGATGCTATATCTATTTGATGATTTCTATGTTTGCTATGGTTGTCAAACGATGTATGTATTATCAAGTTGGATACCTCGACACCCTAGACTATACATAAAGTAGTAGTACACCCATATGGTTGTTTAGCATATATTGTATTTATGAGCTAACTATTTGGGGTAGGGACGGTTCAGGTATGATTATCCATATCATATGTTCCTATTTACAAAATTTATAACTTATATCTACTATAAGATTACAGATCGCACATGCCAGATTTTGTCTGATTCAAGGTGGTTTGTATTACTTCTTATATTTTTGAGTAATCATAAATGAGTAGATTGAGAGACAAACATAAGACAACACATGGAGTTATGTCGATGACGAGCAAGAGGATGACACTTTCTTATATATCTATTATTGGAGCCGCTATCACTTATTTTAATGTGTAGTTCTATGGAGCTATTTGACACTACTATCGTATACAGACAATTATCTAGACTTTATTCGATGTATCGGGATGTATAAATTATGTTATTCTGTTTTGCATAATCCGATGAACCTGTGTTGCACTTTGATATAATGTTATTTCTGGTTCATTTGATTATGCTGCTTTCTCGCTTGTTTTATATCTATGTTGATTAATATATTATTTTGTCAATTCGACGTGAGATATATGACAGGCTTTTCATTAATTGTATTGCATTTTCTCTTGACAGTTTCTCTCCATCGACCGGGCACCACAATAGCATGTTGTTATGCTATTAGATATTTGGTTTGTTTGGGTATCAGAGATAGAGGGGAGTCGTCATAGAATATAAGGAAACCCCTGATTTAGTTTCAACTACAAAACCTAAAATGTAGGGTCAAATCCACATAGCCCAATCCTACTCAAATTCACTTCATATCTTGGGTTTTGTATCTGTCTTGAGATATAAAAAGTCACAAATCACATGATAATGACATATGTCATCGCATTTAACACTAAGAGAGCACGGCACGCTAACTGCACAAGTCTACACCTAGACGTGTAATTTTTTTGAGGCAAGGGTGGTTAGAAAATATTGTATGCATTCCAAGACTAAAGTCCCAATCCATGGGCATAATGACCCGAAAATTCCATCCGAAAGGACCTTAACCTAGTTATTGGGGGCGCTCCCATATAGTAGGGTTCGTTCAACTAACTGTATTTGCTAATGGAACATCAATCTGGTAAATTCACATAATTCACCACATAAGAACATATACTCAACAACCATTAAGGTGCACCTCACTTAAAGCTAGTTGCACAGTATATTTAACCCACCTCTAACCGACCAATATTGGAATTTTTAATAAACTGGGACAAAACTAGCATCCAATGGTACTCCCTTTTATCATATGCTCTGTACTCATTCTTGCAAAGTCTATCTAATTCCATGGATGCTCCAAGCCTACCTGATATTGGACAAGTTCTTCCCAGCCCTCTAAACATCTTTAGGTCTATAATGGTTGGCTCGTTAAAATCCTCAATAATTATGCTTTGTAACCATCTCTCCTTTGATTATCTATTAACCCAACCATTACCCACCAAAAATGATGCTAAACTAACAATAGACCTACAATTTAACCATTAATAAAAGACTCATCAACCAACCATAATCCTTCATTCAACATCGACCATCAAAGTAGAAGTTTCTTCAATTACCAAATCAACAACCCACAATCAGCAATTATTCTAGCAGCTAACCAAAGCATACCATGTTAACCCCATGTCAACACCAATTACACGATCTTGATTGCTCTATAAATAGCTCTCTCCTCCATTAGGAAAGAACAAAATTCTGAGAAATTGAGTGGTAGAACAAAGCCTATAAAGTCGTCGTAAAATTTAAAGTTACAAAGCAACAAAACATCAATCCATAGTGGACATAGATACCTCAAGGATTTAAGCAATCAAAATCCGTTTATTTTCCATTTTCAACGCTTTTGACATTATTGATAAATCTTCGATTACACAATGCAATCGGAGATCCTTGCAAATCACTCGTTATTTGAGGTTGACAAAGAAAATCGCCAAGTACGGGCATGAAACAAACTTGGTCAAAGGAGGCGGGGAAATGCAACAATCCAGAATTTACTTTTAATGGTTGTTTATTTCATTACATTTTTAGTTTTGTTATTTTAATAGTAAATAAAGGTTGTTGGTATCATTTGTCCTATAACCACTTATTTATTTCAATAAATAGTGCTTTGTACTTTTATTTATCACGGTTAACCGATAAGCTCTAACATTATTTATCTTGGACAAAAAAGTTTAAGGATGTGTTAGATTTGGCCTGACATGCATGTGCATGTTTAAATTAACAATAAAAATATGTGGCATCTCTTAAAACTCTGACGAGTTTTCAAGTTGTTAAAGTAGCTAAAAAGAGTTGCTACACACAAAACTTTAGTGTTGTCCATTCACTTTTCACTTACCCTTCTTCGTTAGGTATATCCATGTGTATTTTATAAACCAATTTTAAAAGATCCAGAAATTATGCCAGGAATTTAGCCCGAATCCATCTTGGCTGCTGAGTAATACATGTATCCTGAATTCAACCTTTCGATTCCAATTCGCACCATCTGGTTTTATTAAATTTCGGGTCCCGCAGCAGCTTTTGTATTTAATATTGCCATTATATATTTCCTAAAGAACATTTGAACAATTTCTTTAGTTGACAAGTGCTTTGATATACTTTGCATGTGTTCTTTTGAATGAGTTTGCCTTCTTGAAACTTTGGCCGAACCTGTTCCAATTCCAACAGCTCGGACTCGGATCGTGGGGATCGTCGGAATACTTTGTATCAACAAATAAGATATTCAGTATATCAATATTGATTAGATCCGAAATCTGTTATCGAATTGCTCATTCAATGAGCATTCTCAATATTATGCCTTAAAGAGGACTCGAATCTTCACGCTATTTAGCACGAGATTTTGAGTCTCGCGTGTCTACAATTTCACCCTCAAGGCATCATGAAAGTGTATCGTGCAATATTGCTCCTGAACAAAGCCATCAAAAAAGTGTCGGTGCTAAAAGTTTGCAGCAAGGAATGTGATGGTTATGCAGATGATTGGCTTCACAACCCGTTTGGGTCTTCATCCAACAACCGCCCTTTCTTAATACTCACTTTTGGATTCCCGCCATTTCAACCTTTGACCCTAGCAATTTCTCATCCACACTTCAAGCCGAATCCTTTATCCGATGCGAAAAGATAAATGGAAGATGCAAGTACCCGTTGGAGAAGAAGCTGTCGAAAACCCTAATCCAATCTGAGGTCTTACACCGAGACAAAGGTTTTTGGAAACTATTATAGTTACTGGGTGAAGGTCAAGGCAAGGATTCTTCTGCTGATTCAGCTGAATTGCTTGGACCATCTCAAATTTCCTGTGAGCGAGTTCTGTATTTTATTACGGTTTTCGTGTTGACTTTGATGATTTGTTTTTTTAACGCTGTATTACTGGCGATGTTGCCTGAAGAAGCATTCAGTGTTGTGACGAAATCATTTGACGCTAGAAAGGTTAGTTTTCTAATTTGCAAATTCAAACATGTAGATTGAAGTTTGTAGTTAATTGATAATGATTCATATGACATACCACACATTGTTGGAGTAAATTTAGGGAATTGAATTATGAATATCCTTATATTTGTCTTTACTAGCTTAAATGCAAAACTGCTGTTTTTGTAGAAAGTAAGAGAGTCGACTATGGATATAAATTTAGTCACCTAGCTGCTTGGAAGCAACTGACTTTGCTACATAACTTCATGAGATACACAAATTGGAAACGGTTTAATCATAAATATCACATTTTTAAACAGTCAAATTTATTCTCATTATGTTAGAGTGTGTGTGTGTGTATAAACATAATCAAAATCGGTAATATTTCCCTGGATACACATTCAATTGAGGACAGTGTTGTTGAATTCAAGTATGTGATGAAAATAAGTTTTTAGTCCATCTAATGTAGAAACTACTGCAAAATACAGCTGGTTTGTATGATTTGTGAATACTAGCATATTTGTATTACTTGATGATGTGCAAAAATGAGAATCAAATTTATTCAAACGTATTTAAGCGTAGATAAGGCAAGAATTCTAGAGAAATAAGCAAATTGCACACTTTTGTAAATGTTAGAACAATGAAGTTTATGAGTATGAGTGAAATGTAAAAAATCATGAAGGTGGATGGTGTTCAACTTCAATTGACACTTCCTTTACAAAAGGGAAGAACATACCGTTGCATGGGATCTAACCCGGTTCACCCGCGTGACAGGCAGGAATACTCACCACTATACTGCAATGACAATGATGTTATCCAAATTGAAATGAAAAATAATTTACAAAACAGAATTGGATTGCTCACCACTTTTGAGGCAGGCAGGAATACTCACCACTTTTGAGGACAAAATGAAAAATAATTAGTTTCTACGGCCTAAAAACCTATGAAATTATGACCTTGAAAGTTGTTGTACTACTGACTTTGTACTTAAAAATAATTATTCTGCTAACTTTGGTCTTGAAATTAATTAATATGGATGTGTATCCTAGAAACTAATTGGATTGCAAAGTTTGTCCTTCTAGTGAAATGCCCCTTTCTTATATTCCTTCAATCTATAGAACATTCATCAGTTTGAGCGACAATGTAGTTGTTGCAGTGTGCATATACATATACATATATATATATGCTTTCACTATTTGATTATTGATATAAGCATAAGCATTTAACAACAAAGTCGTCATAGCATAGTGATGAGTATTTCCATCTGTCATGCAAACAATCCGATTTATATTTTCAGGGGAAATGAACATATTTATACGTTTGTCAAAGTTTTTTGATTATAAAATATTCCATGATGAGTAACAAATGCATATGCCCTTAATGTTTGTATGAATAATTATATATAGTATAATTATTATTTCAATTTTATTTTGATTAACAACGAAGTCGTATTATAGTGGTGAGTATTTTCATTTCTCATACGGGTAACTTGGGTTAGATCCTCGGGATGACACCGACATTAGTAGAAAGTAGCTTTACATAAGATAATAGTCTTATAAAGTTTACATTTTATTTTTATTCATTGACGGCAAGTGTCTTATATGGTTACTATTTTACATCTATTATGTATCCAGTAAAAAATAAGCTTCATTAACTCAAAATAAAATCACACCATATTTGGTTTAGTTTTAAAATGTTCCATAAACATATATGAAAAACAAATGTTTATATAATAAAATAATTATGAAACAGTATTTATACTAGGGCATCCTATTATATTTCTAAAAACAAGTTTCTTCTATTAATTCATTAGTTTTAATAAGGTAAATGTTAACTTTGAATGAAACAATTTTACACTTACACTTAAGGCTGTTATGGTAGTGTTAAACGCTATCAACGCGGGCAAATCTTTATGGTATCGATGCTATTAGTAAGTCAAAAAATGACTATCAATATTATACTGTTACCGTTAGTAAAATGATCATTGATAACTGATAAACTTTGGTAATGGTAAATTTACCAATGTATAAATATATTAAAATTTTATTCCAATAAATATTTTATAATAATAATTATTTTGTTTCCAATTCAAACCCTATGAATGATTATATCGACATTTTGGTTTATTTTAGTTGATATAGAAAAGTTTCTTTATTTATAACAAATTATCTACAATATATAAAATAATAACATTGCTAATCTTAGATTTTGAAGTTAAAAAAATTATGAAATAAAACAATGTCATGAATAATAATAGAAATTCCATCTTAATTCGGACATTTCTTTAAAATTGTTCATGGTTGTGATTAATTAAAATAGTGAAAAAATAATGTTAATATAACTGGTTAAATTACTGTTACCGCCGGTTTTGATTTAATTTTTTACCGTTAAATGTTCCGTTAACAATGGTAAATTTATTGTTACCTTGCCGATAGAACTGGTATAATGATGCAGCTCAATATTGATTATTAATTGTTTGGTATTGATTTGATAACGGTAAATTTACAATTACCATAACAACCCTATTTACGTTAGCAAAACTAAAAGATAATCTCCGTGGCTGACTGAATGGTTATGCATCGATTGTTAATAGAAAAGTGTAGGATTTGTATCACATGGGTGGCATAAAACAATGGTTAAAGGTTTTAGAAGGAATTCTAAATTCTTGTCATCTCGGTTCGGTTTTGGTGGACTTTGAAACGAAAACCTTGCAAAAATCCAGTGTCGGTTGGGAAAAGGAAAAAGTTTGAAAATTTTATAACTTAAACTACAAATTTTATTTTAAAATTAAATTTTTTAATCACATCATCAACTTCAATCGAATGTAGGATCATCGTATTCAATCTCGTTGTCGATCGTTCTTTTGGTTCTCTTATGCCTTAGCTTTGAATTCGAGAGGAAATTGGTGTTGAATTGAAGCAATTTTTTTATTTTAGTTGTGTTGATTTTTTGTTTTGACATTTGCCCTAGCTTCAAAAGTTTAAATCGAGAAAGATAAAACTAGGAAATATGTGGCTGAGCTATTATGTGGGCTATTTATATTATTTTCTTTGTTTCTGTGACTAAAGTTGAGCTACACATTTAATTTAATTATTTTTACTTTTGCTTAATCAAGTTCAATTTAGTTCATTTCAACTTAATTTAACTTGAAAATTGTATATTTCTTTAAATACCGTATTTTGTGTTTTAGTTACAACTTTTACTATTACGTTTTCATTAAGAAGAATACCATATCCGAAACTGGAACTGAAACTTCCAAAATTAATCGAAACTAAGTAAATTTCAAATGACTGAAACCAAGTTGTCAAATCTTGCATAAAATACACCCTTCATTCATTCGTTCATTATCATAGAAAAGGTGAAAACTGCAAACAACACAGTGGTGTCCATTTGACCATCAGATCATTTGGTTATGGACCAATATGGCTTTAGTAAGTTATGTTTGGTAAGCCTAATAAGTCAATAGGTTGGATTGGCAACATAGCATTCAGAAAAGCTATTAAACAATTTCATGTATTTATTACCTTTTTGACATAGTAGGCAATCTTATTCATAAACAATAATAATTTACAAAACAATACATTGTGGTACACTGATGTATCTACAATTGTGAAGTTGGTTAAGTTCTTCTTCTTATCTTGGGAACTAAAGCTTCTCAAATTACCTATATATTCATCAATTACTTTCTTTCTATGTGTTACCATTCTTAATTTGCAGTCTTGTAATATATTTATGCATAACTTTTTCGTTTCTTTGTGTTTAAACTTTACTGTACTTTTTTCATTCCAAATGTATATGGTAGTTGTAAATGCATTACATGGTAGGTCACTTTTTGCCGCTCTAAACTTCGGCTAAATAATGTGAGTCATTAGTGGAGTTGTGTACCATGTTACGTTGGTTTTTGTTTTAGGTCTAAAAAACATATGTCACACATATTTGATATCTTATTTTCAATTTGCTTGATACTTGGGGTCTTATATAACTATTTGCAATTTTAACATGTTATAAAAAACAATAGGAAAATTCTATTTGGATACAAATGAATGACACAAAATTTGAACTTAGATAATGTGCGCCACATGGTAGATGTAAATGCGATACTTACTAGGTAAACTAAAATGTCTTTTATCTTTGAACTCAGATAATATGAAAGCATCATTATATTAAGTTATCCTATATGTTTACTGTTTCATGTTGGAATTATCCTACATCTAAAAAAAGCTATATTATGCTTATTTGTTATTTTATTTTCAAGTTACTTGATACCCCATGTCTTGTATGAGTAACCACATTACAATTTTTATTCTATTACAATCTGTCATGTTGTTAATACAATTTTTTGATAAAAAAATTAGGGTTTATTATTTAGTACAAATGCCCAATGTCTTCTCTTGTTCAAGGTTGAAAAAGTCCGTTTGATTTTCATTCAGGATATGATTCAGGGTTAGAAAAATGTACGAAATTGTGTTCATTTGAATTGTTTGGTGATTTTTTTATTCATCTGTTGTCTGGTTTGTTCTTGTTAATTTATGACATGGTAAATTAGGACTTGTTATTATGATTTCCTTAAAAACATGAACAAATTAGGATTAATTTTTGATTGGAAGTTTGAATCTATCTCTAAATGTGAACTGTGTGCAAACAAAAACATATATGAAATCTTTGAAATCTATTGTGAAAAACCGGTTTGCTTGGTTTGGTATGTAACAATGTTGACAATTTGAAAGGTCATACAACTTACGATGGTAACAAATACTGTGTCACATTTATTGATGATTATACTGGATATGCTTATGTTTATTGGATGAAAACTATGTTTATTGGATGAAAACAAAAAACGATGTCTTTGAAAAAAGTAAAATTTATAGAGTGAAAATGGAAACACGGTTGGGATTTAGAATGAAAATACAATATTTTAATTATGATGGGAATATTTTTCAAATGATTTAACTTTGTGTTATAAACACAGATTAGTTCATCAATGCACTAACCTCCATACACCTCAATAAAATGGTATCGTCGAAAGAAAAAATAGGAGATTAGTAAAAATGTTAATGATATGGTTATTAGTTTAAATTTTCCTAACACTTTATGCGGTGACGCTATGTTATTTGTTTTTACATTTTTAAATAGAGTTCCTTTGAAAAAGAAAAATCCTTCTCTTTATGATTTATCATTTAATTAAAAAACCTAACCATAGGAGTACTTGGTTTCGGTCCAATCAATAAGTGTGATTTTTCCAGTTCTATCATGGGGCTATATGGTTGAAGATTAGTTTAACATAGACCTCAATAACAATTTAAAAATTTTAAACCAAATGAAAGTTTAATCCAAAAGACCCTCATTTATATGTTGCTTCCATGATGATGCAATTTTCCGTTCTTTAACTATATTGGCTTGATTCCACTTGGATATGTGGGCATCACCTAAGTAATGTAACCTATTTTATTTATTTTGTGTATTTAAATTTGTTTATTTAAAAATGAGGGGAGAATTCTGAATATTTTTAAAACAAAACGGAGTTGGGTTTTTTGAAATGAAGAAGTTTTGGGATTTTGCATTTGTCTTTGATTAAAATAAATTATAAAGAGTTGTCTTGGATTAGAATATAAACAAAGCCATGAGAAAGCGAAGGTAGAGTGCGGTGCAATATACATGCATATGCATACGTAGGCAAATGAGCATGTAGGGTGCAATTGGGTCTTTTAGGACACAATTTTCGCTTAGCACATACGCGTATCGATAGAAATAGGAGTCCTATTTTGAAAGTTGGGACCATTGTAGAGCAAATCAACAAGTCGAGTAACAGATAGATCCATTGAGCGAACTATTATGGGTTAATAGATCTGACCTTTGGACATATTCATTTTAGGAATGGATAGTTCAGAACCACTATAAATGTATAGCAGATCCTCAAATTTTAGAACAATTTTTTTCCTTCTTCCTAACTTTATTTTCCCTTTCCGCATCATCAATCATTAACATGAGCTGAATATTCTTGGTCAGATGACTTTGAATCCTCAAGTCTTTGATTGTATACAATATACATTTGTAAAATAATGTATAGAAAGATCCTTGAAGCATGAAGTTTGACATTATCATTCTCATAGCACATACAATATTTCCAACAGAACGTACAAATGCGCGCGTATGAGTAATCGAATGACAAAGAAGATGCTTTAAAAAACAAACATGCATTGTAACTGGAAATAGAATAAAACATAAGTATATTGGAGGTAGGAAATATAAAAAATGGCCCATGCAGGTCTCGAACCTGCGACCTTCGCGTTATTAGCACGACGCTCTAACCAACTGAGCTAATGGGCCACTTGACATGGTAGAAAATTTGCAAGTACTAGTCGAGAGATTAGGTGTTTGGAAGGTAACTAAGTAATTATTTATCTAATCATGACATATATGTAAATGTTGTACATCTGGATAGTAGACTATTTAGTTTTGTTCTTATTGATGTGTTTTTGATCATCATTTGTCTTTTTCTCAAATGATTGAAATTGATCACATGAATTCTTTGGGTTTTTTATACGATAAAATCAATTTGGGGTATCTTTCTGCATAAACAGTTGAAACTGGAGGTACATTGGTGAATCATGCAGAAACGGTTTTTTTTATCAGCATTAAAGATTAAAGATGGATGAGGACATTGAAACTGTGCCATGGTTGGAAATACATGTTTTGATCTTCATCAAGACGACTGTTATATTCTGATCCATAATCTCTCTCCGTTTTTTGCAGTTTGATAAAGACTAAACCTGATCTTCCTCTGATATATTCCTATCATACTCTATTCTCCCTGAATTTCTTCCCTATTTTTCCTAATTCAATTGATTATTTCTAATCAATTTGGATATTCTAGGTGCAAAAATTTTCGTCGGTCATAGGCCGAAGCAAATGAATGAATATTAACTGATTTGTACATTTGACAACTTCATGAGAGTTGGGGAGGTCAGCATTATTAAAGATAAGGTGACGAAGACGTCGTGAGGTTAGTTTAAACCTGGATTCAATACTGTTTGGTGGTTTCAGTTAGCTCCAGATTTTAATTTTTCTGGTGCATAATGCAGGTTGTTGTTTTTCGATATGTCTGACTAGAGGGGAAGCTCATAAAGCGGTCAAAGATTTTCATAATAAAAAGACCCTGCCAGGGGTAAGTTTATTTATATACATATATACACAGTGTTTTTTTTTTGAATTGAATTGGTACGGTCTGCCTTTACTTTTGTGGCATGATTCAACATATGTTTGATTGATTTAGTTTGAAATCTGGAAGGTTGAGTCAGGAAGTATTGTGTCATTGTCCTTGATTATGTGAGGAAATGCTGATGAATAAAGAAATTAAGTAAAATGTTGGAAACATGAAACCTACTTTGAATTGATGATACACCAATGCATCTTTAGTTGTTTTAAATGATTGAAATGTGCATGCATGTATTTTGGAGATATGGATGCAATATGCTAGGGATATAGCTAAAGTGATTGGGACAATTATTATAGTTTAGGTGGCGTGTTTTCGGACATAAATTATTCATCTCTGCCACAGATTATGGAACACGTTGCTAGTTCCAAGGGAAAAATAATAATGGGAGCGCATGGTTGTAGGAAATGCATTTTGTTGTACTTGTAACTTGTTGGTCATTAGCCGTCATAATTGTTGTTACCCTATCAAAAAACATCTTGAGAGCTTTTAAAATTAAAATATTTATTGGACTTTCTTATTTTTGTTGTTATTATACTTCTATTTGACACTATAAAATTTCTACATTTGTATTTGATATAAATAATACTAATTTAACGATTCAAACAACACTAATGCTCTAAGATTTAGTTCCACCAGAGGTTTCACTATGAAAGTGAGATGAGGTAGGTGGCTGAGGAAGAGACAACATGCTTTCTGGACATGAGCAAACAATCTTGTTAATAGAGTTGAGCCTCTGAAGATGAAATGGACATTCCTTTGTGTAACCTTGTGAAGAATGCAGCTAAACCGTATCAATCATCTGCAAGTTCGATGTGTTAAAATTGGACGTAGATTCACATTGAAGTTTACATTTGTTAGCAGTTGTGAGGACGAATGCGAACACTAGTTAACAGACTACTAAGATGATGTTTTACACTTAATTACAAATATGATTTTAAACATGCTTGTAAATCATATGTCCAATTAAAATGTGTTGGAATTTCTAATACTAAATTGAATGAAAATAACATGGTCCCACGTCATCAAAAATTGCTAAGCTATTCTAGTATATTAATAGCTTTGCAATGAAGGGGTTGGGGCCTTGGAGTACTCAAATTTTTGCTTCGTTGTGAGGAGGGAGATCATGCATCACTACCACACACGCGTGCAACGCCGCCATCCGACCGAACCAAGCCGGCCCGAGCTCGGATTGGGTTTTGGTTTGGATCTAATATGATCCTATTTTTACTGCAAAACTAGGTCGGGTTTTCTGACAGTTGCAGGCTATACGAACAGGTACATATCTATTCAGAAGAGGACGCAGATTGACTGAAGAGAGGCGGACGAATAGAAGAAGGTGCGATGCGAGCGGATGCGAGTAGCAGGTGGGTGCGACCCGACTGAAGAAGCATGGGCGAACAGAAACAGGTGCGACGCGAACGGATGCGAGGAGCAGGCGGGTGCGACCCGTTAACAAACAGTAAATCACAGAGTTGACATACTCATTACTATCTCGTGCAGATTACCTCTATTGTTTCTTGGGAGAATTAATAAAAAAATTCTTAAGGAAATTGTTTCGACAAGGCTCAGACGGAATTTTCTTAGTTAACCGGTCAGATTCTATTCTATTTGCATATTCTTATACATCATTCTTTTATCTTCCCGATTTCTATGTTGTGCTATTTTTACGATAGTATAACGTTATTGTTGTAATTTAATTACGACATACCTATTGCTTAAATTAGCTAATACAGACTTCCAGAGTAGTGGAAATCTGATTGATAAACTTGTGAAACGAGTTTATAATTGATTATTCTCTGTTTTGGTATACCAGACGTATAACATCTTAAGAATTTTTCTGTTTTTACTGAAACAGAGATGACAACAGTTGAACTATCAACAAAGGCTACTACACACAATAGGTCTGATCCTTTCAAAGGAGACGGTGACGATTTTCTAACATGGCAGAATCAGATGTTGTTCTATCTCACCACACTCGTTCTGCAACGGTATCTCGAGGAGGAGGAATGCCTGCACCAGGCTAAACCAGAGAAGCACACAAAGATTCGTTTCTAGCTGTTGATACATGGAAGCATTCGGACTTCCTATGAAGAAACTATATTCTGAACTGTATCATCCTTTAAAGATAGCAAAGGCCCTCTGGAATGCCCTTGCCGCAAAGTACAAGACACAGAATGTCAGTCTGAAGAAATTCATTGTAGACAAATTCATGGACTACAAAATGATAGACTCCAAATCTGTGACTACTCAACTGCATGAACTCCAAATTATTATTCATGAACTTGAATCAAAAGGCCATAAGGTTGAAGAATCTTTCTTGGTTGAAGCCATAACAGGAAAGCTGCCACCATCATGGAGAGACTGCCGCAAATATCTAAAACATTAAAAGAAAGAGATTTCTTTGCAGGACTTCATCGTACGATAAAAGATTGAGGCAGATAATCGTGGAATTACCAAAAAAGCGAGGAGGCGTTGGTAACAGAAGGGTCGAAGAACAAGAATAAAGACCACTTCAACAAAAAGAAGAACTTCTCCAAGAAAAGGAAAGCTCTTGAAAACAAACCCAAAGATAATAAAACCAAGAAGTTTAATGGCGAATGTTGGGTATGCGGAAAAATGGGACATGCCGCTAGAGACTGCAGACACAAGAAGGAGCGCAACTCAGAGGCAAATATAGGCGACAACATGGAAGTGGACGAGTCCAATTTTCAGAAGTTATATCAGAATGCAATTTGGTTCAGAATCCTAACCAATGGTGGGTGGACACAGGAGCTATTAGTCATGTCTGCTCTGACAAATCCATGTTTTCTACATATTAGAAATTTGATCAGAAAGAAAAACTTTACATGGGTAATTCTGTTGTTTCCATGATCGAAGGCAGTGGAACAATAATCCTCAAGTATACTTCTGTAAAAACTGTCAAATTGAATGACGTGCTCCACGTTCCAGACATACGCAAGAATCTGATCTCTGGCTTGGTACTATCAAAGAAAGAATTTAAAATGGTGTTCGAGTCAGACAAGATGGTTCTGTCCAAAGCTGGAATATATATCAGAAGGGGAAATTTATGTGATGGCCTATTTAAGGAAAATGTAGCCGTTATTGGCAATAAAACTATGGATTCTGTTTGTGCTATTAATAAAATTGAACTTTTTTACTTGCTTCAGCACAAAATTTTATTATGGCATGAGAGATTGGGACACATAAATTTCCTAAAAATGAAAACATTATCAAACTTGGGATTAATTTCGAAATTCCAAGTAGATAAGAACTACAAATGTGAGACATGTGTAGAACCAAAAATGGTTAAAAAACCATTTCAATCTGTTGATAGAAGCACCGAACCACTAGGTTTGGTTCATACAGATTTATGTAATTTTAAATCATTACCTACAAGAGGTGGGAAATGTTACTTTATCACTTCTATTGATGACTATACACGATATTGCTATGTATATCTTTTAAATAGTAAGGATGAAGCAATTACATCGTTTATGAAGCACAAAGCTGAGGTAGAAAATCAGTTAAATAAGAAGATCAAGATATTGAGATCTGATGAGGTGGAGAATATGAATCACCATTTGAACAGTTCTATGCAGAAAATGGTATAATTCATCAAACCACGGCTCCATATTCACCAAAACAAAATGATGTAGCCGAGAGGAAGAACAGAACGTTAAAAGACATGATTAATGCCATGCTTTTAATCTCTGGTCTACCGACAAACTTGTGGGGGGAAGCCTTAAATATGTCTAATCACATATTAAACAAAGTCCCTCACAATAAAACAGGAACAATTCCATATGAGCTATGGAGAGGACACATACCAAGTTTTAAATACCTCAAAGTATGGGGTGCTTGGAAAAAGTTTCAGTTCCGCCTCCAAAGAAAGTCAAACTTGGACCAAAAACAGTAGATTGTTATTATCTAAGACCAGTCCAAAATAGTAGTGCCTACATATTTTTGGTATTCAAGTTTGATATAAATGATGTTCATGTAAATACAATCATGGAATCAAGAGATGCCTCATTCTTTGAAGACGTGTTCCCACATAAAAGAAACGATGGAAACCTTGTCCTGAAGAGGACAAGAGATAACAGAGATGAGACATATGAAGATGAAACTCATCAGGACAATCATAAAGTTGAACCAAGAAGAAGCGTAAGGGCAAGAACATCCAAGACATTCGGTTCGAATTTTTTAATTTATATGTTATAACATGAACCTCAAACGTATAAGAAAGCAATGTCTTCTTCTGAATCTTCATGTTGGAAAGATGCAATCCAAAGTGAGATTGATTCAATTCTAAGTAATAAAACTTGGGAAATAGTTTATATTCCATCTGGAATAAAACCAATTGGCTGCAAATGGATTTTTAAGAAGAAAATGAAACCAGATAGCTCTATTGATAAATATAAAGCCAGATTAGTAGCCAAATTATATCGTCAAAAAGAAGGTGTAGATTTCTTTGATACTCATTCACCAGTTACACGAATAACCTCTATAAGAATGTTATTAGCAATTGCATCCATATATAATCTAGAGATTAATCAGATGGATGTAAAAACAACATTATTAAATGGAGATCTCAATGAGAAGATTTACATGGAGCAACCTAAGGGTTTTATTTCCAAAGAAAATGAAAACTAAGTATGTCGGTTAGTAAAATCACTATACAGACTCATACAAGATCCAAAACAATGGCACGAAAAATTTGATAGTGTCATGATGAAAAATGGTTTTTGTATAAACGAATTTGATAAATGTGTTTATTACAAACAAGTTGGACAATCATACGTTATGATTTGTTTATATGTAGACGATATGCTAGTCTTTGGTCCTAACACTAAAGTAATAGAGACCATAAAGATGTTAATCAACAATTTCGATATGAAAGACTTAGGAGTTGCTGACGTTATTTTGGGAATCAAGATAATAAGAACGCCTAATGAAATTGAATTGTCTCAGTCACATTATGTAGACAAAGTGATTGAAAAAATTACAAAACTATGGAAACAAAGGAGTGAGAACACCTTTTAATCCATCAGAAGTACTGCACAAAAACACTAATGAGAGTGTAATGCAACTGGAATACTCTCTTGTAATAGGATGCTTACTGTATCTCATGAATTGCACTGGACCAGATATCGCTTATGCGGTATGTCGACTAAGCAGATATACAAGTAACCCAGGGAAGGAACACTGGAAAGCACCAATGAGAGTATTGGGATATTTAAAGAATACCACTAATTTTTCCTTACATTATGAAAAACATCTTACGATCTTAGAAGGATACAGTGATGCAAACTAGATCTCAGATTCAGAAGAATCAAAATCCACAAGTGGTTATGTCTTTCCCTTGCAGGAGCAGCGGGATCATGGAAATCTACTAAACAAACATACATAGCTCGATCCACTATGGAATCTGAGTTTATCGCATTAGATAAAGCATGCGAAGAAACATAATGACTTCGTCAATTTTTAGAAGATATTCCACTTTAGCCCAAACCTGTAACGACCATATGTATCCATACGATAATCAAGCATCGCTAATGTCTGCACAAAAAATGGGCAAACACCTCCAAGTCGTATGATTTAGTCGATTTTTAAGTTGTTCTTAGTGATTTGGATGATTTATGCAAATATGTAAAAAGCAGGGACTAAACTGTAAAAGGCACACAGATTTATATTGGTTCGGGCAGAACGTGCCTACGTCCACTTTATATGTTATTCTCCTTTTCTCTTCAGATTACAAGTACAAAGCTTTGATTACAAGTAACTGAAAGTTGTTTGAAAGTTCTATCCATGCTTGAGCTCTCAAACTCGTCTTCCATTGTTGTACCCCTGCCCCTCTATTTATAGAGTGAGGCTGAGGCTAGGGGTCCTGGATGTATATAACTGCTGGTGGGCCTGGGCTGAAGCAATCTGTCCTGGCAATGTTGATTCGGCAAGGCCTTGGTCCGGAGATGGTTGGAGTGGAAATGGTCCGGTATCACTTTGGTTCGGCAGGCATGGGGAGGGAGTTGGTTCGGCAGTGGTTGGTCCGGTATCACTTTGGTTCGGCATGCATGGAAATGGAGTTGGACCGGTAGTGCCTGGACCGGTGATGCTTTGGCTCGGCTGTGAGTCGGTCCGGTGGTGGAAATGCACACACAACATTGATATTCCAATTTTGACCAAAAAATGGGATAACACTTTGCCCCCCAAAATATGCCTTGCGGTAGGAAGGCGTGTTTTGTAATGCCATGAGCTGGATGTTCATATCCTATTGATGTCCTGCAAAGGAATTTACAGTTTTATGTGACCTCAAATGACGACCGTTCGGGATCGAGTTATTTGAGATGAAGTGCGACCGTTCATGGTCAAGCGCCTAACTTCAAATGATGATCGTTCGGGATCGAGATATTTGAGATGAAGTGCGACCGTGGGTGGTCAAGTGGCGGACCTCTAATGACGATCGTTCGGGATCGAGATATTTGAGATGAAGTGCGACCGTGCGCGGTCAAGTGGCGGACCTCAAATGACGACCGTTCGTGATCGAGCCATTTGAGGTGAGGTGAGTTGTGCCGTTCGGGGCGAGTTGTGTCGTTCGAGGCGAATTGTGACCGTTCGAGGTCGGGTGCCGTTCGAGGCGAGTTGTGACCGTTCGAGGTCGGGTGCCGTTCGAGGCGAGTTGTGACCGTTCGAGGTCGGGTGCCGTTCGAGGCGAGTGAGTGTGCCCGGGGGGAATTAATATTTATCAGTGTCGGAGATGTTGTTTGTGGGAGTTTCCGAATCAAAGACTTCGGCAGTTCGCTGCCATGCAAGAGGTGCTCGTGGACCGTTCGCGATCCAACGGGCATACATGTAAATTTTTCCATAGAATTGTAAATGTTAAAGCAATAATCAGTTGAACCTTACAGCAGAAAAGTCCAAACAGGCAGAATTTAAATGTTCAAATCAAAATCAAAGCAAGAGCAAGACGAGGATGTCAAAGCGTAAACTCTTACTATGGTGCGGTTAGTAGTCATTCTGAGCACGCCTATGGATCGTGCGCGTTCGCTTACATGTGTAAATGATTTAACAGTGTTAGTGAGAGGTTTGCGACTTGTGCATCGCTTTCGACCTGCCCCCGAGTTCGCGAGGGAATTTTACCTGCCCCTGGCTGAGAGTTCATTCCTCTACTACCACCAGGTTGCTCAGATACCCTTATCTCTCTCTGGGATTGGATCAACATGCTCCAAGTGTGGTGCCCCCATGCAGGATTGATGCCTGATTCGCTTCTGAAGAAGCCTCTTGTCTTCCCTCATGTTCGCTTCTCTCTGGCCTCTGTCTTCTATTTGTTTGTCTTGTCATAGCTTCTTAGATCTTAGTTCTTAAGTCTTCAAAATCAACTTATCCTGAGTTATCCTCTCAGTGAAAGCACCAAAAATGTTTGCACAAAAAATGGGCAAACACCTCCAAGTCGTATGATTTAGTCGATTTTTAAGTTGTTCTTAGTGATTTGGATGATTTATGCAAATATGTAAAAAGAAGGGACTAAACTGTAAAAGACACACAGATTTATATTGGTTCGGGCAGAACGTGCCTACGTCCACTTTATATGTTATTCTCCTTTTCTCTTCAGATTACAAGTACAAAGCTTTGATTACAAGTAACTGAAAGTTGATTGAAAGTTCTATCCGTGCTTGAGCTCTCAAACTCGTCATCCATTGTTGTACCCTTGCCCTTCTATTTATAGAGTGAGGCTGAGGCTAGGGGTCCTGGATGTATATAACTGCTGGTGGGCCTGGGCTGAAGCAATCTGTCCTGGCAATGTTGGTTCGGCAAGGCCTTGGTCCGGAGATGGTTGGAGTGGAAATGGTCCGGTATCACTTTGGTTCGATAGGCATGGGGAGGGAGTTGGTTTGGCAGTGGTTGGTCCGGTATCACTTTGGTTCGGCAGGCATGGGGAGGGAGTTGGTTCGGCAGTGGTTGGTCCGGTATCACTTTGGTTCGGCAGGCATGGGGAGGGAGTTGGTTCGGCAGTGGTTGGTCCGGTATCACTTTGGTTCGGCAGGCATGGAAATGGAGTTGGACCGGTAGTACCTGGACCGGTGATGCTTTGGCTCGGCTGTGAGTTGGTCCGGTGGTGGAAATGCACACACAACATTGATATTTCAATTTTGAGCAAAAAATGGGATAACAGCTAAGTAGTGTGAAAAAATTTGTTTATAATAGCAAATCACGACACATTCGTGGTCGCTATAACACAGTTAGGCAGTTACTCTCTAATGAAACTATTTTCATTGATTATGTGAGAACAAATGATAACCTATCATATCCATTTACTAAAGATTTATCGAGAGAGAAAATTGACTGCACATCGAGGAGAATGGGTTTAAAAACCTAAACCAACAAGAGTTACCTTATACGGGAACCTATCCTAGCAACTGGAGATCCAACTGACTAGGATCAATATGCAAACCAGTTATGAGTAACTCAAGAAGCAATGCATTCGTTTGGACTTAGTCCTACTCCATTCCTATGGTGCAAAATATAATGCATGCCTACAGAAGTAGTTAAAGGTTAAAACTATGTTTTTAATGATCATATCTTGAATATAACAAGTGGGGTATATGTAGGATACTCTTAATGGTTGCGATCATCTATGTTAGTGTGAGCTAGGTCGGCTCTATGAGAATATTAAAGGCTTATATTTTCTATAAACACTCGCAGAACCAAAAATTGTTCAAGACCGAAACAAACACAACCAAGAGATTGGATGAGAAGGGAATCAATGCTTCATAAAGCTTATTGTCTGGATATACAATAAAGGCCGACGGTTCAAGATGAAAAATTCGTCGATTAGCCAAGTAGATCCGATAATTTTTAATTAGGGAAAGTTGAAAGTGAAATACCGACTTATCCATGATAAATTGTTATTCCATATGTATTATGTGATATTTCGCTTTATGTGGGGATATGTATATTATCATTCATGTGGGCGATTGTTGGAACTTCTATAATAATTGAATGAAAATAACATAGTCCCACATCGCCAAAAATTGCAAAGCTATTCTAGTATATTAATAGCTTTGCAATGAAGGGGTTGGAGCCTTGGGGCACTCAAATGTTTGCTTCGTTGTGAGGAGGGAGATCATGCATCACCACCACACGCGCAGGTGCCGCCACCGTGCTACCGAACCGCACCGGACTGGGCTCAGGTTTGGGTTTAGATCTAATATGATCCTATTTTCACTACAAAACTGAGCTGGATTTTCTGACAGTTGCAGGCTATACGAACAGGTACAGATCTGTTCAGAAGCGGACGCGGTCGAACAGATGCAGGTGCGACCCGACTGAAGAAGCGCGGACGAACAAAAATAGGTGTGACGCTAACGCATGCAAGGAGCAGGCGGGTGCGACCCGTTAACGAACAGTAGAAGTTAAAAGGCAACGGGTGCAACCCGTCAAGCAAACGTGACTGTTTGAAGGGAGCGACCGAAATTATAAATAGGAGAGAACACTGATCACATTCTCATTCTATTTCAATTCTTTATTCTTCTGCTTTAACTTCTCTACTGCTATATACAGTAAATCACAGAGTTGACATACTCATTACAATCTCGTGCAGATTACGTCTGTTGTATCTTGAGAGAATTTAAATAAAAATTCTTAAGGAAATTGTTTCAACAAGCCTCAGACGGAATTTTTTTGTTTAACCGGTCAGATTCTAGTCTATTTGTATATTCTTATACATCATTCTTTTATCTTCCCGGTTTCTATGTTGTGCTATTTTTACGATAGTATAACGTTGTTGTTGTAATTTAATTACGACATACCTATTGCTTAAATTAGCAAATACAGACTTGCAGAGTAGTGGAAATCCGATTGATAAACTTGTGAGACGAATTTATAATTGATTGTTCTATATTTTGGTATACTGGACGTATAACAAAATGTTACTATAAAATACCATCTGTTGTAAAAATCCTTCTAGGCTCCGCTAGGCCAGCCTTACCGGTTGGATATTTGTCTAATCTACGTAGACTTACTGCATTATCTAAGCATATGAACATGTTTATAGCCACCATCTATGCATCAATTTAGATTTGATCCCTCTTATAAGCATTAAAACGACTAACTCCGATTAATCCTCGATTAACCCCCGTCTAGACGATTAATCTTCAGTTCATGTTTACCGTCTAGTATCCGCCTATTGACTTTTACAATTTTGTAAAATACTCATGAGCAATGCATTTTATTGGAGAGGATGAAACCGTTTTCATAGTTCACGAGAGCTAACAATGATTAATTATTAACGTGTCTTATAAAAAGAGGTAAAAATCTCTAAATGCGACTTAGTCCATGTGGCAAAATGGGTTGAGTTGGAAACAACCTGTGTATTACAACACCCCCTCCATTACTTTCAAAGAAAATTACTTCCTTGGTTTCACAAATATTCGGAATCCATATTTTCAAACTTGTAGCACTTACTGTTGGTTTCTAACTGCTGAAAATGGTTGAGTTACGTACTTCGTCGCTTTCTTTAAGACGATTCGCGGCTTAGCCTTAAGGTGAAAAATTAGCTGTCAACCACTTCATCCACATGATAAAACAACATTCTGTCTATCTGTCATTTAAATAAATAGAATAAAACTTTTGTGCGTTATTAAAACGAATGGTTGTTTATGGATATAAAATTATTTTCATTCATTATCAATTTTATTGTCTTTAGTTTTTACAACGGCTCAATAACAATAGCTCATAAATATATTATCGCTATACAACATCATTCATTACAAATTTTATTACCTTTTTTTTATAAAATTAATTTGCGTAAAATTCTAACACTTATGCTTAGCCTTTACTCAAATCCATGAAACATAAATGGATCATAATCGCTTGTTTCAGTGAGCTGATAACTATCTTTAGCTCCTTTTACATTATACATTCAATGCCATATCATGTGCTTCTGGTTAAACCTATCAGACTAACCTTTGTCATCTTGTAGGCCAAAATAAGATTCTTTTGATTCTTGTACTTATAGGCCAAAATAAGATTCTTTCAATTCTTTTATCTTGAAAATGTCTTGCTTATTTTTCTGAATTGTGATAACAAATATTGTTTCTCAGGTATTGGGTTTATGTCCTGTTCAAAAAAAAGTATAGGGTTGATGCGCTGATGCTAATCTGTTATTTCGTTACATAAGAATGTAAACGCATTTCTTTGAAGATATATTATAATCTTACCCATTTATTATAAATTAAACCTGTTCATATTAAGTACACTTATCACGTTAGCTATTCTAGTAGCAGCTTAATATGGTGGAAGATAATACATACGAAAGTATTACTTGCAACAGCTAACAAATCTATGATTATTTTTATTTCCCGGTCCCTCTTCTATAAGACCTGCTAATTTCAGAAATCACCGGTCATCATGGAATGATATTTTTGTGCATCTAAAATATTGTTTGAGGAGGGGATTCTTCGAAGCACAGAATTAAAAATGGTAAAGCGATTACACAGAAACCGAGTTTAAATTATAAAATCTATTACACAGACTTATAATCGTACACCCTACTGTTTGCTCTGAACGCTTAGATGTTGGCAGCTCTGAATCAATTTAAATTTCACTTTAAGCTGTGATATATTCTATTAGATAGTATTTATTTGCAATAAAAACTATAACTACTTATAGTTGATTACGATTAGTTGTGTTATTCTACAATCAGAAGTTTGTTCTTATTAAATATTTTTATCAAATGATAAACAATAATAACCTCACCGAGCATTAAAAAATCTCACTACTCATTAAACCATGCTTAATTTTTATAACATATATTTAGTCCTTGTAATTAGTGAAAATTATGTAATATGCTCGAGTCAGTAGTATTACATACAGCCAAAACAAACAATGCCTAGCGAATTATCATTCATGCCAAAGAAAACCACTAGTTGGAAATCTACAGATGGCGAGTTGGAAAGATTAGGTTCGGCATTTGTCACACAGATCCTTCTCTTGCTTTTTTCCTACATTAAGTGATGCCAAGTGCCAGAATTATTTTTTTTCTTAATCTCAGTTCAGAAAGTTCTTGTGGATTATCATAAAAATTAATTGTTTTAGGTTTCTATATGTATCTAGTTACAATATGCTGAACTATATGTAGAGCACCGGATTTCATCTGTATGCTTCCTAAGAATGATTCAGAAGATGAAGTTCCTTCACAAATTTCTGAGTATTGTAATATTAAGGGCTAGCAGATTTGAGAGGATCGCAACAAATGATGTAGAACTCATAGGTAAAGTATAAATATGTAGATGCAGTAATATCATAACACACACTCTTTTTTGGTTTTGTAATTTTTTTTTTTTGATTTCTATGCAGTTACCTAATGTAGCAGGTTGTGCACTATTGAAGTATACGACAAAATAATAAGCTTTAGCAATCTCTGAGGCTTCGATTGGGAAACATAGGATGAAGGTATGCCTTTGCAAAATTTTCCATGTAGCAATATCGTCTAGTTATCATGTAAATTGATTATATGTCTGATACAGGTGTCTTCTTGACTAATGTTTTGGTTTGTGAATGAATGAACATGCTGTCTACTTATGTTTGTTAGGCTGCATAGATGGTTACAAATTTTTTTTTTCATGTTGTAGAAATTCCAAGACAATGCAGAAATGCTTATAATAACTCCTGGTTTTCTGTGGGAACACTTGCTAGTCAACATAAATTTAGCTTGTTAGAACTCCTTTGTATACAAATTTAGACGCAACATTGGTCAAGCAACAATTAGATTTTTATGAGAACTAGTTATATATGTAAATGTGATGCAATAAAATTTGATAGCTTGAAAGTCATTGTTTTGAATAGTCATTTGCTTCACGATTTGGGATATATGTATGTATATGTGTGTGATTTTTATATTCAATACTGACTTTGGCTAAGAAAGGCCAACCCATACTTTTAATCAATCATAATTTCCTTCAAGTTCTGGAAGTATCAATCAAAAACGTTGATTATTCTTGTCACTACAAGTACGTCCCTGACTTAATTTTCTCTTGCCTTTTCTCTTTGGTGTTAGGCATTACAACCTCACTAATTTTCTAGTATAAATATGGAATATGAGGATGGTCTCCCTGTTGAGAGAAAGAGAAGCGGTCGTGGAGTTAACTGACAAAGTGGCTTTCTTTTTGTCTCAGAGGAGAAGTCAACAAGAGAAACATTTTTTTGATATACTTTGAATTTAACTGTGATTTTAACTTTTTTGTAAAATAAATTTCGAAAATAACAACTTAGACAAGTCATATAAAAATAACACAAAAACAAGAATTGGACATGAAAATTTTAAATGAATTTCAATTTACAAACCAGATACATTATCCAATTTTCATATCGGGACAAATTTTCAAAACAAATGAAATCAAAGATATTTCAGGGTTTTCTCCCTTTTAAATCTCTTTTCAGATATATTCTTACTGATTCCTCGTCTTTTTCAAATACTGGTTTCTCATATTTTTTAAACATTCTTACCGATTCCTTCTTTTGGTTTCTTTAATATTTCTATTTCTGTTTCTAACAATGTCAATAAAATGTTGTCTAGCATACTATCATGTGTTTAATTAATTGAATGTTAACGCTAAAATTTGAACGCTAACACCTCGGTGTATGAGTTATAGTTGTGAAAGCACCACCCGATAGCTCGGGAATAGATTACAAGCAGATAATAGTAGAAAAGCAGTAAACAACAACAATTTTATAGTGGTTCGGCTTAAGGGTATAGCCTACGTCCACTTTAAGTACTTTTATTAATGATCTCGTTACAAGCTGATACAATTCTTCCCAAGTACAATACACTTTGAATTACAAGAGACTTAGAACAAGTAGCCTAAAATTCGATGAAGATGAGAGTTTTCGAATCCATGTTGGATGTATGTGATCTCTTCTTGAAGTTGTTTGTAGCGTTCTTAGTGTCTTGAGAGCTTCAAGTGTTAGATTGGTTCGGAATGCAGCAGAGTATCGGCGCTTGAAGAGAGTGAGCCAAAAGTCCCCTCCTAGTTCGAGTTAGGGCTGTATTTATAGGCTTTTATCGGAGTTAGGTCGTAGGTCGTGACCGACCTAAGTAAGGTCGTAGGTCGCAGTCGACCTAAAAAGCACTGGCCTTCCTTCCATAAGAACATACGTGCTGATTTGTACAAGTCCAAGGTCGTAAACGACCTATCCCCTAGCGGCATGGCATAAGCGGCTTCTTTATTCATGCAGATAGGTCAAGAGCGACTTATCCTAGGTCGTTAGCGACCTATCATAGGTCGTGAGAACTTTCCTGTAGTCATAGCTGGAGTTCTTAAGTCGTTGAATCTCTTAGGTCGTGACCTTCCTTAGGTCGAAGTACTCCGTTAGGTCGTTGTGCAGTATTTTTATCTCCAAGTGCTAGGTCGTCTTCGACCTAAAGTAGGTCGTAGGTGGGCAACGACCTAGGGGATGGGATCTGACTTATCTCAATTGTGCTCGGCTCTTTTCTCAGCGAGTTGATAGGTCGCGTACGACTTGTTTTAGGTCGTAAGTCGGCTGAGATTTAGGTCGCTGAGACCACTTCATTCTCAGGTCGGTAGGCTATGGCTTTGTTTAGGTCGCATATGATTTAGGTCGTAAGTTTGGTGAGCCTGTAGGTCGCTAAATTCTATAGGTCGCTGTGTTACTGGAGAAGTTAGGTTGCTTCTGTAGTTAGGTCACGACCTTCCTTAGGTCGCTGCTGCCTTTAGGTCGAGACAATCTTTAGGTCGCAACACTTTAGGTCGCAGCTACCTTTAGGTCGCTGGGTTCCGCTAGGTTGTAACCCTCTTTAGGTCGCTAGGTCACGTGTGCGGTTAAGTCGCTGCATTTCCATTAGATCGCTCACAGAAGGGAGTTAACATTTGCCCCTCGAAGTATACGACTTAGCCATAGGTCGTGTGCTTCGACTTTCTTAACTCGCATTCTGAAGAATTGCTAGGTCGCAAACGACTTAAGGAGAAAATTAGGTCGCGTAGTGTCGGTTTGCGTTCCACTGTCCTAGAATATAAATACCGTAGGTCGCTCCCTCCCCTCTTCATCTGCTTCAGCATCCATTCTGCCATTAACAAGCTTCTGAACTTCTCGAGGACGATTCTAGTCAGCTCAATCTTTCAACTTTTCCATCACCAGATTGCGTAAGTGAGTTCTATCAACATTCGATCACATCCATCATCAAACCATGAATATTCCACTTGTCATTCTTAATGTGTTTTCGTATGCTGCTTTTTCCCATAAGTCACGATTCGATTTTCCTCTTGATTGAGTTATCGTGGTGATTCTTGTGGATATAGCAGTATATCCGATGTATGGTGGATCTGAGGCAATTTGGATTGGATTTTTCGAGTGATCTGTGAGGATGTCGGAGGAAGATGGTAAACTACAGTGATTCAAATTAGCTGGTTTATAAATTTGGAAGAGATGAGGAAGGCTTTAATGGGTTAACGGGTTAATGGTAGTGATGATCTGGCAGCGTGTGAGTGGGGAATCGACCTTAGGGGTGTCTGTTTGAATGTGAACCATGCGACCTAATACTAATGATCTAACTTCCTCTTGAATGAGATAAAACTTAAAGCAGAGCGACCTCATAACGACCTAAGAAAGTAACGACTTAAGTTCCATGATGATTGAAATCTTAGGTCGCGGCTGACCTTACACTTAAACAAATCTGGACCATCTTACTCTGAACTAAAGTGCGACTTAAGAACTTGTTGACCTAGATTCCTGAATGACTGCAGAGGGACTCGACATGTCAACGACCTAATTCTTTTGCGGTATGGGCTCTAGGTCGCAGCCGAGCTAGGACTTGAACAATTTTGCATTGTTTTGAACCCCTTGAACTTGCACAATGCGACCTAATGAAGCCCCGACCTATGCTAGGTCGCTGGATGACCTATGACTTGTGAAATTCTGTGAAGACTTGGTTGAATTGTTTGACCTTGAATTCTGTTGCACTTTGTTGTAGATTATCTCTAATGCTAATTAACCTGTTAAACGCAATATTTGCAAAAAAACTGGAACGAGTATACTGCCATTGACTGCCCACATCGAATGACAGATTAGTTGATAAAGAGTAATCAACTTAAATGAACTGTGTGAATGAAATACTGTGAACTAATGAATTCAAATGAAGTGTTAAAGCAAAACTAAAATATCCAGTTAAAGTTGATTCTTTCACATTAACACTACACTTGAGCTTTATATTAACAAGTCCTGAAATCTCATAGTCGATTAATTGTCAACTAGTTCAATTTCAGTTATGTTTGATTTCTTTTTTTTTTTGTTCTGCACAACACTTCACACTTTTTTAGGAAACGTGCACCTTTTCAGCTGAACATCCAGTTGCTTATGTAGAATGACGTCTCAGCAAGAAGAGATGACAGAACACGCCGAAGGAGTTTTCCCGATCGCTATTCCACTAGAAAACCCTCCAGAAAGAACTCCTACCCTTCTGAAACAGCGGACACTTAATCAATTATGCGTTCAATTTGGCATTGCCGAGGCAGAAGTTTTACTCCCTGGACCAAATGATTTCGCTGATAGACCACCTTACGGTTTTGTTGCTATTAATCGCCAAATGTGCTTAAGTGGGGGCAATTCCTCCTTTTAATGAATTTCTTCGACAAATCCTTCTTCGACTGACGATCTCTCCTTTCCAGCTGCATCCCAATGGCTATGCCATTTTGATGGGATTATGCGTTTTGTTCAGGAGGACTCTTGACCGTCTTCCGAGTTTTGAGGAGATCTGTTACTTGTGCACTTTTGCAAAGAACAAGGACCACCCTTCAATAGTACTTGTAAGAGGTGCGAGGAACCGCAAACTTATTTTGGATTTGCCGGAGAGTGCACATGGTTTCCTGAATCAATACTTCTACATTCGCTGCCCCACAGAATTTTACGCAGACTGGAGAGTAGGAAGTGAGATCTTTTTTCCTTCTTTCTTCAATTTTACTCTAAGTCTTTCATGGTTCGTATTGCCAGGTGCTGATTCCATTTCTTATTTTTACAGCACTTCCTCCTCCTTCTAGAGATTCCAGCCATAAACCAGTTTTTGAGAGGCTAAGCGCTGTGGCTGCTGAAGAAAGAAGCGCAAAATTTCTATTGTCAGATGAGCTTCTTCATCGGTTTGAGCTTTTACATTCTTCTCGTTCCACTCAAATTCATGAAGCCCCAACGGAAGTCCCCGATTCTCCGATAAAGACTCCTGATGCCCCGGTCTCCATTAAAGAGCACATGCGGGGAGAAACTTCTATAGAAACTTCATTAGTAAAGTGCTCTATTCCAAGAGATGTTGCGGGGCCATCCGAAAAACTTGCCCCGGTTATCGAGGAAGAAGAGCCTCAGGGATCTTCTCATCATTCACAAGAATTTGGTGAAGAAGCCGAGAAATCCAGTCCTGTTAAGCAGAGCAGGGACGATACTTTCGAAGGACTGGGCGACCTCTTTGCTACTTCACAAGAGATCTTTAAAGACGATCCTATTACTACCGGAATTTCTTCTTCAGTAGTCAGGGCTACTTCTATTTTGCAACAGTCGCCGTCGACTCAAGAGTTGACGCTAACTATTACACCCACAACTACTCCCCAATTAAAGAGTGGTTCGTAGATTGATGCGCGTAGTTTGCACATCACACACACTTAGAATTTCCTTATCCTTTCCACGAACATGCCTTCTTTTTTTTTTTAACATTTGAAAGATTCTCAAGTTTTGTTTCTTTTTTCTTTTAATTTTAGGTTTTTCAATGAGGCGAGGCAGCTCGTACTATAATGACTTTCAGCGATATGGGAAACGCAGCCAGTATAGCTATCAATCCTATCCTCCTGTTCATAGAGAGACTGATGAAGAAAGGGCCGCCCGGAAGGCTCGGGAAAGACGTGATTATGAAGAACGCTTTGGAAGACCAGATAATCGACATGATTCCTCCCACAGAGAGAGTGACTCCCTTAAACGCAAATCTCATGATGATAGAGGGAAGAGTCACACAACTGATGACTCGAGCAAACGGGCCAAAGTTATTGAGGAGCCAATGCCTGCGCCTTCAGAGAAGATTACTGCTCCTACTTCTTCTCAATCTCCTGCCCCTTCCCCTACTGACATCCAAGCAATCATCAATAGGCCATCTTACCAAGTTGGACCAGGTCCAGCCACTCTTCAAAGCCGATTTCCTAATTGGTGTTTAAAAGGAGTTCGCTTCGACCTCGATCTGGTTCCCATAGATAAAAGTGCTATGTTACGGAACCTTGATGCAGTCAGAACTGATATTGAGAGGATGTCATCTTGGCAGAAACTCGTTGACGAGCTCCAAAGGGTGAATAGAGCCAATCTCGAAGCTATGCTTACCATGGAGAATGACAAAACTGAATGGCAAAAGATCCTTAAACAGCATGATGCAGAAATGAGGAGTATTGCCGATTATAATGAGAAACTTGAGGCGGAAGTTGGGAAACTTAAAGAGGAGCTTGCTACTTCTTCCACTTCTTATTCTCAAAGGGAGAGTGTGCTTCTTCAACAGGTGCGGGATGCTCATGCCGCGCAAAGGGATGCTGAGGCCAAGGCTGGTGGGTTGGAGCAGATTATAGAGGGCAACCGTACTAATATTACTCAGTTACGAGGACAAACTGGCCTTCAGGCTGCAGAGATTGAAAAATTGAAAGCCCAGCTATCCAAAGTCGAGAGAGAGCGAGATGAGGCTGTTGCGGGTAGAATTGCAGCTGAAGAGGCCCATGAAGCCACCAAAGCTGAAATTGGCTCGACACTATTTGATTTCTACTTGCATTGTATATTAGGGCGTGGCAGTCTTGCATTCCTGGGCCCCAAGTATGAGATTACCCTGGCCGAAGTGTGGGAGGCCGCACTAGATATGTTTAAAGGGGCCGGATACACTGAAGAGGAGTTGGAGGTGCACTACTTAGACTTTGAGGCTCGCGCAGCCCTTGCCAGAGGGAAGGAGCAACTTGCCAGATCGCGGGTTGAAATAGTGGGGGAAGAGCATCAAGAAAAAGTAACAAATTTGACTGCTCCTGTCCCTCCTTCAACTTCGGCCGATGCTGGCATTATTGATTCTAGCTCTTATGTACCGATCCCTGCTCAAACTGATACCGGGGCCAAAATTACTCAAGCCACAGATGAATCGCAAGAGAGTGCTGAAGCTCCGGACTATGAAATTGACGTAATAAAGACAACTTCTGCAGGTAATTCTACTGTAAATTTCGCTCAAGTGGATTGCTCATTTGTTTCTTATGGGTTTAATGAGCTTCTTGACTATTTTCTGAATCTTGACGAGCCTTTATCTCCTCTTTTTACTGACTTTAACCTCTTTTCTCCTATAGAGGAAGTTCCTCCCCCGGTTATCCCTCCTACGTCTCTTCAGGCGACTCCTCCTTCTGCTTCTCAGCCTGGATCACAAGGGGAGCAAATAGAGGCTCTTCATGGCTTAGATGATCCCATTGCTTCACAAGAGCAGAAAGACGAGGGACTTGAGAGAGGTGAAATATCCCCGGAGCGGACTCCTTCTGATGACATAACTTTGTCTAAACTCGTTACTCCAGGGAGTGAGTCTTCCTCAAAGAGGAGAAAGAAGCAAGGAACATCAAGGAGGAGGGGGAAGAAAATCATTGCTATCGAGGAGGAACCGGAAGCTGGGCCAGTTGCACCCCCCTCTCCTTCTTCCCTTCTGCCCACAGATCGGCCTGAAAAGTTAATCATTCGGCCGGGTAAAGGGTCCAAAGGGGGTAAGAAGAAGTGAAGATTTTAGCTTCTTTGCTTTTTGCATGAACTGGTCGAGAGTTGTGCGGGTACCGGCCCCCGCTTTTCTTTATTTTGAAACCTGTACCTGCATTTCAATTGAATAAAATGATCCTTTGTTTGTACAGACTTCTATTTGAATTTGAGAATGCATTTATTATTCATTTTTGCACAAGTTTATTTATATGATATTGCAGCGGGCTTATGGTATGTTGTTTGAGTATTACTTTACTGATGCAGCTATACCATTTTGCATGTAATTATACCATGTTGCCCCCATACCTTAAGCTTGCTGCAATGTTTTATACTTCGAGGGGACTTGCACTCTTATTTGCTAAAGAATAATTATTTTATTCTTTAAAGAAAATTTTTGTAGAGTACAACTCCCTTCGTATAAGTTTTTACGCTTTGTCTTTCGAAGAAATCACTTTTTTCTTTTGCTTATGTGCATATTTTACCAAGTGAATTCTTCTATGTGGTAAAGCGGACCTTTGAAGGGTACTTTAACTTCTTTTTTTATATGAAGATCATTTTCCAGAGTAGGTAAATTACTCCTCCTTTGAAAGTTAAAGTACGCTTTTGATGAGGATTTTTTTTTATATAGAAAGTTGTACCTCTGAGGAGGGATTTTTCACGTTTCAACACTTGGAAGTTTTATTTCAATCTCGGTGAAACGTGTACCTCCAAAGAGTTGTGCCTTTGAAGAAAGCCTTTTCACGTTTCAACACTTGGAAGTTTTATTTCAATCTCGGTGAAACGTGGGCTTCCGAAGAGGTCTTTCTTCTTGATTGTGCCTCCGAAGAGGTCTTTATTTTGTTTGCATTTCAACTCTGGTGAAGTGAAATTCCGAAGAGCGGCCGTTACACTTCAACTCCTGGTGAAATGTGCCTCCGAAGAGGTCTTTATCTTGTTTGCATTTCAACTCTGGTGAAGTGAAATTCCGAAGAGCGGCTGTTACACTTCAACTCCTGGTGAAATGTGCCTCCGAAGAGGTCTTTATCTTGTTTGCATTTCAACTCTGGTGAAGTGAAATTCCGAAGAGCGGCTGTTACACTTCAACTCCTGGTGAAATGTGCCTCCGAGAGGGTTTTCATTGCCTGGAAGTTACTCTCTCATGGTTGGAGGGTCATGACTCCTCCAATCTTTTTTGTTGAGTAGAGAACTTTCTTTTTTGTGGCATATGACCCATTAGAGGTCTTTATCCTCCGAAGAGTTGTGCCTCTGAAGAGGACTTGTGCTGCCGATGATGGCTTTGATTGTTTCCTTGTCTTCTTGCTTATGCCCTTTTCAGCGATCCTCTTTTCTTTTTTCTTTTCAAGTTTTCATTCCCCTTTTCTTGCAAGTAGCTTGTTTAATCCAAGGAAGTGTACTTCATTGTCAGGCAAGTTCGTGAGAATGGGCCTTAGCTTCCTAATTGCATGTTTGTTTGTTCAAACAATCTCAATTTATTAGCAAGGGCCCGTTTCTATCGAACTCATAGGCCGTTCAATTGAAGTATTTCCTATCTAGGATTTGAATTCGGGGCTTTTGTGACTTGAAATTTGTTTGTTGAATGATGGTGAGAATCGCTCGGTCTTATTATGTGCAAGTTTTATTTCCATTGTCTGCAAAAATTTAAATCGACATTTCAGCAATACATTTTATGTACTTTTATATCGAAAATAAAGCAAACATGTAATAATAATAAGGAACACAAGATTTATAGTGGTTCGGCCAGGAATTTGGGCCTACATCCACTTTATATTTTTTCATTATTCACTTGCATCAGTTTTACAATTGCTTTCAATTACAAGAATCATACATTCGCAACTCTTTTTACAATATTTCAACAAAATTTTCAAGTAAAGTATGGACGCAAGTGATTGCTGTTCCATGCCCTTGGAATTTGATCTCCTTCAACAGTAGTGAGTTTGAATGTGCCGCCAAGAAGCTTCTGACCTATGACATATGGTCCTTCCCAATTTGGCCCAAACACACCTGTTGCTGTCATAATTCTCTTCAGGACTAGATCTCCAATCTCAAAGCTGCGTTGGCGAACTTTGGAATTGAAATGTCTGGCTATCCTTTGCTGATGAGCTTCAATTCTGAGATTAGCTTCATCTCTTTTTTCATCAAGGAAGTCTAGCGCTTCAAGCTGCACCCTTTCATTTTCTACTTGATTGAAATGGATCCTTCTGTGTGAAGGAACCTCTGTTTCTACCGGGATCATTGCTTCCGATCCGTATGCTAATGAGAAAGGAGTGTGCCCAGTCGCAGTTTTGTGAGTGGTTCTGTATGCCCATAGTGCAAGTGGTAGCTTATCGACCCAACCACCTTTTGCTCTTTCAAGTTGCTTTTTGATGGTTGATTTGATGATCTTGTTTACTGCTTCCACTTGCCCGTTTGCCTGCGGATGAGCAACTGCTGAAAAGCTTTTCTGGATTTTGAATTGCTTGCAAAAATCTTGGAATTCCTCGCTTTCAAACTGAGTACCATTGTCTGTGATTATTTTCTGAGGCACACCATACCTGCAAATGATATTCTTGGTCACGAAACTTATCATCTTCTTAGAGGTGATAGTAGCCAATGGTTCAGCTTCAGCCCATTTAGTAAAATAATCAACTGCAACAATAGCATATTTAATCCCTGATTTGGCAGTCGGTAGCGGCCCAATGAGATCCATTCCCCAAATTGCAAACGGCCATGGATTGACCATTTGTGTGAGTTCAGTTGAAGGCGCTCTAGGAATTTTGGCAAATCTTTGGCATCTGTCACACTTTCGGGAATAGCTTGCAGCATCATGATTAATTTCTGGCCAAAAATATCCGTATCGGAGAATTTTCTTTGCTAATGTTTGGCCACCTGAATGATCACCACATTCTCCTCCATGTACCTCAGCTAGGATTGTTTTGGACTCTTCCCTGGATACACATCGAAGCAATGGCATTGAGAATCTCCGTCTATATAATCGGCCATCCTGAATTACATAGCGAGAGGCTTTCCTTAGTAGCTTCTGTCTCTCTCTCGAATTTTCTGGCAGAGAACCTCTGAGTAGGTAGTCCAGTATTGGAGTCATCCATGACTCTTGTTCTTGAGATACATTCATAATCCAGTCAATATCCATCTCGTCTATACTTGGTGCTGAAAGGACTTCTACGGGGACTAATCCCAATAGTTGAGCTTCACCAGAACTTGAATACTTTGCGAGGGAATCTGCCTTCATATTCTCTTCCCGAGGAATGTGGCTTATTGAATAATGATCGAGCTCACACAGAAGTTCCCAAGCCTTTGACAAGTAAGCGGGCAGGTTTCCCCCTTTCGTTTGAAATTCCTTCTTGACTTGGCATACAATAAGCTGAGAATCACTAAAGATCTGTAATGCTCGGATGTTTAGTTCTTTAGCGATTTTCAGTCCTGCGATAAGAGCTTCATATTCTGCTTCATTGTTTGTTGAAGGAAATTCCAATCTTAGTGCATAGCATAATGACCGACCTTCAGGAGTTTTAAGTACCACCCCTGCTCCAGAACAGTAGTCATTTCTTGCACCATCAACATATAACTTCCATTGGATTGGGGAATCATTGATCGCTTCTTCCTCACCATTACCTTTCTCTGTGAATTCTGCAATGAAATCAGTTAAAGCTTGTCCGTTGATTGCTTTTCGGGGGTGATAAGTGATGTCATATTGACTGAGTTCAATGTTCCACTTTAGAAGGCGACCCGAAGTTTCAGGGCGAAACAGGACTTGCTTTAGAGGTTGATCGGTGAGTACACTGATAGGATGAGCTTGGAAATATTGCCTCAACTTCCTTGATGCAACTAGTAGACAATAGGCGAGTTTTTCCAACTTGGAGTAATTGAGCTCTGCCCCAGTGAGTCTTTTGCTGATATAGTAAACCGGATGTTGAGACCTTTTGTCTTCCCGAATCAGCGCTGCACTTAGAGCATGAGATGATACTGCCAAGTATATAAGAAGATCCTCACCATTTCTTGGCCTAGAAAGTATTGGAGGCGTTTCCATATGACGGATCAATTCATCAAAGGCTTTTTGGCATTCGGGAGTCCATTCAAAGTTCTTCTTTCCTTTCTTCAGAGCGTCAAAGAATGGGATGCATTTATCAGTAGCTTTGGAGATGAACCGACTCAGGGCGGCGACCTTTCCGTTCAGACTTTGCAATTCCTTCTTCGTTCTAGGTGCTTTAACTTCTTTTAAGGCAGTAATTTGAGCTGGACTAGCATCAATGCCCCTAGCGCTGACGATAAACCCTAAGAACTTTCCGGACTCGACCCCAAACGTGCTTTTCAGAGGGTTAAGCTTCATTCTGTATTTCCGGAGGACTGCGAACATTTCTGCTAAGTGTTCAATGTGATCCGCTGCTTTCTTAGACTGTACTAACATGTCGTCGACGTAGACTTCCATCGTTTTGCCCAATTGCGGTTTGAACATAGCATTAACAAGTCTTTGGTAGGTTGCCCCTGCATTTTTCAATCTGAAGGGCATAACTCTGTAGCAATAAAGACCAACATCGGTGATAAAGCTCGTGTCCTCCTGATCCGGTTCATGCATCATGATCTGGTTATATCCGGAGTAAGCATCCGTGAAAGATAACAATTCATGCCCCGCTGTTCCATCTACCAGTTGATCGATCCTGGGTAAAGGGAAGCAATCTTTGGGGCAGGCCTTGTTCAGATCTGAAAAATCGATGCACACTCTCCATTTTCCATTAGCTTTCTTAACCAGCACAGGATTTGAAACCCAATTCGGATATGTAGATTCTTTGATGAAGTTATTTTCCATGAGTCGATCAACTTCCTCTTTTAATGCTGCTGACCTTTCTGGACCTTGGGTTCTTCTTTTCTGTTTTACTGGTGTAAACTTTGGGTCAATATTCAGAGCGTGTACTGCAGCTTCTGGAGATATTCCACACATATCAGCATGAGTCCAAGCGAAGACATCCAGATTTGCTTTCAGGAAAGATATCAAGATATTCTGAATTGACACATTAAGCTGTGAACCCACATTCAACACCTTATTTGGGTCCTTCGGGTCAACAGGTACCTGTACTGTCGTTTCCACCGGTACTACTCTATTCTCCCCTGCACTGGCTTTTCTGGGATCCATCTCTTTCCGTGCCCCGCTATCCTCGCCAGTGCAGGGTCCGCCTCGTAATTGCTACAAGGTCGGCTCTTTGATGCGGACCGGGGCTGCCGCATCCTTTCCCATTTCCCTTTTTCTTGACTCTCGCAACTCTGTCAAATAACACTGTCGCGCAGCATTTTGATCCCCTTTTATAACTCCTACTCCATTGTCTGTAGGGAATTTAATAGTGAGGCACCACGGGGCTAGGATAGCTTTGAACGCTGCGAGCGTTGGACGGCCAAGGAAAGCATTCTAAGCAGAAAACTCATCGACAATCACAAATGTTTGCTTGCGGACTACTTTCCTTTCTCCTTCCCCAAGTTCTACAAGCAGATCGATGGTTCCTATTGGTTGCTTTGGCTCCCCAGTGAAGCCAGCGATCTTCTGCGATGAGGCTTGTACATCGACCATAGGGATTTTCATTTGGTCGAATGTCTTCTTGAAGAGGATATTACATGATGCTTCGCAGTCAATGAGAACTCTTCTGACAATGGCCGGTCCGATACCAGCTGAGATGACCAAGGGATCTAGGGTAGGAGCTTCGATACCTGTGGAATCTCTGGCTCTGAAAATAATATCATCACTGAAAGTTTTCTGTTGTTTCAGGGGCGTAGTGTCTTCTAAAACAAAGACGTCTTCTTCGGCTGGAACATATTTCAAAGCCCTGGTATATCTCTCCATCTCACCCCAGCTCTTGCCAGCTGGGTGAGCTCCTCCTGTAATGACATTGATAACGGGCCTTCCAGATTCATGCCCCGTAGCTTTCTCACCTATCCTAGGCTGATGAACAGGAGCCTGTTGCCCCTGACTTGACGATGCAGGATTGTTGCTATTCTTTTTCACAAATTGCTGCAGCTTGTTTTCTCTTAGCAACTCTTCAATCAGATTTTTCAACTGGCGGCATTCATCGGTCTCATGACCGGGTTGATTATGGAAGCGGCAGAACTTCCCACTCTGTATAGCCTTTTTCCCGGTCCTCAAAGGGATAGGTTTAGGAAAATCAACAGAATCTTTAGTGGCAAGGTAGATGTGCTCCGGCGTATGTGATAATGGAGTATACTCTGATGGCTTGAAGGATCGGGGCTTCTTCAGATTACCCTGTTTCTTCCCATTATTATTCTCCCTTTTCTGCCCCACCGATTCATTCTTGCGTGGAGCGACAGTGTTATCTTCAACTTTCTCCAACACTGCCTTTACTGGTAAAGGACGGCTTTCCAGGCGTATGAATTCATCTGCCTTTTTGTAGAACTTTTCGAGGGAGGTTGGCTCCTTCATGTTTAGCCATTTCCCAAATTCGCTCGACTTATCAATAGCCCTCATCAGATAAGTCAATATCATTCGCGGTTCAGCATTGTCCACCTCAGCCAGCGCTATATTAAAGCGGTTCAAGAAAGATCTGATAGATTCACCAGGATTCTGTTCTATACTCGACAACGACATGATGTCATTGGCCTTTGAAGCATATAGTCTGAACTGCTCCTTGAATTTTCGGGTCAAGTCTGAAAACTGATCAATAGATCGGACTGGCAACTTGGTGAACCACAGTAGAGCCACACCCTCAAGGTATACGGGGAAATATCGGCACTTTATCTCGTCAGAGGCTCTGGCACCTGTCATGTGCCAATCATATTTATACAAGAATTCATTCGGATCACTTGTCCCTTTGTAAGCTGGGATAGTTGGAGGGACAAACTTCCTTGGAAATTCCGCCTTTAAGATTTTCTCAGTAAATGGAGTTTTACTTGGGGCGAAACCCCATTCTTTCTCATCTTCAACCCTTTGCATATTTTCTTTCATGATTTGCCGGACCATTCCAGAAAGATACTCCTCATCATGTCGAGTTCCAGATCCACCAACCTCAGGAAGCGTTTGCTCAAAGGGACTGGCAGCCCTTTCAGGAGCATTCCTTTCATTAGCATCATGAATGTTGCCAGCATAATTCCTTCCATTACCAGCCGGTTGATTGTTTGCGCCGAGCAAATCATTCAACTTATTCAGAATTAGAGCATTTTGGGCACTCTGAGCCTCTAATTGTGCATTCTGGGCGTTTATCTGCTGGTTCAGCCCTAATATTACAGCATCCAACTCCGCTTTCGTAACCCCAGCAGACGGAGTGGGTTGATTAGGTACAGGGGAAGCGGATGTTCCCTCTTGAACGTTCCCAGATCTGACAGATCTACTCTTCCTTCCAAGAGCCATAATCTCAGACAGACTTCTGGTTTTCAAGGAAATTCTCTCTATAAATCTCTGTGAAGCAACGATGACAATTGGTCCTGAGTTCAATTCTCAGTGAAAGCACCAAAAATGTTAACGCTAAAATTTGAACGCTAACACCCCGGTGTATGAGTTATAGTTGTGAAAGCACCACCCGATAGCTCGAGAACAGATTACAAGCAGATAATAGCAGAAAAGCAGTAAACAACAACAATTTTATAGTGGTTCGGCTTAAGGGTATAGCCTACGTCCACTTTAAGTACTTTTATTAATGATCTCGTTACAAGCTGATACAATTCTTCCCAAGTACAATACACTTTTAATTACAAGAGACTTAGAACAAGTAGCCTAAACTTCGATGAAGATGAGAGTTTTCGAATCCATGTTGGATGTATGTGATCTCTTCTTGAAGTTGTTTGAAGCGTTCTTAGTGTCTTGAGAGCTTCAAGTGTTAGATTGGTTCGGAATGCAGCAGAGTATCGGCGCTTGAAGAGAGTGAGCCAAAAGTCCCCTCCTAGTTCGAGTTAGGGCTGTATTTATAGGCTTTTATCGGAGTTAGGTCGTAGGTCGTGACCGACCTAAGTAAGGTCGTAGGTCGCAGTCGACCTAAAAAGCACTGGCCTTCCTTCCATAAGAACATACGTGCTGATTTGTACAAGTCCAAGGTCGTAAACGACCTATCCCCTAGCGGCATGGCATAGGCGGCTTCTTTATTCATGCAGATAGGTCAAGAGCGACTTATCCTAGGTCGTTAGCGACCTATCATAGGTCGTGAGAACTTTCCTGTAGTCATAGCTGGAGTTCTTAAGTCGTTGAATCTCTTAGGTCGTGACCTTCCTTAGGTCGAAGTACTCCGTTAGGTCGTTGGGCAGTATTTTTATCTCCAAGTGCTAGGTCGTCTTCGACCTAAAGTAGGTCGTAGGTGGGCAACGACCTAGGGGATGGGATCTGACTTATCTCAATTGTGCTCGGCTCTTTTCTCAGCGAGTTGATAGGTCGCGTACGACTTGTTTTAGGTCGTAAGTCGGCTGAGATTTAGGTCGCTGAGACCACTTCATTCTCAGGTCGGTAGGCTATGGCTTTGTTTAGGTCGCATATGATTTAGGTCGTAAGTTTGGTGAGCCTGTAGGTCGCTAAATTCTATAGGTCGCTGTGTTACTGGAGAAGTTAGGTCGCTTCTGCAGTTAGGTCACGACCTTCCTTAGGTCGCTGCTGCCTTTAGGTCGAGACAATCTTTAGGTCGCAACACTTTAGGTCGCAGCTACCTTTAGGTCACTGGGTTCCGCTAGGTTTTAACCCTCTTTAGGTCGCTAGGTCACGTGTGCGGTTAAGTCGCTGCATTTCCATTAGATCGCTCACAGAAGGGAGTTAACATTGAAGTTGATGGAAAATTACATGATTTTTTCTTTTACCGATTCCTTCTTTTAGTTTCTTTAATATTTTTATTTCTGTTTCTAACAATGTCAATAAAATGTTGTCTAGCATGCTATCATGTGTTTAATTAATTGAAATTGATGGAAAATTACACGATTTGTTCTTCCGCCATTGCACAGTTATACCAGTTAGTAATGATTAAGCATGTCAATGAATACTTTTGGATGCGGATAATGTCATATCCGCGTCTACATCCAAAATTATTTCGAACATCGGATATCTGTATCCGTAGATGCAAACAGATACTGGATAACTATCTTATCATAAATAGAAACTTTGGTTTAAAACAATTTTTTTTCAATCTCATTGATTATAAAAGTACAAAACATAAACAAATATGATGATAATAAATAATTTTGAGTAGCTAATATGCATCAAACAGATATAATATAAACTATGGATTTATTAAAACATTAAACACATATCATTTATTATACTAGAATATACATAATATAAACTATAATGTTGAAGAATAATTAGACGGATAATTGTCGGAGGCAAATGCCTACATATCCACATCCGATTTTTCAGATATTTGATATTTATCATGTTGGGGAATTTTGCGGTTCGAGACGAATTTGATGGCGATTGTGATGAAGATAATGTTGTACTTTCGACTTCAAAGTTCTATGGAATAGATTCTTTCAGACAATAGTTCAACCCACCAGGTACAATCGGTTTATCGAACTATCGACTTTCAAGATTCAATTAGACGGATAATTGTCGGATGTCCACATCCGGTTTTTCAGATATTTGATATTTATCATGTTGGGGAATTTTGCGGTTCGAGGCGAATTTGATGGCGATTGTGATGAAGATATTGCTGTACTTTCAACTTCAAGGATCTATAGAATAGATTCTTTCAGACAATAGTTCAACCCACCAGTTACAAACGGTTTATCGAACTATCAACTTTCTGGATTCAATGAAGCCCTATAACAATGTATCGGTTCAAAGTTTGTACGACTTTGATCCGACCAAGAACACTTTAGAACGATTTCTGATGATGCAATTTGTAGAGAAAGAGATGAAGAGAAGAAGAAGAAACAAATCTGCAACGATCCAGCGTTTGCAACACCTTCAGATGTTACAAAATATAGAGTAACTGGAAGTGCAGCGATTAGCAATACTTCGTTGGCGTAGCAGATCTGTGCAAGAAGAAGAAGAAGAGCGCAGAGAAGAAAACTGTTTGAAACATGTTGGGGACGTTGCTATTTATAGTGGTGGAGAGGTGTTTATTTGCCAAACGTCACAACCGTTTGCAACGGCCACGTCTATTCATTTTATAATAGTTCACAACTGATACAAATGGTCGCGTCCATTCATTTTGTAACGTTTCAGAAAATGTTACAAATTTGCCGCTATCATTTCAAATTTAGAATTTTCGGTTCTGGGACCTTAACGGGCTGAAATCTGGCTCGTTACTGTTAATATATGATCCAAAAATATTTTCGAAAACCCGTACCCGGTCCGGTCGGACGGACGGCGGCGGCGCGCGTGTGGTATTGCATGACTTCTCTCCTCACAACAAAGCAAACATGTGGGAGCCCCAAGGCCCCAACGTCCACATGAGAAAGCTAAATATATACAAATATTTTCTTTGATTTTCTACAATGTAGGACTTTCTTTTCTTCTTCTTTCTTTACTTCTACTCTTCCAAATCAAAAAACCCAAACCCCAAAGCTATTTGAAAATTTACAACAATCCCCCCAATTTTCAAAATAAAAATAAATGAATAGGATGGCTACATCACTAGAGTGATTTCCTACATACCCAAGTGGGATCAAGCCTATGTAGTTCTAAGAGCAAGTTTTGCATCATCATGAAAACCAACACATAAATAAAAAGTATCTTTTGAATTTGAACCTTTATTTAGTGTAAACCATTCAAAGCCTTATCGAGATTCTATGGTGAACGAATCTTGAACCAAGTATCCCTAATGATAAAACCGGAGCAATCACACATGTTGACTTCCTTAGGTAAAGTGTTATGTATTGCTCAGCACGTTAATGACCATGTGCTTAAATCCTGGTTCATGAGTCTACTTAGAAAGTGGTCTTTCTTTCCTAGGAAATGGCCTGATTTCCATACTCATATAGGTAAGTCTTTTAAGGTGTTTCTGCGAGATACCTTTTAAGGTTTCTACACTTATTAAAGATATATATCCATCCTTTGTTCTTGTAGAATCCAACACTAAATATTAAGGTATTATCAGTTTAGTGTTCCATAGTCATTCTCTTAACATGTTGGTTCCTATTGAACTTTGTCTATCCATTTCAAGACATAAGTTGGGTTTGTGTTAAGGATGATCAACCTTCATTCACAGACCTTAGTCCCATTTCTTGTGACTTTATAGAAACCATTGCCTTTGGAAGACTCTGTGTAAATGGGTCAGCCAAGTTTTTCTTTGTTTCTGTGTAGTCAATAGTTATAACTTCTCTTTAGAGTAACTGTCTCACCATTTGATGTCTTAGACTCGCATGTCTAGACCTTCCATTATATGTCTTATTAGACATATTGTATACATTGCTTGATTGTCACAGTTAATCAAGGCTGCTGGAGATGGCTTCTTCCATAAAGGGATTTCCATTAATAAATTCCTAAGCCATTCCGCTTCTTTACATGCATCTGCTAATGCAATCAATTCTGACAACACTGTTGAGTCAGAAATACAGGTCTGCTTCTTGGAAGCCCAAGACACAGTAGCGCCTCCTAATGTAAAAATCCATCTAGTCGTAGACTTGGATTTGAATTCTACATTATTCCAGGTTGCATCACTATATCCTTCTATTACAGCAGGATATCCTTTATAAGATAAACCATATTCAATGGTTCGTTTCTAATAAGCTAAAACTCTAGAAATAGCTTTCCAATGTTCGAAACCTGGATTACTCGTAACTCGACACAATACACTTATAACATGTGCGATGTCTGGTCTAGTGCAATGCATAGCATACATAAGACGCCCAATAACACTGGAATACTCTAGTTGAGAGATAGTACGTCCAGTGTACTTTTCTAATTTAATACTAGGATCTAAAGGAGTTGGTGCTGGTTTGTCATCGTAATGACCATACTTTTGTAGGAATTTCTCTATGTAATGAGATTGAGTTAGTAATAACCCCCCTCTTTCCTAACAATTTTAATTCTCAAAATTACATCAGCCTCTCCTAGATCTTTCATATCGAATTTAGAAGGCAGAAACTTTTTAGTTTCATTCACATAGGATATATCGGAACCAAATATTAGCATGTCATCAACGTATAAACATATTATAACAATACCGTTGTTATTATCAACATCATTAATAATGAATCCATATGACAGTGCAACTTTATCAAACTTCTCATGCCATTGCATGGGAGCTTGCTTCATGCCATAAAGAGATTTCACTAATTTGCAAACTTTCTTTTCTTGGCCTGGGGTTTTGAAACCTTCAGGTTGTTCCATATATATCTCTTCTTCTAAATCTCCATTTAGAAAAGCAGTCTTTACATCCATTTGATGTATGACTAATTTATGAATTGATGCAAGTGCAATTAAACAACGTATAGAAGATATGCGAGCAACTGGAGCATATGTATCAAAGTAATCTACTCCATCTCTTTGCTTATATCCCTTAGCAACTAATTTGGCTTTAAACTTATCAATGGATCCATTTGTATTTAACTTTTTCTTGAATATCCATTTAAATCCTATAGGTTTAGCACCAGGAGGTAAATCAGTTAAAACCCAAGTTTGGTTTAATAGTATGGAATTCATTTCATCATTGATAGCTTATTTCCAGAAATTGGAATCTCTAGAACTCATAGCCTCAGAATAAGTTTTGGGATCGTCATCGACGTTCATTACATATTTAGTCACATTAAGGACTTTGTCCTTACTGCCTTCTACAAGATATGTAATGAAGTCAGGACCATAGTCCTTCTCTATTCTTGCTCTTTTACTTCTTCATTGTTCAGTACTATTATCTGGTACTTACACTTTCTTGATGTTTTGAGCAGGAGCATAATCATCGTCATTGATATCATTAGTCATACTAGGTTCTGGACTAGATGATCTTAATGGGACCTCAACAGTTTGATTTTCAAAAAATTCTACATCTACAGATTCTATAACTTCTAGGGTGTCAAGAATAATGAATCTATAAGTTATACTATTAAGTGAATATCCTATGAAAATACATTTAAATGCTCTATTTCTTAACTTCGATCGTTTAGGGTCTGGTTTTCTAACATATGCTAAGCAACTGAAACTTTAAGTCTAGTTAGGTTAGGTTTCCTATTAAACCATAATTCATAAGGGGAAATATTATTCTTTTTAAGTGGTACTCTATCTAAAATATAACATGCAGATAACATAGCATCACCCCATAGGTTATAAGGTAAATTAGAACTTATGAGCATGACATTAACCATTTCTACTAAAGTTTAATTTTTCCTTTCAGCAACACCATTTTGTTGTGGTGTATATGAGGCAGTACACTGGTGAACTATACCTTATTGTTTACAAAACAAGGTGAATTCATTTGAGAAATATTCACCGATCTGAATGTAATATTTTAATTTTAGCTCCTAATTGTGTTTCGACCTTTGCTTTGTAAATTTTGAATTTATCAAAAGGCTCATCTTTAGTTTATACTAGATATACATATGCATATCTATTATAATCATCAATGAATGTTATATAGTATTGGTTACCACCATAGGTGATATGACTTTTTAAGTCACCCGCATCACTATATACCAAATCAAGCAAACCAATTTTCCTTTCTACGGATTTGAAGGATTTCCGGTGTATTTTTGCTTGAACACAAATTTCACATTTAGAGATGGTATCGAAATCACAATTAGAAATTAATCCTAATTTATTCATATTTCTAATGGATTTATAATTAACATGTCCTAATCAACCATGCCATAAATTAATAGAATCAACAATATAAACAGAAGATTTCATTACTAGACTCAACTTAATAATGCCGTTACAAGAGCATCCCTGTCCAATGAATTTACCATTCTTAGACAACACTAGCTTATCAGACTCATACACCATCTTGATTCCTCCTTTGTTAAGAAGGTATCCAGAGACCAAATTCTTACACATATCAGGTACATAAAATACATCGACTAATGTAAGAACTTTTCCAGAGTTGAGAGGAAGTTCAATAGTGCCTTTTCCTAGAACTTTGCTTGAAACTTTATTTGCTCCAGTAACTTCGTCGGCTTCTCCTTTATTTTCTTCATAACTCTTGAAAAGATTACAGTCTTTGCAAATGTGAATGGTTGTTCCATTATCGAACCACCAATCATTATCATTGCCACTATCGGAGTTCACCTCTTGCACTACAGCCATAAGCATGTCTTCGACCACATTCACTTTTTGTTGTTTCTTCTACAGACGGCAGTTTCGGGCATAGTGGCCGGGCTTGTTACAAAAATAACAAGCACCTTTCTTTTTTTGTTGGTTTTGGAATGATTTTTCTTCTTAAACCATGTCTCGTTTTTTGGCTTTAATTTATCAATAATTTTAACATTATTTGCCTTAGAATGGGACTCGGTTTGCGGATTATCATACAGATCGCGTTTACGAGAGTCTTCTTCAGTACGAAGATGACGCTGCAAACCGTCTAAATTATAATCCGTTTTCGCATGCTTCATCTTTTTCTTATAATCATTCCAACTATGCGGAAGTCTAGAAATTATAACTCCAACAACAAAAGATTCAGGGAGATAAATTCCAGCATCTTTAAGTTGATTCACCAACAGTAAGATTTCGCTTACTTGTCCAATTATGGACTTATTGGTGACCATTTTGAAATCTATGAAATTGGAAATAAGAAACTTTTTATTACTTGCCTCAGATATGCGGTACTTATTCTCCGGTGCAGTCCAGAGTGTCTTAGCTGTTTCGAAGGTCCTTTGAGCATTGTAGACTGGGGTAGATAGCGCATTCATAATATGACCTCTGCATAGGAAATCGTCCTCTTTGCGCTTTGCACGTTTAACCTTTAGAGCAGCATCATCTTCATTAGTTTCCATCAGGATTTCTTCCAAGTTATTTTCCAAAATGTAGAACAACATGACGGTGATCAGGAAAAATTTCATCGTCTCTTGCCAACGAGTGAAATTGTCGCCATCAAAACTCTCCAATCGAGTTAGATCCTGATTCATAACTTGTAGAGCGCTCGAACCTTCCATGGCTGAAGAATATTGTCTGAAATTTGTTGGGGAATTTTGTGGTTCGAGGAGAATTTGATGGCGATTGTGATGAAGATAATGCTGTACTTCTGATTTCAAGGATCTATGGAATAGATTCTTTCAGACAATAGTTCAACCCACCAGGTACAAACGGGTTATCGAACTATCGACTTTCAGGATTCAATAAAGCCCTATACCAGCGTAATCGGATTCAAAGTTTGCACGATTTTGATCCGACCAAGAATACTTTAGAACGGTTTCTGATGATGCAATTTGTAGAGAAAGAGATTAAGAGAAGATGAAGAAACAAATCTGCAACGATCCAGCTTTGCAACACCTTCAGATGTTACAAAATAAAGAGTAATTGAAAGTGCAGCGATTAGCAACACTTCGTTGGCGTTGCAGATCTGTGCAAGAAGAAGAAGAAGAGCGCAGATAAGAAAACTGTTTGAAACATGTTCTGGGCGTTGCTATTTATAGTGGTGGAGAGGTGTCTATTCGCCAAGCGTCACAATCGTTTGCAACGGTCGCGTCTATTCATTTTGTAACGGTTCACGACTGTTACAAACGGTCTCATCCATTCATTTTGTAACGTTTCAGAAAATGTTACAAATTTCCCGCCATCAGTTCAAATTTAGAATTTTCGGTTCTTGGTCCTTAACGGGCTGAAATCTGACCCGTTACTGTTAATATATGATCCAAAATATTTTCGAATCCTAACCCGAAACCATACCCGACCTGGCTCGGTCGGACGGATGGCGGCGGCGTGCGTGTGGTGTTGCATGACTTCTCTCCTCACAACAGAGCAAACATGTGGGAGCCCCAAGGCCCCAATATCCACATGAGAAAGCTAAATATATACAAATATTTTCTTTGATTTTCTACAATGTGGGACTTTCTTTTCTTCTTCTTTCTTTATTTCTACTCTTCCAAATCATAAAACCTAAACCCCAAAGCTATTTGAAAATTTACAACATATCATTTTTTTCGGATATGGTTGCGAATGAATTTTAGATTTTTCGGATGTTCATTCACGAGCTTAGTAAAGATAGTGATGAAGATAGCTGTATAGTATAATGGCAAGCTATCGAAAGGGTCATGAGATACCTGAAATGAACTATGAACCTTGTGTTACATTATGAAAATTTTCCATCTGTCCTTGAAGGATACACCGATTCAGACTGGAATACTTTATCCGATGGTTCGAAAGCAACCAGTGGCTATATCTTTAGCATTGCTGGTGGAGCCGTTTCTTCAGAATCTAAGAAACATACTATTTTGGCTCAGTCCACTATGGAGTTTGAGATTGCTGGTGGAGCCATTTCTTGAGAATATAAGAAACAGACTATTTTGGCTCGGTCCACTATGGAGTTTGAGATGATAGCACTAGCAACAGCTAGTAAAGAAGTAGACTACTTAAGAAATCTGCTAGCTGAGATTCCTTTATAGGAAAAACCGATACCAGCTGTGTTGATCCATTGCGATAGTACCATGCCTATCATAAAAGTACAGAATCATTATTACAACGGTAAGAGATGATAGATACGTCGTAAGCATAGCATCGTTAGAGATCTATTCTTCAGGAGCTGTTAGAGTGGATCACATACGCTATGATGAGAATTTGGCCGATCCTTTGACGAAAGGACTGGTTAGAGTGGAAGTCCTTATAACACCTAAAAGAATGTGACTATTTCCCTTAGATTGTTGAGTCACGCAGAATGGTAACCCACCCTAATGATTGGAGATCTCAAGAACTAGGTTCAATGAATAAGAACAAGTTGTGAAGTGATATGAGTTGCACATGCATTTTTTGTATATTTAGAAGCATGTATTCCTGAAGCGATTAGATGATGAGTTAATAGAAACTCTTAATGAGATCTATACTCTATATAGAGTGGAGTACCTGCCTTCATGAGTACTCTTGATAGAGTCACCTATATGGATGCGGAAATGTGGTCGTTTCTACGGAATTTTGGGAAAAATTCTTATAGCATTCACTGAACTGGGATAGACATGCATGACCATAAATACATGGGCTTATTTGATTGCATTCTAGAAAGTTTGTATGTGGTTCGATGTCGAGAATAGAGCTCAAGGCTATGTGTCACTCTAGTAAAAACTGAATTTTATTCACTATGCAACGGTTCAAGTCGAAGGACATCTTTGCTTATGCACAATCTTATGTTCTCAGAAACTGCTCGAAAAATATTTTTAAAAAATTCAAGTAGGGAATTGTTGGAAATTGTGCTTGTGAATTGTTTAAAAATTAAATACCTTGGAATAAGTGCATTTATTGCTTGAGTCCCACACCATAGGGATCAGGGATCATTGAAAGATACACATTTAAATATGAGTTTCTTAGCTCCCACATTGAGCCCTTTGGGCACTCAAATGTTGATTTTGCGTTGAGGAGGGAGCGCATGCATGACCATCACACGTACGCCCCGACCGACCCGACCCGGGCCAGGCTCGTTGTGCAGCACCTGTATTTTTGGACGAAATTTGTTAGGCGTTTTTCCGACTGTTATTTTATTTGAAACTATACAATTATAGATTCGAATTTTCAACCATTGTCACCCTACTATTCAATAATACGTTCGACTTGGTATTCCGTCTATTCAATTAGTTTATAGACGAAATCAAAAGAGAACGATATTTTTTACCTCTTTGAAAACCTAAACCTATCTCCATCTCCATGAAATTCTTAAATTATAAGACGAGTGGTCATTTTTCGGTGCAACTGAGTCAGTTTCGTCTATGCAAGCAAATCGTTATCGAACCAGAGACTATTTTATCCTAGAGGCGGCGGCGTTGGTTAGACTGCTTTGCACCACTGAGCAGAATGCCAAAACGTCTTCAAGACAGTGACCAAGTACACGACTCAGTCGAAGATCAATTGTCTACAACAGAATATGACGATCAAGAGGATGAAAATTTGATCCTCACTACAAAGTTGATATAATTTATCATAGCTTCGAAAATGAGAACAGTTGGAATAAACTTTATGTCATTGTATTTATATTTTTATTTACACATATTTTGATAGTGATTTTAAATTTGAAAATGGTTAATTAATCCATTAATTTATTGATATTAAAGAGAGCTAATGTGAAGGAATCAACTCTTCAACACTGTCAATCAATTCCCTAATTTTTTGATAGTAAGAGAATTAACATGAAGGAACCATTCTTTTAACATTCATAACCAGTTCTCTGGTTTATTGATATTAAGGAGAACTAATTAATGTGAATGTATTAATTCTTTTTAATATTCTTTTAAGCGTGTTGAGCACCTAGAGGCGATCAGTATTGGAAGTGATATCTAGGAAGATGTTTGGTGAGTACATCTGCTAGCTGATCAGTATAGGAGACATGAGAAATTCTAATACAACTCCCTTGAATTTGTTCTTGAATAAAATGAGAATCAAGAGCAACACGTTTCATGCGAGAATTGAAAGTTGGATTTGAGCATAGATTCGTTATGCCAACCTTGTCGTAGTAGATAACCGGTTGTTGGGTAGACTAACATATAACTTAGTGAGTAAAGAGCATATCAAACTTGCATCGAAAAATAAGCCAAAATTAGCTAAAATTAGACATAATTTTTTTTTACTAAACATACACCGTGCGTATTACAAAACCATTATTACTTTGGGATAAAACAAAATACTAATCTCATTCGTTCATTTTTCCTCTTTCATGCATTAATCAAGCTAAAATTCATATTTTTTCTAAATTCACTTTTGTATATTTCAGTTTTCAAATTCAAATACCTTAAATATAATTCAAATTTATATAATTTTTTACATATAGCGATTCAAATTAATTTTTGATAGTAAAATTTTAATCTATTTAAATTTCGATGTTAAATTTAAACTTAGATTAATTAAGTAAGAGTTAGAGAAGAATTTAGCACTCTACGAATGTTAATAATTTAGGCAATGAATTTTAACATTTAATATCTTTTATATTTAAATTTTTAGTGAAAAATGTTAAAATTTGTTACGAATGAATATAAGTTGAAACTGTATAGGCAGAATTTGATACGTGAAAATAAATGAAATTTAATTCAACTGATGATGTATAGAAACTTTAATTACTTATGAAAGAAATTATATCGATTATATTATGAATTTATTATTCTCTAATTCTTATTTTTATCTTTTATTAAATAGGAGCACTTTTTTCTAACATTTTATTCAAATTTATATCGTGTAGGCAAAACCATTAGTGGTATATAAATAGAATTTTTCAAATATAAATAAGTAAATATAAGAATCTACAAAGATTGATAGATTATATTTGGTTATGTAAACAAGTGCAAATAAATTTTTGAAAAGTTGCATTGATACATATGAAACTATCTGGTATATAACTTATCTGAATTGTTGTCATCGTGTAAAATATGCTCACAATGAAATTTGGTTGATATATATTAGATAGTGAAATTAAGGAACGATAAAAGATTTTTTGGTTACATATACGTTTTAAATATAGGAATTATTTAAATAGGTATTAAGAAACAAAACTTTCTCAAGGACACTATAAAGTAAGCAAATTAAATATCAATTCAAATAAAGAATAATAAATTATTTATTTTATTCTTTAACAAGATTACATCTATGGTATTCTATTTAATTTATAACGAGAATATGAATTGTAACGCATGGAGCCGTGCTAATGTTTTTGTTCATTTAGGTAGGCTTGAAGAATCTTTGATTAAACCAAATAAACTAATCTAACCAATTTTTTCGATCGGTTTGTTTTGGTTTTGAAACTACGTTGGTGTATAATCGGTGCGAAAATATTTTAGTTTGTTAGCGATTTAACCAAATTAACTAAACTTTTATTATATTTTCAAAATTACTAATGCTATAATAATAATTTAGATTAATTCACTACGACAAAATGATCTTATTACAATTTTTGCTTATGAAATTCGTTAACTGACGGTTGTAATATATTTTTTACTGTTTTTTACCGTTAGTTGTAATAAATTTGTTTTTAACAACTGTTTGTATACTGCGGTTGTAGTATATTTCTTTAACACTTACTTTACATGACTGTTGTAAATATTAATGTGTAACAACCTTAATTTATAACTGTCTTTATCTTTCAAGGAAATGTTGTTAATAACTGACGAAAAGTCTGAGTAGACATAACGGTATTAGTGACCATTAATAAATAATTTATAATTAACAACAATAACTAATACCTACTTAATAATTTACAAATGGTAATTTATAATTAATAATTACAAATGTCAACTTATATAGGCTATTACTTATAATTAATTATTATTAACGAGCATTACGGCATGCGCTTCATGCGTGATAAAGACACCCGAATTGTTTTTCTACCAAATGTATTTGTTTAATACGTTCAAAAGAAAATGATTTCCATAAATGTTTAGCTATATTTTTTTGTTAAATCAGTTAATTTGAATTTTTATTTATAAGTTGCAATTCTATTTTTTTAGTTTAAATTTTTATTTATATTATTAATAATATAAAAACGAACTTGGTAAGTAATTTATTCGTTAGATCCCTTTTTAAGCAATATAAAGACTTGGTAAATATTTGTAGAGGAAATTTTGAATATGTAGTGGAAGCTTAATTGTCAGATCCCATGTTTAAGTGATGCTAAATCTTAATAGTAATATATGTAGAGAGACAATTTTGGTATTGCATGCTGACACAAAAATACTGCGACGACAAATATACTACGACTATTAATAAAGAAATAGATATAAAGATATTTTTGAAACTTCGCGCTCGGACCAAAAAATTGCGCTTTACGCGTGAATTGTTTTTTTATAAATTGAATATATTTAACATGTTCAAAATTTTTATTTGTTGTTGGTCTGAATTTTGTTCTTCTGATTATATTCTAGTTGCAACATCTATATTGGTGATAGCTTGAATTTTTGTTTCTGTTAATTTGTAAAAGAAGTTAATTTGTTAGATCTTATTTTAAGTGGTATTAAGATTGGTAATATTTGAAAAGAGAAGTTTTGAATTTGTAAAGAAAATTTATTTGTTGCATGCTATATTTAACCAACACTATGATTTAGTAATATTTATGGAGGTTTATTTATTAGATTCTATATTTAAGGGATATTAAGATTTGGCAATATTTACAGAGGAGAATTTTGAATTTATAAAAAAAGTTGGATCCAATTTTTAAATGATATCAAGATAAATGAGCATTTTTTTGTAGTTTATGCTAATACCAAAAAATGAGACATCAAAGATATTATAACTATCATTAAAGATGTATTGAATTATCTAGAAGAATCTTTTATTATTTAGATGTGCGTATTTAACATATTCTCATTTTAGGGAACACGCAAACCTAGAATATATTTATTGAAATAATCAAGTTTTAACTTGGTTTGAATTGTTCCATTCTAGCGTAGAAATAATAGGTTAGGCGCTTGTAAAATGAATGATATAGATAATACTCGAATTATACATGAGTGAAGGACATTTTGGAAAATTCACGTTTGGATCAAAAGATTGCGCTTCTAAGCCTAACTATTAATAAAGATAAATAATGTATAATTACTAATTATTATCTGTAAGCAATAATTATTTTTATATTCTATAATTTATTATAATTAATTATTAATAATTAGTAAATTATAGTTTATATTTATTAATAATTAATAATCAATATTAAATAATTAACAATTAATATTAAATAATAATTATTAAACAATTAATAATAATTAATAATTAATGATTAATAATCAACATTAATTAATTAATAACAAACATTAAATAATTAATAATTAACTATTAATATTTAAACATTTTAATTAATTTAATGATTTAATAATTAATATTTAATAAATTACTATAGTTCACTATTTAATTAATAATTAATAATAATTATTATTAATTTGCTATTTAATAATTTTTACTACTCAATAAGTAATTTACTACTTAATTTTTACTATTTAATATTTATTACTTAATATTTAATGTTCAATTGTTAATAATCAATGATTAGTAAATAATAATTAACAATTAAGAAGTAATATTTTGTATTTAATATTAACAATTACAAGTGATAATTATATTTAATATTTCAAAATTTTGAAAATTTATAAAATAAATTTAAAATATTAAAAAAAAGTTTGAATAAAATTTTGAAATTGTCATAATATACAAAAAAAATTAAAATTTTATAATATATTCAAAATTTCAGAAAATTCCAAAATGTTAAATAAAATTCAAAAACTATAACAACAATTTGCAAATTATTACTTTTCCGTGCATTTAGATGTTTTCTTTTATAACTATCTTCTTTGACATGTACAATTTTTTTTTTACACCAAGTAAAGAAAATTTTCCTCCAATCCAAATTTTTTTGGCTACAATCTCAAAATTTACCCACCATGGCCCCTTATTTTTTATCTACTCTTTCTTTTTTCATAAAAATTTGTTTCCCCAAAATGCTCCTCCTCCAACAAAATCGGAACTCGCCTCCTCCAGATCCAAATACATGCACCCATTATTAATCCAAAGTTCGCTTACAATTCAATTTATAACCGATATAATTTTCTACCATAGCCCTAAATCCTCCTTACCGTGCCTCATCATATGGACCTTCCTATTCCCCTCGTTGGTTAACCCTTTCCTCCCGCCTCTCGCCCTAGATCTACTATGTCTAAAAAAATGATGACTCGGCTAGCAGCTTCCTATGAGCATCGTGTGTCGGCCTCTCAAACCAAATCTGGCCATATTTTTGCAGCACCACAAAAGCTGACACCTTATGCTCCTGTTGATGCCAAGTCTATCCCGTGCGACGAAGTTGCTTTTACAATCCAAGGTAATTCACTAGTATGCTTGAATATCAAACTAGTACTGCTATGGCTTTCAACCCTACTGAATTAACGTCCACGATATTGGGTTTTATTTTTGTGGACACAATTTACCAACTTGGTATTACTACTGTAATTGAAAATTTTGTGGCTTCTGCTCCTATTAGTAGAGCAAATGACACTGAGGATGTGGTCAAATGACATTGAAGATGTGATTAACCCCTTGGTGACAACACAAATATTACTACTGGATTATCCACGCTTATTCATCTGTTTGCCTCCGAGCCAAAGTTCTAGATATGGGAACAATTTTAGGTTGAGTGGTTTTGTTTGTTGAATTATTTCGATTTACTTCTATCTGTAAACTGCAATGCATACCCAATATAGCTTCTGCTTGTAAACCCAAATCGATTTGCTGAATTGGTTATTAGATGCTTATTATAGCTTGCAAATTGATTTGTTATATTTATTTGTAGGCACTAGCAAACAGATAAGCAAATCAATATAGCCTGCAGATCGATTTACTAAATTGGTTCGATTTGCTTCTGCCTGTATATTCGTATGCATTGGCTTAAAGGTTCTTGTTGTTTTCTTTCCTTATTATACAAAGTGCATGGATATGTGCTTGTGAAGTTCCCTTTATCTCAAATTTTGGTTGATTTTTTATGCATTTTGAATGGTATTGTGGTACAATAATTGGAAATGACCAATTATGATTGTTTAATTCTATATGTCAATTGTGTCGAAAGTGACTATCATCTTTTCAACTTTGATGTGTTTTAAGTAAAAATTGTTACAACATAGCCTAACCAGAAAACATGAAAGTGATGCAAAAGTGCGAACAATATGAGTGTTAACTTTATCTACAACTTTGCTGGTCCCTCAGTGGAAGCCTAACCAGACACACAACCCATCAAGAAAGCGGTGCACCCAATGTGGCTACATAAAAAAAAATGGTTCGTTGGCTCGATGTTCCTTGTACTGGCCACTCTTGCTTGGGCCTTTCTCTTTGTCCTACAAGTATGTCTTACTGTTTTAGCAGTAAAAAACACACAGTATATGCAGAATCAAAAACATATAATATATATAAGTATGTCTTGTGAGTAAGTGAAATTTTTGTTTATACAAGTATTCTCTTTGTTTTTATTTTGGTTATTTGCTTTTATTTTGTTTATGCTGTATCATTTGTGATACTGCCTTGATTGTTTTCCAAAACAAATTCCATACGGGTCATGTGGCAAGCCATGTCCCATAAGAACAACTAATATAGAAGTGAATCGAGGGAGGAAGTTCTTTTCATGCCAAAGTCGCAACTGCAGTTTCATTTGTATAGTTTGAAATATGGTCATGTTGTATGCACCTACATAGGTAATTTATTAGTATAGGCAGAATGTAGCATTTTTGTTATCTGTTTATTCCATGTTTCAGAAAACAATAATGCAATTGTATTGTACTATTTTAATGTTGGTTTAGGTTTGACGATTTGTAACTACGTTAAGATTTTTTGAATAGTGTGAATACATTATTCGTTTGGTTTTTTGAAATGTGAATCTTTCATGTTATTGTAACACCCTACAAAACTAACCGAAAGTTTATTAATAATAAAGATAAAAGTGGAATTTGAACAAACGTTAGAATTTGATTATGAAACTTCGACCGTTGCGTACATGGCGATTTTCTGGACAAGTTTCATTATCGGAGTTCGTATGGAAAAGTTATTAAAGTTTAATAATTTGAAAACGGAAATTATAAATATGTATATAAAGGTAAATTTTAAATTAGGTAACTTTAACCAGTTGATACCATCATTGGGACCAGTTGACACCTAAAGGTCGATAGACCTCGATGAACCGGTCGTACATTTATGGCTAGGGTTAGCCTTGATAGAGTTAGGAGTATGTCCTAAAAGCGGTTATTTAATTTGTTACATATATCTAACTCAATAACTAATCTTGTTCAAAATCAAAGGTATTTTTTTCTATTATATACTTGAATTAATGTAGTTATATTAATTAATTTATTTAATTAAAATTATATTTAATATAAAATCCATAAATGATATGTTTTGCGATAGTATTACAAAGTGTTGTAAGCGTGAGTAATTTATAACAATACAAATAAATATACCATTTTAAATGTTCCTAGTCAAGATGCATCGAGACTGAATAGCGATGTATCCGTGAGAATAAAGTACGCAACGCTCTCTTAATGTTGGGCAGTGTATTACTCATGGTCGTTGGGGACACCTAGAGGTTACGTACTGATAGTTATTGAATAACCATGGAACGACCCACTTGATAGTTTTCTGTTAGTTAATATAATTACGGTCAAATAGAAAATATCGATGTGACTGATTTACAAAATTCTCTCGACTTGAGAATACTGTGGATTTCAATATGAAAGCTTCGCTTTGATTATAGTCAAATCATGATACATCGTTCCATCGAGCGACTATAGTTGGTCCGAGTGGAATTATTGAAAGTGAAGCACTATTCAAGAGAGGATTCGTCTTCTCAGTTATATGAGTTTAGTCACCGTCAACTCAAAGTCAAAATCTCTAGCAAGGGATTTCCATTAATAATAATTGTTATTATTGAACCAAAGTCTTTGTGTTTGGACTATAAAGTCGAATATGGATGATATTGAAAATTTGACCATTACTAAATTTCATAAGTCCAAAGTGATATAAGTTTGATGAAGAGAATTGGCGTAAATAAATGCCACAACATGTAACGCTTAATAAAGTGAAATGATATTTTACCAAAAATGAATGAGCGATAAATTTAGCTATAACAACACACCACCTGCTAACTGACTTGTGAATGTTAACATTTGAATTTGTTGATGTTAATTGCTTACCGAATTTGCACTCAAGAGTTATCATCCGAAATAATGAATTCTCTTTAGACCAAACGATTTAATTAGTTTATAATTGTTATAAATAATTAAATTAATTAATATTTATAAAATTTTAATTATAAAATTTTAATTTGATTTGAGAAATTAATAATGTTATATATTTTTATAATAGTTATAAACATATCGATCGATATGAGATATCGATAATAGAATAATTAAATATATTTGTATATATATTTAATTTGGGTCAAATAAACTCATGGAGCATGATGCTTAGAGAGGATAGGCGGCTGGTTTGGCATAGATTAGGGGTGGCTAAAACATAATGGATGGGTTAGAGATGTATGGATAAGATTGAGTAGGAATGGGTAACCTAATTGCTCTCTTATGTAGCCATTTAAAACAAGATCCAAAACCCCAATTACCTTTCACTCTTGACCGCCATTATCTTCTTCTTTACTGGTCGAAATTCATCTCAAAACAACTACCCAAAATCTCAAATCAAATTCAAGTAAAAAGAAAAGCTATTAGATAGTGAAAGGTTGGCGATTCCAGACTAGCAATCCGACGGATCAAGAGACATTCAATGAAAGAAATTCATTATTTCGACGTGGACTCAAAGGCATCTGTAGCTGATAATATTCATTCAAATTATAGATATAATATCGTGTTTTATAATCTTTTAATTATGCACACCTTAATACATATGTATGTATCATTGTTATATAATTAGCTAGGCTAGATTTTTATATTTAAATACTGCTGTCGTTATAAGATTGGTTATGTGCATAATATTTGATGTATATATTTGTACTTTAATTATAATCAGACATTATATGTTAAGTAAAGTTTATTTTAATATATATATATATATATATATATATATATATATATATATATATATATTTGTGTATAATTGCATAGACACTATTCATATAAGGCATATATGATTATATACTATATAATATTGATTCAATTTCTTTCTATACTTTTTTATATTTATTATGAATTATAAGTACTAAAAATTAATGTTATATTATTATTATATATTAATTATTGATTTTTTATGATTATACGACTTGATAAAGTTATAAAAATAATTAATATTTCAAAAATTCAATTTCATAATTTTGAAAATTAATATTACATATCAGAAGCGTTGGGAAAATTTTCCAGATTTTTTAAACATTTATTTATATTTAAATTAATTAATTCAAATCTCGGTTGTATGTTGATTATTTAATTAAAAATAATTTTTATTTTAGAAAAATCTCAAAAAAAAATTAAGTTCCTATAATGTTATCCTAATTTGTTTGAAATTTTAAAATTCAAATTTTTATCATATAATTAATTTATTGTGGACTAAACTATTAATTTAATTATAGAAAATATATATTAAAGTATTTAAATTATAATATCTTCAAATGTTAGTTAGTTTCGAACTGAATTTTTTTTTTAAATTATTTATATATTTTTGTATATACAATAAAGCATGAAATACCATTAATAATATATATTTTGTAAGTGTATGTATATATTATTAAGATAATTAATTTATATTTTTATATATTATAAATTTATATGTATATGTATGTGTGTATTCATATACATTTATTAATCTCTGTACATATATAAATAATTAAAGTTATTAATCATAATATTTTATATATAGATATATATATGCGCATATTTATACATATTGTTAGTACTTGAGATATTAGTTTTAATGACAAAAAATGTAGGAAATCATATAAAATATAAATACTAATGTTTTATCAAGATATATAATATATAGTGCAGAATATTAGACAGATGTTGATTTAAGAAGAATGTACAGTATCAAATCAGGATATTGATATAAAGACTTAAGAGCTAGAGAATGAAGACTCATGGGTATCGAAGAGTTCAAGATTTCAAGATATTCCAAATAAATTATAGAGTCATTGAATTATGTTAAAATTCTAATAGCACTTGATCTCTCTCTCATCTCTCTCTATATATATTTTTAAATATATTTTTCAAAACAACTTTTAAATATGTTTATGCTAAAAGTGCACGCTAATACCCCGGTGTAAGTTGCCGTATATTGAAAGCACCACCCGTTTGCACGGGAACTAAAAGTAAGCAGAATATAGCAAAAACAGTAAAAGAGACAATAATTTTTATAATGGTTCGGCTCAAAGTCAAGCCTACGCCCACTTTACATCCTTTATTACTGATTCGATTACAACTCTTTCCATGATTCTTTGATTACACTTTTGCTACAATTCAACCTCAAGTTACAACATAATCAAGGCAAGAAATCAGAACTTCCATATAGATAAGCCCTTTGAATCCGTCTTGAATGAATTAGATCTATTCCCCAAGTTCGTTGAAGCGTCTTCGGTGTTTGGAATGTTGAAGAAGTCGAGAATACTATAGAGTATTGGCCGTCCCCGTGGTATCCAAAAAGTCCCCTTTTCCATTGGAGTAGGCGAGGTATTTATAGAGAAGAAACTGGAGTTAGGTCGGCCGGGGCGACCTAAGGGTTAGGTCGTACGTCGTTAGCGACCGATGTAGTAGCAAGAGAGGGAGTGGCGACCAAAGGAGTTACGGCATAGGGAGTAGCCTTGGTCTGTTTAGGTCGCGAGCGACCTAGTAGGAGAGGTAGTGTGCTAGCTTAGGTCGCGAACGACTTAGTTGGAAGATGCTGTATGTAGCTTAGGTCGCTTAGCGACCTAACTTCGAAGAGGTTGTGTGACTTAACTCTGAAGTTTACTAGGTCGTTACTCATTAGATCGCTGCATCCTTTAGGTAGTTAGGTCGCTCGTCCCTTTAGGTCGTTGAATCATGCCTTCCTGTAGGTCGTTAGGTCGCTCCCATTGATCCACTTAGGTCGCTGAGTTCATCGAGTCGTTAGGTCGTTGGATGTTTTAGCTCATTCGGTCGCAGTGCATTAGGCCGTATCCCTTGCCGAATCGCTCTATGCATTAGGTCGCATGCCTGTTGAGTCGCTTTAGCCTGTTGATCACTAGGTCGTTGGAGCTTTTTGACTAGTTGAGTCGCTTTGTTCGAGTAGCTGGGTTGCTTTGAGATGAAGTATCTTTGGTTTTTCGATTAACCTTTTGGTATCATGGCCTTGCCTAAAAGGCGGGATAACATTTGCCCCCCAAAACATGCCCTGCGGTAGGAAGGTGTGTTTTGTAATGTCATAAGTTGGATGTTCATATCCTGTTGATGACCTACAAAGAATTTGATAGTTTTATATGACCTCAAATGACGACCGTTCGGGATCGAGCCATTTGAGGTGAAATGTGACCGTTCGCGATCAAATGCCTTACATCGAATGACGACCGTTCGGGATCGAGCCATTTGAGGCAAAGTGTGACCGTTCTCAATCAAGAGATTGACCTCAAATGACGACCGTTCGAGATCGAGTCATTTGAGGTGAGATGTGACCGTTCGTGGTCGGGGTGCTTGACCTCAAATGACCACCATTCGGGATCGAGTCATTTGAGGTGAGATGTGACCGTTCTTGGTCAGGGTGCCGTTCGAGGCGAATTATGACCGTTCGAGGTCGGGTGTCGTTCGAGGCGAGTTGTGACCGTTCGAGGTCGGGTGTCTGTTTGAGGCGAGTTGTGACCGTTCGAGGTCGAACGGTCGGGTGCCTGTTCGAGGCAAGTTGTGACCGTTCGAGGTCGGGTGCCTTTCGAGGCGAGTAAGGGTGCCCTGGGGGCCTTAGTATTATCGATGCCAGGTTCACGTTCGGGTGAGTTCCTGGATCGTTTGTGTGCCTGTTCGAGGCGAATAAGTGTGCCCGGGGGGCTTAGTATTATCGATGCCAGGTTCACGTTCGGGTGAGTTCCTGGATCGTTTGCCAAGGTGATTTATTGTCATTCCAGAGCATGCTTTAGGACCGTTTGCGACCCCGTACATGTGTAAGTAGCCCAGCCATCTCAGAGAAGGCCTAAGGACCGCTAGTGATCCCGTACATATGTAAGAAGCTTAGCCAACTCAGAGCATGTCTAAGGACCGCTCGTGATCCCGTACATGTGCAAGAAGCTTAGCCAACTCAGAGCATGCCTAAGGACCGTTCGTGACCCCGTACATGTGTAAGTGACTTAGCCTTTTTGGATTTATCAAAATTCAATATTCATCCAACTGAAGAGTCTTAAGAAAAAAATGTCTGACAAAGTCAAATTCAAACATCAGAAGTAAAACACAAAAGCAGAGTAGTTACGTCCGAGTGCAAACGCCTACATCGACACTATTTATAGTTGTATCAGAACAAGCCTTAGGATCGTTCGTGGTCCCGTACATGTGTGAACAACCTAGTTGTGTCGATGTAGAGTTTTCCACTCATTCGTCATAACCTCAATTAACTGATAATAAGCCGACGCCTCGATCTTGAGCCGTCTTCAGTTGGTGCAAGTGGTGGTCGTTCTTGTTCCACTGTTGCGATCCTCCTTTTCACATATTGTTATAGCAAACCATCCCGGATGTGCCCCTCAACTTCGTCTTTTAAGTGTCTGTAGTCATTTGTGCTATGACCATTCAGCTCGTGGAATGAGCAATACTTATCCGATTTTCTCTCGTTGTTAGATGGAACTCTCCTTATCGGCTTTCGATGAGGAATCTGTCCCTTGGTGTCTTGGTAGATCCGCTCCAAAGTCTCATTCAACTCCGTGTATGAGGTGAATCTTGGTTCCCTTCGCGGTCGTACTGATCTATCGCTGTTATCCTCGTCCTTTCGTTTACCTTTGCTAGATTCTACAGCTTTCCCAGGAGGATTTCCACCTTTGATTACATAAACGTCGATTCCTTCTCCTTCTTCTCTTTCGGCTTTTGCGTCTGTAACACCCCATATTTTTAAGCCAATCAATTTGAACATTTAATTCGTTTTAAATGTTTAATGTGGATTCTTAATTGATTTTGAAATGAATGGATTCGGGTTCAATCGATGAAATAAGCTATAATTTTTAATTATAATAATTCTGGTTGAATTTGAATAATGGGAAAATAATAATTTAAATATTCGGAATTGAAATAAAAGTAAATCTGGATGTAAATAGTGATAAAAATGGTTTTAAAAATTTATTTCAAGTTATTTGAGTGTAAATAGCGTGGTGGGAATTTTAGAAGAATTTTAAAGTTGATAAATTAATATTTGGGATTTTATATTAATTTAAAAATGAATTTAGTATTATTAAAATGCAATTAATCCGATTTTAGTCCGGAATGAGCCAGAATGATTTTTAATGTGATTGTATATATTATACGATTTATTTTTAAGTTAATAAAAATTTTAAAGGTGAAATTTTAAGTGCTTTCGTTAATTTTGAGAAATCGCTCGATTTAATCGACGAGTAAAATAGCCTTCCAGGGCACAGTCTCGGAATTCGACGAAACCAGTTCCATTGGATCCGTAATAGTTAGTTATTATCATATTTCAATTTTCATAGCGATCGGAGTTGTCGTTTGACCGTGGTAGCTCGAAACGCATTGAAATCGTTTTAACCGATTTAATTTTAAATTGATCGTTTAATCCCGTAACTTGCGCGTACGATCAAATTAGCTTACGAAACCTATTCCATTGTGTCCGAAACGCGGAAAAACCCTAGAATCTCCTATCGGAACGTGTAGTTTGGAGGTCGTTTACATAATCTGTTAAAAATCGAGAATTATATTAATTAAATAATATTATATATATTCATTTATTTCTTAAACCCTAGTTTATTCTTCAGGGCCGCCACCATATCTATCAATGGCCAAAATCGTCTATCGTTCTTCCCCTTTTCTCTCTCAATCTACAGCCTTTCACGAGAAACCATCAACTGGAGGATCGAGGAGCTCGTCGGGAGCTTCCTATCCATGTGGTCGTGATCGAATTTCGTGCAAAGTGGAAGGCATGAGGTCGCCGTGTTCGTCGCGCGTTTGGAGGGCTGTTGCGTCGCCTAAGGATGTCCGAGTTCAGTGTGTTTGGGGCAGTGGGTGTGCGTCGCATGGTGGTTCGTCGTAGGCTAGGTTGATCGGAGTCCGGTCGTCGTTTGGGCGTGCGTTTCGAAACCCTAGAGTGGATCTGTTGGGTTCGGCTTTGCTCTTTGTTCGCATGCGTGAAGTTGAGGAGGGAGGAAGAAGCGTGGGCCGCGTTTTCCCTGGTAATAAAACAAAAGATTTTGTTTTAAATTTATATACAAAACTTAAAATTTTAATAACTTGTTCGTACGGTATCAGATTTCAACGAATTTGGTAACGTCGGGATCGTAGAAACGAGCACTACGCAGTGGTGCAGTTCGGAAATCATTCCAGGCAAGTAGAAATTTGATTTAAATCGAACGTCGTTCGGTTTAATTTCAATTTCGAACGCTCGCCGAAACTCAAGGTGAGTATTCTAACTCACATCTGGATATTGGCTGATTTAAATAATTAACATTTAAATATCTGTGTGATTGGTTGAATATTATTGTTGTTATCAGTTTGAATTAATATTTATATATATATATATGTATGTGAGTGTGCTAATATTTGTTGATGTAGGGAAAACAGGTTGGAGGGATCCAACTGGATTCCTCACACTATAGTAATTATCTTTATAATTGATGTTGTGATATGTTTATATATTGTAATGGATAACTCTGAATTAAATTGTATTGTGATATCACTGGATAAGTATATACACAGAATTTTAAGAATAAAATAAAAATAAATTGGATTTTTAAAGAAATAAAAGGAATTGATAAATAAAGAATTTAACGGAATTAAATTTGGAATCTGGGTTGAGTGAAGAATGAAAATTTGCAAAGTTGGAAACAAAAATAAGTGGAGCATTTATTAGTTGATAAATGAGGAAGTAGGGATTTCTGGTGATAATTTCTGGTGATCCCATGTTTAAGTGATGCTAAATCTAAGTAGTAATATTTGTAGAGAGACATTTTTGGTATTGCATGCTGACACAAAAAGAGTGCGACGACAAATATACGATAACTATTAATAAAGAAATAGATATAAGGATATTTTTGAAACTTCGCGCTCGGACCAAAAAATTGCGCTTTACATGTGAATTGTTTTTTTATAAATTGAATATGTTTACCATGTTCAAAAAATTTATTTGTTGCTAGTTTGAATTTTGTTCTTATGATTATATTCTAGTTGCAACATCTATATTGGTGATAGCTTGAATTGTTGGTTCTGTTAATTTTAAAAGAAGTTAATTTGCTAGATCTTATTTTAAGTGGTATTAAGATTGGTAATATTTGAAAAGAGAAGTTTTGAATTTGTAAAGAAAATTTATTTGTTGCATGCTATATTTAACCAACATTATGATTTAGTAATATTTATGGAGGTTTATTTATTAGATTCTATATTTAAGGGATATTAAGATTTGGCAATATTTACAGAGGAGAATTTTGAATTTATACAAAAAGTTGGATCCAATTTTTGAATGATATGAAGATAAATGAGCATTATTTTGTAGTTTATGCTGATACCAAAAAATGTTACATCAAAGATGTTATAACTATCATTAAAGATGTATTGAATTATCTAGAAGAATCTTTTATTATTTAGATGTGCGTATTTGACATATTCTCATTTTAGTGAACACGCAAACCTAGAATATATTTATTGAAATAATCAAGTTTTAACTTGGTTTGAATTATTCCATTCCAGCGTAGAAATAATAGGTTAGGCGCTTGTAAAATGAATGATATAGATAATACTTGAATTATATATGAGTGAAGGGCATTTTGGAAAATTCACGTTTGGATCAAAAGATTGCGCTTCTAAGCCCAACTATTAATAAAGATAAATAATGTATAATTACTAATTATTATCTGTAGGCAATAATTATTTTTATATTTTATAATTTATTATAACTAATTATTAATAATTAGTAAATTATAATTTATATTTATTAATAATTAATAATCAATATTAAATAATTAAGAATTAATACTACATAATTATTATTAAACAACTAATAATAATTAATAATTAATGATTAATAATCAACATTAAATAATTAATAATAAACATTAAATAATTAATAATTAACTATTAATATTTAAACATTTTAATTAATTTAATGGTTTAATAATTAATATTTAATAAATTATTATAGCTCACTATTTAATTAATAATTAATAGTAATTATTATTAATTTACTATTTAATAATTTTTACTACTCAATAAGTAATTTACTACTTAATTTTTACAATTTAATATTTACTACTTAATATTTAATGTTTAATTGTTAATAATCAATGATTAGTAAATAATAATTAACAATTAAGAAGTAATATTTTGTATTTAATATTAACAATTACAAGTGATAATTATATTTAATATTTCAAAATTTTGAAAATTTATAAAATAAATTTAAAATATTTAAAATAAAGTTTGAATAAAAATTTTAAATTGTCATATTATACAAAAAAAATTAAAATTTTATAATATATTCAAAATTTCAGAAAATTCTGAAATGTTAAATAAAATTCAAAATTCAAAAACTATAACATTACTTTGCAAATTATTACTTTTCCGTGCATTTAGATGTTTTCTTTTATAACTATCTTCTTTGACATGTACAATTTTTTTTTGACACCAAGTAAAGAAAATTTTCCTCCAATCCAAATTTTTTGGCAACAATCTCAAAATTTACCCGCCATGCCCCCTTATTTTTTATCTACTCTTTCTTTTTTCATAAAAATTTGTTTCCCCAAAATGCTCCTCCTCCAACAAAATCGGAACTCGCCTCCTCCAGATCCAAATACATGCACCCATTATTAATCCAAAGTTCGCTTCCAATTCAATTTCTAACCGATATAGTTTTCTAACATAGCCCTAAATCCTCCTTACCGTGCCTCATCATATGGACCTTCTTATTCCCCTCGTTGTTTAACCCCTTCCTCCCGCCTCTCGCCCTAGATCTACTATGTCTAAAAAAACGATTACTCAGCTAGCAGCTTCCTATGAGCATCGCGTGTCAGCCTCTCAAACCAAATCTGGCCATATTTTTGTAGCACCACAAAAGCTGACACCTTATGCTCCTGCTGATGCCAAGTCTATCCCGTGCGACGAAGTTGCTTTTACAATCCAAGGTAATTCACTAGTATGCTTGAATATCAAACTAGTACTGCTATGGCTTTCAACCCTACTGAATTAACGTCCACGATATTGGGTTTTATTTTTGTGGACACAATTTACCAACATGGTATTACTACTGTAATTGAAATTTTTGTGGCTTCTGCTCCTATTAGTAGAGCAAATGACACTGAGGATGTGGTCAAATGACATTGAAGATGTGATTAACCCCTTGGTGACAACACCTAATATTACTACTGCATTATCCACGCTTATTCATCTGTTTGCCTCCGAGCCAAAGTTCTAGATATGGGAACAATTTTAGGTTGAGTGGTTTTATTTGTTGAATTATTTCGATTTACTTCTATCTGTAAACTGCAATGCATACCCAATATAGCTTCCGCCTGTAAACCCAAATCGATTTGTTGAATTGGTTATTAGATGCTTATTATAGCTTGCAAATTGATTTGTTATATTTATTTGTAGGCACTAGCAAACAGATAAGAAAATCAAAATAGCCTGCAGATCGATTTACTGAATTGGTTCGATTTGCTTCTGCCTGTATATTCGTATGCATTGGCATAAAGGTTCTTTTTGTTTTCTTTCCTTATTATACAAAGTGCACGGATATGTATCTCAAATTTTGGTTGATTTTTTATGCATTTCGAATGGTATTGTGGTACAATAATTGGAAATGACCAAATATGATTGTTTAATTCTATATGTCAATTGTGTCGAAAGTTACTGTCATCTTTTCAACTTTGATGTGTTTTAAGTAAAAATTATTACAACATAGCCTAACCAGAAAACATTAAAGTGATGCAAAAGTGCGTACAATATGAGTGTTAACTTTATCTACAACTTTGCTCGTCCCTCAATGGAAGCCTTACCAGACACACAACCCATCAAGAAAGTGGTGCACCCAATGTGGCTGCGTAAAAAAATGGTTCGTTGGCTCGATGTTCCTTGTACTGGCCACTCTTGCTTAGGCCTTTCTCTTTGTCCTACAAGTATGTCTTACTGTTTCAGCAGTAAAAAACACACAGTATATGCAAAATCAAAAACATATAATATATATAAGTATGTCTTGTGAGTAAGTGAAATTTTTGTTTATACAAGTATTCTCTTTGTTTTTATTTTGTTTATTTGCTTTTATTTTGTTTATGTTGTATCATTTGTGATACTGCCTTGATTGTTTTCCAAAACAAATTTCATACGGGTTATGTGGCGAGCCATGTCCCATAAGAACAACTAACATAGAAGTGAATTGAGGGAGGAAGTTCTTTTCATGCCAAAGTCGCAACTGCAGTTTCATTTGTATAGTTTGAAATATGGTCATGCTGCATGCACCTGCATAGGTAATTTATTAATATATGCAGAATGTAGCATTTTTGCTATCTATTTATTCCATGTTTCAGAAAACAATAATGCAATTGTATTGTACTATTTTAATGTTGGTTTAGGTTTGACGATTTGTAACTACGTTAAGACTTTATGAATAATGTGAATACATTATTCGTTTGATTTTTTGAAATTTGAATCTTTCATGTTATTGTAACACCCTGCAAAACTAACCGAAAGTTTATTAATAATAAAGATAAAAGTGGAATTTGAACAAACGTTAGAATTTGATTATGAAACTTTCATCGTTGCGTACATGGCGATTTTCTGGACAAGTTTCATAATCGGTGTTCGTATGGAAAAATTATTAAAGTTTAATAATTTTAAAACAGAAATTATAAATATATATATAAAGGTAAATTTTAAATTAGGTAACTTTAACCAGTTGTGACCATCATTGGGACCAGTTGACACCTAACGGTCGATAGACCCCAATGAACCGGTCGTACATTTATGGATAGGGTTAGCCTTGATAGAGTTAGGAGTATGTCCTAAAAGCGGTTATTTAATTTGTTACAAATATCTAACTCAATAACCAATCTTGTTCAAAATCAAAGGTATTTTTTTCTATTATATACTTGAATTAATGTAGTTATATTAATTAATTTATTTAATTAAAAATATATTTAATATAAAATCCGTAAATGATATGTTTTGTGATAGTATTACAAATTGTTGTAAGCGTGAGTAATTCATAACGATACAAATAAATATACCATTTTAAATGTTCCTAGTCAAGATGCATCGAGACTGAATAGCGATGTATCCGTGAGAATAAAGTATGCAACGCTCTCCAAATGTTGGGCAGTGTATTACTCATGGTCGTTGGCGGCACCTAGAAGTTACGTACTGATAGTTATTGGATAACCATGGAGCGACCCACTTGATAGTTTTCTGTTGGTTAATATAATTAAGGTCAAATAGAAAATATCGATGCGACTAATACAATATTCTCTCGACTTGAGAATACTGTGGATTTCAATATGAAAGCTTTTCTTTGATCATAGTTAAATCATGATACATCATTCCATCGAGTGACTATAGTTAGTCCGAGTGGAATTATTGAAAGTGAAGCACTATTCAAGAAAGGATTCGTCTTCTCAGTTATATAAGTTTAGTCACGGTCAACGCAAGTCAACTCAAAGTCAAAAATCTCTAGCCAGGGATTTCGATTAATAATAATTGTTATTATTAAACCATAGACTTTGTGTTTGGACTATAAAGTCGAATATGGATGATATTGAAATTTTGACCATTACTAAATTTCATAAGTCCAAAGTGATATAAGTTTGATGAAGAGAATTGGTGTAAATAAATACCACAACGTGTAACGCTTAATAAAGTGAAATGAGATTTTACCAAAACTGAATAAGCAATAAATTTAGCTACCTGCTAACTGACTTGTGAATGTTAACATTTGAATTTGTCGATGTTAATTGCTTACCGAATTTGCACTCTAGAGTTACACATCCTAAATAATGAATTCTCTTTAGATCAAACGATTTAATTAGTTTATAATTGTTATAAATAATTAAATTAATTAATATTTATAAATTTTAATTTGATTTGAGAAATTAATAATGTTATATATTTTTATAATAGTTATAAATATATCGATCGATATGAGATATCTATAATAGAATAATTAAATATATTTGTATTTATATTTAATTTGGGAAAAATAAACTCATGGACCATGATGCTTAGAGAGGATAGGCGACTGGTTTGGCATAGATTAGAGGTGGCTAAAAAATAAGGGATGGGTTAGAGATGTATGGATAAGATTGAGTAGGAATGGGTAGCCTAATTGCTCTCTTATGTAACCATTTAAAACAAGATCCAAAACACCAATTACCTTTCATGCTTGACCGCCATTATCTTCTTCTTTACTGGTCGAAATTCATCTCAAAACAACTCCCCAAAATCTCAAATCAAATTCAAGTAAAACGAAAAGCTATTCGATAGTGAAGGGTTGGCGATTCTAGACTAGCAACCTGACGGATCAGGAGACATTCAAAGAAAGAAATTCATTATTTCAACGTGGACTCAAAGGCATCTGTAGCTGGTAATATTCATTCAAATTATAGATATAATATCATGTTTTATAATCTTTTAATTATGCACACCTTAATACATATGTATATATCATTGTTATATAATTAGCTAGGTTAGATTTTTATATTTAAATACTGCTGTCGCTATAAGATTGGTTATGTGCACAATATTTGATGTATATATTCATACTTTAATTATAATCGAACATTATATGTTAAGTAAAGTTTATTTTAATATATATATATATATATATATATATATATATATTTGTTTATAAATGCATAGACACTATTCATATAAACGCATATATGATTATATACTATATAATATTGATTCAATTTTTTTCTATACTTTTTTATATTTATTATGAATTATAAGTACTAAAAATTAATGTTATATTATTATTATATATTAATAATTAATTTTTTATGATTATATGACTTGATAAATTTATATAAAATAATTAATATTTCGAAAATTCAATTTCATAATTTTGAAAATTAATATTACATATCAGAAGCGTTGGGAAAATTTTCCAAGTTTTTTAAACATTTATTTATATTTTAATTAATTAATTCAAATCTCGGTTGTATGTTGATTTTTAATCAAAAATAATTTTTATTTTAGAAAAATCTTAAATTTTTTTGAAGTTCCTATAATGTTATCCTAATTTGTTTGAAATTTTAAAATTCGAATTTTTATCATATAATTAATTTATTGTGGCCTAAACTATTAATTTAATTATAGAAAATATATATTAAAGTATGTAAATTATAATATCTTCAAATGTTAGTTAGTTTCGAACTGAATTTTTTTTTAAATTATTGATATATTTATGTATATACAATAAAGCATGAAATACGATTAATAATATATATTTTATAAGTGTATGTATATATTATTAAGATAATTAGTTTATATTTTTATATATTATAAAATTATATATATGTGTGTGTGTATTCATATACATTTATTAATCTCTGTACATATATAAATAATTTAAGTTATTAATCATAATATTTTATATATAGATATATATGCGCATATTTATACATGTTGTTAATACTTGAGATATTGGTTTTAATGACAAAAAATGTCAGAAATCATATAAAATATAAATACTAATGTTTTATCAAGATATATAATATATAGTGCAGAATATTAGACAGATGATGATTTAAGAAGAATGTACAGTATGAAGTCAGGATGTTGATATAAAGACTTAAGAGCTAGAGAATGAAGACTCATGGGTATCGAAGAGTTCAAGATTTCAAGATATTCCAAATAAGTTATAGAGTCATTGAATTATGTTAAAATTCTAATAGCACTTGATCTCTCTCTCATCTCTCTCTCTCTCTCTATTTTTAAATATATTTTTCAAAACAACTTTTAAATAGTTTTTAATTTCTTATATTTACAAATATTATTTTAAGTTTTTGATATTTTACAAAGTTATTGTTTTTATTAAATTTTGATTTATAATGCTTTATTTTTCAAAAATCTTATCATATAATTTTACTCAAGTTTTATTATGATTTCAAAGTGTATAAATTATATTTAAGCATGTATACAAAGCGATACATTTTCAAAATAATATTTTAAAGTGTTTTTCAAAATTACAAAGAATATGTCGACATACTCTACCCTTATATGTCGACATACTAGCCGTGATTTTCAAAAATCAAATTTCAAAAGAAGCGTCTATTCGTCGTATCTCTTCACGAACGATCATGACCGTTATTCCTCTATAAATAACCATCTTTCCAATGAATTTTACAATCAATTTTCATTCTTCTTCTCTCCTCCTAATTCTTATTCATTTTCTAAACAAAAATATAACCATACCGTATCGAATTTTGACCGAAATCAAACTCAATCAACATTAGTTCGATTCTCCATCATTTTATCTCTGATTTCTATCATCTCTCTCACTCCAATCAAGATCAAAGTGCTATTCAAGAGTTAAAGGATCATTATAATCAAGATTGAAGACCTGCGTCTGTAAAACTATATCAAATTAAAACCACTGTACTACAAGTCTACAGGGTGGATCGTGTAGTGTATATGCAAGTATATGTGACAAAATATATGATGCAACTAAAATAACATTAAAGGTACTTTTGGCACAGGTCCTTATTAAGTTTCAAAATTTACAAAAGGTCCTTCACTAAATTTCAGTGTAAATTAGGTCCCTGTATTTTATTCATGATTATTGCAGACCATGATGCGACATTTCATAAAAGTTATTGACATTTCCGTAACTTTTCTATACACTGTGAACATAATGTTTGAAAGTTGCTTAAATATCAGCACTTATTTATAAAAATTGCAGACATTTCAGCAGCATTTATGTACACTATGAACACAATTTATGAAAGTTGCTGAAATATCATCACTTATTTATAAAAGTTGCTGACATTTCAGCAATAATTTTTCTTTGTTTTTACAATGGAACTTTGACAGGGAAAGTTGCTGAAATATCAGCACTTATTTATAAAAGTTGCTGACATTTCAGGAATAATTTTCTTTATTTTTACAATGAAACTTTGAAAGGGAATGTTGCTGAAATATCAGCACTTATTTATAAAAGTTTCTGACATTTCAGCAATAAATTTTCTTCGTTTCCAGAAAACAAGGACCCGCTTTACAATGAAACTTTGACAGGGACCCGTTTTACAATATAGAAGTACGATAGGGATGCCTTCCTACTTTCCACTAATATTAATCTAAGTAAATATAATAAGCACAATTGAATTTTATACTAGTTTGAACCTCCCATCCTACGTCCAGTCCCCAAGCTCCCCTTCGGAATTCGACTATCAAAAAGCCTCGCTTCGCCCGGAGGAATAGGCTTGCTTACAATAAGTTGTTCTTGTCAAATGTGTGTTCTAGTATAACACGGATGTTGACTAATTAGTACGATTGCTTCCAATATATATCTAAAGAATATTGTATATGAAGAACTGAGTATATGGAAGAATGAATACAAGTAAACGTTGACAGAGTGCAAAGATCAAGAATATATGATAGAGTATAGAATTAGAAAGCGTAAGTAAGTACGTTAAGTTATGTTCTCTTGATTCTTGATGCTATATATAGTTATAGATCGGTATCTTGAGTAGTTGCATCCATTAGCGAATGCTTTAAAGTTGCTTCTTTTGACGGTGAAGAGTTGTGGCGAAGAGAAGCGGAGATGTTCATTCGCATGTGGCAGTTGCAATTCTTTTCTGAAGTTCGATTTTGAATTCAGACGTCTAGTATTTGTTTTAGACGTTTGATACTATATTTTTTTTGAACATAGTAGATTTACAAACGTCTGAGTGCAAGTACCAGACGTATTGTGTTAACTCCGCCTCGGCCATGGCTCAGCGACCTAAAAGGTTACCGACTTAAGACTTAAAAGAGATGCCGACTCAATGCCTTGACAAGATTGCCGACCTAACATAAATGCCGATCTAACTACCTAAGACCTAAGATGGCTACCGACCTGACACGAGTACCGGCCTAGTGCCTTAGAGGATGCCGACTTAACAGGAATACCGACTTAAGATTTGAGGGGGTACCGACCTAAGGCTTAAGAGGTTACCGATCTAACATGGGTACTGCCCAAGGAAGTTGCCGACCTAACTGCTCAAGAAAGGGACAAGATCACGAACTGCACTTGATTCGCTACCGACTTACGACCTATGTTACGTCCTTCACGACCCAAGCAAAGGAAGGCAAGTTCAATGCAGCTACTTGGCACAGTGGCCTCTTAACTCGTACACGGTTTAGGACTTACCAGTTAAGCCATGACTTATGACTTGCCAGTTAACTCGTTCACAACTCACGACCTAGCTTGAGTCGTCCACGACCTAAAGCTACTGGGTGAAGGTTCAATGCCGCATCAAGAGGAGCAGTTGACTCATTTGCGACTTGGATGTTGACTCGTGGGCGACTTAGGACTTGTAAAAATGAACCTTTGTGAAACCATGGAGGGGCCAAATGAGTCAGCCACGACCTGCCATAGGTCGGTCACGACTTACGACCCAAGAGGAAAATTTCCCTATAAATACCAACCCACCTCAAGCATGAAGGGGACTTTTGGCTGATCTCTTTAAGCGCCGATACTCTACTGAATTCTCGACTGACTCGACACTTCAAGTACGAAAGGCATCTCAACTACTTCGAGAGGAAATCTAACGCAATCTACATGAATTCAAAGAATTCTTCTACTTCAAAGTTCTAGTTGTTTGTCTCATCAGAATTGTAATTGAAGATTGCTGTAAAGTTATAATCAATTCAGTAATAAAGAGAATTAGAGTGGACGTAGGCTTACCCTAAGCCGAACCACTATAAAAGCTGTTGTCTTTTCTGCTTTTTCTGTGACTTTTCTACTTGTTTTTAGTTCCCGTGTTCATGGGTGGTGCTTTCGCTCAATTTCAATCTACACCGGGGTGTTAACGTCTGATTTTTATACGTTAACATTTTTGGTGCTTTCACTGAGAAACCAACTCAGGAAACTTCCACTATTGCTCCGAAAAGGTCTGTTGAAAGGATTTCTTTTAAAACCAGAAGTTTATTGGAAATAATGGCTCTTGGGAGAAAACGAAGTTTTGTAAGATCCGACAATGTTCTAGAGAATACTGCTACCTCTCCTCCTTCAAGTCAAGCAGCTCCAACTGTTGGAGTTACACGAGCAGAGTTGGACGCCGAAGTTTTGGGGTTGAATCAACAATTGAATGCTCAGAATGCGCAGTTGGAAGCTCAGAATGCCCAGAATGCCCTGATTTTGAGTAAGTTGAATGATCTGCTAGGGCAAATCGTCAACCGGTTAATAATGATGGGAACCCTACTGTGGGAGTTCAGGATGTTGAAGGGAACATTTCTCAAAGAGCCGCAGACCCTGTAGAAAGGACTCCTCCTCAAGCTGGAGGATCAGGGCCGCAGCCGACCCTCCGTGAACGATTGTCAAGGCAGAATTCAGAGAGAGTGGCTGATGTGTGCCCTCCAGAGCCTCTAAATGATGAAGAGTATTTTTCGGGTATGGTTCGTCAAATCATGAAGGAAAATATGCGAAGAGATGAAGATGAGAAAGAGTGGGGTTTTGCTCCAAGCAAAACTCCATTTACTGAAAAGATCTTGAAGGCAGAGTTCCCAAGGAAATTCGTTCCCCCTACTATTCCGGCTTATAAGGGGAAGTGTGATCCTAACGAGTTTTTGCATAAGTACGACTGGCATATGACTGGTGCCAGGGCGTCTGATGAAATTAAATGTCGATATTTCCTGGTATATCTCGAAGGTGTGGCTCTATTGTGGTTTACAAAGCTGCCAGTCGGGTCCATTGATCAATTCTCCGATTTGACCAGGAAATTCAAGGAGCAATTTCGATTGTATGCTTCTAAAGCAAAAGATATAATGTCACTGTCAAGTCTAGAGCAAAATCCGGGAGAATCCATCAGGTCATTTTTGAATCGTTTTAACATAGCTTTGGCCGAGGTAGATAATGCTGAGCCACGCATGGTCCTAACATACTTGATGAGGGCGATTGACAAATCGAGTGAATTTGGAAAATGGTTGAAAATGAAAGAACCAAACTCACTTGACAAATTCTACAAGAAAGAGGATGAATTCATGCGCTTGGAGAGCCTCCAAACACCGGCTAAGGTGGTATCAGCGGAAGCCGGGAACAATGGTGCTACTACGAACAAGAAAGAACCTAACACTCAGAAAAGGGCAAATGATGGTGGAAAGAAACAGGGAGATGCTAAGAAAGGCCGTCCTTTCAATTTCACACCCTTGACCGATACCCTTGAGAACATCTTTTTTGCGAACAAGGATGATGTCAATTAATCCGACACCGCCTAAAATGAGAGTTGCGATTAGGATGTAAAAAAGTGGAAGGTTCTGCCAGTTCCACAACCAGCCCGACCATGACACCAACGAATGCCGTCAGTTGAAAAAGGTAATTGAACAACTCTTGAAGGAAAACAAACTCCAGCAATATGTGAAAAGAAATAGAAATGCCACAACCTCATCGACTCAGGACAGCAAGTTCCCGCTCACCGTCCTGGTTCAAGTGAGAAGGCCGTAGAGCATGAATCAGAAAGGCCTGTCATCAATATAATACTAGAGGACCTCACCCAGCAGGCAAAAGCTGGGGCGAGATGGAAAGGTATGCCCGGGCCTTGAGGCATGTACCAGCTGAAGAGAATGTTTTTGTTTTAGAGAATGATGCGCCTTTAAAGCAACAAAAGACTTCCACAGATGATATTGTATTCAGTGCCAGAGATTCTTTGGGTATCGATGCTCCTACCATAGATCCTCTGGTCATATCCGCTGGTATTGGGCCGGCTACTGTGATAAGAGTTCTAGTTGATTGCGGAACTTCATGCAACATTCTCTTCAAGAAAACCTTTGATCAAATGAAGATTCCAATGGCTGACGTTCAAGCTTCATCACTTAAGATTGCTGGGTTTGCTGGAGAACCCAAGCAGCCGATTTGGATCATAGATTTGTTTGTGGAACTTGGAAAGGGATTGAGGAAGGTGGCTCGAAAGAAAACCTTTATAATTGTTCAAGAATTCTCTGCCTACAATGCCTTTTTTGGCCGACCAACTCTTGCTGCATTCAAAGCTGTTCTTGCCCCATGGTGTTTGACTCTAAAATTCCCCACAGATAACGGAGTTGGTCTGATTAAGGGAGACCAAGATGCGGGGCGAGAATGTTACTTTGCAGAGTTGCGAGAATCAAGGAAAAGAGAAATGGGAAAAGGTGCGGCGGCTCCAGTCCGCATCAAAGAACCAACCTTGTAGCAATTACAGGGTGGACCTTGCAATGGCAAATGTAGTGGTGCACGAAGAGAGATTGATCCAAGGAAAGCCAGTGCAGGGGAGAATAGGGTAGTACCGGTAGAGGTAACAGTGCCGGTGCCCGTTGACCCAAAGGACCCAAACAAAGTGCTTAATGTGGGATCACAACTCAACACAACAGTTCAGAATGTTCTGATTTCATTTTTGAAGGCTAATTTGGATGTATTCGCTTGGACTCATGCTGACATGTGTGGAGTATCCCCAGAGATTGCAGTACACACTCTGAACATTGATCCAAAGTTTACACATGTGAAACAGAAGAGAAGAACCCAGGGTCCTGAGAGAACGGCAGCGTTAAAGGAAGAAGTGGATCGGCTCATGGAGAACGGTTTCATCAGAGAATCTACTTATTCAAATTGGGTATCAAATCCAGTGCTGGTGAAAAAGGCTAACGGAAAGTGGAGAGTATGCATTGACTTTTCAGATTTGAACAAAGCTTGCCCCAAAGACTGTTTCCCACTGCCCAGGATCGATCAGTTGGTGGATGGGACGGCAGGACATGAATTGTTATCTTTTATGGATGCATACTCCGGATATAACCAGATTATGATGCATGAGCCAGATCAAGAGGATACGAGCTTCATAACAGATGTTGGACTCTACTGCTACAAGGTCATGCCTTTCGGAGTCAAGAATGTAGGGGCAACTTACCAAAGGCTTGTTAATGCCATGTTTAAACCACAGATTGGCAAGACAATGGAAGTTTATGTTGATGATACGCTAGTAAAGTCTAAGAAAGCAGTGGACCACATGGATCACTTAGCAGAGATGTTCGCAGTACTCCGAAAGTACAAAATGAAGCTTAATCCCTTAAAATGTTCATTTGGTGTGGAGTCCGGAAAGTTTTTGGGTTTCATTTTGAGCGCTATGGGCATTGAACCTAATCCAGCACAGTTCACTGCCCTGAGAGAGGTCAAGGCTCCTAGAACGAAGAAGGAATTGCAAAGTCTCAATGGAAAGGTTGCTGCCTTGAGTCGGTTCATTTCCAAAGCTACTGACAAATGCATTCCATTCTTTGATGCTCTGAAAAAAGGAAGAAAAAACTTTGAGTGGACCCCTGAATGTCAGAAAGCATTTGATGAGTTGGTTCGTCATATGGAAGTGCCTTCGATACTTTCAAAGCCTGACAATGGTGAAGATCTCTTCATATATTTGGCAATTTCGTCTCATGCTCTCAGTGCAGTGTTGGTACAGGAAGACGCAAGGATTCAATGCCCATTCTATTATATCAGCAAAAGATTTACTGGGGCAGAGATGAACTATTCAAGATTAGAAAAGCTCGCCTATTATTTGTTGATCGCATCAAGAAAATTGAGGCCGTATTTCCAAGCTCATCCCATTAAAGTCCTCACTGATCAACCTCTAAAGCAAGTCCTATTGCGTCCCGAGATTTCGGGCCGTCTTTTGAAATGGAATATTGAACTCAGCCAATATGACATCACTTACCACCCCCGAAAAGCAACCAATGGACAAGCTTTGGCAGATTTTATCGCAGAATGTACGGATAAGGGTGATAGTGAGGAAGAAGTCACTGATAGCATCCCAATCCAATGGAAATTGTATGTCGATGGCGCAAGGAATGATTACTGTTCCGAAGCAGGGTTTGTTCTCGAAACCCCAGAAGGGCGATCTCTATGTTATGCGCTGAGACTAGAATTCCCTTCGACAAACAATGAAGCCAAATATGAAGCTCTCATCAAACTGGTTTAAGGATCGTTAAAGAACTAAATATCAAGGCATTGCAGATCTTCAGTGATTCTCAACTTATTGTTTGCCAAGTCAGGAAGGAATTTCAAGCTAAAGGAGGGAATCTACCCGCCTATTTATCAAAAGCCTGGGAGCTTCTTCAAGATTTTAACCGTTATTCAATAAACCATATACCCCGAGAAGAGAACATGAAGGCAGATTCTCTCGCAAAGTATTCAAGTACTGGTAAAGCCCAACTATTGGGATTAATTCCCGTCGAAGTCTTATCAGCTGCAAGCACAGATGAAATGGATGTTGATTGGATTATGAATGTATCCTAAGGTCAAGAATCATGGATGACTCCGATACTTGAATATTTACTCAATGGTTCTTTACCAGAATGTTCAAAGGAACGGCAGAAGCTGATGAGGAAAGCCTCCAGATATATAGTTCAAGATGGTCGTTTGTACAGACGAGGACTTTCAATGCCATTACTCCGATGTGTGACAAAGGAAGAAGTTAAGACAATTCTGACTGAAGTACACGGAGGGGAATGAGGGGATCATACAGGTGGTCAAACTTTAGCAAAGAAAATCCTCCGTTATGGATACTTTTGGCCAGAAATTAATTAGGATGCTGCTGACTATTCCGAAAGTGTGATAAATGCCAGAGATTCGCTAAAATTCCTAAAGCGCCTTCCACTGAGCTAACACAAATGGTCATTCCATGGCCGTTTGCTATCTGGGGAATAGATCTCATTGGGCCTTTGCCGACTGCCAAATCGGGGATTAAATATGCCATCGTTGCCATTGATTACTTCACTAAATGGGCTGAAGCCGAACCATTGGCTACTATTACCTCTAAGAAAATGATAAGTTTTGTGACTAAAAATATCATTTGCAGGTATGGTGTGCCTCAGAAGATAATCACAGACAATGGTACTCAGTTTGAAAGTGAGGAGTTCCAAGATTTCTGCAAACGATTCAAGATCCGAAAAAGCTTCTTAGCAGTGGCTCATCCGCAGGCAAACGGGCAAGTGGAAGCAGTAAACAAAATCATCAAATCAACCATCAAAAAGCAGCTGGAAAAAGCAAAAGGTGGTTGGGTCGATAAGTTACCGCTTGCACTATGGGCATACAGAACCACCCACAAAACTGCGACTGGGCGTACTCCATTTTCATTGGCGTACGGATCAGAAGCGATGATTCCAGTGGAAATTGAAGTCCCCTCACATAGAAGGATCCATTTTGATCAAGATGAAAATGAAAAATTGCAATTGGAAGAACTTGACCTCCTCGATGAAAGAAGAGAAGAGGCTAGACTTAGAATTGCAGCTCACCAGCAAAGAATAGCCAGGCACTTCAATTCCAAAGTTCGTCAGCGCAGCTTTGAAGTTGGGGACTTAATCCTGAAGAGAATTATGACAGCCATAGGTGTGTTTGGGCCAAACTGGGAAGGGCCATATGTTATAGGCGCGAAACTCCTTGATGGCACATTCAAACTCAAAACTGTCGAAGGAGAACCAATCCCAAGAACTTGGAACAGCAATCATTTGCGTCCCTGTTTTACTTGAAAGCTTTGCTGAAATGTTGTAAAAGAATTATGAATATATGATTCTTGTATTGAAAGCAATTGTAAAGCAAGTGAATAATGAAAAGCTATAAAGTGGATGTAGGCCCAGTTTTTGGCCGAACCACTATAATTCTTGTGTTCTCTACTATTATAAACTGCTTTGTTCTATCTCGACATATAAAATATGTTAACTGTGTTACTAAAATGTAGATTTAATAATGCAGGCCATAAAAACAAAGCCTGCCCATCGCAAGAACAAGCGATCTCCGACATCACCCAGCAAGTAAATGCTAAACCATTCAAAATTTCCATACACAAATCCTACAAAAGAAGTGCTTCGAACAAAAGTTAGCGATGTGGATGAAAGTGGACCATTTCTAACTAAGTGCAAATGTTTGTACAAACAAACAACCAGTTAAATAGCCTGTGTCTACCACCACCAACTTGCTTAACTATGAAGTATGTTTCTTTGGATAAGAGAAATTATTGGCAACTAAAAAGGGATGACACTTGCAAAAGACAACGGGGATCACCAACATGAATAGATGGCAAAGGGACATGGGCGAGCAAGCATCAAACAGCAAAAGACCTCTTCGGAGGCACAAGCCCTCTTCAGAGGCACAACTCTTCGGAGGATAAAGACCTCGAGTGGGCTTAGCCAGAAAAAGAGAGATCTTTCACGATACAAAGTTGCGGACTGATTGGTCGATACACTCCCGTGAATCCGTCCAACTGAGAGAAAGAAACTCCAAACTTCCAGGCAAAAGCCCTACTCGAAGGCACACGTTTCACCGAGATTGAAATAAAACTTCCAAGTGTTGAAACGTGAAAAGCCCTCCTCGGAGGCCCATTTCACCACAGCTGAAATGCTAAAAGACCTCGAGCGGGCTAAACCAGAAAAAGAGAGATCTTTCTCGATACAAAGTTGCGGACTGATCGGTCGATACACTCTCGCGATCCGTCCAACCGAGAGAAAGAAACTCCAAACTTCCAGGCAAAAACCCTACTCAGAGGCACACATTTCACGGTGATCGGTCGATACACTCCCGTGAGATGAAATGTGAAAAGCCCTCTTCGGAGGCCCGCTTCCCAACGAACAGGGAAAAATAAAAGCCTCTCCCAAGGGGCAGAAACAAAAGACCTCTTCCCAGAGGCACAATCAAACAAAAAGACCCCTTCCTAGGGGCACAATCAAACAAAAAAACCTATTCCCAGAGGGGCAATCAAACAGAAAGACCTCTTCAGAGGCACACGTTTCACCGATATTGAAATAAAACTTCCAAGTGTTGAGACGTGGAAAGCCCTCCTCGGAGGCACAACTCTTCGGAGGCACGCGTTTCACCGAGATTGAAATAAAACTTCCGAGTGTTGAAATGTGAAAAAGCTCTCCTCAGAGGTTCAACTTTTCAAAGAAGCATTTCACCAGAAATGCAAAGCAAAGATCAAAAGCCCTCCACCAAGGCGCAATATATATATAAAAAAAGAAGACCTCTTCAAAGGCACACCTTAGCTTTCAAAGGCAGATTGGTTCTTCTATTCTTGAAAATACTCTTCCTCAAAAAGAAGTTAAAGTGCCATTCAGAGGCCCGCTTTACCACATAGAAGAATTCACTTGGTAAAATGTGTGAAAGCATAAAAGAAAAAGTGATATCTTCGAAGGATGAAGCGTAGAAACTCATATGGAGTGAGCTGTATTCTATTTTGAGCAGAATAGTATTCCTCCAAGTATGGAATAGTTATTCTCCAAAAAATAAGAGTACAAGTCCCCTCAAAGTATAAAATATTGCAACAAGCTTATGGTATAGGGGCAACATGGTATAGCTACATTGGCAAAAATTACGCTCGAACAACATACCACAAGCTCACTACAATATCATATAAAGAAACTTGTACAAAAAATGAATAGTAAATGCATTCTCAAACACAGACAGAAGTTTGTACAAACAAAATGAATCATTTTATTCAATACTGTCAAAATTTTGTATAGGTACAGGTTTCAAAATAAAAAGAAAAAGAAAAGCGAAGGCCGGTACCCGCACAATCTCTGGCCAGTACATGCAAAAAGCAAAAAGTAAAAATAAATCGAAGCAGGACCCCTTACTTCTTCCTGCCACCACCCTTAGAGCCCTCACCTGACCTAATAGGTAGCTTTTTAGCACGGCTTGGGAGAGTCGAGGATGAAGGAGAGAGGGTTATTGCCGGATCAGCTTTCATTTCCTCTTCAGAAACAAGAATGTCTTTCCTTCTCTTCTTGGAAGTGGCACGCTTCCTCCTTCTCCTTGAAGAAGACTCACTTCCCGGAGTAACAAGAGCAGATAATTTTATGTTATCAGAAGTGGTTCGCTCCGGAGACTCATTGCCTTCTCCAAGCCCTTCTCTCTCATGTTCTTGAGAAGCAATAGGATCATCTAAGCCATGAAGAGCCTCTATTTGCTCCTCTTGCGACCCGGGTTGAGAGGCGAATGCAGGAGTGACCTGAAGAGGCGGAGGAGGAATAATTGAAGGAGGAGAAGTCTGAACGATGCTCGACACTTTCTCTACAGAAGGAAAGAAGTTAAAGTCAGTAAAGAGAGGAGATAAAGGCACATTGAGATTCAGGAAATAGTCGAGAAGCTCATCGAACTCATAAGAAGCAAATGAGCAGTCTACTTGGGCAAGATTAACAGTAGAGTTACCTGGAGAAGTCGGCTTCTTGATATCAACCTCATAAGTCTGCGCTTCGACGCTCTCTTCACCTTCATCTCCACCCTGTGTACTTGTAATCTCAGTTGTAACTTTGACCAGGGGTGGAGAATGAGAACTGGAGCCGACAATGTCGATTTCGGCCGAAGGTGAAGGCTGGACTGGAATAGTTGAAGTTCTCTCTGGAGGATTCTCTATGGGAACAGCTGTCTGAAAGATTTCTCCCGCTTGAACTACTACTTCTTCTTCTTGGTGGGAAGCCATTCTACACAAACAACCGGATATTCAAACATGAAGGTGCACGTTTCCTAGTATGTGTGGAGTGTTGTGTAAAATCAATCAAGCAATAAGCAAATATAACTGGAATAAAAACTAGCAAATATTTGTCAGTTATAAAGTCCAAGGTTCGTTATTTTAATACACAAGTGTAATGTTGATGCAAACAAATCAGTTCAAGTTAGTGATACTTTGCATTGATATTTCAGTTTAATTAATTGGTTCACAGCATTTCATACAGTGTTTTTAAGTTGATTACTCTATGTCAACTAATATGTCATTTGATGTGGGCAGTCAATGGCAGTATATTCTCCTGGGTTTTCTGTGATTGTTGTTTTTAGCAGGTTGTTAGCCTACAAGCTAGCGTGATCTGTGAAATAAGGCAGAAAGTTAAAACAATCCAGGATTTAAGCAGTTCAGTCCAGTAGATTAAGTTAAGAATTCAAATTGGAATTATGCTTTTAAGTGAGAATTCAAATTGGGCATCAAGTGTTCGCTCGGCCACGGTTCAAAGGCTAGGTCAGCAAGTTTCTCCAAGTGTTAGCTCGGCCTTGGTTCAAAGGCTAGGTCAGCAAGTTTCTCCAAGTGTTAGCTCGGCCACGGTTCAAAGGCTAGGTCGGCAAGTTTCTCCAAGTGCTAGTTCGGTCACGATCTAAGGATTTGATCGTATCAAGTTAGGTCGGCCAAAAGATAGGTCGAGTTAAGAGTCCAAAGGGTAGAGTCTCTCGTACAGCCTAAGTCCTAAGTCGTCAGGAAATCTATATGACCTAAAAGCTAAATCGTGCGCAGCCGAGGTTGCAAGAGATTTCTAAGTCGGTATATTCAGAAACTAACTAAGCCGTGAGAATTACAAGTCGTCCCCTCGACCAGTATCTCACTCCACTAACCCGATAGCCACTCCCTTAACCAAAAAACCCTCATTTCATTTATGCTATTTCATGCTATCGGATCATCCATTACACCAGATTAAAACCACCATGAATTCAACGCCCCACAATCCTAACGTAAATCAGGATTGATTAGCCCGAAGCAGTGACCCATCGGCATCGTTTCGTCAACTATCGGTATGATAAGATTCGTGATGAAGCGCTGCGCGAGGAGGTGGTTGAAGTTTGAATGGGATTCATGAATCAATGATAGTAAGGGTCGAGAAGGAAGCAGGTTGACTTACGTAATGATTATCAGTGATTGATGGAATGAAATCGCCTTTTGGAGCTTGGGAAAGTTTTTAATGGCAGAATCAAGGGAGTAGGTAATGAGAAGGAAGAAGAAGATGTGACTTATACCTTGTAGTGGAGGGATCTGAAATGGCATGTACGACCTAACTGTTAGGTCGCGTACGACCAACCGACTTAGAGAGTGGACGAGTTAAATGACATCGAAGCACACGACCTAACCATTAGGCGTATACTTCGAGGGGCAAATGTTAACTCCGCCTCGGCCATGACTCAGCGACCTAAAACGTTACCGACTTAAGACTTAAAAGGGATGCCGACTCAATGCCTTGACAAGATTGCCGACCTAACATAAATGCCGATCTAACTACCTAAGACATAAGATGGCTACCGACGTAACACGGGTACCGGCCTAGTGCCTTAGAGGATGCCGACTTAACAGGAATACCGACTTAAGATTTGAGGGGGTACCAACCTAAGGCTTAGGAGGTTACTGATCTGACATGGGTACTGCCCAAGGAAGTTGCCGACCTAACTGCTTAAGACAGGGACAAGATCACGAACTGCACTTGAGTCGCTACCGACTTACGACCTATGTTAAGTCGTTCACGACCCAAGCAAAGGAAGGAAAGTTCAATGCAGCTACTTGGCATAGTGGCCTCTTAACTCGTACACGGTTTAGGACTTACCAGTTAAGCCATGACTTATGACTTGCCAGTTAACTCGTTCACGACTCACGACCTAGCTTGAGTCGTCCACGACCTAAAGCTACTGGGTGAATGTTCAATGCCGCATCAAGAGGACCAGTTGACTCATTGCGACTTGGATGTTGACTTGTGGGCGACTTAGGACTTGTACAAATGAACCTTTGTGAAACCATGGAGGGGCCAGATGAGTCGGCCACGACCTGCCATAGGTCGGTCACGACTTACGACCCAAGAGGAAAATTTCCCTATAAATACCAACCCACCTCAAGCATGAAGGGGACTTTTGGCTGATCTCTTTAAGCGCCGATACTCTGCTGAATTCTCGATTGACTCGACACTTCAAGTACAAAAGGCATCTCAACTACTTCGAGAGGAAATCTAACGCAATCTACATGAATTCAAAGAATTCTTCTACATCAAAGTTCTAGTTGTTTGCCTCATCAGAATTGTAATTGAAGATTTCTGTAAAGTTGTAATTAATTCAGTAATAAAGAGAATTAGAGTGGACGTAGGCTTACCCTAAGCCGAACCACTATAAAAGCTGTTGTCTTTTCTACTTGTTTTTAGTTCCCGTGTTCACGGGTGGTGCTTTCGCTCAATTTCAATCTACACCGGGGTGTTAGCGTATGATTTTTATACGTTAACATTTGGTTTAGCCTGTTTGTTGTTGCAGAGGAATTTTCCAAACGTCTGTCTTATGCATCCAAACGTTTGATACTGGTGCATGTCTTTTTTTGTGCATCTTTTCTTTTGCTTCTTTGTACCCATCGACTTGTAGCCTCTTGCAGTGTCCTTTGAGTCTTGTTCTTGTCTTTCTAGTGATGTTGTTCTGGCAAGTACCTGTGTATATAAATATATATGTATATTTGATTTTCATTGTATAGTTGTTGACATCGAAATCGTAGATTGGATTTTCTAAGATTCTCCCCCTTTTTGGTGGTGCTTTCGCTCAATTTTAGATAGCATGTACACACTGTTAATCTGGAATTTTTACTAATTTCTGGAAGGTTATAACAATTTACTATAATTACGTAGAAGTGACAAACGAAAAAGCATCTTTTATAATCATTAAACACAGTAATCACATGCATATTTTTTGATTTCAATACTGTTAACGCTAAAATTTGAACGCTAACACCCCAGTGTATGAAGTGTAATTGTGAAAGCACCACCCGATAGCTCGGGAACAGATTATAAGCAGATAATAGCGGAAAAGCAGTAAACAACAGCAATTTTATAGTGGTTCGGCTTAAGAGAGAGCCTACGTCCACTTTGAATATCTTTATTGACGATTTGATTACAAGTCGATGCAATTACACTTTGATTACAACACACTTCGAATTACGAGTGACTTAGAACAAATAGCTTAAACTTCAATGTCGATCAAAATCTTCGAACCCATGTTGGACATGTATGATTTCTTCGTGAAGTTCCTTGAGGCGTTTTTTGTATCTCAAAAGCTTTAAGTGTTGAAGTAGTTCAGAATGCAGCAGAGTAACGGCGCTTGGAATGAATGAGCAGAAAGTCCTCCAAAATGTTGGAAGTGGTCATGTATTTATAGGAGTTTTCGGTCTTGAGTCGTGAGTCGTACCCGGGTCATCGTTAACTCGTAGCCGAGTCAGGTTGGGTCATGGACGACTCAACAGGTTGAACCCTAGCTTCGTACCAGAGCGCCTTCGATCCTCTGAATATAGCACAAGTCTTAAGTCGTATACGAGTCATTCCTCTTTGATATAAGTATCATGATAGCGGGCTGCGACTTAGTGACTTTAGGTCGTGGACGAGTCGTGGTAAATCGTCTCATGTTAACACGCGGCCGACCTACTGGGTTAGCTCCCGGCTTGGTTCCAAGCTATGCTCCCATTCCTACGAATATCACAAGTCCTGAGCCATTCACGAGTTAACCAGTGCAACTTTCCTTGATGTTAGTATGAGTCGTACACGACTCATCATAAGTCATATGTCGTCAACGAGTTATCTCATTATAGCATGGTTTTGAACTTGTCTCTGAAGACTTAGGTCGTATCACTTTTATGTTGCATTCCTCTTAAGTCGTAGACCTCCATAAGTCGTGACATTCCTCAGGTCGTTAATGTCCTAACTCGCAAGCCTTCCTTAACTCGTAAGGTTCCTTAAGTCGTACGATCTCTCCTTGGGTCGTTGAGTCGTAACCCTTCAAGTCGCTTTGAGCTTTAGGTCGTTAACTCGTTGAGTCGGTGACTTGTTGTGTCGTGAGGCTTCCTGAGTCGTAGATCCTTCCTGAACCGTTAAGCACCATGAGTCGTGGCCCGTCCCGGGCCTTAACTCGTTGACTCCTTTAACTCGTGGGCCTCTTAACTCGTAGGCTAGAACGGGGTTAACATTTGCCCCTCGAAGCACACGCTTAAGTCGTAAGTCGTGTGCTTCGACTCATCATAACCCTGGTGCGCCGATTCGAGTTCCAGCTCTTCTAGATATAAAATGCTTGACTCGTTCCTCCTATCTCCCACTTCTCATTACTTATCCTTAAACCGCATCCGCCATTAACGCATCTCCAAGTTCTCACAGGCGATTCCAACTTGATTCTCCTCCGATCATCTCTGACACCACACTACGTAAGCAATCTTGCTTCCCTTCCGATTGTGGATCATCATTAACCTATGCGCCCCGTCCTTACCTCCAATTTACTCCCTTGAGCCTTGCAAGTTTGGTCACTCTAACCATCAATGGATTTAAGGTTGTCTGATCTGATGATTTGCGTCTTGAGGCGATTTAGTGGCGTGATAAGAGTAGGGTTGTTGATTGAGAGTTTGTTGGGTTAATGGGTTAAAGGTTGGAAGATAAACTGGTTAGAAGTTAGGTGGTAAGTTGGCCAAATAGAGTTGAATATTGCCTTAGGTATGACTCGGCCATTTTTGTATGATCCAGCAATCTTTGCGACTTAACCAAGATCCGACCCAACATGCTTCACGACTTAAGCCTTGAGTCGTGGCCGAGATAGGACTTGGAGATTTTCTTACTACTTTGAATCAGAGCTTTTCCCTTTTTCCACGACTTACGACTTAGGGCACTGCCGACTCAAAACACCAACGACTCAAAATTGAAGTAACCTGACTTAACTTGCTTCCCAATCCTTAGGTCATGGACGAGCTAGCCAGAGAACCAACGATTTATCTTAACCCGTAGGAAAAAAATTTTGAGCCGTTGACGAGTTAGGAATTATATGAATTCTGTTCGAACTTTGAACCATTACATAAACTTTGAACTGTTGAATTTTATTGCATTCATTCACAGGTTACTTTGATTTGCAGGCTAACAATCTGTTCAGTACAACATTTACAGAAAATTGGGACGAATATACTGCCATCGACCGCCCACATCAAATGACAGATTAGTTAATAACAGATAATTAACTTAAATGGATTGTGAATGAAGTACTTTAAACCAACGAATCCAAGTAGAGTGCTAAAGCAATGTTGAAATAGTCAACTGAAATTGACCGGTTTGCACTAACACTATACCTGAAACTTTAAATTAACAAGTCCTGAAATTTAGTAATTGATCAATTGCCAACTAGCTTAACTTCAGTTATATTTACTTGTTTATTTTCATTAGTTCTGCACAACACTTCACACCTTTAGGAAACGTGCACCTTCGCATTTGAACATCCAGTTGCTTGTGTAGAATGACTTCTCAACAAGAAGAGCTGATGGGCCAGGCTGAAGATGTCTTCCCAATAGCTAACCCATTGGATAACCCTCCGGAGAGAACTTCCACAACTCTGAATCAGCGGGTGTTTAACCAATTGCGCATCCAGTTTGGCATTGCCGAAGCTGATGCCTTACTGCCGGGGCCAAATGATACTGCAGATAGGCCCCCTCTTGGCTTTGTTGCTGTCAATCGCCAAATGTGCTTGAGCGGTGCCATCCCACCTTTTAATGACTTCCTTCAGCAGTTCCTGCTTCGGTTATCTATCTCTCCATTCCAATTTCACCCCAACGGCCATGCCATTCTGATGGGGTTATGTGTGCTATTTAGGAGAGTTTTGGACCGATTACCGAGCTTTGGGGAAATCTGCTACCTCTGCTCATTCACAAAAATTAAAGATCATCCCTCTATCGTAGTTATAAGGAGTGCTCGAAACCGCAAACTCATCACTGATCTTCCTGACAGCGCTCATGGATTTCTAAATCAGTATTTCTTCGTTCGCTGTCCTCCAGGGTTTTATGCCATCTGGAGAGTAGAAAGTAAGATTTCCTGTTTTAATTTCTCCATTCTTGAGCTTTTCGAAATCTGAGTTGCTAAATGCTAACTTCGCTTCTTCTTTTTTTGTTTCAGCACTTCCTCCTCCCTCTAGAGATCCATGCTATAAGCAAATTTTTGAAAGACTGAATGCCGTGGCGGCAGAAGAGAGGAGTATAAAGTTTTTGTTAAATGATGAATTTTTACATCAATTTGGACTCCTTCACCCTTCTCGTTCGACTCAGCTTTGTGAAGTTCCCGATTCTCCAACGAAGGCTGAAAAGCTTATGCCAAAAGATCCCTCCACTGAAACTTTACTGGTGAAGTGCCCCACTCTCACTGATGTTACGGGGCCGTCTAGCAATTTGACACTTGCCCAAGTTATCGAAGAGGAAGAACCTCCACGATCTTCCGGGAGATCTGCTGACAAAGGAGTTGAGAAAGCAAGTCCCAAAAAGCATGATGGTGATGATGTTTTTGAGGGGTTGAGCGACCTAATTGTGACTTCACAAGAACTTTTTAAAGATGATGTTTCCAAAACTATATCTTCTGTAATCGAGGCGACATCTTCTCTACAACAAATGTCAACTCCTCCTACTCAAGTTATCACCACCTCTACTCCACAGAGTGGTCTGTAGCTTGATGCGTGTAGTTTACACATTACACAACACTTAGGATTTTTCAGCACTTGTTTGTGTTTGACTTCTTTTCTCTAAAGGCTTTTTAGACTTGTCTTTTTGCCTTTCAGATCCTTCAATGGGGCGTAGCGGCAGCGGCTCTTACTATAAAGACTTTCAGCGCTATGGAGGGCGTGGCAACTATGATTACAGATGCTACCTTACTGGTCCCAGAGAAACCGATGAGCAGAGAGCTGCTCGAAAAGCTACAGAGAGGAGAGAATATGAAGAACGTCATGAGAGGGTAGATGTGCGACATGAGTCTTCTTCAAGAGGCGATGACTCCCACAAACGTAAAACACATGATGGTCGGGGGAAGAGCCACATTGTTGAGGACCCGAGCAAGCGGGCCAAACCTAGTGAGAAGCACACACCTGCAATATCTGAAAAGTTTGACGCTCCCATCTCTATCGACATTCCATCCAAATCCCCTGCTCTTGAAGGAAGCGCTATTCAAACACTTCTTAATAGGCCTTCATATCGTGTTGAAAGGGGCCCACCGACCCTACAGAGCCGATTCCCGAATTGGTGCTTAAAGGGGGTTCGCTTCGATCTTGATTTAGTTCCCATCGACAAAGAAGCCATGTACCAGAATCTTGATGCGGTCAGACTCGATATTGAAAGAATGTCTGGATGGCAAAAGCTTTTTGATGAACTTCAAAGGGTCAATCGGGCCAATATCGAGGCGATGCTAACTATGGAGAACGATAAGTCAGAATGGCAGAAGATTCTTGACCAGCACAACATCGAGATGAAAAACTTAACCGAGTATAATGAGAAACTTGAAGCTTAAGTCAAGAAGCTTAAAGACGATCTTACCACCTCTTCTAACACTTACACTCAAAGAGAGGAGGTGCTACAAAAACAAGTGCGGGATGCACATGCTGGCTAAAGAGATGCCGAAGCTAAAGTTGAGAGGCTAGAAGAGGTCGTAGAGAATTACCGCACTGATGCCGCTCAGTTGCGGAGTAAAATGAGCGCCCAAGACATGGAGATTGAAGCGTTAAAAGCTCAACTTGCTAAAACCAAAAAAGAACGAGATGAGGCCATGGCTGGTAAAATCGCAGCTGAAGAATCTATTCAAGCCATGGAAGCCAACGTCAGTTCAACTCTATTCAACTTTTATTTGCACAGCGTCTTGGGGCATGGCAGTCTCTCCTTTCTCGGTCCTAAATATGAAATCACCTTGGCTGAAGTGTGGGAAGCTGCTATCGACATGTTCAGAGGCGCCGGGTATACCGAGGAAGAGCTTGAGGCGCGTTACCTAGATGAGGAAACTCGCGCTGCTCTTGCGAAGGGAAAAGAGCAACTCGCCAGAGTGCGGACTGGGATGGCGGAAGAGGAACATTCTGAAAAAGAATTACCACCTACTACCTCTGAACGTCCTTTAGTTTCTCCTGGGGTTGACATCACAGGTTCCAGTGCTCATTCCCCGCCTCCTACAAGAACCGGGGTAATTACCCCTACTGATGATGAGGCTTTGGAGGATATTGGAGCTCAAAATTATAAGATTGAACTAACAAAGCAAATATCTTCAGGTAATTTTGACGTTGGTCCGATTCAGGTGGATTGCCTGCTTGCTCCTCAAAAGTTTGATGAGCTTCTCGATTACTTCTTGAATCTCGACGAACCCATATCTCCCTTCTTTTGGGGAGATACTAATATTTTTAATTTCTCTTCTTCTACAGTTGAAACACCAAGTGCTGTGCAAACTTCGCCTCCTCCGGTTATCCCTCCTCCGTCTCTTCAGGTGGCTCCTCCTTCTGCTTCACAGCCCGGGTCACAAGAGGAGCAAATTGAGGCTCTTCATGGCTTAGATGACCCTATCGCTTCGCAAGAGCAGAAAGACGAGGGACTTGAAGGAGGCGAGATCTCTCCGGAGCGGACTCCTTCTGATGACGTAATTTTGTCTGCTCTTGTTACTCCAGGGAGTGAGTCTTCTTCGAAGAGGAGAAAGAAGCACGGAACATCGAAGAGGAGGGGGAAGAAAATCATTGCTACTGAAGAGGAACCGGAAATTGCACCAGTTGCACCTCCCTCTCCTTCTTCCCTTATGCCTTCAGACCAACCTGTAAAGCTAACCATTCGGCCGGGTAAAGGGTCTAAAGGTGGCAAGAAGAAATGAAGATTCCAGCTTCTAGCTTCTTGTCTTTTGCATGTACTGGTGGAGAATTGTGCGGGTACCGGCCCCCTGCTTTTTATTTTGAAACTTGTATCTGCAATACAATTGAATAAAATGATCTTTTATTTGTACAAACTCCTGTTTGAATTTGAGAATGCATTTATTATTCATTTTTGCACTAGTTTATTTATATGATATTGCAGCGGGCTTATGGCATGTTGTTTGAGCATTACTTTCGCCGATGTTGGCTATACCATATTGTATATAACTATACCATGTTGCCCCCATACCATAAGCTTGCTGCAATATTTTTATATTTCGAGGGGACTTGCACTCTTATTTTCTAAAGAATAATTATTTCATTCTTGAAGAAATTTCTCGTAGAGTACAACTCCCTTTATATAACTTTTTACGCTTTGTCCTTCGAAGAAATCACTTTTTTTTTCTTTTGCTTATGTACACACTTTACCAAGTGAGTTCTTCTATGAGGTAAAGCGGGCCTCTGAAGGATACTTTAACTTTTTTTTTGAGGAAGATTATTTTCCAGAATAGGTAAATCACTCTTCCTTTGAAAGTTAAAGTGTGCTTTTAATGAGGATTTTTTTTTTTAGAAACATAGAAAGTTGTACCTCTGAGGAGGTATTTTTCACGTTTCAACACTTGGAAGTTTTATTTCAATCTTGGTGAAACGTGTACCTCCAAAGAGTTGTGCCTTTGAAGAAAGCCTTTTCACGTTTCAACACTTGGAAGTTTTATTTCAATCTCGGTGAAACGTGGGCTTCCGAAGAGGTCGTTCTTCTTGATTGTGTCTCCGGGAGGAGATCTTTATTTTGTTTTGCATTTCAACTTTGGTGAAGTGAAATTCCGAAGAGCGGTTGTAACACTTCAACTCCTGGTGAAATGGGCCTCCGAAGAGGGCTTTTATTTTGTTTTACATTTCAACTCTGGTGATGTGAAATTCCGAACAGCGGTTGTAACACTTCAACTCCTGGTGAAATGGGCCTCCGAAGAGGGATTTTATTTTGTTTTACATTTCAACTCTGGTGAAGTGAAATTCCGAAGAGCGGTTGTAACACTTCAACTCCTGGTGAAATGGGCCTCCGAAGAGGGCTTTTATTTTGTTTTACATTTCAACTCTGTTGAAGTGAAATTCCGAAGAGCGGTTGTAACACTTCAACTCCTGGTGAAATGGGCCTCCGAAGAGGGCTTTTATTTTGTTTTACATTTCAACTCTGGTGAAGTGAAATTCCAAAGACCGGTTGTAACACTTCAACTCCTGGTGAAATGGGCCTCCGAAGAGGGCTTTTGTTTTGTTTTACATTTCAACTCTGGTGAAGTGAAATTCCAAAGAGCGGTTGTAACACTTCAACTCCTGGTGAAATGGGCCTCCAAAGATTGCCTGGAAGTTACTCTCTCATGGTTGGAGGGTCATGACTCCACCAATCTTTTTTGGTTGAGTAGAGAACTTTCTTTTTTACGGCATATGCTTCGTTAGAGGTCTTTATCTTCCGAAGAGTTGTGCCTCCGAAGAGGACTTTAGTTGTTCCTTGTCCACTTGCTTATGCCTTTTCAGTGATCCTCTATATTTTTTTTAAAAAAAAAACTTGCACTCCCTTCTCTTACAAGTAGCTTGTTTAATCCAAAGAAGTGTACTTCATTGCTAGGCCAGTTCACGAGTATGGGCATAAGCTTCTTAATTGGATGTTTGTTTATTCAAACTCCTCAATTTATTAGCTAAAGCCCGTTTTCAGCGAAATCATTGACCGTTCAATTAAAGCACTTCTTATCTAGGATTTAATGCTCGTGAATTTTGCAACTTGGAATTTGTTTGTTGAATGATAACAAGAATCACTTGGTCTTGTAATGTGCAAGTTTTGTTTTCGTTGCCTGCAAAAATTTAAATCGACATTTCAGTAATACATTTAATGTACTTTTCATATCGAAAATAAAGCAAAAGATTTATAGTGGTTCGGCCAAGAATTTGGGCCTACATCCACTTTATAGTCTTTCATTATTCACTTGCATCAGTTTTACAATCGCTTTCAATTACAGGAATCATATATTCATAATTCTTTTTACAACATTTCAACAAAGCTATCAAGTAAAGTATGGACGCAAGTGATTGCTGTTCCAAGCTCTTGGAATTTGATCTCCTTCGACAGTAGTGAGTTTGAATGTGTCGTCCAGAAGCTTTTGACCTATGACATATGGTCCTTCCCAATTTGGCCCAAACACACATGTCGTTGTCATAATTCTCTTTAGGACTAGATCTCCAATTTCAAAGCTGCGTTGGCGAACTTTGGAATTGAAATGTCTGGCTATCCTTAGCTGATGAGATGCGATTCTGAGCTCAGCCTCTTCTCTTTTTTCATCAAGGAGATCTAGTGCCTCAAGCTGTAGTTTCTCATTCTCCGCTTGATTGAAATGGATTCTTCTATGTGAAGGGACCTCTGTTTCTACCGGAATCATTGTCTCTGATCCGTATGCCAATGAAAACGGAGTATGCCCAGTCGCAGTTTTGTGGGTAGTTCTGTAGGCCCATAGTGCCAGCGGTAGCTTATCGACCCAACCACCTTTTGCTCTTTCAAGTTGCTTCTTGATGGTTGACTTGATAATTTTATTTACGGCTTCCACTTGCCCGTTTGCCTGCGGATGGGCTACTGCTAAGAAGCTCTTTCGGATTTTGAATCGTTTGCAAAAATCTTGGAATTCTTCACTTTCGAACTGAGTACCATTGTCTGTAATTATTTTTTGAGGCACACCATATCTGCAAATGATACTTTTAGTCACAAAACTTATCATCTTTTTTGAGGTGATAGTAGCCAGTGGTTCAGCTTCTGCCCACTTAGTAAAATAATCTACAGCAACAATGGCATATTTAATTCCAGACTTGGCAGTTGGTAACGGTCCTACGAGGTCTATCCCCCATATTGCAAACGGCCACGAACTGACCATCTGTGTGAGTTCAGTGGAAGGAGCTCTAGGGATTTTGGCGAATCTTTGGCATCTGTCACATTTTCGAGAATAGTCTGCCGCATCTCGATTAATTTCTGGCCAAAAATATCCGTATCGGAGAATCTTTTTCGCTAAAGTTTGACCACCTGAATCATCACCACATTCTCCCCCATGCACCTCAGCTAGGATTGTTTTGGACTCTTCCCTGGATACACATCGAAGTAACGGCATTGAGAATCCCCGTCTGTATAATTGGCCATCCTGGACTATATAGCGAGAGGCTTTCCTCAGTAGCTTCTTTCGTTCTTTTGAGTTTTCCGGTAAAGAGCCATTGAGAAGATATTCTGTTATTGGAGTCATCCATGATTCTTGCTCTTGAGACACGCTCATGATCCAATCAATATCCATCTCATCAATGCTCGGAGTCGACAGGACCTCCACTGGAGTTAACCCCAGAAATTGAGCTTCGCCTGTGCTAGAATACTTTGCGAGAGAATCTGCTTTCATGTTTTCTTCTCGAGGAATGTGACTTATCATGTAATGATCGAAATCACCTAGGAGTTCCCATGCCTTTGACAAGTAGGCGGGCAGATTCCCCCCTTTTGCTTGGAATTCCTTTTTGACTTGGCATACAATAAGCTGAGAATCACTGAAGATCTGTAACGCTCGGATGTTTAGTTCTTTAGCAATCCTTAAGCCAGTGATAAGGGCTTCGTATTCTGCTTCATTGTTTTTTGAAGGAAATTCCAATCTTAGTGCGTAGCATAATGATCGACCTTCAGGGGTCTCAAGTACAATTCCGGCTCCAGAATAGTAGTCGTTTTTTGCGCCATCGACATATAACTTCCACTGGATTGGGGAATCATCGATCATTTCCTCCTCACTGTTACCCTTATCTGTGAATTCTGCGATGAAGTCCGCTAAAGCTTGTCCGTTGATTGCTTTTCGGGGATGATAAGTGATGTCATATTGACTGAGTTCAATATTCCACTTTAGAAGACGGCCCGAAGTCTCAGGGCGAAACAGGACTTGCTTTAAAGGTTGATTAGTGAGGACTCTGATAGGATGAGCTTGGAAATATTGCCTCAACTTCCTAGATGCAATTAGTAGGCAATAGGCGAGTTTTTCCAACTTAGAGTAATTCATCTCTGCCCCAGTGAGTCTTTTGCTGATATAGTAAACTGAATGTTGAATCCTCTTGTCTTCTCGTATCAGCGCTGCACTTAAAGCATGAGATGATACTGCCAAGTATATAAGAAGATCCTCGCCATCGCCAGGCCTAGAAAGTATTGGAGGCGTTTCCATATGGCGAATCAACTCGTCAAAGGCTTTTTGGCATTCGGGAGTCCAATCGAAGTTTTTCTTTCCTTTCTTTAGGGCGTCAAAGAATGGGATGCATTTATCTGTGGCTCTGGAAATGAACCGACTCAAGGCGGCGACTTTTCCATTGAGACTTTGCAATTCCTTCTTTGTTCTAGGAGCTTTGACTTCCTTTAAGGCAGTAATTTGAGCTGGACTAGCCTCAATGCCCCTAGCGCTCACGATGAAACCTAAAAACTTTCCGGATTCCACTCCAAATGAACATTTTAAAGGATTGAGCTTCATTCCGTATTTTCGGAGGACTGCGAACATGTCTGCTAAGTGTTCTATGTGATCCACTGCTTTCTTAGACTTTACTAACATGTCATCGACGTAGACTTCCATAGTCTTTCCCAATTGCGGTTTGAACATAGCATTAACAAGTCTTTGGTATGTTGCCTCTGCATTCTTCAGCCCAAAGGGCATAACTCTGTAGCAGTAAAGACCAACGTCGGTGATAAAGCTCGTGTCCTCCTGATCTGGCTCATGCATCATGATCTGGCTCATGCATCATGATCTGGTTATATCCAGAGTAGGCATCCATAACAATTCGTGTCCCGCTGTTCCGTCTACCAGTTGATCGATCCTGGGTAATGGGAAGCAGTCTTTGGGGCAGGCCTTGTTTAGATCTGAAAAATCGATGCATACTCTCCATTTTCCATTGGCTTTCTTAACCAGCACTGGATTTGAAACCCAATCCGGATAGGTAGATTCTTTGATAAAATTATTCTCCATGAGCCGATCAACATCTTCTTTTAACGCTGCCGACCTTTCTGGACCTTGAGTTCTCCTTTTTTGCTTCACAGGTGTAAATTTTGGATCAATATTTAGAGTGTGTACTGCAACTTCTGGGGATTTTCCGCACATATCGGCATGAGTCCAAGCAAAAACATCCAAATTTGCCTTTAAAAAAGATATTAAGATATTCTGAATTGACACATTAAGTTGTGAACCCACATTCAACATCTTGTTTGGGTCCTTTGGGTCAACAGGTACTGGTATTGTCGTTTCCACTGGTACCACTCTATTCTCCCTTGCACTGACTTTTCTAGGATCCATCTCTTTCCTTGCTCCGCTGTGCTCGCCAGTGCAGGGTCCGCCCTGTAATTGCTACAAAGCTGGTTCTTTGATGCGGACTGGGGCTGCCGCATCCTTTCCCATTTCTCTTTTCCTCGTTTCTCGTAGCTCTGTTAGATAACATTCCCGCCCCGCATTTTGATCCCCTAACTCCTACTCCATTATCTGTGGGAAATTTAATGGTGAGGCACCATGGGGCCAGAACAATTTTGAATGCTGCGAGAGTTGGACGGCCAAGGAAAGCATTATAAGCAGAAAATTCGTCGACAATCACAAAAGTTTTCTTGCGGACCACTTTTCTCTCTCCTTCTCTAAATTCCACAAACAAATCAACGGTTCATATCGGCTGTTTTGGCTCCCCAGTGAAGCCAGCGATTTTCTGCGATGAGGCTTGCACATCAGCCATAGGGATCTTCATTTGGTCGAATGTTTTCTTGAAGAGGATATTGCAGGATGCGCCATAATCTATGAGAACTCTTCTGACAATAGCTGGCCCGATACCAGCCGAGATGACTAAGGGATCCAAGGTAGGAGCTTCAACACCTGCGGAATCCCTGGCTCTGAACACAATATCATCATTGAAAGTTCTTTGTTGATTCAGGGGCATAGCACCTTCCAAAACAAATACATCTTCCTCAGTCGGTACATACTTCAAAGCTCGGGTATACCTTTCCATCTCACCCCAGCTCCTGCCTGCTGGGTGAGGTCCTCCCGTAATGACATTGATAACAGGCCTTCCGGATTCATGCCCTGTAGTCTTTTCACCTGTCCTGGGTTGATGAGCAGGAGCTCGTTGCCCCTGACTAGTCGAAGCGGGATTGCTGCTATTCTTTTCCACAAATTGCTGCAGCTTGTTTTCCCTTATCAATTCTTCAATCAAATTTTTCAATTGGCTGCATTCGTCGGTATCATGACCAGGTTGATTATGAAAGCGACGGAACTTCCCACTTTGCACAGCTTTCCTCCCAGTTCTCAGAACAGGAGGTTTAGGATATTCAACAGAATCTTTAGTGGCAAGGTATATATGCTCCGGTGTATCTGATAAAGGAGTATATTCCGATGGTTTGAAGGAGCGAGGCCTCTTCAGATTTTTCTGTTTCTTTCCATCGTTATTTTCCCGTTTCTGTCCTACAGATTCGCTCTTGTGCGGAGCAGCAATGTTATCTTCAGCTTTTTCTAACACTGCCTTTACCGGTACAGGACGGCTTTCCAGGCGTATGAAATCATCTACTTTCTTGTAGAATTTTTCAAGGGAATTTGGTTCCTTCATGTTAAGCCATTTTCCAAATTCGCTCGACTTATCGATGGCCCTCATCAGATAAGTCAAGATCATCCGTGGTTCTGCATTGTCTACCTCGGCCAACGCTATATTAAAGAGATTCAAGAAAGATCTGATAGTTTCACCCGGATTCTGCTCTAAACTTGACAACGACATAATATCTTTGGCTTTTGAAGCGTATAGTCTGAACTGCTCCTTGAATTTCCGGGTTAAGTCAGAAAACTGATCTATAGACCGGACTGGCAGCTTGGTGAACCAAAGCAGAGCTACACCTTCCAGGTATACAGGAAAATATCGGCACTTTATTTCATCAGAAGCTCTGGCACTGTCATGTGCCAATCATACTTATACAAGAATTCGTTCGGATCACTTGTTCCTTTGTAAGCTGGGATAGTTGGAGGGACGAACTTCCTTGGGAACTCAGCCTTTAGGATTCTTTCGGTAACGGGGTTTTACTTGGAGCGAAACCCCATTCCTTCTCATCTTCATTCCTTTGCATGCTTTCCTTCATGATTTGTCGAACCATTTCAGAAAGATATCCCTCATCATTTCGAGCTTTAGATCCACCAATTTCAGGAAATGTCCGCTCAAAGGGGCTAGTAGCCCTCTCAGGAATGTTTCTTTCTTCATCCTCGTGAATGTTGCCAGCAAAGTTCCTTTCATTACCCGTTGGTTGACGGTTTACCCCAAGCAATTCATTCAACTTATTCAAAATTAGGGCATTTTGGGCATTCTGAGCTTCCAATTGTGCACTTTGGGCATTTATCTGCTGGTTCAGCCCTAAGAATACAGCATCCAACTCCGCTTTTGTAACTCCAACAGGTGGAGTGGCTTGACTAGGTACTGGGGAAGCGGAGGATCCCTCTTGGACATTTCCAGATCTAACAGATCTACTCTTTCTCCCCGGAGCCATGATTTCAGATAAACTTCTAGTCTTCAGAGAGGTTACTTCAACAAACTTTCGTGGAGCAATGATGACGGTTTGCCTGAGTTCAGTTCTCAGTGAAAGCACCAAAAATGTTAACGCTAAAATTTGAATGCTAACACCCCAGTGTATGAAGTGTAATTGTGAAAGCACCACCCGATAGCTCGGGAACAGATTATAAGCAAATAATAGCGGGAAAGCAGTAAACAACAACAATTTTATAGTGGTTCGGCTTAAGAGAGAGCCTACGTCCACTTTGAATATCTTTATTGACGATTTGATTACAAGTCGACGCAATTACACTTTGATTACAACACACTTCGAATTACAAGTGACTTAGAACAAATAGCTTAAACTTCAATGTCGATCAAAATCTTCGAACACATGTTGAACATGTATGATTTCTTCCTGAAGTTCCTTGAGGCGTTCTTTGTATCTCAAAAGCTTTAAGTGTTGAAGTAGTTCAGAATGAAGCAGAGTAACGGCGCTTGGAATGAATGAGCAGAAAGTCCTCCAAAATGTTGAAAGTGGTCATGTATTTATAGGAGTTTTCGGTCTTGAGTCATACCCGAATCATCGTTAACTCGTAGCCGAGTCAGGTTAGGTCATGGACGACTCAACAGGTTGAACCCTAGCTTCGTACCAGAGCGCCTTTGATCCTCCGAATATAGCACAAGTCTTAAGTCGTATACGAGTCATTCCTCTTTGATATAAGTATCATGATAGCGGGCTGCGACTTAGTGACTTTAGGTCGTGGACGAGTCATGGTAAATCGTCTCATGTTAACACGCGGCCGACCTACTGGGTTAGCTCCCGGCTTGGTTCCAAGCTATGCTCCCATTCCTATGAATAACACAAGTCCTGAGCCATTCACGAGTTAACAAGTGCAACTTTCCTTGATGTTAGTATGAGTCGTACACGACTCATCATAAGTCATATGTCGTCAACGAGTTATCTCATTATAGCATGGTTTTGAACTTGTCTCTGAAGACTTAGGTCGTATCACCTTTATGTCGCATTCCTCTTAAGTCATAGACCTCCATAAGTCGTGACATTCCTCAGGTCGTTAATGTCCTAACTCGCAAGCCTTCCTTAACTCGTAAGGTTCCTTAAGTCGTACAATCTCTCCTTGGGTCATTGAGTCGTAACCCTTCAAGTCGCTTTGAGCTTTAGGTCGTTAACTTGTTGAGTCGTGAGGCTTCCTGAGTCGTAGATCCTTCCTGAACCGTTAAGCACCTTGAGTCGTGGCCCGTCCCGGGCTTTAACTCGTTGACTCCTTTAACTCGTGGGCCTCTTAACTCGTAGGCTGGAACGGGGTTAACAAATACAAAAGATGGAAACTATTAAAAAATATTTAGGATCTTTGGGGGAAGTTTTAGCTTGAGCATCTCCTTTATCTTCACTCTTTGAAGAACTATCTTGTTTTTTAGGAGATGATGAAGTATGTTCGAGAGGTTCTTTTTCCACTTCAAAAAGTTTAGAATGTTTTGAAGGAGGAGGAGAAGGAATTGGAGTTGGCCAATCTTCCGAAGGTGGTGTAGGGCCATTGACTTATTGAAGAACCTCTTTTAGAACGGATAAAGTTGTTGAAAACGATGATTCGACTATGGCTAGGCGAGAAGAAAATGCTGTTTCAAAGCTATCAATACGCTTAGCCAATAATTTTTGATTTCTTGATAAGATAAGTTGATTTTTGAGAGTTAAGTCTTGATTACTTTCATTTCGATTGGTCTCGGTGCGAGATTCCAAAATGTCATCTTGGCCTGGATAGTCAAAAGATGCAGGAGGAGGAGTTTGTTCGTGATGATATTCCTCTTCTTGTGAAGGTTGTGGTGGTTGTTGATGGGGTTTAGGCCTAGCTTGTCCAGCTTGTTGACGACGTTGCGTCCACTCATCAAATGACATAAAATCCGGAGGATTTTCTGGTAAGTGCATAAGAGAAAAGAATTTTGTGGTGGCGTACTTGGGAGAAATCTCTTCAAAAGTCGATAAATACGAAGGAATTTTGTGAGCTTTCAGAAGACGCATGATGTAGGTAGGGTAGATGATGGATGGACGTGATCAATTCCAATAATGTTTAAGCTCATCAAATATGAATTTCGCCCAGTTTACCCTCGTTCCACTAAAGATGGAATATAGAGCTTTGTGCTCTAATTCTATTATTTGCTCATGACTGCCAAGGCGAGGAATGATTGTGTTGATAATCATCCTGGTGAGGGGTCTTGCCTTAGGTCGTAAGTGTTTGGAAGCAAATCTTGGCATTTCGTCTTCTCAAATTTGATGGGTAACATTATCTCTTGGTTTTAGACGCATATCGGGGATGTTATACAAATCTTCTCCGGAGTCGGAACATCCTAGAGTACGACCTATAATTCCCGGAGTTAGACGAATAGTGTTGCCGTAAACACTTGACCAAAGCCAATTATCATCGTTATCGGTATTCCATACGGCAGTGCTATCGAGATTAGCATAGAAAATGAATATGGCGAGCTAATCGATTTGGACATTATTCCCAGCATTTTCACACATTTCATCCAAATCGTACATTGGAAACTTAAGCAAATTATATAAAGGACATGTATGTAGCTTTTTCTTCTGAATATCGGCATACCTTTTCATTGAATGAAGTACTCGATTCATCCATCTCTTAATTTGATCATCCGAGCACACTTGCGGGTTGGAGGATGTGGCTTGCTCTTGCTTTGTTTTAGAAATTTTAGGGTTTTTAGTTTTGGGGGCAATGAGATCGAGCGAATTTATGGAGATAGCGATCTGGAGAGTTAGGGATTTGGATATGAAAGAGAAACGAAATGTGCGGTAGAAATTTGGGAAAAATAGTCGTTATAAGGTTACTGAAGGTTGTCGATTGAATTTCATACGTCTAGGAAGTGAGTCAGATGTCACGAACTGATTTTTCGACGCTTGAAAATCGACTTCAATACATCCACTGTATTAATTGCCGAACAATCGAATACCAGAAAACCAGACCGTAGGGGAAAGAAGAAGGAGGTAGAAGAAGATAAAACAAAACAACATCAGAATCTCACAATCGCAGCGCAATAATATATAATAGATAAATGACTGATCTTTATACAAAAGAACTGTAATTGTTTTATATATACATCACCAGAGTACAACGTAAACAAAAGCACAACACTGGAAAGTTATGATAACTTGTCCACACAAAGCTGAATATACAACATACCATACACAGCGGAAATAAGTCAGATATGATTATAGAGACTTTGAGAAGATCAAAATCATTCTACAATGGATGAATGTTGCATAGGACAGACAAAAGAGTTACTTGATAAAAGAAGATATGATTCAAGGTTCTCTACTTGCGATATGGTGTTTGTTAAGACTTCTCCGTTGAAGAAAATAGTTCGATTTGATAATAAAGGGAAGTCGACACTATTTATAGGACATTTTTCGATATTCAAGATGATTGGAAACCTTGCATACATAGTCGAATTAATTTAGAAGATGGCGAATGTGCACAACGAGTTCCACGTTTCGCACATTTGGAAGTTTGTGCATGACTCAAGTGTGGTAGTTGCAGCAAATCAACTAGATTATCTAGAAGTTGAACCCGAAGCATCGAGAGCTCGTAAGTCGATACATATAGTCGAGAAGAGTACAAAGCAATTTTACAGTTAAAGAGTCTAACTGTTCCATAGTGGTGAAAGTATAAAACGGTATAGCAAGGATAAAGTGGGGATATAGTAGAGAATTGCAGAGGTGCAAAAAGCTTCATTTTATATAAAACATTCGTTCTCGTTTACATTATGTTTAAGAAAAAGGACTATTGTTTAATATTATATAACAAAACAAAATAATATCATAATTTATGCAATTTAGATTCAGCGACTGCGATAGATTTCTAACTTATTTTGTGTACTTATGCCTTAAAATTAGGTTTTTATCATGACTTTGTTGACTTGGTTCAAAAGAGAACTAGTCAAATCAATATTTTTATATTAATTTTTCTAAAACAAGTACTAAAAAGGCCTTGATTTAGTAAGTTTAGTGGAAAATAGAAGTAGATCTACTATTTAATGGCATTATATTGAAAAAGCGAGGAAATCGAAAAATGTTACACCCTATAGTAGGGATTTTGCAAGGTTTTAGCAGGGTTTTAACTACACAGTGAAGCAGAATATGAAGAAAACCATAATGCCTTTAAGGTTTAGCAGTGTGAAAGAGAATGCAATAACATTAGAAAGGCTGAGGAGAGCATGAGTACCACTTATCCAGAGTTCTTTACTTGGTGAGTTTCAATTTTCACATTTACTTTCATACTTGGTATTTTGTTTAGTTGTTAGTAGCATGCACATTATTAGGATATTAGTGTAGTCTGATTATGTGTTATGCTTGTTATTGCTTATATTGGCTATGTTTGTTTGACGTTGGTTGAATTTCAATGGAAAAATTCATAAAGATGGGAGAAAGTAACAACCCAGAATTCTAAATATAGACGAATCATAAAAATATAATTTTCATAACATGTCGTCCTTAGATTTGTAATAAAACTTTGGGTAGCATTACGTTTGGACATATTTGACCTTTATTATAGTTTGTGGACATTTTCGACCTAGAAATCTTTTATTGGCTATAACATTTTATATACCTAGAAATCTTTTATTGGCTATAACATTTTATAGAAGCCTAATTAGGTCTGGAACCAATTCCGAATGAAAGATACGATAGTTTGCTTTTCCATAAAGTGATCATAATAGTAATTCTACCAAGCAATTCAGCTGATATCACAGTTTTAAGTTTGAAAATTTTTAAGCAGATTTTAGCATAATTAACCTAAGCCCAATAATTACACTACGTATTTTAGGATTTGTACTAACAAGCAGTAGAGACAGTCTTAAATCACTTTACCATCTTCCTAAAGTTAATCTAATCCTCCATTGACTCCATCCCACACCAAAATCATCATTAATTCGGTCCAAAACAGTTAAACCAAGGGATTAAGGCTAGATTATTAAGAAGATCAATTAGAGATTAGTAAAATCGACACTTGTAAAAGGGATTTCGTATCTAGACATAATTTGCTAGATTTGTATTGTTTTGTGTGATTTACACTGATTTTACATCGATTTGTGAGTGATGTATCATCTCACAACCTGTTATATATGTTTTTCAAGTTTAAACATGTTTTAGATCCATCTTTCAACTCAAAATATGATTTTAGAACTAATTTGAATTTTAAAAATTAAGTACAAGCAAATTAAAATGTTTTTAAAGATATTTAGACAATACTTTTATGCTTTGATTGATCACACAAGTGTTAGGATATAACTAGATGGAATACTAGTTGCTTTGCCATGATATAATTCTTGTTTTAATGTTTGAACCTTTTATTTGCATATTTGAATGGATGAAACGCTCGGAAGAGTGAATTTGGGGTTGGAATCATTTATATAGGTTAGGGTCTTTGTGTAGAAGAAATAGCTATTCGTTGTGCTCTCCGATTCGATTATATGAAGGATTGATGATCCATAGCAGTATAACAAACTTTGGTGGATCAGATCTAAAGATTTTAGAGTTAGACTGTTGCATAAGGAGTTACATCAAATAAAAGGAGTCAGAATAAAGCTGGATCGGTATAGAATTGGCCAAGGAAAACTTAGCCAAATCATGGCTAAGATAGATGGATCAACATAAACCATATGGTTTGGCATGTCTTTTTTGGAAAATTACACGAGGGAAGCACGATGATGATCTGGGCTATTTGGAAAATGACACATAGTGGGACTCTAACCACTTAAAAGCAAAGGCGTGGTGTGATGCCCTAACTCCAATGATCGAAATATTAGAGGGAGTATATCGTATGATAAGTCGGATCAATGGGCATGGAAGGAGCGATCTCTTGTATAACTGCTTTGATTCAACATGGATATGTTTTAATACCTGAATACATATGAAATAGTAGGTATTTCATCTCGACGCAAGGCAATGTACATGAGTTATAGACTTGAATAATACAATATTAAAGACAAAGATAAAAAATTTCCAACTAACAGAATCAAAGGGAACAAAATAATGAACTTTATATCATTTTGAATATTCTAATACATCATCTCATGTATATATACAACTTATCACATTATATCAACCAATACAATGACATTCAATATTATTATAAACAATTCATTCACTTGCCACCGTCGTCTGCTATAAGTTTAGTTGTGAGTGTAATCGATCACAATTAATAACATAACTTTACTCAATTATAAACACGGATTTGTTACTATAGTCAATGCCCATGAGTAATTTCAATTAAGCTCAGTATCAAAACCATTGGTTAGAAATATGTTTACAAAGTGATTTTGTTTAAAATCATTTCAACAAAATTGCTTCAAAATTGATTTCCAGATCACTTTAAGGAAATACTTTATTTACAGAAATCCCATATATTTAGAAATCCTGTACTAGAAGTCTATTTTGTAAACGATGTCAAAATACTAGTTTTATATACCAATAATTTATCAAAACCAGTTTTTTTCCAAATACTGTGTAAAACCAATCTTTGCAAATAGTTTATCAATATATTTCCCAACTTGTTTAAAATAAATCTTTGCAATTTATTTCTCAGATCACCTTGCAAATTTTATTTATCCTAAAATACCCCTTAGTAAAAACCAATCCCAAAATATTCGATAATCTCACTAAAACTAGATTTCAAAATATAACACAGTTTCACCAAATCAAGTTTAAATAAATATCCTTATCAGGTGAATGCTCGTCATAATATATCATAATAAATCATAACCGTGACGACCTAGATTTTCACGTTCGAAAATCGACATCCATACTTCAACTCGTATTCGAATGCCGTAGATTCAAACGTTGAATCCGATTCGCCTGAGATTATAACACATTAAGCACAACAACACAGCGGAAGAAAATGAATAATATCATTGATACACAATAGGTACAACAATTGATACAATATTCAAATACAATGAATATCAATACAAATAAGGGCCAAAAGATATACAATAGCGGAAGACAACACCAGAAGATGGTCTAGACTTTGCAACCATCCATAGCGGAAAGATATCTCCAAACGAATCCAACACCATCCTGCAACTCCATCTCCAAATTCCAAATTAGAAAGTGAGAATCGCCATCCATTCTGATGTGAAGCAAATCGATCCAAAAGCGATTGCCAATATCCAGAGATTGAATGCTATCAAATCTACACCTACCATTCGATTATCTGAAAAACCCAACTCTAGACTGCCCGTGTGGTATATTGTGGGCACCTAGAGTTTAGAAAGGGAACAATAAACTCCGGGTCAGTCATGGGACTGGTATGAGCAAACGAAAACATTTTTATCTTTTAAAACAAACAACAAAAGAATTTAAAATTGAAATCCGCAATGCTTTTTGAATAATGAAACTACCATAAGGCCACCCGCTGCACACACCATGCAAACGCAGAATTGGAGGAGATTTCTCCTTATGATAGTCAAAAATGCTTGATATGCGAAAACGTTCGATATTATTATTAGTGCATAGTGGAAAACATTTCGAAAGTATAATATTAATCTTAGCCAACATACAACATTTCTTCGTATGCCTACTATAGCTACTATGTTCAATAGCAGATTACCGCCACATTCCATGGCAGGTTATACAACTAAAACCGTACAGGGCGCGTATTATTTATTTGGATTTTCCAACAAATGGTCAGGCTAAGGACCTTTCTATTGCCACATGGGAACGCCTCTGAAGGGATGCCCCAAGAACCTACCCGGTTCTTTGCCAATAGAAGGCCGGTTTCCTCCCTGTCCGGGAGTAATACCTAAAGATATGCCATCCCCAATCGTTTGTGACCTTTATCCGAGGGCCCTCAACACCAACAACCACAAAGAAATGTATTTGCAGTAACCACATAGGTTAAATATCTGGGCTCCATACCATGATACCACCCTTTTCCAAAAGGAATGGACATACCCTAGGGGCGCGACCCCCGCGACCTTGCCACATCTTTCATGTTTCGACCATTTCAAGGGAGTGAGGTCCGACGAGGTCTCGTCCACAAAGTTACGCTTTTCACAAAAGCCATGCTTTGATCAACAAATGATCAGCAACACACAGCAGCACTCAACTTGCCACACTACCAAATTGGAAATGTATCACTAGTAGCCATCAACTACATAACCCCTGAGCTCGTACGTCTCAGAGAAGGGTGTTAAGCTAAGAGAATAAATCTCCGCCACCAAATAGAAATGTATTTGATAGAAACCAGCTTTACATGTCAAAGTGTAATGTCAGACACACATCCATACAAGTCTGTTCCAGGTTCGAACAGAACCGAAGGCACTTCCAAAGAAGCCCTTGCAATTCCAGATAATCCGTAATCACGTCCGGACTCCCCATCCCAAAGGGTGATCAAATCTCTGTACCTGGGATCAACCGGTGCAGATACATTCGACGAGCAATCGTTTCGCTTTCGAAAATACCCGGTTTACACCACCAGTCTTTAAATGCAATCCATATACGTCGTTTCGTTATTCGAAATAGGTTATATGACACAAGGTCCTCTCCCGGCTAAACTGAATAATGAGCGCAATATTTAAAAAAAACATACGGATGTGGGATCTCAGTTAAGTCACAACTTTAAAACCTAAAACAAATGGTTTAAATCAAATTACCATTTCAAATCTTTAAACAAAAAGATTCATTTCACAAAGTTTACCAATCTTTTACAAAGATTCATTTATGGCTTTTCAAAACAATTTCCTTTTCAAATTGGATTAACTCATCCAATCATTAAATCAAAGACTCAATCTATAGCTTTCAAAACCATTTCCAAAGATTCATAGCTTTCAAAAACAATTCTCATTTCAAATCTCTTTTATATAAATGATATACCATTTAAAATCTTCTTCAATTTCAAAACAAGGTTCAACCATCTTTCACAAAGATTCATTCATAGATTTCAAAACAATTCACTTTCAAATTGAAATCTTTATGACATAAACTGGAAGTTCTTTCGTTATGTGAAAGCTATTATTATTTGAAAAAAAATAGTTTTCGTTTCAGAAAAATCTGACTACATTTATACAAGTTAAAGCCCTTTAGGTATAATACTTGGATTAAATTCAAATTCCCAAAACACTACTTTTAGAATGGTTTAAAAACCCATATAAACACATTTATAACTTATATAACCTTTTTAAACCATAATTTCCAAATATAGAATTAAATTTTGAATTTTGAATTTAAATTCAAATCAAACTATCTAAATTTCAAAACCTTATCAAGTCATCCAAAATAACTTTTATCTTTAAAACTTCTTTTCAAAAGTTTTTCATATTAATCCAATTCCATTTTCAAAACCGTTTGGATTTAAAACTCAATTTTAAAACTATTTCAAAAATCTGTGACTTAACCAATTTCCTCGTACAATGTGTGTACAGTGTAGTACAGGGGTTTTACACAATAGTGCAACAACATCAGTCATCACAGATTCAATCATATCAATATCGATAAGTGGTATATTCCTATAACACTTACCTTTATTCACAGATTCACAGATAAATGTGTCGCATATAAAATGAATAAATAAATAAATTGCACACAGCTCAGTTCACAGAACAGAATATTACAATCCAGAGATCACAATTAATTCAAGGCATTTCATACAATGCAAACATTCATAAGCAATCCAAGCATTCAATAATCATTTATAAACAGGAACAGTTAATTGTTTAAATCCTAATAAATTCAATTTAATCTCCAATTGAATAAATTACTTATGAATAAATTACTAAATATTGATTAATTAATTACAAATCATTTGATATTAATGAAATTAATCAACCTTAATTATTTAGTTAATTACCTTTAATTAATCACATTAAATTAATTATCCTCTTATTAATTACTTTAATTAATAACCTTAAATTACTAAGTAGTTATCCTTTAATTAGTCAATTATCCTTTAATTAATTATTCTTAATTAATTATCTTAATTAATGAACCATTAATTAAAATAAATCACCCTGATTAATTATCCCTCAATTAATCATATTAATTAATTTAACCTTTAAGTCAATCACATAATTAATTAATCCTTAATTAATTACCATTAAAATGATTATCTTCAATTAATAACCTTTAATTATTAAGTAATTGTCCTTTAATTACTTAATTATCCTTTAATTAATTATTATTAATTAATTATTACTTAATCACTTGATAAATCAACCTCTAATCATTAATTAATTATCCTTAATTACTTCCATTAATTTAAAGGATAAACCATTTTTCTTTATTATTTAATCCTTATTTAATAACCTTTGGAAATAAATCATCATCAATACATTAATTAACTTAAAATCTTTAAATTAGATTAATGATTATAAAACATTTTATTTTCTAAATTATTCGCTTAATTACAAAAATTAAGTTTATAAACTTTAAAACAAAAGTTATATAGATTTAAACACTTTTAGCTTAATAAATTTGAAATAATTTATTTTGAAAACAATTTGAGATTAAATTAAATAACCACCTAATATTTAATTATTCAAATCAAGATAATTTAATTTCAAAACACATTTGCATTTATAGTCTCTATATTTTAAAATTTTGTTTTAAAATTTTATTAAATATTTTTATGAAAACTTGCTTATTTTCATTTAGCTTTGAAAACTTTGATTTACAATTTGTTTTTAAACTTGAACATCTTCCTTTTTCCTTTGAATTTTTAAAACCTGGAATTTTATTAACAAATCGAGCCAAACGCCTGATTTTCCTAGGCACAACTTCGAGTCACCCCTTCTTTTATTTTCCCCGAACCCACACTTAAATCTACTCGAGCCAAATTCAATTCTTCCCGAGACAAACCCGAGGCCACCATTTCTTCTTCTTCCCAAAGCAAATCACTGATACTCCTGACACACGTACACGTGCATAGGCGAATCGATCGCCTTTGACCACCGATGCAAACGCCGGCATATCGACCACAACCCTCACTCTCGATTCCGACTACCAAAGCCTCGAACAAAATCAAAAATCGAATTTAAGAAAATCGATCACAAACTGGAACCAACCTTCCCAACAAAAAAGGCTCGCCGACGATGATCTCGGTCATCTGAGATCATGCCATCACTGTCAGAACTGCGCCACGTCTCGATGCCTTGATTCGTTCCCTCGTGATCCGTCCCGATCACCCAATGATCCCAAAAATCATCATCGACCCAACTGAATATCAAAACCCTAAACTCTCGTAGATACGCCGCCTCTTCCATTAATAAATATAGCTACTATTTTTCCAGTGATCCCTGAACCTCCGGCCACCTTCAGCTTTGGCCTCGACGAACACTTCATCGTGAATTGTCGGAAATTGACCAAAATAGCAACTCTGAACAACTCACCAATTCTCACAACCCATACTCTTTAAAATATAAATTTTCTGACCAAAATTCATCATTTACCATTTCAAAGTAGCTTATCTAATCAAAACTCGAAAATAAATCATTTGAGTTTCTGACAAATATTCTTCATCACTGTGATATCTGAATTTCAAAATATTTTCTAAATATTTCTTCTTAGAACCATTGTTAAAATTTAAATTATAACATTATAGACAACTTTCATTTAGACATTATAAACAAAATTTTGTTATACGAAGAGATATGAATTTTTTTCTTGAATTTGGTTTTTAAAACTGCAATTTTGAGAACAGAGAGGTGTCTGTACACACAGTCACGTATATACACACATATAGGCATGTTTACATCCATGCAAGCACATTCAACAAACAACGTTCAATACTAATCACATGAAAATCCAAAGTATAAATGGGTTTAAGAGTTTGCTCACTTGGTTTGAAGCAGAGAACAGAGAACAAGTCTTTGCTTTGAGTTTGCCCAGGCATTGTTCTAATTTTTTGATTTGTTTGATCTGGAAGCTTCTATTTGCTTTGATGTTGAACTTGGACTTTGATCTACTGTTTCAGCTTGATTGCTTCAGATTTCTAAACTTTGATGTTGATTTAAGTTTTTTCTTCTTCCAGGCTTTATATGATTGTTTGCTTTTATCACAGATTGATTTGCTTGCTTGAATGTTTCCAGGTTCTTAATCTTTCTAGAATTGAATATTACTTTACATTTGTTATTTAACTTGTTTTTGATTCTGAAATGATTTGATCTGGTTGCTTGTTTTCAACTTTAAAGCTCCCAGGTTTGAAGCTCATCATTTTTTTTCTTTTGAAAGCTTGAGAATTGAGAGTAACCAGGTTTTCATTCTCTTTGATTTTTAAATTTTCATTTGTTTATAGAAATGCGAATGAGAGAGAGTTTGAACTGAAATGATAGTCAGGAATTTTTTTCTTCTTTCTTTTTATTCATATTATTTAGGTTTTAAATTTTAATGAAAAATAGAGTATGACACTTGTTAAATTCATACTATCTTTAAATTACACTTGTCCAACTCATATTACTTTACTTACACTTGTTAATATAAGCAATATTATGTTTAAAATCTTTATTCAATTTAATTTATGATTTATAATTTAAACCTTGCTTAATCTTAATTTATGAATTTACAACCCAATTTTACATATGTATGTTTTCTTATTTATTTCCAAAAGATAAAACTTTTTATTAATTCTTGTTTTGAGCTTATATATACATTTTTTTCAATTACTTATACTTATATAACTCTTTTTAAAATAATTTTTTTTTGAAGCTTAATTTCTATATTAATTTCAAAATAAATCCTATTTATTTGCAATATATTTCTATTTAAATTTCAAATAAAAAATATTCACTTTCAATATACTTATTAAATTTCAAAATCAATTCAAATTATAATCCATTTATATAAATAAATAAACATTCATCTTATTAATTTGTAAAATTCAAATACAACATATATTTTATTCCCAAAATTTGATATTAATTTCCAAATAATCCAAATTTTAATTCCAAAGGTTAAATTAATTATCAAATTATTTTTAGCTAAAATCCAAGAATGTTACAATAACAAATCACAATATTGCTCATCTGCAATCGACCCCTAAGGAAGGAACTTTTCCAAACCCTACGATCTAGGCTCAGGTATCAGCTCTGAGCGATATCAAAAGCAATAATATCTAAATGGATAATAAAAGAAGTAACGGTCCATTTTAAAAAGGTAAAATCATCAAAACTATTTCCAACTGTGGAAATACAAAAAATCATACTTTCATTTCTTTCAAATTGGGAATTTTCAATAGTAAAAATACCCTAATATACCTCTGGTTTGATTTTCATAAATCACTATTTCATTAATCCTAAAATAGTTTAAAGTCATTTTTCAAAACCTTCCAAGTTATAGAGGTCATAAAAATTCTTTTTGAAGAGTTTAAATATAAAATTCCTTTCCAATTTAACTTCTAAATAATCTAAAAACCTTTCTTCCATATAAATTCTTTTTAAAGGAATTTTAAAGCCAAATCTCTTTTTCCTTAAAATATTAAAATAAAATTCCTTTAAAACACCATACCGGCTTTTTTTAAATGGTACTTAGATACAACATGTCACAAATCACTTGTCAACATATGTTCGAATCACACTACGCAAGTTTTGAACCTGTAACCACTCGCACCAAAGTCGAATAACTTAATCACTGGGACAATGTTTCTTAGCACTAGCTTTAAATATTCATAACCTATTTTCCTTTTTCATATAAATAATTCAAATTACTCATTTTAATTCTATCATCCAAAACAATCAATATCAACATATATAGCATACCGTTTAACCATATATCACTTAGTTCAAACAACCATTGACCAATCAATCATTATTCATCTACTAATAGTAATCAAGACTATCAAGCCATCATCAACCAAGATATAGTTCCTATTCAATTCCACAAAGTGTATTCTATAATTTTCCCAATAAGCTAAGTATCCTAAATTTTCATAAAATAATTCAAGGGGGATGATTTTCTCTGCTATAACTAGGCTAAACAATTATCTTGCAAAACAATATTATTGTAATATCACCATCCAAAGCATAGCAAATCCTAGCTTCAAAAGATTGTAAATTAATTGGAAGCAGAGAACTTTAACTTACTGTAATTAAATAAAAAAGCAAATTATACCCATTGGTTGAATTATGCTCAACCAAAAAGGATGCCACTAATGCCAGAATTCACTTCAGCCATCTCCTGAATAATCACACCACATTATTACTTCCTACTGCCCTAAACATCGACGACCAGCCCTCATCGTGCGTCATGAACTCCTCCTGCATCATCATCGAATGCTAAAATACCCAAATGTCACATAATTACATTAGGATTTTCACTTCAAGGGCTTATTTGTGCAGGGTAATAAGTTGTAAGAACATTACTTCTGAAAAATTAGTTTTAAGGACATTTTACAAGAAAAGGATAAAAGAATTTATCAGTTATATAGAAATAATGATAAAAGGATTTACCATTTTCCTATATAACTTAAAGAGATAAATGAATATATCATTATACTGCTAATTGTCCTTAAAACTAATTATTCAGAAGCGCCTTCCTTAAAACTTATTACCCTGCAAATAGAAGCCCTTCAATCTAATTTCCACTAATTGCAGACCGTCGTAGCCAATTGTGGATAGCTCTAGCCTTCATCACGATGTCAAGCTTACGTACGCCGAGACCAATGTTGTCCCCTCTGGCTCGTGCCCTTGTGCCTCCTCTCTCGTGCACGATTTTCTTTTTTCTTTTTTCGAATTACCTTAGGGCATAGGAAGCGATTTGGGCAAGCAGATTTTATTAGATTTTACTTAGGGCTGAAGTATTGGAAAGAATGGAGGGTGTGGTCCAATGAAAAAGAAGAGAAAAATTATTATTCTTTTAGTTATAAATCAAATACAGTCAACCATCATTTAATCGAACCGTTTATAAATCAACATTTAATACCCATTTAAAAACCTACTAGAGGCATTTTATCCAAATTTTATTTAACTTCTATAAGGATTTTTCGTTTATTAAAATACCACCGTTCAATTTCAACAGTGATAAAATAACTGTTTTTTTCAAAACAGCTGTAGAATCTTAAAATATTATTATTTTGCCAAAATAATTTTTTTAAAACAACTTTTGGATTTCCAGAGCACAATTCAAATTTTAATTTTAGTCAAATATTTTACTTTTAGTGGCAAATAAAATCCAAAATTTAATATTATTGAATCAAATTCAATAAAATATACATCTTAATAAATTTATTTTATTTGACTCTAAAATGGGATATTACATGTGGACTTGCTTGGATTTGAATGATTCGTTACACTGGAGCTTAATAAATATAGTCCAGTTTCTAAAGCGCATGGATTAGCAAGAATTCGAGCATTGATGGGACTGCGATGTTGAGTTGTTGTTGATCATGCAAAGTGGTCATATGAGTTATCATATATCCAACAACATCTGAGTTGAGAGATGATATATCTATTTGATGATTTCTATGTTTGCTATGGTTGTCAAACAATGTATGTATTATTAAGTTGGATACCTCGACACCCTAGACTATGCACAAAGTAGTAGTACACCCATATGGTTGTTTAGCATATATTGTATTTATGTGCTAACTATTTGGTGTAGGGACGGTTCGGGTATGATTATCCATATCATATGTTCCTATTTACAATATTTATAACTTATATCTACTCTAAGATTACAGATCGCACATACCAGATTTTGTCTGATTCAAGGTGGTTTGTGTTACTTCTTATATTTTTGAGTAATCTTAAATGAGTAGATTGAGAGACAAACATAAGACAACACATGGAGTTATGTCGACGACGAGCAAGAGGATGACACTTTCTTATATATCTATTATTGGAGCCGCTATCACTTATTTTAATGTGTAGTTCTACGGAGCTATTTGACACTACTATCGTATACAGACAATTATCTAGACTTTATTCGATGTATCGGGATGTATAAATTATGTTATTCTGTTTTGCATAATCTGATGAACCTATGTTGCACTTCGATATAATGTTATTTCTGGTTCATTTGATTATGCTGCTTTCTCGCTTGTTTTATATCTATGTTGATTAATATATTATTTTGTCTATTCGACGTGAGATATATGGCAGGCACTTCATTAATTGTATTACATTTTCTCTTGATAGTTTCTCTCCATCGACCGGGCACCACAATAGCATGTTGTTATGCTATTAGATATTTGGTTTGTTTGGGTATCAGAGATAGAGGGGAGTCGTCATAGAATATAAGGGAACCCCTGATTTAGTTTCGACTGTAAAACCTAAAATGTAGGGTCAAATCCACATAGCCTAATCCTACTCAAATTCACTTCATATCTTAGGTTTTGTATCTGTCTTGAGATATAAAAAGTCACAAATCACATGATAATGACATATGTCATCGCATTTAACACCAAGAGAGCACCGGTACGCTAACTGCACAAGTCCACACCTACACATGTAATTTTTTTGAGGCAAGGGTGGTTAGAAAATGTTGTATGCATTCCAAGACTAAAGTCCCAATCCATGAGCATAATGACCCAAAAATTCATTCCAAAAGGACCTTAACCTAGTTATTGGGGGCGCTCCCATATAGGAGGGCTCGGTCAACTAACTGTATTTGCTGAAGGAGCATCAGTCTGGTAAATTCACATAATTCACCACATAAGAACATATACTCAACAACCATTAAGGTGCACCTCACTCAAAGCTAGTTGCACAGTATGTTTAACCCACCTCAAGCCGACCAATATTGGAATTTCTGATAAACTGGGACAAAACTAGCATCCAATGGTACTCCCCTTTATCATATGCTCTGTACTCATTCTTCCAAAGTCTATCTAATTCTGTGGATGCTCCAAGCCTACTTGATATTGGTCAAGTTCTGCCCAGCCCTCTAAACATCTTCAAGTCTATAATGGTTGGCTCGTTAAAATCCTCAATAACTATGCTTTGTAACCATCTCTCCTTTGATTATCTATTAACCCAACCATTACCCACCAAAAATGATGCTAAACTAACAATAGACCTACAATTTAACCATTAATAAAAGACTCATCAACCAACCATAATCCTTCATTCAACATCGACCATCAAAGTAGCAGTTTCTTCAATTACCAAATCAACAACCCACAATCAGTAACTATTCTAGCAGCTAACCAAAGCATACCATGTTAACCCCATGTCAACACCAACTACATGAGCTTGATTTCTCTATAAATAGCTCTCTCCTCCATTAGGAAAGAACAAAATTCCGAGAAATTGAGCAGTAGAACAAAGCCTATAAAGTCATCGTAAAATTTAAAGTTACAAAGCAACAAAACATCGATCCATAGTGGACGTAGATACCTCAAGGATTTAAGCAATCAAAATCCCTAGTTTGTTTTACCGTTTATTTTCCATTTTCAACGCTTTCGACATTATAGATAAATCTTCGATTACACAATGCAATCAGCGATCCTTGCAAATCACTCGTTATTTGAGGTTGACAAAGAAAATCGCCAAGTACGGGCAGGAAACAAACTTGGTCAACGGAGGCAGGGAAATGCAACAGTCGAGAATTTACTTTTAATAGTTGTTTATTTCATTACATTTTTAGTTTTGTTAATTTAATACTAAATAAAGGTTGTTGGTATCATTTGGCCTATAACCACTTGTTTATTTCAGTAAATAGTGCTTTGTACTTTTATTTATCACGGTTAACCGATAAGCTCTAACATTATTTATCTTGGACAAAAAAGTTTAAGGATGTGTAAGATTTGGCCTGACATGCATGTGCATGTTTAAATTAAATATAAAACTATGTGGCATCTCTTAAAACTCTGACGAGTTTTCAAGTCGTTAAAGTAGCTAAAAAGAGTTGCTACACACAAAACTTTAGTTGTTGTCCAATCACTTTTCACTTACCCTTCTTTGTTAGGTATATCCATGTGTATTTTATAAACCAATTCTAAAAGATCCAGAAATTATGTCAGGAATTTATCCCGAATCCATCTTGGCTGCTGAGTAATACATGTATCCTGAATTCAACCTTTGGATTCCAATTCGTACCATCTGCTTTTATTAAATTTCGGGTCCCGTAGCAGCTTTTGTATTTAATATTGCAATTATATATTTCCTAATGAACATTTGAACGATTTCTTTAGTTGACAAGTGCTTTGATATACTTTGCATGCGTTCTTTTGAATGAGTTTACCTTCGTGAAACTTTTGCCGAACCCGTTCCAATTCCGACAGCTCGGACTCGGATCGTGGGGATCGTCGGAATACTTCGTATCAACAAATAAGATATTTGGTATATCAATATTGATTAGATCCGAAATCAGTTATCGAATTGCTCATTCAATGAGCAATATCAATATTATGCCTTAAAGAGGACTCGAATCGCCACGCTATTTGGCACGAGATTTTGAGTCTCGGGTGTCTACCATTTCACCATCAAGACATCATGAAAGTTTATCGTGCAATATTGCTCCTGGACAAAGCCATCAAAAAAATTTCGGTGCTAAAAGTTTGCAGCAAGGAATGTGATGGTTATGCAGATGATTGGCTTCATAACCCGTTTGGGTCATCATCCAACAACCGCCTTTTCTTAATACTCACCTTTGGATTCCCTCCATTTCCACCCTTATTTTCCTGAACCTTTCACCCTAGCAATTTCTCATCCACACTTCAAGTCGAATCCTTAATCGGATGCGAAAAGATAAATGGAAGATGCCAGTACTCGTTGGAGAAGAAGCTACCGAAAACCCTAATCCAATCTGAGGTCTTAAACCGAGACAAAGGTTTTTGGAAACTATTATAGTTACTGGGTGAAGGCCAGGCAAGGATTCTTCTGCTGATTCAGCCGAATTGCTTGGACCATCTCCAATTTCCTGTGAGCGAGTTCTGTATTTTAGTACGGTTTTCGTGTTGACTTTGATGATTTGTTTTTTTAATGCTGTATTACCGGCGATGTTGCCCGAAGAAGCATTCAGTGTTGTGAAGAAATCATTTGATGCTAGAAAGGTTAGTTTTCTAATTTGCAAATTCAAACATGTAGATTGAAGTTTGCAGTTAATTGATAACGATTCATATGACATACCACACATTGTTGGAGTAAATTTAGGGAATTGAATTATGAATATCCTTATATTTGTCTGTACTAGCTTAAGTGCAAAATTGCTATTTTTGTAGAAAGTAAGAATGGCGACTATGGATATAACTTTAGTCACCTAGCTGCTTGGAAGCAATTGACTTTGCTACATAACTACATGAGATACACAAATTGGCAACGGTTTAATCATAAATATCACGTTTTTAAACTGTCAAATTTATTCTCATTATGTTAGAGTGTGTGCGTGTGTATAAACATAATCAAAATCGGTAATACTTCCCTGGATACACATTCAATTGAGGACAATGTTGTTGAATTGAAGTATGTGATGAAAATAAGTTTTTAGTCCATCTAATGTAGAAACTACTGTAAAATACAGCAGGTTTGTATGATTTGTGAATACTAGCATATTTGTATTACTTGATGATGTACAAAAATGAGAATCAAATTTATTCAAACATATTTAACTGTAGATAAGGCAAGAATTCTAGAGAAATAAGCAAATTACACACGTTTGTAAATGTTAGAACGATGAAGTTTATGAGTATGAGTGAAATGTAAAAAATCATGAAAATGGATGGTGTTCAACTTCAATTGACACTTCCTTTACAAAAAGGAAGAACACGCCGTTGCCAGGGATCGAACCCGGGTCACCCGCATGACAGGCGGGAATACTCACCACTATACTACAACGACAATGATGTTATCCAAATTGAAATATTTATAACTAACCTAAATTATTAATTATATATCATTATCTTTTTTAATTTCTTCAAAAAGCGTAACTTTGTATTTGAACTATTACTTATTCAATTCTCGAAAGATACTTTAACCATGTTTGATGGTCCCATGATCATCGCCAATTAACTATAATTTTTTTGCATATAGTAGATGTTATGCTGTAAAAATTAGTTTTACTTCAATTAAAATAGAAATTCATACCAAGGTACGATAAAATGATATGATATGTGTGCTAGGATGCTTGTATAAATTGATAATGGATAAAACATAATACTCATGAGATGATAAATACATTTATTCAAACATAACCATATGCATTCTAGATAAGAGAACAACATATTGATAAGGAAATAACTTGAATATCATAGTTTATAAATGTTATAATAAGCCAGTTTATATATACAAATGAAAATAACAAAGGCATAAAGGTAGATGGAGATGACTAAACATTAAATTCCAAATTTTAAATAGTTTCAATTTTTATGTGAACATATTTCTTATAGTGGAAATTAGGCACAAAGGCCTCTTTAGGAAGTGCAATTAGTTTCTAGGACACACAACCGAAATAATTACTTTTGAGGACAAAATGAAAAGTAATTAGTTTCTACGGCCTAAAAACCTATGAAATTATGTCCTTGAAAGTTATTGTACGACTGACTTTGTACTTAAAATTAATTATTCTGCTAACTTTGGTCTTGAAATTAATTTATATGGATGTGTGTCCTAGAAACTAATTGGATTGCAAAGTTTGTCCTTCTAGTGAAATGCCTCTTTCTTATATTCCTTCAATCTATAAAACATTTATCAGTTTGAGCGACAATGTAGTTATTACAGTGTGTGTGTGTGTCTATATATATATGCTTTCACTATTTGATTATTGATATAAGCATAAGCATTTACCAACAAAGTCGTCATAGCATAGTGATAAGTATTTCCATCAGTCATGCAAACAATCCGATTTTGATTTTCAAGGGAAATGAACATATTTATACGTTTGTCAAAGTTCTTTAATTATAAAATATTCCATGATGAGTAACAAATGCATATACACTTAATGTTTGTATGAATAATTATATATAGTATAATAATTATTTCAATTTTATTTTTATTAACAACCAAGTCGTATTATAGTGGTGAGTATTTTCATTTCTCATACGGGTAACTTGGGTTAGATCCTCGGGATGACACCGACATTAGTAGAAAGTAGCATTACATAAGATAATAGTCTTACAAAGTTTACATTTTATTTTTATTCATTGACGGCAAGTGTCTTATATGGTTACTATTTTACATCTATTATGTATCCAGTAAAAAATATGCTTCATTAACTCAAAAGAAAATCACACCATATTTGGTTTAGTTTTAAAATGTTCCATAAACATATATGAAAAACAAATGTTTATATAATAAAATAATTATGAAACAGTATTTATATTAGGACGTCCTATTATATTTCTAAAAACAAGTTTCTTTTATTAATACATTAGTTTTAATAAGGTAAATGTTAACTTTGAATGAAATAATTTTACACTTACACTTAAGGCTGTTATGGTAGTGTTAAACACTATCAATGTGAGAAAATCTTTATGGTATCGATGCTATTGGTAAGTCGAAAATGACTACCAATATTTTACAGTTACCGTTGGTAAAATGATCGTTGATAATTGATAAACTTTGGTAATGGTAAACTTACCAATGTATAAATATATTAAAATTTTATTCCAATAAATATTTTATAATGATAATTATTTTGTTTCCAATTCAAACCCTATGAATGATTATATCGTTTATTTTAGTTGATATAGAAAAGTTTCTTAATTTATAACAAATTATCTACAATACTATAAAATAATAACATTGCTAATCTTAGATTTTGAAGTTAAAAAAATTATGAAACAAAACAATGTCATGAATAATACTAGAAATTCCATCTTAATTCTGACATTTCTTTAAAATTGTTCATGGTTGTGATTAATTAAAATAGTGAAAAAATAAAATTAATGTAACTGGTTAAATTACTGTTACCGCCGGTTTTGATTTTTTTTCGTTAAATGTTCCGTTAACAATGGTAAATTTATTGTTACCTTGCCGATAGAACTGGTATACTGAAGCAGCTCAATATTGATCATTAATTGTTTGGTATTGATTTGATAACGATAAATTTACAATTACCATAACAACCCTATTTACGTTAGCAAAACTAAAAGATAATCTCTATGGCTGACCGAATGGTTATGCATCGATTGTTAAGAGAAGAGTGTAGGATTTGTATCACATGGGTGGCATAAAACAATGGTTAATGGTTTTAGAAGGAATTATAAAATTCTTGTCATCTCGGTTCGGTTTTGGTGGACTCTGAAACGAAAACCTTGCAAAAATCCAGTGTCGGTTGGAAAAGAAAAAAGTTTAAAAATTTTATAACTTAAACTATGAATTTTATTTAAAAATTAAAGTTTTTAATCACGCGTCAACTTCAATCGAATGTAGGTTCATCGTATTCAATCTCATTGTCGATCATTCTTTTGGTTCTCTTATGCCTTAGCTTAGAATTCGAGAGGAAATTGGTGTTGAATTGAAACAATTTTTTTATTTTAGTGCGTTGATTTTTTGTTTTGACATTTTCCCTAGCTTTAAAACATTAAATCGAGAAAGATGAAACTAGGAAATATGTGGCTGAGCTGTTATGTGGGCTATTTCTATTATTTTCTTTGTTTCTGTGACTAAAGTTGAGCTGCACATTTAAGTTAATTATTTTTACTTTAGCTTAATCAAGTTCAATTTAGTTCATTTCAACTTAATTTAATTTGAAAATTGTATATTTCTTTAAATACCGTATTTTGTGTTTTAGTTACAACTTTTACTATTACGTTTTCATTAAGAAGAATACCCATATCCGAAACCGGAACCGAAACTTCCAAAATTAATCGAAACTAAGTAAATTTCAAATGACTGAAATCAAGTTGTCAAATCTTGCATAAAACACACCCTTCATTCATTCGTTCATTATCGTAGAAAAGGTGAAAACTGCAAACAACACGGTAGTGTCCGTTTGACCATCAGATCATTTGGTTATGCACCAATATGGCTTTAGTAAGTCATGTTTGTTAAGCCCAATAAGTCAATAGGTTGGATTGGCAACATAGCATGCAGAAAAGCTATTAAACAATTTCATGTATTTATTACCTTTTTGAGAAAGTAGGCAATCTTATCCACAAACAATAATAATTTACAGAATAATACATTGTGTTACACTGATGTATCTACAATTGTGAAGTTGGTTAAGTTCTTCTTCTTCATATCTTGGGAACTGTAGCTGCTCAAATTACCTATATATTCATCAATTACTTTCTTTCTATGTGTTACCATTGTTAATTTGCAGTCTTGTAATATACTTATGCATAACTTTTTCGTTTCTTTGTGTTTAAACTTTACTATACTTTTTTCATTCCAAATGTATATGGTAGTTGTAAATGCATTACATGGTAGGTCACTTTTTGCCGCTCTAAACTTCGGCTAGGTAATGTGAGTCATTAGTGGAGTTGTGTACCATGTTATGTTGGTTTTTGTTTTACGTCTAAAAAACATATGCCACACATATTTAATATCTTATTTTCAATTTGCTTGATACTCGGTGTCTTATATAATTATTTGCAATTTTAACACGTTATAAAAAACAATAGGAAAATTCTATTTGGATACAAATGAATGACACAAAATTTGAACTAAGATAATGTGCGCCACATGGTAGATGTAAATGCGATACTTACTAGGTAAACTAAAATATCTTTTATCTTTGAACTTAGATAATATGAAAGCATCATTATATTAAGTTATCCTATATGTTTACTGTTTCATGTTGAATTTATCCTACATCTAAAAAAAGCTATATTATGCTTATTTGTTATTTTATTTTCAATTTACCTGATACCCGATGTCTTGTATGAGTAACCACATTACAATTTTTATTCTATTACAATCTGTCATGTTGTTAATACAATTTTTTGATAAAAAATTAGGGTTTATTATTTAGTACGAATGCCCAATGTCTTCTCTTATTCAAGGTTGAAAAAGTCCGTTCGATTTTCATTCAGGATATGATTCAGGGTTAGAAAAATGTAGGAAATTGTGTTCATTTAAATTGTTTGATGATTTTTTTTATTCATCTGTTGTATGGTTTGTTCTTGTTAATTTATGACATGGTAAATTAGGACTTGTTAATTATGATTTCCTTAAAAACATGAACAAATTAGGATTAATTTTTGATTGGAAGTTTGAATCTATCTCTAAATGTGAATTGTATGCAAACAAAAACATATGAAATCTTTGAAATCTATTGTGAAAAACCGGTTTGCTTGGTTTGGTATGTAACAATGTTGACGATTCGAAAGGTCATACAACTTACGAGGGTAACAAATACTATGTCACATTTATTGATGATTATACCGGATATGCTTATGTTTATTGGATGAAAACAAAAAACGATGTCTTTGAAAAAAGTAAAATTTATAAAGTGAAAATGGAAACACAGTTGGGATTTAGAATAAAAATACAATATTTTAATTGTGATGGGAATATTTTTCAAATGATTTAACTTTGTGTTATAAACACGAATTAGTTCATCAATGCACTAACCTCCATACACCTCAATAAAATGGTATCGCGAAAGAAAAAATAGGACATTAGTAAAAATGTTAATGATATGGTTATTAGTTTAAATTTGCCTAACACTTTATGCGGTGACGCTATGTTATTTGTTTTTACATTTTCTAATAGAGTTCCTTTGAAAAAGAAAAATGCTTCTCTTTATGATTTATCGTTCAATTAAAAACCTAACCATGGGAGTACTTGGTTTCGGTCCAATCAATAAGTGTGATTTTTCCGGTTCTATCACGGGGCTACATGGTTGATGATTAGTTCAACATAAACCTCAATAACAATTTAAAAAATTTAAACCAAATGAAAGTTTAATCCAAAAGACCCTCATTTATGTGTTTCTTCCATGATGATGCAATTTTCCGTTCTTTAACTATATTGGCTAGATTCCACTTGGATATGTATGTGAGCATCACCTAAGTAATGTAACCTATTTTATTTATTTTGTGTATTTAAATTTGTTTATTTAAAAATGAGGGGAGAATGCTGAATATTTTTAAAACAAAACGGAGTTGGGTTTTTTGAAATGAAGAATATTTAGGATTTTGCATTTGTCTTTGACTAAAATAAATTATAAAGAGTCGTCTTGGAATAAAATAGAAACAAAGCCATGACAAAGCAAAGGTAGAGCGCGGTGCAATGTACCTGCACATGCATACGTAGGCGAATGAGCATGTAGGGTGCAACTGGGTCTTTTAGGACACAATTTGCACTTAGCACATACGCGTATCGATAGAAATGGGAGTCCTATTTTGAAAGTTGGGACCGGTGTAGAGCAAATCAACAAGTCAGGTAACAGATAGATCCATTGAGCGAACTATTACGGGTTAATAGATCTGACTTTTGGACATATTCATTTTAGGAATGGATAGTTTAGAACCACTATAAATGTATAGCAGATCCTCAAATTTTAGAACAATTTTTTCCTTCTTCCTAACTTTATTTCCCTTTCTGCATCATCAACCATTAACATGAACTGAATATTCTTGGTCAAATGACTTTGAATCCTCAAGTCTTTGATTGTATACAATATACATTTGTAAAATAATGTACAGAAAGATCCTTGAAGCATGAAGTTTGACATTATCATTCTCATAGCAGATACAATATTTCCAACAGAACGTACAAATGCACGCGTATGAGTAATCGAATGACAAAGAAGATGTTTTAAAAACAAACATGCATTGTAACAGGAAATAGAATAAAACATAAATATATTGGAGGTAGGAAATAAAAAAATGGCCCATGCAGGTCTCGAACCTGCGACCTTCGCGTTATTAGCACGACGCTCTAACCAACTGAGCTAATGGGCCACTTGACATAGTAGAAAATTTGTAAGTACTAGTCGAGAGATTGGGTGTTTGGAAGGTAACTAAGTAATTATTTATCTAATCATGACACATATGTAAATGTTGTGCATCTCGATAGTAGACCATTTAGTTTTGTTCTTATTGATGTGTTTTTTATCATCACTTGTCTTTTTATGAAATGATTGAAATTGATCACATGAATTCTTTGGGTTTTTTATACGATAAAATCAGTTTGGGGTATCTTTCGGCATAAACAGTTGAAACTGGAGGTACATTTGTGAATCATGCAGAAACAGTTTTTTTTATCAGCATTATAGATTAAAGATGGATGAGGACATTGACACTGTGCCATGGTTGAAAATACATGTTTTGATCTTCATCAAGACGATTGTTATATTCCGATCCAGAATCTCTCCCCTTTTTTGCAGTTTGATTAAGACTAAACCTGATCTTCCTCTGATATATTCCTATCATACTCTATTCTCCCCTGAATTTCTTCCCCATTTTTCCTTATTCAATTAATTATTTCTAATCAATTTGGATATTCTAGGTTCAAAAATTTTCATCGGACATAGGCCGAAGCAAATGATTGAACATCAACTGAGTTCTACATTTGACAACTTCGCGAGAGTTGGGGAGGTCAGCATTATTAAAGATAAGGTGACCAAGATGTCGTGAGGTTAGTTTAAACCTGGATTCAATACTGTTTGGTGGTTTCAGTTAGCTCCAGATTTTAATTTTTCTGGTGCATAATGCAGGTTGTTGTTTTTCGATATGTCTGACTAGAGAGGAAGCTCATAAAGCGGTCAAAGATTTTCATAATAAAAGGACCCTGCCAGGGGTAAGTTTATATATATATATATATAGACAAACACTGTTTTTGTTTTTTGAATTGAATTGGTACGGTCTGTCTTTACTTTTATGGCTGGATTCAACATATGTTCGATTGATTTAGTTTGAAATCTGGAAGGTTGAGTCGGGAAGTATTGTGTCATTGTCCTTGATTATGTGAGGAAATGCTGATGAATAAAGAAATTAAGTAAAATGTTGGAAACATGAAACCTACTTTGAATTGATGATACACCAATGCATCTTTAGTTGTTTTAAATGATTGAAATGTGCATGCATGTATTTTAGAGATATGGATGCAATATGCTAGGGATATAGCTAAAGTGATTGGGACTATTATTATAGTTTAGGTGGCGTGTTTTCGGGCATAAATTATTCATCTCTGCCACAGATTATGGAACAGGTTGCTAGTTCCAAGGGAAAATAATAATGGGGACGCATGGTTGTAGGAAATGCATTTTGTTGTACTTGTAACTTGTTGGTCATTAGCCGTCATAATTGTTGTTACCCTATCAAATAACATCTTGATAGCTTTTAAAATTAAAATATTTATTGGACTTCCTTGTTTTTTTGTTATTATACTTCTATTTGACACTGTAAAGTTTCTACATTTGTATTTGATATAAATAATACTAATTTAACGATTCAAACAGCACCAATGCTCTAAGATTTAGTTCCACTAGAGGTTTCACTATGAAAGTGAGAGGAGGTAGGTGGCTGAGGAAGAGACAACATGCTTTATGGACATGAGCAGACAACCTTGTTAATAGACTTGAGCCTCTGAAGATGAAAAGGACATTCCTTTGTGTAATCTTGTGAAGAATGCAGCTAAACCATATCAATCATCTGCAAGTTCGATGTGTTAAAATTGGACGTAGATTCCCGTCGAAGTTTACATTTGTTAGCAGTTGTGAGGACGAACGTGAACACTAGTTAACAGACTACTAAGATGATGTTTTACACTTAATTACAAATACGATTTTAGACAGGCTTGTAAATCATATGTCCATTCGACTGAACCGAGCCGGGCCGAGCTCGGATTGGGTTTTGGTTTGGATCTAATATGATCCTATTTTTACTGCAAAACTAGGTCGGGTTTTCTGACAGTTGCAGGCTATACGAATAGGTGAAGATCTATTCAGAAGCGGACGCAGACTGACTGAAGAGACGCGGACGAACAGAAGAAGGTACGACGCGAGCGGATGCGAGTAGCAGGCGGGTGTGACCCGACTGAAGAAGCATGAGCGAACAGAAACAGGTGCGACATGAACGGATGCGAGGAGCAGGCGGACGCAACCCGTTAACGACAGTAAATCACAGAGTTGACATACTCATTACTATCTCGTGCAGATTACGTCTGTTGTATCTTGGGAGAATTTAAATAAAAATTCTTAAGGAAATTGTTTCGACTAGCCTCAGACGGAATTTTCTTAGTCAACCGGTCAGATTCTATTCTATTTGTATACACTTATACATCATTCTTTTATCTTCCCGGTTTCTACGTTGTGCTATTTTTACGATAATATAACGTATTGTTGTAATTTAATTATGACATACCTATTGCTTAAATTAGCTAATACAGACTTCCAGAGTAGTGGAAATCTGATTGATAAACTTGTGAAACGAGTTTATAATTGATTATTCTCTGTTTTGGTATACCAGATGTATAACATCTTAAGAATTTTTTTGTTTTTACGGAAACAGAGATGACAATAGTTGAACTATCAATAATGGCTACTACACACAATAGGTCCGATCCTTTCAAAAGAGATGGTGATGATTTTCTAACATGGCAGAATCAGATGTTGTTCTATCTCACCACACTCGGTCTGCAACGGTATCTCGAGGAGGAGGAACCAGTGCCTGCACCAGGCCAAACCAGAGAAGCACGTAAAGATGCGTTTCTAGCTGTTGATACATGGAAGCATTCGGACTTCCTGTGCAGAAACTATATTCTGAACTATATCAGCCTTTAAAAATAGCAAAGGCCCTCTGGAATGCACTTGCCGCAAAGTACAAGACACAGAATGTCAGTCTGAAGAAATTCATTGTAGACAAATTCATGGACTACAAAATGATAGACTCCAAATCTGTGACTACTCAACTGCATGAACTCCAAATTATTATTCATGAACTTGAATCAGAAGGCCATAAGGTTGAAGAATCTTTCTTGGTTGAAGCCATAACAGGAAAGCTGCCGCCATCATGGAGAGACTACCACAACTATCTAAAACATTAAAAGAAAGAGATTTCTTTGCAGGACTTCATCGTACGATAAAAGATTGAGGCAGATAACCATGGAATTACCAAACAAAGTGAGGAGGCGTTGGTAACAGAAGGGTCGAAGAACAAGAATAAAGGTCACTTCAACAAAAAGAAGAACTTCTCCAAGAAAAGGAAAGCTCTTGAAAACAAGATAATAAAACCAAGAATTTTAACAGCGAATGTTGGGTTTGTGGCAAAAATGGGACACGTCGCTAGAGACTGCAGACACAAGAAGGAGCGCAACTCAGAGGCAAATATAGGTGACAACATGGAAGTGGACGAGTCTAATTTGTCAGCAGTTGTACCTGAATGCAATTTGGTTCAGAATCCTAACCAATGATGGGTGGACACAGGAGCTATTCGTCATGTCTGCTCTGACAAATCCATGTTTTCTACATATCAGAAATTTGATCAGAAAGAAAAACTCTACATGGGTAATTCAGTTGTTTCCATGATCAAAGGCAGTGGCATAGTAATCCTCAAGTATACTTCTGGAAAAACTGTCAAATTGAATGACGTGCTCCACGTTCCAGACATACGCAAGAATCTGATCTCTGGCTCGGTACTATTAAAGAAAGAATTCAAAATGGTGTTCGAGTCAGACAAGATGGTTCTGTCCAAAGCTGGAATATATATCAGAATGGGAGATTTATGTGATGGCCTGTTTAAGGCAAATGTAGCCGTTATCGGCAATAAAACTATGTATTCTGTTTGTGCTATTAATAAAATTGAAGTTTCTTACTTGCTTGAGCACGAAATTTTATTATGGCATGATAGATTGGGACACAAATTTTCGAAAAATGAAAACATTATCAAACTTGGGATTAATTTCGAAATTCCAAGTAGATAAGAACTACAAATGTGAGACATGTGTAGAAGCAAAAATGGTTAAAAAAACCATTTCAATCTGTTGATAGAAGCACCGAACCACTAGGTTTGGTTCATACAGATTTATGTAATTTTAAATCATTACCTACAAGAGGTGGGAAAAGTTACTTTATCACTTCTATTGATGACTATACACGATATTGCTATGTATATCTTTTAAATTGTAAGGATGAAGCAATTACATCGTTTATAAAGTACAAAGCTGAGGTAGAAAATTAGTTAAACAAGAAGATTAAGATATTGAGATCTGATGAGGTGGAGAATATGAATCACCATTGAACAGTTTTGTGCAGAAAATGGTATAATTCATCAAACAACAAAATGATGTAGCCAAGAGGAAGAACAGAACGTTAAAAGACATGATTAGTGCCATGCTTTTAATCTCTGGTCTATCGACAAACTTTTGGGGGAAGCCTTAAATATGTCTAATCACATATTAAACAAATTCCCTCACAATAAAACAGGAACAATTCATATGAGCTATGGAAAGGACACATACCAAGTTTTAAATACCTCAAAGTGTGGGGTGCTTAGCAAAAGTTTCGGTTCTGCCTCCAAAGAAAGTCAAATTTGGACCAAAAACAGTAGATTGTTATTATCTAAGGCCAGTCCAAAATAGTTGGCCTACATATTTTTGGTATTCAAGTCTGGTATAGATGATGTTCATGTAAATACAATCATGGAATCAAGAGATGCCTTGTTCTTTCAAGATGTGTTCCCACATAAAAGAAACGATGGAAACCATGTCCCAAAGAGGACAAGAGATAACAGAGATGAGACATATGAAGGTGAAACTCATCAGGACAATCATAAAGTTGAACCAAGAAGAAGCGTAAGGGCAAGAACTTCCAAGATATTTGGTTTGAATTTTTTAATTTATATGTTATAACATGAACCTCAAACGTACAAGAAAATAATGTCTTCTTCTGAATCTTCATGTTGGAAAGAAGCAATCCAAAATGAGATTGATTCAATTCTAAGTAATAAAACATGGGAAATAGTTGATATTCCATCTGGAATAAAACCAAATGGCTGCAAATGGATTTTTAAGAAGAAAATGAAACCAGATAGCTCTATATAAAGCCAGATTAGTAGCCAAATTATATCGTCAAAAAGAAGGTGCAGATTTCTTTAATACCCATTCACCGGTTACATGAATAACTTCTATAAGAATGTTAATAGCAATTGCATCCATATATAATCTAGAGATTCATCAAATGGATGTAAAAACAACATTATTAAATGGAGATCTCGATGAGAAGATTTACATGGAGCAACCTGAGGGTTTTATTTCCAAAGAAAATGAAAAAAAAGTATGTCGGTTAGGAAAATCACTATACGGACTCAAACAAGCTCCAAAACAATAGCACGAAAAAATTGATAGTGTCATGATGAAAAATGTTTTTCGTATAAATGAATGTGATAAATGTGTTTATTACAAACAAGTTGGACAATCATACATTATGATTTATTTATATGTAGACGATATGCTAGTCTTTGGTCCTAACACTAAAGTAATAGAGACCATAAAGAAGATGTTAATCAACAATTTCAATATGAAAGACTTAGTAGTTTTAGACGTTATTTTGGAAATCAAAATAATAAGAACGCCTAATGAAATTGAATTGTCTCAGTCACATTATGTAGACAAAGTGATTGAAAAATTCCAAAACTATGGAATTAAAGGAGTGAGAACACCTTTTAATCCATCAGAAGTACTGCATAAAAACACTAATGAGAGTGTAATGCAACTGGAATACTCTCGTGTAGTAGGATGCTTAATGTATCTCATGAATTACACTGGACCAGATATCGCTTATGCGGTATGTCGACTAAGCAGATATACAAGTAACCCAGGGAAGGAACACTGGAAAGCACTAATGAGAGTGATGGGATATTTAAAGAATACAACTAATTTTTCCTTACATTATGGAAAACATCTTACGGTCTTAGAAGGATACAGTGATGCAAACTAGATCGCAGATTCAGAGGAATCAAAATCCACAGGTGGTTACGTCTTTCCCTTGCAGAAGCAGCGTGGTCATGGAAATCTACTAAACAAACATACATAGCTCGATCCACTATTGAATGTGAGTTTATTGCATTAGATAAAGCATGCGAAGAAACATAATGGCTTCGTCAATTTTTAGAAGATATTCCATTTTGGCCCAAACCAGTAACGACCATATGTATTCACTGCGATAATCAAGCATCGCTACGTAGAGTGAAAAACTTTGTTTATAATAGCAAATCACGACACATTCGTGGTCGCTATAACACAGTTAGACAGTTAATATCTAATGTAACTATTTTCATAGATTATGTGAGAACTAATGATAACCTAACGTATCCATTTACTAAAGGTTTATCGAGAGAGAAAATTGACTGCACATCGAGGAGAATGGGCTTAAAAACCTAAACCAACAAGAGTTATCTTATACGGGAACATATCCTAGCAACTGGAGATCCAACTGACTAGGATCAATATGCAAACCAGTTATGTGTAACTCAAGAAGCAATGCATTTGTTTGGACTTAGTCTTACTCCATTCCTATGGTGCAAAATATAAAGCATGCCTACAGAAGTAGTTAAAGGTTAAAACTATGTTTTTTAATGATCATATCTTGAATATAACAAGTGGGGTATATGTAGGATACTCTTAATAGTTGCTATCATTTATGCTAGTGTGAGCTGGGTCGGCTCTATGAGAATATTAGAGGCTTATATTTTCTATAAACACTCGCAGAACCAAAAATTATTCAGGACCAAAATGAACATAACCAAGAGATTGGATGAGAAGGGAATTAATGCTTCATAAAGCTTATTGTCTGGATATACAATAAAGGCCGACGGTTCAAGATGAAATAATTCGTCGATTAGCCAAGTAGATCCGATAAGTTTTAATTGGGGAAAGTTGAAAGTGAAATATCGACTTATCCACGATAAAGTAGTTTTCCATATGTACTCTGTGATATTTTGCTTTGTGTAGGGATATGTATATTATCATTCATGTGGGGGATTATTGGAACTTCTAATACTAAATTGAATGAAAATAACATAGTCCCGCATCGCCAAAAATTGCAAAGCTATTCTAGTATATTAATAGCTTTGCAATGAAGGGGTTGGAGCCTTGGGGCACTCAAATGTTTGCTACGTTGTGAGGAGGGAGATCATGCATCACCACCACACGCACGCGTGCCGCCGCCGTCCTACCGAACCGCACCGGACCGGGCTCAGGTTTGGGTTTAGATCCAATATGATCCTATTTTTACTGCAAAACTGGGCCAGATTTTCTGACAGTTGTAGGCTATACGAACAGGTACAGATCTGTTCAGAAGAGGACGCAGGCGAACAGAAGCAGGTGCGACCCGACTGAAGAAGCGCGGGCGAACAAAAATAGGTGTGACGCTAACGGATGCAAGGAGCAGGCGGGTGCGACCCGTTAACGAACAGTAGAAGTTAAAAGGCAACGGGTGCAACCCGTCAAGCGAACGCGACTGTTTGAAGGGATGCGACCGAAATTATAAATAGGAGAGAACACTGATCACATTCTCATTCTATTTCAATTCTATATTCTTCTGCTTTTACTCCTCTACTGCTCTTTACAGTAAATCACAGAGTTGACATACTCATTACAATCTCGTGCAGATTACGTCTATTGCATCTTGAGAGAATTTAAATAAAAATTCTTAAGGAAATTGTTTCGACAAGCCTCAGACGGAATTTTCTTAGTTAACTGGTCAGATTCTAGTCTATTTGTATATTCTTATACATCATTTTTTATCTTCTCGGTTTCTACGTTGTGCTATTTTTTCGATTGTATAACGTTGTTGTTGTAATTTAATTACGACATACCTATTGCTTAAATTATCTAATACAGACTTGCAGAGTAGTGGAAATCTGATTGATACACTTGTGAGACGAATTTGTAATTGATTATTCTATATTTTAGTATACTAGACGTATAAAAAAATGTTACTATAAAATAACGTCTGTTGTAAAAATCCTTCTAGGCTCCGCTAGGCCAGCCTTACCGTCTGGATATTTGTCTAATCTACGTAGACTTACTGCATTATCTAAGCATATGAACATGTTTATAGCCACCATCTATGTCAATTTAGATTTGATCCCTCTTACAAGCATTAAAATGTTTGTTTTAAATAATTTTATCTTCATGGTTGCTTCCAAACCCATCTAAATCCTTGGTGTCCCATTGAGGATCAGTTAATTCCAAACAACATACTAAAATTTTATCCAAAATGCATGAGTTTATCAAAAACGTCTAACTCCGATTAATGCTCGATTAATCCCCGTCTAGACGATTAATCTTCGGTTCATGTTTACCGTCTAGTATCCGCCTAACGACTTTTACAATTTTGTAAAATACTCATGAGCGATGTGTTTTATTGGAGAGGATGAAACCGTTTTCATAGTTCACGAGAGCTAACAATGATTAATTATTAACGTGTCTTATAAAAAGAGATAAAAATCTCTAAATGCGACTTAGTCCATGTGGCAAAATGGGTTGAGTTGGAAACAACATGTGTATTACAACACCCCCTCCATTACTTTCAAAGAAAATTCCTCCCTTGGTTTCACAAATATTCGGAATCCATATTTTCAAACTTGTAGCACTATTGTTGGTTTCTGACAGCTGAAAATGGCTGAGTTACGTACTTCGTTGCATTAACGATTCGCGGCTTAGCCTTAAGGTGCAAGATTAGCTGTCAGCCACTTCGTCCACATGACAAAACAACATTCTGCCTATCTGTCCTTTAAATAAATAGAATAGAAATTGTGTGCATTATTAAAACGAAGGGTTGTTTACGGATCTTGTAGGTCAAAATAAGATTCTTTCGATTCTTATACTTGTAGGCCAAAATAAGATTCTTTCAATTCTTTTATCTTGAAAATGTCTTGCTTATTTTTCTGAATTGTGATAAAAAATATTGTTTCTCAGGTATTGGGTTTATGTCCTTTTCAAAAAAAAGTATGGGGTTGATGCGCTGATGATAATCTGTTATTTCGTTACATAAGAATGTAAACGCATTTCTTTGAAGATATGTTATAATCTTACCCATTTATTATAAATTAAACTTGTTCATATTAAGTTCACTTATCATGTCAGCTATTCTAGTAGCAGCTTGATATGGTGGAAGATAATACATACGAAATTATTACTTGCAACAGCTAACAAATCTATGATTATTTTTATTTTCCCGGTCCATCTTCTATAAAACCTGCTAATTTCAGAAATCACCGGTCATCATGGAATGATATTTTTGTGCATCTAAAATATTGTTTGAGGAGGGGATTCTTCGAAGCACAAAATTAAAAATGGTAAAGCGATTACACAGAAACCGAGTTTAAATTGTAAAATCTATTACACAGACTTATAATCGTACACCCTGCTATTTGCTCTGAACGCTTAGATGTTGGTAGCTCTGAATCAATTTGAATTTCACTTTAAGCTGTGATATATTCTATTAGATAGTATTTATTTGCAATGAAAACTCTAACTACTTATAGTTGATTACGATTAGTTGTGTTATTCTACAATCAGAAGTTTGTGCTTATTAAATATTTTTATCAAATGATAAACAATAATAACCTCACTGAGCATTAAAAAATCTCACTACTCATTAAACCATGCTTAATTTTTATAACATATATTTAGCCCTTGTATTTAGTAAATATTATGTAATATGCTCGAGTCAGTAGTATTACATACAGCTAAAACAAACAAAGCCTAGCGAATTATCATTCATGCCAAAGAAAACAACTAGTTGGAAATTTGCAGATGGCGAGTTGGAAAGATTAGGTTCGTATATGTATCTAGTTACAATATGCTGAACTGTATGTAGAGCACCGGATTTCATCTGTATGCTTCCTAAGAATGATTCAGAAGATGAAGTTCCTTCACAAATTTCTGAGTATTGTAATATTAAGGGCTAGCAGATTTGAGAGGATCGCAACAAATGATGTAGAACTCATAGGTAAAGTATAAATATGTAGATGCAGTAATATCTTAACACACACTCTTTTTTGGTTTTGTAATTTTTGTTTTTTGATTTCTATGCAGTTACCTAATGTAGCAGGTTGTGCACTATTGAAGTATACGACAAAATAATAAGCTCTAGCAATCTCTGAGGCTTCGATTGGGAAAAATAGGATGAAGGTATGCCTTTGCAAAATTTTCCATGTAGCAATATCGTCTAGTTATCATGTAAATTGATTATATGTCTGATACAGGTGTCTGCTTGACTAATGTTTTGATTTGTGAATGAATGAACCTGCTGTCCACTTATGTTTGTTAGGCTGCATAGATGGTTACAAATTGTTTTTTTCATGTTGTAGAAATTCCAAGACAATGCAGAATTGCCTATAATAACTCCTTGTTTTCTGTGGGAACACTTGCTAGTCAACATAAATTTAGCTTGTTAGAACTCCTTTGTATACAAATTTAGACGCAACATTCGTCACGCAACAATAAGATTTTTATGAGAACTAGTTATATATGTAAATGTGATGCAATAAAATTTGATAACTTGAAAGTCATTGTTTTGAATAGTCATTTCCTTCACGATTTGTGATATACGTATGTATGTGTGTGTGTAATTTTTATATTCAATACTGACTTTGGCTAAGAAAGGCCAACCCATACTTTTAATCAATCATAATTTCCATCAAGTTCTGGAAGTATCAATCAAAAACGTTGATTATTCTTGTCACTACAAGTACGTTCCTGACTTAATTTTCTCTTTCCTTTTCTCTTTGGTGTTAGGCATTACAACTTCACTAATTATCTAGTATAAATATGGAATATGAGGATGGTCTCCCTGTTGAGAGAAAGAGAAGCGGTCGTGGAGTTAACTGACAAAGTGGCTTTCTTTTTGTCTCAGAGGAGAAGTCAACAAGAGAAACATTTTTTTTTTGATATACTTTGAATTCAACCGTGATTTTAACTTTTTGTAAAATAAATTTCGAAAATAACAACTTAGACAAGTCATATAAAAATAACACAAAAACAAGAATTGGACATGAAAATTTTAAATGAATTTCAATTTACAAAGCAGATGCATCATCCAATTTTCATATCGGGACAAATTTTCAAAACAAATGAAATCTAAGATATTTTAGGGTTTTCTCCATTTTAATTCTCTTTTCAGATATATTCTTACTAATTCCTCATCTTTTTCAAATACTGGTTTCTCATATTTTTTAAACATTCTTACCGATTCCTTCTTTTAGTTTCTTTAACATTTTTATTTCCGTTTCTAACAATGTCAATAAAATGTTATCTAGCATACTATCATGTGTTTAATTAATTGAAATTGATGGAAAATTACACGATTTGTTCTTTTACCGATTCCTTCTTTTAGTTTCTTTAATATTTTTATTTCTGTTTCTAACAATGTCAATAAAATGTTGTCTAGCATACTATCATGTGTTTAATTAATTGAAATTGATGGAAAATTACACGATTTGTTCTTCCGCCATTGCACAGTTATACCAGTTAGTAAAGATTAAGCATGTCAATGGATAATTTTGGATGCGGATAATGTCATATCCCCGTCTACATCCAAAATTATTTCGAACATCGGATATCCGTATCCGTAGATGCAAACAGATACTGGATAACTATCTTATCATAAATAGAAACTTTGGTTTAAAACATTTTTTTTTCAATCTCATTGATTATAAAAGTACAAAACATAAACAAATATGATGATAATAAATAATTTTGAGTAGCTAATTGATGTGCACGTAAATGTGCATATTATTACCACCGTATTTAATCTATTTAAATTAAATAAATGATCATATTGGGTATTTTAACTTGTTTTAACTAAAATCCATATTAATTCCAAATTGTCACATATCCATCTTCATCTAAGGGCAAAACGGTCATTTGTGTGCATGTATTTATTTGAGAAAAAATAATTGAAAATTTATATATTTTTGTGTAGGAATTTGATGTCAAATAGGAGTGGGTTCATGAAGACATATGCATGCACAAAATAATTACAAAGGAATGAAGATGGAAATAATTCAAAGTGAAGAACATGGAGGACCCCACCTACCCACCTACCTTAATGTACAAATTAAAGGCTAAAGCACATGCTTATGGATTTAATGGCTTCATGTACATTTAAGTGGGGATTAAAACATGCTAATGATAACTTGGCCTCCACACTTTCTCATGGGCATTTTGGGCATTCCCCAAAAATATGAATTAGGGTTTCATACATGTATAAATACCCATATGTTTCATGTAACTATTATCTCTTAATCTCTTACTTAGTCTCTCTTCATTAGTTTAGGCTCCAAATAAAAGAAAGCTCTCTTTCTCTTTTCATGGCTGCTTAGCCATTTTTATTTTATGTAACTTTCTTTTCATTTTATGCAATGTTAGTTATTGTTTCTTTTTAATTACATGTTCATTTCCTTTTATGCAAGTAGTGTAGATTTATTTTTCATGCACGTAGTATAGTTTTTCTTTATCTTGCTTTCTTTTTCTTTTTCATTCATGTTGCAAGTTACATTTGTTCATATGATAACAAATATGAGAGAATGTAACGTTTCGATTTTTCGTTGCCGAAAAACCGAATAGTTATGGGTTTAAGAAAGAAGAAATTAAGAAAAGAGCAGAGAAAAAGATAGAAAATAGGGAGGAGAGAAAACAGAAGATAGAACATTTTAAAATAGAAGAAAAAGAGAATAGAGAACATAGAACAGAACAGAAAACAAGAACAACAACAGAATCTCACAATTCGCAGCGGAACAACATATAATAATAAATGAATAATCTTTAAACAAAGAACTATATCAGTTATTACATTACATTACATTTCATTTCATCATATCATCAGAGTATACAACAACAACAACATCAAACAGCGGAAAAAGAAATACTATATAAACTAGTAATACGCCATGCCATCCAGCTTGCCTCCAGCAACTCCTGAATATCCAGAATATCCTGATAAACCTTAACTCTAGACTGCCCGTGTGGAAATTGGTGGGCACCCAGAGTTTAGGAAGGAAAACAATAAACTCCAAGTCAGTCATGTGACTGGTGTGAGAACTCAAAACAGTTTATTTATCTTTAAAATCAAAATAGAGGAATATTTTTAAATTCAATTCGCAATGCTTTTAAAAATGAGACTACCATAAGGCCTCCTGCCACACACACAATGCAAACGCAGACTTGGAGAAGATTTCTCCTTATGATAGCCAAAGATGCTTGATACGCATTTAAAAGAACATTTGATATTATTATTAGTGCATAGTGTAGGAAAAATTCATTTCGAAAGTAGAATATAAATCTTAGCCAGCATAGGTACCATTATATTATGCCTACTAATAGCTACCATATTAGATGGCAGGTTCTACAACTAAAACCGTACAAGTTTCGTATTGTTTCTTTGGATTTCCAACAAATGGTCAGGCCAAGGAACTTCCCATTGCCACATGAGAATGCCTCTGGAAAGACATCCCCAAGAACCAAACCGGAACTCTACCAACACAAGGCCGGGTTACCCCTAACTGGGTAACTACTGACACGAGCACGCCATTCCCCGATCGTAAACGACCTTTCTCACGGGATCCCGATAGCCAACAACCACAAAGTAATAAATTCGCAGTAACCACATAGGTTAAATATCTGGTGTAACAGCCCTAGTTTTTAGCTATTTATTTCTTTTAATTTTTTTGTTTTTAGAAATATAATTTATATAAATTGTGTTTACCAATATTGTTTAAATATTTAATTTAGAGAATTAAACTCGTTAATTTAATATGATTTTTGTAACTAAATTTAAGAAGAAGAAAAAAAAAAGGAAATTTTTATAATGTATAATGAAGTGAGTGGTAACTAAATGTTTTGGATATTATCATAATATATGTTGTTATACCCATTCCCTAAAAATAATGAAAAGGAGAAAATTTGTAACATATTAAAGTAGTTAATTAATTATGTTAATTTGGTAGGTTATGACATGCAAATCATGTTGGTGGAATATTCTCAATTTTGACATATTAATTATGTTAGCAGTGAACATTTTTAAGCAATTTAAAACAATGAAACTTACAATCAATTTATTTGATAAATCTACCTTATTCCTAGTTAGCAATTCAAAACTTGAATAAAGGCACATACGGATATTTTAAAATGGAGTTAATGACAATTAATAGATATTTCAAAAAGAAATTTATGACAATTAATAGAGAAATTAATTGTAAAATTTCAGTAGTTGACCAGAATTAATTTATTGAATAATTAATGCAAATTAATAAAATTGATGAAAGATAAATAAGTTAATTCTTTTGGTTAATGGCATGAGGACACGAGGTTAATCCCCATTTTGTAGGAGAAATCTGCCCGTGTAACCAGTCCGGCTACCAGTGCCTACAAAGCGGACGGATTAATGTGAGACGTCGCAGGATTGATAATTAACAAAAAGGGTTAATTAACTAATTAAGTTAGTAACCAAATTTGAGTATGTAATTAAAGGAGGATAATTAATTGGTAATATGGTAATTAATTGAAATCAATTAAGGAGGGTAATTAAAAGGGATAAGGTAATCAATTGAAATCAATTAAAGGCAATTAAAGGGGAATTAATTGATTAGAAGAATATGGAAATCAAATTTGCCTTCCTTTGCGCGTGACACAAAATTTTATTCTTTTAACATTTTGACATTTGCCTCTTACCATTTGTTTCTTGAGCATGTCACTGTATTCATTTATTCACGCAGCCTTATCCACAAAAATATCAACTCTTCCAATTGCCATTTTTCCTCTCACCTAAATTAAATGCATTCAAAATTTAATCTTGCCTATCTTTGCAAATTTTCGCATACCCATTATATCTCTCTATTTCCACTGCGTTTGTTTTGCAATAAATAAATTTTTCGAACCATTGATCAAGTAAATATTTATGTAAGCATTTATTACTTTTGCCTTTTCAGTTAAAAGCTTTTTCATTGCTTACCATAAATCACGCAAGAGCTCAAGTTTTGCTTCCTCAATCAAATCTGTTCAAATTTGCAGTAACGCATGCTTTAAATTTAGATTATAACTGGTATAAATCACGCAAGCTATCTAAAAAAAAAATCAAATCCAAAAGAGTGATATCGTTTAAACATAAAACTGGAAAGAGAAATCAACGCATGCATTTATCACAATTTTCGTGTAGCGTTCAAACAAGAAGAACTGGAAATAAATCTCTTGCCTAAACGCATGCACTCAAAAATCAACGCTTGTATTTATTTCTTACGTTTTCAAACCTGCCTATTTATCTCCCCTTTTTATTTCGCAAGTTTATCTATAAATACTTTGCCTCATTCACATAAGTTTTCATATCTCCTTGTTTGTCCCTCTCTGGTACAAGCTTCTATCAGGTAAATAATTTGCATTGTTTATTTCTTTGCTTCTTCCAATTTTCCTTCCTCCTTCTTGTGTTCTCTGATTTCCTTGCTCGGCTACTTCCCCATCATGCCGTGCCATTTATAAATACATATAGAACTTTGTTAGTAGTAGGCTGGAAGAAATGATATAAATTGATTGTAGGAAGCTAGACTATGGAATTAGTGTAGTTATGATGTAGTTAGTGGTATTGTGGATTTGGATAAGTGCAGTTTGAAGAGGAAGGCATAGAAAAAAAAAGAAAAAAGAATTACAATTTAATAATGGAGAAGATAAATTGATAAGGAGAAAATGATATGAAATGTTGTTTAATTCAAATAAACAATATTGTATGAATAAATCTTGGGTGAATATAATAAAATGACATTTATTTCAATTTTTAATGGTTGAAATAAATTTAAGATGGTTAAAAATAAATTTAACTACTTATTTGAGAATTTGGGTGGATAAATATCAATGGATTGTATTTATTATGGTTAATAAAAGGATATTGGTGATGTATACCAATAATCACCTTTTAATGTTTAATAATAAAAGTAAAAGAAGAAATAATTTGCCTAAACATGATGAACATGTATGTGAAATAAAGTATTATTTAATGAATTCGAATGTAGTTAGTGGCTACATTTGATTAAATCGAATAATTTGAACAGTATTGTGTTTGTTGCCAATATTGTCATTTTATTTAAATAAATATATATGAAAATGAAAATAATTGATCATGATAAATATGATTAAAAATGTGAGAAATAATTTAATAATGTCTAAACATGTATTTGTTTTGTTTGGGTGCATAACATCTTTTTATTCAATCAATTGTATTAAATTTGCAATTTATTTTGCAATTTATTCAATTTATTTTATGCATGCGTACGGTTGAAGTATGGGCCTAGGATATGTTGAGATGGTTAGCGGGTTGTAGTAGTCGAGCAAGTTGAACTAAATTTCTTTTATTCTATTCGTTCCAGTTGTTCTGAAATTTTGCTTTGACCGTAATTTTTAAATTCGCATACTTGGTATTTGGATCTTATAGATTTAAGTCAAGGCTTTGCATCCGCCGAAGTTTGATCGTGCTTTCCGTTTTTTTTTTTTTCCGAAGTAGATACCGTGTTTGATTTAGATCCACTGCAGCGTTTAAGGTGAGTATTTCTCACCAGACATATGTACATATATTTTGTGAATTATCGCAAGTGTATGTGTAAAAATTTTATTTAAATATTATCTGTCTGTAGTATAACGTAGAATGATGAATCCCATTTAAATTGACACCTCATCAGTTATTATCTGTTGTATTATTTCTGCAGTTATATTATATTATTGTTTATTTACTGCTTAAATCACCACTGCAAGTTCCCTGTTAAATTTAGATTGTTGTGGGCTGAAATGATAGGCCTAAATGATGATTACTGTGCTATTATTATGTTAGCTGTTTAACTGTTAACTTGGGATTGCGGATTTGAAATGATAGAACCCGGGGTTTGTAAATTACGGATTGAAATGATATAAATCCGTATCACTTGACCTAGGCTAGAAAACTATATACAGGCCCGTGGTCCTTATAATATTTTCTGAAATATTTAAAATTATTTTGGAAGTTAAATATTTAATTTAATATCTTTAAAGGAGTTTATATTGATTTTGAATGAGTTATAAATGTTAATAAATAAATAAATAAATATTTGAATAAAATTTTGGAATATAACTTATTTTGGAAATTCTGGATTTTTGAAAGGATAAGATTTCAGTTAAGAAATATATATATAAGTTATATTTGGAAATATTTATTAAGTTAAACAATCTACTAAAGCATTTAAATGCTGTCTTTTGAAATTGGACTAGTTTTACCCGTAACTTTAGGTAGCATTTCCTAAGTGCTATAGAATCTGGAATTTGATTGTTTTGAAATTTAAGGAATTTGATAAATTATATTTATGTTTAAGTTTTGGAGACCTTTAAGATATGAGATTTATAACTGGATTTTTCTTAATAAATTTAAGATGAACATTCTAGTGTTAAGTAAATTTTGAAATTATTTAATGGCATAATTTTGGAGTTTTATCTATGGAATTTATGGGAATATTCAAGACGAAATAATAAACACTAATTTGTTGAAAGAAAAAAATATCCAACCTTAGTTTTGAATATTAATACTCCAATTGGATATATATATAGGAATTGAAATGGTCTTGGGAACATGAAGTGATATTTAAATTATGGTTTAAAATAAAGAAATATATTTGTAAAGCTATGTAAATTATCTTCTTTACAAAGTAACCATAAAGTTAAACCATTTATTCTATATACCGTTGAATGTCCAAACCATTGTGTTTGGGAGTTATGGTTTTAAAGTAAAATTTCCAAAATATTATGTTTTGAAGATATAATTTAAATATTTGGTTTCCAGATATTATAAATTTTAAGCAGTATGGTTTTTGGAAAAGAATTATACTTGAATATAACGGTATCATATTGTTTTGGGTTTTGAATGATATCGTGTTTATAGTTTGAAATAGAAATGTTTATTTTGGTTTTAAAGTATAAACTGTTTTAAAAGACCACGGTGTTATAATAACGATGGGTTGGCAAAGAGACCGGGATCGGATATGGACATACTCTCTGTCGATACCGAAAACCACTTTGACTAACCGTGTACGCGGTGGAGATTCCAGAATGAAGTAGGTTGGTGGCGACGTTTCCTGTAAGGTAAATACGTGGACCCGACTCCCGTGAGTTGGCATAAGGTGGCTAAAACAGGAGCGATCGACGGGTTAATGAGGTCATTCCTCTGATCGGACACTCCTCTTCGATATTATACTATGACTTTGGATTGATTCAGTGGCCACTTCTATTTTGATTTGGGGAGTTGTTTCGAGGTGGGCGGTTGCTGCGGCTTCGCGTTACCATCGGCCCGGATGCGTAATTGGTATATCTACCCTGGCATTGCCTAGTTGTGCCGTGTCACCTACCATACCGCGCCTTGTACGAGTTTAGATTTCTCCCGTAGCCCGTGTGGTATCCTCTAGTTGCTTCCCGATCAGGAGGAGCTATGATATTGGATGGACTACTGGGACTATTACGTGTTAAGGTGGAAAATGTAAAGCCTTAACGCTACTTAAAAGTAAGTTTATTTTATAAATAGACACTAGTATAATAGCGCAATATACTACATAGTAAATAGTTTGACGGATCCTTAGAGGATGGGCGGTCCCAAGCATCCTTTAAGTTACTTGCTCTATATTACAGTACACTTGAATTAGCTTACATTATATAAGTATGTATGTCCTGACTCGAGTGTTATGTTTTATTTTTACGCTCGGGTCAGCCTGAGTTGCAGTTTCAGTTTCTCTCCGGAGTTATGTCATCCCGCAGATCATTCATACTGCCGGAAGCCTTTCAGTCTTTATCTTATTTGCAATCAATCAAATTGGAAGACTCTGTTTCTATTTATGTCTACAGCTGTATTGCAGATTCTAAACTATGTAAATTCTATTTGGTTAAAGTTTTATAGTGGCTTCATGAACCACTGTATATTTTATTTCCGCTGTGAGTTCTGATATATGTATGTGATTCTGTGATTTATTTACTACATATTCTGAGTTTTGCCAAATTTATTCTACAACGCAGTATTTTGAACAATTCAAGTCCGACATGTGCGGATGCGAAGGGTTGAAAATACTGGGTCGTTACATTTGGTATCAGAGCTTTGGTTCTAGGCAAAACTTAGAATGTATGGTAAATTTGATTTACAGAATCACGTTCATTCGAGATTGAACCACTCTCTTTTCGAATTTTGGAACATTCCCTACGGTTCCAAAGCTCATTCGTATCCCTCACTTTTTCATCTGCTTTAGATTCTGGAGTATCTCATAACTCCACTTCGGATGATCTTTATTGTAAATTGGCGGTCTCGCCATTATTCTAATAAAGGGGTGAAACTCCTTTACCATTAGCATTGATTCACCGGAGATTTATATTTATCCTCGGTTTATATGCTAGTATCTTTGGTTATTCCAAATTCTATCTCTTCGGATCAAATGTAGATTTACCCCAACCACATCGATATGGCTCTTTAAGTCACGGATGACTAGGTCAAGGTTGTCCGCGACTTATATAGACTTACCCAGTTTCCTTATTCTGATCTTCTGATTTCAATTTATCTTGAATTCTATTTGATTTGAGTTCATCAAATTTGAGTCTCTATCCTGGTTTGAGAAGTTTATTCCTATATTTGAAATTAAAATCTAATATTATATATATGAGTATAATTTTCAAAATTTTATAATTAATTTAACTAGTTGTCAAGAGATAATAGTTTTGATTTTATTTATGGTGTTGTAAGCCATGTGTTTGTCTAATAAATAAGTGAATATAAAACAATGGTTATAAATTAATTTGGAAACAGAAATGAATTTAAAACTAAAACTTGAGAATTAAATTTCTGATGATTTCAAACCTTGTGTTTAAATTTTAAAAGGATGTAATAAGTATTTTTGTATAGAAATTTGTTTCCAAAGAAATTTTAAAATTAGTGCTTTTCTCTTTGTCGCTGGAAAATAATTTCGGTGATGACTGCAGCATCATCGACATTCATTTTCGAGTTTCGAAGTGAAAAGACCATTCTGTAGTCTGGCTACAGTGTTTCCTTGAGATTTTAATTGATTTGAATTTCTAAAGTATGACTTAATATATATAGATATATAATTTAAATTTGATTTGACATATTAGGTATATATATTTAGTTATCTCTAAATGGTTTGAAGGGAATCAGGAATTTAATTCTTAAAGTTTATATTGAGTAAGGAAAATAAATATAATAACAAAAATTTGAATAAAAAGGTTCCAATTGGAGATAATTAAATTGAAAGTTTTATTTGTATAACACCCAATTTCATTTAATATAACTTACCTTGATTTTCAAAAGTTAACATGTAATTGGATAATATACAATATAAAAGGATTTTATGAATAAAATTTGAGTGGTTATAATAAATATTATACACTTAAATTTTAGTTATAAAAGATTAATGGGGATAAATAAGGAAAAGGAATTTAAGGAATTTTATTCAAATGTCTTAATAATCAAATTAATTTAATATGGAGCCGTAAATCTAACCAAGAGATTTTAATAAAAGGTTATTTCCTGAAATGAATATGTTTGTGTAATAAACAAGGTATCTTTGAATAAGGAAAATATATTTGAAAGGGATATTTTTGGAGTAAGGATTATATATCTTCAAATCATAGTTTAATTGATGTCTAAATAAATAGTTAAGACGTATTCTAATATCACTAAATTTTGATAATTGAGAATTGGTTTTCAAATGGAAATTCAAGGGTAACTTATGGAAGGAATATCTTATTTATAAGATAAGTATTTTTAATAAAGTGTTAGGTTATTTGTTAAAATTCAGAGTTAAGTACATAATAAACTGATTAGGAATACTATTATATCTACTATAGCATATTATGAGTGCTGCTGTTTCTAAAAATAAAATGTTTTGGAAATTTTTTTTTATAAATGAACTTAGGAATATTTCAACCTTGAAATGAATATTGTTTGGCATTGAATTTAAAAGGTATAAATGAAGATTATTTTAAAGGTATTATGATTTTAGTAGCATGATTTCCAAATTTATAAATTTAATGATTTCAAAGCATTATGATTGCAAATTTATTATCTTATTTGTTTTCAAACTATCTTTAAGTGTCCTTGGTTTCCCTATCTGCTACAGAATGAGGAGGCTATTGCTTATACCAGTCTATTTAGAAATCTTTTCTATAATCTTTAAAAATCTTTGTTACTCATCGGGGCCTGAGCACCGCTTACCACCCATAGACCGACGGTCGAACTGAAAAGAGTAAAACCGATTCTAGAAGATCTTCTTCGTGCTTCAAATCCGGAACTATTCGTTTAAAGTTCTTGTTTATCTAGCTTATCTTCCTTTGTTTCTTTTCTTTTGTTCCTTTTCGAGGACGAAAAGTTCTTAAGTGGGGGAGAGTGTAACAGCCCTAGTTTTTAGCTATTTATTTCTTTTAATTTTTTTGTTTTTAGAAATATAATTTATATAAATTGTGTTTACCAATATTGTTTAAATATTTAATTTAGAGAATTAAACTCGTTAATTTAATATGATTTTTGTAACTAAATTTAAGAAGAAAAAAAAAAGGAAATTTTTATAATGTATAATGAAGTGAGTGGTAACTAAATGTTTTGGATATTATCATAATATATGTTGTTATACCCATTCCCTAAAAATAATGAAAAGGAGAAAATTTGTAACATATTAAAGTAGTTAATTAATTATGTTAATTTGGTAGGTTATGACATGCAAATCATGTTGGTGGAATATTCTCAATTTTGACATATTAATTATGTTAGCAGTGAACATTGTTAAGCAATTTAAAACAATGAAACTTACAATCAATTTATTTGATAAATCTACCTTATTCCTAGTTAGCAATTCAAAACTTGAATAAAGGCACATACGGATATTTTAAAATGGAGTTAATGACAATTAATAGATATTTCAAAAAGAAATTTATGACAATTAATAGAGAAATTAATTGTAAAATTTCAGTAGTTGACCAGAATTAATTTATTGAATAATTAATGCAAATTAATAAAATTGATGAAAGATAAATAAGTTAATTCTTTTGGTTAATGGCATGAGGACACGAGGTTAATCCCCATTTTGCAGGAGAAATCTGCCCGTGTAACCAGTCCGGCTACCAGTGCCTACAAAGCGGACGGATTAATGTGAGACGTCGCAGGATTGATAATTAACAAAAAGGGTTAATTAACTAATTAAGTTAGTAACCAAATTTGAGTATGTAATTAAAGGAGGATAATTAATTGGTAATATGGTAATTAATTGAAATCAATTAAGGAGGGTAATTAAAAGGGATAAGGTAATCAATTGAAATCAATTAAAGGCAATTAAAGGGGAATTAATTGATTAGAAGAATATGGAAATCAAATTTGCCTTCCTTTGCGCGTGACACAAAATTTTATTCTTTTAACATTTTGACATTTGCCTCTTACCATTTGTTTCTTGAGCATGTCACTGTATTCATTTATTCACGCAGCCTTATCCACAAAAATATCAACTCTTCCAATTGCCATTTTTCCTCTCACCTAAATTAAATGCATTCAAAATTTAATCTTGCCTATCTTTGCAAATTTTCGCATACCCATTATATCTCTCTGTTTCCACTGCGTTTGTTTTGCAATAAATAAATTTTTCGAACCATTGATCAAGTAAATATTTATGTAAGCATTTATTACTTTTGCCTTTTCAGTTAAAAGCTTTTTCATTGCTTACCATAAATCACGCAAGAGCTCAAGTTTTGCTTCCTCAATCAAATCTGTTCAAATTTGCAGTAACGCATGCTTTAAATTTAGATTATAACTGGTATAAATCACGCAAGCTATCTAAAAAAAAAAAAAAAATCCAAAAGAGTGATATCGTTCAAACATAAAACTGGAAAGAGAAATCAACGCATGCATTTATCACAATTTTCGTGTAGCGTTCAAACAAGAAGAACTGGAAATAAATCTCTTGCCTAAACGCATGCACTCAAAAATCAACGCTTGCATTTATTTCTTACGTTTTCAAACCTGCCTATTTATCTCCCCTTTTTATTTCGCAAGTTTATCTATAAATACTTTGCCTCATTCACATAAGTTTTCATATCTCCTTGTTTGTCCCTCTCTGGTACAAGCTTCTATCAGGTAAATAATTTGCATTGTTTATTTCTTTGCTTCTTCCAATTTTCCTTCCTCCTTCTTGTGTTCTCTGATTTCCTTGCTCGGCTACTTCCCCATCATGCCGTGCCATTTATAAATACATATAGAACTTTGTTAGTAGTAGGCTGGAAGAAATGATATAAATTGATTGTAGGAAGCTAGACTATGGAATTAGTGTAGTTATGATGTAGTTAGTGGTATTGTGGATTTGGATAAGTGCAGTTTGAAGAGGAAGGCATAGAAAAAAAAAAGAAAAAAGAATTACAATTTAATAATGGAGAAGATAAATTGATAAGGAGAAAATGATATGAAATGTTGTTTAATTCAAATAAACAATATTGTATGAATAAATCTTGGGTGAATATAATAAAATGACATTTATTTCAATTTTTAATGGTTGAAATAAATTTAAGATGGTTAAAAATAAATTTAACTACTTATTTGAGAATTTGGGTGGATAAATATCAATGGATTGTATTTATTATGGTTAATAAAAGGATATTGGTGATGTATACCAATAATCACCTTTTAATGTTTAATAATAAAAGTAAAAGAAGAAATAATTTGCCTAAACATGATGAACATGTATGTGAAATAAAGTATTATTTAATGAATTCGAATGTAGTTAGTGGCTACATTTGATTAAATCGAATAATTTGAACAGTATTGTGTTTGTTGCCAATATTGTCATTTTATTTAAATAAATATATATGAAAATGAAAATAATTGATCATGATAAATATGATTAAAAATGTGAGAAATAATTTAATAATGTCTAAACATGTATTTGTTTTGTTTGGGTGCATAACATCTTTTTATTCAATCAATTGTATTAAATTTGCAATTTATTTTGCAATTTATTCAATTTATTTTATGCATGCGTACGGTTGAAGTATGGGCCTAGGATATGTTGAGACGGTTAGCGGGTTGTAGTAGTCGAGCAAGTTGAACTAAATTTCTTTTATTCTATTCGTTCCAGTTGTTCTGAAATTTTGCTTTGACCGTAATTTTTAAATTCGCATACTTGGTATTTGGATCTTATAGATTTAAGTCAAGGCTTTGCATCCGCCGAAGTTTGATCGTGCTTTCCGTTTTTTTTTTTCCGAAGTAGATACCGTGTTTGATTTAGATCCACTGCAGCGTTTAAGGTGAGTATTTCTCACCAGACATATGTACATATATTTTGTGAATTATCGCAAGTGTATGTGTAAAAATTTTATTTAAATATTATCTGTCTGTAGTATAACGTAGAATGATGAATCCCATTTAAATTGACACCTCATCAGTTATTATCTGTTGTATTATTTCTGCAGTTATATTATATTATTGTTTATTTACTGCTTAAATCACCACTGCAAGTTCCCTGTTAAATTTAGATTGTTGTGGGCTGAAATGATAGGCCTAAATGATGATTACTGTGCTATTATTATGTTAGCTGTTTAACTGTTAACTTGGGATTGCGGGTTTGAAATGATAGAACCCGGGGTTTGTAAATTACGGATTGAAATGATATAAATCCGTATCACTTGACCTAGGCTAGAAAACTATATACAGGCCCGTGGTCCTTATAATATTTTCTGAAATATTTAAAATTATTTTGGAAGTTAAATATTTGATTTAATATCTTTAAAGGAGTTTATATTGATTTTGAATGAGTTATAAATGTTAATAAATAAATAAATAAATATTTGAATAAAATTTTGGAATATAACTTATTTTGGAAATTCTGGATTTTTGAAAGGATAAGATTTCAGTTAAGAAATATATATATAAGTTATATTTGGAAATATTTATTAAGTTAAACAATCTACTAAAGCATTTAAATGCTGTCTTTTGAAATTGGACTAGTTTTACCCGTAACTTTAGGTAGCATTTCCTAAGTGCTATAGAATCTGGAATTTGATTGTTTTGAAATTTAAGGAATTTGATAAATTATATTTATGTTTAAGTTTTGGAGACCTTTAAGATATGAGATTTATAACTGGATTTTTCTTAATAAATTTAAGATGAACATTCTAGTGTTAAGTAAATTTTGAAATTATTTAATGGCATAATTTTGGAGTTTTATCTATGGAATTTATGGGAATATTCAAGACGAAATAATAAACACTAATTTGTTGAAAGAAAAAAATATCCAACCTTAGTTTTGAATATTAATACTCCAATTGGATATATATATAGGAATTGAAATGGTCTTGGGAACATGAAGTGATATTTAAATTATGGTTTAAAATAAAGAAATATATTTGTAAAGCTATGTAAATTATCTTCTTTACAAAGTAACCATAAAGTTAAACCATTTATTCTATATACCGTTGAATGTCCAAACCATTGTGTTTGGGAGTTATGGTTTTAAAGTAAAATTTCCAAAATATTATGTTTTGAAGATATAATTTAAATATTTGGTTTCCAGATATTATAAATTTTAAGCAGTATGGTTTTTGGAAAAGAATTATACTTGAATATAACGGTATCATATTGTTTTGGGTTTTGAATGATATCGTGTTTATAGTTTGAAATAGAAATGTTTATTTTGGTTTTAAAGTATAAACTGTTTTAAAAGACCACGGTGTTATAATAACGATGGGTTGGCAAAGAGACCGGGATCGGATATGGACATACTCTCTGTCGATACCGAAAACCACTTTGACTAACCGTGTACGCGGTGGAGATTCCAGAATGAAGTAGGTTGGTGGCGACGTTTCCTGTAAGGTAAATACGTGGACCCGACTCCCGTGAGTTGGCATAAGGTGGCTAAAACAGGAGCGATCGACGGGTTAATGAGGTCATTCCTCTGATCGGACACTCCTCTTCGATATTATACTATGACTTTGGATTGATTCAGTGGCCACTTCTATTTTGATTTGGGGAGTTGTTTCGAGGTGGGCGGTTGCTGCGGCTTCGCGTTACCATCGGCCCGGATGCGTAATTGGTATATCTACCCTGGCATTGCCTAGTTGTGCCGTGTCACCTACCATACCGCGCCTTGTACGAGTTTAGATTTCTCCCGTAGCCCGTGTGGTATCCTCTAGTTGCTTCCCGATCAGGAGGAGCTATGATATTGGATGGACTACTGGGACTATTACGTGTTAAGGTAGAAAATGTAAAGCCTTAACGCTACTTAAAAGTAAGTTTATTTTATAAATAGACACTAGTATAATAGCGCAATATACTACATAGTAAATAGTTTGACGGATCCTTAGAGGATGGGCGGTCCCAAGCATCCTTTAAGTTACTTGCTCTATATTACAGTACACTTGAATTAGCTTACATTATATAAGTATGTATGTCCTGACTCGAGTGTTATGTTTTATTTTTACGCTCGGGTCAGCCTGAGTTGCAGTTTCAGTTTCTCTCCGGAGTTATGTCATCCCGCAGATCATTCATACTGCCGGAAGCCTTTCAGTCTTTATCTTATTTGCAATCAATCAAATTGGAAGACTCTGTTTCTATTTATGTCTACAGCTGTATTGCAGATTCTAAACTATGTAAATTCTATTTGGTTAAAGTTTTATAGTGGCTTCATGAACCACTGTATATTTTATTTCCGCTGTGAGTTCTGATATATGTATGTGATTCTGTGATTTATTTACTACATATTCTGAGTTTTGCCAAATTTATTCTACAACGCAGTATTTTGAACAATTCAAGTCCGACATGTGCGGATGCGAAGGGTTGAAAATACTGGGTCGTTACATTTGGTATCAGAGCTTTGGTTCTAGGCAAAACTTAGAATGTATGGTAAATTTGATTTACAGAATCACGTTCATTCGAGATTGAACCACTCTCTTTTCGAATTTTGGAACATTCCCTACGGTTCCAAAGCTCATTCGTATCCCTCACTTTTTCATCTGCTTTAGATTCTGGAGTATCTCATAACTCCACTTCGGATGATCTTTATTGTAAATTGGCGGTCTCGCCATTATTCTAATAAAGGGGTGAAACTCCTTTACCATTAGCATTGATTCACCGGAGATTTATATTTATCCTCGGTTTATATGCTAGTATCTTTGGTTATTCCAAATTCTATCTCTTCGGATCAAATGTAGATTTACCCCAACCACATCGATATGGCTCTTTAAGTCACGGATGACTAGGTCAAGGTTGTCCGCGACTTATATAGACTTACCCAGTTTCCTTATTCTGATCTTCTGATTTCAATTTATCTTGAATTCTATTTGATTTGAGTTCATCAAATTTGAGTCTCTATCCTGGTTTGAGAAGTTTATTCCTATATTTGAAATTAAAATCTAATATTATATATATGAGTATAATTTTCAAAATTTTATAATTAATTTAACTAGTTGTCAAGAGATAATAGTTTTGATTTTATTTATGGTGTTGTAAGCCATGTGTTTGTCTAATAAATAAGTGAATATAAAACAATGGTTATAAATTAATTTGGAAACAGAAATGAATTTAAAACTAAAACTTGAGAATTAAATTTCTGATGATTTCAAACCTTGTGTTTAAATTTTAAAAGGATGTAATAAGTATTTTTGTATAGAAATTTGTTTCCAAAGAAATTTTAAAATTAGTGCTTTTCTCTTTGTCGCTGGAAAATAATTTCGGTGATGACTGCAGCATCATCGACATTCATTTTCGAGTTTCGAAGTGAAAAGACCATTCTGTAGTCTGGCTACAGTGTTTCCTTGAGATTTTAATTGATTTGAATTTCTAAAGTATGACTTAATATATATAGATATATAATTTAAATTTGATTTGACATATTAGGTATATATATTTAGTTATCTCTAAATGGTTTGAAGGGAATCAGGAATTTAATTCTTAAAGTTTATATTGAGTAAGGAAAATAAATATAATAACAAAAATTTGAATAAAAAGGTTCCAATTGGAGATAATTAAATTGAAAGTTTTATTTGTATAACACCCAATTTCATTTAATATAACTTACCTTGATTTTCAAAAGTTAACATGTAATTGGATAATATAAAATATAAAAGGATTTTATGAATAAAATTTGAGTGGTTATAATAAATATTATACACTTAAATTTTAGTTATAAAAGATTAATGGGGATAAATAAGGAAAAGGAATTTAAGGAATTTTATTCAAATGTCTTAATAATCAAATTAATTTAATATGGAGCCGTAAATCTAACCAAGAGATTTTAATAAAAGGTTATTTCCTGAAATGAATATGTTTGTGTAATAAACAAGGTATCTTTGAATAAGGAAAATATATTTGAAAGGGATATTTTTGGAGTAAGGATTATATATCTTCAAATCATAGTTTAATTGATGTCTAAATAAATAGTTAAGACGTATTCTAATATCACTAAATTTTGATAATTGAGAATTGGTTTTCAAATGGAAATTCAAGGGTAACTTATGGAAGGAATATCTTATTTATAAGATAAGTATTTTTAATAAAGTGTTAGGTTATTTGTTAAAATTCAGAGTTAAGTACATAATAAACTGATTAGGAATACTATTATATCTACTATAGCATATTATGAGTGCTGCTGTTTCTAAAAATAAAATGTTTTGGAATTTTTTTTTTATAAATGAACTTAGGAATATTTCAACCTTGAAATGAATATTGTTTGGCATTGAATTTAAAAGGTATAAATGAAGATTATTTTAAAGGTATTATGATTTTAGTAGCATGATTTCCAAATTTATAAATTTAATGATTTCAAAGCATTATGATTGCAAATTTATTATCTTATTTGTTTTCAAACTATCTTTAAGTGTCCTTGGTTTCCCTATCTGCTACAGAATGAGGAGGCTATTGCTTATACCAGTCTATTTAGAAATCTTTTCTATAATCTTTAAAAATCTTTGTTACTCATCGGGGCCTGAGCACCGCTTACCACCCATAGACCGACGGTCGAACTGAAAAGAGTAAAACCGATTCTAGAAGATCTTCTTCGTGCTTCAAATCCGGAACTATTCGTTTAAAGTTCTTGTTTATCTAGCTTATCTTCCTTTGTTTCTTTTCTTTTGTTCCTTTTCGAGGACGAAAAGTTCTTAAGTGGGGGAGAGTGTAACAGCCCTAGTTTTTAGCTATTTATTTCTTTTAATTTTTTTGTTTTTAGAAATATAATTTATATAAATTGTGTTTACCAATATTGTTTAAATATTTAATTTAGAGAATTAAACTCGTTAATTTAATATGATTTTTGTAACTAAATTTAAGAAGAAAAAAAAAAGGAAATTTTTATAATGTATAATGAAGTGAGTGGTAACTAAATGTTTTGGATATTATCATAATATATGTTGTTATACCCATTCCCTAAAAATAATGAAAAGGAGAAAATTTGTAACATATTAAAGTAGTTAATTAATTATGTTAATTTGGTAGGTTATGACATGCAAATCATGTTGGTGGAATATTCTCAATTTTGACATATTAATTATGTTAGCAGTGAACATTGTTAAGCAATTTAAAACAATGAAACTTACAATCAATTTATTTGATAAATCTACCTTATTCCTAGTTAGCAATTCAAAACTTGAATAAAGGCACATACGGATATTTTAAAATGGAGTTAATGACAATTAATAGATATTTCAAAAAGAAATTTATGACAATTAATAGAGAAATTAATTGTAAAATTTCAGTAGTTGACCAGAATTAATTTATTGAATAATTAATGCAAATTAATAAAATTGATGAAAGATAAATAAGTTAATTCTTTTGGTTAATGGCATGAGGACACGAGGTTAATCCCCATTTTGTAGGAGAAATCTGCCCGTGTAACCAGTCCGGCTACCAGTGCCTACAAAGCGGACGGATTAATGTGAGACGTCGCAGGATTGATAATTAACAAAAAGGGTTAATTAACTAATTAAGTTAGTAACCAAATTTGAGTATGTAATTAAAGGAGGATAATTAATTGGTAATATGGTAATTAATTGAAATCAATTAAGGAGGGTAATTAAAAGGGATAAGGTAATCAATTGAAATCAATTAAAGGCAATTAAAGGGGAATTAATTGATTAGAAGAATATGGAAATCAAATTTGCCTTCCTTTGCGCGTGACACAAAATTTTATTCTTTTAACATTTTGACATTTGCCTCTTACCATTTGTTTCTTGAGCATGTCACTGTATTCATTTATTCACGCAGCCTTATCCACAAAAATATCAACTCTTCCAATTGCCATTTTTCCTCTCACCTAAATTAAATGCATTCAAAATTTAATCTTGCCTATCTTTGCAAATTTTCGCATACCCATTATATCTCTCTGTTTCCACTGCGTTTGTTTTGCAATAAATAAATTTTTCGAACCATTGATCAAGTAAATATTTATGTAAGCATTTATTACTTTTGCCTTTTCAGTTAAAAGCTTTTTCATTGCTTACCATAAATCACGCAAGAGCTCAAGTTTTGCTTCCTCAATCAAATCTGTTCAAATTTGCAGTAACGCATGCTTTAAATTTAGATTATAACTGGTATAAATCACGCAAGCTATCTAAAAAAAAAAAAAAATCCAAAAGAGTGATATCGTTCAAACATAAAACTGGAAAGAGAAATCAACGCATGCATTTATCACAATTTTCGTGTAGCGTTCAAACAAGAAGAACTGGAAATAAATCTCTTGCCTAAACGCATGCACTCAAAAATCAACGCTTGCATTTATTTCTTACGTTTTCAAACCTGCCTATTTATCTCCCCTTTTTATTTCGCAAGTTTATCTATAAATACTTTGCCTCATTCACATAAGTTTTCATATCTCCTTGTTTGTCCCTCTCTGGTACAAGCTTCTATCAGGTAAATAATTTGCATTGTTTATTTCTTTGCTTCTTCCAATTTTCCTTCCTCCTTCTTGTGTTCTCTGATTTCCTTGCTCGGCTACTTCCCCATCATGCCGTGCCATTTATAAATACATATAGAACTTTGTTAGTAGTAGGCTGGAAGAAATGATATAAATTGATTGTAGGAAGCTAGACTATGGAATTAGTGTAGTTATGATGTAGTTAGTGGTATTGTGGATTTGGATAAGTGCAGTTTGAAGAGGAAGGCATAGAAAAAAAAAAGAAAAAAGAATTACAATTTAATAATGGAGAAGATAAATTGATAAGGAGAAAATGATATGAAATGTTGTTTAATTCAAATAAACAATATTGTATGAATAAATCTTGGGTGAATATAATAAAATGACATTTATTTCAATTTTTAATGGTTGAAATAAATTTAAGATGGTTAAAAATAAATTTAACTACTTATTTGAGAATTTGGGTGGATAAATATCAATGGATTGTATTTATTATGGTTAATAAAAGGATATTGGTGATGTATACCAATAATCACCTTTTAATGTTTAATAATAAAAGTAAAAGAAGAAATAATTTGCCTAAACATGATGAACATGTATGTGAAATAAAGTATTATTTAATGAATTCGAATGTAGTTAGTGGCTACATTTGATTAAATCGAATAATTTGAACAGTATTGTGTTTGTTGCCAATATTGTCATTTTATTTAAATAAATATATATGAAAATGAAAATAATTGATCATGATAAATATGATTAAAAATGTGAGAAATAATTTAATAATGTCTAAACATGTATTTGTTTTGTTTGGGTGCATAACATCTTTTTATTCAATCAATTGTATTAAATTTGCAATTTATTTTGCAATTTATTCAATTTATTTTATGCATGCGTACGGTTGAAGTATGGGCCTAGGATATGTTGAGACGGTTAGCGGGTTGTAGTAGTCGAGCAAGTTGAACTAAATTTCTTTTATTCTATTCGTTCCAGTTGTTCTGAAATTTTGCTTTGACCGTAATTTTTAAATTCGCATACTTGGTATTTGGATCTTATAGATTTAAGTCAAGGCTTTGCATCCGCCGAAGTTTGATCGTGCTTTCCGTTTTTTTTTTTTTCCGAAGTAGATACCGTGTTTGATTTAGATCCACTGCAGCGTTTAAGGTGAGTATTTCTCACCAGACATATGTACATATATTTTGTGAATTATCGCAAGTGTATGTGTAAAAATTTTATTTAAATATTATCTGTCTGTAGTATAACGTAGAATGATGAATCCCATTTAAATTGACACCTCATCAGTTATTATCTGTTGTATTATTTCTGCAGTTATATTATATTATTGTTTATTTACTGCTTAAATCACCACTGCAAGTTCCCTGTTAAATTTAGATTGTTGTGGGCTGAAATGATAGGCCTAAATGATGATTACTGTGCTATTATTATGTTAGCTGTTTAACTGTTAACTTGGGATTGCGGGTTTGAAATGATAGAACCCGGGGTTTGTAAATTACGGATTGAAATGATATAAATCCGTATCACTTGACCTAGGCTAGAAAACTATATACAGGCCCGTGGTCCTTATAATATTTTCTGAAATATTTAAAATTATTTTGGAAGTTAAATATTTGATTTAATATCTTTAAAGGAGTTTATATTGATTTTGAATGAGTTATAAATGTTAATAAATAAATAAATAAATATTTGAATAAAATTTTGGAATATAACTTATTTTGGAAATTCTGGATTTTTGAAAGGATAAGATTTCAGTTAAGAAATATATATATAAGTTATATTTGGAAATATTTATTAAGTTAAACAATCTACTAAAGCATTTAAATGCTGTCTTTTGAAATTGGACTAGTTTTACCCGTAACTTTAGGTAGCATTTCCTAAGTGCTATAGAATCTGGAATTTGATTGTTTTGAAATTTAAGGAATTTGATAAATTATATTTATGTTTAAGTTTTGGAGACCTTTAAGATATGAGATTTATAACTGGATTTTTCTTAATAAATTTAAGATGAACATTCTAGTGTTAAGTAAATTTTGAAATTATTTAATGGCATAATTTTGGAGTTTTATCTATGGAATTTATGGGAATATTCAAGACGAAATAATAAACACTAATTTGTTGAAAGAAAAAAATATCCAACCTTAGTTTTGAATATTAATACTCCAATTGGATATATATATAGGAATTGAAATGGTCTTGGGAACATGAAGTGATATTTAAATTATGGTTTAAAATAAAGAAATATATTTGTAAAGCTATGTAAATTATCTTCTTTACAAAGTAACCATAAAGTTAAACCATTTATTCTATATACCGTTGAATGTCCAAACCATTGTGTTTGGGAGTTATGGTTTTAAAGTAAAATTTCCAAAATATTATGTTTTGAAGATATAATTTAAATATTTGGTTTCCAGATATTATAAATTTTAAGCAGTATGGTTTTTGGAAAAGAATTATACTTGAATATAACGGTATCATATTGTTTTGGGTTTTGAATGATATCGTGTTTATAGTTTGAAATAGAAATGTTTATTTTGGTTTTAAAGTATAAACTGTTTTAAAAGACCACGGTGTTATAATAACGATGGGTTGGCAAAGAGACCGGGATCGGATATGGACATACTCTCTGTCGATACCGAAAACCACTTTGACTAACCGTGTACGCGGTGGAGATTCCAGAATGAAGTAGGTTGGTGGCGACGTTTCCTGTAAGGTAAATACGTGGACCCGACTCCCGTGAGTTGGCATAAGGTGGCTAAAACAGGAGCGATCGACGGGTTAATGAGGTCATTCCTCTGATCGGACACTCCTCTTCGATATTATACTATGACTTTGGATTGATTCAGTGGCCACTTCTATTTTGATTTGGGGAGTTGTTTCGAGGTGGGCGGTTGCTGCGGCTTCGCGTTACCATCGGCCCGGATGCGTAATTGGTATATCTACCCTGGCATTGCCTAGTTGTGCCGTGTCACCTACCATACCGCGCCTTGTACGAGTTTAGATTTCTCCCGTAGCCCGTGTGGTATCCTCTAGTTGCTTCCCGATCAGGAGGAGCTATGATATTGGATGGACTACTGGGACTATTACGTGTTAAGGTGGAAAATGTAAAGCCTTAACGCTACTTAAAAGTAAGTTTATTTTATAAATAGACACTAGTATAATAGCGCAATATACTACATAGTAAATAGTTTGACGGATCCTTAGAGGATGGGCGGTCCCAAGCATCCTTTAAGTTACTTGCTCTATATTACAGTACACTTGAATTAGCTTACATTATATAAGTATGTATGTCCTGACTCGAGTGTTATGTTTTATTTTTACGCTCGGGTCAGCCTGAGTTGCAGTTTCAGTTTCTCTCCGGAGTTATGTCATCCCGCAGATCATTCATACTGCCGGAAGCCTTTCAGTCTTTATCTTATTTGCAATCAATCAAATTGGAAGACTCTGTTTCTATTTATGTCTACAGCTGTATTGCAGATTCTAAACTATGTAAATTCTATTTGGTTAAAGTTTTATAGTGGCTTCATGAACCACTGTATATTTTATTTCCGCTGTGAGTTCTGATATATGTATGTGATTCTGTGATTTATTTACTACATATTCTGAGTTTTGCCAAATTTATTTTACAACGCAGTATTTTGAACAATTCAAGTCCGACATGTGCGGATGCGAAGGGTTGAAAATACTGGGTCGTTACATCTGGGCTCCATACCATAATACCACCTCTATCCAGAAGGAAATGTACATACCCTAAAGGGAGCTACCCCTCATAACCTTGCCGCATCTTTCCTGTTTTGACCATTTCCGGGGTGTGAGGCTCGACGAAGTCACGTCCACAAAACATACTTTATACAAAAGCCATGCTTTGGGTCAACAAATGATCAACACAATGATCACCAAGATAGACGATCAAATAAACAATCCTATCACAATAATCAACACAATGATCATTTCAGCAACACTCAGCATGTCACATTACCAAATTGGGAATATATTGCTGATAACTTCAACTATATAACCTCTGAGCTCGTACGTCTCAGAGAAGGGTGTTAAGATAAAAGAATAAATTCTCCGCCACCAACAGAAATATATTTGAAAGAAATCGGCTTTATATCTCAACTTGTAATGTCAGACATACAATCCATACAAGTCTGTCCGGGCTCGAACAAAACCGAAGGCACTTACAAAGAAGTCCTTGCAATCCGGATATTCACAATCCTGATCGGATTTCCCATCACTTAGGGAGTCTCTATACCGCTGCAACTCAGTGCAGAGACAATCGACAGGTCATCCTATCGCTCTCGCAAATACCGGGTCTTCAACACCGATCTTCAATGCAATTATAACGACGTATCACATATTCGGAATGGGTTATACGACCCCATGGTCCTTTCCCGGTTAACCCGAATAGTGAGCGCTTATTCAAAAATAAGTGTAGCATTCACATTCAAACAAATCACATCAATTACCCATTCAAAGGGAAATATTGATAGTCGGTTATTGAACTATCACTGGATATGAACACATCACCAGTTTCCAAATAATTTTCCAAATTATTGATTTTCCAAAATATCTTTACAAGGTATATAATTTCAATATTTCAAAAATAAATCAATATTTATTTTTCTAAACCAATCCCACTTTCTTTTATAAATTCCTTAGTGAATTTACATTTCAAAATATCCATGCATGTGATTTCAATAATTCATTTCAATTTATCTTCAAAAAGATAAATTCTCTAAACGTTTCATTTCACATTGGAAAAACATTTCCATACTTATACATTCATAAGTAATTCACAAATTTTATTTATTTTCAACACTTGGAAAATATTCAATATACTTCAATCGAAATTAAGTATATATTTCATTCTTTAAGGAAATCATTCTCTTAAACATATTTATTTGGGCCAAAACGAATGTTACGTAAAACATCGTTACGACAACCCAAAATCACTAGTATAGGGATTCGAAATTAAAATAGATATATAAATCCCAATACTATACAAAACATTTCCTTTCGGAAATCATTTACTGTAACAACAGTGTTATAGTCCACTATTTCCTTCTATTTCTCGAAAACGTCTATTTCAACAATTAATGTTGAAATCTATGGTTTCGAATCTCAACACATCTTAAAACATTGTTCGATCATTTTAATTCTATTTAAAACATCCAAATCCAAAACAATTTCTTTAACGTGTTATTCACTATTCAAAAACGTGAATATACTTCATTAACAATTTCATCCTTTTATTCATTTTAATTTAAAGGATTATTCACTATTTAAAAATGTGAATATAACTCCATTTATAGGTTTCAACAATTAACTTATCAAAATAAGTTGTTTGCGAATTTATAAAGAACGTTTATAAATTCCATTTCTATTTATTTATAAAAACTTCCTTTTTATAAATTCTTTTATTAACCTATTCCAGTTGTAAAGACCCGTAAATCCGTACTCCTTGAATAGACACTAATCTCGTTTGTTTAATTCAAGATGAACGAAAATACGAACACTTAGGGGTTTTAAGAAAAAATTAAGAAGAAAGAAGAAAGAAGATAGGAAAGAAGGAAATAGAAAATAGAAATTAGAGAGAATAGAAAACAGAAAAGAAGATAGAACATTTTAAAATAGAAGAAAAAGAGAATAGAGGAAAAAGAAAACAACAGAACAACATCAGAATCTCACAATTCGCAGCGGAACAACATATAATAATAAATGAATAATCTTTAAACAAAGAACTATATCAGTTATTACATTACATTTCATTACATCATATCATCAGAGTATACAACAACAACAAATAGTGCAACGGAAAAAGAAATACTATATAAGTAATACGCCATGCCATCCAGCTTGCCTCCAGCAACTCCAGAATATCCAGAATATCCTGATATACCTTAACTCTTGACTGCCCGTGTGGAAATTGGTGGGCACCCAGAGTTTAGTAAGGAAAACAATAAACTCCAAGTCAGTCATGTGACTGGTGTGAGAACTCAAAACAGTTTATTTAACTTTAAAATCAAAATAGAGGAATATTTTTAATCAATTCGCAATGCTTTTAAAAATGAGACTACCATAAGGCCTCCCGCACACACACACAATGCAAATGCAGAATCGGAGGAGATTTCTCCTTATGATAGTCAAAGATGCTTGATACGCATTTAAAATAACATTTGATATTATTATTAGTGCATAGTGTAGGAAAAATTCATTTCGAAAGTAGAATATAAATCTTAGCCAACATACGACCATTATCGTATGCCTACTATAGCTACCATCCAAACAGTGTTGCGACACCATAAGTGAATGATAGGTTCTACAACTAAAACCGTACAAGTTTCGTATTGTTTCTTTGGATTTCCAACAAATGGTCAGGCCAAGGAACTTCCCATTGCCACATGAGAATGCCTCTGGAAAGACATCCCCGAGAACCAAACCGGAACTCTGCCAACACAAGGCCGGGTTACCCCTAACTGGGTAACTACTGACACGAGCACGCCATTCCCCGATCGTAAACGACCTTTCTCACGGGATCCCGAAAACCAACAACCACAAAGTAATAAATTCGTAGTAACCACATAGGTTAAATATCTGGGCTCCATACCATGATACCACCTCTATCCAGAAGGAAATGTACATACCCTAAAGGGTGCTACCCCTCATAACCTTGCCGCATCTTTCGTGTTTTGACCATTTTCGGGGTGTGAGGTTCGACGAAGTCACGTCCACAAAAACATACTTTATACAAAAGCCATGCTTTGGGTCAACAAATGATCAACACAATGATCACCAAGATAGACGATCAAATAAACGATCCTATCACAATAATCAACACAATGATCATTTACAGCAACACTCAGCATGTCACATTACCAAATTGGGAATATATCGCTGATAACTTCAACTATATAACCTCTGAGCTCGTACGTCTCAGAGAAGGGTGTTAAGCTAAAAGAATACATTCTCCGCCACCACAGAAATATATTTGAAAGAAATCGGCTTTATATCTCAACTTGTAATGTCAGACACACAATCCATACAAGTCTGTTCCGGGATCGAACAAAACCGAAGGCACTTACAAAGAAGTCCTTGCAATCCGGATATTCCAATCCTGATCGGATTCACCATCACATATGGAGAACTCTATACCGGAGCAACTCGGTGCAGAGTAAATCGACAGGTCATCCTATCGCTCTCGCAAATACCGGGTCTTCAACACCGATCTTCAAATGCAATTCATAACGACGTATCACATATTCGGAATGAGTTATACGACCCCATGGTCCTTTCCCGGTTAACCCGAATAGTGAGCGCTTATTCAAAAATAAGTGTAGCATTCACATTCAAACAAATCACATCAATTACCCATTCAAAGGGAAATATTGATAGTCGGTTATTGAACTATCACTGGATATGCACACATCACCAGTTTCCAAATTATTTATTTTCCAAAATATCTTCACTAGATATATAATTTTCAACACTTCAAAAATAAATCAATATTTATTTTTAAACCCATTTTCCAATTTCATTTATAAATTCAATAATGAATTTACAATCCAAAATATCTATGAATATTCGATTTCAATTATTCATTTCAATATTCCTTTTCAATTTATCTTCAAAAAGATAAATTCTCAAAATATTCACTTTATATTGGAAAACATTTCCATACTTATACATTCATAAGTAGTTCACAAATTTTATTTATTTTCAACACTTGGAAAATATTCAATATACTTCAATCGAAATTTAGTGTATATTTCATTCTTTAAGGAAATCATTCTCTTAAACATATTTATTTAGGCCAAAACGAATGTTACGTAAAACATCGCTACGACAACCCAAAATCACTAGTATAGGGATTCGAAATTAAAATAGATATATAAATCCCAATACTATGCAAAACATTTCCTTTCGGAAATCATTTACTATAACAACAGTGTTATAGTCTACTATTTCCTTTTATTTCTCGAAAACGTCTATTTCAACAATGAATGTTGAAATCTATGGTTTCGAATCTCAACACAATTAAAACTTCGTTAGATCGTTTTAATTTTATTTAAAATATCACATTCTAAACATTTTCTTTTACATCTTATTCACTATTCAAAAACATGAATATACTACGTTAACACATTTCATCCTTTATTCATTTTAATTCAAAGGATTATTCACTATTCAAAAATGTGAATATAACTCCATTTATAGGTTTCAACAAATTTTCTTGTCAAAATAAGTCATTTGCGAATTTATAAAACAACGTTTATAAATTCCATTTCTATTTATTTATAAAAACTTCCTTTATAAATCTCCTTTATTAACCTATTCGATTTATAACTCAATTATAAACCAAAAGTTCACCTCATCAGTTAAATGCTTATAAAACGATTATTTTACAAAATCGTTCTTTTAAACTTCATAGTTATAAATCTTATAACTTTTAAGATTCAATTATTCATCCAAATACATTCTTTAATAACTTCACAAAATTTATAAATCTTACTATTTATAAATTTCATTTATAACTTCACCATTTATAATTTTATAAATTCCATTCATTTACAAAATTTATTTTCACTTCATTCAAACACTTATAAAAACTCGTTTTATAATTTCAATATCTCAATTTATAAATATCCATTTATAAATCTCTTAATATAAATCAATTTATATTATTCTTTAAAACGACTTTAATCTCCTTTATTATTTCACCATTTTGATTCATAAAATAATTAAATTTTATAAATCCTATATTTAAACTTTTCACAATAAATTCTAAAATCCCGATTAAACTATTTTATAAAATCAATAGCATCGTATTCTCAAAAATCGGTTTTTAACTATATTTCTCAAAAATCATAATTTTTATAACATTAAAAATTATAACGTTTATTTATTTAAAATGGATCAATTCCAAAATTATTTTATATTTTCAAAGATCACTTTAAAAATCATTTTAAAATTCCAAATTTGGTCCAATGATGCTACACACCAAATAGTCAATCACGACTACAACGATATCATATATCAATATGAAAATCCATCAAATATCAAAATATCTGAAATCAAATAAAAACTGTTGAGGAATCCAGTTGGATCCCTCCAACCTGTTTTCCTGCATCCACAAACATTAGCACAATACCAATTTCATTCCAGTACGAAATTATCGCGGTACATGTTCTTATTAAATATTATCCGCTTAATAACGGCGTAATAGGGTCTCATCCGCTAAACAAAAAATGCGGGAAATCAACAACTGCAATATATACATATGCCAATATATATATATATATTGATATTATTTATAATACCAATTTCACTGTTTATGAAATATTCGCGGTATATGTTTTTAATAAATAACATCCGCTTACTAACGGCGTATAATGTCTATTTTAACAATCAATAGATATCAATCATCATTCAAACATGCATTCAAATATTTTAAATCTAACTATTTAAAATAAAATCGAAACTAATTCGATTGAGTGAGAAGTTCTCACCTTGATTTCAAATTCCGCTTAAGCGATTTATTTCGAATAAAATTAAACGGACGTTTAATTTTACCCAAAATTCTCACTAACTCCAAACGACTCCAATCCAACTCCATCGCGTAGTGCTCGTCCATACGATTCCAACGCAAAAAATCTCGTCCGAAACGGACCTCGTACGAAAGAGTTATGATTTTTATAAGATTGTACACAAATTTTAAACTATAATTACAACATAACCATATAGTTTCAACCTATTCAATCTGGGCCACAGGATCTTGCTTCCCCTCATCTCCACCGTCCCCTCCTTTCTTCTTCATGCGTGCATTCTACAGGTAAAGGCCGTCACCACAAACCCATACAACAACAACTAGGGTTTAATAATACTCCACCAATACTCGACGAAACCACATCAAACCACTTGCAAATCGAAGCTCTTGACCCCCTCTACCTTCGCCCACCACCATAGCCAACTCGGCCCTCATCTGCGCCTGGAATTGCGTGCGCAAGCGTGGCCGAACGCAGGCCATTATCTCCCTCCTCGGTGCATCGTTTTAGATCATAGCCGTTCAACTTGAAGCTCTCACTACACTCTACAATTTCTTAGTTGGAAGTTTCATGAATGGGTTTGTGGATTGAAAGATAATTGAAGATGAAATCAAGACAATTTCGGCCATTCATTTTGTTAGTGGCGGCTGGCTATTATAATTAGGGTTTGGGTTATGATGTTGAAGATAGTGAGGCCATGGTTCCTTTTATAGATTTTTGAATAAAACACTATTCATTCACAATTTTTCAACTCCGATTTTCGCGCCGAAACTGACGTTCCTAGGGTTTATCCCGCGTTCCGGACACAATGGAACAGGTTTCGAAAGCTAATTCGGACATCTGTGCGAGTTATGGCTATAAACGCTCAATTTGAATTAAACCGATTTAAGCGATTTTCTAGGCGTTTTAATTTGTACAGGACAAACGGTAAATCCAATTGACATGAAATTTGAAACCTTGCAATAATATCACATTACGGATCCGATGAAACTGGTTTCGTCGAAATCCGAGACTTTTTGAAAAATGGCTATTTTCACTCGTCAAATTTAAATTAAAAATAAATCGATGCGTTTCGAGCTGCCACGATCAAACGATAACTCCGATTGATACGAAAATTGAAATCCGGTAATAACTAACTATTACGGATCCAATGGAACTGGTTTCGTTCAATTCTGAGACTGTTCAAAAATTGACTATTTTTACTAGTCGATTTAAATATTAAAATATTCAATTTTCACAAATTAACTTTAAATTCGATTTTAAAAGTTCTAAAATATCGTTCTAACTTCCATATGATAAAATAAAATTTTACAAATCATTTTCAATCATATTTAACTCAATTTTCAATTATTTCCAAAATTTAACGTATTAAATTATCGATTTAATTATTCAATTAAATCCAATAATTCAAATTAAAATTTATTCGACTTATAAATTTCACCCATTAATATTTAAAATTAATTAAATATTCAAATTTTAATTAAATAAAATTCTGGGTCGTTACACTAGTTTATAACTCAATTATAACTAAAAGTTCATATTATAAGTTAAATACTTATAAAACGATTATTTTACAAAATTGTTCCTCTAAAGACTTTCCAAACCATAAATCTTATAACTTATAAGATTCATTTATTTAACCAAATCTATTCTTCAAATAACTTCACCGTTTATAATTCTATAAATTTCATTCTTTAATGAAATTCATTTTCACTTCATTCAAACACTTATAAAAATTCGTTTTATAATGTCAATATTTCAAAAATACATATCCATTTATAAATCTCTTAATATAAATAAATTTATATTATTCTTTAAAACGTCTTTAATCTCCTTTATAATTTCATCATTTTGATTTATAAAATAATCAAATTTTATATATCCTATATTTAAACTTTTCACAATAATTCTAAAATATCTCGATTAAACTATTTTATAAACTCAATAGCATCGTATTCTCAAAAATCAGTTTTTAACTATATTTCTCAAAAATCATAATTTTTATAACATTAAAAATTATAACGTTTATTTATTTAAAATGGATCAATTCCAAAATTATTTTATAAAACGTATACTTTCTAAAATCACTTTAAAATCATTTTAAAATCCCAAAATTTGGTCCAATGATGCTACACACCAAATAGTCAATCACGACTACAACGATATCATATATCAATATGAAAATCCATCAAATATCAAAATATCTGAAATCAAATAAAAACTGTTGAGGAATCCAGTTGGATCCCTCCAACCTGTTTTCCTGCATCCACAAACATTAGCACAATACCAATTTCGCTCCAATACGAAATTATCGTGGTATATGTTCTTATTAAATATTATCCGCTTAATAACGGCGCAATAGGGTCTCATCCGCTAAACAAAAAATGCGGGAAATCAACAACTCCAATATATACATATGCCAATATATATATATTGCTATTATATATAATACCAATTTCACTGTTTATGAAATATTCGCGGTATATGTTTTTATTAAATAACATCCGCTTACTAACGGCGCATAATGTCTATTTTAACAATCAATAGATATCAATCAACATTCAAACACGCATTCAAATATTTTAAATCTAACTATTTAAAATAAAATCGAAACTGATTCGATTGAGTGAGAAATTCTCACCTTGATTTTAAATTCCGTTTTAGCGATTTATTTCGAATAGGACGTTTAATTTTACCCAAAATTCTCACTAACTCCAAACGACTCCAAACCAAATCCATCGCGTAGTGCTCGTCCATATGATTCCAACGCAACTGGTTTCGCGCGTTTTCGACCTCGTATGAAAAAGATATTGATTTTTGAAGTTTGCTCGTATTTATATACACAAATACAACATAATTTAAAATTTTATAACCTACAACCTGCATCCACCGTCCATCACAGATCCAACGGCTGTGCATTCATCTCCTTCATACGCGCAACCTACAGCTTCTGCACCGCAACATGAACCCATCAACACCAAATTAGGGTTCGATTTAGCAACTCCATCGCTCGACTAAACTTCATCACGTCGCCACCACGTCGAAGCTCATCACGTGCTCTTTCTTCGGCCATAGGCATGGCACACTCGGCCCCCACATCTGCACGCAAATCGAAGACAAACGGCCTTCATCTCGGCCTCAATTCTGGCCGCCACATCGACTCAAACACGATCTCAACCGTTGGATTTATAAATCGTGCTGTGCTCTACAACTTTCATGTAGAAAGTTTTAGCCATAACTTGATGGATTGAGAGATCAAAGAGGGAAAAGATGGAAAAATTTCGGCCTTTGAATTGTAACTGGCGGCTAGGCAGTTGAATTAGGGTTTAGTGTTTCTTTTTTTTATTTTTTTGGATTTATGAGCCTATTTATAGAAGAAAATCGAACACTATTCATCCGTAAATTCCGAACTCCGATTTACGCGCCGAAACTGACGTTCCAAAGGTTTACCCCGCGTTTCGGACACAATGGAACAGGTTTCGAAAGCTAATTCGGACATCTGTGCGAGTTATGGCTATAAACGCTCAATTTAAATTAAACCGATTTAAGCGATTTTCTTGGCGTTTTAATTTGTACCGGACAAACGGTAAATCCAATTGACTTGAAATTTGAAACCTTACAATATTATCACATTACGGATCCGATGAAACTAGTTTCGTCGAAATCCGAGACTTTTTGAAAAATGGCTATTTTCACTCGTCAAATTTAAATTAAAAATAAATCGATGCGTTTCGAGCTGCCACGATCAAACGATAACTCCGATTGACACGAAATTTGAAATCCGTTAATAACTAACTATTACGGATCCAATGGAACTGGTTTCGTTCAATTCTGAGACTGTTCAAAATTTGGCTATTTTCACTAGTCGATTTTAATATTAAAATATTCAATTTTCACAAATTAACTTTTAATTCGATTTTAAAAGTTCTAAAATATCATTCTAACTTCAATATGATAAAATAAAATTTTACAAATCATTTTCAATCATATTTAACCCAATTTTCCATTATTTCCATAATTTAACATATTAAATTATCGATTTAATTATCCAATTAAATCCAATAATTCAAATAAAAATTTATTCGACTAATAAATTCACTTATTTATATTTAAAATTAATTAAATATTCAAATTTTAATTAATAAAAATTCTGGGTCGTTACAATCTTCCCCCCTTAAAAGAATTTCGTCCTCGAAATTACAAGTAAGAAAAATTACAGAATCTATTAATTTTCCCAAAATTCATAGTCAAACTTCTTACCATACTTTACTAAGTTTTCCAAATCATACTTAGTTATCTTTTCAAAAACAATTACTATTGTTTAACTTTCAATTCCAAAATCAAAGTTTAAGTTTTCAAAATTTTCCAAATTTCTCAAAAAATTTCTAACGCCTTAAATTTTCGGAAAAATTCGCCATAGTCTCCTTTGCGCGGCTCGATCCGAAAAAAAAATGACAGTATATATATCACAAATATACATCTCATCAAGTAATGAGGAATCCCGCAGGGAAAAAGTATAAAAGTACGGTATGTAATCCGAGATATGTACCTTATATTTTATTAGCAAGCATATACAGCTAATATAGCGCGAAAGCGAGCTCCAAATGCGAAGCAAACGCGATCCGCACCTACTAATCACTCAACAAACAACATGAGAACATGCATATATGATAATAATCTCAAAATACAACATATATCTCCATATGCTAACATAACAATGCATTCAATAGCAATATATATTCAACCATCAACCAACTAACATCCATAACCAAATCAATATTCATTCATATTCTTATTAATATTCAATGAATTGGGTTTTCAATTTAAATCACATTTGATTCATATACAATGGATGTTCTTACTAACATTCATTTTCAATTAGTTTATATTCACTAATTCATATTCAAGTTGGTTCACTTCCAATCAAATTCAATTCTATTTAAAATTCATTTAACTTCCAATTGGATTTCAATTACTTTAGCTTCCAATTTTCATTAATTCTTAATGAATTATATACAATCAACTAACAACCATATAACAATCAATGTATATTAAATACAACCAAATTCCTTTGCTTATCAATTGGTTTAAATTAAATTGATTTTCATTCTATTATTCAACTTCTAATATCATTAGATTTTAATGAATTACACTTATATTCATTATTTCATACCAATTTAATTCACATTCAGTTGATTTACTTTCAATCCATTCATTCAATTCAATTTCAAAGTTGAATTTCATCTATATAACTTAAGTTCACATCCACCACTTAACTTTATTAATTTAGTTTGATACTAATATCAACTTAATTCCATATCACTTAAGTTATACTTCCATTTAACTTTAAATTCATTTTTATTTACTACTCATATTCATGAATATATTCATATAGTTTCACTTCTTATATATATAAGTTTATTTCACAATTGTAAATCACTTTAATTATAATTTAACTCTTATAATTCTTTTGCTTATACAATTATTCTTTTATTTAGATTATTCAAATAACTAAACAATCAACTTATATACACTTTAATAATTTTGAAAAATTATTCCTTTATATATAAAATATACTCAAGGTAAAATTATTTCATTTACCTAATTTTAAAACAATATTATGTCGATTTATCTTGTTTAAGAGTTTAGAAACCCCTTTCTACGATAGTTAGCCAGACTACATCGACCGAAATCTATAAACAATCAACCGATAAGTCAACACAATATAAAACAATTTTATATTCACTAACAAATACGCTCTCATAGCTATTATTACTCTCAAACTCAATCTAGAGTACTACTGACTCTATCTCTAATGAGTAATACCCAACAGAACCATGGTTGTCGCTTAACCATATGCTCTGGTACCAAATGTAACGTTTCGATTTTTCGTTGCCGAAAAACCGAATAGTTATGGGTTTAAGAAAGAAGAAATTAAGAAAAGAGCAGAGAAAAAGATAGAAAATAGGGAGGAGAGAAAACAGAAGATAGAACATTTTAAAATAGAAGAAAAAGAGAATAGAGAACATAGAACAGAACAGAAAACAAGAACAACAACAGAATCTCACAATTCGCAGCGGAACAACATATAATAATAAATGAATAATCTTTAAACAAAGAACTATATCAGTTATTACATTACATTACATTTCATTTCATCATATCATCAGAGTATACAACAACAACAACATCAAACAGCGGAAAAAGAAATACTATATAAACTAGTAATACTCCATGCCATCCAGCTTGCCTCCAGCAACTCCTGAATATCCAGAATATCCTGATAAACCTTAACCCTTGACTGCCTGTGTGGAAATTGGTGGGCACCCAGAGTTTAGGAAGGAAAACAATAAACTCCAAGTCAGTCATGTGACTGGTGTGAGAACTCAAAACAGTTTATTTATCTTTAAAATCAAAATAGAGGAATATTTTTAAATTCAATTCGCAATGCTTTTAAAAAGGAGACTACCATAAGGCCTCCTGCCACACACACAATGCAAACGCAGACTTGGAGAAGATTTCTCCTTATGATAGCCAAAGATGCTTGATACGCATTTAAAAGAACATTTGATATTATTATTAGTGCATAGTGTAGGAAAAATTCATTTCGAAAGTAGAATATAAATCTTAGCCAGCATAGGTACCATTATATTATGCCTACTAATAGCTACCATATTAGATGGCAGGTTCTACAACTAAAACCGTACAAGTTTCGTATTGTTTCTTTGGATTTTCAACAAATGGTCAGGCCAAGGAACTTCCCATTGCCACATGAGAATGCCTCTGGAAAGACATCCCCGAGAACCAAACCGGAACTCTGCCAACACAAGGCCGGGTTACCCCTAACTGGGTAACTACTGACATGAGCACGCCATTCCCCGATCGTAAACGACCTTTCTCACGGGATCCCGATAGCCAACAACCACAAAGTAATAAATTCGCAGTAACCACATAGGTTAAATATCTGGGCTCCATACCATAATACCACCTCTATCCAGAAGGAAATGTACATACCCTAAAGGGAGCTACCCCTCATAACCTTGCCGCATCTTTCCTGTTTTGACCATTTCCGGGGTGTGAGGCTCGACGAAGTCACGTCCACAAAACATACTTTATACAAAAGCCATGCTTTGGGTCAACAAATGATCAACACAATGATCACCAAGATAGACGATCAAATAAACGATCCTATCACAATAATCAACACAATGATCATTTCAGCAACACTCAGCATGTCACATTACCAAATTGGGAATATATCGCTGATAACTTCAACTATATAACCTCTGAGCTCGTACGTCTCAGAGAAGGGTGTTAAGCTAAAAGAATAAATTCTCCGCCACCAACAAAAATATATTTGAAAGAAATCGGCTTTATATCTCAACTTGTAATGTCAGACATACAATCCATACAAGTCTGTTCCGGGCTCGAACAAAACCGAAGGCACTTACAAAGAAGTCCTTGCAATCCGGATATTCACAATCCTGATCGGATTTCCCATCACTTAGGGAGTCTCTATACCGCTGCAACTCAGTGCAGAGACAATCGACAGGTCATCCTATCGCTCTCGCAAATACCGGGTCTTCAACACCGATCTTCAATGCAATTATAACGACGTGTCACATATTCGGAATGGGTTATACGACCCCATGGTCCTTTCCCCGTTAACCCGAATAGTGAGCGCTTATTCAAAAATAAGTGTAGCATTCACATTCAAACAAATCACATCAATTACCCATTCAAAGGGAAATATTGATAGTCGGTTATTGAACTATCACTGGATATGCACACATCACCAGTTTCCAAATAATTTTCCAAATTATTTATTTTCCAAAATATCTTTACAAGATATATAATTTCAATATTTCAAAAATAAATCAATATTTATTTTTCTAAACCAATCCCACTTTCTTTTATAAATTCCTTAGTGAATTTACATTTCAAAATATCCATGCATGTGATTTCAATAATTCATTTCAATTTATCTTCAAAAAGATAAATTCTCTAAACGTTTCATTTCACATTGGAAAAACATTTCCATACTTATACATTCATAAGTAATTCACAAATTTTATTTATTTTCAACACTTGGAAAATATTCAATATACTTCAATCGAAATTAAGTATATATTTCATTCTTTAAGGAAATCATTCTCTTAAACATATTTATTTGGGCCAAAACGAATGTTACGTAAAACATCGTTACGACAACCCAAAATCACTAGTATAGGGATTCGAAATTAAAATAGATATATAAATCCCAATACTATACAAAACATTTCCTTTCGGAAATCATTTACTATAACAACAGTGTTATAGTCCACTATTTCCTTCTATTTCTCGAAAACGTCTATTTCAACAATTAATGTTGAAATCTATGGTTTCGAATCTCAACACATCTTAAAACATTGTTCGATCGTTTTAATTCTATTTAAAACATCCAAATCCAAAACAATTTCTTTAATGTGTTATTCACTATTCAAAAACGTGAATATACTTCATTAACAATTTCATCCTTGTATTCATTTTAATTTAAAGGATTATTCACTATTCAAAAATGTGAATATAACTCCATTTATAGGTTTCAACAATTAACTTATCAAAATAAGTTGTTTGCGAATTTATAAACAACGTTTATAAATTCCATTTCTATTTATTTATAAAAACTTCTTTTTATAAATTCTTTTATTAACCTATTCTAGTTTATAACTCAATTATAACTAAAAGTTCATATTATAAGTTAAATACTTATAAAACGATTATTTTACAAAATCGTTCCTCTAAAGATTTTCCAAACCATAAATCTTATAACTTATAAGATTCATTTATTTAACCAAATCTATTCTTCAAATAACTTCACCGTTTATAATTCTATAAATTTCATTCTTTAATGAAATTCATTTTCACTTCATTCAAACACTTATAAAAATTCGTTTTATAATGTCAATATTTCAAAAATACATATCCATTTATAAATCTCTTAATATAAATAAATTTATATTATTCTTTAAAACGTCTTTAATCTCCTTTATAATTTCATCATTTTGATTTATAAAATAATCAAATTTTATATATCCTATATTTAAACTTTTCACAATAATTCTAAAATATCTCGATTAAACTATTTTATAAACTCAATAGCATCGTATTCTCAAAAATCAGTTTTTAACTATATTTCTCAAAAATCATAATTTTTATAACATTAAAAATTATAACGTTTATTTATTTAAAATGGATCAATTCCAAAATTATTTTATAAAACGTATACTTTCTAAAATCACTTTAAAATCATTTTAAAATCCCAAAATTTGGTCCAATGATGCTACACACCAAATAGTCAATCACGACTACAACGATATCATATATCAATATGAAAATCCATCAAATATCAAAATATCTGAAATCAAATAAAAACTATTGAGGAATCCAGTTGGATCCCTCCAACCTGTTTTCCTGCATCCACAAACATTAGCACAATACCAATTTCGCTCCAGTACGAAATTATCGTGGTATATGTTCTTATTAAATATTATCCGCTTAATAACGGCGCAATAGGGTCTCATCCGCTAAACAAAAAATGTGGGAAATCAACAACTCCAATATATACATATGCCAATATATATATATTGCTATTATATATAATACCAATTTCACTGTTTATGAAATATTCGCGGTATATGTTTTTATTAAATAACATCCGCTTACTAACGGCGCATAATGTCTATTTTAACAATCAATAGATATCAATCAACATTCAAACATGCATTCAAATATTTTAAATCTAACTATTTAAAATAAAATCGAAACTGTTTCGATTGAGTGAGAAATTCTCACCTTGATTTTAAATTCCGTTTTAGCGATTTATTTCGAATAAAATTAAACGGACGTTTAATTTTACCCAAAATTCTCACTAACTCCAAACGATTCCAAACCAACTCCATCGCGTAGTGCTCGTCCATACGATTCCAACGCAACTAGTTTCGCGCGTTTTCGACCTCGTATGAAAAAGATATTGATTTTTGAAGTTTGCTCGTATTTATATACACAAATACAACATAATTTAAAATTTTATAACCTACAACCTGCATCCACCGTCCATCACAGATCCAACGGCCGTGCATTCATCTCCTTCATACGCGCAACCTACAGCTTCTACACCGCAACATGAACCCATCAACACCAAATTAGGGTTCGATTTAGCAACTCCATCGCTCGACTAAACTTCATCACGTCGCCACCACGTCGAAGCTCATCACGTGCTCTTTCTTCGGCCATAAGCATGGCACACTCGGCCCCCACATCTGCACGCAAATCGAAGACAAACGGCCTTCATCTCGGCCTCAATTCTGGCCACCACATCGACTCAAACACGATCTCAACCGTTGGATTTATAGATCGTGCTGTGCTCTACAACTTTCATGTAGAAAGTTTTAGCCAAAACTTGATGGATTGAGAGATCAAAGAGGGAAAAGATGGAAAAATTTCGGCCTTTGAATTGTAACTGGCGGCTAGGCAGTTGAATTAGGGTTTAGTGTTTCTTTTTTTTATTTTTTTGGATTTATGAGCCTATTTATAGAAGAAAATCGAACACTATTCATCCGTAAATTCCGAACTCTGATTTACGCGCCGAAACTGACGTTCCTAAGGTTTACCCCGCGTTTCGGACACAATGAAACAGGTTTCGAAAGCTAATTCGGACATCTGTGCGAGTTATGGCTATAAACGCTCAATTTAAATTAAACCGATTTAAGCGATTTTCTAGGCGTTTTAATTTGTACCGGACAAACGGTAAATCCAATTGACTTGAAATTTGAAACCTTACAATAATATCACATTACGGATCCGATGAAACTGGTTTCGTCGAAATCCGAGACTTTTTGAAAAATGGCTATTTTCACTCGTCAAATTTAAATTAAAAATAAATCGATGCGTTTCGAGTTGCCACGATCAAACGATAACTCCGATTGACACGAAATTTGAAATCCGGTAATAACTAACTATTACGGATCCAATGGAACTGGTTTCGTTCAATTCTGAGACTGTTCAAAAATTGGCTATTTTCACTAGTCGATTTTAATATTAAAATATTCAATTTTCACAAATTAACTTTTAATTCAATTTTAAAAGTTCTAAAATATCATTCTAACTTCAATATGATAAAATAAAATTTTACAAATCATTTTCAATCATATTTAACCCAATTTTCAATTATTTCCATAATTTAACATATTAAATTATCGATTTAATTATCCAATTAAATCCAATAATTCAAATAAAAATTTATTCGACTAATAAATTCACTTATTTATATTTAAAATTAATTAAATATTCAAATTTTAATTAATAAAAATTCTGGGTCGTTACAGGCTAATCCCTTCAATTTAGGGGTAATGAAGCCTCTAATCATGTAGCTTCAACTTAATTTGATGTTTATGCTCTCTTTTTGTGCTTAATGAGAATGATTGAAGTGGTTTAATGATGTTGGTTAGCTTTGAATTTGATAGTCTATGTTGTTCATAACAAATAGGCTATGCTTAAACAAACAAAACACAAATTGCCTCTTCATCTACATACGATTATGGCAAAGAATTGATTGTTGAAATTGAAATTTGATGGCTTATATTTCTAATTAATAGTTAATAGGCCATGCTTAAAATAGATTTTGCTTTCAACTTTGTTGTCATATTTTATGAGATTTAAAAGTGTATTAGTGGTTATGTTATAGTTTAATGGTTTATATTGGGCTAATTAATAGCACAAATATACCATACTTATGATAAGCACATCAACTAATTCACTAATGACAAGAAAAGAGAGATCATAACTTCATTTTGTTGATTTATGTGATCTAGAGAGTGGAAATTGCCTCTAAATTGTTTTAACACTCTCATATTTTTATCAATTTTCTTTTGCTTGTTTTTCTTCTTTTCTAGTTTAACATTCTCTTCAAACTTTTGGTTAATTTGACTGAATAGAATTTTAAAATCATCAATTCCCTGCGGATCGACCCGTATTCGCCGCGTGCTACATTCGTACACCGTGCGCTTGCGGTATAAATTTTAATTTTAATTCGTTCGACGGTTTTCTAAACCGATAGAATTTCCGTCGACGAACAAGTTTTTGGCGCCGTTGCCGGGGACTTGCTTTGATTATGATTTTCTATTCTTCGGATTAGTTTTCTTTGATTTGTGTGTTTTATTTTGTGTGTTTGCCTACATTAAAAAAAATTGTGTGTTTGTTGTGAAAACTTTGTTTTCATTTGCTGTGTGCTTGTTTTTCTCGATTTCTATTCTGCATTTGCATTGCATATTCTACTTTAAAAAAAGATGGCATACACTATTTCATTTGAAAGAAAAAAAAACAAAGAAAATTATTCCATTTCAACCTTCTCTTTACAGATTTCACAAATTTACAATTTTTTTTGCAATACATTTGCAATTTATTTTTCTGTTCTACAAATTTCATTTGCAATACAATTTAAACTCTCTGTTGTGTGCACTGTATACAGTCCATCTTCCCTTCTGTCAATATTCTGTTGTGCACTGTGTTGCCCTGGCCATTAACAACTGTTCACCATCTACCTTCTACCCATCACTACCTTTCAGCAACAAACTGCCACATCACCAAAGCATAACACACCTGACCTCTGTCGACATCCCAAGTTTTCACAAAACAGTGCATTACTGTCAAATTGATACATCTGCAGCTCCTCCTACCCAGTGCCACCATCACACAACCTATCAGCTTCCTTCACCCAACTTCATCTTCACCACCTCTGCACACTACTTTCAATTTCCATTCACAAGTACACAGCCAAATAATCCTTCCTTCCTTTCTGTTCATCACCACATTCACTTAATATCACCTGAAACAACCCAATTTCCTACTGCAACACTCATCTCACAACTCAGTTACATCAAGTTGTCAAATAAACTACACTCACACACAACAGTGTACACCATACTTCTCTCCATTGCTCATCTCATAACAACTTCCACACATCTTCACTTCTGTAACCAAACCCAATCTTCACTGACACCCTGTCATCATCATCAAACATTCCCATCACATTCACTATACAAACCACCCCTTACTTCTACAGTTAGGCTTTCCTCAATCTACCACCAGAAACAACTCCAGCAATCAACGCCCCAATATCCTCTCCAGTCGCCTGTAGAGATTCCACTTCGAACCAAAACCAAAGCCGAACTCGAGAATACCACTATTGTTACCCTTCACTTCTCACTGACAATCACTAAGACCACCCTCCAAATCAACGTGAGCTGAAGCCGGAACCAAAGCAAACGACGGCAAGCAATTCGATCACCACAATCGCTCCTCAACCCAACTACTGCAATCGAAACAAAATCCCTTCGCCTCGCCTCCATCAATAGTTCGCGACCGCTCCGCCTCTAGCCATCACCTGACATCTCATCACCCACAATTGACATCAACCGCAACTCAATCTTCCTCTGACCAATTCACGAAATACCCAAACTTCGAACTATGACAGCAATACAAACCCCAATTCGAACTCGCTGACCTTTAGAACAACCCCATCAAGCCTAATCGAACAATTTGGTTTGAATTCAAGTGTAATTTCCATTTCGTATTGAATGAGTGATTTGAAATTTTGCTTGGTAATACAATGGAAACGTTCGGTTTGAATTTGTATCAGGGAAAGTGTTTGAAGCGACTGTGTTATCCTATTGCGTGAGTGGTGAGAATTTTTTTTTAAGTGGGTCGGGTTTGTGTTGTTTGGGGCCTACTCATTTTTTTTATTCTGTGAATTTATTTTGGTTTTAAATCCTTTTGAGTTTGTGTGTTGTCATGTTTATTTTGATTTGTTCCGATTTTAGTTTTGAGTTTTGAGTTTGTGCGCGGTGAGTTGAGCTTGTGAGTTCGTGTGATTTAAAATCACTTTTTAGTTTAGTTTTGGTTTGTTTTTTTTATTTGTTTTTTTTTTTTTAAGTAAAACCCTACTTTTCAATTTCCTTTCAAAAGAAAAAAAAACCAAAAAACAATTGTATATATCTTAGTTTTAAATTTTCAGGTTGCCAAAGCAGGAAATAAAGAAAGAATAGCTTGCTGAAAATTGCTTCCTTCGCTAGCCAAAATCAATTGCTTTGCTTGCTAAAAATTCCGCTTTCATTTCTAGTTTTATTTGAATTGAATTGTTGGTTGCTTGCATTTGCATTTTAAAAAAAAATAAAAAAAAAATCATTCGTAGTTGCATTGTTAATACACATTTAATTTCTGTTCTGCATTTCATCTTACATTTTGATTAATAATAACGATTAGAAATCAATAACACTTAATTGTATATTGACAAGTTGTCTTCTTTGAACAATTTAATTTCTTGGTGTCTAGGCTACGGCAGAGTAATAACCATTTATAAATATTACGGTGATTCGTAAATATTATAGTGGTTGTTCCTCTGAAGGTACTTAAACCTTCGGCTGCATTGCTACGGTGATTCGTGGTGCACCGATAAATCATGCCCGTTACCTGGCTGAGAACTATCTTGTTTATTTGGGACAGTTTGTGAGTATACAATTTTGGGTTAACTTAGGATAAATCATTTGTAATTAAACCTTGCATTCATTTAGTTGCATTAGTTCATGCATATTTAAGAAAAAAAACAAAAAAAAAATTTCAAAAATCCAAAACAAAAAAAAATTGTAAATATTCATTTTCCTTTGAAATTTTCAAATCCTTTTTCTTTGAAATTTCAAAAACCCAAAAAAATTTAGAAAAACAAAAATCCAAAAAAAAATATAAAAAATTTTTCTTAAAAAAAAAAGCCAAAAAAATCTGAAAATCCAAAAACAAAACAAAAATCAACTTTCCATTTTGAAAAATAAATTATACTTGTAAATATTTTTCTTTATAAAAAAAAACCAAAAAAAAAATCTTGAAAATGTCCGAGTTTCCTTTTTCTTACTCACTTGAATTTAACTATGAAAACCAATATAATCCATACGAGTTCACTCCAAATTCGTATGGATATTTTAACAACAACTTTTGTCTACACAATTCGAATTTTGAACCACAAAATTTTCAAAATAATGATCAACCCTCAACTCTCGAAAATGGCATTTCGTCGTTACTTGAGCTCTCTACGCAACAAAATCAAGAGATAAATGAGTTGTGCAATTCATATTTGTGCCATAACTCGAATCAAGGTTTTCAAAATAATCAAAATTTGAATTCACTTCAAAATTCAAATGATTTCGAGTGTAACACATGCCAATTCAATTTCGAGTTTCAAGATGAATTTCAAAATCAAGACGAAAATGTGAACCAATTTTCAAATAATTTTGGCAATGGAAATAATCTCGACCACGATGTAATTGAAAACTTTGGTCGTCAACAAATTCAGAATGAAAATTTTCAAATTAATAATCACGAATTTGATTTTGTTGACCAAATGGAAAAAGATCACGGGGATTTATTACTTGAAAAATACAAAACTTTTCGTGAAAATCATAATCAAATCTCAACCCACGAAGAATCAAATAAGAATCTACCGTTTATCGAAATTGACAATTCTTGTTCTCAACAAGTCCAAATCGAAAATTTTCAAGTTAATAATTACAAATTTGACTTTGTTGAGCAAATGAATGATATTTACGATGATCACACGAATTTGTTGAGTAAAACATTGGAAAATTTTCATGAAAAACAAAATCAAATTCCAACTTGTGACGAGTCAAATGATGATCCATCTTTTACCACAATCGACGATTTTCAAACAACAACTTTTGAAACTGAAAATGATGATCTTAATGAAGTTGTTGAAAACACGGTAATTGAGTTGGATTTCAATTCTTTTGAGGGTATGGAACCAAATTTAAAATTCGATCTTCCTTTTCTAGATTTCGAAAATTTGAATACAATAACTTTGGATTTTGAACTTGAGATATGTAATAAAGTTGTTGATAATCCAACAAAGGAAGAAGAATTTAATGAACACGAATTTTTTGGACTTTTGGATGACGAGTTGTTAAATTCCGACGGGGAAGATGAAAATCACCATCTTGATTTTGAAATTAATAACTCTGAAAATGTTGTCAATAATAAAGTTGAATTTCAATTTGGTGAAAATAAATGTGAATTTCAATCAATTGTTTTATCAACCCCAAAAATCATCGAAAACAAAACAACTCGTTCAATTTTTAATAAAACAAAATTCGTTTTTCCAAATCGACAATCAACTTCGAAATCTTTTACGATCTGGTTTTTCGTGCTTAAGCCGTGTCTCACGCATTTGACGAGACAAATGAATTGGTCTTTGGAAGACCGTTTCATTTACTTTTTGACTATATACTTTCTCATCTCTTGTAAATAATAATCTTTCATGTAAATATTAGATTTTTATTTTATTTTTCTCCTTCCACTTGGGTTGACTGTGGGGACACAGTCAAAATCAAGTGTAGGGGGAGACTCATTTTCTTTTTGATTTTTCGTGATTAAATTTTCATTTTTTTTCAAAACTCAAAAAAATATAAAAATTTTAAAATACAAATTTTTTTTTTAGCATTTTGATTTATTTTTAAAGGAACACTATAGGATAAATATATGGTTTTGGTTTATTAAATTGAAATTTTTGAAAATTTATTCGTCTTAACAAAAATAAAAATGAAGTTTGATTATAAATAACAATGGTTTAACTGGTATATAGAAAGGTTCATACGTGTTAATTATGAAATACATCCTAATTGAAAATCTTTGTTTTAAAAGTGGTGAATTTAAAGTAAAGGATATAACATTTTTTTTGTCTTCTAAGTTAAATGGTGCTAAGATAATTTTGCAAAACTCCCTCTCAAAAAATAATAATAATAATAATAATAACATCCACGTATTCACTCTCATTTAAAAGTCCTCACGGTTATGCAGGGGTGATTACTTGGAATTTTTGATTATGTGCTTTCATACTCATTTAAAAGTCCTCACGGTTATGATGTATGGAACACATGTATGTAAAAAAAAGACTTAATAAAAACCACCTACGGTCGATAGTGTATGCATGAAAGTGTGTGCACTCGCCATGCTCTGTACTCCCCTCACATAAGCCCGAAAGGCAGTGCATGGGTGGTATATCTGGCCTCAGTTTACCTGAGCTAGGTGTGAAATTTTTCTTGCAAATAATGAGAGAGTAAGCAATTGAAATCCTAGCACTATTTTTACTTATTTGATTTGATTTGTTATTGAAAAGAAATGAAAATACCACTTTGATAAACTTTGATAATCAACTAAGGATCCATTTTATAATTACACTTTGTTATCAACCGAAACAACAAGTTAAACTATTGTCTATTTGTTATGATAACTTGATTTTTGTTGGAAATTTTGACCAGTAAATGACATAAATTTTCAAGAGAATAGCCAAAACCTATATTTAACTTATTCGTGTCGATTTAAAAATAAATCCTTCATTTGTAAATATTTTCCAAAACTCGCATTCATCTCTTTGTAAATAAATCTTGCATTTTGTAAATATTTTCATCCTGCATTTGGATTTTGTGGGTTGTATCCGCTGAAAACCCTCACGAGACAACACTCGTCCTACTGGGGACACCCAGAGGTTTAACGGCTTGTTGCATACGCACAATGCAATCGTGCTTCCAACGAAAACGGATTTATCTTAGTTTCGCTTTATTCGAGGACGAATAAAAAGATAAGTGTGGGGGTATTTGATGTGCACGTAAATGTGCATATTATTACCACCGTATTTAATCTATTTAAATTAAATAAATGATCATATTGGGTATTTTAACTTGTTTTAACCAAAATCCATATTAATTCCAAATTGTCACATATCCATCTTCATCTAAGGGCAAAACGGTCATTTGTGTGCATGTATTTATTTGAGAAAAAATAATTGAAAATTTATATATTTTTTTGTAGGAATTTGATCTCAAATAGGAGTGGGTTCATGAAGACATATGCATGCACAAAATAATTACAAAGGAATGAAGATGGAAATAATTCAAAGTGAAGAACATGGAGGACCCCACCTACCCACCTACATTAATGTACAAATTAAAGGCTAAAGCACATGCTTATGGATTTAATGGCTTCATGTACATTTAAGTGGGGATTAAAACATGCTAATGATAACTTGGCCTCCACACTTTCTCGTGGGCATTTTGGGCATTCCCCAAAAATATGAATTAGGGTTTCATACATGTATAAATACCCATATGTTTCATGTAACTATTATCTCTTAATCTCTTACTTAGTCTCTCTTCATTAGTTTAGGCTCCAAATAAAAGAAAGCTCTCTTTCTCTTTTCATGGCTACTTAGCCATTTTTATTTTATGTAACTTTCTTTTCATTTTATGCAATGTTAGTTATTGTTTCTTTTTAATTACATGTTCATTTCCTTTTATGCAAGTAGTGTAGATTTATTTTTCATGCAAGTAGTATAGTTTTTCTTTATCTTGCTTTCTTTTTCTTTTTCTTTTTCATTCATGTTGCAAGTTACATTTGTTCATATGATAACAAATATGAGAGGCTAATCCCTTCAATTTAGGGGTAATGAAGCCTCTAATCATGTAGCTTCAACTTGATTTGATGTTTATGCTCTCTTTTTGTGCTTAATGAGAATGATTGAAGTGGTTTAATGATGTTGGTTAGCTTTGAATTTGATAGTCTATGTTGTTCATAACAAATAGGCTATGCTTAAACAAACAAAACACAAATTGCCTCTTCATCTACATACGATTATGGCAAAGAATTGATTGTTGAAATTGAAATTTGATGGCTTATATTTCTAATTAATAGTTAATAGGCCATGCTTAAAATAGATTTTGCTTTCAACTTTGTTGTCATATTTTATGAGATTTAAAAGTGTATTAGTGGTTGTGTTATAGTTTAATGGTTTATATTGGGCTAATTAATAGCACAAATATACCATACTTATGATAAGCACATCAACTAATTCACTAATGACAAGAAAAGAGAGATCATAACTTCATTTTGTTGATTTATGTGATCTAGAGAGTGGAAATTGCCTCTAAATTGTTTTAACACTCTCATATTTTTATCAATTTACTTTTTCTTGTTTTTCTTCTTTTCTAGTTTAACATTCTCTTCAAACTTTTGGTTAATTTGACTGAATAGAATTTTAAAATCATCAATTCCCTGCGGATCGACCCGTATTCGCCGCGTGCTACATTCGTACACCGTGCGCTTGCGGTATAAATTTTAATTTTAATTCGTTCGACGGTTTTCTAAACCGATAGAATTTCCGTCGACGAACACTAATATGCATCAAACAAATATAATATAAATTATGGATTTATTAAAACATTAAACACATATCATTTATTATACTAAAATATACATAATATAAACTATAATGTTGAAGAATAATTAGACGGATAATTGTCGGAGGCAAATGCCTACATATCCACATCCGATTTTTCAGATATTTGATATTTATCATGTTGGGGAATTTTGCGGTTCGAGACGAATTTGATGGAGATTGTGATGAAGATAATGTTGTACTTTCGACTTCAAAGATCTATGGAATAGATTCTTTTAGACAATAGTTCAACCCACCAGGTACAAACGGTTTATCGAACTATCGACTTTCAGGATTCAATTAGACAGATAATTGTCGGATGTAAATGCCTACATATCCACATCCGATTTTTCAGATATTTGATATTTATCATGTTGGGGAATTTTGCGGTTCGAGACGAATTTGATGGCGATTGTGATGAAGATAATGGTGTACTTTCGACTTCAAAGATCTATGGAATAGATTCTTTCAGACAATAGTTCAACCCACCAGGTACAAACGGTATATCGAACTATCGACTTTCAGGATTAAATGAAGCCCTATAAAAACGTAATCGGAGTCAAAGTTCGTACGACTTTGATCCGACCAAGAACACTTTAGAACGGTTTCTGATGATGCAATTTGTAGAGAAAGAGATGAAGAGAAGAAGAAGAAACAAATCTGCAATGATCCATCGTTTGCAACACCTTCAGATGTTACAAAATATAGAGTAATTGGAAGTGCAGCGATTAGCAACACTTTGTTGGCGTCGCAGATCTATGCAAGAAGAAGAAGAAGAGCGCAGAGAAGAAAACTGTTCGAAACATGTTCTGGGCGTTGCTATTTATAGTGGTGGAGAGGTATTTATTCGTCAAGTGTCACAACCGTTTGCAACGGTCGCGTCTATTCATTTTATAATGGTTCACAACTGTTACAAACGGTCGCGTCCATTCATTTTATAAAGTTTCAGAAAACGTTACAAATTTCCTGCCATCGGTTCAAATTTAGAATTTTCGGTTCTAGGTTCTTAACGGGCTGAAATCTATCCCGTTACTGTTAATATATAATCCAAAAATATTTTCGGAAACTCGTACCCGGTTCGGTCGGATGGATGGCGGCGGCGCGCGCGTGGTATTGCATGACTTCTCTCCTCACGACAAAGCAAACATGTGGGAGCCCTAAGGCCCCAACGTCAATATGAGAAAGCTAAATATATACAAATATTTTCTTTGATTTTCTACAATATGGGACTTTCTTTTCTTCTTCTTTCTTTACTTCTACTTCCAAATCAGAAAACCCAAACCCCAAAGCTATTTGAAAATTTACAACACTCTCCCCCAATTTTCAAAATAAAAATAAATGAATAGGATGACTGCATCACTAGAGTGATTTCCTACATACCTAAGTGAGATCAATCCTACGTAGTTTTAAGAGCAAGTTTTGCATCATCGTGAAAACCAACACATAAATAAAAAGTATCTTTTGGATTTGAACCTTTATTTAGTGTAAACCATTCAAAGCCTTATCGAGATTCTATGGTGAACGAATCTTGAACGAAGTATCCCTAATGATAAAACCGAAACAATCACACATGTTGACTTCCTTAGGTAAAGTGTTTTGTATTGCTCAGCACGTTAATGACCATGTGCTTAAATCCTGGTTCATGAGTCTACTTAGAAAGCGGTCTTTCTTTCCTAAGAAACGGCCTGATTTCCATACTCATATAGGTAAGTCTCTTAAGGTGCTTCTGCAAGACACCTTTTAAGGTTTCTAGACTTATTAAGAATATATATCTATCCTTTGTTCTTGCCGAATCCAATAATAAATATTAAGGGATTATCAGTTTAGTGTTCCATAATCATTCCCTTAACTTGTTGGTGCCCATTGAACTTTGTCTATCCATTTCAAGACATAAGTTGGGTTTTTGTTAATGATGATCAACCTTCATTCACAGACCTTAGTCCTATTTCTTGTGACTTTACAGAAACCATTGCCTTCGGAAGACTCTTTGTAAGTGGGTCAGCCAAGTTTTTCTTTGTTTCTATGTAGTCAACAGTTATAACTTCTCTTTTGAGTAACCGTCTGACCATTTGATGTCTTAGACTCGCATGTCTAGACCTTCCATTATATGTCTTATTAGACATATTGTATATCATTGCTTGATTGTCACAGTTAATCAAGGCTACTGGAGATGGCTTCTTCCATAAAGAGATTTCCATTAATAAATTACCAAGCCATTTCGCTTCTTTACATGCATCTGCTAATGCAATCAATTCTAACAACATTGTTGAGTCAGAAATACAGGTCTGCTTCTTGGAATCCCAAGACACAGCAGCGCCTCCTAATGTAAAGATCCATCCAGTTGTAGATTTGGATTTGGATTCTACATTGTTCCAGGTTGCATCACTATATCCTTCTATTACAGCAGGATATCCTTTATAAGATAAACCATATTTAATGGTTGCTTTCTAATAGGCTAAAACTCTAGGAATTTTGCAGTTCGAGGCGAATTTGATGGCAATTGTGATGAAGATAATGTTGTACTTCCGACTTCAAGGATCTATGGAATATATTCTTTCAGACAATAGTTCAACCCACCAGGTACAAACGGGTTATCGAACTATCGACTTTCAGGATTCAATGAAGCCCTATAACAACGTAATCGGATTCAAAGTTTGTACGATTTTGATCCGACCAAGAATACATTAGAACAGTTTATGATGATGCAGTTTGTAGAGAAAGAGATGAGGAGAAGAAGAAGAAACAAATCTGCAACGATCCAGCGTTTGCAACACCTTCAGATGTTTCAAAATATAGAGTAATTGGAAGTGCAGCGATTAGCAACACTTCGTTTGTAACAACCCGAAATTTCGCAGTTATTTTATTATCGTCATCAGACGATTAATTTTCCTAGCTGTTTGTTATTTGGAGTTTTGAATCGGGTTGAAATTTCTTTTATAATTGTGTTAAGTGTGTGGGCTTTAAAAATAATTTTGGCCCAAGTCTCTATTCGTTTTGAAGCCATAAAAATTTACAAAGGTAAAAAAACCGTTTTCCCCCTTCACCATTTTTCATTCGAACCCTAAATCAAAAATCGAAAGAGAAACGAAAATGGTGGCTAGGGTTTCGATCTCATACTGCTCGATTCTGTGTGGCCTCGACTTCAACTCCTTCCTTCGATTTTCGTGGCTTCGATTCGCAATTATCAATCTCTGATTCGTGCGCGTCAAAACTAAGGTGAGTAATTAAATTTACTCACATCTAATTTAATCTTAATATAGGGTTTTTGCAAATTCGATGTTGATTTGATTTTGTGTTATCGGTTTTGAATTTGTGACTTTGTTCAACTTAATTTTCGGCTGTTCAACTGTGTTTCGATGTCGATGATTTATTTTGTGTTTTCTGGTTATTTTGGCACTGTGGTAACTCGTGACCACCACGGGTTTATCTGCTTTTGACTTCGGCCGTATGGTTTTGAGTATGAGAGTCCATGACTCTATATTAGTTTCGGCCATCACCATAACACTGATTTTGTTTACTGGTCATTATAAATTCGAACGGCAGTTGTTGAATTCAAAGATTTTGTTTTGGAAAAAAAAAATATTTTAAATTGCTGCATTTGCTCGATTCATTCCAATGTTGCTGGCTTTTTCCCTTTTGCTTCGGCACTGTCTTGTTCAAAACTGCTATTTTGATTTCTTGTTGCACTTTGTATCACATCTCTGTATATGTCCACATGTCTGATATATGACAATTGGTCCAATTTCAGTTTGCCTATGGTGTTGTACTTTTGTGATTTCATTTGTTCACTAAACTGGTTTTGTTTAACATATTGTTGAGGTTCATGTATGTTGGACTCTGGTCGTTTGTGCCATGGTTACTATTTTGTTGTATTAGTGTTCAGCCAAGTTTGAGTTTTGCATTGGAGTTGAGACCATTTGATAGTTGTTAGTGCACTTGCAGCGTACCATGTTGTATCATATTGTACTCTGGTTTGAGTCATTTCCATATTTGGTTGTAATTTCCACCTGAGTTGAATTCACTTTGTCCCTGATCTGTTCATGTCTTATACCTTTAAGTTCATCCTTGGTGTTAGCTTTAAGGATGTTGACAGGCTTATGCATGGTGTATTTGCCATTCACTGATGCATTATCTTGGTTCGGCTGTATCTTTGGTATTGTTTGTATTGGGTTGTACTTTGAGTTTGATTTTTTTTCACTGTGGCAATTGTTGTCCTGGAATGCATTGGCCTTGTGTATGCATTCTCTTGTATCACTTAATGTTGTAGTCTGCAACTTGTACCAATTGAGGCATCTGACATTTGTGTTGTCTTGTTCTCACTTTTGGTCTGTCTTCACTGTGCACTAGACCTGAAATTGAAGTCTCTGCATAATTCCCTTGTGTATATGCATTCTACAATGTTGCAGTATTGTTTCTTGTAGTTTGGTTCCTGTAGTATCTTGTCACTGATCTTGATACTTGTACTGGTCATCCTTGTGTTACCTGGTCTGGTTTGCTTTAGGCTTGCCCTCGAGCTCTGTCTTTGTCATGTGCACACTTGTGCTCGACGTTGACCCGTTGTATCTTGCGAGTCACTACACGTGGCCATGTTGAGTTGCACTATTTCACTTCATTGGAACTTTGTAGGCTGATTTTGTTGAGTTTGATTATCCGTTGTAGCCTGTCTGCATTGTGGCATAGCTGCAAGTCTTGTCGCATATTTGTGCATTTCATGTGTACTTCATACTGGAACTTGGTGGTTGGTCCTATTGTGTTGTGTACTGTCTATTCAATTGCAGATCCATTTCACCGTTGCGTGATACTATGCAGTTCTTTGAACTGTTATCCTTTGGGGTGTAATTTCTGATTCATTTTGTTGCAGCTGCGTTGAGTCACTGACTTGACCTCTGTGGCTTCGATTGCTGTCAGTATTCACTGTTGTGATGATTTCACATGACGTATTGGCGAGGCAGTGCACGCAAGCGTGAACTGCAGCCACACGGTATTGAGTTTTTGGTTACATTCTCACTATAGTGGCAAGGCAGAGCACGCAGGCGTGAACTGCAGCCACACGGTATGGTTTTGGGATATTCTATTTTGTTTTGTTTTATTAATCTTTTGGGTAGTTCATGTGCTGTAGTGGCGAGGCAGTACACGCGTGCGTGTACTGCAGCCCTACTCGTCTTAATATTTTAATTGATATTTCAATGGTTTGAACTGTTTTGTTTATTCAATTAAATATTCTGAATTGTATTCTGAATTGGTTTAATTTGCTGATTTGTTGTTTAACACTGTTACGTGTTATATTTATCATTATCCGATTTCTTTATTTAAGGATCGGATAGACGAGATTTATTGAGACTGTCGTCTATTCATTAGTTAATTATTATTGCTTCTGTGCACTAATAACTGAGTTTGAATTAGACTGACCCGTGTATTATTTTCTTTTGAATGTAATACTCGGGTCAGACCGAGTATTTACAGGTTGTAGATTTTTAGCTTTGGGTTGCTGCTAGAGCTATGAAGTCTTTTCATATCTTTTGGAGTAGTCGTCGTCATGTTTAGTAGTCAGTATATTTATATAGGATGTTGTATATTCATGTATATTATTCACGATGATGTACTTGTATATGTAACTTCCAGAGTCGACAGTTGTAGTTGTATCATATGTATTGTATTACATGTATATCAACTGAAATCAGTTATATATATATATGAGACTTCCTGTTATATCTGTGTTCCGCATTTATATTATCTGTGCTATTATTATATCTATTGTCCTAAACTATTATGAACCATCGTAGTTCGTTTTATACTGGAATTGGGTATGTCGATGGGAGTAAATAAATAAGAGATGAAAATAAAAATATATACCACTCCTATCGAAATAACCAATACTAGTGTAAGGCCTAACTACGGATGGCCGCTCTTATCCAGCCTTATTCTTCGTAATAACAGATAGTATATTCTTTAATACTCTTTGTTATTGTGAGCATAGAGGTGGGGCGTCACAGTTGGTATCAGAGCTTGGGGTTTATGGACATAATATAAAACATAACTTAGATGGAGCATGTGTTACAACTGTATGTCGATGTTTTATTATGTTGTGAGTCAAAACTAAAGTTTTGAAATTAGGATGGAATTTTTAAATATCTTTATTTAAAAATAAAAAGTGAAACTGTGTTTTGATGATTGATTGAGTGTGTTCTGTTTATCAGAGTGCGCAGCGGAAACAGTGACTGTCTTCGCTGAGTACGGCTGATAACCTTTTTGATTTAAAAATTAAATTATGAAATTGAAATAAATTTCATTTGTTGCTTACATAGCTGTGTTTAATTTGTTTTCTTTGGAAATTTCAAATCCAATTTGAGAATTCGAAGCGATTGCAGTTATGTGAATTTGTTGAGATTTCTGTTGTTTTGAATTATCTTCCATTGAAGATATATTTGAATGATTTCTTTGTTCATTTTGCTGTATACATGCAAATTTATGTTGCACGTTACTACACTAACTTTACGCTGAACCGATGCTTGGTTATGAAACGTATATTGTTGTCGTTATTCTTCTAACGGGATTTTTACACCAATGCTATATTTTTAAGCAAGGTGTTTTGTTGACATTTTTAATGAATGAAAATTCACTGATATTGTATTTTGATGTGAATTATTTTAATGAGATTTTGACGTTTAAAAATTACTGTCGCTTTGACTTCAGTATCCGTCATATTTTAAAGTGGATTTTTAAGCGGTTATCCCGCAATGCTGATTTTGAGATCCGTTTCTACGGTGTTTTGAGAAGTACAATTTTCTTATTGAAATTGTCACTAATGTTGCTGTCTTTATCACGGATTTGCAAATCGTTATAAAAATAAAATTATTTTCAAATTTTTTTATAGTTTGCGCTTTCAAAAGAATGAGGAAGCGATTTAAACGATTCAGCAAAATCGAGGACTATGAACCCTTTCTTTTACTGATTCGCTTAATTCCGGACTTGTTCGTTTGAGAATGTAAATTATTACTTTTATAAAAATAAATGAAATTGTTTTCAGAATTTTTACAGTTTGCGTTTTCAGAAGAATGAGAAAGTGACTTAAACGTTTCAGCAAAATTGAGGACTATGACCCCTTTCTTTTACTTATTCGTTTAATTCCGGACTTGTCCGTTTGAGAACGTGAAACGTTATTTTTGGAATACACGATTTTGCACGTTCAAGGAAACGATGAAGAGAATCAAATGATTTAGTAAAACACGTGGTATGGGACATGTGTGTTTGCTATTTTGGTTAATTCCGGACTCGTTAATTGAAACATTTGATGTTTGATGATTTTGATGATTTTACACGTTCAAGGAAACGATGAAGAGAATCAAACGATTTAGTAAAACACGTGGCATGGGACATGTGCGTTTGCTATTTCGGTTAATTCCGGACTCGTTAATTGAATATATGATGATTTTCGTGTGCTTTCGAGCCACTATGTTGGACCTACGGGTCATATGTTGGACCTTCGGGTCAATACCAGTACCGGACCTTCGGGTCATATGTTGGACCTTCGGGTCATTTGTTGGGCGCCAAAATTATGTTGGGTACTTGGTAGGCTTCGGCCATATGTTGATGCACGTGCGGCGTAGCTAAAACTCGCCATTTGTTGGGATCGATCCACCTTTTATGTTGATTTTCTAGATCATCTTAATTGATTTCTAGATATTTGTTGTTTTCAATTATCTGCAGGTAATTGGATATTTGTTGATATGAGTTCTAATTATCGTTTTCGATAATTAAATATTTGTTGATTTGATTATCGCTTATGATAGTTAAATATTTGTTGATTTGATTATCGCTTTTGATAATTAAATATTTGTTGATTTGATTATCGCTTGTGATAATTAAATATTTGTTGATATGAGTTCTAATTATCGTTTTTGATAATTAGATAATTGTTGATTTGATTATCGTTTTTGATAATCGAATAATTGTTGATTTGAGATTTGATTATCGTTTTTGATAATCGAATATTTGTTGATTTGAGATTTGATTATCGTTTTTGATAATCGAATATTTGTTGATTTGAGATTTGATTATCGTTTTTGATAATCGAATAATTGTTGATTTGAGATTTGATTATCGTTTTTGATAATCGAATATTTGTTGATTTGATTATCGTTTTTGATAATCGAATAAATGTTGATTTGAGATTTTATTATCATTTTTGATAATTGAATATTTGTTGATTTTAGATTTGATTATCGTTTTTGATAATCGAATAATTATTGATTTGAGATTTGATAATCGGATATTTGTTGATTTGAGTATCATTTTTGATAATCGAATAATTATTGATTTGAGATTTGATTATCGTTTTTGATAATCGAATATTTGTTGATTTGAGATTTGATTATCGTTTTTGATAATCGAATATTTGTTGATTTGAGATTTGATTATCGTTTTTGATAATCGAATAATTGTTGATTTGAGATTTGATTATCGTTTTCGATAATCGAATATTTGTTTATTTGATTATCGTTTTTAATAATCGAATAATTGTTGATTGGAGATTTGATTATCGTTTTTGATAATCGAATAATTGTTGATTTGAGATTTGATTATCGTTTTTGATAATCGAATATTTGTTGATTTGAGTATCGCTTTTGATAATCGAATATTTGTTGATTTGATTATCGTTTTGATAATTAAATATTTGTTGATTTGAGATTTGGTTATCATTTTTGATAATCGAATATTTGTTGATTTGATTATCGTTTTTGATAATCGAATATTTGTTGATTTGAGATTTGATTATCGTTTTTGATAATCGAATATTTGTTGATTTGATTACCGTTTTTGATAATCGAATAATTGTTGATTTGAGATTTGATTATCGTTTTTGATAATCGAATATTTGTTGATTTAAAATTTGATTATCATTTTTGATAATCGAATATTTGTTGATCTGATTATCGTTTTGATAATTAAATATTTGTTGATTTGAGATTTGGTTATCGTTTTTGATAATCGAATATTTGTTGATTTGATTATCGTTTTTGATAGTCGAATATTTGTTGATTTGAGATTTGATTATCGTTTTTGATAATCGAATAATTGTTGATTTGATTATCGTTTTTGATAATCGAATAATTGTTGATTTGAGATTTGATTATCGTTTTTGATAATCGAATAATTGTTGATTTGAAATTTGATTATCGTTTTTGATAATCGAATATTTGTTGATTTGATTATCGTTTTTGATAATTTAACGTTTGTTGATTTGAAATTTGAATATCGCTTGAGATAATTAAATATTTCTTGATCTGGGATTTCTGATTATCTTGTGATAATTATTTTTTTGTTAAGAATTTGTGAATTTCTTTTATGAAATTAAAAGATTTCTTTGACGTTTGAATTCTGTGCCTTTATTTTCTAGCTTAACCAGTTTATGTTCGTAAAATATTTGGGATTGACGACCTTAATTATGAAAATTGCGGGGACGCAATTTTTATAAGGAGGGGAGTCTGTAACAACCCGAGATTTCGTAGTTATTTTATTATCATCATCAGACGATTAATTTTCCTAGCTGTTTGTTATTTGGAGTTTTGTATCGGGTTGAAATTTCTTTTATAATTGTGTTAAGTGTGTGGGCTTTAAAAATAATTTTGGCCCAAGTATCTATTCGTTTTGAACCGTAAAAATTTACAAAGGTAAAAAACCCGTTTTCCCCCTTCACCATTTTTCATTCAAACCCTAAACCAAAAATCGAAAGAGAAACGAAAATGGTGGCTAGGGTTTTGATCTCGTACTGCTCGATTCTGTGTGGCCTCGACTTCAACTCCTTCCTTCGATTTTCGCGGCTTCGATTCGCAATTATCAATCTCTGATTTGTGCGCGTCAAAACTAAGGTGAGTAATTAAATTTACTCGCATCTAATTTAATCTTAATATAGGGTTTCTGCAAATTCGATGTTGATTTGATTTTGTGTTATCGGTTTTGAATTTGTGACTTTGTTCAACATGATTTCTTTGTTCAACTTGATTTTCGGATGTTCAACTGTGTTTCGATGTCGATGATTTATTTTGTGTTTTCTGGTTATTTTGGCACTGTGGTAACTCGTGACCACCACGGATTCATCTGCGTTTTACTTCGGCCGTATGGTTTTGAGTATGAGAGTCCATGACTCTATATTAGTTTCGGCCATCGCCATGACACTGATTTTGTTTACTGGTCATTATAAATTCGAACGGCAGTTGTTGAATTCAAAGATTTTGTTTTGGAAAAAAATATATTTTAAATTGCTGCACTTGCTCGATTCACTCCTATATTGCTGGCTTTTTCCTTTTTGCTTCGGCACTGCCTTGTTCAAAACTGCTATTTTGATTTCTTGTTGCACTTTGTATCACATCTCTGTATATGTCCATATGTCTGATATATGACAATTGGTCCAATTTCAGTTTGCCTATGGTGTAGTACTTTTGTGATTTCATTTGTTCACTAAACTGGTTTGGTTTAACATATTGTTGAGGTTCATGTATGTTGGACTCTGGTCGTTTGTGCCATGGTTACTATGTTGTTGTATCGGTGTTCAGCCAAGTTTGAGTTTTGCATTGGAGTTGAGACCATTTGATAGTTGTCAGTGCACTTGCAGTGTACCATGTTGTATCATATTGTACTCTGGTTTGAGTCATTTCCATATTTGGTTGTAATGTCCACCAGATTGAATTCACTTTGTCCCTAATCTGTTCATGTCTTATACCTTTAAGTTCATCCTTGGTGTTAGCTTTAAGGATGTTGACAGGCTTATGCATGTTGTATTTGCCATTCACTGATGCATTATCTTGGTTCGGCTGTATCTTTGGTATTGTTTGTATTGGGTTGTACTTTGAGTTTGATTTTTTTGCACTATGGCAATTGTTGTCCTGGAATGCATTGGCCTTGTGTATGCATTCTCTTGTATCACTTGATGTTGTAGTCTGCAACTTGTACCAATTGAGGCATCTGACATTTGTGTTGTCTTGTTCTCACTTTTGGTCAGTCTTCACTATGCACTAGACCTGAAATTGAAGTCTCTGCATAATTCCCTTTTGTATATGCATTCTACAATGTTGTAGTATTGTTTCTTGTAGTTTGGTTCCTGTAGTATCTTGTCACTGATCTTGATACTTGTACTGGCCATCCTTGTATTACCTGGTCTGGTTTGCTTTAGGCTTGGCCTCGAGCTCTGTCTTTGTCATGTGCACACTTGTGCTCGACGCTGACCCATTGTATCTTGCGAGTCACTACACGTGGCCATGCTGAGTTGCACTATTTCACTTCACTGGAACTTTGTAGGCTGATTTTGTTGAGATTGATTATCCGTTGTAGCCTGTCTGCATTGTGGCATAGCTGACAGTCTTGTCGCATATTTGTGCATTTCCTGTGTACTTCATACTGGAACTTGGTGGTTGGTCCTATTGTGTTGTGTACTGTCTATTCAATTGCAGATCCATTTCACCGTTGCGTGATACTATGCAGTTCTTTGAACTGTTATCCTTTGGGGTGTAATTTCTGATTCATTTTGTTGCAGCTGCGTTGAGTCACTGACTTGACCTCTGCAGCTTCGATTGCTGTCAGTATTCACTGTTGTGATGATTTCACATTACGTATTGGCGAGGCAGTGCACGCAAGCGTGAACTGCAGCCACACGGTATTGAGTTTTTGGGTACATTCTCACTATAGTGGCAAGGCAGTGCACGCGGGCGTGAACTGTAGCCACATGGTATGGTTTTGGGATATTCTATTTTGTTTTGATGTATTAATCTTTTGCGTAGTTCATGTGCTATAGTGGCGAGGCAGTACATGCGTGCGTGTACTGCAGCCCTACTCGTCTTAATATTTTAATTGATATTTCAATGGTTTGAACTATTTTGTTTATTCAATTCAATATCCTGAATTGGTTTAATTTGCCGATTTGTTGTTTAACACTGTTACGTGTTATATTTATCGTTATCCGATTTCTTTATTTAAGGATCGGATAGACGAGATTTATTGAGACTGTCGTCTATTCATTAGTTAATTATTATTGCTTCTGTGCACTAATAACTGAGTTTAAATTAGACTGACCCATGTATTATTTTCTTTTGAATGTAATACTCGTGTCAGACCGAGTATTTACAGGTTGTAGATTTTTAGCTTTGGGTTGCTGCTAGAGCTATGAAGTCTTTTCATATCTTTTGGAGTAGTCGTCGTCATGTTTAGTAGTCAGTATATTTATATAGGATGTTGTATATTCATGTAGATTATTCACGATGATATACTTGTATATGTAACTTCCGGAGTCGACAGTTGTAGTTGTATCATATGTATTGTATCACATGTATATCAACTAAAATCAGTTATATATATATGAGACTTCCTGTTATATCTGTGTTCCGCATTTATATTATCTGTGTTATTATTATATCTATTGTCCTCGACTATTATGAACCATCGTAGTTCGTACTATACTGGAATTGGGTATGTCGATGGGAGTAAATAAATAAGAGATGAAAAATAAAAATATATACCACTCCTATCGAAATAACCAATACTAGTGTAAGGCCTAACTATGGATGGCCGCTCCTATCCAGCCTTATTCTTCGTAATAACAGACAGTATATTCTTTAATACTCTTTGTTATTGTGAGCATAGGGGTGGGGCGTCACATCGTTGGCGTCACAGATCTGTGCAAGAAGAAGAAGAGCGCAGATAAGAAAACTGTTTGAAACATGTTCTGGGCGTTGCTATTTATAGTGGTGGAGAGGTGTCTATTTACCAAGCGTCACAACCTTTTGCAATGGTTGCGTCTATTCATTTTGTAACGGTTCACAACTTTTACAAACAGTCGTGTCCATTCATTTTGTAACGTTTCAGAAAACGTTACAAATTTTCCGCCATCAGTTCAAATTTAGAATTTTCGGTTCTGGGTCCTTAACGGGCTGAAATCTGGCCAGTTACTGTTAATATATGATCCAAAAATATTTTCGGATCTTAACCCGAAACCGTACCCGACTCGGCCCGATTCGGTCGGACGGACGGACGGTGGCGGCGTGCGTGTGGTGTTGCATGACTTCTCTCCTCACAACAAAACAAACATGTGGGAGCCCCAAGGCCCCAACATCCACATGAGAAAGCTAAATATATACAAATATTTTCTTTAGTTTTCTACAATGTGGGACTTTCTTTTCTTCTTCTTTCTTTATTTCTACTCTTCCAAATCAAAAAACCCAAACCCCAAAGCTATTTGAAAATTTATTGAATATCATTTTTTTGGATATGGTTGCGGATGAATTTTAAATTTTTCGGATGTTCATTCACGAGCTTAGTAAAGATAGCGATGAAGATAGCTGTATAAAATACTGGCATGCTTTCGAAAAGGTCATGAGATACCTGAAATGGACTATGAACCTTGTGTTACATTATGAAAATTTTCCAGCTGTCCTTAAATGATACACCGATTCAGACTGGAATACTTTATCATTTGGTTCAAAAGCAAGCAGCGGCTATATCGTTAGCATTGATGGTGGAGCCCTTTCTTGAGCATCTAAGAAACAGACTATTTTGGCTCGGTCCACTATGGAGTTTGAGATGATAGCACTAGCCACAGCTAGTAAAGAAGTAGACTACTTAAGAATTCTGCTAGCTGAGATTCCTTTATAGGAAAAACCGATATGAGCTGTGTTGATCCATTGCGATAGTACCGTGCCTATCATAAAAGTACATAATCATTATTACAACGGTAAGAGAAGACAGATACGTCGTAAGCATAGCATCGTTAGAGATCTATTCTTCAGGAGCTGTTAGAGTGGATCACATACGCTGTGATGAGAATTTGGCCGATCCTTTGACGAAAGGACTGGTTAGAGCGAAAGTCCTTATAACATCTAAAAGAATGTGACTTTTGCCCTTAAATTGTTGAGTCACGCAGAATGGTAACCCACCCTAATGATTGGAGATCTCAAGAACTAGGTTCAATGGATAAGAACAAGTTGTGAAGTGATATGAGTTGCACATGCTATTTTTATATATTTAGAAGCATGTATTCCTGAAGTGATTAGATGATGAGTTAATAAAAACTCTTAATGAGATCTATACTCTATATAGAGTGGAGTACCTGCCTTCATGAGTACTCTTGATAGAGTCACCTATGTGGATGCGGAAATGTGGTCGTTTCTATGGAATTTTGGGCAAAATTCTTATAGCATTCACCGAACTGGGATAGACATGCATGACCATAAATGCATGGGCTTATTTGATTGCATTCTAGAAAGTTTGTATGTAGTTTGATGTCGAGAATAGAGTTCAAGGCTATGTGTCACTCTAGTAAAAACTGAATTTTATTCATTATGCAACGGTTCAAGTCGAAAGACACCTTTGCTTATGCACAATCTTATGTTCTCAGAAACTGCTCGAAAAATATTTTAAAAAAATTCAAGTAGGGAATTGTTGGAAATTGTGCTTGTGAATTGTTTAAAAATTAAATACCTTGGAATAAGTGCATTTAGTGCTTGAGTCCCACACCAAAGGGATCAGGGATCATTGAAAGATACACATTTAAATATGAGTTTCTTAGCTCCCACATTGGGCCCTTTGGGCACTCAAATGTTGCTTTTGTGTTGAGGAGGGAGCGCATGCATGACCATCACACATACGCCCCGACCGACCTGACCCGGGCCAGGCTCGTGGTGTAGCACTTATATTTTTGGACAAAATTTGTTAGGCGTTTTTCTGACTGTTATTTTATTTGCAACTGTACAATTATAGATTCGAATTTTTAACCATCGTCACCCTACTATTCAATAATACGTTCGACTTGGTATTTCGTCTATTCAATTAGTTTATAGACGAAATCAAAAGAGAACGGTATTTTTTACCTCTGTGAAAACCTAAACCTATCTTCATCTCCATGAAATTCTTAAATTATAAGACGAGCGGTCATTTTTGAGTGCAACTGAGTCGGTTTCGTCTATGCAAGCAAATCGTTATCGAACCAGAGACTATTTTATCCTAGAGGCGGCGACGTTGATTAGACTGCTTTGCACCACTGAGCAGAATGCCAAAACGTCTTCAAGACAGTGACCAAGTACACGACTCAACCGAAGATCATTTGTCTACAACAGAATATGACGATCAAGACGATGAAAATTTGATCTTCACTATAAAGTTGATATAATTTATCATAGCTTCGAAAATGAGAACAGTTGGAATAAACTTTATGTCATTGTATTTATATTTTTATTTACATATATTTTGATAGTGATTTGAAATTTGAAAATGGTTAATTAATCCATTATTTTATTGATATTAAAGAGAGCTAATGTGAAGGAATCAACTCTTCAACACTGTCAATCAATTCCCTAATTTATTGGCAGTAAGAGAATTAATATGAAGGAACCATTTTTTTAACATTGATAACCAGTTCTCTAGTTTATTGATATTAAGGAGAACTAATTAATGTGAATGTATTAATTCTTTTTAATATTCTTTTAAGCGTTCTGAGCACCTAGAGGCGATCAGTATTGGAAGTGATAGCTAAGAAGATGTTTGGTGGGTACATCTGCTAGCTGATCAGTATAGGAGACATGAAAAACTCTAATACAACTCCCTTGAATTTGTTCTCCAATAAAATGAGAATCAAGAGCAACACGTTTCATGCGAGAATTGAAAGTTGGATTTGAACATAGATTCGTTACACCAACCTTGTCGTAGTAGATAACCGGTTGTTGGGTAGACTAACATATAGCTTAGTGAGTAAAGAGCGTATCAAATTTGCATCGAAAAATAAGCCAAAATTAGCTAAAATTAGACATAACTTTTTTTTACTAAACATACACCGTGCGTATTACAAAACCATTATTACTTTGAGATAAAGCAAAATACTAGTCTCATTCGTTCACTTTTCCTCTTTCATGCATTAATCAAGCTAAAATTCATATTTTTTCTAAATTCACTTTTGTATATTTCAGTTTTCAAATTCAAATACCTTAAATATAATTCAAATTTATGTAATTTTTACATATAGCAATTCAAATTAATTTTTGATAGTAAAATTTTAATCTTTTTAAATTTCGATGTTAAATTTAAACTTAGATTAATTAAGTAAGAGTTAGAGAAGAATTTAGTACTCTACGAATGTTAATAATTTCGGCAATGAATTTTAAAATTTAATATCTTTTATTTTTAAATTTTTAGTGAAAAATGTTAAAATTTATTACGAATGAATATAAGTTGAAACTGTATAGGCAGAATTTGATACGTGAAAGTAAATGAAATTTAATTCAACTGATGATGTATAGAAACTTTAATTACTTATGAAAGAAATTATATCGATTATATTATGAATTTATTTTTCTCTAATTCTTATTTTTATCTTTTATTAAATAGGAGCACTTTTTTCTAACATTTTATTCAAATTTATATCGTGTAGGCAAAACCATTAGTGGTGTATAAATAGAATTTTTGAAATATAAATAAGTAAATATAAGAATCTACAAAGATTGATAAATTATATCTGGTTATGTAAACAAGTGCAAATAAATTTTTGAAAAGTTGCATTAATACATATGAAACTATCTGGTATATGACTTATCTGAATTGTTGTCAACGTGTAGCATATGCTCACAATGAAATTTGGTTGATATATATTAGATTGTGAAATTAAGGAACGATAAAAGATTTTTTGGTTACATATTAGATAGTGAAATTAAGGAACGATAAAAGATGTTTAAGTGATGCTAAATCTTAATAATAATATCTGTAGAGATACCTTTTTGGTATTGCATGCTGACACAAAAAGAGTGCGACGAAAAATATACTACAACTATTAATAAAGAAATATATATAAGGATATTTTTGAAACTTCGCGCTCGGACCAAAAAATTGCGCTTTACACGTGAATTGTTTTTTTTATAAATTGAATATGTTTAACATGATCAAAAAAATTATTTGTTTCTAGTTTGAATTTTGTTCTTCTGATTATATTCTAGTTGCAACATCTATATTGGTGATAGCTTGAATTTTTGTTTCTGTTAATTTGTAAAAGAAGTTAATTTGTTAGATCTTATTTTAAGCGGTATTAAGATTGGTAATATTTGAAAAGAGAAGTTTTGAATTTGTAAAGAAAATTTATTTGTTGCATGCTATATTTAACCAACACTATGATTTAGTAATATTTATGGAGGTTTATTTATTAGATTCTATATTTAAGGGATATTAAGATTTGACAATATTTACAGAGGAGAATTTTGAATTTATAAAAAAAGTTGGATCCAATTTTTAAATGATATTAAGATAAATGAGCATTTTTTTTGTAGTTTATGCTGATACCAAAAAATGTGACATCAAAGATATTATAACTATCATTAAAGATGTATTGAATTATCTAGAAGAATCTTTTATTATTTAGATGTGCGTATTTGATCTATTCTCATTTTAGTGAACACGCAAACCTAGAATATATTTATTGAAATAATCAAGTTTTAACTTGGTTTGAATTGTTCCATTCCAGCGTAGAAATAATATGTTAGGCGCTTGTAAAATGAATGATATAGATAATACTTGAATTATATACGAGTGAAGGACATTTTGGAAAATTCATGTTTGGATCAAAAGATTGTGCTTCTATAATTACCAATTATTATCTGTAAGTAATAATTATTTTTATATTTTATAATTTATTATAACTAATTATTAATAATTAGTAAATTATAGTTTATATTTATTAATAATTAATAATCAATATTAAATAATTAACAACTAATATTAAATAATTATTATTAAACAATTAATAATAATTAATAATTAATGATTAATAGTCAACATTAAATAATTGATAATAAACATTAAATAATTAATAATTAACTATTAATATTTAAACATTTTAATTAATTTAATGGTTTAATAATTAATATTTAATAAGTTATTATAGTTCACTATTTAATTAATAATTAATAATAATTATTATTAATTTACTATTTAATAATTTTTACTACTCAATAAGTAATTACTATTTAATATTTACTATTTAATATTTACTACTTAATATTTAATGTTTAATTGTTAATAATCAATGATTAGTAAATAATAATTAACAATTAAGAAGTAATATTTTGTATTTAATATTAACAATTACAAGTGATAACTATATTTAATATTTCAAAATTTTGAAAATTTATAAAATAATTTAAAATATTCAAAAAAAAGTTTGAATAAAATTTTGAAATTGTCATAACATACAAAAAAATAATTAAGATTTTATAATATATTCAAAATTTCAGAAAATTACAAAATGTTAAATAAAATTAAAAATTCAAAAACTATAACATTGGTTTGCAAATTATTACTTTTCCGTGCATTTAGATGTTTTCTTTTATAACTATCTTCTTTGACATGTACATTTTTTTCTGACACCAAGTAAAGAAAATTTTCCTCAAATCCAAATTTTTTGGCTACAATCTCAAAATTTACCCGCCATGCCCCCTTATTTTTTATTTACTCTTTCTTTTTTCATAAAAATTTGTTTCCCCAAAATGCTCCTCCTCCAACAAAATCGCAATTCGCTTCCTCCAGATCCAAATACATGCACCCATTATTAATCCAAAGTTCGCTTCCAATTCAGTTTCTAATCGATATAATTTTCTACCATAGCCCTAAATCCTCCTTACCGTTTGTCTTCTCCATACCGTGCCTCATCATATGGACCTTCCTATTCCCCTCATTGGTTAACCCCTTCCTCCCGCCACTCGCCCTAGATCTACTATGTCTAAAAAAACAATGACTCAGCTAGCAGTTTCCTATGAGCATCGCGTGTTAGCCTCTCAAACCAAATCTGGCCATATTTTTGCAGCACCACAAAAGATGACACCTTATGCTCCTGCTGATGCCAACTCTATCCCGTGCGACGAAGTTGCTTTTACAATCCAAGGTAATTCACTAGTATGCCTGAATATCAAACTAGTACTGCTATGGCTTTCAACCCTACTGAATTAACGTCCACGATATTGGGTTTTATATTTTTGGACACAATTTACCAACTTGATATTACTACTGTAATTGAAATTTTGGTGGCTTCTGCTCCTATTAGTAAAGCAAATGACACTAAGGATGTGGTCAAATGACATTGAAGATGTGATTAACCCCTTGGTGACAGCACCTAATATTACTACTGCATTATCCACGCTTATTCATCTGTTTGCCTCCGAGCCAAAGTTCTAGATATGGGAACAATTTTAGGTTGAGTGGTTTTATTTGTTGAATTATTTCGATTTACTTCTATCTGTAAACTGCAATGCATACCCAATATAGCTTCCGCCTGTAAACCCAAATCGATTTGCTGAATTGGTTATTAGATGCTTATTATAGCTTGAAATTGATTTGTTATATTTATTTGTTGGCACTAGCAAACAGATAAGCAAATCAATATAGCCTGCAGATCGATTTACTGATTTGGTTCGATTTGCGTCTGCCTATATATCCGTATGCATTGGAATAAAGGTTCTTGTTGTTTTCTTTCCTTATTATACAAAGTGCACGGATATGTGCTTGTGAAGTTCCCTGTATCTCAAATTTTGGTTGATTTTTTTATGCATTTTGAATGGTATTATGGTACAATAATTGGAAATGACCAAATATGATTGTTTAATTCTATATGTCAATTGTGTCGAAAGTTACTATCATCTTTTCAACTTTGATGTGTTTTAAGTAAAAATTGTTACAACATAGCCTAACCAGAAAACATGAAAGTGATGCAAAAGTGTGAACAATATGAGTGTTAACTTTATCTACAACTTTGCTCGTCCCTCAATGGAAGCCTAACCAGACACACAACCCATCAAGAAAGCGGTGCACCCAATGTGGCTGCGTAAAAAAAAATGGTTCGTTGGCTCGATGTTCCTTGTACTGGCCACTCTTGCTTGGGCCTTTCTCTTTTCCCTACAAGTATGTCTTACTGTTTCAGCAGTAAAAAACACACAGTATATGCAGAATCAAAAACATATAATATATATATAAGTATGTCTTGTGAGTAAGTGAAATTTTTGTTTATACAAGTATTCTCTTTGTTTTTATTTTGTTTATTTGCTTTTATTTTGTTTATGCTGTATCATTTGTGAAACTGCCTTGATTGTTTTCCAAAACAAATTCCATACGGGTCATGTGGCGAGCCATATCCCAAAAAAACAACTAACATTGAAGTGAATCGAGGGAGGAAGTTCTTTTCATGCCAAAGCCGCAAATGCAGTTTCATTTGTATAGTTTGAAATATGGTCATGCTGCATGCACCTGCATAGGTAATTTATTAGTATAGGCAGAATGTAGCAATTTTGTTAACTGTTTATTCCATGTTTCAGAAAACAATAATGCAATTGTATTATACTATTTTAATGTTGGTTTAGGTTTGACGATTTGTAACTACGTTAAGACTTTATGAATAATGTGAATACATTATTCGTTTGGTTTTTTGAAATTTGAACCTTTCATGTTATTGTAACACCCTGCAAAACTAACCGAAAGTTTATTAATAATAAAGATAAAAGTGGAATTTGAACAAACATTAGAATTTGATTATGAAACTTTCAGCGTTGCGTACATAGAGATTTTATGGACAAGTTTCATAATCGGAGTTCGTATGGAAAAGTTATTAAAGTTTAATAATTTGAAAACGGAAATAATAAATATATATATATATATATAAAGGTAAATTTTAAATTAGGTAACTTTAATCTGTTGATACCATCATTGTGACCAGTTGTCACCTAACGGTCGATAGACCCCAATGAACCGGTCCTACATTTATGGCTAGGGATAGCCTTGATAGAGTTGGGAGTATGTCCTAAAAGCGGTTATTTAATTTGTTACATTTATCTAACTCAATAACCAATCTTGTTCAAAATCAAAGGTATTTTTTTCTATTATATACTTGAATTAATGTAGTTATTACTCATGGTCATTGGGGGCACCTAGAGGTTACGTACTGATAGTTATTGGATAACCATGGAACGACCCACTTGATAGTTATCTGTTGGTTAATATAATTAACGTCAAATAGAAAATATCGATGCGACTGATTTACAAAATTCTCTCGACTTGAGAATACTGTGGATTTCAATATGAAAGCTTTTCTTTGATTATAGTCAAATCATGGTACATCGTTCCATCGAGTGACTATAGTCCGAGTGGAATTATTGAAAGTGAAGCACTATTCAAGAGAGGATTCGTCTTCTCGGTTATATAAGTTTAGTCACGGTCAACTCAAAGTCAAAATCTCTAGCCAGGGATTTCGATTAACAATAATTCTTATTATTGAACCAAAGATTTTGTGTTTGGACTATAAAGTCGAATATGGATGATATTGAAATTTTGACCATTACTAAATTTCATAAGTCCAAAGTGATATAAGTATGATGAAGAGAATTGGTGTAAATAAATGCCACAACCTGTAACTCTTAATACAGTGAAATGAGATTTTACCAAAACTGAATAAGCGATAAATTTAGCTATAACAACAAACCACCTGCTAACTGACTTGTGAATGTTAACCTTTGAATTTGTTGATGTTAATTGCTTACCGAATTTGCACTCAAGAGTTACACATCTGAAATAATGAATTCTCTTTAGACCAAATGATTTAATTAGTTTATAATTGTTATAAATAAATTTTAATTTGATTTGAGAAATTAATAATGTTATATATTTTTATAATAGTTATAAATATATCGATCGATATGAGATATCGATAATAGAATAATTAAATATATTTGTATATATTTAATTTGGGTCAAATAAACTCATGGACCATGATGCATAGAGAGGATAGGCGGCTGGTTCGGCATAGATTAGGGGTGGCTAAAACATAAGGGATGGGTTAGAGATGTATGGATAAGATTGAGTAGGAATGGGTAACCTAATTGCTCTCTTATTTAACCATTTAAAACAAGATCCAAAATCCCAATTACCTTTCACTCTTGACCGCCATTATCTTCTTTTCTACTGGTCGAAATTCATCTCAAAACAACTCCCTAAAATCTCAAATCAAATTCAAGTAAAAAGAAAAGCTATTCGATAGTGAAAGGTTGGCGATTCCAGACTAGCAATCTGACAGATCAAGAGACATTCAAAGAAAGAAATTCATTATTTCAACGTGGACTCAAATGCATCTGTAGCTGGTAATATTCATTCAAATTATTGATGATATGTTTTATAATCTTTTAATTATGCACACCTTAATACATATGTATATATCATTGTTATATAATTAGCTAGGTTAGATTTTTATATTTAAATACTGCTGTCGCTATAAGATTTGTTATGTGCACAATATTTGATGTATATATTCATACTTTAACTATAATCAGACATTATATGTTAAGTAAAGTTTATTTTAATATTATTTTATTATATATATATATATATATATATATTTGTGTATAAATGCATAGACACTATTCATATAAAGGCATATATGATTATATACTATATAATATTGATTCAATTTTTTTCTATACTTTTTTATATTCATTATGAATTATAAGTACTAAAAATTAATGTTATATTATTATTATATATTAATTATTAATTTTTTATGATTATACGACTTGATAAATTTATATAAAATAATTAATATTTCAAAAATTCAATTTCATAATTTTGAAAATTAATATTACATATCAGAAGCATTGTAAAATTTTCCAGATTTTTTAAACATTTATTTATATTTTAATTAATTAATTCAAATCTCGGTTGTATGTTGATTATTTAATTAAAATTAATATTTATTTTAGAAAAATCTCAAATTTTTTTTGAAGTTCCTATAATGTTATCCTAGTTTGTTTGAAATTTTAAAATTCGAATTTTTATCATATAATTAATTTATTGTGGCCTAAAATATTAATTTAATTATAGAAAATATATATTAAAGTATTTAAATTATAATATCTTCAAATGTTAGTTAGTTTCGAACTGAATTTTTTTTTAAATTATTTATATATTTATGTATATATAATAAAGCATGAAATACCATTAATAATATATATTTTATAAGTGTGTATATATATTATTAAGATAATTAGTTTATATTTTTATATATTATAAATTTATATATGTGTGTGTGTGTGTATTCATATACATTTATTAATCTCTGTACATATATAAATAATTTAAGTTATTAATCATAATATTTTATATATAGATATATATGCGCATATTTATACATATTGTTAGTACTTGAGATATTGGTTTTAATGACAAAAAATGTAGGAAATCATATAAAATATAAATACTAATGTTTTATCAAGATATATAATATATAGTGCAGAATATTAGACAGATGACGATTTAAGAAGAATGTACAGTATCAAGTTAGGATGTTGATATAAAGACTTAAAAGCTAGAGAATGAAGACTCATGGGTATCGAAGAGTTCAAGATTTCAAGATATTCCAAATAAGTTATAGAGTCATTGAATTATGCTAAAATTCTAATAGCACTTGATCTCTCTCTCATTTCTCTCTCTCTCTATATATATTTTTAAATATATTTTTCAAAACAACTTTTAAATAGTTTTTAATTTCTTCTATTTACAAATATTATTTTAAGTTTTTGATATTTTACAAAGTTATTGTTTTTATTAAATTTTGATTTATATTGCTTTATTTTTCAAAAATCTTATCATATAATTTTACTCAAGTTTTATTATGATTTAAAAGTGTATAAATTATATTTAAGCATGTTTACAAAGTATCAAATTATTTGACAAAGCGATACATTTTCAAAATAATATTTTAAAGCGTTTTTCAAAATTATAAAGAATATGTCGACATACTAGCCGTGATTTTCAAAAATCAAATTTCAAAAGAAGTGTCTGTTCGTCGCATCTCTTCACAAACGATCATGACCATTATTCCTCTATAAATACCTGTCTTTTCAATGAATTTTACTATCAATTTTCATTCTTCATCTCTCCTCCTAATTGTTTTTCATTTTCTAAACAAAAATATAACCATACCGTGTCGAATTTTGACCGAAATCAAACTCAATCAACATTAGTTCAATTCTCTATCATTTTCTCTCTGATTTCTGTCATCTCTCTCACTCCAATCAAGATCAAAGTGCTATTCAAGAGTTAAAGGATCATTTATAAACAAGATTGAAGATCTGCGTCTGTAAAACTATATCAAATCAAACCACTATACTATAAGTCTACAGGGTGGATCGTGTAGCGTATATGCAAGTATATGTGACAAAATATATGATGCAACTAAAATAATATTAAATGTACTCTTGGCACAGGTCCTTATTAAGTTTCAAAATTCACAAAAAGTCCTTCACTAAATTTCTGTGTAAATTAGGTCCCTGTTTTTTATTCAGGTTATTGCAGAGCATGATGCAAAATTTCATAAAAGTTGTTGAAATTTCCACAACTTTTCTATACACTATGAACATAGTGTATGAAAGTTGCTTAAATATCAGCACTTATTTATAAAAGTTGCAGACATTTCAGCAGCATTTATGTACACTATGAACACAATTTATAAAAGTTGCTGAAATATCATCACTTATTTATAAAAGTTGCTGACATTTCAGCTATAATTTTTCTTTGTTTTTACAATGAAACTTTGACAGGGAAAGTTACTGAATCATCAGCACTTATTTATAAAAGTTGCTGACATTTCAGCAATAATTTTTCTTTGTTTTTACAATGAAACTTTGACAGGGAAATTTGCTGAAATGTCGGCACTTATTTATAAAAGTTGCTGACATTTTAGCAATAATTTTTCTTCGTTTTCAGAAAACAAGGGCGCGCTTTACAATGAGACTTTGACAGGGACCCGTTTTACAATATAGAAATACGATAGGGATGCCTTCCTACTTTCCACTAATATTAATCTAAGTAAATATAGAATAAGCACAGCAAAATTTTATACTAGTTCGGACCTCCCATCCTACGTCCAGTCCCGAAGCTCCCCTTCGGAATTCGACTATCAAAAACCCTCGCTTCGCCCGGAGGAATATGCTTGCTTACAATAAGTTGTTCTTGTCAAATGTGTGATCTGGTATAACATAGATGTTGACTAATTAGTACAATTGCTTCCAATATATATCTAAAGAATATTGTATATGAAGAACTGAGTATATGGAAGAGTGGATACAAGTAAAGATTGCTAGAGTGCAAAGATCAAGAATATATGATAGAGTACAGAATTAGAAAGCGTAAGTAAGTAAGTTAAGTTCTGTTCTCTTGATTCTTGATGCTATATATAGTTGTAGATAGGTATCTTGAGTAGTTGCATCCATTAGCAAACGCTCTAAAGTTGCTTCTTTTGATGGTAAAGAGTTGTGGCGAAGAGAAGCGGAGATCTCCATTCGCATGTGGCAGTTGCAATTCTTTTCTGAAGTTCGATTTTGAATTCAGATGTCTAGTATTTGTTTTAGACGTTTGATACTATATTTTTTTGAACATAGTTGATTTTCAGACGTCTGAGTGCGATTTTCAGACGTCTGGTTTAGCCTGTTTGTTATTGCAGAGGAATTTTCCAGACGTCTGTCTTATGCATCCAGACATTTGATACTGGTGCATGTCTTTTTTGTGCATCTTTTCTTTTGCTTCTTTGTACCTATCGACTCACAGTCTCTTGCAGTTTCTTTGAGTCCTATTCTTGTCTTTCTAGTGATGTTGTTCTGACAAGTACCTGTGTATATAAATATATTTATATATTTGATTTTCATTGTATAGTTGTTGACAAAGAAACCATATATTGGATTTACTAAGATTCTCCCCCTTTTTGGTGATGACAACTATACAATGTACATAGATATAATTTTATAAATCTCCATCTGAATATGTGCTTACCATTATTCCTCCCCCTTTGGCATTATCAAAAAGTATTATTATCTATAATTTAGATAGCATGTACACGCTGTTAATATGGAATTTTTACTAATTTCCGGAAGGTTATAACGATTTACTATAATTACGTAGAAGTAACAAGCCAAAAAGCACCTTTTATAATCATTAAACACAGTAATTACATGCATAGTTTTTTGATTTCAATACAAAAGATGGAAACTATTAAAATATATCTAAGGATCTTTTGGGGAAGCTTTAGCTTGAGCATCTCCTTTATCTTCACTGTTTGAAGAACTATCTTGTTTTTTCGAAGATGATGAAGTATGTTCGAGAGGTTCGTTTTCCACTTCAAAAAGTTTAGAATGTTTTGAAGGAGGTGGAGAAGGCATTGGAGTTGGCCAATCTTCCGAAGGTGGTGTAGGGCCATTGACTTATTGAAGAACCTCTTTAAGAATGGATAAAGTTGTTGAAAGCAATGATTCGACTGTGGCTAGGCGAGAAGAAAATGCTGTTTCAAAGCTATCAATACGCTTAGCTAATAATTTTTGATTTCTTGATAAGATAAGTTGATTTTGGAGAATTAAGTATTGATTACTTTCATTTGGATTGGTCTCAGTGCGAGTCTCCAAAATGTCATATTGGCCTGGATAGTCAAAAGGTGTAGGAGGAGGAGTTTGTTCGTGATGATATTCCTCTTCTTGTGAAGGTTGTGGTGGTTGTTGATGGGGTTGAGGCCTAGCTTGTCCGGCTTGTTGACGACGTTGCTTCCATTCGTCAACTGACATAAAATCCGAAGGATTTTCTGGTAAGTGCATAAGAGAAAAGAATTTTGGGGTGGCGTACTTAGGAGAAATCTCTTCAAAAGTCGATAAATACGATGGAATGTTGTGAGCTTTCAGAAGACGCATGATGTAGGTAGGGTGGATGATCGATGGACGTGATCAAATCCAATAATGTTTAAGCTCGTTAAATATGAATTTCGCCCAGTTTACCCTCGTTCCATGATGGCATATAGAGCTTTATGCTCTAATTCTATTATTTCCTCATGACTGCCAAGGCGAGGAATGATTGTGTTGATAATCATCCTGGTGAGGCGTCTTGCCTTAGGTCGTAAGTGTTTGGAAGCAAATCTTAGCATTTCATCTTCTCAAATTTGATGGGTAACATTATCTCTTGGTTTTAGACGCATATCTGGGATGTTATACAAATCTTCTCCGGAGTCGGAATTGCCTAGAGTACGGCCTATAATTCCCGGAGTTAGACGAATAGTGTTGCTGTAAACACTTGACCAAAGCCAATTATCATCGTTATCGGTATTCCATACGGCAGTGCTATCGAAATTAGCATTGAAAAGGAATATGGCGAGCTAATCGATTTGGACATTATTCCCAGCATTTTCACACATTTCATCCAAATCGTACATAGGAAACTTAAGCAAATTATAGAAAGGACCTGTATGTAGCATTTTCTTCTGAATATCGTCATACCTTTTCATTGAATGAAGTACTCGATTCATCCATCTCTTAATATGATCATCAAAGCACACTTGCGGGTTGGAGGATGTGGCTTGCTCTTGCTTTCTTTTAGAAATTTTAGGGTTTTTAGTTTTGGGGGCCATGAGATCGAGCGAATTTATGGAGATAGCGATCTGGAGAGTTAGGGTTTTGGATATGAAAGAGAAACGAAATGTGCGGTAGAAATTTGGGAAAAATAGTCGTTATAAGGTCACTGAAGGTCGTCGATTGAATTTCATACGTCTAGGAAGTGAGTCAGATGTCACGACCCGAGTTTTCGATGCTTGAAAATCGACTTCAATACATCCACTCTATTAATTGCTGAACAATCGAATACCCAAAAACCAGACCGTAAGGGAAAGAAGTAGGAGGTAGAAGAAGAGAAAACAAAACAACACCAGAGTCTCACAATCGCAACGGAATAATATATAATAGATAAATGACTGATCTTTATACAAAAGAACTGTAATTGTTTTATATATACATCATCAGAGTACAACATCGAAAAAACAACAACACTGGACAGTTATGATGACTTGTCCACACAAAGCTGAATATACAACGTACCATACACAGCGGAAATAAGTCAGATATGATTATAGAGACTTTGAGAAGATTGAAATCAGTCTACAATGAATGAATGTTGCATAGGACAGACAAAAGAGTTACTTGATAAAAGAAGAAATGATTCAAGGTTCTTTACTTGCGATATGGTGTTTGTTAAGACTTCTCTGTTGAAGAAAATAGTTTGATTTGATAATAAAGGGAAGTTGACACTATTTATAGGACCTTTTTTGATGTTCAAGATGATTGGAAACCTTGCATGCATAGTCGAATTAATTTAGAAGATGGCGAATGTGCACAACGAGTTCCATGTTTCGCACATTTGGAAGTTTGTGCATGACTCAAGTGTGGTAGTTGCAGCAAATCAACTAGATTTTCTAGAAGTTGAACCCGAAGCATCGAGAGCTTGTAAATCGATACGTATAGTCGGGAAGAGTACAAAGCAATTTTACAGTTAAAGCGCCTAACTATTCTATAGTAGTGAAAGTATAAAACGGTATAGCAAGATTAAAGTGGGGATATAGTAGAGAATAGAAGAGGTGCAAAAAGCTTCATTGTATATAAAACCAATTATTTAAAGTTAATTTGTTCTCATTCACATTATGTTTAAGAAAAAGGACTATTGTTTAATATTATATATCAAAAATTAAATAATATCATAATTTATGCAATTTAGATTCAGCGACTGCAGTAGATTTCTAACTTATTTTGTGTACTTACGCCTTAAAATTAGGTTTTTATCATGACTTTGTTGACTTGGTTCAAAAGAGAACTAGTCAAATCAATCTTTATATTAATTTTGCTAAAACAGGTACTAAAAAGGCCTTGGTTTAGTAAGTTTAGTGGAAAATAGAAGTAGATCTACTATTTAATGGCGTTATATTGAAAAAGCGAGGTAATCGAAGAATGTTACACACTATAGTAGGGATTTTGCAAGGTTTTAGCAGGGTTTTAACTACACAGTGAAGCAGAATATGAAGAAGACCATAATGCCTTTAAGGTTTAGCAGAGTGAAAGAGAATGCGATGACGTTAGAAAGGCCGAGGAGAGCATGAGTACCACTTATCCAGAGTTCTTTACTTGGTGAGTTTCAATTTTCACATTTACTTTCATACTTGGTATTTTGTTTAGTTGTTAGTAGCATGCGCATTATTAGGATATTAGTGTAGTCTGATTATGTGTTTTGCTTGTTATTGCTTATATTGGCTATGTTTGTTTGACGTTGGTTGAATTTTGATGGAAAAATTTATAAAGATGGGAGAAAGTAATAACCCAGAATTCTAAATATCGACGAATCATAAAAATATAATTTTCATAACATGACGTCCTTAGAATTGTAATAAAACTTTGTGTAGCATTACGTTTGGACATATTTGACCTTTATTATAGTTTGTGGACATTTTCGACCTAGAAATCTTTTATTGACTATAACATTTTATATACCTAGAAATCTTTTATTGGCTATAACATTTTATAGAAGCCTAATTAGGTGTGGAACCAATTCCGAATGAAAGATACGATGGTTTGCTTTTCCATAAAGTGATCATAATAGTAATTCTACCAAGCAATTCAGCGGATATCATAGTTTTAAGTTTGAAAGTTTTTAAGCAGATTTTAGCATAATTAACCTAAGCCCAATAATTACACTACATATTTTAGGATTTGTACTAACAAGCAGTAGAGACAGTCTTAAATCACTTTACCATCTTCCCAAAATTAATCTAATCCTCCATTGACTCCATCCCACACCAAAATCATCATTAATTCGGTCCAAAATAGTTAAATAAAGGGATTAAGGCTAGATTAGTAAGAAGATCAATTAGAGATTAGTAAAATCGATACTTTTAAAAGGGATTTCGTATCTAGACATAATGTGCTAGATTTGCATTGTTTTGTGTGATTTACACTGATTTTACATCGATTTGTGAGTGATGTATCATCTCACAACCTTTTATATATGTTTTTCACGTTTAAACATGTTTTAGATCCAGTTTTCATCTCAAAATATGATTTTATAACTAATTCGAATTTGAAAATGAAGTACAAGCAAATTAAAATGTTTTTAAAGAAATTTAGACAATACTTCTATGCTTTGATTGATCACATAAGTGTTAGGATAGAACTAGATGGAATACTAGTTGCATTGCCATGATATAATTCTTGTTTTAATGTTTGAACCTTTTATTTGCATATTTGAATGGATGAAACGCTCGGAAGAGTGAATTTGGGGTTGGAATCATTTATATTGGTTAGGGTCTTTGTGTAGAAGAAATAGTTATTCGATGTGCTCTCCGATTCGATTATATAAAGGATGGATGATCCATAGCAGTATAACAAACTTTGATGGATCAAATCTAAAATTTCTAGAGTTAGACTATTGCATAAGGAGTTACATCAAATAAAAGGAGTCAGAATAAAGCTGGATCGATATAGAATTTGGCCAAGGAAAACTTAGCCAAATCATGGCTAAGTTAGATGGATCAACATAAACCATATGGTTTGGCACCATCCCATGTTTTTTTGGAAAATTACACGAGGGAAGCAAGATGATGATCTGGGCTATTTGGAAAATGTCACACAGTGGGACTCGAAGCACTTAAAAGCGAAGGCGTGGTGTGATGCCCCAACTCCAATGATTGAAATATTAGAGGGAGTATACCGTACGATAACTCGGATCAATGGGCATGGAAGGAGCGATCTCTTGTATAACTGCTTTGATTCAACATGGATATGTTTTAATACCTGAATACATATGAAATAATAGGTATTTCATCTCGAGAAAGGCAATGTACATGTGTTATAAACTTGAATAATACAATATTAAAGACAAAGATAAAAAATTTCCAACTAACAGAATTAGAGGGAACAAAATAATGAACTTTATACCGTTTTGAATATTCTAATACATCATCTCATGTATATATACAACTTATCACATTATATCAACCAATACAATGACATTCAATATTATTATAAATAGTCCATACACTTGCCACCGTCGTCTGCTATAAGTCTAGTTGCGAGTGTAATCGGTCACAATCAATAATATAACTTTACTCGATTATAAACACGGATTTGTTACTAAAGTCAATGCCCATGAGTAATTTCAATTAAGCTCAGTATCAAAACCATTGTTAAAAATATGTTTACAAAGTGATTTTGTTTCAAATCATTTCAACAAAATTGCTTCAAAATTGATTTCCAGATCACTTTAAGGAAATTACTTTATTTACAAAAATCCTATATATTCAGAAATCCTGTACTAGAAGTCTATTTTGTAAATTATGTCAAAATACTAGTTTTATATACAAATAATTTAACAAAACCAGTTTTTTTCCAAATACTGTATAAAACAAATCTTTGCAAATAGTTTATCAATATATTTCCCAACTTGTTTAAAATAAATCTTTGCAATTTATTTCTCAGATCACTTTGCAAATTTGATTTATCCTAAAATACCCATTAGTAAAAACCAATCCTAAAATATTCGATAATCTCACTAAAACTAGATTTCAAAACATAACACAGTTTCACCAAATCTAGTTTAAATAAATATCCTCATCAGGTGAACGCTCGTCATAATATATCATAATAAATCATAACCGTGACGAACCAGATTTTCGCGTTCGAAAATCGACATCCATACTTCAACTCGTATTCGAATGCCATAGATTCAAACGTTGAATCCGATTCGCTGGAGCTTATAACACATTAAGCACAAAAACACAACGGAAGAAAATGAATAATATCATTGATACACAATAGGTACAACAATTGATACAATATTCAAATATAATGAATATTAATACAAATCGGAGCCAAAAGATATACAATAGCGGAAGACAACACCTAAAGATGGTCTAGACTTTGCAACCATCGATAGCGGAAAGATATCTCCAGAAGAATCCAACACCATCCTGCAACTCCATCTCCAAATTTCAAACTAGAAATTGAGAATCGCCATCCATGCTGAAGTGGAGCAATTCGATCCAAATGCGATTGCCAATATATAGAGATTGAATGCTATCAAATCTACACCTACTATTCGATTATCTGAAAAACCCAACTCTAGACTGCCCATGTGGTAAATTGTGGGCACCCAGAGTTTAGAAAGGGAACAATAAACTCCGGGTCAGTCATGGGACTGGTATAAGCAAACGAAAACAGTTTTATCTTTTAAAAAAACAATAAAAGAATTTAAAATTGAAATCCGCAATGCTTTTTGAAAAATGAAACTACCATAAGGCCTCCCACCACACACACCATGCAAACGCAGAATTGGAAGAGATTTCTCCTTATGATAGTCAAAAATGCTTGATACACGAAAACCGTTTGATATTATTATTAGTGCATAGTGGAAAACATTTCGAAAGTATAATATTAATCTTAGCCAGCATACAACATTTCGTCGTATGCCTACTATAGCTACTATGTTCAATAGCAGGTTACCGCCACATTCCATGGCAGGTTATACAACTAAAACCGTATAGGGCGCGTATTATTTCTTTGGATTTTCCAACAAATGGTCAGGCTAAGGAACTTCCTATTGCCACATGGGAATGCCTCTGGAGGGATGCCCCGAGAACCTACTCGGCTCTTTGCCAACAGAAGGCCGGTTTCCTCCCTGACCGGGAGTAATACCTAAAGATATGCCATCCCCGATCGTTTGTGACCTTTATCCGAGGGCCTTCAATACCAAAAACCATAAAGCAATGTATTTGCAGTAACCACATATGTTAAATATCTGGGCTTCATACCATGATACCACCCTTTTCCAAAAGGAATGGACATACCCTAGGGGCGCGACCCCGCGACCTTGCCACATCTTTCCTGTTTCGACCATTTCCAGGGAGTGAGGCCCGACGAGGTCTCGTCCACAAAGCTACGGTTTTCACAAAAGCCATGCTTTGATCAACAAATGATCAGCAACACACAGCAGCACTCAACATGCCACACTACCAAATGGGAATGTATCACTAGTAACCATCAACTACATAACCTATGAGCTCGTACGTCTCAGAGAAGGGTGTTAAGCTAAGAGAATAAATCTCCGCCACCAAATAGAAATGTATTTGATAGAAATCAGTTTTACATCTCAAAGTGTAATGTCAGACACACATCCATACTAGTCTGTTCCAGGTTCGAACAGAACCGAAGGCACTTCCAAAGAAGTCCTTGCAATTCCGAATAATCCCTAATCACGTCCAGACTCCCTATCACAAAGGGTGATCAAATCTCTGTACCTGGGATCAGCCGGTGCAGAGACATTCGACGAGCAATCCTTTCTCTTTCGAAAATATCCGGTTTACACCACCGGTCTTCAAATGCAATCCATATACATCGTTTCGTTATTCGAAATGAGTTATATGACACAAGGTCCTCTCCTGGCTAAACCGAATAATGAGCGCAATATTTAAAAAAAACATATGGATGTGGGATTTCGGTTAAGTCACAACTTTAAAACCTAAAACAAATGGTTTAAATCAAATTACCATTTCAAATCTTTAAACAAAAAGATTCATTTCACAAAGTTTACCAATCTTTCACAAAGATTCATTTACGGCTTTTCAAAACAATTTCCTTTTCAAATTGGATTAACTCATCCAATCATTAAATCAATGACTCAATCTATAGCTTTCAAAAACAATTCTCATTTCAAATCTCTTTTATATAAATGATATACCATTTAAAATCCTCTTCAATTTCAAAACAAGGTTCAACCATCTTTCACAAAGATTCATTCATAGATTTCAAAACAATTCACTTTCAAATTGAAATCTTTATGACATAAACTGGAAGTTCTTTCGTTGTGTGAAAGCTATTATTATTTGAAAACAAATAGTTTTCGTTTTGAAAAAATCTGATTACATTTATACAAGTTAAAGCCCTTCAGGTATAATACTTGGATTAAATTCAAATTCCCAAAACACTACTTTTAGAATGGTTTAAAAACCCATATAAACACATTTATAACTTATATAACCTTTTTAAACCATAATTTCCAAATATAGAATTAAATTTTGAATTTTGAATTTAAATTCAAATCAAACTATTTAAATTTCAAAACCTTATCAAGTCATCCAAAATAACTTTTATCATTAAAACTTCTTTTCAAAAGTTTTCATATTAATCCAATTCCATTTTCAAAACCGTTTGGATTTAAAACTCAATTTTAAAACTACTTTAAAAATCTACGACTTAACAAATTTCCTCGTGCAATCCATATTTGTGTGTGTATAGTGTAGCCCAAGGGTTTTACACAATAGTGCAACAACATCAATCATATCAATATTGATAAGCGGTATATTCCTATAACACTTACCTTTATTCACAGATTCACAGATAAATGTGTCACAGATAAAATGAATAAATAAATAAATTACACAGCTCAATTCACAGAACAGAATATTACAATCCAGAGATCATAATTAATTCAAGGCATTTCATACAATGCAAACATTCATAAGCAATCCAAGCATTCAATAATCATTTATAAACAGGAATAGTTAATTGTTTGAATCCTAATAAATTCAATTTAATCTCCAATTGAATAAATTACCTATGAATTAATTATCAAATCTTGATTAATTAATTACAAATCATTTGATATTAATGAAATTAATCAACCTTAATTATTTAGTTAATTACCTTTAATTAATCACATTAAATTAATTATCCTCTTATTAATTACTTTAATTAATAACCTTTAATTACTAAGTAATTATCCTTTAATTACTCAATTATCCTTTAATTAATTATTCTTAATTAGTTATCTTAATTAATGAACCATTAATTAAAATAAATCACCCTGATTAATTATCCCTTAATTAATCATATTAATTAATTTAACCTTTAAGTTAACCACATAATTAATTAATGCTTAACTAATTACCATTAAAATTATTATCTTCAATTAATAACCTTTAATTATTAAGTAATTGTCCTTTAATTACTTAATTATCCATTAATTAATTATTCTTAATTAATTATTGCTTAATCACTTGATAAATCAACCTCTAATCATTAATTAATTATCCTTAGTTACTTCCATTAATTTAAAAGATAAACCACTTATCTTTATTATTTAATCCTTATTTAATAACTTTTGGAAATAAATCATCATAAATACATTAATTACCTTAAAATCATTAAGTTAGATTAAGGATTGTAAAACATTTTATTTTCTCAATTATTCACTTAATTACAAAAATTAAGTTTATAAACTTTAAAACAAAAGTTATATAGCTTACAACACTTTTAACTTAATAAATTTGAAATAATTTATTTTGAAAACAATTTGAGATTAAATTAAATAATCACCTAATATTTAATTATTCAAATCAAGATAATTTAATTTCAAAACACATTTGCATTTATAGTCTCTATATTTTAAAATTTTGTTTTAAAATCTAATTAAATATTTTTATGAAAACTTGCTTATTTTCATTTAGCTTTGAAAACTTTGATTTACAATTAGCTTTTAAACTTGAAAATCTTCCTTTTTCCTTTGAATTTTTAAAACCCGGAAATTTATTAACAAACTGAGCCAAACGCCTAATTTTCCTGGGCACAACTTCGAGTCACCCCTTCTTTTATTTTCCTCGAGACCATACTTAAATCTACTCGAGCCAAATTCAATTCTTCCCGACACAAACCTGAGGCCACCATTTCTTCTTCTTCCCAAAGTAAATCAATGATACTCCTGACACACGTACACGTGCATAGGCGAATCGATCGCCTTCGACCATCGACGCCAACGCCGGCATATCGACCACAACCCCTACTCTCAATTCCGACTACCAAAGCCTCGAACAAAATCAAAAATCGAATTTGAGCAAATCGATCACAACCTGGAACCAAACTTCCCAACAAAAAAGGCTCGCTGACGATGATCTCGGTCATTTGAGATCATTCCATCACTGTCAGAACTGCGCCACATCTCGATGCCTTGATTCGTTCCCTCACGATCTATCCCGACCACCCCACGATCCCAAAAATCATCATCGACCCAACTGACTATCAAAACCCTAAACTCTCGTCGATTCGTCTCCTCTTCCATTAATAAATATAGCTACTATTTTTCCAGTGATCCCTGAACCTCCGGACACCTTCAGCTTTGGCCTCGACGAACACTTCGTCGTGAATTGTCGGAAATTGACCAAAATAGCAACTCTGATCAACTCACCAATTCTCACAACCCATACTCTTAAAAATCTAAATTTTCTGACCAAAATTCATCATTTACCATTTCAAGACAGCTTATCTAATCAAAACTCGAACATAAATCATTTGAATTTCTGACAAATATTGTTCATCACTGTAATATCTAAATTTCAAAACATTTTCTAAATATTTCTTCTTAGAACCATTTTTAAAATTTAAATTATAACATTATAGACAACTTTTATTCAAACATTATAATCAAATTTTTGTTATATGAAGAGATATGAATTTTTTTCTTGAATTGGGTTTTTAAAACTGCAATTTTGAGAAAAGAGTGGTGTCTATACACTCAATCACCTATATACACACATACAGGCATGTTTACATCCATGCAAGCACATTCAACAAACAACATTCAATACTAATCACATGAAAAACCAAAGTATAAATGTGTTTAAGAGTTTGCTCACTTGGTTTGAAGTAGAGAATATGTCTCTGTTTTGAGTTTGCCCAGGCATTGTTCTGATTTTTTGATTTGTTTGATCTGGATGCTTGTATTTGCTTTGATGTTGAACTTGGACTTTGATCTACTGTTTCAGCTTGATTGCTTCAGATTTCTAAACTTTGATGTTGATTTAAGTTTTTTCTTCTTCCATGCTTTATATGATTGTTTGCTTTTATCACAGATTTGATTTGCTTGCTTGAATGTTTCCAGGTTCTTAATCTTTCCAGATTTGAATATTACTTTACATTTTTTCTTTAACTTGTTTTTGATTCTGAAATGATTTGATCTGGTTGCTTGTTTTCAACTTTAAAGCTCCCAGGTTTGAAGCTCATCATTTTTTTCTTTTGAAAGCTTGAGAATTCATAGTAACCAGGTTTTCATTCTCTTTGATTTTTAAATTTTCATTTGTTTATAGAAATGCGAATGAGAGAGAGTTTGAACTGAAATGATAATCAGGAATTTTTTTTCTTCTTTCTTTTTATTCATATTATTTAGGTTTTAAATTTTAAAGAAAAATAGAGTATGACACTTGTTAAATTCATACTATCTTTAAATTACACTTGTCCAACTCATATTACTTTACTTACACTTGTTAATATAAGCAATATTATGTTTAAAATCTTTATTCAATTTAATTTATGATTTATAATTTAAACCTTACTTAATCTTAATTTATGAATTTACAACCTAATTTTACATATGTATGTTTTCTTATTTATTTCCAAAAGATAAAACTTTTTATTAATTCTTGTTTTGATCTTATATATACATTTTTTTCAATTACTTATACTTATATAACTCTTTTTAAAATAAATTTTTTTTTGAAACTTAATTTCTATATTATTTTCAAAATAAATCCTATTTGTTTGCAATATATTTCTATTTAAATTTCGAATCAAAAATATTGATTTTCAATATACTTATTAAATTTCAAAATCAATTCAAATTATAATCCATTTATATAAATAAATAAACATTCATCTTATTAGTTTGGAAAATTCAAATACAACACATATTTTATTCCCAAAATTTTATATTAATTACCAAATATTCCAAATTTTAATTCCAAAGGTTAAATTAATTATCAAATTATTTTTTGCTAAAATCCAGGAATGTTACAATAACAAATCACAATATTGCTCATCTGCAATCGACACCCAAGGAAGGAACTTTTCCAAACCCTACGATCCAGGCTCAGATATCAGCTCTGAGCGATATCAAAAGCAATAATATCTAAATGGATAATAAACGAAGTAACGGTCCATTTTAAAAAGGTAAAATAATCAAAACTATTTCCAACTTTGGAAATACAAAAAATATACTTTCATTTCTTTCAAATTAGGAATTTTCAATAGTAAAAATACCTTCAATATACCTCAGGTTTGATTTTCATAAATCACTATTTCATTAATTCTAAAATAGTCTAAAGTCATTTTTCAAAACCTTCTAAGTTATAGAAGTCATAAAAATTCCTTTTGAAGAGTTTAAATATAAAATTCCTTTCCAATTTAACTTCTAAATAATCTAAAAACCTTTCTTCCATATAAATTCTTTTTAAAGGAATTCTAAAGCCAAATCTCTTTTTCCTTAAATATTAAAAAAAATCCTTCAAAACACCATACCAGCATTAGATACAACATGTTACTGGAACAACATGTCACAAATCACTTGTCAACATATGTTCGAATCACACCACGCAAGTTTGAACCTGTAACCTCTTACACCAAAGTTGAATCACTTAACGACTGGGACAATGTTGCTTGGCACTAGCTTTAAATATTCATAATCTATTTTCCTTTTTCATATAAATAATTCAAATTACTCATTTTAATTTATTTTTCTATCATCCAAAACAATCAATATCAACATATATAGCATACCTTTAACCATATATCACTTAGCTCAAACAATCATTGAACAATCATTGACCAATCAATCATTAATCATCTACTAATAGTAATCAAGACTATCAAGCCATCATCAACCAAGATATAGTTCCTATTCAATTCCACAAAGTGTATTCTATAATTTTCCCAATAAGAAAAGTATCCTAAATTTTCATAAAGTAATTCAAGGGGGATGATTTTCTCTGCTATAACTAGGCTAAACAATTATCTATGCAAAACAATATTATTGTAATATCACCATCCAAAGCATAGCAAATCCTAGCTTCAAAAGATTGTAAATTAATTGGAAGCAGAGAACTTTAACTTACTATAATTAAATAAAAAAGCAAATTATACCCATTGGTTGAATTATGCTCAACCAAAAAGGATGCCACTAATGCCAGAGTTCACTTCATCCATCTCCTGCATAATCACACCACATTATTACTTCCTACTGCCCTAAACATTGATGACTAGCCCTCATCGTGCGTCATGAACTCCTCCTGCATCATCATCGAATGCTAAAATACCCAAATGTCACATAATTGGAGGGGGGTTTTCACTTCAAGGGCTTATTTGTGCAAGGAATAAGTTATAAGAACACTACTTCTGAAAAATTAGTTTTAAGGACATTTTACAGGAAAAGGATAAAAGAATTTATCAGTTATACAGAAATAATAAAAGGATTTATCATTTTCCTATATAACTTAAAAAGATAAAAGAATATATCATTATGCTGTAAATTGTCCTTAAAACTAATTATTCAGAAGTGGCGTCCTTAAAACTTATTACCCTGCAAATAGAAGCCCTTCAATCTAATTTCCACTAATTGCAGACCGTCGTAGCCAGTTGCCGATGGCTCTAGCCTTCATCACGATGTCAAGCTTACGTACGCCAAGACCAATGTTGTCCCCTCTGGCTCGTGCCCTTGTGCCTCCTCTCTCGTGCACGATTTTCGTTTTTCTTTTTTCAGAATTACGTTAGGGCATAGGAAGCGATTTGGGCAAACGGGTTTTATTAGATTTTACTTAGGGCTGAAGTATTGGAAAGAATGGAGGGTGTGGTCCAATGAAAAAGAAGGGAAAAATTATTTTTCTTTTAGTTATAAATCAAATACAGTCAACCATCATTTAATCGAACTGTTTATAAATCAACATTTAATACCTATTTAAAAACCCACTAGAGGCGTTTTATCCAAATTTTATTTCACTTCTATAAGGATTTTTCGTTTATTAAAATACCACCGTTCAATTTCAACAGTGATAAAATAACTATTTTTTTTTCAAAACAACTGTAGAATCTTACAAATATTATTATTTTGCCAAAATAATTTTTTTAAACAACTTTGGGATTTCTGGCACACAATTCAAATTTCAAATTTTAATTTTAGTCAAATATTTTATTTCTAGTGGAAAATAAAATCCAAAATTTAATATTATTGAACAAATTCAATAAAACATACATCTTAATAAATTTATTTTATTTGACTCTAAAATGGGATATTACATGTGGACTTGCTTGGATTTGAATGATTCGTTACACTGGAGCTTACAGGAATAGTCTAGTTTCTAAGGCACATGGATTAGCAAGAATTCGAGCATTGATGGGCCTACGATGTTGAGTTGTCGTTGATCATGCAAAGTGGTCATATGAGTTATCATATATCCAACAACATCTGAGTTGAGAGATGCTATATCTATTTGATGATTTCTATGTTTGCTATGGTTGTCAAACGATGTATGTATTATCGAGTTAGATACCTCGACACCCTAGACTATACACAAAGTAGTAGTACACCCATATGGTTGTTTAGCATATATTATATTTATGTGCTAACTATTTGGTTTAGGGACGGTTCGGGTATGATTGTCCATATCATATGTTCCTATTTACAATATTTATAACTTATATCTACTCTAAGATTACAGATCGCACATACCAGATTTTGCCTGATTAAAGGTGGTTTGTATTACTTCTTATATTTTTGAGTAATCTTAAATTAGTGGATTGAGAGACAAACATAAGACAACACATGGAGTTATGTCGATGACAAGCAAGAGGATGACACTTCCTTATATATATCTATTATTGGAGCCGCTATCACTTATTTTAATGTTTAGTTCTATGGAGCTATTTGGCACTACTATCGTATACGGACAATTATCTAGACTTTATTCGATGTATCGGAATGTATAAATTATGTTACTCTGTTTTGCATAATCTGATATGTTGCACTTCGATATAATGTTATTTCTGCTTCATTTGATTATGCTGCTTTCTCGCTTGTTTTATATCTATGTTGATTAATATATTGTTTTGTCTATTCGACGTGAGATATATGGCAGGTTCTTCATTAATTGTATTGCATTTGCTCTTAACAGTTTCTCTCCATCGACCGGGCACCACAATAGCATGTTGTTATGCTATTAGATATTTGGTTTGTTTGGTATCAGAGATAGAGGGGAGTCGTCACAGAATATAAGGGAACCCCTGATTTAGTTTCGACTATAAAACCTAAAATGTAGGGTCAAATCCACATAGCCCAATCCTACTCAAATTCACTTCATATCTTGGGTTTTGTATCTGTCTTGAGATATAAAAAGTCACAAATCACATGATAATGACATATGTCATCGCATTTAACACTAAGAGAGCATCGGTACGCTAACTGCACAAGTCAACACCTACATGTGTAATTTTTTTGAGGCAACGGTGGTTAGGAAATGTTATATGCATTCCAAGACTAAAGTCCCAATCCATGAGCATAATGACCCAAAAATTCAGTCCAAAAGGACCTTAACCTAGCTATTGAGGACGCTCCCATATAGGAGGGTTCGTTCAACTAACTGTATTTGCTAAAGGAACATCAGTCTGGTAAATTCACATAATTCACCACATAAGAACATATACTTAACAACCATTAAGGTGCACCTCACTTAAAGCTAGTCGCACAGTATGTTTAACCCACCTCAAACCGACCAATATTGGAATTTCTAATAAACTAGGACAAAACTAGCATCCAATGGTACTCCCCTTTATCATATGCTCTGTACTCATTCTTGCAAAGTTTATCTAATTCCATGGATGCTCCAAGCCTACCTGATATTGGACAAGTTCTGCCCGGACCTCTAAACATCTTCAAGTCTATAACGGTTGTCTCATTAAAATCCTCAATAACTATGCTTTGTAACCATCTCTCCTTTAATTATCTATTAACCCAACCATTACCCATCAAAAATGATGCTAAACTAACAATAGACCTACAATTTAACCATTAATAAAAGACTCATCAACCAACCATAATCCTTCATTCAACATCGACCATCAAAGTAGCAGTTTCTTCAATTACCAAATCAACAACCCACAATCAATAACTATTCTAGCTGCCAAAGCATAGCATTTTAAGCCCATGTCAACACCAACTACATGAGCTTGTCTTTAGTTGACAAGTGCTTTGATATACTTTGCATGTGTTCTTTTGAATGAGTTTACCTTCGTGAAACTTTTTCCGAACCCGTTCCAATTCCAACAGCTCGGACTTGGATCGTGGGGATCGTCGGAATACTTTTTATCAACAAATAAGATATTCGGTATATCAATATTGATTAGATCCGAAATCTGTTATCGAATTGCTCATTCAATGAGCATTCTCAATATTATGCCTTAAAGAGGACTCGAATCTTCACACTATTTAGCACGAGATTTTGAGTCTCGCGTGTCTACCATTTCACCATCAAGACATCATGAAAGTGTATCGTGCAATATTGCTCCTGAACAAAGCCATCAAAAATGTGTCGGTGCTAAAAGTTTGCAGCAAGGAATGTGATGGTTATGCAGATGATTGGCTTCACAACCCGTTTGGGTCATCATCCAACAACCGCCCTTTCTTAATATTCACTTTTGGATTCCCGCCATTTCCGCCCTAATTTTCCTGAACCTTTGACCCTAGCAATTTCTCATCCACACTTCAAGACGAATCCTTTATCCGATGCGAAAAAAATGGAAGATGCCAGTACCCGTTGGAGAAGAAGCTGCCGAAAACCCTAATCCAATCTGAGGTATTAAACCGAGACAAAGGTTTTTGGAAACTATTATAGTTACTGGGTGAAGACCAAGGCAAGGATTCTTCTGCTGATTCAGCTGAATTGCTTGGACCATCTCTAATTTCCTATGAGCGAGTTCTGTATTTTATTACGGTTTTCGTGTTGACTTTGATGATTTGTTTTTTAACGCTGTATTACCGGCGATGTTGCCTGAAGAAGCATTCAGTGTTGTGACGAAATCATTTGATGCTAGAAAGGTTAGTTTTCTAATTCGCAAATTCAAACATGTAGATTGAGGTTTGTAGTTAATTGATAACGATTCATATGACATACCACACATTGTTGGAGTAAATTTAGGGAATTGAATTATGAATATCCTTATATTTGTATGTACTAGCTTAAGTGCAAAATTGATGTTTTTGTAGAAAGTAAGAAAGGCGACTATGGATATAACTTTAGTCACCTAGCTGCTTGGAAGCAACTGACTTTGCTACATAACTACATGAGATGCACAAATTGGAAACGGTTTAATCATAAATATCACGTTTTTAAACAGTCAAATTTATTCTCATTATGTTAGAGTGTGTGCGTATAAACATAATCAAAATCGGTAATATTTCCCTAGATACACATTCAATTGAGGACAATGTTGTTGAATTCAAGTATGTGATGAATATAAGTTTTTTGTCCATCTAATGTAGAAACTACTGCAAAATATAGCTGGTTTGTATGATTTGTGAATACTAGCATATTTATATTACTTGATGATGTACAAAAATGAGAATCAAATTTATTCAAACATATTTAAGTGTAGATAAGGCAAGAATTATAGAGAAATAAGAAAATTGCACACGTTTGTAAATGTTAGAATGATGAAGTTTACGAGTATGAGTGAAATGTAAAAAATCATGAAGGTGGATGGTGTTCAACTTCAATTGACACTTCCTTTACAAAAAGAAAGAACACACCGTTGCCGAGGATCGAACCCGGGTCACCCGCGTGACAGGCGGGAATACTCACCACTATACTACAACGACAATGATGTTATCCAAATTGAATAACTAACCTAAATTCTTAATTATATATCATTATCTTTTTTAATTTCTTCAAAAAGAGTAACTTTGTATTTGAATTATTACTTATTCAATTCTTGAAAGATACTTTAACCATGTTTGATGGTCCCATGTTCATCACCAATTAACTATATTTTTTTTGCATATAGTAGATGTTATGCTGTAAAAATTAGTTTTACTTCAATTAACATAGAAATTCATACCAAGGTATGATAAAATGATATGATATGTGTGCTAGGATGCTTGTATAAATTGATAATGGATAAAACATAAGACTCATGAGATGATAAATACATTTATTCAAACATAACCATATGCATTCTAGATAAGAGAACAACATATTGATAAGGAAATAACTTGAATATCATAGTTTATAAATGTTATAATAAGCCAGTTTATATATACAAATGAAAATAACAAAGGCATAAAGGTAGATGGAAATGACTAGACATTAAATTCCAAATTTTAAAATAGTTTCAATTTTTATGTGAACATATTTCTTATAGTGGAAATTAGGCACAAGGGCCTCTTTAGGAAGTGCAATTAGTTTCTAGGACACAAAACCGAAATAATTACTTTTGAGGACAAAATGAAAAATAATTAGTTTCTACGGCCTAAAAACCTATGAAATTACGTCCTTGAAAGTTATTGTACAACTGACTTTGTACTTAAAAATAATTATTCTGCTAACTTTGGTCTTGAAATTAATTTATATGGATGTGTGTCCTAGAAACTAATTGGATTGCAAAGTTTGTCCTTCTAGTGAAATGCCCCTTTCTTATATTCCTTCAATCTATAAAACATTTATCAGTTTGAGCGACAATGTAGTTGTTGCAGTGTGTGTGTGTGTGTGTGTGTGTGTGTGTATGCTTTCACTATTTGATTATTGGTATAAGCATAAGCATTTAACAACAAAGTCGTCAAAGCATAGTGATAAGTATTTCCATCTGTCATGCAAACAATCCGATTTTGATTTTCAGGGGAAATGAACATATTTATACGTTTGTCAAAGTTCTTTAATTATAAAATATTCCATGATGAGTAACAAATGCATATGCACTTAATGTTTGTATGAATAATTATATATAGTATAATAACTATTTCAATTTTATTTTGATTAACAACGAAGTCGTATTATAGTGGTGAGTATTTTCATTTCTCATACGGGTAACTTTTGTTAGATCCTCGGGATGACACCGACATTAGTAGAAAGTAGCATTACATAAGATAACAGTCTTACAAAGTTTACATTTTATTTTTATTCATTGACGGCAAGTGTCTTATATGGTTACTATTTTACATCTATTATGTATCCAGTAAAAAATAAGCTTCATTAACTCAAAAGAAAATCACACCATATTTGGTTTAGTTTTAAAATGTTCCATAAACATATCTGGAAAACAAATGTTTATATAATAAAATAATTATGAAACAGTATTTATACTAGGGCGTCCTATATATTTCTAAAAACAAGTTTCTTTTATTAATACATTAGTTTTAATAAGGTAAATGTTAACTTTGAATGAAATAATTTTACACTTACACTTAAGGCTGTTATGGTAGTGTTAAATGCTATCAATGCGAGGAAATCTTTATGGTGTCGATACTATTGGTAAGTCAAAAATGACTATCAATATTTTACTGTTACCGTTGCTAAAATGATCGTTGATAACTGATAAACTTTGGTAATGGTAAATTGACCAATGTATAAATATATTAAAATTTTATTCCAATAAATATTCTATAATGATAATTATTTTGTTTCCAATTCAAACCCTATGAATGATTATATCGACATTTTGGTTTATTTTAGTTGATATAGAAAAGTTTCTTAATTTATAACAAATTATCTACAATACTATAAAATAATAACGTTGCTAATCTTAGATTCTGAAGTTAAAAAAATTATGAAATAAAACAATGTCATGAATAATACTAGAAATTCCATCTTAATTCTGACATTTCTTTAAAATTGTTCATGGCTGTGATTAATTAAAATAGTGAAAAAATAAAATTAATATAACTAGTTAAATTACTGTTACCGCCGGTTTTGATTTTATTTTACCGTTAAATGGCCCATTAACAATGGTAAATTTATTGTTACCTTGCCGATAGAACTGGTATACTGATGCAGCTCAATATTGATTATTAATTATTTGGTATTGATTTGATAACGGTAAATTTACAATTACCATAACAACCCTATTTACGTTAGCAAAACTAAAAGATAATCTCCATGGCTGACCGAATGGTTATGCATCGATTGTTAAGAGAAAAGCATAGGATTTGTATCACATGGGTGGCATAAAACAATGGTTAAAGGTTTTAGAAGGAATTCTAAAATTCTTATCATCTCGGTTTGGTTTTGGTGGACTCGGAAACGAAAACCTTGCAAAAATCCAGTGTCGGTTGGGAAAAGAAAAAAGTTTGAAAATTTTATAACTTAAACTATGAATTTTATTTTAAAATTAAAGTTTTTAATCACGTCGTCAACTTCGATCGAATGTAGGTTCATCGTATTCAATCTCGTTGTCGATCATTTTTTTGGTTCTCTTGTGCCTTAGCTTTGAATTCGAGAGGAAATTGGTGTTGAATTGAAGCAATTTTTTTATTTTAGTGTGTTGATTTTTTGTTTTGACATTTGCCCTAGCGTCAAAACATTAAATCGAGAAAGATGAAACTAGGAAATATGTGGTTGAGTTGTTATATGAGCTATTTCTATTATTTTCTTTGTTTCTGTGACTAAAGTTGAGCTGCACATTTAAGTTAATTATTTTTACTTTAGCTTAATAAAGTTCAATTTAGTTCTTTTCAACTTAATTTAATTTGAAAATTGTATATTTCTTTAAATATTGTATTTTGTGTTTTAGTTACAACTTTACTATTACGTTTTCATTAAGAAGAATACCCATATCCGAAACCGGAACCGAAACTTCCAAAATTAATCGAAACTAAGTAAATTTCAAATGACTGAAACCAAGTTGCCAAATCTTGCATAAAACACACCCTTCATTCATTCGTTCATTATCATAGAAAATGTGAAAACTGCAAACAGCACGGTAGTGTCCGTTTGACCATCAGATAATTTGGTTATGGACCAATATGGCTTTAGTAAGTCATGTTTGGTAAGCCCAATAAGTCAATACGTTGGATTGGCAACATAGCATGTAGAAAAGCTATTAAACAATTTCATGTATTTATTACCTTTTTGAGAAAGTAGGCAATCTTATTCATAAACAATAATAATTTACAGAATAATACATTGTGGTACACTGATGTATCTACAATTGTGAAGTTGGTTAAGTTCTTCTTCTTCTTATCTTGGGAACTGAAGCTGCTCAAATTACCTATATATTCATCAATTACTTTCTTTCTATGTGTTACCATTGTTAATTTGCAGTCATGTAATATACTTATGCATAACTTTTTCGTTTCTTTGTGTTTAAACTTTACTGTACTTTTTTCATTCCAAATGTATATGGTAGTTGTAAATGCATTACATGGTAGGTCACTTTTTGCCGCTCCAAACTTCGGCTGGATAATGTGAGTCATTAGTGGAGTTGTGTACCATGTTATGTTGGTTTTTGTTTTACGTCTATAAAACATATGCCACATGATACTCGGTGTCTTATATAACTATTTGCAATTTTGACACGTTATAAAAAACAATAGGAAAATTCTATTTGGATACAAATGAATGACACAAAATTTGAACTTAGATAATGTGCGCCACATGGTAGACGTAAATGCGATACTTACTAGGTAAACTAAAATGTCTTTTATCTTTGAACTTAGATAATATGAAAGCATCATTATGTTAAGTTATCCTATATGTTTACTTTTTCATGTTGGATTTATCCTACATGTATAAAAAGCTATATTATGCTTATTTTTTATTTTATTTTCAATTTACTTGATACCTGATGTCTTGTACGAGTAACCACATTACAATTTTTATTCTATTACAATCTGTCATGTTGTTAATGCAATTTTTTGATAAAAAAATTAGGGTTTATTATTTAGTACGAATTCCCAATGTCTTCTCTTGTTCAAGGTTGAAAAAGTCCGTTCGATTTTCATTCAGGATATGATTCAGGGTTAGAAAAATATACGAAATTGTGTTCATTTGAATTGTTTGATGATTTTTTTTATTCATCTGTTGTCTGGTTTGTTCTTGTTAATTTATGACATGGTAAATTAGGACTTGTTAATTATGATTTCCTTAAAAACATGAACAAATTAGGATAGATTTTTGAATGGAAGTTTGAATCTATCTCCAAATGTGAACTGTGTGCAAACAAAAACATATATGAAATCTACTATGAAAAACTGGTTTGCTTGGTTTGGTATGTAACAATGTTGACGATTTGAAAGGTCATACAACTTACGATGGTAACAAATACTATGTCACGTTTATTGATGATTATACAGGATATGCTTATGTTTATTGGATGAAAACAAAAAACGATGTCTTTGAAAAAAGTAAAATTTATAAAGTGAAAATGGAAACACAGTTGGGATTTAGAATAAAAATACAATATTTTAATTGTGACGGGAATATTTTTCAAATGATTTAACTTTGTGTTATAAACACGGATTAGTTCATGAATGCACTAACCTCCATACACCTCAATAAAATGGTATCGTCGAAAGAAAAAAATAGGACATTAGTAAAAATGTTAATGATATGGTTATTAGTTTAAATTTGCCTAACACTTTATGCGGTGACGCTATGTTATTTGTTTTTACATTTTTAAATAGGGTTCCTTTGAAAAAGAAAAATGCTTCTCTTTATGATTTACTTTTAATTAAAAAACCTAACCATGGGAGTACTTGGTTTCGGTCCAATCAATAAGTGTGATTTTTCCGGTTCTATCATGGGGCTACATGGTTGAAGATTAGTTCAACATAGACCTCAATAACAATTTAAAAAATTTAAACCAAATGAAAGTTTAATCCAAAAGACCCTCATTTATGTGTTTCTTCCATGATGATGCAATTTTCTGTTCTTTATCTGTATTGGCTTGATTCCACTTGGATATGTGGGCATCACCTAAGTAATGTAACCTATTTTATTTATTTTGTGTATTTAAATTTGTTTATTTAAAAATGAGGGGAGAATGATGAATATTTTTAAAATAAAACAAAGTTGGGTTTTTTGAAATGAAGAACTTTTGGGATTTTGCATTTGTCTCTGATTAGAATAAATTATAAAGAGTTATCTTGGATTAAAATAGAAACAAAGCCATGAGAAAGCAAAGGTAGAGCGTGGTGCAATGTACATGCACATGCATACGTAGGCGAATGAGCATGTAGGGTGCAATTGGGTCTTTTAGGACACAATTTGCACTTAGCACATACGTGTATCGATAGAAATGGGAGTCCTATTTTGAAAGTTGGGACCGTTGTAGAGCAAATCAACAAGTCGGGTAACAGATAGATCCATTGAGCGAACTATTACGGGTTAATAGATCTGACCTTTGGACGTATTCATTTTAGGAATGGATAGTTCAGAACACTATAAATGTATAGCAGATCCTCAAATTTTAGAACAATTCTTTTTCCATCTTCCTAACTTTATTTTCCCTTTCCGCATCATCAACCATTAACATGAACTAAATGTTCTTAGTCAAATGACTTTGAATCCTCAAGTCTTTGATTGTATACAATATACATTTGTAAAATAATGTATAGAAAGATTCTTGAAGCATGAAGTTTGACATTATCATTCTCATAGCAGATGCAATATTTCCAACAGAACGTACAAATGCGCGCGTATAAGTAATCGAATGACAAAGAAGATGTTTTAAAAAACAACCATGCATTGTAAGTGGAAATAGAATAAAACATAAATATATTGGAGGTAGGAAATAAAGAAAATGGCCCATGCAGGTCTCGAACCTGCGACCTTCGCGTTATTAGCACGACGCTCTAACCAACTGAGCTAATGGGCCACTTGACATGGTAGAAAATTTGCAAGTACTTGTCGAGAGATTGGGCGTTTGGAAGGTAACTAAGTAATTATTTATCTAATCATGACACATATGTAAATGTTGTACATCTCGATAGTAGACTATTTAGTTTTGTTCTTATTGATGTGTTTTTGATCATCATTTGTCTTTTTCTCAAATGATTGAAATTGATCACATGAATTCTTTGGGTTATTTATACGATAAAATTAGTTTGGGGTATCTTTCGGCATAAACAGTTGAAACTGGAGGTACATTGGTGAATCATGCAGAAATAGTTTTTTTTATCAGCATTAAAAATTAAATATGGATGAAGACATTGACACTGTGCCATGGTTGAAAATGCATGTTTTGATCTTCACCAAGACGACTGTTATATTCCGATCCAGAATCTCTCTCCATTTTTTGCAGTTTGATTAAGACTAAACCTGATCTTCCTCTGATATATTCCTATCATTCTCTATTCTCCCCTGAATTTCTTCACCATTTTTCCTAGTTCAATTGATTATTTCTAATCAATTTGGATATTCTAGGTGCAAAATTTTTCATCGGTCGTAGGCCGAAGCAAATGACTGAACATTAATTGATTTCTACATTTGACAACTTCACGATAGTTGGGGAGGTCAGCATTATTAAAGAAAAGGTGACCAAGACGTTGTGAGGTTAGTTTAAACCTGCATTCAACACTGTTTGGTGGTTTCAGTTAGCTCCAGATTTTAGTTTTTCTAGTGCATAATGCAGGTTGTTGTTTTTTGATATGTCTGACTAAAGAGGAAGCTCATAAAGCGGTCAAAGATTTTCATAATAAAAAGACCCTGCCAGGGGTAAGTTTATACATACACACACACACAGTGTTTTTGTTTTTTGAATTGAATTGGTACGGTCTGTGTAAAGACCCGCAAATCCGTACCCCTTGAAGTAACACTAATCTCCATAGATTAACTCAAGATGAACGGAAATACGAACCATTAGGGTTTAAGAAAGAAGAAAGAGGTGGAAGAAGAGAGAAAAGATAGAAGAAAATAGAACGGAAATAGAAAGAAACAACAGAACAACATCAGAATCTCACAATTCGCAGCGGAACAACATATAATAGATAAATGATTAATCTTTAAACAAAAAACTATATAAGTTATTACATTACATTTCATTACATCATATCATCAGAGTGTACAACAACAAACAACAACAACCAGCGGAAAGGAAATACTAGATACTAGTAATACGCCATGCCATCCAGCTTGCCTCCAGCAACTCCTGAATTCCAGAATATCCTGATAAACCTTAACTCCTTACTGCCCGTGTGGAAATTGGTGGGCACCTAGAGTTTAGGAAGGAAAACAATAAACTCCGAGTCAGTCATGTGACTGGTGTGAGAACTCAAAACAGTTTATTTTTCTTTAAAATAAAAATAGAGGAATATTTTTAAAATCAATTCGCAATGCTTTTAAAAATGAGACTACCATAAGACCTCCCGCCATACACACAATGCAAACGCAGACTTGGAGGAGATTTCTTCTTATGTTAGTCAAAGATGCTTGATACGCATTAAAAGAAAACATTTGATATTGTTACTAGTGCATAGTGTAGAAAACATTTCGAAAGTAGAATATAAATCTTAGCCAGCATAGGTACCATTATATTATGCCTACTATAGCTACCTCCTGAGGAAGCAGGTTCTACAACTAAAACCGTACAAGATCGTATTGTTTCTTTGGATTTCCAACGAACGGTCAGGCCAAGGAACTTTCCATTGCCACATGGAAACGCCTCTGGAAGGACGTCCCGAGAACCTAACCGGATCTCTGCCAACACAAGGCCGGGTCACCTTTCAAACTAGGTAACAACTGACACGAGTATGTCATCCCCCGGTCCTTTGGGACCTTTAACCGAGCGCTCGTCATCAACATCACACCATAATAATAAGTGTTTCAACATGAGTAAGTATCTGGGCTCCATACCATGATACCACCATTTTCCAGAAGGAAATGCACATACCCTAAAGGGAGCTACCCCTCATAACCTTGCCGCAACTTTCCTGTTTTGACCATTCCAGGGTGTGGGGCTCGACGAAGTCACGTGCACAAAAACACGCTTTATACAAAGTCATGCTTTGGGTCAACAAATGATCATAGAAATGATCACCAAGATAGACGATAAAACAAATGATCCTATCACAAATAATCAACACAATGATCATTTCACAGCAACACTCAGCATGTCACATTACCAAATTGGGAATATATTGCTGATAACCTTCAACTACATAACCTCTGAGCTCGTACGTCTCAGAGAAGGGTGTTAAGCTAAGAGAATAAATTCTCCGCCACCAACAGAAATATATTTGAAAGAAATCGGCTTTACATCTCAATTTGTAATGTCAGACACACAATCCATACAAGTCTGTTCCGGGATCGAACAGAACCGAAGACACATGCAAAGAAGTCCTTGCAATCCGGATAATCTCTAATCACGCCCGAATTTCCCATCACATATGGAGATCTCTATACCGGGGATCAGCCAGTGCAGAGCCAATCAACAAGAAACCCTTTCTTTTTCGAAAATATCTGGTCTTCAACGCCGATCTTCAAATGCAATTCATAACGATGTATCACATTTTCGGAATGGGTTATACGACCCCAAGGTCCTTTCCTGGTTAACCCGAATAGTGAGCGCTTATTTTAAAAAAAATAAGTGTGGCATTCAATTTCAAGCAAATCATAACAAATACCTATTTAAAGGTAAATATTGATAGTCGGTTATTGAACTATCAATAGATATGCACAACATCACCAGATTCCAAATAATTTTCTAAATTATTTATTTTCCAAAAATATCTTTACAGGATATATATATTTTTCATTCTTCAAAAATAAATCAATATTTATTTTTAAACGAATTCCAAGTTTCATCTATAAATCCCATATTGAATTTATATTTCCAAGAATATTTATGAATATACAATTTCCATTATTCATTTTCAATTTATCTTCAAAAAGATAAATTCTCTAGACTTTTCATTTCACATTGGAAAAACATTTCCATACTTATTTATTTATAAGTAATTCACAAGTCTTTTTATTTTCTATACTTAGAAAATATTCAATATACTCTAATCGAAATTAAGTATATATCTTTCATTCTTTAAGGAAATCATTCTCTTAACCATATTTATTTGGGCCAAAACGAATGTTGCGTAAAACATCGTTACGACAACCCAAAATCACTGGTATAGGGATTCGAAATTAAAATAGATATATAAATCCCAATACTATACAAAACATTTCCTTTCGGAAATCATTTACTATAACAACAGTGTTATAGTCCACCATTTCCTTCTATTTCTCGAAAACGTCTATTTCAACAATGAATGTTGAAATCTATGGTTTCGAATCTTAATACATTTAAAAACATCTTTAGATCGTTTTAATTCTATTTAAAACATCACATCCAAAACATTTTCTTTAATATATTATTCACTATTCAAAAACGTGAATATACTTGTTAACCAAATTCATCATTTCTATTCATTTTGTTTTACAGGATTATTCGCTGTCTAAAACGTGAATATAACTCCATTAATAAATTACAACAATTTACTTATGAAAATAAGTCGTTGCGGATTTATAAAACAATGTTTGTAAATTCCATTTCTATTTATTTTATAACAACTTCCTTTACAAATTTCCTTTATTAACCTATTCGATTTATAACTCAATTATCTACCGAAAGTTCATATTATAAGTTAAATACTTATAATTTATTTGTTTACAAAATTGTTCTTTTAACTTCATAATTATAAATCTTATAACTTATAAGATTTATTTATTTATCCAAAATCTATTCTTTTAAATAACTTTATAAATTTTATTCATAAAATTCCATTTATAACTTCACCGTTTATAATTCTATAGATTTCATTCATTTATGAAATTCATTCACAATTCATTCTAACACTTATAAAAGCTCGTTTTATAATTCAAGATATTCTAAATTTATAAATATCAATTTATAAATCTTTTATATGGATCAATTTATATTATTCTTTTAAAATGTCTTTCAACTCCTTTATAATTTCATCATTTTGATTTGTAATATAATCAAATTTCATAAATCCTATTTTTAAACTTTTTATAATAAATTCAGAAATCCCAGTTTAAACTATTTTATAAAATTATTAATCCCATATTTTCAAAAATCAACTTTTAACTGTATTTCTCCAAAATCATAATTTTTTATAATATTAAAATTATAACGTTTATTTTTTTACGATGAATCAATTCCAAAAATATTTTATAAACGTATACTTTCAAAAATCACTTTAGAAATCCCTTAAAAATCAAAATCGTTATTTTTAAACTTCAAAATTGGATCCGATTATGCAACACATCAAATAGTCAATCACGACTTTCAAACATCATATATCGATATGATAAACAATCAAATATCACAATATCTAAAATCAAATAAATATTTGTGAGGAATCCAGTTGGATCCCTCCAACCTGTTTCCTTGCATCCACAGACATTAGCACAATACCAATTCCACTTCGAGGTGGAATATCGCGGTATATGGGATTTATAAAATATTATCCGCTTAATAGGCGGCGCAATAGGGTCTCATCCGCTATACAATGCGGGAAATCATCAACTGCAATATATACATATGCCAATATATATATATTGCTATATATATATAGATATATCCTACTATATCTAATATCTCAATCAAGCAACAACCAATAAATAACTGCAAATCCAACTTATAAATTTTTGAGTGAGAAGTTCTCACCTTTGCTTTTATTAGCAATCCATTTCCCATCTTGACTCGATTTTCTTGATTTATACCTTGTATAAATATTTACACAATTTATTAATATTCGAATCAATCGAATAAATTAAATTTCATTTATAAGTGCAAATTTCCCAGTGGTTTTATTTTGAACAAATTTTCCTTTTAACAAATTTAATTTTCCAATGATTAAATTTTAAACCAATTTTCTCCTTAAAAATATTTAGCAATCAAAATAATACCCTAAGTTAACTAAACAATTCAATTTTAACCAACGATACACTTTTAATTAATGATATCAAAGAATTAACTTTAATCTAATACCTTTTTGGTTTTAAACCAATACGTTTAACTTTTTTTAATAATTCGTTTAACTAAAAATTAAATTTTGAAACTAAATTCCCTTTAAATAAATCTTTCACTTAATAAATTGAATTTCCATTTGATAAATATACTTAACAAAATATTAAACTTCTTTTAATGATTGAATTAACAAGGTTCAATAAAAACTAAATTTCTTTTAACTATAATTTTTTCTTCTTCAGTAATTAACCGAATTTATTTTACTATTCACATTCTCAAATTCATTTTCATTCTTTTGTTTTTTCTATAGCTTACTGTAAAATAAATTCTTTTCTTTTCTGCTTAAAAAAAAGTATCATTACAGTAAATAACTTAAATTTTTTTTTTCTTTTCTTCTTTTACAAATCGATATATATATATATATAAATTGAAATAAAATTTCTCACCTGCAATCGACTTCGCCTCCATCATCAACGTCGCCGCCTTCACCTCGGCATACGCGCTTCACCTCCATCAGCATCGAGAATCCCCCATCGCGACGAAACCACCGACTGCCTCGCGCGAGCGCGCCGCCGCACACGATCCATTTCCACACTTCCAGAAATCGCGACCTTACGATCGCCCTCCGATCCAAATTGTCGTACGCGCCCACGCAACTTCACTGACCAAGCCATCATTTTCGATTGCGATAGCGCCTCCCTCAAGTGATAACCCTAGCTCGCGAGCGCCCAGCTTCCCTTCCAGTTCGCCATTTATTTTTATTTTTTTGTTGAACGAGAAGCTTTATTTTTCGATTTAATTCCTAAATTGAAGATGAAGGACTATTTACAAACATGGAGGAAGCATGCTCGCATAATCTAGCCGTGATTTTAGGCGGAAACAAGGGAGCGTGATGTTAGGCATAATAGAAGGGATGCTGTCGTTTATTTATAAATTTAAATCTAAATTTAGTCCAATTTAAATTTGCAACGCGTTTACTTAACGTACGCTCACATATCAACTCGGAAAATTACGAAATTTGAAATCCGATAATAATTCAATATTACGGACCCAATGGAACTGGTTTCGTCGAATTCCGAGACTGTGCCACGGACGGCTATTTTTAAAATATCGATTCAAACGATTTAATTTCAAAACTGAACAATTCACTTCCAAATTAAATTTTGAAGCTTCTATTATCTTCAGTGTTATCAATATGAATTTTACAAGCCTTTAAAACATTTTTAATCGGCATAAAATTGAAGAATGAAATTTTTATTCAACTCTCAATAGATTAAATTCTCTAATTTAATCGCCAAATTCAAAGTTATATTGAAAATTCAATCCAAACCATTATTCAAATATTTAAAATTAATTAAATATTTTCAAATTAAATTGTTCAAAAATTCTGGGTCGTTACAATCTTCCCTCCTTAAAAGAATTTCGTCCCGAAATTACAAGTTAAGAAGAATGCCCTTATCCCGTCTTTCATTTTTCACAATCTAAATAGTTTTATCAACTTACTAACCTAAATCTTTTTACTAGAGATTCATTATCATTTCAACTAGCTTTCCAACTTCACCTATAAGTTCCAAACAACATTGTTTACTCCAAATTCAAATTTAAATTCAAATTCAAATTTCAAACTTTCAAAATTTCTCAAAAATCTTCTAACACCCTAAATTTTCGAAAAATTTCGCCAGCGTCTCCTTTGCGCGGCTAGCTCGGTACGACTACAAAATGGCACCACGGCCCCTCAGAATCAAAAAGAAAAGAGAAATCCAAGTGGCTGGAGAAGAAAATCATCAAATTTCATACTGAAATTGAAATACGTACCTTTTTGTCGAGCCATTTAAATTATCTTCAAAATCAAAATCTCAATTCCTTTATACACTTGTATATCCTGCTATCCATAATATCCAATTCCAACATTCAAACCATTTTGCACTTTCCATTACAAAATTTCCAACATATGCTTCTTATACATTTTTACTTCACTATTGAAGTTACATATCCATTTTCATTCAATTTTACATTTCAATTCAATTCACAATTTCAATTCTATTTGAATTCAATTCATAATTCTAAATATTGAATTCTAACGATTAACTTTCATTTACCAATTCATATTACTAGTTTAAATTAGTTTCATTCACTAATTCTTTTCAATTTGCGAATTTCGAAATTGATTTGTCGTTAACTAAAATTTTCCAAAAATTTTAAAAAAAATTTCTAACTCCCAAAATTCACGGAAAATTTTGGCAGAGTCTCCTTTGTACGGAGGAGCTTTTGCAATTTTACAATATGTATAAATATGTATACATCGACCCACACGGTCGGAAAACAGAAAAATAGTTCATATTTCCTATTTTATTGCGTAGGCGCACTAGCATTTTTAAGCAAAGCGGCTAATTATTAGCTTATTAGCACGATCAAATCCAGCCCAACGACTTCGCTGAACCTGTACTTACTTAGTTTAACCATGTCAGTGACAAATATAAGAAATCTATTAACATTCCATTCATTTTCAATAACAAATATATAGATTTCATTAGCAATACATTCAAGATAAATTCCATTAACAATACATATGGTTTTAATTCATCTTTAGTCGCTTACGACCAATTCACATGACATTTCAATTTCCATATTCAAGTGGTTTACAACTCATTTTCTTCATTCTATTCATTTCTAAGCAAAACGAATTCATACCATTTTAATTGATTCAAAAATCAATTTTATTTGCTTTCATTAACTCATATAATTTTATACAATCTTGTTTGTGTCAAACGACAATTATTTCTATGCAAATTTAATGATATTCACTTAATAGAATATCTATTCTAGTTTATAACTAATTTAAATTAATACCAATTCAATTTATTTTAATTTTACTTCAGTTCAATTTGCATTTCATATTTATAAATTTCATTTGTTAAATGAATTTATCTCAATTCTTTGGCTATACATTTTATTTCTTATTTAATTCCATATACTAATGATCATAATTTAATATTATTACTTCCTAACAATCATGCAACCATACACTATAATAATTCATAGAAAATCATTTCTTTTCTATACAAAAATAGTTTTGGGCAAAATTATCTTATTCACCCGATTCAAAAACAATTTTATATTTACTAACAAATACGCGCTCATATCTATTATTACACTCAAACTCATTCTAGAGTACTACTGACTCTATCTCTAATGAGTAATACCCAACAGAACCATGGTTGTCGCTTAACCATATGCTCTGATACCACATTGTCACGACCCGATTCTTCGACTCCCGAAATTCGACATCAATACGTCCACTGTATCGAATGCCGATCAGTCCGATGCCGGAAAACCGAACACTGAGGGTTTAAGAAAAAGAAAAGGAGAAGAAAGAGGTAGAAGAAGGGAGAAAAGATAGAAAATAGAGAGAAAAGAAAATAAAACGGAACAGAAGAAAGCAGCACAACATCAGAATCTCACAATTCGCAGCGGAACAACATATAATAGATAAATGAATAATCTTTAAACAAAAAACTATATCAGTTATTACATTACATTTCATTACATCATATCATCAGAGTGTACAACAACAAACAACAACAAACAGCGGAAAGGAAATACTAGATACTAGTAATACGCCATGCCATCCAGCTTGCCCCCAGCAACTCCTGAATTCCAGAATATCCTAATAAACCTTAACTCCTTACTGCCCGTGTGGAAATTGGTGGGCACCCAGAGTTTAGGAAGGAAAACAATAAACTCCGAGTCAGTCATGTGACTGGTGTGAGAACTCAAAACAGTTTATTTTTCTTTAAAATAAAAATAGAGGAATATTTTTAAAATCAATTCGCAATGCTTTTAAAAATGAGACTACCATAAGACCTCCCGCCACACACACAATGCAAACGCAGACTTGGAGGAGAATTCTTCTTATGTTAGTCAAAGATGCTTGATACGCATTAAAAGAAAACATTTGATATTGTTACTAGTGCATAGTGTAGAAAACATTTCGAAAGTAGAATATAAATCTTAGCCAGCATAGGTACCATTATATTATGCCTACTATAGCTACCTCCTGAGGAAGCAGGTTCTACAACTAAAACCGTACAAGATCGTATTGTTTCTTTGGATTTCCAACGAATGATCAGGCCAAGGAACTTCCCATTGCCACATGGAAACGCCTCTGGAAGGACGTCCCGAGAACCTAACCGGATCTCTGCCAACACAAGGTCGGGTTACCTTTCAAACTAGGTAACAACTGACACAAGTATGCCATCCCCCGGTCCTTTGGGACCTTTAACCGAGCGCTCGTCATCAACATCACACCATAATAATAAGTGTTTCAACATGAGTAAGTATCCGGGCTCCATACCATGATACCACCCTTTTCCAGAAGGAAATGCACATACCCTATAGGAAGCTACCCCTCATAACCTTGCCGCATCTTTCCTGTTTTGACCATTCCGGGGTGTGAGGCTCGACGAAGTCACGTCCACAAAAACACGCTTTATACAAAGTCATGCTTTGGGTCAACAAATGATCATAGAAATGATCACCAAGATAGACGATCAAACAAATGATCCTATCACAAATAATCAACACAATGATCATTTCACAGCAACACTCAGCATGTCACATTACCAAATTGGGAATATATTGCCGATAACCTTCAACTACATAACCTCTGAGCTCGTACGTCTCAGAGAAGGGTGTTAAGCTAAGAGAATAAATTCTCCGCCACCAACAGAAATATATTTGAAAGAAATCGGCTTTACATCTCAATTTGTAATGTCAGACACACAATCCATACAAGTTTTTTCCGGGATCGAACAGAACCGAAGGCACTTACAAAGAAGTCCTTGCATTCCGGATAATCTCTAATCACGCCCGAATTTTCCATCACATATGGAGATCTCTATACCGGGGATCAGCCAGTGCAGAGACAATCAACAAGAAACCCTTTCGTTTTCGAAAATATCCGGTCTTCAACGCCGATCTTCAAATGCAATTCATAATGACGTATCACATATTCGGAATGGGTTATACGACCTCAAGGTCCTTTCCCGGTTAACCCGAATAGTGAGCGCTTATTTTAAAAAAAATATGCGTGGCATTCAATTTCAAGCAAATCACAACAAATACCTATTTAAAGGTAAATATTGATAGTCGGTTATTGAACTATCAATAGATATGCACAACATCACCAGATTCCAAATAATTTTCCAAATTATTTATTTTCCAAAAATATCTTTACAAGATATATATATTTTCCATTCTTCAAAAATAAATCAATATTTATTTTTAAACGAATTCCAAGTTTCATTTATAAATCCCATATTGAATTTATATTTCCAAGAATATTTATGAATATACAATTTCCATTATTCATTTTCAATTTATCTTCAAAAAGATAAATTCTCTAGACTTTTCATTTCACATTGGAAAAACATTTCCATACTTATTTATTTATAAGTAATTCACAAGTCTTTTTATTTTCTATACTTAGAAAATATTCAATATACTCTAATCGAAATTAAGTATATATCTTTCATTCTTTAAGGAAATCATTCTCTTAACCATATTTATTTGGGCCAAAACGAATGTTGCGTAAAACATCGTTACGACAACCCAAAATCACTGGTATAGGGATTCGAAATTAAAATAGATATATAAATCCCAATACTATACAAAACATTTCCTTTCGGAAATCATTTACTATAACAACAGTGTTATAGTCCACCATTTCCTTCTATTTCTCGAAAACGTCTATTTCAACAATGAATGTTGAAATCTATGGTTTCGAATCTTAATACATTTAAAAACATCTTTAGATCGTTTTAATTCTATTTAAAACATCACATCCAAAACATTTTCTTTAATATATTATTCACTATTCAAAAACGTGAATATACTTGTTAACCAAATTCATCATTTATATTCATTTTGTTTTACAGGATTATTCGCTGTCTAAAACGTGAATATAACTCCATTAATAAATTACAACAATTTACTTATCAAAATAAGTCGTTGCGGATTTATAAAACAATGTTTGTAAATTCCATTTCTATTTATTTTATAACAACTTCCTTTTACAAATTTCCTTTATTAACCTATTCGATTTATAACTCAATTATATACCGAAAGTTCATATTATAAGTTAAATACTTATAATTTATTTGTTTACAAAATTGTTCTTTTAACTTCATAATTATAAATCTTATAACTTATAAGATTTATTTATTTATCCAAAATCTATTCTTTTAAATAACTTTATAAATTTTATTTATAAAATTCCATTTATAACTTCACCGTTTATAATTCTATAGATTTCATTCATTTATGAAATTCATTCACAATTCATTCTAACACTTATAAAAGCTCGTTTTATAATTCAAGATATTCTAAATTTATAAATATCAATTTATAAATCTTTTATATGGATCAATTTATATTATTCTTTTAAAACGTCTTTCAACTCCTTTATAATTTCATCATTTTGATTTGTAAAATAATCAAATTTCATAAATCCTATTTTTAAACTTTTTATAATAAATTCAAAAATCCCAGTTTAAACTATTTTATAAAATTATTAATCCCATATTTTCAAAAATCAACTTTTAACTGTATTTCTCAAAAATCATAATTTTTTATAATATTAAAATTATAACGTTTATTTTTTTAAGATGAATCAATTCCAAAAATATTTTATAAACGTATACTTTCAAAAATCACTTTAGAAATCCCTTAAAAATCAAAATCGTTATTTTTAAACTTCAAAATTGGATCCGATGATAAACCACATCAAATAGTCAATCACGACTTTCAAACATCATATATCGATATGATAAACAATCAAATATCACAATATCTAAAATCAAATAAATATTTATGAGGAATCCAGTTGGATCCCTCCAACCTGTTTCCCTGCATCCACAGACATTAGCACAATACCAATTCCACTTCGAGGTGGAATATCGCGGTATATGGGATTTATAAAATATTATCCGCTTAATAGGCGGCGCAATAGGGTCTCATCCGCAATACAATGCGGGAAATCATCAACTGCAATATATACATATGCCAATATATATATATTGCTATATATATAGATATATCCTACTATATCTAATATCTCAATCAAGCAACAATCAATAAATAACTGCAAATCCAACTTATAAATTTTTGAGTGAGAAGTTCTCACCTTTGCTTTTATTAGCAATCCATTTCCCATCTTGACTCGATTTTCTTGATTTATACCTTGTATAAATATTTACACAATTTATTAATATTCGAATTAATCGAACAAATTAAATTTCATTTATAAGTGTAAATTTCCCAGTGGTTTTATTTTGAACAAATTTTCCTTTTAATAAATTTAATTTTCCAATGATTAAATTTTAAACCAATTTTCTCCTTAAAAATATTTAGCAATCAAAATAATTCCCTAAGTTAACTAAACAATTCAATTTTAACCTACGATACACTTTTAATTAATGATATCAAAGAATTAATTTTAAACTAATACCTTTTTGGTTTTAAACCAATACGTTTAACTTTTTTTAATAATTCATTTAACTAAAAATTTAAATTTTGAAACTAAATTCCCTTTAAATAAATCTTTCACTTAATAAATTGAATTTCCATTTGATAAATATACTTAACAAAACATTAAACTTCTTTTAATAATTGAATTAACAAAGGTTCAATAAAAACTAAATTTCTTTTAACTATAATTTTTTCTTCTTCAGTAATTAACCGAATTTATTTTACTGTTCACATTCTCAAATTCATTTTCATTCATTTTTTTTTATAGCTTATTGGAAAATAAATTCTTTTCTTTTCTGCTTAAAAAAAAGAATCATTACAGTAAATAACTTAAATTTTTTTTCCTTTCTTCTTTTACAAATCGATATATATATATATATATATATATATATATATATATATATATATATATATAAATTGAAATAAATTTTCTCACCTGCAATCGACTTCGCCTCCATCATCAACGTCGCCGCCTTCACCTCGGTATACGCGCTTCACCTCCATCAGCATCGCGAATCCCCCATCGCGACGAAACCACCCACTGCCTCGCGCGAGCGCGCGCCGCCGCACACGATCCATTTCCACCCTTCCAGAAATCGCGACCTTACGATCGCCCTCCGATCCAAAGTGTCGTATGCGCCCACGCGACTTCACTGACCAAGCCATCATTTTCGATTGCGATAGCGCCTCCCTCAAGTGATAACCGTAGCTCGCGAGCGCCCAGCTTCCCTTCCAGTTCGCCATTTATTTTTATTTTTTTGTTGAACGAGAAGCTTTTTTTTTCGGTTTAATTCCTAAATTGAAGATGAAGGACTATTTAAAAACATGGAGGAAGCATGCTCGCATAATCTAGCCGTGATTTTAGGCGGAAACAAGGGAGCGTGATGTTAGGCATAATAGAAGGGATGTTGTCGTTTATTTATAAATTTAAATCTAAATTTAATCCAATTTAAATTTGCAACGCGTTTACTCGACGTACACTCACATATCAACTCAGAAAATTACGAAATTTGAAATCCGATAATAATTCAATATTACGGACCCAATGGAACTGGTTTCGTCGAATTCCGAGACTGTGCCTCGGACGGCTATTTTTAAAATATCGATTCAAACGATTTAATTTCAAAACTAAACAATTCACTTCCAAATTAAATTTTGAAGCTTCTATTATCTTCAGTATTATCAATATGAATTTTACAAGCCTTCAAAATATTTTTAATCGGCTTAAAATTGAAGAATGAAATTTTTATTCAACTCTCAATAGATTAAATTCTCTAATTTAATCGCCAAATTCAAAGTTATATTGAAAATTCAATCCAAACCATTATTCAAATATTTAAAATTAATTAAATATTTTCAAATTAAATTGTTCAAAATTCTGGGTCGTTACAGTCCGCCTTTACTTTTGTGGCAGGATTCATCATATGTTCGATTGATTTAGTTTGAAATCTGGCAGGTTGAGTCAGGAAGTATTGCGTCATTGTCCTTGATTATGTAGGAAATGCTGATGAATAAAGAAATTAAGTAAAATGTTGGAAACATGAAACCTACTTTGAACTGATGATATACCAATGCATCTTTAGTTGTTTTAAATGATTGAAATGTGCATGCATGTATTTTAGAGATATAGATGCAATATGCTAGGGATATAGCTAAAGTGATTGGGACTATTATTATAGTTTAAGTGGCGTGTTTTCGGACATAAATTATTCATCTCTGCCACAGATTATGGAACGCGTTGCTAGTTCCAAGGGAAAAATAATAATGGGAACGCATGGTTGTAGGAAATGCATTTTGTTATACTTGTAACTTGTTGGTTATTAGCCGTCATAATTGTTGTTACCCTATCAAATAACATCTTGAGAGCTTTTAAAATTAAAATATTTATTGGACTTTCTTGTTTTTGTTGTTATTATACTTCTATTTGACACTGTAAAGTTTCTACATTTGTGTTTGATATAAATAATACTTTAACGATTCAAACAACACTAATGCTCTAAGATTTAGTTCCACCAGAGGTTTCACTATAAAGTGAGATGAGGTAGGTGGCTGAGGAAGAGACAACATGCTTTCTGGACATGAGCAGACAACCTTGTTAATAGACTTGAGCCTTTGAAGATGAAATGGACATTCCTTTGTGTAACCTTGTGAAGAATGCAGCCAAACCATATCAATCATCTGCAAGTTCGATGTGTTAAAATGGGACGTAGATTCCCGTCGAAGTTTACATTTGTTAACAGTTGTGAGGACGAATGTGAACACTAGTTAATAGACTACTAAGATGATGTTTTACACTTAATTACAAATATGATTTTAAACAGGCTTGTAAATCATATGTCCAATTAAAATGTGTTGGAATTCCTAATACTAAATTGAATAAATATAACATAGTCCCACATCGTCAAAAATTGCAAAGCTATTCTAGTATATTAATAGCTTTGCAATGAAGGGGTTGGGGCCTTGGGGCACCCAAATGTTTGCTTCGTTGTGAGGAGGGCGATCATGCATCACCACCACATATGCGCGCACCGCCGCCATCCGACCGAGCCGTGCCGAGCTTGGATTGGGTTTTGGTTTGGATCTAATATGATCCTATTTTTAATGCAAAACTGGGTCGGGTTTTCAGACAGTTGCAGGCTATACGAACAGGTATAGATCTATTCAGAAGCGGACGCAGATTGACTGAAGAGACGCGGATGAACAGAAGAAGGTGCGACGCGATCGGATTTGAGTAGCAGGCGGGTGCAACCCGACTGAAGAGGCATGGACGAACAGAAACAGGTGCGACGCGAACAGATGCGAGGAGCAGGCGGGTGCGACCCGTTAACAAACAGTAAATCACAGAGTTGACATACTCATTGCTATCTCGTGCAGATTACGTATGTTGTATCTTGGGAGAATTTAAATAAAAATTCTTAAGGAAATTGTTTTGACAAGCCTCAGACAGAATTTTCTTAGTTAACCGGTCAGATTCTATTCTATTTGTATATTCTTATACATCATTCTTTTATCTTCCCGGTTTCTACGTTGTGCTATTTTTACGATAGTATAACGTTATTGTTGTAATTTAATTACGACATACCTATTGCTTAAATTAGCTAATACAGACTTCCAGAGTAGTGGAAATCTGATTGATAAACTTGTGAAACGAGTTTATAATTGATTATTCTCTGTTTTGGTATACCAGACGTATAACATCTTAAGAATTTTTCTGTTTTTACGGAAACAGAGATGACAACAGTTGAACTATCAACAAAGGCTACTGCACACAATAGGTCCGATCCTTTCAAAGGAGACGGTGACGATTTTCTAATATGGCAAAATCAGATGTTGTTCTATCTCACCACAGTCGGTCTGCAACGGTATCTCAAGGAGGAGGAACCAGTGCCTGCACCAGGCCAAACCAGAGAAACACACAAAGATGCGTTTCTAGCTGTTGATACATGGAAGCATTCGGACTTCCTGTGCAAAAACTATATTCTGAACTGTATCAGCCTTTAAAGATAGCAAAGGCCCTCTGGAATGCACTTGTCGCAAAGTACAAGACACATAATGTCAGTTTGAAGAAATTCATTGTAGACAAATTCATGGACTACAAAATGATAGACTCCAAATCTGTGACTACTCAACTGCATGAACTCCAAATTATTATTCATGAACTTGAATCAGAAAGCCATAAGGTTGAAGAATCTTTCTTGGTTGAAGCCATAACAGGAAAGCTGCCGCCATTATGGAGAGACTACCACAACTATCTAAAACATTAAAAGAAAGAGATTTCTTTGCAGAACTTCATTGTACGATAAAAGATTGAGGCAGATAACCATGAAATTACCAAACAAAGCGAGGAGGCGTTGGTAATAGAAGGGTCGAAGAAAAAGAATAGAGGCCACTTCAACAAAAAGAAGAACTTCTCCAAGAAAAGGAAAACTCTTGAAAACAAACCCAAAGATAATAAAACCAAGAAGTTTAATGGCGAATGTTGGGTTTGTGGCAAAATGGGGCACGCCGCTAGAGACTGCAGTCACAAGAAGGAGCGCAACTCAAAGGCAAATATAGGTGACAACATGGAAGTGGATGAGTCCAATTTTTCAGCAGTTATGTCTGAATGCAATTTGGTTCAGAATCCTAACCAATGGTGGGTGGACACAGGAGCTATTCGTCATGTCTGCTCTGACAAATCCATGTTTTCTACATATCAGAAATTTGATCAGAAAGAAAAACTCTACATGTGTAATTATGTTGTTTCCATGATCGAAGGCAGTGGCACAGTAATCCTTAAGTATACTTCTGGAAAACTGTCAAATTGAATGACGTGATCCACGTTCCAGACATATGCAAGAATCTGATCTCTGGCTCGGTACTATCAAAGAAAGAATTCAAAATGGTGTTCGAGGCAGACAAAACGGTTCTGTCCAAAGCTGAAATATATATCAGAAGGGGATATTTATGTGATGGCCTATTTAAGGCAAATGTGGCCGTTATCGGCAATAAAACTATGTATTCAGTTTGTGCTATTAATAAAACTGAAGTTTCTTACTTGCTTGAGCACGAAATTTTATTATGGCATGATAGATTGGGACGCATAAATTTTCGAAAAATGAAAACATTATCAAACTTGGGATTAATTTCGAAATTCCAAGTAGATAAGAACTACAAATGTGAGACATGTGTATAAGGAAAAATGGTTAAAAAAAACCATTTCAATCTGTTGATAGAAGCACCGAACCACTAGGTTTGGTTCATATAGATTTATGTAATTTTAAATCATTACCTACAAGAGGTGGGAAAATTACTTTATCACTTCTATTGATGAATATACACGATATTGCTATGTATATCTTTTAAATAGTAAGGATGAAGCAATAACATCGTTTAGGAAGTACAAAGCTGAGGTGGATAATCAGTCAAATAAGAAGATCAAAATATTGAGATCTGATGAGGTGGAGAATATGAATCACCATTTGAAAAGTTTTGTGCAAAAAATGGTATAATTCATCAAACAACAGCTCCATATTCACCACAAAAAAATGATGTAGCTGAGAGGAAGAACAGAACGTTAAAAGACATGATTAATGCCATGCTTTTAATCTCTGGTCTACCGACAAACTTGTAGGGGGAAGCCTTAGATATGTCTAATCACATATTAAACAAAGTCCCTCACAATAAAACAGGAACAATTTCATATGAGCTATGGAAAGGACACATACCAAGTTTTAAATACCTCAAAGTATGGGGTGCTTGGCAAAAGTTTCAGTTCCGCCTCCAAAGAAAGTCAAATTTGGACCAAAAACAGTAGATAGTTATTATCTAAGGCCAGTCCAAAATAGTAATGCCTACATATTTTTGGTATTCTAGTCTGATGTAGATGATGTTCATGTAAATACAATCAAGGAATCAAGAGATGCCTCGTTCTTTTAAGATGTGTTCCCACATAAAAGAAACGATGGAAACCTTGTCCCAAAGAGGACAAGAAATAACAGAGATGAGACATATGAAGATGAAACTCATCAAGACAATCATAAAGTTGAACCAAGAAGAAGCCTAAGGGAAAGAACTTCCAAGACATTTGGTTCGAATTTTTTTAATTTATATGTTATAACATGAACCTCAAACGTACAAGAATGCAATGTCTTCTTCTGAATCTTCATGTTGGAAAGAAGCAATCCAAAGTGAGATTGATTCAATTCTAAGTAATAAAACTTGGGAAATAGTTGATATTCCATCTGGAATAAAACCAATTGGCTGGAAATGGATTTTTAAGAAGAAAATGAAACTAGATAGCTCTATTGATAAATATAAAGCCAGATTAGTAGCCAAATTATATCGTCAAAAAGAAGGTGTAGATTTCTTTGATACCCATTCACCGGTTACACGAATAATCTCTATAAGAATGTTAATAGCAATTGCATCCATATATAATCTAGAGATTCATCAGATGGTGTAAAAACAGCATTATTAAATGGAGATCTCGATGAGAAGATTTACATGGAGCAACCTGAGGGTTTTATTTCCAAAGAAAATGAAAACAAAGTATGTCGGTTAGTAAAATCACTATACGGACTCAAACAAGCTCCAAAACAATGGCACGAAAAATTGATAGTGTCATGATGAAAAATGGTTTTCATATAAATGAATGTGATAAATGTGTTTATTACAAACAAGTTGGACAATCATACGTTATGATTTGTTTATATGTAGACGATATGCTAGTCTTTGATCCTAACACTAAAGTAATAGAGACCATAAAGAAGATGTTAATCAACAATTTCGATATGAAAGACTTAGGAGTTGCAGACGGTATCTTGGGAATCAAAATAATAAGAATGCCAAATGAAATTGAATTCTCAGTCACATTATGTAGACAAAGTGATTGAAAAATTCCAAAACTATGGAATTAAAGGAGTGAGAACACCTTTTAGTCCATCAGAAGTACTGCATAAAAACACTAATGAGAGTTTAATGCAACTGGAATACTCTCGTTTAATAGGATTCTTAATGTATCTCATGAATTGCACTGGACCAGATATCGCTTATGCGGTATGTCGACTAAGCAGATATACAAGTAACCCAGGGAAGGAACACTGGAAAGCACTAATGTGAGTGGTGGGATATTTAAAGAATACCACTAATTTTTCCTTACATTATGAAAAACATCTTACGGTCTTAGAAGGATACAGTGATGCAAACTAGATCGCAGATTCAGAGGAATCAAAATCCACAAGTGGTTATGTCTTTCCCTTGCAAGAGCAGCAGGGTCATGGAAATCTACTAAACAAACATACATAGCTCGATCCACTGTGGAATCTGAGTTTATCGCATTAGATAAAGCATGCGAAGAAACATAATGACTTCGTCAATTTTTAGAAGATATTCCATTTTGGCCCAAACCTGTAACAGCCATATGTATTCACTGCGATAATCAAGCATCTCTAAGTAGAGTGAAAATCTTTTTTTATAATAGCAAATCACGACACATTCGTGGTCGCTATAACACAGCTAAAACCTGCTGTCTGCTTATGTTTGTTAGACTGCATAGATGGTTACAAATTGTTTTTTTCATGTTGTAGAAATTCCAAGACAATACAGAAATGCCTATAATAACTCCTGGTTTTCAATGGGAACACTTGCTAGTCAAAATAAATTTAGCTTGTTAGAGCTCCTTTGTATACAAATTTAGACGCAACATTGGTCAAGCAACAATAATATTATTATGAGAACTAGTTATATATGTAAATATGACGCAATAAAATTTGATAGCTTGAAAGTCATTGTTTTGAATAGTCATTTCTTCACGATTTGGGATATATGTATGTGTGTGTGTGTAATTTTTATATTCAATACCGACTTTGGCTAAGAAAGGCCAACCCATACTTTTAATCAATAATAATTTCCTTCAAGTTCTGAAAGTATCAATCAAAAACATTGATTATTCTTGTCACTACATGTATGTTCCTGACTTAATTTTCTCTTGCCTTTTCTCTTTGATGTTAGGCATTACAAATTCACTAATTTTCTATTATAAATATGGAATATGAGGATGATATCCCTGTTGAGGGAAAGAGAAGCGGTCATGGAGTTAACTGACAAAGTGGCTTTCTCTTTGTCTCAGAGGAGAAGTCAACAAGAGAAACGTTTTTTTTGATATACTTTGAATTTAACTGTGATTTTAACTTTTCTGTAAAATAAATTTCGAAAATAACAACTTAGACAAGTCATATAAAAATAATACAAAAACAAGAATTGGACATGAAAATTTTAAATGAATTTCAATTTACAAACCAGATACATTATCCAATTTTCATATTGGGACAAATTTTCAAAACAAATGAAATCAAAGATATTTCAGGGTTTTCTCCCTTTTGATTCTCTTTTCAGATATATTCTTACTGATTCCTCGTCTTTTTCAAATACTTGTTTCTCATATGTTTTAAACATTCTTACCGATTCCTTCTTTTAGTTTCTTTAATATTTTTATTTCTGTTTCTAACAATGTCAATAAAATGTTGTCTAGCATACTATCATGTGTTTAATTAATTGAAATTGATGGAAAATTACATGATTTGTTCTTCCGCCATTACACAGTTATACCAGTTAGTAAAGATTAAGCATGTTAATGGATACTTTTGGATGCGGATAATGTCATATCCGCATCTACATCCAAAATTATTTCGAACATTGGATATCCGTATCCGTAGATGCAAATAGATATTGGATAATTATCTTATCGTAAATAGAAACTTTGGTTTAAAATAATTTTTTTTCAATCTCATTGATTATAGAAGTACAAACATAAACAAATATGTTGATAATAAATAATTTTGAGTAGCTAATATGCATCAAACGGATATAATATAAACTATGGATTTATTAAAACAATAAACACATATCATTTATTATACTAAAATATACATAATATAAACTACAATGTTGAAGAAAAATTATACGGATAATTGTCGGATGCAAATGCCTACATATCCACAACTGGTTTTTCAAGTATTTGATATTTATCATGTTGGGGAATTTTGTGGTTCAAGACGAATTTGATGGCGATTGTGATAAAGATAATGTTGCACTTTTGACTTCAAGGATCTATGGAATAGATTCTTTCAGACAATACTTCAACCCACCAGGTACAAATGGTTTATCGAAATATCGACTTTCAGGATTCAATGAAGCCCTATAACAACATAATCGGATTCAAAGTTTGTACGACTTTGATCCGACCAAGAACACTTTAGAACGGTTTCTGATGATGCAATTTGTAGAGAAAGAGATGAAGAGAAGAAGAAGAAACAAATCTGCAACGATCCAGCGTTTGCAACACCTTCAGATGTCACAAAATATAGAGTAACTGGAAGTGCAGCGATTAGCAACAGTTCGTTGGCGTCGCAGATCTGTGCAAGAAGAAGAATTAGAGCGCAGAGAAGAAAAATGTTTGAAACATGTTGGGGGCGTTGCTATTTATAGTGGTAGAGAGGTGTTTATTCGCCAAACGTCACAACCGTTTGCAATGGTCGCGTCTATTCATTTTATAACGGTTCACAACTGTTACAAACGGTCGCGTCCATTCATTTTGTAACGTTTTAGAAAACGTTGCAAATTTTCCACCATCAGTTCAAATTTAGAATTTTCGGTTCTGGGTCTTTAACGGGCTGGAATCTGGCCCGTTATTGTTAATATATGATCCAAAAATATTTTCGAAAACCCATACCCGGTCCGGACGGGCGGACGGCGGCGGCGCGCGTGTGGTATTGCATGACTTCTCTCCTCACAACAAAGCAAACATTTAGGAGCCCCAAGGCCCCAACATCCACATGAGAAAGCTAAATATATACAAATATTTTCTTTGATTTTCTACAATGTGGGACTTTCTTTTCTTCTTCTTTCTTTACTTCTACTCTTCCAAATCGAAAAACCCAAACCCCAAAGCTATTTGAAAATTAACAACAATCTCCCCCAATTTTCAAAATAAAAATAAATGAATAGGATGGCTTGTAACGACCCGTAAATTTTCGATAATTAAAATAACTAATTTAATAAGATTTCGTGATTTAATGTTAGAAAAAAAAATTTGTAATTCGTTTGGAATAATAATAATTGGAATGAATTGCAACAATAATCATCTAAGTAATTATTTATAGATTGAATGGAATTCCAATCTAATTGAATTGACTGAAATGTTATAACTTGGTTATAAGGGAATATATGGAAAAACAAATGTAAATAGGTGAATAAGAATTGTGAATTATTTAGGTAGTAATACAAATTTTAATAGATTGATTTCGAAGATTTGGATAGTAATAAGTATTGAAAAATAAATACTACTTAGTGAATGCCTTTGCAATCAATAGTTGGATAGGATAATAAATGTCGAATTCATTGGGTATAACAGAGTAATTGATTGATAAGTAAAATCTATTTAAAATCAAATAATTGAATATTGAACAAGTAAATTGTTTAAAGTAAATATTTAAACTTATTGAATAATTGAATAACTGTAAATTGGAAATAGTGTTTTAAGATGTGAATTGGTTTTAAAAGTTGAATCTTATAAGTTCAATTTCAAATATTTCAAAGGATAATGAATTATTGGATAATCAAAAATTGTTTAAATTTAATATTCGGAATTTATTGAATAATTGAATAACGGATTTAATATGATTAAAAATTATTTGTAAAATTTTATTTTATCATACTAAAGTTAGAATGATGCTGTAGAACTTTTAAAATCGAATTAAAAGTAAATTTGTGAAAATTGAATATTTTAATATTAAATTGACGAGTTAAAATAGCCATTTTTCAAACAGTCTCGGATTTCAACGAAACTAGTTTCATTGGATCTGTAATGTCATATTATAGTAAGGTTTCAAATTTCATGTCAATCGGATTTACCGTTTGTCCGGGGCAAGCGAAAACACAGAGAAATTTGTTTAATCGGTTTAATTTAAATTTGAACTCGCACAGATGATCGAATTAGCTTTCGAAACCTGTTCCATTGTGTCCGAAACGCGGGGTAAACCCTAGAAACGCCAGCCGGCACGCTTCGTTTGGAGTTCGGAAAATTTCGGATGAATAGTGTTTGGTGAAATTTTCTATAAAAGGACATGTTATCTTCACTTTTGCAAAATTAAGAAAACCATAGGGTTTTGTTTTTAGCCACCGCCTCTTATACAATCGATGGCCAGAAACTTCTCTTCTTCTCCCCTCAATCACTTTCAATCCGTAGAAAATTAGCAAGACTTTTCAACTACAATGTTGAAGAGCACGAAGAGAGCTTCAGATCCATACGGATAAGTCGACGAATCATCGACCATAGGCGGAGAAAATTGGCCGCGTCCATCCACGTCTCACCCACGAATTCCAACATCAGAGGGAGGCCGAGCTCCACCGCCTTCTGGCCGATAGTAGCTCGCGTTATGGAGCTTCGAGGCGCCGCTCTCCGATCGTCTCTAGCTAGCTCGTGTTGCTCGCGAAAATTCATAGAAAGTGGCGGCTATGGGTTCACATATGAACGTGATACTGGAAGAAGGAGACAGTGGAAAGTTGCGTCCCAGATTTTAGGGCAAAGAATTGAACGGCCGTGATTAGCAGAAGGTTTAATAATAAAAGAAAACTGAAATTTGTTTATATTTAAATCGTGTAATGTTTAAAATATGATATCTTTTTGATACGAGGTCGGAATTTCACGAAACGAATTGCGTTGGCTTTGTTTTGACGAGCACTACGCTATGGAGATGGATTGGAGTCGTTTGGTGCTAGCTTGAATTTCAGATAAAATTAAACGCGCGTTAATTTTATTCGAAATAAAACGGTGGAACTACATTGAAATCAAGGTGAGTGTTTTATAACGCTCACAATGTAGTGAATATCTTTATGGTAGTTAAGTTTAATATTATGAAGTGATATGAATTTTATTTGTCATTGTTTGATAAAATTTAATTGTCATATAGATTGTCATTTGAATGAACCGTTGAAAATTAAATTGACAGTTAAATTGAAATTAAAATTGAATTGCGATTAAATTACCTGACATTGATAACTATAAAATTGCCATGAATTGTATTGTCTATTGGATGATGTATTTCGAAGGATGTTATTGGTTGATATTTAAATGTTTGGATGTTTATTTGATTATATATAAATATATATAGTGTTATGCATACATATGACACTGTGATTTGGTTTAAGTGATATATATTCATCCCTGACATTTAATTGAAATAACTAATCACTTGGCCATAGGATAGAAAATTATATACGGACAACGGATTGGCTAAATTAATAATTTTTAAAATCGTCGATTTGAAATTTATTTAAATGTTTTGATTTAAAGTTATAAATTAAATCAATTTATAGAAATCAAATTTATCGAAAAATTTGAGTTTGGAATGTTGAAATAAAATTTTGGGTTAAAAGAAATTGTTAAATAATTTAAGTTGACACTTTGAAATTTGGATATGATTGAATTTCGAAAATTTATTTATTTTAAAATTGAACATTATTTCGAGCTTTGAGTATTACTAAGTAAAGGTGATATAAAAATGATATTTTGAAATGGAGCTTGGAATTGAATCAAATTTGTAATTGGGATTTAAATTTGAATATTAAAGGACAATTTTGTTAAGTGTTATAAATTGATATTTTGAAAAATCAAGCTCCAAATCAATATAAATTGAAATTGAATTAATTGAAGCTGAATGTAGAATTGAATTAATTTGAAGTCAAAGTGGACATTGATTTGAATTGAAATCGAAATTGAATCGGTAAAACAGATATTGAAATTGATTTGAATTGGGAAGTTATAATTGAAATGAATTGGTTTAGAGCTGTTTCATTTTGTTTTCCAAATTACTATGTTATATAAACCATCTATAAATACTTAAACTATTTTAACCTATATTAACTATATTAAATTATTTTTACCCATCTTAAACCATGTTAAATTATTTTAAACTAATTTATCTATTTTAAATCCATTTTAAGATTTTAAGTATTTTTAACTATTTTAATTATTTAAAATTACTTTTAAACTACTTAAAACTATTTTCTAAAATTTCAAGCTGGTCAATAAGGTGAAATGTTTATGTTTAAATCATGAATGTAAATACGAATTGGGTTAAATGAAGTTGCAACCTAAATTGAAATTCGAAATGATTTGGAAATCGAAATGAGATATTGAGGCGAAAAATGATTTTTGAAACGGAACCTTACATTTTGAATAGATATGATGATATTTGAAATGGATTTGATTTTTTAAGCGAACATGATATTTTGATATCAATTATGAATCGATTTGAAATGTAAAAGTGCCACTGGTGTAATAATACGTAGTTATTAAAGAGACCGGGATCGGATATGGACATACTCTCTATCGATACCGAAAACCACTTTAATAACTATTATACGCGGAGTGTTGATCCAGAATGAAGTGGATGGTTTGGTGAACGCGTTGACTGAAGAAAGAGAACGATATTGGATGACCCCTGACATGACTAAAACAGGAGCCGCGTCGGGCCATTGAGGTTCGCCATCTCTAGCGGACACACTTCTTCGATACCATATCTATTACATTTGTGATTTGATTTGGGTGCACCCCTTGATTTGGGAGTGTTGTTTCGCGGTGTTGGGGTAGCTGCTGGCTATGCTCAACATCAGTCCGGATTACGCAACTACTAGTATCCTAGTTGGTATCGCCTCATGTACCTTGTCATACTGATTATCCTATTCGCGACCACTACGTTTTGTTTTGTGTTATACCTATGGGGTACCCTCTGATAACCACTAGTTTATGGTGGGGTTTACAGTGCTGCATAGACTATGGCATTATAAAAATGTGTTAAGGGGAATTATGGTAACGCCTTAACGCTATTTTAATACTTTTAATTTACTGTAGAGATATTATAATAGCGTATTGTACTACATAGTAGATAGTTTAACGGATCCTTGAGAGATGGAAAATCCCGTAACATCTCTTGAGTTATTGCACGCACGTTGACACTGGATAGGAGATGTCAAACCCCGTAAACATCTCTTACGCCGTTACACTCATATTTATTTACGATTGATTTAACTTACATGAGGATATTTTAGTCCTGACTCAAGTGTTTTGTCTTTTCATTACGCTCGGGTCAGACCTGAGTTTTTCAGCTTATTGAAGATCTATTCTGGAGGACGAAGACGAAGATTTGGTATTCTATTACTATTATTATCTTTGCATCATGCTATCTGCTGCATTATTCTATTTGTCCAGGTGTATATGTATAACTCTGATAAATGTTGTATCAATAATGATCAAAGTATAGTAAACAGCTTCATGAACTGTTTATTTGACTATTATATTTTATCGTTTCGCTGCGAGATTCTGTGTTGTGTCATATCCTTTATTTCTCTTTATTTTCTTTTCCTATTTACCCCAACAACCTTCTGCCCTTTTGAATGGTTTGGAATCGGCATGTGTATTCGATCGTCAGTTTAAACTGTCCAAAAAGGTGGGTCGTTACAGTTGGTATCAGTGCTTTGGTTTAGCGATAACCTTAGCTTTGTGGGGTCTGACTCTTTATAAATAGGGTAATAATACCCTATGATGAGTCACTGAGTGTATACATATGAGAGAGCGTATTTGTTAGTGATATAAAATGTTTTATATTGTGTCGGTTGATTTGTTAAATGGCTTATGGATTCTGGTCAATGCGAGTAATTAATGTCGTTGATAGGGATCTCTAAACGCTTAAACAGAACAATTCGACATAGTATGGTTTTGAAATTGGGTAAATGAAATAATTTTGCTCTAATTATATTTGGTACATAAAGAAAAAATTTCAGAAATAATTGTGACTTATCTAGCTTACCTAGTTGTTAGGAATGATAATATTGGTTATTATCATTAATTGGATATTGTAATTTAATAAATAAGGTGAATTACGAAATGAACAACGATATAACAACTTATGGAATATTTTAAGAAAGTAAAATTTTGTAAGAATAGTTTATAAAGGTCACTTATAAATTAAAATAGATTTAAATTGGAAAATATTGAATTTAAGACCCGGAGATTTTGAAAAATGGTTCTCAAAGTTTTGAAGAAATATATAGTAATATTAGTTGAAAATTGTTTATGGAAATATTTTGAAAGGATTTTTAAAGGAAAGAATGAATTCAGTCCTCCTCTCTTATGTCGCTGGAAAATAATTTTGGTGATGACTGCGTAGCATCATCGACGTTCATTTTCGAGTCTCAAAGTAGGGGGGACTTCTAAGAAGCTTTGCTTTTTCTTCGGAATTATTTTGGGTAAATGGGTTTTGGTTTAAACTCCAAAGGTATGATTTGATATATTAAAGATATAAGTGTATATGTTTATTTTAAACGATTTGAAAAGAATTAAATTTCTAAGTTATGTTAATTAGTAATTTTCAAATTATTTGAATGAAATGTGAATAACCAGAATTTATAAAATAAGAGGATTAAGATATCTAAGCTTATGTTTTGGGAAAACTTTAGAGTTGCAGTGTACCTTTAAAGTTGAAAGATAAAGAGGATTTAAATAAAATCAAATTTGTGAATATTCTAATTAAGTAAAATGAAATTCTATAAATTTGTATAATACCAAATCTGCATTCTAATAACATATAATATGACTTACCAAATATTAAGAAGTTGAAATGATGTTTTGGATATGTAATGAGATATTGTACAACTAAACATAACCTGAAAATAATTGAAGTATACAAGTAAGGAAAACTCAAAAGGAATTAAAATGTATATAAATGGGAAATTTGGTTGTGATAAAAATGTTAAATACTTAAATATAGCATGAAATGATGAATGGATAAATGGAACAATTAAGTGAACTTAAGAAAAGGCCATTAAGTCAAGCAATGTCTTTGTAAACTGGTTGTAGAATTAAATATAAATTTGCAACAAAAAAAAATATGTGAAGATAAATTTGTAAATTTTGAGATAACTATAAACTAAGAAAAGTCATATATAAGAAGTTAGACTTTTATGGAATGACTATAAATTAAAGTGATGATTAATAAAATGTTCCGCAAATAAATTGGTTATTAACTGAAACTGAATATGAAGTAAATATAAACAAAAGAATTTGGTGTGGCTAAGAATCAATTGGGATTGAAAGAGATAAACCAAATTGAATGTAAAATTAATAATTTGGTTATGTTGGGTATGATTTGGTTGTTATATGATTGTTAATTGATTGTATATAATTCGTTAAGTGTTAATGAAATTGAAAGCTATAAATCATTGAAATCAAATTGGAAGTTAAATGAATTTAAATAGAATTTAATCTGATTCAAATTGGAAGTGAACTAATGTAAATATAAATTAGTGAATGTTAACTAATTGAATTGAGAATGAATGTTAGTAAAATCCAACGTTAATGAGTCAATTGTGATTAAAATTGAAAACCAAGTCAATAAGTATAAATGAGAAGTGAATTTATATTGATTGGTTATGGATTTGTTGGATGATAGTTGGATGATAATTGATTTGGTGGATGCATTTGTTGTTTGTTGCATTTTCCATGTTGGCACATGTAGTTGTTATGTTGCTATATGATGTATATTGATATTATTTTCATATATGCATGTTTCTCATTGTTTGTTGAGTGTTTAGCGGATTGTGCTTGCTTCACATTTGGAGCTCGCTTTCGTGCTATATTAGCCGTATATGCTTGCTAATAATATATAAGGTACGTATCTCGGATTACATACCGTACTTTTACACTTTTTCCCTACGGGATGCCTCATCACTTGATGAGATGTATATTTGTGATATATATACTGTCATTTTTTTTTCTGATCGAGCCGAGCAAAGGAGACTCTGCCGAAGTTTTTCGCAAATCCGGGTGTTAGAAAATTTTTCAAGTTTTAAAATTTTATAACTTGTTTGATAACTAACTTTTAAAGTTAGAAAGCCGTTCGGAGTAACATAGTGGAAGTGTAGTAATGACTTTATGAATGGAATTTCATTGTTTTATAAGTTGGTAATTTTGAATAAAATATATCTAATGTTGAATTCTATACTTAGTTCCGTTTCCCTTCTTTTTCCTTTTCGGGGACGAAAAGTTTTGAGTGGGGGAGAGTGTAACGATCCGTAAATTTTCAATAATTAAAATAACTAATTTAATAAGATTTCGTGATTTAATGTTAGAAAAAAATTTGTAATTCGTTTGGAATAATAATAACTAGAATGAATTGCAACAATAATCATCTAACTAATTATTTATAGATTGAATGGAGTTCCAATCTAATTGAATTGACTCAAATGTTATAACTTGGTTATAAGGGAGTATATGGAAAAACAAATGTAAATAAGTGAATAAGAATTGTGAATTATTTAGGTAGTAATACAAATTTTAATAGATTGGTTTCGAAGATTTGAATAGTAATAAGTATTGAAAAATAAATACTACTTAGTGAATGCCTTTGCAATTAATAGTTGGATAGGATAATAAATGTCGAATTCATTGGGTATAACAGAGTAATTGATTGATAAGTAAAATCTATTTAAAATCAAATAATTGAATATTGAACAGGTAAATTGTTTAAAGTAAATATTTAAACTTATTGAATAATTGAATAACTGTAAATTGGAAATAGTGTTTTAAGATGTGAATTGGTTTTAAAAGTTGAATCTTATAAGTTCAATTTCAAATATTTCAAAGGATAATGAATTATTGGATAATCAAAAATTGTTTAAATCTAATATTTTGAATTTATTGAATAATTGAATAATGGGTTTAATATGATTAAAAATTATTTGTAAAATCTTATTTTATCATATTAAAGTTAGAATGATGTTGTAGAACTTTTAAAATCGAATTAAAAGCAAATTTGTGAAAATTGAATATTTTAATATTAAATTGACGAGTCAGAATAGCCATTTTTCAAATAGTCTCGGATTTCGACGAAACTAGTTTCATTGGATCTGTAATGTCATATTATAGTAATGTTTCAAATTTCATGTCAATCGGATTCACCGTTTCTCCGGGGCAAGCCAAAACGCATAGAAATTTGTTTAATCGGTTTAATTTAAATTTGATCGTTTATTTCCGTAACTCGCACAGATGATTGAATTAGCTTCCGAAACCTGTTCCATTGTGTCCGAAACATGGGGTAAACTCTAGAAACGCCAGCCGGCACGCTTCGTTTGGAGTTCGGAAAATTTTGGATGAATAGTGTTTGGTGAAATTTTCTATAAAAGGACATGTTATCTTCACTTTTGCAAAATTAAGAAAACCTTAGGGTTTTGTTTTCAGCCGCCGCCTCTTATACAATCGGTGGCCAGAAACTTCTCTTCTTCTCCCCTCAATCACTCTCAATCCGTAGACAATTAGCAAGACTTTTCAACTACAATGTTGAAGAGCACGAATAGAGCTTCAGATCCATACGGATAAGTCGACTAATCATCGACCATAGGCGAAGAAAATTGGCCGCGTCCATCCACGTCTCGCGCACGAATTCCAACATCAGGGGGAGGCCAAGCTCCACCGCCTTCTGGCCGATAGTAGCTCGCGTTACGAGCTTCGAGGCGCCGCTCTCCGATAGTCTCTAGCTAGCTCGTTTTGCTTGCGAAAATTCATAGAAAGTGGCGGCTATGGGTTCACGTATGAACGTGATACTGGAAGAAGGAGATAGTGGAAAGTTGCGGCCCAGATTTTAGGGCAAAGAATTGAACGGCCGTGATTAGCAGAAGGTTTAATAATAAAAGAAAATTGAAATTTATTTATATTTAAATCGTGTAATGTTTAAAATATGATATCCTTTTGATACGAGGTCGGAATTTCACGAAACGAATTGCGTTGGCTTCGTTTTGACGAGCACTACGCTATGGAACTGGATTGGAGTCGTTTGAAGCTAGCTTGAATTTCAGGTAAAATTAAACGCGCGTTAATTTTATTCGAAATAAAACGGTGGAACTACATTGAAATCAAGGTGAGTGTTTTATAACGCTCACAACGTAGTGAATATCTTTATGGTAGTTAAGTTTAATATTATGAAGTGATATGAATTTTATTTGTCGTTGTTTGATAAAATTTAATTGTCATATAGATTGTCATTTGAATTAACCGTTGAAAATTAAATTGACAGTTAAATTGGAATTAAAATTGAATTGCGATTAAATTACCTGACATTGATAACTATGAAATTGCCATGAATTGTATTGTCTATTGGACGATGTATTTCGATGGATGTTATTGGTTGATATTTAAATGTTTGGATGTTTATTTGCTTATATATATACTGTTATGCATACATATGACACTGTGATTTGGTTTAAGTGATATATATTCATCCCTGACATTTAATTGAAATAACTAATCACTTGGCCATAGGATAGAAAATTATATACGGACACCGGATTGGCTAAATTAATAATTTTTAAAATCGTCGATTTGAAATTTATTCAAATGTTTTGATTTAAAAGTTATAAATAAAATCAATTTATAGAAATCAAATTTATCGAAAAATTTGAGTTTGGAATGTTGAAATAAAATTTTGGGTTAAAAGAAATTGTTAAATAATTTAATTTGAGACTTTGAAATTTGATATTTGGATATGATTGAATTTTGAAAATTTATTTGTTTTAAAGATTGAACATTATTTCGAGCTTTGAGTATTACTAAGTAAAGGTGATATAAAAATGATATTTTGAAATGGAGCTTGGAATTGAATCAAATTTGTAATTGGGATTTAAATTTGAATATTGAAGGACAATTTTGTTAAGTGTTATAAATTGATATTTTGAAAAATCAAGCTCCAAATCGATATAAATTGAAATTGAATTAATTGAAGGTGAATGTAGAATTGAATTAATTTGAAGTCAAAGTGGACATTGATTTGAATTGAAATCAAAATTGAATGGTAGAATAGAAATTGAAATTGATTTGAATTGGGAAGTTATAATTGAAATGAATTGGTTTAGAAGCTGTTTCATTTTGTTTTCCAAATTACTCTGTTATATAAACCATCTTTAAATACTTAAACTATTTTAACCTATACTAACTATATTAAATTATTTTTACCCATCTTAAACCATGTTAAATTATTTTAATCTATTTTAAATCTACTTAACCCAATTTAAATTATTTTAAACTAATTTATCTATTTTAAATCCATTTTAATATTTTAAGTATTTTTAACTAATTTAATTATTTAAAATTACTTTTAAACTACTTAAAACTATTTGCTAAAATTTCAAGCTGGTCAATAAGGTGAAATGTTTATGATTAAATCATGAATGTAAATACGAATTGGGTTAAATGAAGTTGCAACCTAAATTGAAATTCGAAATGATTTGGAAATCGAAATGAGATATTGAGGCGAAAAATGATTTTTGAAACGGAACCTTACATTTTGAATAGATATGATGATATTTGAAATGGATTTGATTTTTGAAGCGAATATGATATTTTGATATCAATTATGAATCGATTTGAAATGTAAAAGAGCCACCGGTGTAATAATACGTAGTTATTAAAGAGACTGGGATCGGATATGGACATACTCTCCGTCGATACTGAAAACCACTTTAATAGCTATTATACGTGGAGTGTTGATCCAGAATGAAGTGGATGGTTTGGTGAACGCGTTGACTGAAGAAAGAGAACGATATTGGATGACCCCTGACATGACTAAAACAGGAGTCGCGCCGGGCCATTGAGGTTCGCCATCTCTAGCGGACACACTTCTTCAATACCATATCTATTACATTTATGATTCGATTTGGGTGCACCCCTTGATTTGGGAGTGTTGTCTCGCGGTGTTGGGGTAGCTGCTGGCTATGCTCAACATCAGTCCGGATCACGCAACTACTAGTATCCTAGTTGGTATCGCCTCATGTACCTTGTCATACTGATTATCCTATTCGCAACCACTACGTTTTGTTTTGTGTTATACCTATGGGGTACCCTATGATAACCACTAGTTTACGGTGGGGTTTACGGTGCTGCATTGTAACATCCCGCCTTTTCGCACACTTTAAACCGACACACGTGCCAATTCAAAGCATACGCAAGGGCGGATTGTTATGGGGTAAATAAGAAAAACAGAGAAGAAATAAAACAAAATAGAATCTCACAGCGGAAGGATAAAATATAATAATCAATATACAGTTCATGATAACTGTTTACAAAATATTTATTTTACTTATACAATGAATATCAGAGTTACACATACCAATACAATCATTGCAGCGGAAATTTTAGAGTGTGGTGCAAAACTATAAATAATATAATACGGATTCTTCGTCTTCGTCCTCCAAAGCTAAAATCTTCGATCCTGAAACGCTCGGACTGACCCGAGCGAATTTGAAAAGAAAAAAACACTCGAGTCAGACTAAAAGATCTTATGTGAGTTAAATTAACAGAAATAAATATGAGTACAGTAACTCAAGAGATGTTCGGGATTTACATCTCCTAAGGATCCGTTAAACTATTTACTATGTAGTATATTGCGCTATTATAATAGTGTCTATTTATAAAATAAACTTACTTTTTAATAGCGTTAAGGGGTTACCCATATAGCCCTTAACACAAATAATGCCAATAGTCTATACAGTACCGTAATACCTCCTGATCGGGAAGCTACCAGAGGATACTCCATAGGTACGACACAAATAGAAACTCGTAGTAAAGGCTCGGTATGGTAGGTGACACGGCACAACTAGGCAATGCCAGGGTAGATATACCAATTGCTATCCAGGCTGGTGGAAACGCGTAGCCGCAGTTACCGCTCACCTCGGACTAACTCCCCAAAATCAAAATATAGAAGTGGCCACTGAATCAATCCAAAATCAAAGTATAATATCGAAGAGGAGGGTCCGATCAGAGGAATGACCTCATTGGCCTGAGAATCGCTCCTGTTTTAGCCACCTTATGCCAACTCACGGGAGTCGGGTCCACGTATTTACCTTACAGGAAACGTCGCCACCACCTACTTCATTCTGGAAATCTCCACCGCGTACACCGTTAGTCAAAGTGGTTTTCGGTATCGACAGAGAGTATGTCCATATCCGATCCCGGTCTCTTTGCCAACCAATCGTTATTATAACACCGCGGTCATTTTAAAAATATAGTTTATACTTTAAAACCAAATAAACATTTTCATTTCAAAATTATGAATACGATATCAATTTAAAGCCCAAAACAATATGATATCCTTTTCTCAAATATAATTCTCTTCCAAAATCATACTGCTTTAAATTTTAAAATATCTGGAAACCAAATATTTGAGTTATACTTTCAAAGCATAATATTTCGAAATTCATAATTTAAAACCATAACTTCTAAAACTTAAATGGTTCGGATAGTCAATGGTATATAGAATAAATGGTTTAACTTTAAGGTTACTTTGTAAAGAAATTATTTCCAGGGCTTTACAAATATACTTCTTTATTTAAAGTCTAAACCAAATTTAAATATCACTTTCAAGTTCCAAAACCACTTCAATTTCTATTTATATATATATCCATTTGGAGTATTAATATTTCAAAACTAAAGTTGGAATTTATTCTTTCAGCAAATCGAATGTTCCATTAATTAGTCTTGAATATTCACATAAAATCCATAAATAAATAAAAACTCCAATTTCTAGTAATAAAAAATATTTTTTTTTCAATTCAAATTATACTAGAATATTCATTTCAATTTATCTTGGGAAAAATCCAATTATAAATATCATATCTTAAAATTTCCAAACTTAACATTTAAACATATGATATAAATTATCAACTCCATTTTCTTAATTTTTCCATTTTTAATAAAGAGATTTATACACCTTTTAATTTCAAAATTTTCAACTTCATATGTATATATATGGAAGAATAATATTTATACAATATAAAATTTAAGATTATTATAAACCGTATTCCATCCAAACCATAGAAATCACATTAAAATAGTTATATATAGACCGCGGTGCCTGTATAAAATTTTCTATCCTATGGTCAAGTGATACGGATATTTATCATTTCAATCCGCAATTTAAAAATATAAAATTTTGCGGTTATATATCATTTCAAACCACAATCCCGAATGAAATGAAATATGCATGATAATTTGCAATTTAATGATATACAATAAACATCCATTCATCAACATCATCCATCATCCAAATCGCAATCATCAATCAATATCAACCAATAACAATATTATTTTTGGTACTACATAACAGGTAATACTGGCAATTTTATTCAAATTAAATTTAACAGCTATTAATCTACAGTCTATATTCAGTAATAAATTATATAACTGTTAACTAGCAGTTCATATACAAACAAATAAATTTTAACTGTAAATTCATACGCAATAAATTAATTAAATTAACAGTTAAATTAATTAAATGCAATTCAACAGATATGAATAAAATATACATGCCAAATACTCATAAATAAATTTCTATTCATTTCTAAAATTAATTTAAACAAACATAAAAGCTTCTATTAGTTGTGAGTGGGTTAAAACACTCACCTTTGAAATTTAAATCGAATTTAAATTCAATTTAAACTCAAAATTTTGACGGTCTCAGAATTTGTCCAAACCAGCGTCAAAACGTCAGAAATTCCGATACGATCCCAGCAAAACAAACCGCGCGTGAATCCGAGCTCGTATGCAAAAGTTATGAAAATTTGAAAAATGGAAAATTCTGGTCCTGGGTCGACTTCGGGTTCGACTTCGGTGCGCCGCCTCAATTCCCCGGTGCCTGCTTGGAGTTTTCGCCAAAACGACCCGGAGCGACCCGAGTCATTTTCTTCCTGACCCGAAGTTGCTCTAGGGTTTTCTCCCCTGAAACCCGAAGCGCGACCAGAAGCTGCTGCAGATCCGCAATTTTTTTTTTTTAAATTTAATTTTTTTTTTTTTTTTTTTTTTGGAATTTGGGAATTAGGTTTTTTTTCTGCCATTAGAATGAGGAGGTGAGAAGGAGATGTATGTATAGAAAATGAAAATAAGGAGTGGCTAGGGTTTATAACTGTATATTTAAGTTAGGGTTGAGTTAGAGCGTATAGACTAGAAGGATGAACGTACGCCACAAACTATGGCCCAAAAAGCCCGTTTAGCCTCCGGAACAAAATTTATTAAACCCATATATCCAAATAGGTATTTTAAAATATTCTGAACGCGATGGAAAAAGTTTCACGACCAAATTCGATCGTATGAAGAAGTTATGTTGAAAACAAAATTTCCAAATTGATTTCAAATTGATTTCTTAATTAAATCGATTTCAAGGCGTTTCGCGTCCGTACGATCAAACGACTGGTCCAATTGATACGAAACTTGAAACCCTATAATAATTCACCGATACGGATCCGATGAAACTGGTTTCGTCGAAATCCGAGTCCGTGACAAAAATGGCTATTTTTAATATTCATTAAATAAATTAAATAAATTATAAAATCCAATCTTGTATTAATATTCTAAAATTTGTCCCAATTTTATTGCCTATATAAATTAATCAATTTCAAATGATTTAACAAGCTTGGATGTGAATTAAAATTGACAAGATATCAAATTTCAGTGTTCATTTCTGCACTTTCATATATTTAAGAATTTTATAAATTATATTCTCAAAAACCCATACTTTAGACTTTTAACCTTTATATCCTCAACTTTCACCTAAAATAAAGACGTTACTAACATTAGTTCAAGATTTCACTCTAATGTTCACAAATTCCGTTTTATATTCAATAACGTAATATTTTACGTTTAATTCCATTTTATTTGTAATAAATACCAGTTGTTGAATTTTATACTCAAATTATACATATAAATCTTGCTTTCTAAAGTCTATAACAACCAATGGTCAAATAAAAATAAAATTAGTATTGACCTCACCTTAAAGAATTAACTACTGCAATTACAAAGCCAAAACTACGCTAACTGCAAAAATTTTAGTGAATAAATTTGAGATTGATTTCAACATAACTTAACAACAAATAAGATAGGTGACAAACAATGATTATTGTTATTGAATCTATTCCAAAAGTCTACACTCAAATATTACCTTAAAGTAAATCTTATGTTTCTATAAATTTATTCATACTTCTGTTACTATATTTATACTTAATAAAGTAACGCTCATTCTTAATAACTATATAATAACTATTCAACATATACAAGAACTCTATTCCCAAATACATTCATTTATATTTTATTTCCTTAAAGTTCTCCTTTATTGACTAGACACATCAATACCCAAAATAATTTATTTAGATTCATTTACGTCGAGTGCCCTTCTTAACTATATACTCAATAAATGTTAAATCAAAATAATTGTTACCCTTTTATTCAAATTCACCTACACCATCAATAACAAAAATGTTGCCCTAAATTTAGATTCAATTATATACATTAGATAAATGGGTAAACTTTTGTAATTATACTATATATGAAAATATTTTTATGCATAAATTTCCACTTACTTACTATGCATTCATTTATTAAATTACTAATTGCCTTAGTCAACTTATTCCCTATTTACTACCAAATTTCTCACTTGGTTATAGTTTATCAATATATATACATACCTAGGCAAATCAAGTTCTAGTCCTTTTGTTATTTATATTATATTAGGTATGCACAATTAAGTTGTTAATTACTATTTCTACAAAATTATCTTCATACATTCAGTTCCAAATCTTATAGGATTAAATTCTAGTTACTTACACTAAATCCATGAATTTAACATTCTATCCAAAACATGCTTTTAAATCCTTTTTACTCTAAATAAATTTATTCAATGTTAACATCCACAAAAATCCAATTCACTTCCATAAATATGGTTGCACTTAAATTCAGTTATTATTACATTAATACTATTTCAAATTTTATTCTTTTAGTATTAATTAAACAATCGTATTAAATTAAGAGGTTATAATGATTTTCACTATTTATATACACTCCATTTAAAACCCAACAGTCGTTTCAAACACCTTTGTATTGCATTATATTGGTTTCTTAAAATTAAATCTTTTAACAAAATGTGACAAATTACATTATCCAAATCTATTATCATAAAATTTTGTTGTTACATTAAATTCCAATTACTATAACAAATTACTACGTTTTTCTCAAATAAAATATTAAGGCTTTTATTTTATTCTAAATTAGATTAGAACATATTAATTTAATTCATTTAACATTATCAAATTTAACGGGTCGTTACAATCTCCCCCACTCAAAACTTTTCGTCCCCGAAAAGGAAAAAGAAGGGAGAAGGAAGAATAAAACAGTACATCTTATTTCAAATATTATTTATACACAATAATTTACTAAATTTATTTTCTTAAATAAAATATACCTGTTTATAATCATTATATTCTTTTATACTTAGATTATTAAAGCTGGAAAACATTTTCACAAAATTCTAAGTCCAAAATTTATGGAAAATTTTGGCAGAGTCTCCTTTGTACGGAGAGACTCTGGAGAAAATATAATATCAAAATATACAAATATATTACATATATTATCAAAATATTATCCCAACACGGGAAAAATTATATAAAATAGCGCTAAAACGTAATCCGGAAACGTACCTATTTGTCGGGCAATTACGCTAATTATTGTGGAACCAAAAGCAGCAGCAGTTGCTTCCATCACCTATATTCACTTATATAATCTAAAAGGTTAAATATTTATTTTAAAGTGAACTATTCAAGTGGATTCAATCATTAATCAACCAAACAATTCAACAACCATCAACCTTACAAACAACATACATACACAAACAAAGCAACCATTTAATCCATCAAACAAATAGTTGTTTGGGTTCAAACTTGAAATTTGTATGAGATGAAATTAACTATCAAGTGCATTCTTTACTCAACAGTCTTGGATGGAACAAAGATAGATTATTTATTCACTCAACAACTTCAAATTTCTTACCCAACAAACATAAATCAAACAATACAATTCCAACCAACAACCAAATTACTTATTATATATTTATTTCATGCTTCCGTGGCTTGATTTTCTTCCTTTCATTCATGGAGGGGTTTCTATATTTCTTACTATTTCATTTTCCATTTATTTCAAAATTCATTATATTGGTATTCCAATTTATTGACTAACGGTTATATTATCTATTTATACTACATATCTTTACTTATATAGTAAAATTTCTAATTTAACTTAAGTTTGTACAATTAATTCTCATTACTAACAGCAAATTTATTGAATACCTTAATTACCTCAAACTCCACTTGTAAGATTTCCCTTTACATTTTCTTACTAACATTGCAACTTTTATTATATGGTAAGTTTATATATGTCCTAAGAGTGTAAGTGAAAATTTCCAAGTTTCTTTTCAATTCCCTTTTTTCTTAATTAATGGTTCAATAAATATATATTCGTTATATATATTACAATTTCAACTTACCCTTAATTTTATTCCTTTATTTAATGTTTACGTTTCTATTATATTAAATTACAGTAACTTTCTTAGTTACACCTAAATTATTAACCTTATAACCTTCATTCTTATAAATAAAGGAATTTTATTATTTAATTACTTAGGATTTACAGTCATTTATTTATTATTCCTACTTTCCATTATATTAGAATAGGGGAAATTTAAAACATACTTAAGTTAATAACCCTACAATCAATCCTTATTTACTAAAGAATTTCATTTTATTTACTTAAGTTCATATCACCTATTAATAATTCTTGACTTATTTTCAGTAAAATTTCAATTATAACTTAAGTTTATACCACTAAATTCTTATTTATATAATAGCAATTCATAGAATAATCCAAAATTTCCAACATTTCAACTTGCATAATATTCTATTCAAATCTCTTAATTAACATTTCAACCTTTCATATTTGGTAAGTTATTTATGTCAAAGAAAGTGCAATTGAACTTATACAAGTTTAATCTCAATTCTCTTAATTCATTTATTGTTCAATAGATCTTTACCATTATTTATAAGTTAAATTTTACTTCCTTTATACTTAGCATTCATTCTTTTACCTACCTTTTATTCCACTAAAATAGTTTAAACAATTTAATTAATGGAAATTTAGGAATTAAATACCGGGCCAAATTCCAAAAATTTTTTAAAATAATAGATAATTAATTTCTTACAACTTTTATATCTCTAATTACCTTTAAACAATTAAAATTTTAAATAATTTCAAAACAAATCTGCAGTAGAATTTACTATAGTGGTCTTTCCCTTCGAAACTCGAAAATGAAAGTCGATGATGCGGCCGTCATCACCGAAATTATTTTCCAGCGACAGAGAGGAAAGTACAAACTTATTTTCTTCAAAATCTTCTTAAACCAATTCTTTCGAATTATACTAAATATTTATATAAGAAAATATTTATAAACCAAATCATTATATTTCATAAATCCTTTGAAAGAAGATTACAAAAATCCCGGACTTAAGTTCTAAAATCTCCAATTTGATTTATTATAATTTCAACTTAGCTTTAATTGTTATAAATATTTTTATTTCCTAATACCCAATCTATAGCAACCAAATATATATATATATATATATATATATATATATATATATATATATCTTTATAAAATATTTTTATATATGGAAAATATAATAGGCAAAATTATTTCATTCACCTATATTAAAAACAAATATTATGTCGGTCTGTCCTATTAAGTGTTTAGAAATCTCTATTGATGGCATAGCGTCCCATGCATCAACCAGAATTTATAAATACAAAACGGAACAGAGTAACATAATATTAAAATCTTTTTATAAAACTAACAAATACGCTCTCTCATATATATACACTCAGCGACTCCCATAGGGTATTACTACCCTATTAACAAAGAGTCAAACCCCACAAAGCCAAGGTTTATCACTAAACCAAAGCTCTGATACCAACTGTAACATCCCGCCTTTTCGCACACTTTAAACCGACACACGTGCCAATTCAAAGCATACGCAAGGGCGGATTGTTATGGGGTAAATAAGAAAAACAGAGAAGAAATAAAACAAAATAGAATCTCACAGCGGAAGGATAAAATATAATAATCAATATACAGTTCATGATAACTGTTTACAAAATATTTATTTTACTTATACAATGAATATCAGAGTTACACATACCAATACAATCATTGCAGCGGAAATTTTAGAGTGTGGTGCAAAACTATAAATAATATAATACGGATTCTTCGTCTTCGTCCTCCAAAGCTAAAATCTTCGATCCTGAAACGCTCGGACTGACCCGAGCGAATTTGAAAAGACAAAAACACTCGAGTCAGACTAAAAGATCTTATGTGAGTTAAATTAACAGAAATAAATATGAGTACAGTAACTCAAGAGATGTTCGGGATTTACATCTCCTAAGGATCCGTTAAACTATTTACTATGTAGTATATTGCGCTATTATAATAGTGTCTATTTATAAAATAAACTTACTTTTTAATAGCGTTAAGGGGTTACCCATATAGCCCTTAACACAAATAATGCCAATAGTCTATACAGTACCGTAATACCTCCTGATCGGGAAGCTACCAGAGGATACTCCATAGGTACGACACAAATAGAAACTCGTAGTAAAGGCTCGGTATGGTAGGTGACACGGCACAACTAGGCAATGCCAGGGTAGATATACCAATTGCTATCCAGGCTGGTGGAAACGCGTAGCCGCAGTTACCGCTCACCTCGGACTAACTCCCCAAAATCAAAATATAGAAGTGGCCACTGAATCAATCCAAAATCAAAGTATAATATCGAAGAGGAGGGTCCGATCAGAGGAATGACCTCATTGGCCTGAGAATCGCTCCTGTTTTAGCCACCTTATGCCAACTCACGGGAGTCGGGTCCACGTATTTACCTTACAGGAAACGTCGCCACCACCTACTTCATTCTGGAATCTCCACCGCGCACACGGTTAGTCAAAGTGGTTTTCGGTATCGACAGAGAGTATGTCCATATCCGATCCCGGTCTCTTTGCCAACCAATCGTTATTATAACACCGCGGTCATTTTAAAAATATAGTTTATACTTTAAAACCAAATAAACATTTTCATTTCAAAATTATGAATACGATATCAATTTAAAGCCCAAAACAATATGATATCCTTTTCTCAAATATAATTCTCTTCCAAAATCATACTGCTTTAAATTTTAAAATATCTGGAAACCAAATATTTGAGTTATACTTTCAAAGCATAATATTTCGAAATTCATAATTTAAAACCATAACTTTTAAAACTTAAATGGTTCGGATAGTCAATGGTATATAGAATAAATGGTTTAACTTTAAGGTTACTTTGTAAAGAAATTATTTCCAGGGCTTTACAAATATACTTCTTTATTTAAAGTCTAAACCAAATTTAAATATCACTTTCAAGTTCCAAAACCACTTCAATTTCTACTTATATATATATCCATTTGGAGTATTAATATTTCAAAACTAAAGTTGGAATTTATTCTTTCAGCAAATCGAATTTTCTATTAATTAGTCTTGAATATTCACATAAAATCCATAAATAAATAAAAACTCCAATTTCTAGTAATAAAAAATATTTTTTTTTCAATTCAAATTATACTAGAATATTCATTTCAATTTATCTTGGGAAAAATCCAATTATAAATATCATATCTTAAAATTTCCAAACTTAACATTTAAACATATGATATAAATTATCAACTCCATTTTCTTAATTTTTCCATTTTTAATAAAGAGATTTATACACCTTTTAATTTCAAAATTTTCAACTTCATATGTATATATATGGAAGAATAATATTTATACAATATAAAATTTAAGATTATTATAAACCGTATTCCATCCAAACCATAGAAATCACATTAAAATAGTTATATATAGACCGCGGTGCCTGTATAAAATTTTCTATCCTATGGTCAAGTGATACGGATATTTATCATTTCAATCCGCAATTTAAAAATATAAAATTTTGCGGTTATATATCATTTCAAACCACAATCCCGAATGAAATGAAATATGCATGATAATTTGCAATTTAATGATATACAATAAACATCCATTCATCAACATCATCCATCATCCAAATCGCAATCATCAATCAATATCAACCAATAACAATATTATTTTTGGTACTACATAACAGGTAATACTGGCAATTTTATTCAAATTAAATTTAACAGCTATTAATCTACAGTCTATATTCAGTAATAAATTATATAACTGTTAACTAGCAGTTCATATACAAACAAATAAATTTTAACTGTAAATTCATACGCAATAAATTAATTAAATTAACAGTTAAATTAATTAAATGCAATTCAACAGATATGAATAAAATATACATGCCATATACTCATAAATAAATTTCTATTCATTTCTAAAATTAATTTAAACAAACATAAAAGCTTCTATTAGTTGTGAGTGGGTTAAAACACTCACCTTTGAAATTTAAATCGAATTTAAATTCAATTTAAACTCAAAATTTTGACGGTCTCAGAATTTGTCCAAACCAGCGTCAAAACGTCAGAATTCCGATACGATCCCAGCAAAACAAACCGCGCGTGAATCCGAGCTCGTATGCAAAAGTTATGAAAATTTGAAAAATGGAAAATTCTGGTCCTGGGTCGACTTCGGGTTCGACTTCGGTGCGCCGCCTCAATTCCCCGGTGCCTGCTTGGAGTTTTCGCCAAAACGACCCGGAGCGACCCGAGTCATTTTCTTCCTGACCCGAAGTTGCTCTAGGGTTTTCTCCCCTGAAACCCGAAGCGCGACCAGAAGCTGCTGCAGATCCGCAATTTTTTTTTTTGAAATTTGATTTTTTTTTTTTTTTTTTTTTGGAATTTGGGAATTAGGTTTTTTTTCTGCCATTAGAATGAGGAGGTGAGAAGGAGATGTATGTATAGAAAATGAAAATAAGGAGTGGCTAGGGTTTATAACTGTATATTTAAAGTTAGGGTTGAGTTAGAGCGTATAGACTAGAAGGATGAACGTACGCCACAAACTATGGCCCAAAAAGCCCGTTTAGCCTCCGGAACAAAATTTATTAAACCCATATATCCAAATAGGTATTTTAAAATATTCTGAACGCGATGGAAAAAGTTTCACGACCAAATTCGATCGTATGAAGAAGTTATGTTGAAAACAAAATTTCCAAATTGATTTCAAATTGATTTCTTAATTAAATCGATTTCAAGGCGTTTCGCGTCCGTACGATCAAACGACTAGTCCAATTGATACGAAACTTGAAACCCTATAATAATTCACCGATACGGATCCGATGAAACTGGTTTCGTCGAAATCCGAGTCCGTGACAAAAATGTCTATTTTTAATATTCATTAAATAAATTAAATAAATTATAAAATCCAATCTTGTATTAATATTCTAAAATTTGTCCCAATTTTATTGCCTATATAAATTAATCAATTTCAAATGATTTAACAAGCTTGGATGTGAATTAAAATTGACAAGATATCAAATTTCAGTGTTCATTTCTGCACTTTCATATATTTAAGAATTTTATAAATTATATTCTCAAAAACCCGTACTTTAGACTTTTAACCTTTATATCCTCAACTTTCACCTAAAATAAAGACGTTACTAACATTAGTTCAAGATTTCACTCTAATGTTCACAAATTCCGTTTTATATTCAATAACGTAATATTTTACGTTTAATTCCATTTTATTTGTAATAAATACCAGTTGTTGAATTTTATACTCAAATTATACATATAAATCTTGCTTTCTAAAGTCTATAACAACCAATGGTCAAATAAAAATAAAATTAGTATTGACCTCACCTTAAAGAATTAACTACTGCAATTACAAAGCCAAAACTACGCTAACTGCAAAAATTTTAGTGAATAAATTTGAGATTGATTTCAACATAACTTAACAACAAATAAGATAGGTGACAAACAATGATTATTGTTATTGAATCTATTCCAAAAGTCTACACTCAAATATTACCTTAAAGTAAATCTTATGTTTCTATAAATTTATTCATACTTCTGTTACTATATTTATACTTAATAAAGTAACGCTCATTCTTAATAACTATATAATAACTATTCAACATATACAAGAACTCTATTCCCAAATACATTCATTTATATTTTATTTCCTTAAAGTTCTCCTTTATTGACTAGACACATCAATACCCAAAATAATTTATTTAGATTCATTTACGTCGAGTGCCCTTCTTAACTATATACTCAATAAATGTTAAATCAAAATAATTGTTACCCTTTTATTCAAATTCACCTACACCATCAATAACAAAAATGTTGCCCTAAATTTAGATTCAATTATATACATTAGATAAATGGGTAAACTTTTGTAATTATACTATATATGAAAATATTTTTATGCATAAATTTCCACTTACTTACTATGCATTCATTTATTAAATTACTAATTGCCTTAGTCAACTTATTCCCTATTTACTACCAAATTTCTCACTTGGTTATAGTTTATCAATATATATACATACCTAGGCAAATCAAGTTCTAGTCCTTTTGTTATTTATATTATATTAGGTATGCACAATTAAGTTGTTAATTACTATTTCTACAAAATTATCTTCATACATTCAGTTCCAAATCTTATAGGATTAAATTCTAGTTACTTACACTAAATCCATGAATTTAACATTCTATCCAAAACATGCTTTTAAATCCTTTTTACTCTAAATAAATTTATTCAATGTTAACATCCACAAAAATCCAATTCACTTCCATAAATATGGTTGCACTTAAATTCAGTTATTATTACATTAATACTATTTCAAATTTTATTCTTTTAGTATTAATTAAACAATCGTATTAAATTAAGAGGTTATAATGATTTTCACTATTTATATACACTCCATTTAAAACCCAACAGTCGTTTCAAACACCTTTGTATTGCATTATATTGGTTTCTTAAAATTAAATCTTTTAACAAAATGTGACAAATTACATTATCCAAATCTATTATCATAAAATTTTGTTGTTACATTAAATTCCAATTACTATAACAAATTACTACGTTTTTCTCAAATAAAATATTAAGGCTTTTATTTTATTCTAAATTAGATTAGAACATATTAATTTAATTCATTTAACATTATCAAATTTAACGGGTCGTTACATGCATAGACTATGGCATTATAAAAATGTGTTAAGGGGAATTATGGTAACGCCTTAACGCTATTTTAATACTTTTACTTTACTGTAGACATATTATAATAGCGTATTGTACTTCATAGTAGATAGTTTAACGGATCCTTGAGAGATGGAAAATCCCGTAACATCTCTTGAGTTATTGCACGCACGTTGACACTGGATAGGAGATGTCAAATCCCATAAACATCTCTTACGCTGTTACACTCATATTTATTTACGATTGATTTAACTTACATGAGGATATTTTAGTCCTGACTCGAGTGTTTTGTCTTTTCATTACGCTCGGGTCAGAACTGAGTTTTTTAGCTTATTGAAGTTCTATTCTGGAGGACGAAGATGAAGATTTGGTATTCTATTACTATTATTATCTTTGCATCATGCTATCTGCTGCATTATTCTATTTGTCCAGGTGTATATGTATAACTCTGATAAATGTTGTATAAATAATGATCAAAGTATAGTAAACAGCTTCATGAACTGTTTATTTGACTATTATATTTTATCGTTCCGCTGTGAGATTCTGTGTTGTTTCATTTCCTTTATTTCTCTTTCTTTTCTTTTCTTATTTACCCCAACAACCATCTTCCTTTTGAATGGTTTGGAATCGGCATGTGTATTCGATCGTAGGTTTAAACTGTCCAAAAAGGCGGGTCGTTATATGGCTGGATCACTAGAGTGATTTCCTACATACACAAGTGGGATCAAGCCTATGTAGTTCTAAGAGCAAGTTTTGCATCATCGTGAAAACCAACACATAAATAAAAAGTATCTTTTGGATTTGAACCTTTATTTAGTGTAACCGTTCAAAGCCTTATCGAAATTCTATGGTGAATGAATCTTGAACCAAGTATCCCTAATGATAAAACTGGAACAATCACACATGTTGACTTCCTTAGGTAAAGTGTTGTGTATTGCTCAGCACGTTAATGATCACGTGCTTAAATCCTGGTTCATGAGTCTACTTAGAAAGCGGTCTTTCTTTCCTAGGAAACGGTCTGATTTCCATACTCATGTAGACAAGTCTCTTAAGGTGTTTCTACGAGACAGCTTTTAAGGTTTCTAGACTTATTAAGGATATATATCCATCCTTTGTTCTTGTAGAATCCAACACTAAATATTAAGGGATTATCAGTTTAGTGTTCCATAATCATTCTCTTCACTTGTTAGGGCCCATTGAACTTTGTCTATCCATTTCAAGACATAAGTTGGGTTTCTGTTAAGGATGATCAACCTTCATTCACAGACCTTAGTCCCATTTCTTGTGACTATATAGAAACCATTGCCTTTGGAAGACTCTTTGTAAGTGGGTCAGCCAAGTTTTTCTTTGTTTCTAGGTAGTCAACAGTTATAACTTCTCTTTTGAGTAACCGTCTCACCATTTGATCTCTTAGACTCGCATGTCTAGACCTTCTATTATATGTCTTACTAGACATATTGTATATCGTTGCTTGATTGTCACAGTTAATCAAGGCTGCTGGAGATGGCTTCTTCCATAAAGGGATTTCCATTAATAAATTCCTAAGCCATTCCGCTTCTTTACATGCATCTGCTAATGCAATCAATTCTGACAACGTTGTTGAGTCAGAAATACGGGTCTGCTTCTTGGAAGCCCAAGACACAACAGCGCCTCCTAATGTAAAGATCCATCCAGTTGTAGACTTGGATTTGGATTCTACATTGTTCCAGGTTGCATCACTATGTCCTTCTATTACAGCAGGATATCCTTTATAAGATAAACCATATTCAATGGTTCCTTTCTAATGAGCTAAAACTCTGGAAATAGCTTTCCAATGTTCGAAACCTGGATTACTCGTAAATCGACACAATACACTTATAACATGTGCGATGTCTGGTCTAGTGCAATGCGTAGCATGCATAAGACTCCCAATAACACTGGAATACTCTAGTTGAGAGATAGTACGTCCAGTGTTCTTTTCTAATTTAATACTAGGATCTAAAGGAGTTGGTGCTGGTTTGTTATCCTAATGACCATACTTTTGTAGGAATTTCTCTATGTAATGAGATTGAGTTAGTAATAACCCCCCTCTTTCCTAACAATTTAAATTCTCAAAATTACATCAGCCTCTCCTAGATCTTTCATATCGAATTTAGAAGACAGAAACTTTTTAGTTTCATTCACATGGGATATATTGGAACCAAATATTAGCATGTCATCAACGTATAAACATATTATAACAATACCGTTGTTATCCGATTTGCTATAAATACATTTATCAACATTATTAATAATCAATCCATATGACAGTGTAACTTTGTCAAACTTCTCATGCCATTGCATGGGAGCTTGCTTCATGCCATAAAGAGATTTCACTAATTTACGAACTTTCTTTTCTTGGCCTAGAGTTTTGAAACCTTCAGGTTGTTTCATATATATCTCTTCTTCTAAATTTCCATTTAGAAAAGAAGTCTTTACATCCATTTGATGTATGACTAATTTATGAATTGATGCAAGTGCAATTAAACAGCGTATAGAGGATATGCGAGCAACTGGAGCATATGTATCAAAGTAATCTACTCTATGTCTTTGCTTATGTCCCTTAGCAACTAATTTGGCTTTAAACTTACCAATGGATCCATTTGTATTCAACTTTTTCTTGAATATCAATTACATCCTATAGGTTTAGCATCAGGAGGTAAATCAGTTAAAACCCAAGTTTGGTTTAACAGTATGGAATTCATTTCGTCATTGATAGCTTATTTCCAGAAATTGGAATCTCTGAAACTCATAGCCTCAGAATAAGTTTTGGGATCGTCATCGACGTTCGTTACATATTTAGTCACATTAAGGACTTCGTCCTTACTGCTTTCTACAAGATATGTAATGAAGTCAGGACCATAGTCCTTCTTTATTCTTGCTCTTTTACTTCTTCGTTGTTCAGTACTATTATCTGGTACTGACATTTTCTTGCTGTTTTGAGCAGGAGCATAATCATCGTCATTGATATCATTAGTCATACTAGGTTCTGGACTAAATGATCTCAATGGGATCTCGACAGTTTGATTTTCAAAAAATTCTACGTCTACAGATTCTATAACTTCTAGGGTGTCAAGAATAAAGAATCTTTAGGTTATACTATTAAGTGAATATCATATGAAAATACATTTAAATGCTGTATTTCCTAACTTTGGTCGTTTAGGGTCTGGTTTTCTAACATATGCTAAGCAATCCGAAACTTTAAGTCTAGTTAGGTTAGGTTTCCTATTAAACCATAATTCATAAGGGGAAATATTATTCTTTTTATGTGATACTCTATTTAAAATATAACATGCAGATAACATAGCATCACCCCATATGTTATAAGGTAAATTAGAACTTATGAGCATGACATTAACCATTTCTACTAAAGTTCTATTTTTCCTTTCAGCAACACCATTTTGTTGTGGTGTATATGAGGCAGTACATTGGTGAACTATACCTTGTTGTTTACAAAACAAGGTGAATTCATTTGAGAAATATCCACCACCACGATCTGAATGTAATATTTTAACTTTAACTCCTAATTGTGTTTCGACCTTTGCTTTGTAAATTTTGAATTTATCAAAAGGCTCATCTTTAGTTTTCATTAGATATGCATATGCATATCTAGTATAATCATCAAGGAATGTTATATAGTATTGGTTACCACCATAGGTGATATGACTTTTTAAGTCACCCACACCGCTATATACCAAATCAAGCAAACCAATTTTCCTTTCTACGGATTTGAAGGATTTTCGGTGTATTTTTGCTTGAACACATATTTCACATTTAGAGATGGTATCGAAATCACAATCAGAAATTAATCCTGATTTATTCATATTTCTAATGGATTTATAATTAACATGTCCTAATCTACCATGCCATAAATTAATAGAATCAACAATATGAACAGAAGATTTCTTTATTAGATTCAACTTAATCATGTCGTTATAAGAGTATCCCTGTCCAATAATTTACCATTCTTAGACAACACTAGCTTATCAGACTCATACACCATCTTGAATCCTCCTTTGTTAAGAAGGTATCCAGAGACCAAATTCTTACACATATCAGGTACATAAAATACATTGACTAATGTAAGAACTTTTCCAGAGGTGAGAGGAAGTTCTACAGTGCCTTTTCCCAGAACTTTGCTTGGAAATTTATTTGCTCCAGTAACTTCGTCGGCTTCTCCTTTATTTTCTTCGTAACTCTTGAAAAGATTACGGTCTTTGCAAATGTGAATGGTTGCTCCAGTATCGAACCACCAATCATTATCATTGCCACTAACAGAGTTCGCCTCTTACACTACAGCCACAAGCATGTCTTCGACCACATTCACTTTTTGTTGTTTCTTCCGCAGACGGCAGTTTCAGGCATAGTGGTCGGGCTTGTTACAAAAATAACAAGCACCTTTCTTTTTGTTGTTGGTTTTGGAATGATTTTTCTTCTTAAATCATGTCTCATTCCATGGATTTAATTTATCAGTAATTTCAACATTATTTACCTTAGAATGAGACTCAGTTTGCGGATTATCATCTAGATCGCGTTTACGAGAGTCTTCTTCAATACGAAGTTGACGCTGCAAACCGTCTAAACTATAATCCGTTTTCGCGTGCTTCATCTTTTTCTTATAATCATTCCAACTATGCGGAAGTCTAGAAATTATAACTCCAACAACAAAAAATTCAGGGTGATCAATTCCAGCATCTTTAAGTTGATTCACCAACAGTAAGATTTCGCTTACATGTCCAATTATGGACTTATTGGTGACCATTTTGAAATCTACAAAATTGGAAATAAGAATTTTTTTATTACGTGCCTCGGATATGCAGTACTTATTCTCCGGTGAAGTCCAGAGTGTCTTAGCTATTTCGAAGGTCCTATGAGCATTGTAGACTAGGGTAGATAGCGCATTCAGAATATGACATCTGCATAGGAAATCGTCCTCTTTGCGCTTTGCACGTTTAGCCTTTAGAGCAGCAACATCTTTATCAGTTTCCTCCGGGATTTCTTCCAAGTCATTTTCTAAAATGTAGAACAACTTGATGGTGACCAGGAAAAATTTCATCGACTCTTGCGAACGAGTGAAATTGTCGCCATCAAAACGCTCCAATCGAGTTAGATGCTGATTCATAACTTGTAGAGCGCTCGAACCTTCCATGGCCGAAGAATATTGTCTGAAATTTGTTGGGGAATTTTGCAGTTCGAGGCGAATTTGATGGCGATTGTGATGAAGATAATGTTGTACTTTCGATTTCAAGGATCTATGGAATTGATTCTTTCAAATAATAGTTCAACCGACCAGGTACAAACGGGTTATCGAACTATCGACTTTCAGGATTCAATGAAGCCCTATAACAGCGTAATCGGATTCAAAGTTTGTGCGATTTTGATCCGACCAAGAACACTTTAGAACAGTTTTTGATGATGCAATTTGTAGAGAAAGAGATCAGGAGAAGAAGGAGAAACAAATCTACAACGATCCAGTGTTTGCAACACCTTCAAATGTTACAAAATATAGAGTAATTGGACGTGCAGCGATTAGCAACACTTCGTTGGCGTCGCAGATCTGTGCAAGAAGAAGAAAAAGAGCGTAGATAAGAAAACTATTTGAAACATGTTCTGGGCGTTGCTATTTATAGTGGTGGAGAGGTGTCTATTCGCCAAGCGTCACAACCATTTGCAGCGGTAGGTCTATTCATTTTGTAATGGTTCACAACTGTTACAAACGGTCGCGTCCATTCATTTTGTAACGTTTCAGAAAATGTTACAAATTTCCCGCTATCAGTTCAAATTTAGAATTTTCGGTTCTGGGTCCTTAACGGGCTGAAATCTGGCCCGTTACTGTTAATATATGATCCAAAAATATTTTCGGATCCTTACCCAAAACCGTACCCGACCCGGCCCGGTTCGGTCGGACGGACGGCGGTGGCGTGCGTGTGGTGTTGCATGACTTCTCTCCTCACAACAAAGCAAACATGTGGGAGCCCCAAGGCCCCAACATCCACATGAGAAAGCTAAATATATACAAATATTTTCTTTGATTTTCTACAATGTGGGACTTTTTTTCTTCTTCTTTCTTTATTTCTACTCTTCTAAATCAAAATACCCAATCCCCAAAGCTATTTGAAAATTTACAACATATCATTTTTTCGGATATGGTTGCGGATGAATTTTAGATTTTTGGATGTTCATCCACGAGCTTAGTAAAGATAGCGATGAAGATAGCTGTATAGAATACTGGCATGCTATCGAAAGGGTCATGAGATGCCTGAAATGAACTATGAACCATGTGTTACATTTTGAAAATTTTCCAGCTGTCCTTAAAGGATACACCGATTCAAACTGGAATACTTTATCCGATGGTTCGAAAGCAATCAGTGGCTATATCTTTAGCATTGCTGGTGGAGCCGTTTCTTGAGAATCTAAGATACATAGTATTTTGGCTCAGTCCACTACGGAGTTTGAGATTACTGGTGGAGCCATTTCTTGAGAATCTAAGAAACAGACTATTTTGGCTCGGTCCACTATGGAGTTTGAGATGATAGCACTAGCCACAGCTAGTAAAGAAGAAGACTACATAAGAAATCTGCTAGCTGAGATTCCTTTATAGGAAAAACTGATACCAGCTGTGTTGATCCATTGCGATAGTACCGTGCCTATCATAAAAGTACAGAATCATTATTACAATGGTAAGAGATGACAGATACGTCATAAGCATATCATCGTTAGAGATCTATTCTTCAAGAGCTGTTAGAGTGGATCACATACGCTGTGATGAGAATTTGGCCGATCCTTTGACGAAAGGGCTGGTTAGAGCGAAAGTCCTTATAACACCTAAAAGAATGTGACTATTGCCCTTAGGTGGTTGAGTCACGCAGAATGGTAACCCAACCTAATGATTGGAGATCTCAAGAACTAGGTTCAATGGATAAGAACAAGTTGTGAAGTGATATGAGTTGCACATGCTATTTTTATATATTTAGAAGCATGTATTCCTGAAGTGATTCGATGATGAGTTAATAGAAACTCTTAGTGAGATCTATACTCTATATAGAGTAGAGTACCTGCCTTCGTGCGTACTCTTGATAGAGTCACCTATGTGGATGCAGAAATGTGGTCGTTTCTATATAAATTTAGGCAAAATTCTTATAGCATTCACTAAACTGGGATAAACATGCATGACCATAAATGCATGGGCTTATTTGATTGCATTCTGGAAAGTTTGTATGTGGTTTGATGTCGAGAATAGAGTTCAAGGCTATGTGTCACTCTAGTAAAAACTGAATTTTATTCACTATGCAACGGTTCAAGTCGAAAGATACCTTTGCTTATGCACAATCTTATGTTCTCGGAAACTGCTCAAAAAATATTTTTTTAAAATTCAAGTAGGGAATTGTTTGAAATTGTGCTTGTGAATTGTTTAAAAATTAAATACCTTGGAATAAGTGCATTTATTGCTTGAGTCCCACACCATAGGGATCAGTGATCATTGAAAGATACACATTTAAATATGAGTTTCTTAGCTCCCACATTGGGCCCTTTGGGCACTCAAATGTTGCTTTTGTGTTGAGGAGGGAGCGCATGCATGACCATCACACGTACGCCCCAACCGACCCGACCCGGGCCAAGCTCATGGTGTAGCACTTATATTTTTGGACAAAATTTGTTAGGCGTTTTTTTGAAACTGTTATTTTATTTGAAATCGTACAACTATAGATTCGAATTTTTAACCATCGTCGCCCTACTATTCAATAATACATTCGACTTGGTATTCCGTCTATTCAATTTGTTTATAGACGAAATCAAAAGAGAACGATATTTTTTACATCTGTGAAAACCTAAACCTATCTTCATCTCCATGAAATTCTTAAATTACAAGACGAGCGGTCATTTTTGAGTGCAACTGAGTCGGTTTCGTCTGTGCAAGCAAATCGTTATCAAACCAGAGACTATTTTATCCTAGAGGTGGCTGCGTTGGTTAGTCTGCTTTGCACCACTGAGAAGAATGCCAAAACGTCTTCAAGACAGTGACCAAGTACAAGACTCAGCCGAAGATCACTTGTCTACAACAGAATATGACGATCAAGAGGATGAAAATTTGATCTTCACTACGAAGTTGATATAATTTATCATAGCTTCGAAAATGAGAACAGTTGGAATAAACTTTATGTCATTTGAAATTTGAAAATGGTTAATTAATCCATTAATTTATTGATATTAGAGAGAGCTAATATGAAGGAATCAACTCTTCAACACTGTCAATCAATTCCCTAATTTATTGATAGTAAGAGAATTAACATGAAGGAACCATTTTTTTTTACATTGATAACCAGTTCTCTAGTTTATTGATATTAAGGAGAACTAATTAATGTGAATGTATTAATTCTTTTTAATAGTCTTTTAAGCGTGCTGAGCACCTAGAGGCGATCAGTATTGGAAGTGATAGCTAGGAAGATGTTTGGTGAGTACATCTGCTAGCTGATCAGTATAGGAGACATGAGAAACTCTAATACAACTCCCTTGAATTTGTTCTCGAATAAAATGAGAATCAAGAGCAACACGTTTCATGCGAGTATTGAAAGTTGGATTTGACATAGATTCGTTACACCAACCTTGTCGTAGTAGATAACTGGTTGTTGGGTAGACTAACATATAGCTTAGTGAGTAAAGAGCATGTAAAACTTGCATCGAAAAATAAGCCAAAATAAGATAAAATTAGACACAATTTTTTTTACTAAACATACACCGTGCGTATTACAAAACCATTGTTACTTTGGGATAAAACAAAATACTAATCTCATTCGTTCACTTTTCCTCTTTCATGCATTAATCAAGCTAAAATTCATATTTTTTCTAAATTCACTTTTGTATATTTCAGTTTTCAAATTCAAATACCTTAAATATAATTCAATTTTTATTTAATTTTTTACATATAGCAGTTCAAATTAAATTTTGATAGTAAAATTTTAATCTACTTAAATTTCGATGTTAAATTTAAGCTTAGATTAATTAAGTAAGAGTTAGAGAAGAATTTAGTACTCTACGAATGTTAATAATTTCGGGAATGAATTTTGAAATTTAATATCTTTCATATTTAAATTTTTAGTGAAAAATGTTAAAATTTATTACGAATGAACATAAGTTGAAACTGTATAGGTAGAATTTGATACGTGAAAGTAAATGAAATTTAATTCAACTGATGATGTATAGAAACTTTAATTACTTATGAAAGAAATTTTATCGATTATATTATGAATTTATGATTCTCTAATTCTTATTTTTATCTTTTATTAAATAGGAGCACTTTTTTCTAACATTTTATTCAAATTAATATCGTGTAGGCAAAACCATTAGTGGTGTATAAATAGAATTTTTCAAATATAAATAAGTAAATATAAGAATCTACAAAGATTGATAAATTATATTTGGTTATGTAAACAAGTGTAAATAAAATTTTGAAAAGTTGCATTGATACATATGATACTATCTGGTATATAACTTATCTGAATTGTTGTCATCGTGTAAAATATGCTCACAATGAAATTTGGTTGATATATATTAGATAGTGAAATTAAGGAACGATAAAAGATTTTTTGGTTACATATACATTTTAAATATATGAATTATTTAAATAGATATTAAGAAACAAAACATTCTCAAGGACACTATAAAGTAAGCAAATTAAATATAAAGTCAATTCAAATAAAGAATAATAAATTATTTACATTATACTTTAACAAGATTACATCTATGGCATTCTATTTAATTTATAACGAGAATATAAATTGTAACGCATGGAGCTGTGCAAATTTTTTTGTTCATTTAGGTGGGCTTGAAGAATCTTTGATTAAACCAAATAAACTAATCTAACCAATTTTTTCGATCGGTTTTTTTGGTTTTGATACTATGTTGGTGTATAATCGGTGCGAAAATATTTTAGTTTGGTTAGCGATCTAACCTAATTAACTAAATTTTTATTATATTTTTAAAATTACTAATGCTATAATAATAATTTAGATCAATTCACTACGACAAAATGATCTTATTACAATTTTTGCTTATGAAATTCGTTAACTGACGGTTGTAATACTATTTTTTAACTGTTTTTTACTGTTAGTTGTAATAAAGTTGTTTTTAACTACTGTTTGTATACTGTGGTTGTAGTATATTTCTTTAACACTTACTTTACATGACTGTTGTAAATATTAATGTATAACTACCTTAATTTATGATTTTCTTTATCTTTCAAGGAAATGTTGTTAATAACCGATGAAAAGTCTGAGTAGGCATAACGGTATTAGTGACCATTAATAAATAATTTATAATTAACAACCAATAACTAATACCTACTTAATAATTTATAAATGGTAATTTATAATTAATAATTACAAATGTCAACTTATATAGGCTATTACTTATAATTAATTATTATTAACGAGCGTTACGGCATGCGCTTCATGCGTGATGAAGACACCCGAATTGTTTTTCTACCAATTGTATTTGTTTAATACGTTCAAAAGAAAATGATTTCCATAAATGTTTAGCTATATTTTTGTGTTAAATCATACGTAGTTAATTTGAATTTTTATTTATAAGTTGTAATTCTATTTTTTATTTTAAATTTTTATTTATATTATTAATAATATAAAAAACGAACTTGTAAAGTAATTTATTCGTTAGATCCCATTTTTAAGTAATATAAAGACTTGGTAAATATTTGTAGAGGAAATTTTGAATCTGTAGTGGAAGCTTAATTGTCAGATCTCATGTTTAAGTGATGCTAAATCTTAATAGTAATATCGGTAGGGAGACATTTTTGGTATTGCATGCTGACACAAAAAGAGTGCGACGACATATATACTATAACTATTAATAAAGAAATAGATATAAGGATATTTTTGAAACTTCGCGCTCCGACCAAAAAATTGCGCTTTACGTGTGAATTGTTTTTTTATAAATTGAATATGTTTAACATGTTCAAAAAAATTATTTGTTGCTAGTTTGAATTTTGGTCTTCTGATTATATTCTAGTTGCAACATCTATATTGGTGATAGCTTGAATTTTTTTTCTGTTAATTTGTGAAAGAAGTTAATTTGTTAAATCTTATTTTAAGTGGTATTAAGATTGGTAATATTTGGAAAGAGAAGATTTTAATTTTTAAAGAAAATTTATTTGTTGCATGCTATATTTAACCAACACTATGATTTAGTAATATATATGGGGGTTTATTTATTAGATTCTATATTTAAGGGATATTAAGATTTGGCAATATTTACAAAGGAGAATTTTGAATTTATAAAAAAAGTTGGATCCAATTTTTAAATGATATTAAGATAAATGAGCTTTTTTATAGTTTATGTTGATACCAAAAAATGTGACATCAAAGATATTATAACTATTATTAAAGATGTATTGAATTATCTAGAAGAATCTTTTATTATTTAGATGTGCGTATTTGACCTATCCTCATTTTAGTGAACAAGCAAACCTGGAATATATTTATTGAAATAATCAAGTTTTAACTTGGTTTGAATTGTTCCATTCCAGCGTAGAAATAATAGGTTAGGCGCCTGTAAAATGAATGATATAGATATTACTTGAATTATATATGAGCGAAGGACATTTTGGAAAATTCAGTTTGGATCAAAAGATTGCGCTTCTAAGCCCAACTATTAATAAAGATAAATAATGTATAATTACTAATTATTATCTGTAAGCAATAATTATTTTTATATTTTATAATTTATTATAACTAATTATTAATAATTAGTAAATTATAGTTTATATTTATTAATAATTAATAATCAATATTAAGTAATTATTATTAAACAATTAATAATAATTATTAATTAAATATTAATAATCAACATTAAATAGTTAATAATAAACATTAAATAATTAATAATTAACTATTAATATTTAAACATTTTAATTAATTTAATGGTTTAATAATTAATATTTAATAAATTATTATAGTTCACTATTTAATTAATAATTAATAATAATTATTATTAATTTACTATTTAATACATTTTACTACTCAATAAGTAATTTTTACTATTGAATATTTACTACTTAATATTTAATGTTCAATTGTTAATAATCAATGATTAGTAAATAATAATTAACAATTAAGAAGTAATATTTTGTATTTAATATTAACAATTACAAGTGATAATTGTATTTAATATTTCAAAATTTTGAAAATTTATAAAATTAATTTAAAATATTAAAAAAAAAGTTTGAATAAAATTTTGAAATTGCCATAATATACAAAAAAAAATTAATTTTATAATATATTCAAAATTTCAGAATATTCCAAAATGTCTTCAAAAACTATAACGTTACTATGCAAATTATTACTTTTCCATGCATTTAGACGTTTTCTTTTATAACTATTTTCTTTGACATGTATAATTTTTTTTTGACACCAAGTAAATAAAATTTTCCTCCAATCCAAATTTTTTGGCTACAATCTCAAAATTTACCCGCCATGCCCCCTTATTTTTTATTTACTCTTTCTTTTTTCATAAAAATTTGTTTCCCCAAAATGCTCCTCCTCCAATAAAATCGGAACTCGCCTCCTCTAGATCCAAATAAATGCACCCATTATTAATCCAAAGTTCGCTTCCAATTCAATTTCTAACCGATATAATTTTATACCATAGCCCTAAATCCTCCTTACCGTTTCTCTTCTCCATACCAGGCCACATCATATGGACCTTCCTATTCCCCTCATTGGTTAACCCCTTCCTCCCGCCTCTCGCCCTAGATCTACTATGTCTAGAAAAACGATGACTTGGCTAGCAGCTTCCTATGAGCATCGCGTGTCAGCCTCTCAAACCAAATCTGGCCATATTTTTGCAGCACCACAAAAGCTGACACCTTATGCTCCTGCTGATGCCAAGTCTATCCCGTGCGACGAAGTTGCTTTTTCAATCCAAGGTAATTCACTAGTATGCTTGAATATCAAACTAGTACTGCTATGGCTTTCAACCCTACTGAATTAACGTCTACGATATTGGGTTTTATTTTTATGGACACAATTTACCAACTTGATATTGCTACTGTAACTGAAAATTTGGTGGCTTCTTCTCCTATTAGTAGAGCAAATGACACTGAGGATGTGGTCAAATGACATTGAAGATGTGATTAACCCCTTGGTGACAGCACCTACTATTACTACTACATTATCCACGCTTATTCATCTGTTTGCCTCTGAGCCAAAGTTCTAGATATGGGAACAATTTTAGGTTGAGTGGTTTTATTTGTTGAATTATTTCGACTTACTTCTATCTGTAAACTTGTAACAAACACCAATTTCGTACCATTCAAATCGACAATAATCCACAGAAGTCGGACTTGAATGATGCGAAATAACAGATTGTAAATAAATTTGGAGCAAATAAAATCAAATATACATAATCACAGACACAGAACAATCAGAATAACTCGTAGCGGAATTTAAATAACATAGTAGTTCATGAAGCTACTATAACAGAGTCTCAAACCAAATACATAATATAGTCTGAAAACAACAGAATAGAAATCCCAAATACATAGAAGTTCACTAATACATGAGATAAACTAATACAGCTGAAACAGTAATAGAAATATATGCAGATAAGCAGAAACTCCAGTGAAAGACCAGCTCCAGGAAGAGAATCCAAAGTTGTGAATACTCAGACTGACCCGAGCGTAAAGAAAAACACAAAACACTCGAGTCAGGATAATATATATACTTATATAATGTAAACCAACTCAAGTGAACTGTAATAAAGATACAAGTAACTTAAAGGATGTCTGGGACCGCCCATCCTCTAAGGATCCGTTAAACTATTTACTATATAGTAATATTTCGCTATTATAATAATGACTATAATAAAATAAACATACTTTTAAATAGTGTTCCGGGCTACCCATATCACCCTTCACACATAATAGTCCCAGTAGTCCATCCAATATCATACCATCTCCACTCCGGGTGACTGTCAGAGGATACCACACGGGCTACGGGAGAAAAACAAACTCGTAGTAAAGGCTCGGTATGGTAGGTGACACGGCACACAAGGCAATGCCAGGGTAGATATACCAATTACACACACGGGCTGGTGGTAACGCAGCAGCCACATACGCCCACCTTGAACAACACTCCAAAATCAAGGGGTGCACCCAATCGATCACAACAGTAATAGAATGGTATCGAAGAAGTGTGTTCAGCCAGAGGTGCTACCTCCTTTGGCCCGAGATCGCTCCTGTTTTATCCACTTATGCTAACTCAATGGAGTTAGCTCCACGAAATGTACCTTAGGAACGTCGTCACCATCCTACTTCACTCTGGAATCTCTACCGCGTACACAGTTGTTAAAGTGGTTTTCAGTATCGACAGAGAATACGTCCATATCTGATCCCGGACTCTTCAACAACCAATCGTTATTATAACCCGTAGTTATAATTTCAAAATGGTATTTATTTCTCAAAATCCAATATCATTTCAAATCCATTTCAAAATATCAAACTTATCATTTCATTTGAAAACATATTCATTTTATTCAATTTAAAAATACCATTTCAATTCACATTTCAAAATAGTTCAATTCCAAACAAATTACTTCATTTAAATCATAAAAAAATGAAGTTATTACATTTAATAATTAAATTATAAAATTTCCAAAATTTTCAACTTTCACAGTTCATTCATTCAGTTAATTTTATCAAAATAGTGAAGATTCAAATTTCGCAGCATTTGGAAAATGCTACAGAAAGTTATATTCAAAACAGTTCAACTTAACAAAAGACAGCGTTTTAAAATGCTGTAATATAGTTAAATTAGTTTCAAAGAAAACTTAGTTTAAATCCAACAATTATAGCATTAAAAATAAAATGCTATAATAGCCTTTAATTCAATTTAGCTATTTAGTTCAATTATCGACTACAGCATTTACAAATGTTGTATTATCATTTATATTAGATAAAATAGCATTTCAAAAATGCAGTTAATTAACTTCAAAATTTCAATATAATTTCACAACAATTATATTTTCTATGAACCACTTTTAACTTATAAAATCACATATTCTTACTTTTATAACCATCATTTAATTTTCTTTAATTACATGATTTCATAAAGTTAAATTTCCATTTAAAAATTCATATTTAACACTAATTCACTTATTAAATTGCAATGTTCAATTTTAAATTCCTTACATTAAATTTCAACCAAACACTTAAGTTCAAATTCTCAAATATAACTTAGTTTTATTTTTATTTACTTAACTAAAAATTCACTTTTAAGTCAATTCCGTAAATTTCCAATTCTAGTTATATTTCAAAATTTCAACTTAAATATTCATTCATTTCACATTTCAACTTAATTAAAAATCATTAATATGATATAAAATCACTTTAAATTCATTTAAATTCAAATTATCATAAATTTATCATGATTTCATATTCAACTTAATTCCCAATTATAATTAAATCAAATTTTCCAAAATAACTTACATTCAAAATTTTCTAACTTTTTCATTAATTTATTTCACTTATAATTATCCAGAAAATCAATAATATTTTGCAAAAATCATTTTTAATTATATTTAAATCAAAATATTTTAATATTTACATTTCTAAAATAATTTTAATTTTTTTAGAAAAACATATATTAACTACGGGTCTCTATATAATTTTCTACACTAGGAAAAGTGATACGGGTAATATATCATTTCAACCCGTAATTTACAAAGAAAATCCAGGTTTTATCATTTCGAACCCGCAGTCCCAAGTAAATGAAATAAATTGAAAATCATTCAGGCCTATCATTTCATCCCATAACGATTTTCCCTTATTCTAAAGTCCGTTCGGGTATGTATCATTTCAACCCATAGTGATTCTAATCTAAAGGGAACTTGCAGTGTGATATACTGATAAAAATAACAATACAGCAATAATATAACAATGACATCTGATATAACTGGTGTTTAATCATGTGTGAACATCATATAATAGTGACATAGCAAATAAGATATGGTGATGCAGTTTACATATTCACAAGCGATCGATTTACTATTCATATAAGTATAAAACTGTCTGGTGAGAATAACTCACTGGTTTGAGCTGATGACCCAACGACGAATTTCACAAACGGGATCTACACAAGCACAAAAGCATGAAACAGATTCGAATGGAGGAGCCAAGTGTCAAATTCCTTGGATACACATCAAACAAAAACAATATACCGACGATGAGTTTCAAATCAACTACGATCAAAACTACACTAGAATAGACTGCACAGAATCGAATAGAAATGCTTGCACTTGCTTTAACCATTACTAGGCTCAGCCATAAGGGTAAATACAACATAATTGCAGGTGTTTGGGTCTGGTTTGGGTGAGTATGGGTTTGGCCTACATGTTGGAATGATGGTGTAAAGGTGGGTGAAGCAATAACACACATAAGCATGCATACATGAATTTGGTCAAGGATTTGGGCTCGGCCAAGGCCCTAGGTGTCACGGACAGAGGAGTGGCATCCACTGTGGTGGTGTGGCCGTGGGTGCTGGAGGTGGTGGTGGTGTGGTAGGTGGCGGCTAGAGGGGTGGTGAGGTGATGGAATGAGAGTGGTGCTCGGTTAGGCTAGTATGAAGGGTGTTTTGAAACATTTATGGATATGCGTACCAAGAGGGTTCATGGCTTGGGTGTCTGGTGAGGAGGAGGTGCTGGTGGTGTGTCATTAGGTGCTGGAGGCGGCTAGGCAGCAAGGGAGGCATGGCCAATCCTAAAAGAGGTGAAAGCATGTGCGAAATCAAGCTAGAAATAAACGATGTAAATAGAAAAGGAGATAAAAGAAATAAAGTTTTACCAAATTCTTCAAGCAAGGGATGGCCGAAATTTTTTATCAGGAAGGAGGAAAGAAAGATACGTGAATTGAAAATGAGATAGTCGGCTGAGAGTTGTGAGGAAAATGAAGAGGTGGAATTCAAAAAGGCAAAAGGCAATTCAAAAGTCAAAACCCTTTCATATTTCTTTATTTTAATTATATAACTTTATATTTCTGGAAATTATAATAATACCAGATAAAATTTCGAAAATTTATCAAAATATATAAATTTATATATTAATTACTAATTATATAAAGTTAAATTAAGAAAAATAGCTAAAAACAGTGAACTAGACTAGAAAAATTGAAATTAAATAGAATAATTTTTAGAAAATTCATATGAGCTTGTAAAATATTTTTAAACATAAATAATAACTTAAAATAAAAATACATTCACAAAATAAATATTTAAAATTTATTTTAAATATAGTTTTTAATGAAGAAAATAGCAGAAAATAGGAAAACAGCCCTTAAAAAAAGGAAATAAATACAGTAAATTTTGAAAAAAAAATCTATTATCATTTTAAAAATATTTAGAGATGAAATTTAACAAATAAAACAAATTTAAAATAAACTAAAGAAATTTATAGTCAAAAATCATGGGTTGTTACACTCTCCCCCTCCCAAATCTTTTCGTCCTCGAAAAGAACGGAAAGGAAAAAAATAAGAGAAACAAGGTAGGAAAACAAAATAGTACCTGAAACAAATAATTCCAGATTCGAAGCACGAATGCTCTCCTCCGTTTCCCAGGTACAGTCTCGATCATCATTACTCCACTGTACTTTGACCAGATTAACAGATTTCCTTCTGATCTGCTTCGTATCTCTACCAACAATACGAAGTGGTTTCCTCTGAACAGTCAGGTTAGGCTCAATATCCAAACTATCAAGAGCAGAAGGCTGGACAATAAGAGATGGATCATGAAGATGACGGCGAAGATGCGAGACATGGAATACATCATGCACTCCAGAAAGCTTCTCGGGCAAATCCAGACGATAAGCCAAAGAACCAACTCTTTCCACAATGCGGAAAGGACCAATGAACCTAGGAGAAAGCTTCCCTCTACGACCAAAGCGAATGACATTCCTCAAGGGAGAAACCTTAAGGAACACCTGATCACCAACAGAAAATTCCAAATTCCGCCTACGCCTATCGACATACTTCTTCTGTCTATCCTGAGGGACTCTCAACCTCTTCTTAATCTCCTCAACTCTCTCAGAAGCTTCCAAAATCACTTCAGGACCAAGAACCAAACGATTATCGGATTCAATCCAGCAAGATGGGGATCTACAAGGTCGTCCGTATAAAGCAGCAAACAGAGACATTTTGAGACTGGCCTGAATGCAAAGATGGAATGAGATAGATAAAAAGATCAAGAATAGACAGAAAACAGAAGATAAGATTATACATGATAGATATTATTGTAGGTAAATTTGGCAAGATGGAGATAATCTTCCCAAGATCCTCCATAGTCAAGCACACAAGCACGAAGAAGATCCTCGAGAATCCGATTTACTCTTTCTGTTTGACCGTCGGTCTGAGGATGGTAAGCAGTGCTCAGATTCAAACGAGTACCCGAAGATTCCTGAAAAGCCTTCCAGAACTGACTAGTAAAAATAAGGTCACGATCACAAACAATACTGAGAGGAACACCATGGAAACAAACGATCTCTCTCATGTAAATCTCAGATAAACTAGAAGCAGATCGAGTAGACTTGACCGGAATAAAATGAGCGGACTTGGTCAGTATATCCACAATAACCCAGATACTCTCATTGCCCTTCCGAGTCCTCGGTAAACCATCGATGAAATCCATGGAAACCTGTTCCCACTTCCAATTGGGAATCTCAAGGGGCTGCAACAAACCAGGGGTCTTCTGGTGATCGGCTTTGACTTGCTGACAAGTCGCACACCGACTAATCAAGATAGAAATATCCCTCTTCATCCCCTTCCACCAATAAAGCCTCTTCATATCTTGATACATCTTCGACACACCAGGATGAATAGAAAGTCTGGATCGATGATTCTCCTGAAGCAACTCCTGCCTCAAACTATCAACCTTCGGGACACAAATCCCGCCATTAATCCTCAAAATCCCTTTATCATCAATCCGAGCTCCACTACTACCACTACTACCACCAACTCTGCTACGAACACTCTCCTTCATCAATCTAAGCATCTCATCCTCATCCTGCTTAGCCATAATCCGATCTAGAAGAGGAGAAGAAGAAACGACAAGCTGACACAACAAAGCCTTCTTCCGACTCGGAGCATCGGCCACAACATTAGCTTTACCGGGAGTATAGTTAATGTTGAGGTCGTAAGAAGCCATAAACTCAAGCCAACGAACTTGCCTCTGATTCAGATCCTACTGGGAGAAGATATATCTCAGAGACTGATGATATGTGAAAAGCTAAAACTTGGTTCCAAGAAGATGATGCCTCCAAAGTTTCAAAGCAAAGACAATAGCAAGTAACTCTAAATCATAAGCAGCATAATTTGCTTCGTGGGTTTTCAACTGACGGCTGGCATAGGCAATAACCCTACCATCCTGCATGAGAACAGCACCCAAACCCTCACGACTAGCATCAGTATAAACTGTAAATCCCTCACTTCCATTCCGAACAGTAAGAACTGGTGCGGAAGTTAGCTTGCTCTTCAACTCACTGAATGCAGCCTTACACTGATCACTCCAGACAAATCTGGCATTCTTTCGAGTCAAAGCTGTGAGAGGTGCAGCAATCCGAGCAAAATTCTCAATGAATCTCCGGTAATAACCAGCAAGGCCCAGAAAAGTACGAATATCAGATGGAGTCTGTGGAGTTTCCCAATCCTGGAATAGAATCGGGAGAAAATATGGACAACAGGAAAAAAATAGAATTATTAAAATGATAGAGAAAGAGAAGAAAGAAAGACTTACATTGATCGCAGCAATCTTAACTGGATCAACAGAAACTCCATTACTAGAAACAATATGCCCGAGATAACGGACTTCATCTTTCCAGAAATGGCATTTAGAAAATTTAGCATTTAACTGATGATTTCTGAGATTCTCAAGAACATATTTCAAATGCGACTTATGCTCATCCTTAGTCTTAGAGAAGACAAGGATATCATCAACAAAGACTAGTACAAATTTATTAAGAACATCACGAAAAACACGATTCATCAAATCAACAAAGAAAGCAGGAGCATTTGTCAAACAAAAAGGCATGACTAACCATTCATAAAATCCATTCTCAGTGTGGAAAGCAGTTTTGGGAATGCTATCCTCGGCAACCCTGAGCTGATGAAAACCTGTGGCAAGGTCAAGCTGAGAGAAAATAGTGGCACCATGAAGCTGATCAAACATAACGTTTATACGAGGCATTGGATATCTGTTTTTCATAGTGAGCTTGTTCAGCTCCCTACAATCAACACAAATCCGAAGAGAACCATCAGATTTGGTGACAAAAACCACCGCGGCTCCCCATTCAGAAAAACTAGACCTAATCAGACCTTTGGAAGATAAGTCTTCAATTTGATTTCCCATCTCAACCTTCTCGCGGGGTGCCATTCTTCTAGGAGGAAGAACAACAGGTCGAGCACCAGGAATAAGATCAATCCGAAAATCAATTTCTTGCTTTGGAGGTAAAGAAGTGACTTCACCAAATACATCGGGATATAGTCTAACCACAGGAGTAGAATAAAGGTCACTGGGAGAAGAATCCAAAGAATAAATAAAGTTGCTAGCAAAATCCTGAGGCATGCGACACTGAATAATCAAGGCATTCCCATGATCGTCAAAGAGACGAACAGACTGGGCTTTACAAGAGATATGAGCATCATGATTCACTAACCAATCCTGACCAAGCAATAAATCAAAAGCATCGAAGCCTAGAACATAAAAATCACCACTAAAGCGATGATCAGAGTGGAGAAGTTTCACTTCTCGACAAATCCGATTAAGGTTAGCAGGACCCCCAATAGGATTTGAAACACATAATGGAACAGAAGTATATTCAGGAGAAAGGAGATGCTCAAACTTATCACACAAATCAACAGAAATAAAACTATGTAAAGCACCAGTATCAAACAACACATGAATAGGATGATGAAATAAAGTAAATGAACCCTGGAGTGTACCTTGGTCATCACTAGGAGCAGGGGCAGGTGGAGGAACTGGAGATGAGGCAGAAGTGACAGCAAATATACCAGAAGGAGTACCCCTCTACTGGGTAGGGCAATCTTTCTTAAAATGACCGGGCTGGAGACAGATATGACAGAGATCACATCTAACCGACTGAGCGGGTGGAGGAACAGCAGCACCAGATAAAGTGGGACAGCTATTGTAGCGATCCGACTTTCTATCACCATAAAATCGCATCACTAATTAAGAAAGAAAGAGATAGAAAAAGAAAAGAAAGAGAAGAAAAGGAAACAACACATCAGAATCTTACAGCGGAACGATTAAAATATAATACAGAACATATACATATTATCATAAACATCAGAGTACACAACTATACATCTCAATTTAGAAAGTTATAACATTTCTGTCAAATGCAATACAAGAGCAACTATACAGAATAACAACACAGCGGAAATTCTAACTATATATCTACACGCTGAAGCCTCCTACTCTAAAGCTCCTCCAGAATTCGTCAAGGATAACCTGAATCACTTGACTACTCATATATAATATGAGTACCCAAGAGTTTAATAAAACAGAAAATAAACATTCGGGTCAGACAGGGGTCTGTTGTGAGTAAACGGTTTAGGATTGCTTAACTTTAGAAAATCCTTTGTAAAGAAAAGGTATCACGTAAGACTTCCCACACATAAACATGGAAAAGTTTTTACCTTACGCTAATCAAAACATTTGATAGGAAATCCAGTGATATTAAAATAGTGTCTAGGGTTTTCAAATAAATATGAAATAGCCGAAATTGTTACATGATTAAATTCCAGCTACTAGCCACAAAAGTGGGTAATACACACAAAACCGTAGGATCTCATAGGGAAAATTAGGTTTCCATCAATGGCAGGGCTACTAGGGTACCGCCCGTCACAGTACGTGGCCTAGATCACCGTACCGAGGAGCCACCCTAACTCCCCTGCAACACAAGACCGGGACCATTCCTTACTGAACAGTCCCGAACAAGACCACCCCGCAGTTGGCTGCAGATCCAACTGCCTACAAAGCCGAAATAAAAAGGGACATCTAGACAGGGATGTATCTCGCTCTCCAGTGGGAGCTACCAACGAAGTCTTGCTGCACCTCCCCTGTTTTAGCCATTCCCGGTTGATAAGGCTTGATGCTGCGATTACCTTTATAGGACGCATCTATCTTAGAATGCTCATCGTCCACCTGACGATGTATTGAAAGCATTCAATCCATACAAGTTCGTTCCGGGTTCGAACGAAACCGAAGGCACTATCTTGTTGCACTCATTTTGGAATCACCCTAAGAGTCAACGACCATAGCCCTTGCGCTCTGAATCACCATCTCGAACCTATAAGCAATATTCCGTCAAACTCATTACGGAATCACCCACAGAGTTATACTGACGTATAGCCCTTACACCTCGAGTCTTCACTCGCTCCACTTGGATTAACGACCTAACGTTTAATTGGAATGGATGTGGTTTTCGGATATCCGAATATGGAGACCCGATCCCGGTCTCACCGAAACCAAACGACATTTTAATGTCAAGCTATACTTAAGGGATTTAAACAATAGATATTTTAGAAATATCACTTAACATAAATGGATGATTCACATTACATAGATAGATAATTCACAATTATCACATTCATCCATACATATCACAAAGCAGCATATATATCACATCTCAGATTTATCACATTCAAATAAACACATATCAACCAATGACATCCACTATCATCCAATATTATTAACTCATTCAATGATGTTTATCAACCAATCAATAATCAACCATAACAAGGTTTGATCCAACTTAAATAATTTAATTAATCCTTACTTAATCACTTTGATTATCATCAATCCATCTTACTATTCATTAATTAATTTCAAATTAATTAATAAACATCACTTAATTATTCACCTTAATTAATCATCCTTGATTAATTATCTCTTAATTACTTTAAGTGATTATTCATTAATTACAATATTAATTAATCATCTTGATTAATTACTTCCTTAATTATACCAAGTAATTACCTCTTAATTACCCCTTTTAAATTAATCATATTTGATTAATTATTCCTTAATTATTCTGATAATTATTCCTTAATTATCCTTTAATTAATCACACCTGAATAATTACTTTTAATTAATCAAACTTGATTAATTACTTTTAATTAAAACTACTTGATTAATTACTTTTAATGAATCATATTTAATTAATTACTTTTAATTAATCATCTTTAAGTAATTACTTTTAATTAATCACCTTTAATTAATTACTTTAACTACAATTAGTAATTAAAACTTAATTATAAATTAATTATCCTTAAATTATTAATTAATGATTAATTAATTATTTCCATTAATTAATGATTACTTCATTAATTAAATTTTTTCTTAATTAATTACTTTAACAAGTAATTAATCACTTAATTAATTACATTTAATTCTTTATTAATTTACCATTAATTAAATATTTTAAACCCTTAATTAATTATTAATTATTCTTTAATTAATAACTCAAGTGATTAATCGTTAATCACATTTACTTAATTATTTTTAATAAAGTAATTAACTCTTACATAATAACATCTAGTACTTAACCACTTAATTACTTTCCCAAGTAATTATAAAAGATTAACCCATAAGTGATTATCTTAATTAATCACAAATTAATTATTTAATTAATTATTTAACTTAATCATTTAAAATTAATTAAATGATTCTTAACTTCTTATACTATAAAGATTCTTAATTAAGAAATTCATTATCTTAACTTAATCATTTATTAACCAATAACACTTGATAAAAATAATTTAATTATCTCAAGTATCTTCACAAATTTATTTATCTTTACTAAATAAAATAATTAATTTCTTAAGACAAATCTTCATTATAATTGAACTCTTAATCTTTATCATTTATCTTTACTTAAAAATATAATATCTAGAAATCAATTTTAATTTTAACAATTTAAACATTTAAAATAAACTTAATAAATCTTTAAAACTTTCCAAAGATAAATTAATTTAAACATTTAAAATTAATTTCTACACAATCACATTATCATTGCTTTAATATTTGGACTTTATTGATAAATTTAATGCTTCAAACTCCCCAGCACCCAGCTAAAAACATGCTCGACAACCTCGAGCAAAAACTCAGAAAACACGCGACAACACCGAGCAACCCAAACCCTAAACCTGCTTCGAGCTCAACCCACAAAAAACCCGAGATCGTCTTCGAGTCTCTCCCCTCTTCTCCCCAGAACCCAAAACCAAAACATGTCACCGTGCATGTTAACGTGCACAGCTCCGATGGACGCTGGCGAACTCCACACCGACCATCCCCAAGTTGCTCACGTCCCCAACATCAATATTCGAAACCTAGAAAACCAAGTTCGATCAAGAATCGAAATTTCGATATCAACCCAACTGCCAGAACCCAATAACCAAAAGAATTTGATCACCGTCGACGAATCATCACTCGAGACGCCGTGCCATCCTCACCCAAGCTTCATCACGACCCCCTTAACCTTCGGCAACAACCGCGATCGCCTCCGGTTACTTCACGTCACCGCGAAACCCAACAAAACCTATCGACCAAAAACAGGTACGAAAACCCTAATCGATCGGACTCCGGCCATATCGACCCATTAAAAATAACCACAGTAATTTTCCTATGATCAACGACACACCAACCACCTTCAACCCCACCCACGACCACAGATTCGTCGTAGTTCGCCATTAATTGGCCAAAATGCCCAAAACAAGAAACTCGAAAATTCTCTTCAATTTCTAATCGAAAAATCATGATACTAATCTCAAAAATCATGATTTTGCATTAGGAATTCAATTATATAATTCAAATCAAAAATTGATTCGATTAAATTTTTGACCCATAATAAGATTTACTGTAAATTTTGTAAGATAGCAGTACATTATTCACTTAAAATTCCTATAACTATTTTAGTTGATGGGTAGTTTGATTACAAACATCTTTTATTTACAATTCAAAGTTAAGTTTGAATCTAAAAACTAGTTATTGAATTTATTACAAAATTTGAAAACTGTTATGAACACACAGAACATATACTTTATCCACACGGGCAACCAAATGAAGAAGATAGACATATATCAAGTTTGAATTCAAGCATCCGAATAACATCAAGATACTCATTCCCAAGAACATGATGAGATTCAGGTTTTAAAAATCTGTTTTTAAAAAAAAATCATTTACTCACCTGTAATTTGCAGAATACAAAGAATGTTTCCAGGTTTTGAAAATTTTCTCTGCATGTTGAAATTTAGTTTTCTTGTCTGCATTGCTTGATGATTGAATTTGCTTGCTTCTGATTCCATTTGAAAATCTTGCATTTGAAATTTCCAGATTTTCTTCTATAGGTTGTATTTCCCAAATTTGCAGGTTGATTAGTTTTCCATATTTACTTCTCCTTATTTTTTATCTTTGTTTCCCTTTTTTTTCATTTTGTTTTAATTTGCATTGTATTAAATTTGAGTTGAAGAAAATGTTTTTAGCTGAGCAATAAAACCCATCTTTTATTTACAATTAGATTTTAAATTTTATTATTAATGAAAAAGACATTTGTCACTTAATGTTATAAGGATCTTACACTTGTCTTTAACATACATTAAATGTTTTACAAGTGTTGTTTTTAAATGTCTAATTAATGTTTTAAATGTTATTTTCCCTTTATAATTTATTTTAAGCCTTGCATGAAACGTGTATATGTATGTAATGTGTTTTAATACTTATTGATTTTATTATGTAATATTTATGATTATAAAATGTGCATACTTATCTTTTAAAAATAAGCTTTTAGATAAATATAAAAGTGACTTCATGTTAGTTTATAAATTATGTATGCTTTTGATTAAATTTATTTTAACTCTTCATACAAATTTTTTTTTAAAACAATTTATCTTATGTTAAAATTAATATGAAAGGATATTAAATAAATGAACTTTTAAATTTAAATCTTATCTAAAACTCAAGTTGAACTATATGTTTATAATAATAAGAAATTAACTTTGTTATAGAAATTTAAATCTCAAATATTATTTCAAAAAATATTAAATCAAATTAACATTTCAAATTACTATTTATATATTTATTAAAATTTGAAACTTCTTATTAAGTTCAAATTAATAAAATTCCTATTTCAAATATATATATACAAATATATTTACACATTTCAAATAGAAAAACATTTTATCATTAGATTTGATAATTACCATATTAAATTTTAAAACAAAACTCAAATCACAATATATACATTCATATATATTACAATTTGAATTATAAAGTTTTATTACATTATAAACTTCCTATTTACCAAAATAAATATTTCCAAATCAAATTATTATAAACTTTCAAAAGAATTTAATCTTGCATATATATATCGCAAAGAAAAATTATTGATAGATATTAACAAATTATTATTTTCAGCCTTTGAAATAATTTTAAATTGTCATTTTATAATGTAAAATGATCAAATCAGTTTAATTATTAACAAAGATTATTAAATTGATATTGCTCAAAATTCCGGGTCGTTACATTCCTCCCCCTTAAAAGAATTTCGTCCCCGAAATTTAAAAGCAAAGATAATTTAATAACCCAGCAAAAGAATTTAAATTTCAAACAGCAATCACACAAACAATCATACACTATCAACTATAGTAACCAAGATAACCAATTCAAACAAATAACTTTATCTATCCAGACAAAATTCTGAATAGAACCTCATAGTATTATCTAGAGTTTCCCTGGTACCAATACCGGAATACTCGCTCTACAGAATCTTAATTAACAATATTACTATAACCAAGAACTTCCTCATCTGATTCTACAAATCTGAACAAGATATCATGCTAAACTCAAAACCAGCACAACCACCAGATTCTTCTAAACTGCTGATTCTATCACTCGAAGAATCATACGCATATTCCTCAGAAATATATGAAATATAATGAATTCCAGTTATCCGAACTGGCAATTCAATCCTGTAGATCAAAATCTAATCTCTAGAGAACACAGGAAAAATTCAAAATACTTACGGAGCTAGCTCTCCAGTTTTACCCAGTCTTATATCTCTTTTGATTGGATAAAACTAAGTCAATATCCAAATTCTAGCTACACATTTCGAATCTCCTCAAATCTTAACTGCATAACTCTTCCGATGCACCTGAGTCACCTTCAATATTCCTCATCAGCTTAACCCTTGCCGATTGCTTCATGAATCAAACTGGACCAAAACCAAACCAAATTTCTAGATCCTACTCAACAAAATGGCTCTTCTCAAAAATTTGTTGAAATCCAAAACACAACTCTATTCCACAAGCATCATTGGACTTAAATCCTACATCTCATATCTGGAATAGCCAAACAGTTGCACCTGACAACCTTACCTACCAAATCCAGAAAATTCCTTCATACTTGAATTTCCAGAAGAAATCTTATAATCCAAGAAAACTGCAACTTCTGGTTGCTCCCATACCAGAATAACTGCTAACTCGCTTTCGCTGCACAACTCTTATCCATAGGAGATAAGATAGCTATCGAAGAATACAAGCAAAATCTTTCTCCATACATAGTTCATCCGACTCATAAAATCTTAGTGACCCTTCCACTTGGTCAAAGCATCCCGCATAATCTTATCTAGAACTAGATGGTCAATCCTTCTCTAAAGAATCCTGAGTTGCCTCACCAACTCTTCTCGCTTCAAGAGTCATCCCTCTACATGGTCGAACCATCAAAATTACTCCTGGATTCCTAGTTGATAAGAAAATTCAATCTCCGATTCGGGTCAACTTCTGATTTCCTCAAAAACATCTGGGAAATCTCTGACTATATTAATGATTTTTACCTCCATATGAGATGCCTCAATCTTAAAGAATACTCCATGATTCCCAATCTAATCGCAAGTCACTTTTGCGATCCCATTCAGTTCTGATTCCAAAGAACTGTCTCCCCAACTAGAACCACTTTTCCTATTCAAGATATATCTTAAGCATGGATTATTTACCAGAAAAACTGATAGATCACTTCCAACAAATATCCTACTCTACCGAGCCTTCCGAAGAAAAGGATAAGCCTTCACTATTTGCCTGGTCTGCCGATAGAAGAATCCCAAAGATTTCTGAATCATCGAAGAAATAGGTCACGCTGCTGCTTCCAAACTTCACTTCAATGATACTACTAAGCCAAAAGATCTTCCTTAACCAAAAGCTCCTTGAAACTCAAAACTATCACCCAATTCTACTAAAAATCCTTGAGACGGTAGACATCTCCTCAAAGAAACTCGGCTCCAACCCAACACCAACCACTTATCTTCTTAAGGAAAACAAATGAGACCATGTCCGAAGTGAGGTAACTCATCGACCTTAGCCTCGTACTTCAATAAAGATAAGACACCCTTACTTGAGATCCAGAAAATTTCTAAACATCCGAATCTTCCCTGCAGTAGGCATCAACGTTCCTTCAACACCATCTTAATCTTCTCCAAAAGAACATCCTCAGAACCATCTATGGATATTGCATCTCAACACACAGCTATTCCTTCTTGAAGTCACCAAGATACCATCACTTGCTTCTGTTTAGCTGATAAACACCTCCAACCATAACATATAAGCCTCTTCCATTCGTGGTAGTCGTGAGCCTACCTTATCTACCTCTATAGCCTATGTTGGAAAATCCAAACAGATAACCCAACCGATTAGGTAGATATATAAATATACATACATACATACATACATACATACATACATACATACATACATACATACATACATACATATATATATATATATAAATTACAAGTACGCTCTCTCGAGATAGACACCACTCCAAAGCCTAGGTATTCACTCAACCTAATGCTCTGATACCAACTGTAGCGACCCGACTTTCTATCACCAGAAAAGCGCATCACTAATTAAGAAAGAAAGAGATAGAAGAAGAAAAGAAAGAGAAGAAAAAGAAACAACACATTAGAATCTTACAGCGGAATGATTAAAATATAATATAGAACATATACATAGTATCATAAACATCAGAGTACACAACTATACATCTCAATTTAGACAGTTATAACATTTCTGTCTAATACAATACAAGAGCAACTATACAGAATAACAACACAGCGGAAATTCTAACTACATATCTACACGCTGAAGCCTCCTGCTCCAAAGCTCCTCCAGAATTCGTTAAGGATAACCTGAATCACTTGACAACTCATATATAATATGAGCACCCAAGAGTTTAATAAAACAGAAAATAAACACTCGGGTCAGACAGGGGTCTGGTGTGAGTAAACAGTTTAGGATTGCTTAACTTTAAAAAATCCTTTGAAAGAAAAGGTATCACGTAAGACTTCCCACACATAAACATGAAAAAGTTTTTACCTTGCGCTAACCAAAACATTTGATAGGAAATCCAGTGATGTTATAATAGTGTCTAGGGTTTTCAAATAAATATGAAATAGCCAAAATTGTTACATGATTAAATTCCAGCTACTATCCACAAAAGTGGGTAATACAAACAACACCGTAGGATCTCATAGGGAAAATGGGTTTCCATCAATGGCAGGGCTACTGGGGTACCGCCCGTCACAGTACGTGGCCTAGATCATCGTACCGAGGAGCCACACTAACTCCCTTGCAACACAAGACCGGGACCATTCCTTACTGAACAGTCCCGAACAAGACCACCCGTAGTTGGCTGCAGATCCAACTGCCCACAAAGCCAAAATAAAAAGGGACATCTAGACAGGGATGTATCTCGCTCTCCAGTGGGAGCTACCCATGAAGCCTTGCTGCACCTCCCCTGTTTTAGCTATTCCCGGTTGATGAGGCTTAAGGCTGCGATTACTTTATAGGACACATCTATCTTAGAGTGCTCATCGTCCACCTGACGATGTGTTGAAAGCATTCAATCCATACAAGTTCGTTCCGGGTTCGAACGAAACTGAAGGCACTATCTTGTTGCACTCATTTTGGAATCACCCTCAGAGTCAACAACCATAGCCCTTGCACTCTGAATCACCATCTCGAACCTATAAGCACTATTCCGTCAAACTCATTACGGAATAACCCACAGAGTTATACTGACATATAGCCCTTACACCTCGAGTCTTCACTCGCTCCACTTGGATTAACGACATAATGTTTAATTGGAATCAATGTCGGATATCCAAATATGGAAACCCGATCCGGGTCTCACCGAAACCAAACGCCATTTTAATGTCCAAGTTATACTTAAGGGATTTAAACAATAGATAATTCAGAAATATCACTTAACATAAACGGATGATTCACATTACATAGATAGATAATTCACAATTATCACATTCATCCATACATATCACAAAGCAGCATATATATCACATCTCAGATATATCACATTCAAATCATCACATATCAACCAATGACATCCACTATTATCCAATATCATTAACTCATTCAATGATGTTTATCAACCAATCAATAATCAACCATAACAAGGTTTGATCCAACTTAAATAATTTAATTAATCCTTACTTAATCACTTTGATTATCATCAATCCATCTTACTATTCTTTAATTAATTTCAAATTAATTAATAAACATCACTTAATTGTTCGCCTTAATTAATCATCCTTGATTAATTATCTCTTAATTACTTTAAGTGATTATTCATTAATTACAATATTAATTAATCATCTTGATTATTTACTTCCTTAATTATACCAAGTAATTACCTCTTAGTTACCCCTTTGAAATTAATCATATTCGATTAATTATTCCTTAATTATTCCGATAATTATTCCTTAATTATCCTTTAATTAATCACACCTGAATAATTACTTTTAATTAATCAAACTTGATTAATTACTTTTAATTAAAACTACTTGATTAATTACTTTTAGTGAATCATATTTAATTAATTGCTTTTAATTAATCATCTTTAAGTAATTACTTTTAATTTATCACCTTTAATTAATTGCTTTAATTACAATTAGTAATTAAAACTTAATTATAAATTAATTATCCTTAAATTATTAATTAATAATTAATTAATTATTTCCATTAATTAATGATTACTTCATTAATTAAATTCTTTCTTAATTAATTACTTTAACAAGTAGTTAATCACTTATTTAATTACTTTTAATTCTTTATTAATTTACCATTAATTAAATATTTTAAACCTTTAATTAACTATTAATTAATTCTTTAATTAATAACTTAAGTGATTAATCCTTAATCACATTTACTTAATTATTTTTAATAAAGTAATTAACTCTTACATAATAACATCTAGTACTTAACCACTTAATTACTTTAATTACTTTCCCAAGTAATTATATAAGATTAACCCATAAGTGATTATCTTAATTAATCACAAATTAATTATTTAATTAATTATTTAACTTAATCATTTAAAATTAATTAAATGATTCTTAACTTCTTATATTATAAAGATTCTTAATTAAGAAATTCATTATCTTGACTTAATCATTTATTAACCAATAACACTTGATAAAAATAATTTAATTATCTCAAGTATCTTCAAAAATTTATTTATCTTTACTAAATCAAACACTTAATTTCTTAAGACAAATCTTCATTATAATTGAACTCTTAATCTTTATCATCTATCTTTATTTAAAAATATAATATTTAGAAATCAATTTTAATTTTAACAATTTAAACATTTAAAATAAACTTAGTAAATCTTTAAAACTTTCCAAAGATATTTAATAAAATTTAATACAAATTTCATTTCAAAAATTCACTTATTTTCTTTTAAAAAATAACTTTCATATTTATTATATATAAAAACTTGTTTAAATCAAAACTTGAAAACAAATTTAGTTTTTTTTAAAACAAAACTTGTTTAACAATTGTTTTAAAACTTTGATTTTCTACACAATCACATTATCATTGCTTTAATATTTGGACTTTATTGATAAATTTAATGCTTCAAACTCCCCTGCACCCAGCTAAAAACATGCTCGACAACCTCAAGCAAAAACTCAGAAAACACGCGACAATACCAAGCAACCCAAACCCTAAACCTGCTTCGCGCTCAACCCACAACAAACCCGAGATCGTCTTCGAGTCTCTCCCCTCTTCTCCCCAGAACCCAAAACCAAAACATGTCACCGTGCACGTTAATGTGCACAGCGCCGATGGACGCTGGCGAACTCCACACCGACCATCACCATGTTGCTCACGGCCCCAACATCAATATTCAAACCCAGAAAACCAAGTTCGATCAAGAATCGAAATTTCGATATCAACCCAACTGCCTGAACCCAATAACCAAAAGAATTTGATCACTGCCGACGAATCATCACTCGAGACGCTGTGCCATCCTCACCCAAGCTTCGTCACGAACCCCCTAACCTTCGGCAACAACCGCGATCGCCTCCGGTTACTTCACGTCACCGCGAAACCCAACAAAACCTATCGACCAAAAACAGGTACGAAAACCCTAATCGATCGGACTCCGGCTATCTCGACCCATTAAAAATCACCATTGCAATTTTCCTATGATCAAAGACACACCAACCACCTTCAACCCCACCCACGACCACTGATTCGCCGTAGTTCGCCATTAATTGGCCGAAATGCCCAAAACAAGAAACTCGAAAATTCTCTTCAATTTCTAATCTAAAAATCATGATACTAATCTCAAAAATCATGATTTTGCATTAGGAATTCAATTATATAATTCAAATCCAAAATTGATTTGATTATTTTTTTGACCCATAATAAGATTTACTGTAAATTTTGTAAGATAGGAGTACATTATTCACTTAAAATTCCTATAACTATTTTAGTTGATGGATAGTTTGATTACAAACATCTTTTATGTACAATTCAAAGTCAAGTTTGAATCTAAAAACTAGTTATTGAATTTATTACAAAATTTGAAAATTGTTATGAACAAACAGAACATATACTTTATCCACACGGGCAACCAAATGAAGAAGATAGACATGTATCAAATTTGAATTCAAGCATTCGAATAACATCAAGATACTCATTCCCAAGAACATGATGAGATTCAGGTTTTAAAAAAAATCTGTTTTTAAAAAAAAATTCATTTACTCACCTGTAATTTGCAGAAAACAAAGAATGTTTCCAGGTTTTGAAAATTTTCTCTGCATGTTGAAATTTAGTTTTCTTGTCTGCGTTGCTTGATGATTGAATTTGCTTGCTTCTGATTCCATTAGAAAATCTTGCATTTGAAATTTCCAGATTTTCTTCTGTAGGTTGTATTTCCCAAATTTGCAGGTTGATTAGTTTTCCAGATTTACTTCTCCTTATTTTTTATCTTTGTTTCCTTTTTTTTCATTTTGTTTTGGTTTGCATTGTATTAAATTTGAGTTGAAGAAAATGTTTTCAGCTGAGGAATAAAACCCATCTTTTATTTACAATTAGATTTTAAATTTTATTATTAATGAAAAAGACATTTGTCACTTAATGTTATAAGGATCTTACACTTGTCTTTAACATACATTAAATGTTTTACAAGTGTTGTTTTTAAATGTCTAATTAATGTTTTAAATGTTATTTTCCCTTTATAATTTATTTTAAGCCTTGCATGAAACGTGTATATGTATGTAATGTATTTTAATGCTTACTTATTGATTTTATTATGTAATATTTATGATTATAAAATGTGCATACTTATCTTTTAAAAATAAGCTTTTAGATAAATATAAAAGTGACTTCATGTTAGTTTATAAATTATGTATGCTTTTGATTAAATTTATTTTAACTCTTCATACAATTTTTTTTAAAACAATTTATCTTATGTTAAAATTAAAATGAAAGGATATTAAACAAATGAACTTTTAAATTTAAATCTTATCTAAAACTCAACTTGAACTATATGTTTATAATAATAAGAAATTAACTTTGTTATAGAAATTTGAATCTCAAATATTATTTCAAAAAATATTAAATCAAATTAACATTTCAAATTACTATTTATATATTTATTAAAATTTGAAACTTATTATTAAGTTCAAATAAATAAAATTCCTATTTCAATATATATATACAAATATATATACACATTTCAAATAGAAAAAAATTTATCATTAGATTTGATAATTACCATATTAAATTTCAAAACAAAACTCAAATCACAATATATACATTCATATATATTACAATTTGAATTATAAATTTTTATTACATTAAAAACTTCCTATTTACCAAAATAAATATTTCCCAATCAAATTATTATAAACTTTCGAAAGAATTTAATCTTGCCTATTTGTATTGCAAAGAAAAATTATTGATAGATATTAACAAATTATTATTTTCAGCCTTTGAAATAATTTTAACTTGTCAATTTATAATGTGAAATTATCAAATCAATTTAATTATTAACAAAGATTGTTAAATTGATATTGCTCAAAATTCCGGGTCTTTGCAGCTATTGGCATAGTGCCCTCTCTGATCACACCTAAAGCAAGTGATGGAGGAGAGATCAACTGGTTGCCTCTGAGCAGGAGCAGATGATGAAGATCCCAAACCCGGACGCATCTGCCAATTCTTCTTCCGCTGCTGGAAGTTTGGCTTACGCTTCTTGGAAACTACAGAGGAAGACTGAGCACCAGAAACAACAGGACCTTTGGATGTGGGATTCTCATAGCGAATAGCCATATCCATGTGCTGGGTGAAAGAACCATGAACATGAGAAATGAGGCGACTATAATACTCTGGACGAGCACCAGCAATAAATTTCTCATTCTTCTTAAGAGGAGTATTAATAAGGCTAGGACCGAACTTGGAAAGTTTATTGAACTTCCTCTCATACTCAGCAAAAGACATGGTACCCTGCATTAAATACGTAAACTCACGATAAAGCTGAGATTTCCCAGCTTCTGGCATCCATTTTGCCACAAAAGCCTCCCTGGAAAAGAGATACAAAAAACAAGCTTAAGATAGATTCAAAGGAAGGAAAAAAAGGAACAAAATTAAGATAATCCAAATGATACCTAAACCGCTCCCAAGTGATATCAACCTTGACGGTGTTAGCCGTAACGGACTCCCACCAATCTAAAGCAGAATCATGCAACTGCCAGGGTGCTAGCTGACGCTTCTGAGCATCAGTAATGTCAAGACCAGTTAATATCCTCTCAAGACTCCGCATCCTCTGCTGGGCCTCAATGATAGTCTCTGAACCGGTGAATGGGGTTCCGCCTAGTTGAGAGAATTCCATACAAAGAACAGTGAACCTGACTGGAGCAACAAGTTGAGGAGTTGGGGCAATGCCACGACCTCTACCTCTGGCATTTCCTTGATTCATCCTGAAAAATATCAAGAATGAATTTAGGACAAGAATAAAGACAAGCCAAAGATAAATTAAGATAAGGCAAGATAATACACTTGGATGAATATCTTATAGAAAGAAAAATCCTATCAAGGTAGATACGAAAGAAAGGGAAATTAGAAAACATTTGAAAATCCTTTAAAAGCAAGAAAAATTTATATATCAAAATAATATTTGAAAATCCTTTGAAAACATTTTGAAAAATCATTTTATACTTTGAAAATACGTCTCTCACAAAGATATGATTCTGAGTTTGATTTCACTCATTCTAGGGTAGAAATACCCTATTTCTAATGAGTTTTTTTTGCTCCGTAGAGCCAATGGTTGCCAAAAACCAAAGCTCTGATACCAACTGTAACAACCCCCAATTTCGTACCATTCAAATCGACAATAATCCACATATGTCAGACTTGAATGATGCGAAATAACAGATTGTAAATGAATTTGGAGCAAATAAAATCAAATATACAGAATCATAGACACGGAATAATCAGAATAACTCGTAGTGGAATATAAAATAACATAGTAGTTCATGAAGCTACTATAACAGAGTCTCAAACCAAATACATAATATAGTCTGAAAACAACAGAATAGAAATCCCAAATACATAGAAGTTCACTAATACATGAGATAAACTAATACAGCTGAAACAGTAATAGAAATATATGCAGATAAGCAGAAACTCCAGTGAAAGACCAGCTCCAGGAAGAGATTCCAAAGCTGTGAATACTCAGGCTGACCCGAGCGTAAAGCAAAACAAAAAACACTCGAATCAGGACAATATATACTTATGTAATGTAAACCAACTCAAGTGAACCGTAATAAAGATACAAGTAACTTAAAGGATGCTTGGGACCGTCCATCCTCTAAGGATCCGTTAAACTATTTACTATATAGTAATATTTCGCTATTATAATAATGATTGTAGTAAAATAAACATACTTTTAAATAGCGTTCCGGGCTACCATATCACCCTTCACACATAATAGTCCCAGTAGTCCATTCAATATCATGCCTCTCCACTCCAGGTGACCGTAAGAGGATACCACACGGGCTACGGGAGAAAAACAAACTCGTAGTAAAAGATCGGTATGGTGGGTGACACGGCACACAAGGCAATGCCAGGGTAGATATACCAATTACGCACACGGGCTGGTGGTAACGCGGCATCCACATACGCCCACCCTGAACAACACTCCAAAATCAAGGGGTGCACCCAATCGATCACAACAGTAATAGAATGGTATCGAAGAAGTGTGTTCAGCCAGAGGTGCTACCTCCTTTGGCCCGAGATCGCTCCTGTTTTAGCCCCTTATGCTAACTCACGGGAGTTAGGTCCACGAAATGTACCTTAGGAACGTCGTCACCATCCTACTTCATTCTGGAATCTCCACCGCGTACACAGTTGTTAAAGTGGTTTTCGGTATCGAAAGATAGTATGTCCATTTCCGATCCCGGACTCTTCAACAACCAATCGTTATTATAACATGTAGTTATAATTTCAAAATGGTATTTATTTCTCAAAATCCAATATCATTTCAAATCCATTTCAAAATATCAAACCTATCATTTCATTTGAAAAACATATTCAATTTACTCAATTTAAAAATACCATTTCAATTCACATTTCAAAATAGTTCAATTCCAAACAAATTACTTCATTTAAATCATAAAAAAAATGAAGTTATTACATTTAATAATTAAATTATTAAATTTCCAAAATTTTCAACTTTCACAGTTCATTCATTCAGTTAATTTTATCAAAACAGTGAAAATTCAACTTTCGCAGCATTTGGAAAATGCTACAGAAAGTTATATTCAAAACAGTTCAACTTAACAAAAGACAGCGTTTTAAAATGCTGTAATATAGCTAAATTAGTTTCAAAGAAAACTTAGCTTAAATCCAACAATTATAGCATTAAAAATAAAATGCTATAATAGCCTTTAATTCAATTTAGCTATTTAGTTCACTTATCGACTACAGCATTTACAAATGTTGTATTATCATTTATATTAGATAAAATAGCATTTCAAAAATGCAGTTAATTAACTTCAAAATTTCAATATAATTTCACAACAATTATATTTTCTATGAATCGCTTTTAACTTATAAAATCACATATTCTTACTTTTATAACCATCATTTAATTTTATTTAATTACATGATTTCATAAAGTTAAATTTCCATTTAAAAATTCATATTTAACACTAATTCACTTATTAAATTGCAATGTTCAATTTTAAATTCCTTACATTAAATTTCAACCTAACACTTAAGTTCAAATTCTCAAATATAACTTAGTTTTATTTTTATTTACTTAACTAAAAATTCACTTTTAAGTCAATTCCGTAAATTTCCAATTCTAGTTATATTTCAAAATTTCAACTTAAATATTCATTCATTTCACATTTCAACTTAATTAAAAATCATTAAGATGATATAAAATCACTTTAAATTCATTTAAATTCAAATTATCATAAATTTATCATGATTTCATATTCAACTTAATTCCCAATTATAACTAAATCAAATTTTCCAAAATAACTTACGTTCAAAATTTTCTAACTTTTTCATTAATTTATTTCACTTATAATTATTCAGAAAATCAATAATATTTTACAAAAATCATTTTTAATTAGATTTAAATCAAAATATTTTAATATTTACATTTCTAAAATAATTTTAAAATTTTTAGAAAAACATATATTAACCACGGGTCTGTATATAATTTTCTACACTAGGAAAAGTGATACGGGTAATATATCATTTCAACCCGTAAGTTACAAAGAAAATCCGGGTTTTATCATTTCAAAACCGTGGTCCCAAGTAAATGAATAAATTGAAAATCATTCAGGTCTATCATTTCAGCCCATAATGATTTTTCCTTATTCTAAAGTCCATTCGGGTATGTATCATTTCAACCCATAGTGATTCTAATCTAAAGGGAACTTGCAGTGTGATATACTGATAAAAATAACAAAACAGCAATAATATAACAGTGACATATGATATAACTGGTGTTTAATCATGTGTGAACATCATATAATAGTGACATAGCAAATAAGATATGGTGATGCAGTTTACATATTCACAACCGATCGATTTACTATTCATATAAGTATAAAACTATCTGGTGAGAATAACTCACTGGTTTGAGCTGATGACCCAACGACGAATTTCACAAACGGGATCTACACAAGCACAAAAGCACGAAACAGATTCGAATGGAGGAGCCAAGTGTCAAATTCCTTGGGTATACATCAAACAAAAACAATATAACAACGATGAGTTTCAAATCAACTACGATCAAAACTACACTAGAATAGACTGCACAGAATCCAATAGAAATGCTTGCAATTGCTTTTAACCTTTACTAGGCACAGCCATAAGGGGAAATACAACATAATTGCAGGTGTATAGGTCTGGTTTGGGTGAGTATGGGTTTGGCCTACATGTTGGAATGATGGTGTAAAGGTGGGTGAAGGCAATAACACACATAAGCATGCATACATGAATTTGGTCAAGGATTTGGGCTGGGCCATGGCCCTAGGTGTCATGGCCAGAGGAGTGGGGTCCACTGTGGTGGTGTGGTCGTGGGTGCTGGAGGTGGTGGTGGGGTGGTAGGTGGCGGCTAGAGGGGTGGTGAGGTGATGGAATGAGAGTGGTTCTCGGTTAGGCTAGTATGAAGGGTGTTTTGAAACTTTTATGGATATGCGTCACCAAGGGGGTTCATGGCTTGGGTGGCTGGTGAGGAGGAGGTGCTGGTGGTGTGTCGTCAGGTGCTGGAGGCAGCTAGGCAGCAAGGGAGGCATGCCCGATCCTAAAAGAGTTGAAAGCATGTGCAAAATCAAGCTAGAAATAAACGATGTAAATAGAAAAAGAGATAAAAGAAATAAAGTTTTACCAAATTCTTCAAGCAAGGGAGGGCCGAAATTTTTTATCAGGAAGGAGGAAAGAAAGATACGTGGATTGAAAATGAGATAGACGGCTCAAATGTGGGGAGTTATGGCAAGAGAAATAAAGAGTTGTGAGGAAAATGAAGAGGTGGAATTCAAAAAGGCAAAAGGCAATTCAAAGTCAAAACACTTTCATATTTTATTATTTTAGTTATATAACTTTATATTTCTGGAAATAATAATAATCCCAGATAAAATTTCAAAAATTTATCAAAATATAAAAAATTATATATTATTTATTAATTATATAAAGTTAAACTAAGAAAAATAGATAAAAACAGTGAACTAGACTAGAAAATTTGAAATTAAATAGAATAATTTTTAGAAAATTCATATAAGCTTGTAAAATATTTCTAAACATAAATAATAACATAAAATAAAAATACATTCACAAAATAAATATTTAAAATTTAATTTAAATATAGTTTTTAATGAAGAAAATAGCAGAAAATAGGAAAACAACCCTTAAAAATAGGAAATAAATACAGTAAATTTTGGAAAAATTTTATTATCATTTTAAAAATATTTAGACATGAAATTTAACAAATAAAACAAATTTAAAATAAACTAAAGAAATTTATAGTCAAAAATCTAGGGTTGTTACAAAACTGCAATGCATACCCAACATAGCTTCCGCCTGTAAACCCAAATCGATTTGCTGAATTGGTTATTAGATGCTTATTATAGCTTGCAAATTGATTTGTTATATTTATTTGTAGGCACTAGCAAAAAGATAAGCAAATCAATATAGCCTGCAGATCGATTTACAGAATTGGTTCGATTTGCTTCTGCCTATACATTCTTATGCATTGGCATAAAGGTTCTTGTTGTTTTCTTTCCTTATTATACAAAGTGCATGGATATGTGCTTGTGAAGTTCCCTGTGATGCAGCCCAACCTAATGATGAAGCAGTGCAATCTACGAAGTCAATGAACTCGATTTGTTCAAGGAAAGGAGCCATAGGTCGCATACGACCTAGTGAAGGTCGCTCACGACCTAACGAGTCACGGGTTATAGAATTGCGACCTAACCGAGAACAAAATAAGGAAGATACAAGGAGTTCGTGACCTAGTACGTTGGTAGCTCGTCCAAACGACCAAACGAATCATGACCAATGACCTATTGAAGTTGACTTGCGTGAAGATTTAGGTCGCTCGGGGATAGGTCGCTCGGGATATGCCACATATTCTTGGATTGGTGATTCCTTAGGTCGCTCCGACCTAATGGATTACGAACTAACGAGATAGGTCGCTCAGATCTGTAGGCCGCTCTTGAAGTTAGGTCGCTAACGACCTTATACCGCATGCTAACAAGCATAAGAGCCTTAAGTCGCCGGAGAGCTTAGGTCACATGAAGATTTTTAGGTCGATGAAGCCTAAGACGTTTGTCTTTAAGTCGCGTTATGTTGAAGTCGTTGTTTGTAAGTAGTATACTTTTAACTCGTTGTGATGTATGTTGTGATGTTTTAGGTCGTTAACGGCCTTGGTTAGGCCGTAGGTCACGGCCTTCTTGTGTTGTATGCTGTTGTGTTGTACATATAGGTCGTAACTCGTATGTTTCTTAGGTCGTGTGTATGTTGAGTCGCTCACTGTTGTAAATTTGTGTTGCGTGTTTCTGTTGTAACTCATGAAGTATTAAGTTGCTAACGACCTTGCTTAGGTCGTAGGTCGCGTAGCGTATCATGTTGCGTCGTGTCTTGTGTTGAGTCGTTGGCTGTTTAGGTTGCGGGTATGTAAGGTCGTGTGCGACCTTGTACTGGGTGTTGTGAAAGCCTATAAATAGGTGTGTTGTGTCATTGTAAAAGGGGATTGATTTTTGGAATAAAACTTTGTTTGAGTGCTTTGTGCCTCTTTCAAATTGATAGTTGAGGGTGATCTCCTATCTCCACTTTCGGTTATTCGAGCGCTCGAATCAACTATCGTTGAAGTCAATTTGCGGAATCAAGTGCGCTTGATCAACGCTCGAAAAATTGTAGATCTCTTTCATGGTATCGTGCGCGATCAACGTGTCGAAGATAGCTAGAATTCAATATCTTTGTGATCAATGAATTTGAGCCTTCGGTATTCCTTAAATCCATCGATTTATATTGATTCATCTAATCGTTATTCGATTAGTTTGACACGAAATCTTCATTTCGTCATCAATCCGTTATATCCGCTGCGTCAGTTTGGTATCAGAGCTAGAATTAGCCAATCATAGCTAAGCCGAGTCTTGGAGCCAAGGAGTTTAAAGTTTGGTGTTCATCGAGAAGTTGCAACAAGTTGGGAGTTTCCGATCCATATCATTTTGGATCAAAGTCCAGAAAGTGTTTGGATTTTTGCGCGCCAAAGTGAAGAGTTTGAAGTGTAGGCCGAGCATCAATTTGTTGTTCAAGCCGAGAATTGAAGTATCATTTGGTATCATTTGTTGAAGTTCATTTTGTGTTCAAACCGAGAGTTGAAGTTTTGAAGTTGTGTTTGAATTGTTGAAATATTTGTGTTTGATTTAATCATGCCGCCGAGAAGAGCTAACCGTCATCAGAATGTTGAAGCGTTGTATAGAAGAGAAGAAGTCGATCAAATGGAACAACGCATCCATGAAAAGCTTGATGAAGGAATTGGACGATTAGAGAGAATGATGCTTGAAATGAATCAAAGTAGAAGAAGGGTTTCACCAGAATCGATCCATGGGGAAGTAGAGTTTCACCACATTCAGATCAGGAGAGAAGAGAAGATCATGATCGTAGAAGTGTTGACAATCACGATAGGAATATTGATGATCGTGGTCGGAGGCTCGAAGGGATGTTGGTGGTAGAAGTGGTGGTAGTAGAGATGTTGATGGACGTGATCGACATCGATATACATCAGATTTTGATGAGTAGTTTGATGGTGATAGAGGAAGTGTTCATTACCAAGATTGAGATCAATTACGACATCAGTATCAGGATAAAGATGATGAACGATGTTGGGAATCGGGGATGAAGATGGAAATTCCCGAATTCAAGGGTGGAATTGTTGCAGAAGAATTCTTGGACTGGGTGTCTAATGTTGAAGAGATCTTTGATTTCAAAGTGGTTCTTGAAAATCATCGAGTGAAGTTGGTTGCTACTAGGTTGAGGGGGAGAGCTATGGCGTGGTGGCAGCAAACGAAACTTACACGAGAACGGATGGGGAAGTCGAAGATTGAACTGTGGGAGAAGATGAAGAAACTGATGAAAGCTACATTTTTACCTTACAATTATCAATCACTTATGTATCAGAGGTTGCAGAATCTGAGGCAGGGGACGAAGACTGTTAATGATTATGCTGACGAATTTTATCAACTGATTGCTCGAAATGACATTATGGAGACAGAGGAACAATTGACTGCTAGGTTTGTTGGATGGTTGAGAATGTAGATTCGAGATATGGTGAATATGTTTGATCCTAGATCTGTAGCAGAAGCACACCAGAAAGCGATGGCTTGGGAGAAGCAGGGAAGACGAGGAGGTGGTGTGTTTCCAAGTTCCAATTCTCAAAACAAGGGTGTTAGTGGGAGTTCCAATGTTTCTAAAGTTGTCAGTAAACCAGTTGTGAATGAAGTTGCGAAGGAGAAGGTCAACAACAGTTTCAAATGTTATAATTGCCAGGAAGTGGGTCACAAGAGTAATGAATGTCCAAAGCCAAAGAAGCCAACTATGATTGCTGAAGTAGAAGGTGAGGATGTTAGTGAAAGTTATTCTAGTCCACTTGAGGAGGAAGAACAGGATGTTGCATCGGGAGATGAAGGCTATAATCTGATGATGAGGAGGACTTGTTTAACACCGAAACAGGAAGAAGAAGCTAGTTGGTTGAGGAGTAACATCTTTCAGTCGACATGCACTATTCTGGGGAAGGTGTGTAAATTTGTGATTGACGCAGGAAGTTGTGACAATATCATTTCTACTGAAGCTGTGAGAAAGTTGAAGTTGAAAACGGAGAAGCATCCAATCCTTACAAATTAGCGTGGTTGAGAAAAGGAGGAGAAGTAAAGGTGGACAAACGAGTACATGTTCCATTTTCTATTGGGAAGAAGTATAAAGACGAGATTTGGTGTGATGTTGTGGAGATGGATGTTTGTCACTTGCTTTTGGGAAGACCATGGCAGTATGATCGAGCAGTGCAGCATGACCGTCGGACCAATAACTACAGCTTTATGTTTGAAGGTGTTAATATCATTTTAGTTCCAGAGAAGAGACAACAAGGAGAAACCAAGTCAGAAGAGATTGAGGAGCTGAAGACTTTGTTGACTTTGAAAGAATTTGTTGAAGAAGTAGAAGAGAGTCCAAAAGTGTTTTTGTTGATTGGACATGAAACCACTGAAACTGATGAAGTTCCAGAGGAAGTAGAACCGGTATTGGAAGAATTTATAGATGTGTTTCCTGAAGAACTACCAACGGAGTTGCCACCGTTGGGGGATATTTAGCATCAGATAGATCTTGTTCCAGGGGCATTATTACCACACAGACCACATTACAGGATGAGTCCTAAGGAGCATGAAGAACTGAGGAGGCAAGTGGAGGAGTTGTTAGAACAGGGGCGTGTTCAGGAGAGCTTGAGTCCTTGTGTAGTGCCAGCTTTATTGGTGCCGAAGAAGGATGGTTCGTGTAGGATGTGTACGGACAGTCGGGCTTTAAACAAGATCACTATGAGATACAGATTTCGTATGCCGAGGTTCGATGAATTGATTGATCAGTTGAGTGTGGCTGTTGTGTTTTCAAAGATTGACTTAAAGAGTGGATACCACCAGATTCGTATTAGACTGGGTGATGAGTGGAAGACTGCTTTTAAGGCAAGGGAGGGTCTGTACGAATGGTTGGTTATGCCGTTTGGATTGTCAAATGCTCCTAGTACTTTTATGAGAGTGATGAACCAGATTTTCAGACCATTCATTAGGAAGTTCGTGGTTGTTTACTTTGATGATATTTTAATCTATAGTGGGAGTATGGAAGAGCATGTCTGGCATTTGCGTGAAGTACTGTTGATTCTACGACAGGAGAAATTTCATGCTGCAACAAAGAAGTGTGTGTTTATGACGCACGGAGTTTTGTTTTTGTGATATGTTCTGTCGAAGGAAGGCATTCAAATAGATGAGAATAAAGTAGAAGCTGTCAGGAGTTGGCCACAACCCCAGACAATTACTAAAGTAAGGAGTTTTCATGGATTGGTATCTTTCTATCGAAGATTCATTCCACATTTTAGCAGCATAATGGCACCTGTAACCGATTGCATGAAAGGAAAGAAGTTTGCATGGTCAGAGGAAGCAGGGGTTGCTTTTGAAAAGATCAAGACACTATTGACATCAATGCTGTGACGCCCCACCTCTATACCCACGCTAGCCAAGAACACTACGGTGTAATGTTGTCAACTAGCACGGAGAATAAGGCCGTTGAGGAGCGACCATCCGTGTAATTGCTTTGCGCGAGCACCGATATGTCAGATAGTATAACATGCATTTTATTTCAAGAGGAAATCCGACATACCGATACAAACACAAAGCTACTACACAGTGGCTATAATAATCTTCGGAAACAAATATAGAAATAAGCATAACACAAATCAGTCACAGATAATTCATATCACAAAGGCGGAAGAAGATATGAATATATAACTAACACATGAAAGTGTATATCAGAATAGTGGTCAAAAAGAACCACAATAATACAAAAGAATAGCAACACGTGCTATACAAAAGAATACAACTATGAGTCCATATCTCAAGTGTATACAACAAAATAAACTACTAATCTAAGTAGTTAGCCAAAAGATCATATGATAACCCCAGAAGAGAAGTCAAGCAGAAGCACCTTTAACATCTCGGTCTGACCCGAGTATTATTTAAGAAGAAAATAATAAACGGATCAGTCTAGCTATAAATATCAGAAGAAATGATATAGAATAAGAGATATGACTAAACGTATAGTAATCACAATGCCAAGCTGTGATAAATAAATAATTGAAAAATCAATAAGAGATTAATCAATATCGCAAAGATCTTCTCAAAGATAAAAAGGAATGTCATACTCCTAATTTCATTCACCAAGCCACAATAAATGACATATATATCAATGCCAATCGCAAAAGTTGGTGGAACATAAATTCCAGAAATCATCTCAAGAAGTCCAGAAATCACAATAAAAGGATGGCCAATCCCATAAACTGGGCATCGACGCACCTAAAAAGACACGCCCCATGCACAGTGGAACATCGACGCACCTAGAAAGATACGCCCCATGCTCTAGCATCGACGCACCTAGAAAGATACGCCCCATGCATAAATAAACATCGATGCACCTAGAAAGATACATCCCATGCATAAATAAACATCGATGCATCTAGAAAGATACACCCCGTATAATGTCTAACATCGATGCCCCTAGAAAGAGTCACCCCATGCAAAGTCGAACATCGACGCACCTAGAAAGACACGCCCCATGCATAGACGAACATCGACGCATCTAGAAAGATACGCCCCATGTCCCGACTTATTGAGCCGATTGCTCCACGAAGTAAATAAACATCGATGCACCTAGAAGGGTACACCCAATGCATAAATAAACATCGACGCACCTAGAAAGGTATGACCCATGTGTAAACAAACATCGACGCACCTAGATAGGTACGACCCATGCATGAAATGAGACGAAGCTCAATAAAATGAGGAACAGTCCTCCACATAGACAAAGAAACATCGCGCAATGCTAGTCTATACCATAAAATGATCGTCATGATCACCGAGAAGTGTCAACTGCAGTAAGCTAGTAAATATAAGAGCTTAGCTTCATGTCCCATAACCACTAGCTTAACTTAAATATTTACGAACAAATTGTAGATCTCCACTAGAAAATTGTCACAAGAGTTTCAATCGAACAAGTCCAAGAATTAACCGGCGAAGTGAACGCAAGAGTTTCATACCACTCGTTTTACTAAGTCGTTTAATTAGATTTCTCATACGAGTGAGGTAAAGGCTTGTATATACTAATAGATTGGAAATCGGTTTGAGAAAACGAGCTTTGTTATAAAATAGTGTTGAAATCATTTGAAGAAAGAGTTTTGATATTTACTACTAGTATAGAAAATCTTTATATTTTTAAAGTGACAAATAACAAAGAAGATTGTAGGAACAATCAATTATAAAAATTCACATTCGAAGACGTGAATAAAGTCCAAAGAAATCGATACCGAATCCATCAAAGTGGATATATCCAAAATCCCAAAGGAAAGAAGTCATCAAGTCGATAATTAATGATAACAAAGAATAGGGAAATAACACGAATCGATTAAAGTTGGAAATTCAAGCAACTAGGCAAAAAAAGCATAGTAGGCAGATAGGAGCAGGTCGGTCAACCGGACTCCCATAGTCGGTTGACTGAACCAGAGGCAGGAAGTGCTCGGGCACCAGGTCGGTCGACCAGCCCAGGGGCTCGGTCGGCCGAAGCCTGTAACCCGCACTTCCAAAACAGAGGCAGGAAGTGCCTGGACTAAAGGTCGGTCGACCGGCCCAGGGGCTCGGTCGGCCGAACCTGTATGCTTGCACCTCCTGCCCTATTTCAAATGAGGTGCAATCTCTCTCAATTTGCAAACTGTCGAGCAACGGCGCTAAGGGTTTACGCCAATCGACTACCCGGCCATAGAAGCTCTTTGGTTCATCACCAAAAACATGATCAAAACATCAGAGTTATGATTTTTTTAAAGAATTGAACCCAAAAAACCAAAAATTGGAATATTCACAAAATAAATCCAAACCAAAAGCAATTGCACATGAATAAGTGTTAGGAATTCATACCTAACAATCGAAGATAAATATAAGCATAGATGTAAGATAAAAATCTTACCTTTGAACCCAAATTAATGAAGAAGAAGCTTTAAAAATAAGCTAAGATCAATTCCTCTTCAATAACAACTCAAGAAGCTTCAATCTAAGCTTAAAAGAGAAACATTTCCTAAATTAGGTTTAGGAAATTTCTGAAATCAAAGAGAGAATGAGTTGGAGAAGAAGAAGGAGATGCTTACCAATGGGTTCTCTTAAGTTTGGAGCTAGAAGATGGATTTGCTAATGGAAACTAGGGCTTAGGATTTCCTTATTCTTTTTTCTCTTCCCCCATTTTTGATGAAGCTTGAATGTATTAAGAAATTATGAAGGAATGAAGAGGATAAGGGGTTGGGACTGAATACATAAGTGGGGTTATTGGGTTCAGCCCAAACCAAAGCCCTAAGTGAAAAAGTGGCAAAAATCAACTCTCTCCAAACATATCGAAGTTTATACTCAAAAAGGTCACAAACGTCATTTTGAACTCAATGGGGGTGGTCTCGAGTCCCAATTCGACTGTTTGCAAAAAGTAGCTTTTCGGACCAAAATCCGGCAAACGATAAAATATTTAAATATAATATTTAAATATAAAATCGATAAATATGCGGGTTGTTACAGACTCCCTTCCTTAAAGAAATTGCGTCCTCCTAATACTTAAGAGGAAAATAAGAAGTAACAACCATGGAAGCATATCAACACAAAAGAAAATTGAAATAAGAAGTTCACCATAAAGAGCACGAAAGAGTTAGCACGAACGGGATCGCTCGATGAATTCTCTAGATTCCCAAGAGTAATCCCTAGGATTGGAGAACCATTGAACTCTCACAAGAAGAACATCTTTATTCCGAAGGCGCTCAACCCTTGAAGCAATGATGCGAATGGGATGTTGCTCATAAATCAAATCTGGTGAAACTTCAATTTCTACAATATCACCGGGCTCAAGAATAAAAACCGGAATCCCTAAGGCATTTCCGTAGATAAAAGACATGGAGAACGTCAAGAATAGCCGAAAATTGAGCTGGTGCAACGACGTAGTACAGAAACGGTACATCCAATGAACCAAAGCCCGAATAATTTCGGAACACTGACGTAGTACAAAAACGGTACGTCCAATGAACCAAAGCCCCAATAATTTCGGAACACCGACGTAGTACAAAAACGGTACGTCCAATGAACCGATAAACCGGAACAACGATGTAGTAAAATAATGGTACATCCATTGATCCAGATAAGACCGAACATCGATGTAGTATAATAACAATACATCTGATGAACCGAACACCATAAAAGAACATCGGACGCTAGTCCATAAAAGAGGTGAGATGAAACTCAATAAAACGAAGTACGTCAAAACACCCGATGAACTTGGTAAAACGATCATAAGATACAAGGAATCTCGAGCCAACGAGGTTGACGCAAATTAAGTTCCTTATGAGAAATAAATATTTCAAAGATTTATGATCGAGGCGGAGAACAAATTTCTCATCCAAATATGATGATGCCAAATTCCAAAAGTAAAAACAATAGCCGCGAGCACTAGATCATGAGCGGCATATCTAGCTCGATAAGCTATAACGATTTAGATGCACAAGTGACAGCACGTTCCCATTCGCAAGAGAGCGGCATCCAAACCAATACGATTAGTATTGGTACAAAAGATAAAGTCTCGGTTCCCCACGGGAATCACAAGAACAAGAGTATCGAAAAGAAAGAATTTCTTTTAAATAATTCTTCCTGAAAAGTTAAAACTTTCAAAATTACATTTTTATTTTTATGTAATAATCTTTCTACAAAAATTTACATTTTTACAAGTCAATATATCGTGTCTGACTGTCTCATCAAAGCGTTTAGGAGATTCCTATCGATAACGTTGATCAAGCGCATCGACTAGAATTCTTAAAGCACTCAATGGGCAATACAATCACAAAACCTCTTTGTTCATTAAGAACAAAAATCAAATTGTGCTTATAAATAAATCTTATGAAAAAGATTTTCAAAATTTTAAATTTCTATTTTCATCCAAAATCAATACATACAAGAATGGACTTATCGAGATATTCATAGAATACTCGATACCTAAAATGGATGAAATAAGCTGGACAAACTGAATGACATAATAATTCATTCATAGGAATTACAACGAATGCGGAATGTGGTAAGTGGAATGCTAACTTCCGCAACTCGTAGCAAATGAAAACCGGTGGTAAGGTCAAACTGAAATGACCTTAGCACCACACGAAAGATTACTTAGGTGGTAATCCTAAGACAAGCTCAAAAATACCGGAAAATTTCTCAAACTACATGAATGAGAGAAATAACACTTTCCTTATAAGTGGGCTTAAGGAATAAAATGATGCCATCAAGTTGGAGTCAAAATCATATGGGAAAAATAGAAATCTGCTTAACAGATTGAAAATGTCAAAGATGAATAGTCCACACGGGACAAAGGATATGGCCTCATAATAATTAAGCCAATCCTTACAAAAGTAAATTCCGAAACCTAAGTAAAAGTCGGCTCGGACAGAAAAATCACATAAAATAATTTCAACATCAATAAAGACAAATTGAGTGTTGCGGATCTACCATCCGGATTCACAATTCTCAAAGAAGTCATCAAGCCCAAAATGTTTAAAGAAAAAGAATCAACAAGTTCTTTTGATATAAAATAGTGAGATGGAACCCATATCAAAAAGAACACGAACAAGATAATCACAAAGCAAATGTCATCAAGGATTGAATAAGAAATACCTTGACCACGAGAAGTGTTACCAGGAGCTTGCACTACATTGAGCTTTCCCTCCTTCCTACTTTGAAGTATGGGACATGCAGTTACATGGTGGCCCGAATTTTTGCAATAGCGACAATAAAGAGGCTTCAGACACTCCCTTGCATAGTGGTCCGTAGAACCACAATTGTAGAATTGCCCACGACTAGAGGTAGGAACTTTTGCTATCGAGGTTTCTTGCCTCCCTTTCTTGTTGGGAATGGGGCCTTTGAATTTAAATACGCCTTTTCATGTTGTTGTTGAAGTTTTGTTTGGCATCCACAACTTCAACATCACACTCTTTATCGGCCTCTTCAAGACGAAGAGCGATATCAATAAGCTGATCAAATGAAACTTCGAGTTTCAGAAGTAATGGCTTCTTAAGGTTCTTATTCAAGCCATAGACAAATCTCTGATTTTTCTTCAATGGGGTATTAATGTACTCAACCCCGTATTTGGGAAGAGATTCGAAAGATCTGACATAGTCTGTCAAAGAAGATTCACCTTGAACAAGGTCAATAAAACGCCGGGCCAAAGTTACTTTTCCGGCCTCCGGCACAAATTTCAATTCGAACCTTCCCCGGAATTGCTTCCAAATAAGATCCGCTTCAATGATTTCAGAAATTAAAAGCTCATACCAATCTAATGCTCTTTCTTGGAGCATGCTAGAAGCCACTTGGACTCGATGTAGATCAATAAGGTTCATGCGAGAAAAGATGCGATCGCATGATTTGAGCCAAGCTTGAATTTCAATAACACTCTCGGATCCCCTGAATGGACTTCCACCCAAATCGGTATAGTCTCTGCACAAGCGTTCAAAACCAGATCTAGGATGAGTAGGCTCTGGATTGGGTCCAGCTGCTTGAGCGTTCTTAACAAGATCTAAAAGCTACTGGGCAGACATAAATACTCCATCCTGGGGAGTATCACTAGATTGACCGGCGCTGGGACGGCCTGGTCTAACCATTTCTCTTCTTTAAGAAAGAAAGAAAGAAAGAAGAGGGAAAAGTTATTCTCAAAATAAATTTCAATAAAACTTGATTGATAAAACAAGGAATCATAAAGAAAATAGGATGAATTGGTACGAAGACCCGAATTAAATCCTAAAGCACGACTCGTAAGATGGACTTAGGACGATGATCCTTGTTAAATTATTCTACACTGTTCCGAAGTTTGGCTCTGATACCAAGCTGTGACGCCCCACCTCTATACCCATGCTAGCCAAGAACACTACAGTGTAATGTTGTCAACTAGCACGGAGAATAAGGCTGTTGAGGAGCGACCATCCGTGTAATTGCTTTGCGCGAGCACCGATATGTCAGATAGTATAACATGCATTTTATTTCAAGAGGAAATCCAACATACCGATACAAACACAAAGCTACTACACAGTGGCTATAATAATCTTCGAAAACAAATATAGAAATAAGCATAACACAAATCAGTCACAAATAATTCATACCACAAAGGCGGAAGAAGATATGAATATATAACTAACACATGAAAGTGTATATCAGAGTAGTGGTCAAAAAGATCCACAATAATACAAAAGAATAGCAACACGTGCTATACAAAAGAATACAACTATGAGTCCATATCTCAAGTGTATACAACAAAATAAACTACTAATCTAAGTAGTTAGCCAAAAGATCATATGATAACCCCAGAAGAGAAGTCAAGCAGAAGCACCGGTAACATCTCGGTCTGACCCGAGTATTATTTAAGAAGAAAATAATAAACGGATCAGTCTAGCTATAAATATCAGAAGAAATGATATAGAATAAGAGATATGACTAAACGTATAGTAATCACAATGCCAAGCTGTGATAAATAAATAATTGAAAAATCAATAAGAGATTAATCAATATCGCAAAGATCTTCTCAAAGATAAAAAGGAATGTCATACTCCTAATTTCATTCACAAGGCCACAATAAATGACATATATATCAATGCCAATCGCAAAAGTTGGTGGAACATAAATTCCAGAAATCATCTCAAGAAATCCAGAAATCACAATAAAAGGATGGCCAGTCCCATAAACTGGACATCGACGCACCCAAAAAGACACGCCCCATGCCCAGTCGAACATCGACGCACCTAGAAAGATACGCCCCATGCTCTAGCATCGACGCACCTAGAAAGATACGCCCCATGCTCTAGCATCGACGCACCTAGAAAGATACGCCCCATGCATAAATAAACATCGATGCACCTAGAAAGTTACATCCCATGCATAAATAAACATCGATACATCTAGAAAGATACACCCCATGTAATGTCTAACATCGATGCACCTAGAAAGATTCACCCCATGCAAAGTCGAACATCGACGCACCTAGAAAGACACGCCCCATGCATAGACGAACATCGACGCACCTAGAAAGATACGCCCCATCCCGACTTATTGAGCCGATTGCTCCACGAAGTAAATAAACATCGATGCACCTAGAAGGGTACACCCAATGCATAAATAAACATCGACGCACCTAGAAAGGTACGACCCATGTGTAAACAAACATCGACGCACCTAGATAGGTACGACCCATGCAAGAAATAAGACGAAGCTCAATAAAATGAGGAACAGTCCTCCACATAGACAATGAGACATCGCACAATGCTAGTCTAAACCATAAAATGATCGTCATGATCAACGAGAAGTGTCAATTACAGTAAGCTAGTAAATATATGAGCTTAGCTTCATGTCTCATAACCACTAGCTTAACTTAAATTTTTACGAACAAATTGTAGATCTCCACTAGAAAATTATCACAAGAGTTTCAATCGAACAAGTCCAAGAATTAACTGCCGAAGTGAACGCAATCGTTTCATACCACTCGTTTTACTAAGTCATTTAATTAGATTTCTCATACGAGTGAGGCAAAGGCTTGTATATACTAATAGATTGGAAATCGGTTTGAGAAAACGAGCTTTGTTATAAAATAGTGTTGAAATCATTTGAAGAAAGAGTTTTGATATTTACTACTAGTATAGAAAACCTTTATATTTTTAAAGTGACAAATCACAAAGAAGATTGTAGGAACAATCAATTATAAAAATTCACATTCGAAGACGTGAATAAAGTCCAAAGAAATCGATACCGAATCCATCAAAGTGGATATATCCAAAATCCCAAAGGAAAGAAGTCATCAAGTCGATAATTAATGATAACAAAGAACAGGGAAATAACACGAATCGATTAAAGTTGGAAATTCAAGCAACTAGGCAAAAAAAGCATAGTAGGCAGATAGGAGCAGGTTGGTCAACTGGACTCGCAGAGTCGGTTGACTGAACCAGAGGCAGGAAGTGCTCGGGCACCAGGTCGGTCGACCAGCCCAAGGGCTCGGTCGGCCGAAGCCTGTAACCCGCACTTCCAAAACAGAGGCAGGAAGTGCCTGGACTACAGGTCGGTCGACCGGCCCAGGGGCTCGGTCGGCCGAACCTGTATGCTTGCACCTCCTACCCTATTTCAAATGAGGTGCAATCTCTCTCAATTTGCAAACAGTCGAGCAACGGCGCTAAGGGCTTACGCCAATCGACTACCCGGCCATAGAAGCTCTTTGGTTCATCACCAATAACATGATCAAAACATCAAAGTTAAGATTTTTTTAAAAGAATTGAACACAAAACACCAAAAATTGGAATATTCACAAAATCAATCCAAACCAAAAGCAATTTAACATGAATAAGTGTTAGGAATTCATACCTAACAATCGAAGATAAATATAAGCATAGATGTGAGATAAAAATCTTACCTTTGAACCTAAATTAATGAAGAAGAAGCTTTAAAAACAAGCTAAGATCAATTCTTCTTCAATAAAAACTCAAGAAGCTTCAATCTAAGCTTAAAAGAGAAACATTTCCTAAATTAGGTTTAGGAAATTTCTGAAATCAAAGAGAGAATGAGTTGGAGAAGAAGAAGGATATGCTTACCAATGGGTTCTCTTGAGTTTGGAGCTAGAAGATGGATTTGCTAAAGGAAACTAGGCTTAGGATTTCCTAATTCTTTTTTCTCTTCCCCCATTTTTAATGAAGCTTGAATGTATTAGAAAATTATGAAGGAATGAAGAGGATAAGGGGTTGGGACTGAATACATAGGGGTTACTGGGCTCAGCCCAAACCAAAGCCCTAAGTGAAAAAGTGGCAAAAATCAACTCTCTCCAAACATATCGAAGTTTATACTCAAAAAGGTCGCAAACGTCATTTTGAACTCAATGGGGGTGGTCTCGAGTCCCAATTCGACTGGTTGCAAAAAGTAGCTTTTCGGACCAAAATCCGACGAACGATAAAATATTTAAATAAAATATTTAAATATAAAATCGATAAATATGCGAGTTGTTACAAACGCCAATTCTAGTTTTACCGAATTTTCAGTTGTTGTTTGAGTTACATACTAATGCTTCGAAGGTGGAATTGGTGGAGTATTGAGTCAGAAAGGAAGACCAGTTGCTTATTTCAGTGAGAAATTGTCTGGAGCTAACTTGAGATATAGCACTTATGATGTGGAGTTTTACGCGATTGTTCAAGCTATGAAGCACTGGAGACATTATCTGTTTCAGAAGGAGTTTGTTCTTTACATGGATCATGAAGCTTTGAAGCATTTGCAAGGGCAGGACAAAATTTCAGCTAGACACGCTTCATGGATCACATATCTACAACAGTTTACTTTTGTTGTAAAGCACAAATCAGGAGTGACGAATCGTGCAGCTGATGCATTGAGCAGGAGGAATCATTTGTTGACAACGATGAAGGTTGAAGTGACGGGATTTGAACTATTACTAGAGTTGTTTGAAGAAGATCCTTACTTTGCAAAGTTTGTTGAGAAAGTTAAGGAGGGGAGTTTAGATGAGTTTGTGTTGGTAGATGGACTTTTATTCAAGGGGAATCGATTGTGCGTACCCGATTGCAGTTTGAGAATGAAAAACGTTAAAGAGTTACATGAAGAAGGACATGTTGGACGAGACTGCACATTGCAGTTGATTTCTCGGTCTTACTATTGGCCATCGATGAAGCGGGAGGTTGAAAAGTTTGTGCGTAGATGTCATATTTGTCAAGTTTCAAAAGGGACAGCTACAAATGCGGGTTTGTATATGCCTTTACCTGTTCCTACAAAACCTTGGGTAGATGTAAGCATGGATTTTGTGTTGGGCTTACCGAGGACTCAACGGGGAATGACTCTATCTATGTTGTGGTGGACCGTAAGATGGTACATTTTATTGTTTGTAAGAAGACGGCAGATGCAGTTCATGTGGCACAATTTCTCTTTAGAGAGATCTATCGCTTGCATGGTTTGCCTGAATCTATTGTTTCAGATAGAGACACTCATTTTTTGAGCAATTTTTGGATGAGTCTATGGAAAATGGTTGGAACAAAGTTGAAATTTAGCAGTGCTTATCATCCACAGACGGATGGACAGACCGAAGTGGTGAACAGATCACTGGGAAATGTATTGCGGTGCCTTGTGAAGGTTAATCTGAAAAGTTGGGATATGAAGTTATGTCAAGCGGAGTTTTCTCATAATCATGCTATCAACCATAGTACGGGTTTCAGTCCATTTCAGATTGTATATTCGAGCTTGCCAAAGGGGCCGTTGGATTTAGTGATAGTGCCATAACCGAAGGGGACAGTTAAGCGGACTGTTGATTTTGTGGATGGGTTGACAGAATGCCATAGAATCGTTCAGGAATGATTGGAGAGGGCGAATGAGAAGTATAAACGAACGATAGGTCCGAAGAGAAGAAGAGTTGAATTTAATGAAGGAGATTTAGTATATGCTATATTAACGAAAGATCGTTTTCCAGTGGGAGCATATAATAAACTTAAGGCGCGAAAGATTGGTCCTGTCAAGATTGTGAAATGGATCAATGAAAACACTTATAGGTTGAAGCTGCCGGAGGATGTGTACACTTCAGACGTGTTTAGTGTTAAACACCTTATACCTTATTATAGGGATGGACAATTAAATGGGGAAGAATTTTTAAATTCGAGGACGAATTTTTCCCAACCCGGTATCTCAAATTTTGGTTGATTTTTTATGCATTTTGAATGGTATTGTGGTACAATAATTGGAAATGACCAAATATGATTGTTTAATTCTATATGTCAATTGTGTCGAAAGTTACTATCATCTTTTCAACTGTGATGTGTTTTAAGTAAAAATTGTTACAACATAGCCTAACCAGAAAACATGAAAGTGATGCAAAAGTGCAAACAATATGAGTATTAACTTTATCTACAACTTCGCTGGTCCCTCAATGGAAGCCTAACCAGACACACAACCCATCAAGAAAGCGGTGCATCCAATGTGGCTGCATAAAAAAAATGGTTCGTTGGCTCGATGTTCCTTGTACTGGCCACTCTTGCTTGGTCCTTTCTCTTTGTCCCACAAGTATGTCTTACCGTTTCAGCAATAAAAAACACAGAGTATATGTAGAATCAAAAACATATAATATATATAAGTATGTCTTCTTAGTAAGTGAAATTTTGTTTATACAAGTATTCTCTTTGTTTTTATTTTGTTTATTTGCTTTTATTTTGTTTATGCTGTATCATTTGTGATACTGCCTTGATTGTTTTCCAAAACAAATTCCATACGGGTCATGTGGCGAGCCATGTCCCATAAGAACAACTAACATAGAAGTGAATCGAGGGAGGAAGTTCTTTTCGTGCCAAAGTCGCAACTGCAGTTTCATTTGTATAGTTTGAAATATGGTCATGTTGTATGCACCTGCATAGGTAATTTATTAATATAGGCGGAATGTAGCATTTTTGTTATCTGTTTATTCCGTGTTTCAGAAAACAATAATGCAATTGTATTGTACTATTTTAATGTTGGTTTAGGTTTGACGATTTGTAACTACGTTTAGACTTTATGAATAATGTGAATACACTATTCGTTTGGTTTTTTGAAATGTGAATCTTTCATGTTATTGTAACACCCTGCAAAACTAACCAAAAGTTTATTAATAATAAAGATAAAAGTGGAATTTGAACAAACGTTAGAATTTGATTACGAAACTTTCAGCATTGCGTACATGGCGATTTTCTGGACAAGTTTCATAATCGGAGTTCGTATGGAAAAGTTATTGAAGTTTAATAATTTGAAAACAGAAATAATACATATATATAAAGGTAAATTTTAAATTAGGTAACTATAATCAGTTGATACCATCATTGGGACCAGTTGACACCTAACGGTCGATAGACCCCAATGAACCGGTCGTACATTTATGGCTAGGGTTAGCCTTGATAGAGTTAGGAGTATGTCCTAAAAGCGGTTATTTAATTTGTTACACATATCTAACTCAATAACCAATCTTGTTCAAAATCAAAGGTATTTTTTTCTATTATATACTTGAATTAATGTAGTTATATTAATTAATTTATTTAATTAAAAGTATATTTAATATAAAATCCATAAATGATATGTTTTGTGATAGTATTACAAAGTGTTGTAAGCGTGAGTAATTTATAACAACACAAATAAATATACCATTTTAAATGTTTCTAGTCAAGATGCATCGAGACTGAATGGCAATGCATCCGTGAGAATAAAGTACGCAACGCTCTCCAAATGTTGGGCAGTGTATTACTCATGGTCGTTGGAGGCACCTAGAGGTTACGTACTGATAGTTATTGGATAACCATGGAACGACCCACTTGATAGTTTTCTGTTGGTTAATACAATTAAGGTCAAATAGAAAATATCGATGCGACTAATTTACAAAATTCTCTCGACTGGAGAATACTATGGATTTCAATATGAAAGTTTCGCTTTGATTATAGTCGAATCATGATACATCGTTCCATCGAGTGACTATAGTTGGTCCGAGTGGAATTATTGAAAGTGAAGCGCTATTCAAGAGAGGATTCGTCTTCTCAGTTATATAAGTTTAGTCACGGTCAACTCAAGTCAACTCAAAGTCAAAATCTCTAGCCAGGGATTTCGATTAATAATAATTGTTATTATTGAACCAAAGACTTTGTGTTTGGACTATAAAGTCGAATATGGATGATATTGAAATTTTGACCATTACTAAATTTCATAAGTCCAAAGTGATATAAGTTTGATGAAGAGAATTGGTGTAAATAAATGCCACAACGTGTAACGCTTAATAAAGTGAAATGAGATTTTACCAAAACTGAATAAGCGATAAATTTAGCTATGACAACACACCACCTGCTAACAGACTTGTGAATGTTAACATTTGAATTTGTCAATGTTAATTGCTTACCGAATTTGCACTCAAGAGTTACACATCCGAAATAATGAATTCTCTTTAGACCGAACGATTTAATTAGTTTATAATTGTTATAAATAATTAAATTAATTAATATTTATAAAATTTTAATTTGATTTGATAAATTAATAATGTTGTATATTTTTATAATAGTTATAAATATATTGATCGATATGAGATACCGATGATAGAATAATTAAATATATTTGTATATATATTTAATTTGGGTCAAATAAACTCATGGACCATGATACTTAGAAAGGATAGGCAGTTGGTTTGGCATAGATTAGGGGTGGCTAAAACATAAGGGATGGGTTAGAGATGTATGGATAAGATTGAGTAGGAATGGGTAACCTAATTGCTCTCTTATGTAACCATTCAAAACAAGATCCAAAACCCCAACTACCTTTCACTCTTGACCGCAATTATCTTCTTCTTTACTGGTCGAAATTCATCTCAAAACAACTCCCCAAAATCTCATATCTAATTCAAGTAAAAAAGAAAAGCTATTCGATAGTGAAAGTTGGCGATTCCAGACTAGCAATCTGACGGATCATGAGACATTCAAAGAAAGAAATTCATTATTTCAACGGGGACTCAAAGGCATCTGTAGCTGGTAATATTCATTCAAAATATAGATATAATATCATGTTTTATAATCTTTTAATTATGCACACCTTAGTACATATGTATATATCATTGTTATATAATTAGCTAGGTTAGATTTTTATATTTAAATACTGCTGTCGCTATAAGATTGGTTATGTGCACCATATTTGGTGTATATATTCATACTTTAATTATAATCAGACATTATATGTTAAGTAAAGTTTATTTTAATATTATTTTAATATATATATATATATATATATATATTTGTGTATAAATGCATCGACACTATTCATATAAAGGCATATATGATTATATACTATATAATATTGATTCAATTTTTTTTCTATACTTTTTTATATTTATTATTAATTAGAAGTACTAAAAGTTAATGTTATATTATTATTATATATTAATTATTAATTTTTTATGATTATACGACTTGATAAATTTATATAAAATAATTAATATTTCGAAAATTCAATTTCATAATTTTGAAAATTAATATTACATATCAGAAGCGTTGGGAAAATTTTCCAGATTTTTTAAACATTTATTTATATTTTAATTAATTAATTCAAATCTCGGTTGTATGTCGATTATTTAATTAAAAATAATATTTATTTTAGAAAAATCTTAATTTTTTTTGAAGTTCCTGTAATGTTATCCTAGTTTGGTTGAAATTTTAAAATTCAAATTTTTATCATATAACTAATTTATTGTGGCCTAAACTATTAATTTAATTATAGAAAATATATATTAAAGTATTTAAATTATAATATCTTCAAATGTTAGTTAGTTTCGAACTGAATTTTTTTTTTAAATTATTTATATATTTATGTATATACAATAAAGCATGAAATACCATTAATATTATATATATTTTATAAGTGTATATATATTATTAAGATAATTAGTTTATATTTTTATATATTATAAATTTATATATATGTGTGTGTGCATTCATATACAATTATTAATCTCTGTACATATATAAACAATTTAAGTTATTAATCATAATATTTTATATATAGATATATATGCGCAAATTTATACATATTGTTAGTACTTGAGATATTGGTTTTAATGACAAAAAATGTAGGAAATCATATAAAATATAAATACTAATGTTTTATCAAGATATATAATATATGGTGCAGAATATTAGACAGATGATGATTTAAGAAGAATGTACAGTATCAAGTCAGGATGTTGATATAAAGACTTAAGAGCTAGAGAATGAAGACTCATGGGTATCGAAGAGTTTAAGATTTCACGATATTCCAAATAAGTTATAGAGTCATTGAATTATGTTAAAATTCTAGTAGCACTTGATCTCTCTCTCATCTCTCTCTCTCTCTATATATTTTTAAATATATATTTCAAAACAACTTTTAAATAGTTTTTAATTTCTTATATTTACAAATATTATTTTAAGTTTTTGATATTTTACAAAGTTATTGTTTTTATTAAATTTTGATTTATATTTCTTTATTTTTCAAAAATCTTATCATATAATTTTACTCAAGTTTTATTATGATTTAAAAGTGTATAAAATATATTTAAGCATGTTTACAAAGTATCAAATTATTTTACAAAGCGATACATTTTCAAAATAATATTTTAAAGTGTTTTTCAAAATTACAAAGAATATGTCGACATACTAGCCATGATTTTCAAAAATCAAATTTCAAAAGAAGTGTCTGTTCGTCGTATGTCTTCACGATCGATCGTGACCATTATTCCTCTATCAATACCTGTCTTTCCAATGAATTTTACTATAAATTTTCATTCTTCTTCTCTCCTCCTAATTCCTTTTCGTTTTCTAAACAAAAATATAACCATACCCTGTCGAATTTTGACCGAAATCAAACTCAATCAACATTAGTTCGATTCTTTATCATTTTCTATCTGATTTCTATCATCTCTCTCACTCTAATCAAGATCAAAGTGCTATTCAAGAGTTAAAGGATCATTTATAATCAAGATTAAAGATCTACGTCTGTAAAAATATATCAAATCAAACCACTATACTATAAGTCTACATGGTGGATCGTGTAGTGTATATGCAAGTATATGTGACAAAATATATGATGCAACTAAAATAATATTAAACATACTTTTGGCACAGGTCCTTATTAAGTTACAAAATTCACATAAAGTCCTTCACTAAATTTCAGTGTAAATTAGGTCCCTGTTTTTTATTCATGATTATTGCAGAGCATGATGCAACATTTCATAAAAGTTATTGACATTTCCGCAACTTTTCTATACACTGTGAACATAGTGTATGAAGGTTGCTTAAATATCAGCACTTATTTATAAAAGTTGCAGACATTTCAGCAGCATTTATGTACACTATGAACACAATTTATGAAAGTTGCTGAAATATCATCACTTATTTATAAAAGTTGCTGACATTTCAGCAATAATTTTTCTTTGTTTTTGCAATGAAACTTTGACAGTGAAAGTTGCTGAAATATCAGCACTTATTTATAAAAGTTGCTGATATTTCAGCAATAATTTTTCTTTGTTTTTACAATGAAACTTTTGACAGGGAAAGTTGCTGAAATATCAGCACTTATTTATAAAAGTTGCTGACATTTCAGCAATAATTTTTCTTCGTTTCCAGAAAACAAGGACCCGCTTTACAATGAAACTTTGACAGGGACCCGTTTTACAATATAGAAGTACGATAGGGATGCCTTCCTACTTTCCACTAATATTAATCTAAGTAAATATAGAATAAGCACAGCAGAATTTTATACTAGTTCGGACCTCCCATCCTACGTCCAGTCCCGAAGCTCCCCTTCGGAATTCGACTATCAAAAACCCTCGCTTCGCCCGGAGGAATAGGCTTTCTTACAATAAGTTGTTCATGTCAAATGTGTGTTCTAGTATAACACAGATGTTGACTAATTAGTACAATTTCTTCCAATATATATCTAAAGAATATTGTATATGAAGAACTGAGTATATGGAAGAGTGAATACAAGTAAAGATTGCTACAGTGTAAAGATCAAGAATATATGATAGAGTATAGAATTTGAAAGCATAAGTAAGTAAGTTAAGTTCTGTTCTCTTAATTCTTGATGCTTTATATAGTTGTAGATAGGTATCTTGAGTAGTTGTATCCATTAGCGAACGCTCTAAAGTTGCTTCTTTTGATGGTGAAGAGTTGTGGCGAAGAGAAGCGGAGATGTCCATTCGCATGTGGCAGTTGCAGTTCTTTTCCGAAGTTCGATTTTGAATTCAGACGTCTAGTATTTGTTTTAGACGTTTGACACTATATTTTTTTGAACATAGTAGATTTTCAAACGTCTGAGTGCGATTACCAGACGTCTGGTTTAGCCTGTTTGTTGTTGCAGGGGAATTTTCCAGAAGTCTGTCTTATGCATCCAGACGTTTGATACAAGTGCATATCTTTTTTGTGCATCTTTTCTTTTCCTTCTTTGTACCTATCGACTTGTAGTCTCTTGCAGTGTCCTTTGAGTCTTGTTCTTGTCTTTCTAGTGATGTTGTTCTGGCAAGTACCTGCGTATATAAATATATATATATATATATATATATATATGTATGTATATTTGATTTTCATTGTATAGTTGTTGACATCGAAACCATAGATTGGATTTCCTAAGATACACCTCCTTTTTGGTGATGACAACTATACAATGTACATAGATATAATTTTATAAATCTCCCCCTGAATATGTGCTTACCATTATTTCCCCCCTTGGCATTATCAAAAAGTATTATTATCTATAATTTAGATAGCATGTACACACTGTTAATCTGGAATTTTTACTAATTTCCGGAAGGTTATAACAATTTACTATAATTACGTAGAAGTAACAAACCAAAAAGCACCTTTTATAACCATTAAACACAGTAATTACTTGCATAGTTTTTTGATTTCCATACAAAAGATGGAAACTATTAAAAAATATCTAAGGATCTTTTGGGGAAGCTTTAGCTTGAGCATCTCCTTTATCTTCACTCTTTGAGGAACTATCTTGTTTTTTAGGCGATGATGAAGTATGTTTGAGAGGTTCTTTTTCCATTTCAAAAAGTTTAGAACGTTTTGAAGGAGGAGGAGAAGGCGTTGGAGTTGGCCAATCTTTCGAAGGTGGTGTAGGGCCATTGACTTATTGAAGAACCTCTTTTAGAACGGATAAAGTTGTTGAAAGCGATGATTCGACTGTGGCTAGGCGAGAAGAAAACGTTGTTTCAAAGCTATCAATATGCTTAGCAATAATTTTTGATTTCTTGATAAGATAAGTTGATTTTGGAGAGTTAAGTCTTGAGTACTTTCATTTGGATTGGTCTCAGTGCGAGTCTCCAAAATGTCATCTTGGCCTGGATAGTCAAAAGGTGCAGGAGGAGGAGTTTGTTCGTGATGATATTCCTCTTCTTGTGAAGGTTGTGGTGGTTGTTGATGGGGTTGAGGCCTAGCTTGTCCGGCTTGTTGACGATGTTGCGTCCATTCGTCAAATGACATAAAATGCAGAGGATTTTCTGGTAAGTGCATAAGAGAAAAGAATTTTGTGGCGGCGTACTTGGGAGAAATCTTTTCAAAAGTCGATAAATACGATGGAATGTTGTGAGCTTTCAGAATACGCATGATGTGGGTGGGGTAGATGATGGATAGACGTGATCAATTCCAATAATGTTTAAGCTCGTCAAATATGAATTTCGCCCATTTTACCTTCGTTCCACTAAAGATGGCATATAGAGATTTGCGGTCTAATTCTGTTATTTGCTCATGACTGCCAAGGCGAGGAATGATTGTGTTGATAATCATCCTGGTGAGGAGTCTTGCCTTAGGTCGTAAGTGTTTGGAAGCAAATCTTGGCATTTCATCTTCTCAAATTTGATGGGTAACATTATCTCTTGGTTTTAGACGCATATCGGGGATGTTATACAAATCTTCTCCGGAGTCGGAACAGCCTAGAATACGGCCTATAATTCCCGGAGTTAGACGAATAGTGTTGCCGTAAACACTTGATCAAAGCCAATTATCATCGTTATCGGTATTCCATACGGCAGTGCTATCGAGATTAGCATAGAAAAGGAATATGGCGAGCTAATCGATTTGGACATTATTCCCAGCATTTTCACACATTTCATCCAAATCGTACATAGGAAACTTAAGCAAATTATAGAAAGGACCTGTGTAACGACCCGCTATTTTGGACTATTCGCATCCGCACATGTCGGACTTGACTAGTTCAAAATACCGAATTGTTAATTTAAATTTGGCAAAACTGAGATATACAGTAAATAAATAGTCACGGAATCACAGACACAGAGTAATAATATGCAGCGGAAATAAAAGAGATAGTAGTTCATGAAGCTACTATATAAACATATAAGATACCTCACAGTTAAACCAGATACAATGGAAGAGTAACACGATACATCAGTTACAAATAAGAATACATCACTGAAATCATCGAATACTGAAAGTAGAATAGATGGCTGGATCTTCAAGCAAAGCTCCAACTCCCAAGGTGAGTCTCAAATACTGGTACACTCAGTCTGACCCGAGCGTAAAGCAAAACACAAAACACTCGAGTCAGGATTAAAATTCTTATATCAATAAATCCAACTCAAGTGAAATAGCAATCGAAATACAAGTAACTCAAAGGACGTTGGAATAACCATCCTCTAAGGATCCGTTAAACTATCTACTATGTAGTATAATACGCTATTATAATATGTCTACAGTAAAGTAAAGTATTAAAATAGCGTTAAGGCGTTACCATAATCCCCTTTAACACATTTTTATAATGCCATAGTCTATACAGCACCGTAAGCCCCACCGTAAACTAGTGGTTATCAGAGGGTACCCCATAGGTATAACACAAAACAAAACGTAGTGGTCGCGAATAGGATAATCAGTATGACAAGGTACATGGTTCGATACCAATTAGGATACTAGTAGTTGCTTGATCCGGACTGATGTTGAGCATAGCCAGCAGCTACCTCAACACCGCGAAACGGCACTCCCAAACCGAGGGGTGCACCCAAATCGAATCACATAAGTAATAGATATGGTATCGAAGAAGTGTGTCCGCTAGAGGTGGCGAACCTCAATGGCCCGGCGCGGCTCCTGTTTTAGTCATGTCAGGGGTCATCCAATATCGTTCTCTTTCTTCAGTCAACGCGTTCACCAAACAATCCACTTCATTCTGGATCAACTCTCCTCGTATAACAGTTATTAAAGTGGTTTTCGGTATCGACAGAGAGTATGTCCATATCCGATCCCGGTCTCTTTAATAACTACGTATTTATCACACCGATTAGTCGTTCAATATATTTCAAACAATCAATTTCAATTTCAACTAGAATTCGTAATAACATTCTATATGTCTTTCTATATCAATTTCCATAATTTGCATTTCAAAACTTCCAAATTACCATTTCAAAAGCTTATAATTCAATTTCAAATTATTTTTAAACAATTCAAATATTGATTCAAGTTCGTACAAAAGTCTCATTCCGAAATTTCTCAAATTAATTAAATTTAACATTCAAATCAATTTAAATTTATTTATCGATTTTATTCAACATTCGTTAAGTTAATTTAACATCCAAAACAATTCTTTTTAATTTCCAAGTCATTAAATCAATCACTTAAGTTAACTTCGTTGTATCAAAACTTTCAAATTAAATTAAATTAAATTTGTCGAATCAAATTATTTAAGTTACAATTCTTACATCAATTTCAATAAAACACATTTATTTCTTGTCAAGAAATTCAATTTAACTTATTCTTTACATAGTTACAACTTTCAAAACTCAATTAATAAAGAAACTAAATTTCATATATTCAAGAAATCAAATTTCACTTTAACTTACTTAAATAATCTTTCCAAACTTAAAAGAAACCCAATTTCATTTCTTAATGAAGTTCAAATTCACTTACTCAAACGTTAAATCTCTTATCAAATAATTCAATTTTTTATTCACTTATCAAATACTTCAATCTTATTCGATTATTAAATAATTTCAACTTAATTATAAATTCAAATTTAATTATTAAATCATTTCAACTTAATTCAATGAATAATTCCAAATTTTTATTGTCAATAATAAATTTTAAAACAACGCTCTTTCAACAACTAATATGTAAATATTCGTTTCAGATTTTAAATATTAACATTTTCCTTTCATTAAATTCGAATTCCAATTTCATTCCAAAACCTTATTCTTTACTCAAATAAAATCATTATTTTATTTTAAATCCAATTATTGACCAATCGGGTTTTATTTAATTTTCTATCCTAAGTCAAGTTCATTTGGGTATTTATCATTTCGACCCGATTCCATTTCAATTCAAAAATCAAAGCATAGCAAAGGGAACTTGCAGTGTGATAACTGGGATAGTGTCAAAGTAAATAAACAAGCAATAACAACAATCAATAACAATACAATAATCAATTCAAATAATCCCAAAATAACTGTATTAATTCGCATCGTTATTTGTGCGAATTAATATAATTATTTCTAGAAACTACACTATCATTTCATGTAGATTAAAGATTATTACACTATTATTTTATATGGTTTTTCACTTGTCATTAAATTTCAATTTCATGCTACAACAATCAATCCAATATACGTTCAATGGTTCAAAGTGTAATTTATCACTATTCTACATGTCAATTAATTTAACAATTAAAAGGGTCAAATTTAACTAATCAAATTTAACATATATGTCGGTTCAAATTTTAATTATCCTACGTCAAATTCAATTTCAACTTATTTATTACTTACAATATTAACAATTCAACATCCAATGTCAACATCACACAATCAATCAATTATCTACCAAACTGTATTGTTATTGCATAAATAACAGCTAATGTGTCAGATGTCAAAGGTGAACTAATACATAAATAACAGTGCAATAAATAACAGCAGCATATTTCAATTGTCGTTTCAATTACAATCAAATTTAATAAATAAAAGAACATTAATCATGAGTGATTGCTCACCTTTCGAGGCTAGAGACGATGAACGAGAATGAAAGCGAATTGCAGATCTAAACACGGATTCTGATGCAAAGATTGGCACAAATCGACGATCAAGGACGATAAATAGAAATTGATAAAGCGAATCAGAACCAGCTTGATATAACAAAGCGAAATGTATACTATACTGATTATTATATGTTATACTATCTTAACTTGATATATATGCAACTAAACAGATACTACTATATAAGTTTATTTATATAAAACTCATACTTTTCAACAACCATTTATACATAAAGTATAAAACTGAGTATACAACTCATATAAATCTATATATATATAACCAAACCAATTTATAAACATATCACACCAACATAACTTGTTCAAAACTTTCATATAATTATAACTTATTTTCTTTATATACTTTAAAGTTTGTAAACTGTATAAACATACAACTTTATAAGCTTAATGAACTGGTATGTAGATTAATAAAATATATACAAACTTCTTTTATAACATCATCCAGAACATACGGCTAAACTACTTGCAAAACTAAATATCCCATTTGTTTATTCAAAATTTAAGATACGAACTAAACTTACTGCAACCTTGGTATAGTTTTATACACATCAAAAGTTTGTAAGTAAAATAGCCGTGTAACTCTTATATACCAATAATGGCGAACCCACGACAAAAAATATATATTTTGATTATTAAACCCGTACATTAAAATCATTAATATAGATAAATAAAACATAAATGCAGGCTAGTATCCACATTTCAACACAAATATAGGTAGCACACAATGTAAATACAACTACCTTAAATAGACAAGGTTGCATGTTACAGAAAATGGAAAATAAAGTTAATAAGTTTTAGTTTATGCAATCTATTTAAACTCATAAATTTTCTTTACTGATATGCTTATGCAAACCAATGCCTGAAACTATATGAAAAATATTATTACCTTATACAATCTTATAAAATCATGAATAATCTTTTTAAAACTAACTTCATATAACAAAATACATGTAATCTGCACGCATGAGAGAACTAAATAAACCCAGTCTTGAATCTAAATACGCAGACATAGGTGCAGACAAATACGTTATAAAGCATGAATCAATCTTTATGTAAGTTTTAAATTATAATACATGGTTTCGCCTTTCTAAACTTATGTACTTTTTATATATGCATATATTACTCCCTGTAAAATAAAGGAAACATGCATGCATACACGGTGGAAGGAGAGTGTGTGAGATTGTGTGGAGCTACTGTGCATTGGTTTGTGGGTCCGGTCGCTCTTCGACCAGGGCTGGAAAGAGGGGCGAAGTGGACTGATGGGGATACGGCCAGCTGAGCAGTGCTTGGCCGAGATGGGTGAAGCTAGAAGGTGGTGGACGCGAGTGGGTCGGAGGAGAACGGAAGAGGTTGTAAAGGTGGTGTGGGTTGTGGCCGCTGGCTTTGCGGTGGAAGAGGCTATGGCTGAGGCCGAAGCTGTGTTGCTCGGTTGTGAGGCTGGGTTGTCGCCTTGTGATGGCGAGCAGAGAAACGTGGAGGGGGTGGCCGAAGAGTTGTTGTCGCATATTCTTTTGAAGATGGAAATGAGGAGATGGAAGAGAGTGGTCGAATCTGGGAAAGTGTTCTCAGTTGCATGGATGGTCAGACGCTAGTAGGGTTCTCTAGACAAAGGTTTAGCTTGGCAGAAGGAGGGGTGGTGGTTCGGTGATTGGATGGAGAGGAGCGACGGGGCAGGCATGAGCTTCCTAGGTGGAGGCCGGCAAGGTGGGCGGAAGGAGGAGAGCAACGAGGCGGAGGTGGATGATGCTTCGGCGTTGGAGGGTGCTTTGGTGCCTTCGGGTGAGGAGTGGAGGTGGGTCGGTGGTTGTAGTGTTGGTCGGTGAGAAGGGTTGTGGGTGACGTGGATCACGGCTATGCTATAGAGGTGCCGACCGGTGATGGTGGTGCTCGGTTATATGACGTTTCGACCCCTGGAAGTGAAGAAGATGGAGGATTTGTTGGCATGGATACAAGCAAGGCATAGGGAATAGTGCATGGGTTGCTGAGGAGATGTGAAGCTTCCGGCAATATAAAAGAGAAAGTTTGGCTTCAATGGAGATTGAGTGGGTTGGGACAGAAGACATGCACGCTCAGCATCCATACAAAAGAATGTTAATTCGTTTTATGGAAGAAAATGAAAGAGAGCAGGTGAAGGCAAATTTATTTAGAGAAATGAAATGCTGCAGGATATGAAAATAGGGAGAAGAATAAATGAAGGAAAGATGTCTTCATGGGAGAGTAGAAGTCTTTACGTGCTTGGAAATGATGAAGTACCAAGCTACAACTAATAATTTATTTGAACGTTAGGAAATAGCAATAGTTAATTCATGAAATATTAAATTTCTGTTGGCAGCTTTGCACGATGGGGAAATGAAAGGACAGAGATGTGTCAGAGAAGCCGTGTAATAATGAACTGTTTGCAGAAGCATTAATGAAGGCGGATATATACAGTGGGGTTCAGTGTGCACAGTGAAATGCAATGATGTTTTTGCAAAGTGTTGGCTATTTAGGTTCCCAAGACAGCAGAATTGACTCTAGAATTTTAAAAGTTGGAAAGTTGGGTACCGGTTTGTGCTGCGTAACGGACCGGTTTGCGCTCCGTTAACAATTATAATTTGCAACGCCGAACTCCAATTGACACAAATAAATATACTGTTTTGGTCAGCGCGATGAGGCGGACACAACGGTATGAACATATTAGTGATTCGATTGAATTATAAAAATTCGAAATTTTCTACTGAAGGAAAACACAGTAAAACGTCGAAAAATAAGAACGACGGAGCTAAAGAAGTCCGAATTTGGAAAAACGAAAAATGACGTCTTACTCAAAAGACGATGTAGAATTTTTCTATGTAAAAATATTTAGGTTTCGAAAACGGTTTATTTTCATCGATTACTAATTGATCTAGATTGAAGTAAATTTACGCACGAAACGAACTTTCATATTTCCGGACGAAAATTTACCAGTTGCTATGTTAAATTAGACGCATTCCAAAAATGAGTTTGAATAGCATCGGAATTTGTTTGTGAAAATTTGAAATTCTACACTAAATAAGCAATTTTAAAAATTTTAACTGGGTCTGAATTTCAGGGTCGTTACAACCTGTATGTAGCCTTTTCTTCTAAATATCGTCATACCTTTTCATTGAATGAAGTACTCGATTCATCCATCTCTTAATTTGATCATTAGAGCACACTTGCAGGTTGGAGGATGTGGCTTGCTCTTGCTTTCTTTTAGAAATTTTCGGGTTTTTAGTTTTGGGGGGCCATGAGATCGAGCGAATTTATGGAGATAGCGATCTAGAGAGTAAAGATTTTGGATATGAAAGAGAAACGAAATGTGCGGTATATATTTGGGAAAAATAGTCGTTATAAGGTTACTGAAGGTTGTCGATTGAATTTCATACGTCTAGGAAGTGAGTCAGATGTCACGACCCGATTTTTCGATGCTTGAAAACCGACTTCAATACATCCACTGTATTAATTGCCGAACAATCAAATACCGGAAAACCAGACCGTAAGGGAAAGAAGAAGGAGGTAGAAGAAGAGAAAACAAAACAACATCAGAATCTCACAATCGCAGCGGAATAATATATAATAGATATATGACTGATCTTTATACAAAAGAACTATAATTGTTTTCTATATACATCATCGGAGTACAACATCAACAAAAACACAACACTGGACAGTTATGATAACTTGTCCACACAAAGCTGAATATACAACATACCATACACAGCGGAAATAAGTCAGATATGATTATAGAGACTTTTAGAGGATCGAAATCATTCTACAATGAATGGATGTTGCATAGGACAGAAAAAAGAGTTACTTGATAAAAGAAGTTTTGATTCAAGGTTCTCTACTTGCGATATGGTGTTTGTTAAGACTTCTCCATTGAAGAAAATAGTTCGATTTGATAATAAAGGGAAGTTGACGCTATTTATAGGACCTTTTTCGATATTCAAGATGATTAGAAACCTTGCGTACATAGTCGAATTAATTTAGAAGATGGCGAATGTGCACAACGAGTTCCATGTTTCGCACATTTGGCAGTTTGTGCATGACTCAAGTGTGGTAGTTGCAGTAAAGCAACTAGATTATCTAGAAGTTGAACCCGAGGCATCGAGAGCTTGTAAGTCGATACGTATAGTCGAGAAGAGTACAAAGCAATTTTACAGTTAAAGCGCCTAACTATTCCATAGTGGTGAAAGTATAAAACGGTATAGCAAGGATAAAGTGGGGATATAGTAGAGAATGACAGAGGTGCAAAAAGCTTCATTGTATATAAAACCAATTATTTAAAGTTAATTTGTTCTCATTCACATTATGTTTAAGAAAAAGGACTATTGTTTAATATTATATAACAAAACTAAATAATATCATAATTTATGCAATTTAGATTCAGCGACTGCAATAGATTTCTAACTTATCTTGTGTGCTTATGCCTCAAAATTAGGTTTTTATCATGACTTTGTTGACTTGGTTCAAAAGAGAACTAGTCAAATCAATCTTTTTATATTAATTTTGCTAAAAAAGGTACTAAAAAGGCCTTGATTTAGTAAGTTTAGTGGAAAATAGAAGTAGATCTACTATTTAATGGCATTATATTGAAAAAGCGAGGTAATCGAAGAATGTTACACACTATAGTAGGGATTTTGCAAGGTTTTAGCAGGGTTTTAACAACACAGTGAAGCAGAATATGAAGAAGACCATAATGCCTTTAAGGTTTAGCAGAGTGAAAGAGAATGCGATAACATAAGAAAGGCCGAGGAGAGCATGAGTACCACTTATCCAGAGTTCTTTACTTGGTGAGTTTCAATTTTCACATTTACTTTCGTACTTGGTATTTTGTTTAGTTGTTAGTAGCATGCGCATTATTAGGATATTAGTGTAGTCTGATTATGTGTTATGCTTGTTATCGCTTATATTGGCTATGCTTGTTTGACGTTGGTTGAATTTCGATGGAAAAATTCATAAAGATGGGAGAAAGTAATAACCCAGTATTCTAAATATCGACGAATCATAAAAATATAATTTTGATAACATGACATCCTTAGAATTGTAATAAAACTTTGGGTAGCATTACGTTTGGACATATTTGACCTTTATTATAGTTTGTGGACATTTTCGACCTAGAAATCTTTTATTGGCTATAACATTTTATATACTTAGAAATCTTTTATTGACTATAACATTTTATAGAAGCCTAATTAGGTCTGGAACCAATTCCGAATGAAAGATACGATGGTTTGCTTTTCCATAAAGTGATCATAATGGTAATTCTACCAAGCAATTCAACGAATATCACAGTTTTAAGTTTGAAAGTTTTTAAGTAGATTTTAGCATAATTAACCTAAGCCCAATAATTACACTACGTATTTTAGGATTTGTACTAACAAGCAATAGAGGCAGTCTTAAATCACTTTACCATCTTCCCAAAAATAATCTAATCCTCCATTGACTCCATCCCACACCAAAATCATAATTAATTCGGTCCAAAATAGTTAAATCAAGTGATTAAGGCTAGATTAGTAAGAAGATCAATTAGAGATTAGTAAAATCGACACTTTTAAAACGGATTTCGTATCTAGACATAATGTGCTAGATTTGCATTGTTTTGTGTGATTTACACTGATTTTACATCGATTTGTGAGTGATGCATCATCTCACAACCTGTTATATATGTTTTTCAAGTTTAAACATGTTTTAGATCCAGTTTTCAACTCAAAATATGATTTTAGAACAAATTTGAATTTGGAAATGAAGTACAAGCAAATTAAAATGTTTTTAAAGAAATTTAGACAATACTTCTATGCTTTGATTGATCACACAAGTGTTAGGATAGAACTAGATGGAATACTAGTTGCTTTGCCATGATATAATTCTTGTTTTAATGTTTGAACCTTTTATTTGCATATTTGAATGGATGAAACGCTCGGAAGAGTGAATTTGGGGTTTGAATCATTTATACAGGTTAGGGTCTTTGTCTAGAAGAAATAGCTATTCGATGTGCTCTCCAATTTGATTATACGAAGGATGGAAGATCCATAGCAGTATAACAAACTTTGATGGATCAGATCTAAAGATTTTAGAGTTAAACTGTTGCATAAGGAGTTACATCAAACAAAAGGAGTTAGAATAAAGCTGGATCGGTATAGAATTGGCCAAGGAATACTTAGCCAAATCGTGGCTAAGTTAGATGGATCAACATAAACCATATGGTTTGGCACCATCCCATGTATTTTTGGAAAATTACACGAGGGAAGCACGATGATGATCTGGGCTATTTGGAAAATGACACACAGTGGGACTCGAAGCACTTAAAAGCAAAGGCGTGGTGTGATGCCCCAACTTCAATGATTGAAATATTAGAGGGAGTATACCATACGATAACTCGGATCAATGGGAATGGAAGGAGCGATCTCTTGTATAACTGCTTTGATTCAACATGGATATGTTCTAATACCTGAATACATATGAAATAATAGGTATTTCATCTCGACGCAAGGCAATGTACATGAGCTATAGACTTGAATAATACAATATTAAAGACAAAGATAAAAAATTTCCAAGTAACAGAATCAGAGGGAACAAAATAATGAACTTTATATCCTTTTGAATATTCTAATACATCATCTCATGTATATATACAACTTATCACATTATATCAACCAATACAATGACATTCAATATTATTATAAACAATTCATACACTTGCCACCGTCGTCTGCTATAAGTCTAGTTGCGAGTGTAATCGGTCACAATTAATAACATAACTTTACTCGATTATAAACACGGATTTGTTACTATAGTCAACGCCCATGAGTAATTTCAATTAAGCTCAGTATCAAAACCATTGTTAAAAATATGTTTACAAAGTGATTTTGTTTCAATCATTTCAACAAAATTGCTCCAAAATTGATTTCCAGATCACTTTAAGGAAATTATTTTATTTACAGAAATCCTATATATTTAGAAATCCTGTACTAGAAGTCTATTTTGTAACGATGTCAAAATACTAGTTTTATATACAAATAATTTATCAAAACAAGTTTTTTTTCCAAATACTGTATAAAACCAATCTTTGCAAATAGTTTATCAATATATTTCCCAACTTGTTTAAAATAAATCTTTGCAATTTATTTCTCAGATCACTTTGCAAATTTGATTTATCCTAAAATACCCGTTAGTAAAGACCAATCCCAAAATATTTGATAATCTCACTAAAACTAGATTTCAAAATATAACACAGTTTAACCAAATCTAGTTTAAATAAATATCCTCATCAGGTGAATGCTCATTATAATATATCATAATAAATCATAACCGTGACGACCCAGATTTTCGTGTTCGAAAATCGACATCCATACTTCAACTCGTATTCGAATGCCCTAGATTCAAACGTTGAATCCGATTCGCCGAAGCTTAGAACACATTAAGCACAACAACACAGCGGAAGAAAATGAATAATATCATTTATACACAATAGGTACAACAATTGATACAATATTCAAATACAATGAATATCAATACAAATCAGAACCAAAAGATATACAATAGCGGAAGACAACACCAGAAGATGGTCGAGACTTTGCAACCATCGATAGCGGAAAGATATCTCCAAAAGAATCCAACACCATCCTGCAACTCCATCTCCAAATTCCAAACTAGAAAGTGAGAATCGCCATCCATGCTGAAGTGAAGCAATTCGATCCAAATGCGATTGCCAATATCCAGAGATTGAATGCTATCAAATCTACACCTACTATTCGATTATCTGAAAAACCCAACTCTAGACTGCCCGTGTGGTAAATTGTGGGCACCCAGAGTTTAGAAAGGGAACAATAAACTCCGGGTCCGTCATGGGACTAATATGAGCAAACGAAAACAGTTTTATCTTTTAAAACAAACAACAAAATAATTTAAAATTGAAATCTGCAATGTTTTTTGAAAAATGAAACTACCATAAGGCCTCCCGCCGCACACACCATGCAAACGTAGAATTGGAGGAGATTTCTCCTTATTATAGTAAAAAATGCTTGATACGCGAAAACCGTTTGATATTATTATTAGTGCATAGTGGAAAACATTTCGAAAGTATAATATTAATCTTATCCAGCATACAACATTTCGTCGTATGCCTACTATAGCTACTATGTTCAATAGCAGGTTACCGCCACATTCCATGGCATGTTATACAACTAAAACCGTACAGGGCACGTATTATTTCTTTGGATTTTCCAATAAATGGTCAGGCTAAGGAACTTCCTATTGCTATATGGGAACGCCTCTAGAAGGATTCCCTGAGAACCTACCCGGCTCTTTGCCAATAGAAGGCCGATTTCATCCCTGTCCGGGAGTAATACCTAAAGATATGCCATCCCAGGTCATTTGTGACCTTTATCCGAGGGCCCTCAACACCAACAACTACAAAGCAATGTATCTGCAGTAACCACATACGTTAAATATCTGGGCTGCATACCATGATACCACCCTTTTCCAGAAGGAATGGACATACCCTAGGGGCGCGATCCCCGCGACCTTGCCACATCTTTCCTTTTTCGACCATTTCAAGGGAGTGAGGCCCGACGAGGTCTCGTCCACAAAGCTACGCTTTTCACAAAAGCCATGCTTTGGTCAACAAATGATCAACAACACACAGCAGCACTCAACATACCACACTACCAAATAGGGAATGTATCACTAGTAACCATAAACTACATAAACTTTGAGCTCGTACGTCTCAGAAAAGGATGTTAAGCTAAGAGAATAAATCTCCGCCACCAAACAAAAATGAATTTGATAGAAACAAGCTTTACATCTCAAAGTGTAATGTCAGACACACATTCATACAAGTCTGTTCCAGGTTCAAATAGAACCAAAGGCACTTCCAAAGAAGCCCTTGCAATTCCGGATAATCCCTAATCATGTCCGGACTCCCTGTAACGATCCCGAATTTTAATTAATTTTAAATTGATAATTTATTTTAATTTTGAATAAAATTGTGAAATTTATTGGTAAATTACTTTGAATTTCTTATAATTCATATAAAAAGATATGTGTTTATTTTATTAAGTTTTAAAACGATTTCTTTTAGAATTTAATATATAAATAATGAATGAATGAAAATGTAAGATAAGTTGATAAGTATATAAGTTAAAAATAAATATCTTAAGATATTTGGTTATGTAAACTATATATACATTAAAACAAATTAGTTAAAAAATTCAACAATATAATAATACAAAATCTCATCTATATTACGAGGCAATAGAACAAAAGTAGTTAAATACATTCAAATATGAAACAAGTGTGTTCAAACAAAAATATAAATATCACTTGTATTAAATATAGGACTTTATTCATATCACAAGAAACAAGAGTCATCTCAGCCTATAAACAAAGAAAATATTTATAAAACAACTTTAACCATATATACATGCAAAAATAAAATAGTATAAGCTAATAAAACAAAAGAAGACAGCCAAAATACAATAGATATATGTAAACTTTAAAAGAAATGAAATATACTAACTGATATTATCTTGATTCATGTAAGCTGGAGTAGAAACATTTGTGCTTACCCCACATCATCTCAGCCGAGTAAAGTAATGTAAGGCAAGTAAACAAGTATGAATTTGTACAAGCTAATTAATGCAATATACCTTATGCATTTAATGTAAGCATCTTTAGCATGCTTATTGTACAAACAATATACTGCATACTTCTTTTTATATGCATCAACACTCATTTCAGTTCATAATCACAATTGAGTAAAATGGAAGCAAACATTATCTTAAACCCTAAACAAAACTCAACCTTGAACCACAAATTCATACAAACTAGAGAAATCAAGGAGATTTCTACTTGCCAGTTTCAAAGTCTATTTCCAACAGTAAAGCTTTGTTCTTCTTCTCAGATCAAGGTGAGTAAACCCCAACTTTAAACTCTAAGTTTAATTTAAAATAGTTGAGCTGATTCACTGACGATGGTGTGTTTTATGTGTTCATTTTGAGTATGGCCTTGTGTTTGCATTCAGGTTGTTCTTGAGTATATAGTTTTGCTCTGTTACTTGTTACAGTATTGTAATATTATGCAAACTAAATTTGTATTTCTTTAAAATCATCACATCCAAATCTCTTAAGGCTTTGATTTTTGAATGAAATATTCTTGTATACGTATAACATTATTTTTAAAAGCAAATTCAGTATTCAAATTAAACATTTATTTAGAAAGTGAGGTGTATACAGTGATGATTTAAATTTAGCCCGGAATCAAATGTTTTAATTCCATAATTTGATCACATAAATGGCTTTAACTCAGGGAATGATGAATTTAGGAAATCATTTCATAAATTTTCGTTTGGCAATCGGTGAGAAATTGAAGGTTGAACGAAATCTGTCTTTTTGCCAAACTCTGGCGATTGACGTCGAATGGCGGGGTGTGGTTGGGGTCGAAATAGCTGGAGGGAGGTAGATTGTGGGAAAAATAATAGTTAAATTTTTAATGAACTGTGTTGATTGGAATTTGATGATCTAGGCTTAGAGAAAGTGTTTATATAGGGGTCGGAAATCACGGTACCGCGTCATCGTCGAAACGTTTCAGGTGATCGCACCTATGGGGATGGGCTCGTGGGTGAGTGGCGGAGGTTTGGTCAGGCTAGCGTGGGCTCCGGTGATCGAATTCGTCGGCGGCGAGGTAATTTTCGATTGGATTATTTTGTTCCAGTAGATCTCGAATGCTCGTTTCGATTTTATGGCGAATTCTTCGAGGTTGGGTGGTGGGTTGAGTTGAGGAGGTAGTCGTTGATCGGTGGGGAGCAATTGCCGATGGTCTGGGTGGCGAACTCCGATGAACACGTGCACTGTGCACGTGGGTATCTGGTTGATGAAGTATGGGTTGAAGTTTGGGAAGATGGATTCGTCTCGAGTTCGTATTTGCGTATCACCGTGTTCGGCTCGAAGCAGAAAGGGCAGAGAACCGGTGATTGTTTGTCCAGATTTTAAATTTGTTTAAACTTAAACTAAATCTAAAAAAATATAGTGTTAGTCCAGATTACCTCGGGAATTTGAAGAGTTTGCTCAGGTTTTCACTCGAGTTTATGCGGCTACGGCCTGGGTTTTGTTTTAAAGGGCCTCGTGTGTTAGATATGATTTCCAGGCTTATATTACTTTATCAGTTTTTAAGTATAGAGATAGTGAAAGGTATTTTATACCCAATGAAAATAGATTTTATATTTTTAAGTATGATTTAAGTTTCAAATCAATATTAAACAAGTTTTAAAGATTTATTAAAATAATTAATTAAGGGGTTTTCAAAGATTTAAAGGTTAAATTTAATGTTTGAATTGTTTTGTTTAAAATAGAACCATATTTCAAATTTGATTTCTAAAACTAATTTAATAAAGTAAATGATCTGAGAAAGTATTTAATGTGAATACAAGTTATTCTTAATTAAGTAAGTTGATATAATTAAGAATAATTAATTAATGAAACAAATTAAAGCTTAAATACTTTGTAATAAACAACAATTACTTACAAAGTAATTAGTGGTAATGAATGCAATTAAGAGATAATTAATTAAGGGTTAAGTGGTTCATTAATTGAATACTTAATTAAGGTAATTTAGTTTAGGTAAATTAATTTGTCTAATTAATTAAAGATAATCACTTAGTAGTTAATTGGATAGTTACTTGGTGAAGTAATTAATGTATAATTATTGAATGTAATTAAGGATGGATAATTACTTATGGGAGTAAATAAATGGAAGTGATTAAGGGTAATCTCTTGAGGTTATTAATTAAAGGGTTGATTTAATTAATATGATTAATTAAGAATAATTTAATTAATTAAAGTGTTTGAGAAATTAATTTATATCAAATGATTGGAATTAATTAATCAGGATTGGATAATAAATTCATAAGTAATTAAATTTATTAACTTGGAAATAAATTGAATTGATTAGTATTAAACGATTAATTGATCCTGCTTATAAATGATTATTAAATGCTTGACCTTACTTATGAATGATTGTATTATATGAGATGCCTTGAAATTGATTGTCCTATCTGATCTGTGATATTTTTTTTTGTGACTTGTGTATAATTTATCCATTCATTTACATTGTTATATTATCTGTGAATCTGTGAATGGACGATAAGCGTTATAGTTTATATCGCTTATCAACTATATTCTGTGTTTTGATCTATGATGATTGAATAATGTTGCACTATTGTGTTAAACCCCTGGACCACACTTACACACACACCAATATGGATTTCACGAGGAAATTGATTAAGTCACAAATTTTGAAATGACTTTAAAGGCTGAATATTTAAACTCATATGTTTTGGAAATGGATTGTGTTTCAAGTGAAAAGCTTTTGAAATGGAATTTCAAAGATGAAATATAGTTTGGATAACTTGATTGAGTTTTGAAATTTAAATATTTTGATTTAAATTTGAATTCAATATTTGAAACTGAATTCTATGATTTGGAAACTAGGATATAAAGAAAAGTTATTCAACTTATAAATGAGTTATATAGGTTTTTAAACCATTTTAAATGTATTAATTTGGGAATTTGAATTTAAATTCAAGGGCTTTAACTCGTGTAAATAAAAATTGGATCTTTCTGAAATGAAACTATTCGCATTCAAATAATAAAAGCTTTCATATAAAAAGTGAACTTCCAAACTATGTTAAAAAGGGATTTCAAGTTAAAAATGAAAATGATTTTTCCAAGTTATGGAAACGGTTTGAAAGCTATAAGTTAAATCGTTAATTTAAAGATTTTAAACGAGTTAATCCAATTGAAATGGAAATTGTTTTGAAATCCGTAAATGGAATTTTGTGAAATAAATCTTTTTGTTTAAAGATTTAAAATGGTAATTGGTTTAAACCATTTGAAAGAAATTTTTGAATTATTAAGTTGTGACTTAATTGAAATCCCATGTCCATATGTTTTAAATGTTGCGCTTATTATTCGGGTTAGCTGGGAAAGGACCTTTAGGTCGTATAACCCATTCTGAATACGTGATTCGACGTTATGGATAGCATTTGAAGACCAGTGGTGAAGACCAGGTATTTGCGAGAATGATAGGATGACCTATCAATTTTCTCTGCATCGAGTAGCTACGGTATAGAGATTCCCTAAGTGATGGGAATTTCAATCGGGATTGTGAATACCCGAATTGCAAGGGCTTCTTTGGAAGTGCCTTCGGTTCTGTTCTAAATCCAGAACAGACTTGTATCGATTGTATGTCTGACATTACATTTTGAGATATAAAGCAGATTTCTTTCAAATACATTTCTGTTGGTGGCGGAGAATTTATTCTCTTAGCTTAACACCCTTAGAAGTTATGTAGTTGAAGGTTGCCGGCGATATATTCCCAACTTGGTAATGTGGCATGCTGAGTGCTGCTGATCATTTGTTGATCAAAGCGTGGCTTTTGTAAAAAGCGTAGCTTTGTGGACGAGACTTCGTCGAGCCTCACAACCCGGTAATGATCGAAACAGGAATCGTGGCAGCAAGGTTTCAGGGGTAGCTTCCCTAGGGTATGACCATTCCTTCTGGAAAGGGGTAGTATCATGGTATGGAGCCCAAATACTTACTCATGTGGATACACTATATCTATTACTATGTGGTGTTGTTGGAATCGAGGCCTCGTATAAAGGTCCAAAAGGACCGGGGGTGGTATATCTAAGGTTTCTTACTCCCTGGGAAAGGGGTAGCCGGCCTTGTTTGGCAGAGATCCATTTGGGATGCTCGAGGATGTCCTTCCAGAGGCGTTCCATTTCGGTATGGGAAGTTCCTTTGCCCGACCATTTTTTGGAAATCCATTCTTCAAATACGTACCTTGTACGGTTTTTGTTGTATTACCTGCCATCTACTTATGGTGGCGCCCAACTGTTTGGATGGTAGCTATAATAGGCATAGTTCGAAATGTCTATGTTGGCTAAGATTTATATCTTTACTTTCGAAATGATTTTTACTACACTATGCACTAGTAATAATATCAAAATGTTTCTTTTTAATGCGTATCAAGCATCTTTGACTATCATAAGGAGAAATCTCCTCTGATTCTGCGTTTGCATTGTGTGTGTGTGCGGGAGGCCTTATGGTAGTCTCATTTTCTAAAAGCATTGCGAATCTAATGTAAAATTCTCTTACTGTTTGTTTTTGAAAGATAAACTTTTTTTGTTACTCACACCAGTCCCATGACTGATCTGGAGTTTATTGTTTTCTTTCCTAAACTCTGGATGCTCAAGATTTTTCTACACGAGCAGTCTACAGTTGGGGTTTTTAGATAGTCAGGTTTAGTAGATTATCTGGAGTTAGTTCAGTCTTTGGATATGGATGAGACTTGCCTATCTTTGTGCATCATGATGTTGGATCGAGTTGTTGTTGTTGGAGTTCTCTTTTGAAGACTATCTTAGAGTTACATTGTTCCGCTGCTAGATGTTATCTATTTTTCTTTTCCGCTGCCACTTTCTTATGTCATATCTCTGATGTATATTGATATCTGTTGATCATTGTATCAGATATTGTATAAAATCTATATATCAATGTATTATTCTATTATTCCGCTGTGTTGTTTACTTAATGTTGTTATAAGCTTCGGCAAATCGGATTTGAACGGTCGAATCTACGGCATTCGAATACGATGTAAAGTATGGATGTCGATTTTCGAGCGTGAAAAATTCGCTTCGTTACAAGTGGTATCAGAGCTAAGGGTTAAACTTTAGCTCAGGAGTATAACACGTTAAGTAGCTCATTAGAGATAGGGTGAAGTATCCCAAGAATGAGTATATCCCTAAGATATCCGTTTAAATGCCTCAGTAAATTCTCTTACTATTCACTGATAGTGAGTATGAGTGTAAGAAGAGAACGAGAAAGGGGACAGGAGAGTACCACTTTAAATGGCCAATACCCTGCAACAGTGGAAATAATCTTCTCTATCTATTTCCTTTGATTCGTTTCCAAATTCTTTTGATTTCTTCATAACAGCTCCAGAAAGAAGTTTCGGTGTGATGATGGTCCTACGAATCGTTGCAAAAAAATTCTTACTTCGTATCTTCATCGGTTTCTTACCAGTTTCTCGATTTAAACTTTAATGAATATGAATTGAAAATTTGGAATTAAAATTTTAAATAAACTGGAAATTTTTAATTTAGTTAGCTTGATTAATAGAATATGTAACGACCCAGAATTTTTAGAAATTAAAATTTGAATATTTAATTAATTTTAAATATTAATAAGTGAATTTATAAGTCAAATAAATTTTTATTTGAATTATTGGATTTAATTGGATTTTTAAATCGATAATTTAATACGTTAAATTATGGAAATAATTGAACATAGAGTTAAATATGATTGAAAATGATTTGTAAAATTTTATATTATCATATGGAAGTTAGAACGATATTTTAGAACTTTTAAAATCGAATTAAAAGTTAATTTGTGAAAATTGAATATTTTAATATTAAATCGACTAGTGAAAATAGTCAATTTTTGAACAGTCTTAGAATTGAACGAAACCAGTTCCATTGGATCCGTAATAGTTAGTTACTACTGGATTTCAAATTTCGTGTCAATCGGAGCTATCGTTTGATCGTGGCAGCTCGAAACGCATCGATTTATTTTTAATTTTAATTTGGCGAGTCAAAAGAGCCATTTTTCAAAAAGTCTCGGATTTCGACGAAACCAGTTTCATCGGATCCGTAATGTGATATTATTGTAAGGTTTCAAATTTCAAGTCAATTGGATTTGCCGTTTGTCCTGTACAAATTAAAACGCCTAGAAATCGACTTAAATCGGTTTAATTCAAATTGAGCGTTTATAGCCATAACTCGCACAGATATCCGAATTAGCTTCCGAAACCTATTCCATTGTGTCCGGAACGCGGGATAAACCCTAGGTACGTCAGTTTCGGCGCCTAAATCGGAGTTCGGAATTTCCGGGATGAATAGTGTTTGAGAATTCCTTATAAATAGCCCCCCACATAATAAAAAAAATATATATATAAGCAAAACCCTAATCACGTTGCAGCCGCCGTTCACCCTAACTGATGGCCAGAAATTCGTTTTGATTCTCCTCCATTTTCTCCAAATCCATGCATCGATTGCAAAATCTTTCAACTAACAAATTGAAGAGCACGTTAAGCTCTAGAGATTCAACGGCTACGATCGTATATAGCATCATGGATTATCGGCAATTTCCATTTAAAACCAGCATGTTCGAGCTCGCGTATCATGGCAAGGACGCGACCGAGCTCTGAGACTTTTGGGCCGAGTGTGGCTCTTGCGTGGGGGGTTGAAGTGGTGGTCATTGATCTCTGCAAAGATGAACGTGGTGGCTCTAAAAATTGAAGAAGTGGTGGCGGCTAGGTGGGTTTGTACGTGAGTGTTTCTCGCGTGTTACCTGTAGGAGGAAGAAGACATCACGCGGCCGAGATCTGGGGGAGGTGAAAACAACGGCTATGATTGAGTTAGGGTTAGAAATTTAAGTAATTGTGTAAATTATTTATAATTTAAATTCGTAAAACTTTAAAAACCCATAACTTTTTGCTGCGAGGTCGAAAAAATGCGAAACCAGTTGCGTTGGAATCGTATGGACGAGCACTACGCGATGGAGTTGGTTTGGAGTCATTTGGAGTTAGTGAGAATTTTGGGTAAAATTAAACGTCCGTTTAATTTTATTCGAAATAAATCGCTAAAACGGAAATTAAAACCAAGGTGAGAATTTCTCACTCAATCGAATCAGTTTCGATTTTATTTTAAATAGTTAGATTTAAAATATTTGAATGCATGTTTGAATGTTGATTGATATCTACTGATTGTTAAAATAGACATTATACGCCGTTAGTAAGCGGATGTTATTTATTAAAAACATGTACCGCGAATATTTCATAAACAGTGAAATTGGTATTATATATAATATCAATATATATATATTGGCATATGTATATATTGCAGTTTTTGATTTCCCGCATTTTTTTGTTTAGCGGATGAGACCCTATTACGCCGTTATTAAGCGGATAATATTTAATAAGAACATATACCGCGATAATTTCGTACTGGAGCGAAATTGGTATTGTGCTAATGTTTGTGGATGCAGGAAAACAGGTTGGAGGGATCCAACAGGATTCCTCAACAGTTTTTATTTAATTTCAGATATTTTGATATTTGATTGATTATCATATCGATATATGATATCGTTGTAGTCGTGATTGACTATTTGGTGTGTAGCATCATTGGACCAAATTTGGAATTTTAAAATGATTTTTAAAGTGATTTTAGAAAGTATACATTTTATAAAATAATTTTGGAATTGATCCATTTTAAATAAATAAACGTTATAATTTTTAATGTTATAAAAATTATGATTTTTGAGAAATATAGTTAAAAACTGATTTTTGAGAATATGATGCTAATGATTTTATAAAATAGTTAAATCGAGATATTTTAGAATTATTGTGAAAAGTTTAAATATAGGATTTATGAAATTTAATTATTTTATGAATCGAAATGATGAAATAATAAAGGAAATTAAAGTCGTTTTAAAGAATAATATAAATTGATTTATATTAAGAGATTTATAAATGGATATTTATAAATTGAGATATTGAAATTATAAAACGAGTTTTTATAAGTGTTTGAATGAAGTGAAAATGAATTTCATAATTGAATGGAATTTATAGAATTTTATACGGTGAAGTTATAAATGGAATTTTATAAGCAGTAGGTTTATAAAATTTATTAAGTTATTGAAAGAACGAATTTTGGATAAATAAACAATCTTATAAGTTATAAGATTTATAATTTGGGAAGTTAAAAAGAACGATTTTGTAAAAATAATCGTTTTATAAGTATTTAACTTAGGATATGAACTTTTTGTTTATAATTGAGTTATAAACTGGAATAGGTTAATAAAAGAATTTATAAAAAGGAAGTTTTTATAAATAAATAGAAATGGAATTTATAAACGTTGTTTATAAATTCGCAAACAACTTATTTTTGATAAGTTAATTGTTGAAACCTATAAATGGAGTTATATTCACATTTTTGAATAGTGAATAATCCTTTGAATTAAAATGAATAAAAGGATGAAATTGTTAACGTAGTATATTCACGTTTTTGAATAGTGAATAAGATGTCAAAGAAATTGTTTTGAATGTGATATTGAAATAGAATTAAAACGATCTAACGATGTTTTAAAATGTGTTGAGATTCGAAACCATAGATTTCAACATTTATTGTTGAAATAGACGTTTTCGAGAAATAGAAGGAAATAGTGGACTATAACACTGTTGTTAGAGTAAATGATTTCCGAAAGGAAATGTTTTGTATAGTATTGGGATTTATATATCTATTTTAATTTCGAATCCCTATACTAGTGATTTTGGGTTGTTGTAACGATGTTTTACGTAACATTCGTTTTGGCCCAAATAAATATGTTTAAGAGAATGATTTCCTTAAAGAATGAAATATATACTTAATTTCGATTGAAGTATATTGAATATTTTCTAAGTGTTGAAAATAAATAAAATTCGTGAATTACTTATTTAATAAGTATGGAAATGTTTTCCAATATGAAGTGAATAATTAAAATTTATCTTTTTAAAGATAAATTGAAATGGATAATTGAAATGATATGCATGGATATTTTGAAATATAAATTCATTATTGAATTTATAAAAGCAAGTGGAGTTTATTGTTTTCCTTCCTAAACTCTGGGTGCCCACCAATTTCCACACGGGCAGTCAAGAGTTAAGGTTTATCAGGATATTCTGGATATTCTGGAGTTGCTGGAGGCAAGCTGGATGGCATGGCGTATTACTTATATAGTATTTCTTTTTCCGCTGTTTGTTTGATGTTGTACACTCTGATGATATGATGATGTAATGTAATGTGATGTAATGTAATAACTGATATAGTTCTTTGTTTAAAGATTATTCATTTATTATTATATGTTGTTCCGCTGCGAATTGTGAGATTCTGATGTTGTTCTGTTGTTTTCTGTCCCGTCCTATTTTCTTCTGTTTTTCTTTTTCCTCTATTCTCTTTTCTTTCAATTTTAAAATTTCCTATCTTCTTTTCTGTTTTCTATTCTCTCTAATTTCTATTTTCTTTTCCCTATCTAAATTTTCTATCCTTTTCTTTTTCTTTTCTTTCTTTCTTCTTTCTTAAACCCATAACTATTCGGTTTTTCGGCAACGAAAATCCGCGTACGTTACATTTGGTATCAGAGCTTATGGTTAAGCGACAACTATGGTTCTGTTGGGTATAATTCATTAGAGATAGAGTCAGCAGTACTCTAGAATGAATTTGAGTGTAATAATAGCTATGAGAGCGTATTTGTTAGTGAATATAAATTGTTTTATATTGTGATGATTGGTTTATTGAGTGGCATATGAACTTTCGTCAGCACGGTATGTACAACTATGCCGAAGGGGTTTCTAAACGCTTGAATAGAACAATTCGACACGGTATTGTTTTAAATTGGGTAAATGAAATAATTTTACTTGAGTATATTTTTATATAAAGGAATAATTTTTCAGAATTATTAAAGTATATAAGTTGATTGTTAGGTTGTTTGAATAATTTAAATTAAAGAATAATTGTATAAGTAAAAAGAATTATAAGAATTGAATTATAATTAAAGTAATTTACAATTGTGAAATAAAACTTATATATATAAAAAGTGAAACTATATGAATATATTTATGAATATGAGTTGTAAATAAAAAATGAATTTAAAGTTAAATGGAATATAACTTAGAAGATGTTGAATTAAGTTGATATTAGTATCAAACTAAATTAATAAAGTTAAGTGATAAATGTGAACTTAAGTTATGTGAATGAAATTCAACTTTTATAATTGAATTGAATAAATCAATTGAATGTGAATAATTGATATGAAATAATGAATATAAGTGTTAATTCATTAAAATCTAATGTTATTGGAAGTTGAATAATTGAATGTAAGTGAAGCAAAGGAATTTGGTTGTAATAAATATACATTGATTGTTATATGATTGTTAGTTGATTGTATATAATTCATTAAGTGTTAATGAAATTTAAAGCTATGTAATTGAATTCAAATTAGAAGTAAATAAATTTGAATAGAATTGAATTTGATTTGGAAGTGAACCAGCTTGAATATGAATTAGTGAATATAAACTAATTGAAAATGAATGAAAGTTGATAAAATCCAATGTTAATAAATCAAATGTGATTTAAGTTGAAAAACCATTTCATTGAATATGAATGAGAATATGAATGAATATTTATTGGTTATGGATGTTAGATGAATAATAGTTGGTTGATGTTTGCATTTGTTGTTTGTTTCATTTGCTACGTTGACATATATAGTTACTATGTTGCTATATGTTGTATATCGATACTATTATCTATATGCATGTTCTCATGTTGTTTGTTGAGTGATTAGTAGGTGCGGATTGCGTTTGCTTCGCATTTGGAGCTCGCTTTTGCGCTATATTAGCCGTATATGCTCGCTAATAAAATATAAGGTACATATCTCGGATTAAATATCGTACTTTTACACTTTTTTCCCTGCGGGATGCCTCGTTACTTGATGAGATGTATATTTGTGATATATATACTGTCATTTTTTTTTCGGATCGAGCCGCGCAAAGGAGACTATGGCGAATTTTTCCGAAAATTTAAGGCGTTAGAAAATTTAAGAAAATTGGAAAATTTTGGAAACTATAACTTTGATTGGGAATTAAAAGTTAAACCATAGTAATTGTTTGAAAAGATAACTAAGTATGATTTGGAAAACTTAGTAAGTTATTGTGAGAAGTTTGACTATGGATTTTGGAAAATTAATAAATTCTATAACTTTCCTTACTTGTTAATTTCGGGACGAAATTCTTTTAAGTGGGGAAGATTGTAACGACCCAGAATTTTTAGAAATTAAAATTTGAATATTTAATTAATTTTAAATATTAATAAGTGAATTTATAAGTCAAATAAATTTTTATTTGAATTATTGGATTTAATTGGATTTTTAAATCGATAATTTAATACGTTAAATTATGGAAATAATTGAAAATAGAGTTAAATATGATTGAAAATGATTTGTAAAATTTTATATTATCATATGGAAGTTAGAACGATATTTTAGAACTTTTAAAATCGAATTAAAAGTTAATTTGTGAAAATTGAATATTTTAATATTAAATCGACTAGTGAAAATAGTCAATTTTTGAACAGTCTCAGAATTGAACGAAACCAGTTCCATTGGATCCGTAATAGTTAGTTATTACCAGATTTCAAATTTCGTTTCAATCGGAGCTATCGTTTGATCGTGGCAGCTCGAAACGCATCGATTTATTTTTAATTTTAATTTGGCGAGTCAAAATAGCCATTTTTCAAAAAGTCTCGGATTTCGACGAAACCAGTTTCATCGGATCCGTAATGTGATATTATTGTAAGGTTTCAAATTTCAAGTCAATTGGATTTACCGTTTGTCCTGTACAAATTAAAACGCCTAGAAATCGACTTAAATCGGTTTAATTCAAATTGAGCGTTTATAGCCATAACTCACACAGATGTCCGAATTAGCTTCCGAAACCTGTTCCATTGTGTCCGGAACGTGGGATAAACCCTAGGTACGTCAGTTTCGGCGCCTAAATCGGAGTTCGGAATTTCCGGGATGAATAGTGTTTGAGAATTCCTTATAAATAGCCCCCCACATAATAATAAAAAAAAAATATAAGCAAAACCCTAATCACGTTGCAGCCGCCGTTCACCCTAACTGATGGCCAGAAATTCGTTTTGATTCTCCTCCATTTTCTCCAAATTCATGCATCGATTGCAAAATCTTTCAACTAACAAATTGAAGAGGACGTTAAGCTCTAGAGATTCAACGGCTACGATCGTATATAGCATCATGGATTATCGGCAATTTCCATTTAAAACCAGCATGTTCGAGCTCGCGTATCAGGGCAAGGACGCGACCGAGCTCTGAGACTTTTGGGCCGAGTGTGGCTCTTGCGTGGGGGGTTGAAGTGGTGGTCATTGATCTCTGCAAAGATGAACGTGGTGGCTCTAAAAATTGAAGAAGTGGTGGCGGCTAGGTGGGTTTGTACGTGAGTGTTTCTCGCGTGTTACCTGTAGGAGGAAGAAGACATCACGCGGCCGAGATCTGGGGGAGGTGAAAACAACGGCTATGATTGAGTTAGGGTTAGAAATTTAAGTAATTGTGTAAATTATTTATAATTTAAATTCGTAAAACTTTAAAAACCCATAACTTTTTGCTGCGAGGTCGAAAAAATGCGAAACCAGTTGCGTTGGAATCGTATGGACGAGCACTACGCGATGGAGTTGGTTTGGAGTCGTTTGGAGTTAGTGAGAATTTTGGGTAAAATTAAACGTCCGTTTAATTTTATTCGAAATAAATCGCTAAAACGGAAATTAAAACCAAGGTGAGAATTTCTCACTCAATCGAATCAGTTTCGATTTTATTTTAAATAGTTAGATTTAAAATATTTGAATGCATGTTTGAATGTTGATTGATATCGATTGATTGTTAAAATAGACATTATACGCCGTTAGTAAGCGGATGTTATTTATTAAAAACATGTACCGCGAATATTTCATAAACAGTGAAATTGGTATTATATATAATATCAATATATATATATTGGCATATGTATATATTGCAGTTTTTGATTTCCCGCATTTTTTTGTTTAGCGGATGAGACCCTATTACGCCGTTATTAAGCGGATAATATTTAATAAGAACATATACCGCGATAATTTCGTACTGGAGCGAAATTGGTATTGTGCTAATGTTTGTGGATGCAGGAAAACAGGTTGGAGGGATCCAACAGGATTCCTCAACAGTTTTTATTTAATTTCAGATATTTTGATATTTGATTGATTATCATATCGATATATGATATCGTTGTAGTCGTGATTGACTATTTGGTGTGTAGCATCATTGGACCAAATTTGGAATTTTAAAATGATTTTTAAAGTGATTTTAGAAAGTATACATTTTATAAAATAATTTTGGAATTGATCCATTTTAAATAAATAAACGTTATAATTTTTAATGTTATAAAAATTATGATTTTTGAGAAATATAGTTAAAAACTGATTTTTGAGAATATGATGCTAATGATTTTATAAAATAGTTAAATCGAGATATTTTAGAATTATTGTGAAAAGTTTAAATATAGGATTTATGAAATTTAATTATTTTATGAATCGAAATGATGAAATAATAAAGGAAATTAAAGTCGTTTTAAAGAATAATATAAATTGATTTATATTAAGAGATTTATAAATGGATATTTATAAATTGAGATATTGAAATTATAAAACGAGTTTTTATAAGTGTTTGAATGAAGTGAAAATGAATTTCATAATTGAATGGAATTTATAGAATTTTATACGGTGAAGTTATAAATGGAATTTTATAAGTAGTAGGTTTATAAAATTTATTAAGTTATTGAAAGAACGAATTTTGGATAAATAAACAATCTTATAAGTTATAAGATTTATAATTTGGGAAGTTAAAAAGAACGATTTTGTAAAAATAATCGTTTTATAAGTATTTAACTTATGATATGAACTTTTTGTTTATAATTGAGTTATAAACTGGAATAGGTTAATAAAAGAATTTATAAAAAGGAAGTTTTTATAAATAAATAGAAATGGAATTTATAAACGTTGTTTATAAATTCGCAAACAACTTATTTTTGATAAGTTAATTGTTGAAACCTATAAATGGAGTTATATTCACATTTTTGAATAGTGAATAATCCTTTGAATTAAAATGAATAAAAGGATGAAATTGTTAACGTAGTATATTCACGTTTTTGAATAGTGAATAAGATGTCAAAGAAATTGTTTTGAATGTGATATTGAAATAGAATTAAAACGATCTAACGATGTTTTAAAATGTGTTGAGATTCGAAACCATAGATTTCAACATTTATTGTTGAAATAGACGTTTTCGAGAAATAGAAGGAAATAGTGGACTATAACACTGTTATTAGAGTAAATGATTTCCGAAAGGAAATGTTTTGTATAGTATTGGGATTTATATATCTATTTTAATTTCGAATCCCTATACTAGTGATTTTGGGTTGTTGTAACGATGTTTTACGTAACATTCGTTTTGGCCCAAATAAATATGTTTAAGAGAATGATTTCCTTAAAGAATGAAATATATACTTAATTTCGATTGAAGTATATTGAATATTTTCTAAGTGTTGAAAATAAATAAAATTCGTGAATTACTTATTTAATAAGTATGGAAATGTTTTCCAATATGAAGTGAATAATTAAAATTTATCTTTTTAAAGATAAATTGAAATGGATAATTGAAATGATATGCATGGATATTTTGAAATATAAATTCATTATTGAATTTATAAAAGCAAGTGGAGTTTATTGTTTTCCTTCCTAAACTCTGGGTGCCCACCAATTTCCACACGGGCAGTCAAGAGTTAAGGTTTATCAGGATATTCTGGATATTCTGGAGTTGCTGGAGGCAAGCTGGATGGCATGGCGTATTACTTATATAGTATTTCTTTTTCCGCTGTTTGTTTGATGTTGTACACTCTGATGATATGATGATGTAATGTAATGTGATATAATGTAATAACTGATATAGTTCTTTGTTTAAAGATTATTCATTTATTATTATATGTTGTTCCGCTGCGAATTGTGAGATTCTGATGTTGTTCTGTTGTTTTCTGTCCCGTCCTATTTTCTTCTGTTTTTCTTTTTCCTCTATTCTCTTTTCTTTCAATTTTAAAATTTCCTATCTTCTTTTCTGTTTTCTATTCTCTCTAATTTCTATTTTCTTTTCCCTATCTAAATTTTCTATCCTTTTCTTTTTCTTTTCTTTCTTTCTTCTTTCTTAAACCCATAACTATTCGGTTTTTCGGCAACGAAAATCCGCGTACGTTACAGAATATGAAGCTAATTTTGAATTGTATCGATAAAATGATTTCGTTTAAAACTGAATTTGAAATTCTAATATAATTTCTTGTTTAAACTAAAGTCCGAAGAGGGACAAATTGGTATTTTTTTTGAGATATTCCGACTTGACTTTGGAATACATATCTTGTATTTGAGAAATTGTAGAGATTGAATCTATCTCTGTGTTATTTTCGTGCCTGCAAATTTCGGGGACGAAATTTCTTAAGGAGGGGAATTTGTAACGATCCCGAATTTTAATTAATTTTAAATTGATAATTTATTTTAATTTTGAATAAAATTGTGAAATTTATTGGTAAATTACTTTGAATTTCATATAATTCATATAAAAGATATGTGTTTATTTTATTAAGTTTTAAAAACGATTTCTTTTAGAATTTAATATATAAATAATAAATGAATGAAAATGTAAGATAAGTTGATAAGTATATAAGTTAAAAATAAATATCTTAAGATATTTGGTTATGTAAACTATATATACATTAAAACAAATTAGTTAAAAAATTCAACAACATAATAAATACAAAATCTCATCTATATTACGAGGCAATAGAAAAAAAGTAGTTAAATACATTCAAATATGAAACAAGTGTGTTCAAAAAAAAAAATATCACTTATATTAAATATAGGACTTTATTCATATCACAAGAAACAAGAGTCATCTCAGCCTATAAACAAAGAAAATATTTATAAAACAACTTTAACCATATATACATGCAAAAATAAAATAGTATAAGCCAATAAAACAAAAGAAGACAGCCAAAATACAACAAATATATGTAAACTTTAAAAGAAATGAAATATACTAACTGATATTATCTTGATTCATGTAAGCTGGAGTAGAAACATTTGTACTTACCCCACATCATCTCAGCCAAGTAAAGTAATGTAAGGCAAGTAAACAAATATGAATTTGTACAAGCTAATTAATGCAATATACCTTATGCATTTAATGTAAGCATCTTTAGCATGCTTATTGTACAAACAATATACTGCATACTTCTTTTATATGCATCAACCCTCATTTCAGTACATAATCACAACTGAGTAAAATGGAAGCAAACATTATCTTAAACCCTAAACAAAACTCAACCTTGAACCACAAATTCATACAAACTAGAGAAATCAAGGAGATTTCAACTTGCCAGTTTCAAAGTCTATTTCCAACAGTAAAGCTCTGTTCTTCTTCTCAGACCAAGGTGAGTAAACCCCAACTTTAAACTCTAAGTTTAATTTAAAATAGTTGAGCTGATTCACTGACGATGGTGTGTTGTATGCGTTCATTTTGAGTATAGCCTTGTGTTTGCATTCAGGTTGTTCTTGAGTATATAGTTTTGCTCTGTTACTTGTTACAGTATTGTAATATTATGCAAACTAAATTTATATTTCTTTAAAATCATCACATCCAAATCTCTTAAGGCTTTGATTTTTGAATGAAATATTCTTGTATACGTATAACATTATTTTTAAAAGCAAATTCAAGTATTCAAATTAAACATTTATTTAGAAAGTGAGGTGTATATAGTGATGATTTAAATTTAGCCCGGAATCAAATGTTTTACTTCCATAATTTGATCACATAAACGGCTTTAGCTCGGGGAATGATGAATTTAGGAAATCATTTCATAAATTTTTGTTTGGCAATCGGTGAGAAATTGAAGGTTGAACGAAATCTGCCTTTTTACCAAACTTTGGTGATTGACGTCGAATGGTGGGGTGTGGTTGGGGTCGAAGATAGCTGGAGGGAGGTAGATTGTGGGAAAAATAATAGTTAAATTTTTAATGAACTGTGTTGATTGGACTTTGATGATCTAGGGTTAGAGCAAGTGTTTATATAGGGGTCGGAAATCACGGTACCGCATCGTCGTCGAAACGTTTCAGGCGATCGCACCTATAGGGATGGGCTCGTGGGTGAGTGGCGGAGGTTTGGTTAGGCTAGCGTGGACTCCGGTGATCGAATTCGTCGGCGGCGAGGTAATTTTCGATTGGAGTATTTTGTTCCAGTTGATCTCGAATGCTCGTTTCGATTTTATGGCGAATTCTTCGAGGCTGGGTGGTGGGTTGAGTTGAGGAGGTAGTCGTTGATTGGTGGGGAGCAATCGCCGATGGTCTGGATGGTGAACTTCGGTGTACACATGCACTGTGCACATGGGTATCTGGTTGATGAAGTATGGGTTGAAGTTTGGGAAGATGGCTTCGTCTCGAGTTTATATTCGCGTATCACCGTGTTAGGCTCGAAGCAGAAGGGTTAGAGAACCGGTGAGTGTTTGTTCAGATTTTATATTAGTTTAAACTTAAACTAAATCTAAAAAAATATAGTGTTAGTCCAGATTACCTCGCGAATTTGAAGAGTTTGCTTAGGTTTTCACTCGAGTTTATGTGGCTACGGCCTGGGTTTTGTTTTAAAGGGCCTCGTGTGTTAGATATGATTTCCAGGCCTATATTACTTTATCAGTTTTTAAGTATAGAGGTAGTGAAAGTTTTTTTAAACCCAATGAAAATAGTTTTTATATTTTTAAGTATGATTTAAGTTTCAAATCAAGATTAAACAAGTTTTCAAGATTTATTAAAATAATTAATTAAGGGGTTTTCAAAGATTTAAAGGTTAAATTTAATGTTTGAATTATTTTGTTTAAAATAGAATCATATTCCAAATTTGATTTCTAAAACTAATTTAATAAAGTAAATGATCTGAGAAAGTATTTAATGTGAATACAAGTTATTCTTAATTAAGTAAGTTGATATAATTAAGAATAATTAATTAATGAAATAAATTAAAGCTTAAATACTTTGTAATAAACAACAATTACTTACAAAGTAATTAGTGGCAATGAATGTAATTAAGAGATAATTAATTAGGGGTTAAGTGGTTCACTAATTGAATACTTAATTAATGTAATTTAGTTTAGGTAAATTAATTTGTCTAATTAATTAAAGATAATCATTTAGTAGTTAATTGGATAGTTACTTGGTGAAGTAATTAATGTATAATTACTGAATGTAATTAAGGATGGATAATTACTTATGGGAGTAAATAAATGGAAGTGATTAAGGGTAATCACTTGAGGTTATTAATTAAAGGGTAGATTTAATTAATATGATCAATTAAGAATAATTTAATTAAGTAAAGTGTTTGATAAATTAATTTATATCAAATGATTGGAATTAAGTAATCAGGATTGGATAATAAATTCATAAGTAATTAAATTTATTTACTTGGAAATAAATTGAATTGATTAGGATTAAACGATTACTTGATCCTGCTTATAAATGATTATTAAATGCTTGACCTTACTTATGAATTATTGTATTATATGAGATGCCTTGAAATTGATTGTCCTATCTGATCTGTGATATTTTGTTTTGTGACTGTGTATAATTTATCCATTCATTTACATTGTTATATTATCTGTGAATCTGTGAATGGACGATAAGCGTTATAGTTTATATCGCTTATCAACTATATTCTGTGTTTTCATCTATGATGATTGAATGATGTTGCACTATTGTGTTAAACCCCTGGACCACAGTTACACACACACCAATATGGATTTCACGAGGAAATTGATTAAGTCGTAGATTTTGAAATGACTTTAAAGGCTGAATATTTAAACTCAAATGTTTTGGAAATGGATTGTGTTTAAAGTGAAAAGCTTTTGAAATGGAATTTCAAAGATGAAATATAGTTTGGATAACTTGATTGAGTTTTGAATTTTAAATATTATGATTTAAATTTGAATTCAATATTTGAAATTAAATTCTATGATTTGGAAACTAGGATATAAAGAAAAGTTATTCAACTTATAAATGAGTTATATGGGTTTTTAAACCATTTTAAATGTATTGATTTGGGAATTTGAATTTAAATTCAAGGGCTTTAACTCGTGTAAATAAAAATTGGATCTTTCTGAAATGAAACTATTCGCATTCAAATAATAAAAGCTTTCATATAAAAAGTGAACTTCCAAACTATGTCAAAAAGTGAACATCCAAACTATGTTTGTTTTTGAAAGATAAACTTTTTTTGTTACTCACACCAGTCCCATGACTGATCTGGAGTTTATTGTTTTCTTTCCTAAACTCTAGATGCTCAAAATTTTTCTACACGAGCAGTCTAGAGTTGGGGTTTTCAGATAGTCACGTTTAGTAGATTATCTACAGTTAGTTTAGCCTTTGGATATGGATGAGACTTGCCTATCTTTGTGCATCGTGATGTTGGATCGAGTTGTTGTTGCTGGAGTTCTCTTTTGAAGACTATCTTAGAGTTACATTGTTCCGCTGCTAGATGTTATCTATTTTTCTTTTCCGCTGCCACTTTCTTGTGTCATATCTCTGATGTATATTGATATCTGTTGATCATTGTATCAGATATTGTATAAAATATATATATCAATGTATTATTCTATTATTCCGCTGTGTTGTTTACTTAATGTTGTTATAAGCTCCGGCAAATCGGATTTGAACGGTCGAATCTACGGCATTCGAATACGATGTAAAGTATGGATGTCGATTTTCGAGCGCGAAAAATTCGCTTCGTTACACTCCCCATCACAAAGGGTGATCAAATCTCTGTACCTGGGATCAGCCGGTGCAGAGACATTCGACGAGCAATCCTTTCACTTTCGAAAATATCCAGTTTACACCACCGGTCTTCAAATGTAATCCATATACGTCATTTCGTTATTCGGAATGGGTTATATGACACAAGGTCCTCTCCCGGCTAAACCGAATAATGAGCGCAATATTTAAAAAAACATATGGATGTGGGATCTCAGTTATGTCACAACTTTAAAACCTAAAACAAATGGTTTAAATCAAATTACCATTTCAAATCTTCAAACAAAAAGATTCATTTCACAAAGTTTACCAATCTTTCACAAAGATTCATTTACGGCTTTTCAAAACAATTTCCTTTTCAAATTGGATTAACTCATCCAATCATAAAATCAAGGACTCAATCTATAGCTTTCAAAACCATTTCCAAAGATTCATAGCTTTCAGAAACAATTCTCATTTCAAATCTCTTTTATATAAATGATATACCATTTAAAATCCTCTTCAATTTCAAAACAAGGTTCAACCTTCTTTCACAAAGGTTCATTCATAGATTTCAAAACAATTCACTTTCAAATTGAAATCTTTATGACATAAACTGGAAGTTCTTTCGTTATGTGAAAGCTATTATTATTTGAAAACAAAGAGTTTTCGTTTCGGAAAAATCTGATTACATTTATACAAGTTAAAGCCCTTCAGGTATAATACTTGGATTAAATTCAAATTCCCAAAACACTACTTTTATAATGGTTTAAGAACCCATATAAACACATTTATAACTTATATAACCTTTTTAAACCATAATTTCCAAATGTAGAATTAAATTTTGAATTTTGAATTTAAATTCAAATCAAACTATTTAAATTTCAAAACCTTATCAAGTGATCAAAATAACTTTTATCTTTAAAACTTCTTTTCAAAAGTTTTTCATGTTAATCCAATTCCATTTTCAAAACCGTTTGGATTTAAAAATCAATTTTAAAACTATTCAAAAATCTGTGACTTAACCAATTTCCTCGTGCAATCCATATTTGTGTGTGTATAGTGTTGTCCAGGGGTTTTACACAATAGTGCAACAACATCAATCATCACAGATTCAATCATATCAATATCGATAAGCGGTATATTCCTATAACACTTACCTTTATTCACAGATTCACAAATAAATGTGTCACAGATGAAATGAAAAAAAAAATTACACACAGCTCAATTCACAGAACAGAATATTACAATCCAGAGATCACAATTAATTCAAGGCATTTCATACAATGCAAACATTCATAAGCAATCCAAGAATTCAATAATTATTTATAAACAGGAGTAGTTAATTGTTTGAATCCTAATAAATTCAATTTAATCTCCAATTGAATAAATTACTTATGAATTAATTATCAAATCTTGATTAATTAATTACAAATCATTTGATATTATTGAAATTAATCAACCTAAATTATTTAGTTAATTACCTTTAATTAATCACATTAAATTAATTATCCTCTTATTAATTACTTTAATTAATAACCTTTAATTACTAAGTAATTATCCTTTAATTACTCAATTATCCTTTAATTAATTATTCTTAATTAATTATCTTAATTAATGAACCATTAATTAAAATAAATCACCCTGATTAATTATCCCTTAATTAATCATATTAATTAATTTAACCTTTAAGTTAATCACATAATTAATTAATCCTTAATTAATTACCATTAAAATGATTATCTTCAATTAATAACCTTTAATTATTGAGTAATTGTCCTTTAATTACGTAATTATCCTTTAATTAATTATTCTTAATTAATTATTGCTTAATCACTTGATAAATCAACCTCTAATCATTAATTAATTATCCTTAATTACTTCCATTAATTTAAAAGATAAACCATTTATCTTTATTATTTAATCCTTATTTAAAAACCTTTGGAAATAAATCATCATCAATACATTAATTAACTTAAAACCTTTAAATTAGATTAAGGACTATAAAACATTTTATTTTCTTAATTATTCACTTTATTACAAAAACTAAGTTTATAAACTTTAAAACAAAAGTTATATAGGTTAAAACACTTTTAACTTAATAAATTTGAAATAGTTTATTTTGAAAACAATTTGAGATTAAATTAAATAATCACCTAATATTTAATTATTCAAATCAAGATAATTTAATTTCAAAACACAATTGCATTTATAGTCTCTATATTTTAAAAAAAAATTATAATCTTATTAAATAATTTTATGAAAACTTGCTTATTTTCATTTAGCTTTGAAAACTTTGATTTACAATTTGTTTTTAAACTTGAACATCTTCCTTTTTCCTTTGAATTTTTAAAACCCGGAAATTTATTAACAAACCGAGCCAAACGCCTGATTTTCCTGGGCACAACTTCGAGTCACCCCTTCTTTTATTTTCCCCGAGCCCATACTTAAATCTACTCGAGCCAAATTCAATTCTTCCCGAGACAAACCTAAGGCCACCATTTCTTCTTCATCTCAAAGCAAATCACTGATACTCCTGACACACGTACACGTGCATAGGCGAATCGATCGCCTTCGACCATCGATGCCAACGCCGACATATCGACCACAACCCCCACTCTCGATTCCGACTACCAAAGCCTCGAACAAAATCAAAAATCGAATTTCAGCTAATCGATCACAACCTGGAACCAAACTTCCCAACAAAAAAGGCTCGCTGACGATGGTCTCGGTTATCTGAGATCATGCCATCACTGTCAGAACTGCGCCACGTCTCGATGCCTTGATTCGTTCCCTCGCGATCTATCCCGATCACCCCACGATCCCAAAAATCATCATCGACCCAACTAACTATCAAAACCCTAAACTCTCGTCGATAGGCCGCCTCTTCCATTAATAAATATAGCTACTATTTTTTCGGTGATCCCTGAACCTCCGACCACCTTCTGCTTTGGCCTCGACGAACACTTCGTCGTGAATTGTCGAAAATTGACCAAAATAGCAACTCTGATCAACTCACCAATTCTCACAACCCATATTCTTAAAAATCCAAATTTTCTGACCAAAATTCATCATTTACCATTTCAAAACAGCTTATCTAATCAAAATTCGAAAATAAATCATTTGAATTTCTGACAAATATTGTTCATCACTGTGATATCTGAATTTCAAAATATTTTCTAAATATTTCTTCGTAGAACCATTTTTAAAATTTAAATTATAACATTATAGACAACTTTCATTCGGACATTATGATCAAATTTTTGTTATACGAAGAGATATGAATTTGTTTCTTGAATTGGGTTTTTAAAACTGCAATTTTGAGAACAAAGAGGTGTCTGTACACACAGTCGCCTATATACACACATAGAGGCATGTTTACATCCATGTAAGCACATTCAACAAACAACATTCAATACTAATCACATGAAAAACCAAAGTATAAATGGGTTTAAGAGTTTGCTCACTTGGTTTGAAGCAGAGAACAGAGAACAAGTCTATGTTTTGAGTTTGCCCAGGCATTGTTTTGATTTTTTGATTTGTTTGATCTGGACGCTTGTATTTGCTTTGATGTTGAACTTGGACTTTGATCTACCGTTTCAGCTTAATTGCTTCATATTTCTAAACTTTGATGTTGATTTAAGTTTTTTCTTCTTCCAGGCTTTATATGATTGTTTGCTTTTATAACAGATTTGATTTGCTTGCTTGAATGTTTCCAGGTTCTTAATCTTTCCAGATTTGAATATTACTTTACATTTGTTCTTCAACTTGTTTTTGATTCTGAAATAATTTGACCTGGTTGCTTGTTTTCAACTTTAAAGCTCCCAGGTTTGATGCTCATCATTTTTTTTCTTTTGAAAGTTTGAGAACTGAAAGTAACCAGGTTTTCATTCTCTTTGATTTTTAAATTTTCATTTGTTTATAGAAATGAGAATGAGAGAGAGTTTGAACTGAAATGATAATCAGGAATTTTTTTCTTCTTTCTTTTTATTCATATTATTTAGGTTTTAAATTTTAAAGAAAAATAGAGTATGACACTTGTTAAATTCATACTATCTTTAAATTACACTTGTCCAACTCATATTCCTTAGTTACACTTGTTAATATAAGCAATATTATGTTTAAAATCTTTATTCAATTTAATTTATGATTTATAATTTAAACCTTACTTAATCTTATTTATGAATTTACAACCCAATTTTACATATGTATGTTTTCTTATTTATTTCCAAAAGATAACACATTTTATTAATTCTTGTTTCGATCTTATATATACATTTTGTTCAATTACTTATACTTATATAACTCTTTTTAAAATAAGAAATTTTTTGAACTTAATTTCTATATTAATTTCAAAATAAATCCTATTTGTTTGCAATATATTTCTATTTAAATTTCAAATCAAAAATATTTACTTTCTATATACTTATTAAATTTCAAAATCAATTCAAATTATAATCCATTTATATAAATAAATAAACATTTGTAACGACCCAGAATTTCTATTAATTAAAATTTGAATATTTAATTAATTTTAAATAATAATAAGTGAAATTTATTAGTCGAATAAATTTTATTTCGAATTATTGGATTTAGTTGGATAATTAAATCGATAATTTAATATGTGAAATTATGGAAATAATTGAAAATTGAGTTAAATATGATTGAAAATGATTTGTAAAATTTTATTTTATCATGTTGGAGTTAGAATGATATTTTAGAACTTTTAAAATCGAATTAAAAGTTAATTTGTGAAAATTGAATATTTTAATATTAAAAATCGACTAGTGAAAATAGTCAATTTTTGAACAGTCTCAGAATTGAACGAAACCAGTTCCATTGGATCCGTAATAGTTAGTTATTACCGGATTTAAATTTTCGTAGCAATCGGAGCTATCGTTTGAGCGTGGCAGCTCGAAACGCATCGAATTGTTTTTAATTTTAATTTGGCGAGTTAAAACAGCCATTTTTCAAAAAGTCTCGGATTTTGACGAAACCAGTTTCACCGGATCCGTAATTTGATATTATTGTAAGGTTTCAAATTTCGTGTCAATTGGATTTACCGTTTGTCCGATACAAATTAAAACGCCTAGAAAATCGTTTAAATCGGTTTAATTCAAATTGAACGTTTATTGCCATAACTCGCACAAATGTCCGAATTAGCTTCCGAAACCTGTTCCATTGTGTCCGGAACGCGGGGTAAACCCTAGAAACGTTGGTTACGGAGCGTAAATCGGAGTTCGGAAAAATCAAAATGAATAGTGTTCGATTTTTTTCTTATAAATAGCCCCTCACTCAAATAAAAAAAAATAAACAAAACCCTAGTTGCAATAGCCAGCCGCCACTAACAAAATGAAGGTTCGAAATTCTCTTGCCTTCTTCTCCAATTATTTCAAAATCTATCAATAATTACAAGAAACTTTCTAAATGAAAGATGTAGAGCATGGCAAGATCCTTATATTCAACGGTGGAGATCGAGATTGGAGTGGTAATTTGTGAGATATATGGCCGCGTTTTCTGTTGGTGGCGCATGCATTTCGAGGAGGAGGAGGGGGCCGAGCTTTGCAAGGTGGTGGCCGAGTATAGTACGTGTCGTGCTCTTCGCAATGCAACTTCCTGATCGTGTTTTAGTCGAGCATGGAGATGGTAATTTGGAACCCTTGTCTCATGAAGATGGGTTTGTTGTGCGGCCTGGAAATTAACGTGAGGAAGATGAAGGGAGATGAAGCTAATGCATGGCCAGATCTGAAGAGAGAAGGAAATGGATGGTGGATGATAGATTGGGTTTAAAATTATGAAATTTATGTTGTAAATTTATGTTTTAAATTTGTGTAAACTTCATAAATTCATATCTTTTTCATACGAGGTCGAAAACGCGCGAAACCAGTTGCGTTGGAATCGTATGGACGAGCACTACGCGATGGAGTTGGATTGGAGTCGTTTGGAGTTAGTGAGAATTTTGGGTAAAATTAAACGTCCGTTTAATTTTATTCGAAATAAATCGCTAAAACGGAATTTAAATCAAGGTGAGAACTTCTCACTCAATCGAATCAGTTTCGATTTTATTTTAAATAGTTAGATTTAAAATATTTGAATGCATGTTTGAATGATGATTGTTATCTATTGATTGTTAAAATAGACATTATACGCCGTTAGTAAGCGGATGTTATTTATTAAAAACATATACCGCGAATATTTCATAAACAGTGAAATTGGTATTATATATAATATCAATATATATATATATATTGGCATATGTATATATTGGAGTTATTGATTTCCCGCATTTGTTTAGCGGATGAGACCGTATTGCGCCGTCTATTAATCGGATAATAATTTAAATCCCATATACCGCGATAATTTCGTACTGGAGCGAAATTGGTATTGTGCTAATGTTTGTGGATGCAGGAAAACAGGTTGGAGGGATCCAACTGAATTCCTCAACAGTATTTATTTGAATTCAGATATTTTGATATTTGATTGATTATCATATCGATATATGATATCGTTGTTGTCGTGATTGACTATTTGGTATGTAGCATCATTGGACCAAATTTTGGGATTTTAAAATGATTTTAAAGTGATTTTTGAAAGTATACGTTTAAAAAATATATTTTTTTGAATTGATTCATTTTAAATAAATAAACGTTATAATTTTAATGTTATAAAAATCATGTTTTTTGAGAAATATAGTAAAAGGCTGATTTTTGAAAATATGAGGCTAGTGATTTTATAAAATAGTTTAATTGGGATTTTTGAAATTATTGTGAAAAGTTTAAAATAGGATTTATAAAATTTGATTATTTTATAAATCAAATTGGTGAAATAATAAAGGAATTTAAAGACGTTTTAAAATAATAGTATAAATTGATTTTATAAAGGATTTATAAATGGATATTTATAAATCGAAATATTGAAATTATAAAACGAGTTTTTATAAGTGTTAGAATAAATTATGAATGAATTTCATAAATGAATGAAATTCATAGAATTATAAACGGTGAAGTTATAAATGGAATTTTATAAGCAGTAGGTTTATAAAATTTATAAAGTTATTGAAAGAATAGGTTTGGATAAATAATTGAATCTTATAAATTATAAGATTTATAATTATGAAGTTCAAAGGAACGATTTTGCAAACAAATAAATTATAAGTATTTCACTTATGATATGAACTTTTGTTTATAATTGAGTTATAAATTGAATAGGTTAATAAAGGAATTTATAAAAGGAAGTTGTTATAAAATAAATAGAAATGGAGTTTATAAACGTTGTTTTATAAATTCGCAAACGACTTATTTTAAGAAGTAAATTGTTGAAACCTATTAATGGAGTTATATTCACATTTTTGACTGTGAATAATCCTTTAAAATGAAATGTATAAAAGGATGAAAATTGTTAACGTAGTATATTCAAGTTTTTGAATAGTGAATAATATGTTAAAGAAAATGTTTAGATTTGATGTTTTAAATAGAATTAAAACGATCTAACGATGTTTCAAAATGTGTTGAGATTCGAAACCATAGATTTCAACATTCATTGTTGAAATAGACGTTTTCAAGAAATAGAAGGAAATGGTGGACTATAACATTGTTGTTTAGTAAATGATTTCCGAGAGGAAATGTTTTGTATAGTATTGGGATTTATATATCTATTTTAATTTCGAATCCCTATACTAGTGATTTTGGGACGTCGTAACGATGTTTTACGTAACATTCGTTTTGGCCCAAATAAATATGTTAAGAGAATGATTTCCTTAAAGAATGAAATATATACTTAATCTCGATTTAAGTATATTGAATATTTTCTAAGTATTGAAAATAAATAAAATTTGTGAATTACTTATGAATAAATAAGTATGGAAATGTTTTTCCAATGTGAAATGAAACGTTTAGAGAATTTATCTTTTTGAAGATAAATTGAAATGAATAATTGAAGTCGTATATTCATTGATATTTTGAAATATAAATTCATTATGGAATTTATAAATGAAAAGGAGGATTTGTTTAAAAATAAATATTGATTTATTTTTGAAGTGTGAAATTATATATCTAGTAAAGATATTTTTGGGAAATAAATTATTTGGAAAATTATTTGGAATCTGGTGATGTGTGCATATCAATTAATAGTTCAATAACCGACTATCAATATTTCCCTTTGAATGGGTAATTGATGTGATTTGTTTGAATTTGAACGCCACACTTATTTTTGAATAAGCGCTCACTATTCGGGTTAACCGGGAAAGGACCATGGGGTCGTATAACCCATTCCGAACATGTGATACGTCGTTGTGAATTACATTGAAGATCGGTGTTGAAGACCCGGTATTTGCGAGAGCGATAGGATGACCTGTCGATTGACTCTGCACCGAGTTGCTCCGGTATTGAGTTCTCCATATGTGATGGTGAATCCGATCAGGATTGTGAATATCCGGATTGCAAGGACTTCTTTGTAAGTGCCTTCGGTTTTGTTCGAGCCCGGACCAGACTTGCTAAGCTTTGGGCTATGTGATGGGGGGGGTTCTCGCTTCGCGGTTTGGTGGCGAACGGGAGACTCTTACTCCCACACGTCCTCTTTTAGGGGGTTGGTTAGGTGTAACCTGAGACAGTCGAGAGGCTGGCCGTAAAAGCAAGTTTGGGATATCAGTGTAAGCCACAGTGGGGCTGGGATGGTTGAAAAGCCTACCGGTTGTGACCGCTACCTCCGGGACGTTACATTTGGTATCAGAGCTTATGGTTAAGCGACAACCATGGTTCTGTTGGGTATTACTCGTTAGAGATAGAGTCAGTAGTACTCTAGATTGAGTTTGAGTGTAATAATAGCTATGAGAGCGTATTTGTTAGTGAATATAAAATTGTTTTATATTGTGATGATTGGTTTATTGAGTGGCATATGAACTTTCGTCAGCGCGGTCTGCAAAACTATGCCGAAGGGGTTTCTAAACACTTGAATAGAACAACTCGACACAATATTGTTTTAAATTGGGTAAATGAAATAATTTTACCTTGAGTATATTTTGTATATAAAAGAAATAATTTTTCAGAATTATTAAAGTGTATATAAGTTGATTGTTTAGTTGGTTGAATAATCTAAATTAAAGAATACTTGTATAAGCAAAAGAATTATAAGAATTAAATTATAATTAAAGTGATTTACAATTATGAAATAAACTTATATATATAAGAAGTGAAATTATATGAATATAACTTAAGAGATGTTGAATGAAGTTGATATTTGTATCAAAGTAAAATAATAAAGTTAAGTGATAAATGTGAACTTGAGTTATGTAATAAAATTCAACTTTTGTAATTGAATTGAATTAATGGATTGAATGTTACTCAATTAAGTGTGAATAATTGGTATGAAATAATGAATGTAAGGGTAATTCATTAGAATCTAATGTTATTGGAAAGTTGAATAGTTGAATGAAAAATCAATTTAATTAAACCAATTGATAAGCAAAGGAATTTGGTTGTAACTAATATACATTGGTTGATATATGATTGTTAGTTGATTGTATATAATTCACTAAGTGTTAATGAAATTGAATTAATGAAATTGGAAGCTAAAGTAATTGGAATTCAATTGGAAGTTAAGTGATTAAATAGAATTGAATTTGATTGGAAGTGAACCAACTTGAATATGAATTAATAAATATAAACTAATTGAAAATGAATGTTAGTAAGAACATCCACTGTTAATGAATCAAATGTGATTTAAATTGAAAACCAATTCATGGAATATTAATGAAAATATAAATGAATATTTATTGGTTATGAATGTTAGTTGGTTGATGGTTGAATATATATTGCCTTTATTGCTGTTGCTAAGTTGACATATATAGTTATTGTGTTGCTATAGGTTGTATATTGATACTATTGTCTATATACATGATTCTCATGTTGTTTGTTGAGTGATTAGTAGGTGCGGATCGCGTTTGCTTCGCATTTGGAGCTCGCTTTCGCGCTATATTAGCCGTATATGCTTGCTAATAAAATATAAGGTACATATCTCGGATTACATACCGTACTTTTATACTTTTTTTCCCTTCGGGACGCCTCATTACTTGATGAGATGTATATTTGTGATATATATACTGTCATTTTTTTTTCGGATCGAGCTGCGCAAAGGAGACTATGGCGAATTTTTCCGGAAATTTAAGGTGCTAGAAAAAATTTGAGAAAATTTGGAAAATTTTGAAAACTATAAATTTTGATTTAGAATTGAAAGTCAAACAATAGTAATTGTTTTTGAAAAGATAACTAAGTATGATTTGAAAACTTAGTAAAGTTATTGTAAGAAGTTTAACTATGAATTTTTGGGAAAATTAATAGATTTTGTAACTTTTCTTACTTAATAATTTCGAGGAAGAAATTCTTTTAAGGGGGGAAGATTGTAACGACCCAGAATTTCTATTAATTAAAATTTGAATATTTAATTAATTTTAAATAATAATAAGTGAAATTTATTAGTCGAATAAATTTTATTTCGAATTATTGGATTTAATTGGATAATTAAATCGATAATTTAATATGTGAAATTATGGAAATAATTGAAAATTGAGTTAATATGATTGAAAATGATTTGTAAAATTTTATTTTATCATGTTGGAGTTAGAATGATATTTTAGAACTTTTAAAATCGAATTAAAAGTTAATTTGTGAAAATTGAATATTTTAATATTAAAAATCGACTAGTGAAAATAGTCAATTTTTGAATAGTCTCAGAATTGAACGAAACCAGTTCCATTGGATCCGTAATAGTTAGTTATTACCGGATTTAAATTTTCGTAGCAATCGGAGCTATCGTTTGAGCGTGGCAGCTCGAAACGCATCGAATTGTTTTTAATTTTAATTTGGCGAGTTAAAATAGCCATTTTTCAAAAAGTCTCGGATTTCGACGAAACCAGTTTCATCGGATCCGTAATGTGATATTATTGTAAGGTTTCAAATTTCGTGTCAAATTAAAACGCCTAGAAAATCGTTTAAATCGGTTTAATTCAAATTGAACGTTTATTGCCATAACTCGCACAGATGTCCGAATTAGCTTCCGAAACCTGTTCCATTGTGTCCGGAACGCGGGGTAAACCCTAGAAACGTTGGTTACGGCGCATAAATCGGAGTTCGGAAAAATCAAAATGAATAGTGTTCGATTTTTTTCTTATAAATAGCCCCTCACTCAAATAAAAAAAATAAACAAAACCCTAGTTGCAATAGCCAGCCGCCACTAACAAAATGAAGGGCCGAAATTCTCTTGCCTTCTTCTCCAATTATTTCAAAATCTATCAACAATTACAAGAAACTTTCTAAATGAAATATGTAGAGCATGGAAAGATCCTTATATTCAACGGTGGAGATCGAGATTGGAGTGGTAATTTGTGAGATATATGGCCGCGTTTTCTGTTGGTGGCGCACGCATTTCGAGGAGGAGGGGGCCGAGCTTTGCAAGGTGGTGGCCGAGTATAGTACGTGTCGTGCTCTTCGCAATGCAACTTCCTGATCGTGTTTTAGTCGAGCATGGAGATGGTAATTTGGAACCCTTGTCTGATGGGTTTGTTGTGCGGCCTGGAAATTAACGTGAGGAAGATGAAGGGAGAAGAAGCTAATGCACGGCCAGATCTGAAGAGAGAAGGAAATTGATGGTGGATGATAGATTGGGTTTAAAATTATGAAATTTATGTTGTAAATTTATGTTTTAAATTTGTGTAAACTTCATAAATTCATATCTTTTTCATACGAGGTCGAAAACGCGCGAAACCAGTTGTGTTGGAATCGTATGGACGAGCACTACGCGATGGAGTTGGATTGGAGTCGTTTGGACTTAGTGAGAATTTTGGGTAAAATTAAACGTCCGTTTAATTTTATTCGAAATAAATCGTTAAAACGGAATTTAAATCAAGGTGAGAACTTCTCACTCAATCGAATCAGTTTCGATTTTATTTTAAATAGTTAGATTTAAAATATTTGAATGCATGTTTGAATGATAATTGTTATCTATTGATTGTTAAAATAGACATTATACGCCGTTAGTAAGCGGATGTTATTTATTAAAAACATATACCGCGAATATTTCATAAACAGTGAAATTGGTGTTATATATAATATCAATATATATATATTGGCATATGTATATATTGGAGTTATTGATTTCCCGCATTTGTTTAGTGGATGAGACCCTATTGCGCCGTCTATTAAGCGGATAATAATTTAAATCTCATATACCGCGATAATTTCGTACTGGAGCGAAATTGGTATTGTGCTAATGTTTGTGGATGCAGGAAAACAGGTTGGAGGGATCCAACTGGATTCCTCAACAGTATTTATTTGAATTCAGATATTTTGATATTTGATTGATTATCATATCGATATATGATATCGTTGTTGTCGTGATTGACTATTTGGTATGTAGCGTCATTGGACCAAATTTTGGGATTTTAAAATGATTTTAAAGTGATTTTTGAAAGTATACGTTTAAAAAATATATTTTTTTTGAATTGATTCATTTTAAATAAATAAACGTTATAATTTTAATGTTATAAAAATCATGTTTTTTGAGAAATATAGTAAAAGGCTGATTTTTGAAAATATGAGGCTAGTGATTTTATAAAATAGTTTAATCGGGATTTTTGAAATTATTGTGAAAAGTTTAAAATATAGGATTTATAAAATTTGATTATTTTATAAATCAAATTGGTGAAATAATAAAGGAATTTAAAGACGTTTTAAAATAATAGTATAAATTGATTTTATAAAGGATTTATAAATGGATATTTATAAATCGAAATATTGAAATTATAAAATGAGTTTTTATAAGTGTTAGAATAAATTATGAATGAATTTCATAAATGAATGAAATTCATAGAATTATAAACGGTGAAGTTATAAATGGAATTTTATAAGCAGTAGGTTTATAAAATTCATAAAGTTATTGAAAGAATAGGTTTGGATAAATAATTGAATCTTATAAATTATAAGATTTATAATTATGAAGTTCAAAGGAACGATTTTGCAAACAAATAAATTATAAGTATTTCACTTATGATATGAACTTTTGTTTATAATTGAGTTATAAATTGAATAGGTTAATAAAGGAATTTATAAAAGGAAGTTGTTATAAAATAAATAGAAATGGAGTTTATAAACGTTGTTTTATAAATTCGCAAACGACTTATTTTAAGAAGTAAATTGTTGAAACCTATTAATGGAGTTATATTCACATTTTTGACTGTGAATAATCCTTTAAAATGAAATGTATAAAAGGATGAAAATTGTTAAGGTAGTATATTCATGTTTTTGAATAGTGAATAATATGTTAAAGAAAATGTTTAGATTTGATGTTTTAAATAGAATTAAAACGATCTAACGATGTTTTAAAATGTGTTGAGATTCGAAACCATAGATTTCAACATTCATTGTTGAAATAGACGTTTTCGAGAAATAGAAGGAAATGGTGGACTATAACACTGTTGTTATAGTAAATGATTTCCGAAAGGAAATGTTTTGTATAGTATTGGGATTTATATATCTATTTTAATTTCGAATCCCTATACTAGTGATTTTGGGACGTCGTAACGATGTTTTACGTAACATTTTTTTTGGCCCAAATAAATATGTTAAGAGAATGATTTCCTTAAAGAATGAAATATATACTTAATCTCGATTTAAGTATATTGAATATTTTCTAAGTATTGAAAATAAATAAAATTTGTGAATTACTTATGAATAAATAAGTATGGAAATGTTTTTCCAATGTGAAATGAAACGTTTAGAGAATTTATCTTTTTGAAGATAAATTGAAATGAATAATTGAAGTCGTATATTCATTGATATTTTGAAATATAAATTCATTATGGAATTTATAAATGAAAAGGGGGATTTGTTTAAAAATAAATATTGATTTATTTTTGAAGTGTGAAATTATATATCTAGTAAAGATATTTTTGGGAAATAAATTATTTGGAAAATTATTTGGAATCTGGTGATGTGTGCATATCAATTGATAGTTCAATAACCGACTATCAATATTTCCCTTTGAATGGGTAATTGATGTGATTTGTTTGAATTTGAATGCCACACTTATTTTTGAATAAGCGCTCACTATTCGGGTTAACCGGGAAAGGACCATGGGGTCGTATAACCCATTCCGAATATGTGATACGTCGTTGTGAATTGCATTGAAGATCGGTGTTGAAGACCCGGTATTTGCGAGAGCGATAGGATGACCTGTCGATTGACTCTGCACCGAGTTGCTCCGGTATTGAGTTCTCCATATGTGATGGTGAATCCGATCAGGATTGTGAATATCCGGATTGCAAGGACTTCTTTGTAAGTGCCTTCGGTTTTGTTCGAGCCCGGAACAGACTTGTATGGATTGTATGTCTGACGTTACAAATTGAGATATAAAGCCGATTTCATTCAAATATATTTCTGTTGGTGGCGGAGAATTTATTCTTTTAGCTTAACACCCTTCTCTGAGACGTACGAGCTCAGAGGTTATGTAGTTGAATGTTATCAGCGATATATTCCCAATTTGGTAATGTGACATGCTGAGTATTGCTGTGAAATGATCATTGTGTTGATTATTTGTGATAGGATCGTTTATTTGTTCGTCTATCCTGGTGATCATTTCTATGATCATTTGTTGACCCAAAGCATGGCTTTTGTATAAAGTATGTTTTTGTGGACGTGACTTCATCGAGCCTCACACCCCGTGAATGGTCAAAACAGGAAAGATGCAGCAAGGTTATGAGGGGTAGCGCCCTTTAGGATTTGTGCATTTCCTTCTGGAAAAGGGTGGTATCATGGTATGGAGCCCAGATACTTACTCATGTTGAAAACACTTTATGATTGTGTGAATTGATTGCGAGCGCTCGGGTGAAAGGTCCCAAAGGACCGGGGGATGGCATATTCGGTCAGTTGTTACTCAATTAGGGGTAACCCGGCCTTGTGTTGGTAGAGATCCGGTTTGGTTCTCGGGGATGTCCATCCAGAGGCATTCTCATGTGGCAATGGGAAGTTCCTTGGCCTGATCATTCATTGGAAATCCAAAGAAACAATACGAGACTTGTACGGCTTTAGTTGTATAACCTGCTATGGAATGTGGCGGTAACCTGCTATTGAACATAGTTAGCTATAGTAGGCATACGATAATGGTCGTATGTTGGCTAAGATTTATATTCTACTTTCGAAATGAATTTTTCCTACACTAGGCACTAGTAATAATATCAAATGCTCTTTTAAATGCGTATCAAGCATCTTTGACTATCATAAGGAGAAATCTCCTCCGATTCTGCGTTTGCATTGTGTGTGTGTGCGGGAGGCCTTATGGTAGTCTCATTTTTAAAAGCATTGCGAATTGACTTTAAAAATATTCTTCTATTTTGATTTTAAAGATAAATAAACTGTTTTGAGTTCTCCTACCAGTCACATGACTGACTTAGAGTTTATTGTTTTCCTTCCTAAACTCTGGGTGCCCACCAATTTCCACACGGGCAGTCAAGAGACAGATTTATCAGGATATTCTGGATATTCAGGAGTTGCAGGAGGCAAGCTGGATGGCATGGCGTATTATTAGTATATAGTATTTCTTTTTCCGCTGCACTATTTGTTGTTGTTGTACACTCTGATGATATGATGTAATGAAATGTGATGTAATGTAATAACTGATATAGTTCTTTGTTTGAAGATTATTCATTTATTATTATATGCTGTTCCGCTGCGAATTGTGAGATTCTGATGTTGTTCAGTTGTTTTCTTTCTATTCCGTTCTATTTTCTTTCCTCTCCATTTTCTATCTTTTTCTCTTCTCTTTTCTTAAATTCTTTTTAAAACCCATAACATTTCGGGTTTCCGGCCTTCGATTTCTCGGCAGTCGAATGTGAGTATCGATGTTGAATTTTCGAAAGTCGAAAATTTTTGGGACGTTACAACATTCATCTTATTAATTTGGAAAATTCAAATACAATATATATTTTATTCCCAAAATTTTATATTAATTACCAAATATTCCAAATTTTAATTCTAAAGGTTAAATTAATTATCAAATTATTTTTAGCTAAAATCCAGGAATGTTACATTAACAAATAACAATATTGCTCATCTGCAATCGACACCCAAGGAGGAACTTTTCCCAACCCTACGATCTGGGCTCAGGTATCAGCTCTGAGCGATATCAAAAGCAATAATATATAAATGGATAATAAAAGAAGTAACGGTCCATTTTGAAAAGGTAAAATCATCAAAACTATTTCCAACCGTGGAAATACAAAAAAATCATACTTTCATTTCTTTCAAATTAGGAATTTTCAATAGTAAAAATACCTTCAATATACCTCTAGTTTGATTTTCATAAATCACTATTTCATTAATTCTAAAATAGTTTAAAGTCATTTTTCAAAACCTTCCAAGTTATAGAAGTCATAAAAATTCTATTTGAAGAGTTTAAATATAAAATTCCTTTCCAATTTAACTTCTAAATAATCTAAAAACGTTTCTTCCATATAATTTTTTTTTAAAGGAATTTTAAAGCCAAATCTCTTTTTCCTTAAAATATTAAAATAAAATTCCTTTAAAACACCATGCCAGCTTTAATTTTTTTTAAATGGTACTTAGATACAACATGTTACTGGGACATGTCACAAATCACTTGTCAACATATGTTCGAATCACACTACGCAAGTTTCGAACCTGTAACCTCTCGCACCAAAGTCGATTCACTTAACCACAAGGACAATGTTGCTTAGCACTAGCTTTAAATATTCATAACCTATTTTCCTTTTTCATATAAATAATTCAAATTACTCATTTTAATTTATTTTTCTATCATCCAAAACAATCAATATCAACATATATTGCATACCGTTTAACCATATATCACTTAGTTCAAACAATCATTGACCAATCAATCATTAATCATCTACTAATAGTAATCAAAGCTATCAAGCCATCATCAACCAAGATATAGTTCTTATTCAATTCCACAAAGTGTATTCTATAATTTTCCCAATAAGCTAAGTATCCTAAATTTCTATAAAATAATTCAAGGGGGATGATTTTCTCTGCTATAACAAGGCTAAACAATTATCTATGCAAAACAATATTATTGTAATATCACCATCCAAAGCATAGCAAATCCTAGCTTCAAAAGATTGTAAATTAATTGGAAGCAGAGAACTTTAACTTACTGTAATTAAATAAAAAAGCAAATTATACCCATTGGTTGAATTATGCTCAACCAAAAAGGATGCCACTAATGCCAGAGTTAACTTCATCCATCTCCTGAATAATCACACCACATTATTACTTCCTATTGCCCTAAACATGGACGACTAGCCCTCATCGTGCGTCATTAACTCCTCCTACATCATCATCGAATGCTAAAATACCCAAATGTCACATAATTGCAGGGGGATTTTCACTTCAAGGGCTTATTTGTGCAGGGTAATAAGTTATAAGACCACTACTTCTGAAAAATTAGTTTTAAGGACATTTCACAGGAAAAAGCTAAAAGAATTTATCAGTTATACAGAAATAATGATAAAAGGATTTATCATTTTCCTATATAACTTAAAAAGATAAATGAATATATCATTATGCTGTAAATTGTCCTTAAAACTAATTATTCGGAAGTGTCGTCCTTAAAACTTATTACCCTGCAAATAGAAGCCCTTCAATCTAATTTCCACTAATTGCAGACCGTTGTAGCCAATTGCCGATGGCTCTAGCCATCATCATGATGTCAAGCTTACGTAGGCCAAGACCAATGTTGTCCCCTCTGGCTCGTGCCCTTGTGCCTCATCTCTCATGCACGATTTTCTTTTTTCTTTTTTTCGAATTACGTTAGGGCATAGGAAACGATTTGGGCAAAGGGGTTTTATTAGATTTTACTTAGGGCTGAAGTATTGGAAAGAATGGAGGGTGTGGTCTAATGAAAAAGAAGGGAAAAATTATTTTTGTTTTAGTTATAAATCAAATACAGTCAACCATCATTTAATCGAACCGTTTATAAATCAACATTTAATACCCATTTAAAAACCTACTAGTGGCGTTTTATCCAAATTTTATTTCACTTCTATAAGGATTTTTCGTTTATTAAAATACCACCGTTCAATTTCAACAGTGATAAAATAACTGTTTTTTTCAAAATAACTGTAGAATCTTACAAATATTATTATTTTGCCAAAATAATTTTTTTTAAACAATTTTTGGATTTCTAGAACACAATTCAAATTTCTAATTTTAATTTTAGTCAAATATTTTATTTTTAGTGGCAAATAAAATCCAAAATTTAATATTATTGAATCAAATTCAATAAAATATACATCTTAATAAATTTATTTTATTTGACTCTAAAATGGGATATTACATGTGGACTTGCTTGGATTTGAATGATTCGTTACACTGGAGCTTACAGGGATAGTCTAGTTTCTAAGGCGCATGGATTAGCAAGAATTCGAGCATTGATGGGACTGCGATGTTGAGTTGTCGTTGATCATGCAAAGTGGTCATATGAGTTATCATATATCCAACAACATTTGAGTTGAGAGATGTTATATCTATTTGATGATTTCTATGTTTTCTATGGTTGTCAAACGATGTATGTATTATCAAGTTGGATACCTCGACACCCTAGACTATACACAAAATAGTAGTACACCCATATGGTTGTTAGCATATATTGTATTTATGTGCTAACTATTTGGTGTAGGGACGGTTCGGGTATGATTATCCATATCATATGTTCCTATTTACAATATTTATAACTTATATCTACTCTAAGATTACAGATCGCTCATACCATATTTTGTCTGATTCAAGGTGGTTTGTATTACTTCTTATATTTTTGAGTAATCTTAAATTAGTAGATTGAGAGACAAACATAAGACAACACATGGAGTTATGTCAACGACGAGCAAGAGGATGACACTTTCTTATATATCTATTATTGGAGCCGCCATCACTTATTTTAATGTGTAGTTCTATGGAGCTATTTGACACTACTATCGTATACGGACAATTATCTAGACTTTATTCGATGTATCGGGATGTATAAATTATGTTACTCTGTTTTGCATAATCTGATGAACCTGTGTTGCACTTCGATATAATGTTATTTCTGGTTCATTTGATTATGCTGCTTTCTCGCTTGTTTTATATCTATGTTGATTAATATATTATTTTTTCTATTCGACGTGACATATATGGCAGGTACTTCATTGATTTCATTACATTTTCTCTTGAGAGTTTCTCTCCATCGACCGGGCACCACAATAGCATGTTGTTATGCTATTAGATATTTGGTTTGTTTGGGTATCAGAGATAGATGGGAGTCGTCACAGAATATAAGGGAACCCCTGATTTAGTTTCGACTATAAAACCTAAAATGCAGGGTCAATTCCACATAGCCCAATCCTACTCAAATTCACTTCATATCTTGGGTTTTGTATCTGTCTTGAGATATAAAAAGTCACAAATCACATGATAATGACATATGTCATCGCATTTAACATTAAGAGAGCACCGGTATGCTAACTGCACAAGTCAACACCTACACGTGTAATTTTTTGAGGCAAGGGTGGTTAGAAAATGTTGTATGCATTCCAAGACTAAAGTCCTAATCCATGAGCATAATAGCCCAAAAATTCAGTCCAAAAGGACCTTAACCTAGTTATTGGGGGCGCTCCCATATAGGAGTTCGTTCAACTAACTATATTTTCTAAAGGAACATCAGTCTGGTAAATTCACATAATTCACCACATAAGAACATATACTCAACAACCATTAAGGTGCTCCTCACTCAAAGCTAGTCGCACAGTATGTTTAACCCACCTCAAACCGACCAATATTAGAATTTCTAATAAACTGGGACAAAACTAGCATCCAATGGTACTCCCCTTTATCATATGCTCTATACTCATTCTTGCAAAGTCTATCTAATTCCATGGATGCTCCAAGCCTACCTGATATTGGACAAGTTTTGCCCAGCCCTCTAAACATCTTCAAGTCTATAATGGTTGGCTCGTTAAAATCCTCAATAACTATGCTTTGTAACCATCTCTCCTTTGATTATCTATTAACCCAACCATTCCCCACCAAAAATGATGCTAAACTAACAATAGACCTACAATTTAACCATTAATAAAAGACTCATCAACCAACCATAATCCTTCATTCAACATCGACCATCAAAGTAGCAGTGTCTTCAATTACCAAATCAACAACCCACAATTAGTAACTATTCTAGCAGCTAACCAAAGCATACCATGTTAACCCCATGTCAACACCAACTACATGAGCTTGTCTTTAGTTGACAAGTGCTTTGATATACTTCGCATGTGTTCTTTTGAATGAGTTTACCTTCGTGAAACTTTTGCCGAACCCGTTCCAATTCCAACAGCTCGGACTCGGATCGTGGGGATTGTCGGAATACTTCGTATCAACAAATAAGATATTCGGTATATCAATATTGATTAGATTCGAAATCTATTATCGAATTGCTCATTAAATGAGAATTCTCAATATTATGCCTTAAAGAGGACTCGAATCTTTACGCTATTTAGCACGAGATTTTGAGTCTCGCGTGTCTACCATTTCACCATCAAGACATCATGAAAGTGTATCGTGCAATATTGCTCCTGAACAAAGCCATCAAAAACGTGTCGGTGCTAAAAGTTTGCAGCAAGGAATTGATGGTTATGCAGATGATTGGCTTCACAACCCGTTTGGGTCATCATCCAACAACCGCCCTTTCTTAATACTCACTTTTGGATTCCTGCCATTTCCACCCTAATTTTCCTGAAAGTTTAACCCTAGCAATTTCTCATCCACACTTCAAGCCGAATCCTTAATCGGATGCGAAAAGATAAATGGAAGATGCCAGTACCCGTAGGAGAAGAAGCTGCCGAAAACCCTAATCCAATCTGAGGTCTTAAACCGAGACAAAGGTTTTTGGAAACTATAATAGTTACTGGGTGAAGGCCAAGGCAAGGATTCTTCTGCTGATTCAGCTGAATTGCTTGGACCATCTCTAACTTCCTGTGAGGGAGTTCTGTATTTTATTACAGTTTTCGTGTTGACTTTGATGATTTGTTTTTTTAACGCTGTATTACCGGCGATGTTGCCTGAAGAAGCATTCAGTGTTGTGACAAAATCATTTGATGCTAGAAAGGTTAATTTTCTAATTTGCAAATTCAAACATGTAGATTGAAGTTTGTAGTTAATTGATAACGATTCATATGACATACCACACATTGTTGGAGTAAATTTAGGGAATTGAATTATGAATATCCTTATATTTGTCTATACTAGCTTAAGTGCAAAATTGCTGTTTTTGTAGAAAGTAAGAAAGGCAACTATGGATATATCTTTAGTCACATAGCTGCTTGGAAGCAACTGACTTTGCTACATAACTACATGAGATACACAAATTGGAAACGGTTTAATCATAAATATCACGTTTCTAAACAGTCAAATTTATTCTCATTATGTTAGAGAGTGTGTGTGTATAAACATAATCAAAATCGGTAATATTTCCCTGGATACACATTCAATTGAGGACAGTGTTGTTGAATTCAAGTATGCGATGAAAATAAGTTTTTAGTCCATCTAATGAAGAAACTACTGCAAAATACAGCAGGTTTGTATGATTTGTGAATACTAGCATATTTGTATTACTTGATGATGTACAAAAATGAGAATCAAATTTATTCATACATATTTAAGTGTAGATAAGGCAAGAATTCTAGATAAATAAGCAAAGTGCACACGTTTGTAAATGTTAGAACGATGAAGATTATGAGTATGAGTGAAATGTAAAAAATCATGAAGGTGGATGGTGTTCAACTTCAATTGACACTTCCTTTACAAAAAGGAAGAACACACCGCTGCTGGGGATCGAACCCGGGTCACCCACGTGACAGGCAGGAATACTCACCACCATACTACAACGACAATGATGTTATCCAAATTGAAATATATATAACTAACCTAAATTCTTAATTATATATCATTATCTTTTTTAATTTCTTCAAAAAGAGTAACTTTGTAGTTGAATTATTACTTATTCAATTCTCGAAAGATACTTTAACCATGTTTGATGGTCCCATGATCATCACCAATTAACTATAACTTTTTTTGCATATAGTAGATGTTATGCTGTAAAAATTATTTTTACTTCAATTAACATAGAAATTCATACCAAGGTACAATAAAATGATATGATATGTGTGCTAGGATGCTTGTATAAATTGATAATGGATAAAACATAAGACTCATGAGATGATAAATACATTTATTCAAACATAACCATATGCATTCTAGATAAGAGAACAACATATTGATAAGGGAATAACTTGAATATCATAGTTTATAAATGTTAGAATAAGCCAGTTTATATATACAAATGAAAATAACAAAGGCATAAAGGTAGATGGAGATAACTAGACATTAAATTCCAAATTTTAAAATAGTTTCAATTTTTATGTGAACATATTTCTTATAGTGGAAATTAGGCACAAGGGCCTCTTTAGTAAGTGCAATTAGTTTTTAGGACACACAACCGAAATAATTAATTTTGAGGACAAAATGAAAGATAATTAGTTTCTACGGCCTAAAAACCTATGAAATTATGTCCTTGAAAGTTATTGTACTACTGACTTTTTACTTAAAAGTAATTATTCTGCTAACTTTGGTCTTGAAATTAATTTATATGTATGTGTGTCCTAGAAACTAATTGGATTGCAAAGTTTGTCCTTTTAGGGAAATGCCCCTTTCTTATATTCCTTCAATCTATAAAAAATTTATCAGTTTGAGCGACAATGTAGTTGTTGCAGTATGTGTGTGTGTATATATGCTTTCACTATTTGATTATTGATATAAGCATAAGCATTTAACAACAAAGTCGTCATAGCATAGTGATAAGTATTTCCATCTGTCATGCAAACAATCCGATTTTGATTTTCAGGGGAAATGAACATGTTTATACGTTTGTCAAAGTTCATTAATTATAAAATATTCCATGATGAGTAACAAATGCATATGCACTTAATGTTTGTATGAATAATTATATATAGTATAATAATTATTTCAATTTTATTTTGATTAACAAAGAAGTCGTATTATAGTGGTGAGTATTTTCATTTCTCATACGGTTAACTTGGGTTAGATCCTCGGGATGACACCGACATTAGTAGAAAGTAGCATTACATAAGATAATAGTCTTACAAAGTTTACATTTTATTTTTATTCATTGACGGCAAGTGTCTTATATAGTTACTATTTTACATCTATTATGTGTCCAGTAAAAAATAAGCTTCATTAACTCAAAAGAAAATCACACCATATTTGGATAAGTTTTAAAATGTTCCATAAACATATATGAAAAACAAATGTTTATATAATAAAATAATTATGAAACAGTATTTATACTAGGGCGTCCTATTATATTTCTAAAAACAAGTTTCTTTTATTAATACATTAGTTTTAATAAGGTAAATGTTAACTTTGAATGAAATAATTTTACACTTACATATAAGGCTGTTATGGTAGTGTTAAACGCTATCGATGTGAGAAAATCTTTATGGTATCGATGCTATTGGTAAGTCAAAAATGACTACCAATATTTTACTATTACCGTTGGTAAAATGATCGTTGATAACTGATAAACTTTGGTAATGGTAAACTTACCAATGTATAAATATATTAAAATTTTATTCCAATAAATATTTTATAATGATAATTATTTTGTTTCCAATTCAAACCCTATGAATGATTATATCGACATTTTGGTTTATTTTAGTTGATAAAGAAAAGTTTCTTAATTTATAACAAATTATCTACAATACTATAAAATAATAACATTGCTAATCTTAGATTTTGAAGTTAAAAAAATAATGAAATAAAACAATGTCATGAATAATACTAGAAATTCCATCTTAATTCTGACATTTCTTTAAAATTGTTCATGGTTGTGATTAATTAAAATAGTGAAAAAATAAAATTAATATAACTGGTTAAATTACTGTTACCGTCGGTTTTGATTTTTTTTTCCGTTAAATGTTCCGTTAACAATGGTAAATTTATTGTTACCTTGCCGATAGAACTGGTATACTGATGCAGCTCAATATTGATTATTAATTGTTTGGTATCGATTTGATAACGGTAAATTTACAATTACCATAACAACCCTATTTACGTTAGCAAAACTAAAAGATAATCTCTATGGCTGACCGAATGGTTATGCATCGATTGTTAAGAGAAAAGTGTAGGATTTGCATCACATGGGTGGCATAAAACAATGGTTAAAGGTTTTAGAAGGAATTCTAAAATTCTTGTCATCTCAGTTCGGTTTTGGTGGACTCTGAAACGAAAACCTTGCAAAAATACAGTGTCGGTTGGGAAAAGAAAAAAGTTTGAAAATTTTATAACTTAAACTATGACTTTTATTTTAAAGTTAAAGTTTTTAATCACGCCGTCAACTTCAATCGAATGTAAGTTCATCGTATTCAATCTTGTTGTCGATCGTTCTTTTGGTTCTCTTGTGCCTTAGCTTTGAATTCGAGAGGAAATTGGTGTTGAATTGAAGAGATTTTTTTACTTTGGTGTGTTGATTTTTTGTTTTGACATTTGCCCTAGCTTCAAAACATTTAATCGAGAAAGATGAAACTAGGAAATATGTGGCTGAGCTGTTATGTGGGCTATTTCTATTATTTTCTTTGTTTCTGTGACTATAGTTGAGCTGCACATTTATGTTAATTATTTTTACTTTAGCTTAATCAAGTTCAATTTAGTTCATTTCAACTTAATTTAATTTGAAAATTGTATATTTCTTTAAATACCATATTTTGTGTTTTGGTTACAACTTTTACTATTACGTTTTCGTTAAGAAGAATACCCATATCCGAAACCGGAACCGAAACTTCCAAAATTAATCGAAACTAAGTAAATTTCAAATGACTGAAACCAAGTTGTCAAATCTTGCATAAAACACACAATTCATTTGTTCATTATCACAGAAAAGGTGAAAACTGTAAACAACACGGTAGTGTCCGTTTGACCATCAGATCATTTGGTTATGGACCAATATGGATTTAGTAAGTCATGTTTGGTAAGCCCAATAAGTCAATAGGTTGGATTGGCAACTTAGCATGCAGAAAAGCTATTAAACAATTTCATGTATTTATTACCTTTTTGAGAAAGTAGGCAATCTTATTCATAAACAATAATAATTTACAGAATAATACATTGTGGTACACTGATGTATCTACAATTGTGAAGTTGGTTAATTTCTTCTTCTTCTTCTCTTAGGAACTGAAGCTGCTCAAATTACCTATATATTCATCAATTACTTTCTTTCTATGTGTTACCATTGTTAATTTGCGGTCTTGTAATATACTTATGCATAACTTTTTCGTTTCTTTGTGTTTAAACTTTACTGTACTTTTTTCATTCCAAATGTATATGGTAGTTGTAAATGCATTACATGGTAGGTCACTTTTTGCTGCTCTAAACTTCGGCTAGATAATGTGAGTCATTAGTGGAGTTGTGTACAATATTATGTTGGTTGTTGTTTTACGTCTAAAAAACATATGCCACACATATTTGATATCTTATTTTCAATTTGCTTGATACTCGGTGTCTTATTTAACTATTTGTAATTTTAACACATTATAAAAAACAATTGGAAAATTCTATTTGGATACAAATGAATGACACAAAATTTGAACTTAGATAATGTGCGCCACATGGTAGACGTAAATGCGATACTTACTAGGTAAACTAAAATGTCTTTTATCTTTGAACTTAATATGAAAGCATCATTATATTAAGTTATCTTATATGTTTACTATTTCATGTTGGATTTATCCTACATCTAAAAAAAGCTATATTATGCTTATTTGTTATTTTATTTTCAATTTCTTGATACCCGATGTCTTGAATGAGTAACCACATTACAATTTTTATTCTATTACTATCTGTCATGTTGTTAATACAATTTTTTGATAAAAAAATTAGGGTTTATTATTTAGTAGGAATGCCCAATGTCTTCTCTTGTTCAAGGTTGAAAAAGTCCGCTCGATTTTCATTCAGGATATGATTCAGGGTTAGAAAAATGTATGAAATTGTGTTCATTTGAAAAAAAATTTATTCATCTGTTGTCTGGTTTGTTCTTGTTAATTTATGACATGGTAAATTAGGACTTGTTAATTATGATTTCCTTAAAAACATGAACAAATTAGGATTAATTTTTGATTGGAAGTTTGAATCTATCTCTAAATGTGAACTGTGTGCAAACAAAAACATATATGAAATCTATTGTGAAAAACCGGTTTGCTTGGTTTGATATGTAACAATGTTGACGATTTGAAAGGCCATGCAACTTACGATGGTAACAAATACTATGTCACATTTATTGATGATTATACTGGATATGCTTATGTTTATTGGATGAAAACAAAAAACGATGTCTTTGAAAAAAGTAAAATTTATAAAGTGAAAATGGAAACACGGTTGGGATTTAGAATAAAAATACAATATTTTAATTGTGATGGGAATATTTTTCAAATGATTTAACTTTGTGTTATAAACACGGATTAGCTCATCAATTCACTAACCTCCATACACCTCAATAAAATGGTATCGTCGAAAGAAAAAAAATAGGACATTAGTAAAAATGTTAATGATATGGTTATTAGTTTAAATTTCCCTAACACTTTATGCGGTGATGCTATGTTATTTGTTTTTACATTTTTAAACAGAGTTCCTTTGAAAAAGAAAAATGCTTCTCTTTATGATTTATCGTTTAATTAAAAAACCTAACCATGGGAGTACTTGGTTTCGGTCCAATCAATAAGTGTGATTTTTCCGGTTCTATCATGGGGCTACATGGTTGAAGATTAGTTCAACATAGACCTCAATAACAATTTAAAAAATTTAAACCTAATGAAAGTTTAATCCAAAAGACCCTCATTTATATGTTGCTTCCATGATGATGCAATTTTCCGTTCTTTAACTATATTGGCTTGATTCCACTTGGATATGTGGGCATCACCTAAGTAATGTAACCTATTTTATTTATTTTGTGTATTTAAATTTGTTTATTTAAAAATGAGGGGAGAATGCTGAATATTTTAAAACTAAACGGAGTTGGGTTTTTTGAAATGAAGAAGTTTTGGGATTTTGCATTTGTCTTTGAATAAAATAAATTATAAAGAGTTGTCTTGGATTAAAATAGAAACAAAGCCATGATAAAGCAAAGGTAGAGTGCGGTGCAATGTACATGCACATGCATACGTAGGCGAATGAGCATGTAGGGTGCAATTGGGTCTTTTAGGACACAATTTGCACTTAGTACATACGCGTATCGACAGAAATGGGAGTCCTATTTTGAAAGTTGGGACTGTTATAGAGCAAATCAACAAGTCGGGTAACAGATAGATCCGTTGAGCGAACTATTACGGGTTAATAGATCTGACCTTTGGACATATTCATTTTAGGAATGGATAGTTCAAAACCACTATAAATGTATAGCAGATCCTCAAATTTTAGAACAATTCTTTTTCCTTCTGCCTAACTTTATTTTCCCTTTCCGCATCATCAACCATTAACATGAACTGAATATTCTTGGTCAAATGACTTTGAATCCTCAAGTCTTTGATTGTATACAATATATATTTGTAAAATAATGTATAGAAAGATCCTTGAAGCATGAAGTTTGACATTATCATTCTCATAGCAGATACTATATTTCCAACAGAACGTACAAATGCGCGCGTATGAGTAATCGAATGACAAAGAAGATGTTTTAAAAAAACAAACATGCATTGTAACTGGAAATAGAATAAAACATAAATATATTGGAGGTAGGAAATTAAAAAAATGGCCCATTCAGGTCTCGAACCTACGACCTTCGCATTATTAGCACAACGCTCTAACCAACTGAGCTAACGGGCCACATGAAATGGTAGAAAATTTGCAAGTACTAGTCGAGGGATTGGGTGTTTGGAAGGTAACTAAGTAATTATTTATCTAATCAAGACACATATGTAAATGTTGTACATCTCGATAGTAGACTATTTAGTTTGGTTCTTATTAATGTGTTTTTTATCATCATTTGTCTTTTTCTCAAATGACTGAAATTGATCACATGAATTCTTTGGGTTTTTTATACGATAAAATCAGTTTGGGGTATCTTTCGGCATAAACAATTGAAATTGGAGGTACATTGGTGAATCATGCAGAAACAGTTTTTTTTATCAGCATTAAAGATTAAAGATTGATGAGGACATTGACACTGTGCCATGGTTGAGAATACATGTTTTGATCTTCATCAAGACGACTGTTATATTCCGATCCCGAATCTCTCTCCGTTTTTTGCAGTTTGATTAAGACTAAACCTGATCTTCCTCTGATATATTCCTATCATACTCTATTCTCCCCTGAATTTCTTCCCTATTTTTCCTAATTCAATTGATTATTTCTAATCAATTTGGATATTCTAGGTGCAAAAATTTTCATCGGTCATACGCCGAAGAAAATGACTGAACACTAACTGATTTCTACATTTGACAACTTCACGAGAGTTAGGGAGGTCAGCATTATTAAAGATAAGGTGACCAAGACGTCGTGAGGTTAGTTTAAACCTGGATTCAATACTGTTTGGTGGTTTCAGTTAGCTCCAGATTTTAATTTTTATGGTGCATAATGCAGGTTGTTGTTTTTCTATATGTCTGACTAGAGAGGAAGCTCACATAGCGGTCAAAGATTTTCATAATAAAGAGACCCTGCCAGGGGTAAGTTCACACACACACACATACACACACACACGCGCGCGGTGTTTTTGTTTTTCGAATTGAATTGGTACGGTCTGCCTTTACTTTTGTGGGAGGATTCAACATATGTTTGATTGATTTAGTTTGAAATCTGGTAGGTTGAGTCAGGAAGTATTGTGTCATGGTCCTTGATTATGTGAGGAAATGCTGATGAATAAAGAAATTAAGTAAAATGTTGGAAACATGAAACCTACTTTGAATTGATGATACACCAATGCATCTTTAGTTGTTTTAAATGATTGAAATGTGCATGCATGTATTTTAGAGATATGGATGCAATATGCTAGGGATATAGCTAAAGTGATTGGGACTATTATTATAGTTTAGGTGGCGTGTTTTCGGACATAAATTATTCATCTCTGCCACAGATTATGGAACACGTTGCTACTTCCAAGGGAAAAATAATAATGGGAACGCATGGTTATAGGAAATGCATTTTGTTGTACTTGTAACTTGTTGGTCATTAGCCGTCATAATTGTTGTTATTCTATCAAATAACATCTTGAGAGCTTTTAAAATTAAAATATTTATTGGACTTCCTTGTTTTTGTTGTTATTATACTTCTATTTGACACTGTAAAGTTTCTACAATTGTATTTGATATAAATAATACTAATTTAACGATTCAAACAACACCAATGCTCTAAGATTTAGTTCCACCAGAGGTTTCACTGTGAAAGTGAGATGAGGTAGGTGGCTGAGGAAGAGACAACATGCTTTCTGGACATGAGCAGACAACCTTGTTAATAGACTTGAGCCTCTGATGATGAAATGGACATTCCTTTGTGTAACCTTGTGAAGAATGCAGGTAAACCATATCAATCATCTACAAGTTCGATGTGTTAAAATTGGACGTAGATTCCCGTCGAAGTTTACATTTGTTAGCAGTTGTGAGGACGAATGTGAACGCTAGTAAACAGACTACTAAGATGATGTTTTACACTTAATTACAAATATGATTTTAAACAGGCTTGTAAATCATATGTCCAATTAAAATGTGTTGGAATTCCTAATACTAAATTGAATGAAAATAACATAGTCCCACATCGTCAAAAATTGCAAAGCTATTCTAGTATATTAATAGCTTTGCAATGAAGGGGTTGGGGCCTTGGGACACCCAAATGTTTGCTTCGTTGTGAGGAGGGAGATCATGCATCACCACCACACACGCGCGCACCGCCACCATCCGACCGAACCGAGCCGGGCCGAGCTCGGATTGGGTTTTGGTTTGGATCTAATATGATCCTATTTTTACTGCAAAACTGGGTCAGGTTTTTTGACAGTTGCAGGCTATACTAACAGGTACAGATCTATTCAGAAGCGGACGCAGATTGACTGAAGAGATGCGGACAAACAGAAGAAGGTGCGACGCGAGCGGATGCGAGTAGCAGGCGGGTGCGATCCGACTGAAGAAGCATGGGAGAACAGAAACAGCTGCGATGCGAATGGATGCGAGGAGCAGGAGGGTGCGACCCGTTAACGAACAGTAAATCACCGAGTTGACATACTCATTACTATCTCGTGCAAATTACGTCCGTTGTATTTTGGGAGAATTTAAATAAAAATTCTTAAGGAAATTGTTTCGACAAGCCTCAGATGGAATTTTCTTAGTTAACCGGTCAGATTCTATTCTATTTGTTTATTCTTATACATCATTCTTTTATCTTCCCGGTTTCTACGTTGTGCTATTTTTACGATAGTATAGCGTTATTGTTGTAATTTAATTACGACATACCTATTGCTTAAATTAGCTAATACAGACTTCCAGAGTAGTGGAAATATGATTGATAAACTTGTGAAACGAGTTTATAATTGATTATTCTCTTTTTTGGTATACCAAACGTATAACATCTTAAGAATTTTTCTGTTTTTACTGAAACAGAGATGATAACAGTTGAGCTATCAACAAAGGCTACTACACACAATAGGTCTGATCCTTTCAAAGGAGATGGTGACGATTTTCTAACATGGCAGAATCAGATGTTGTTCTATCTCACCACACTCGGTCTGCAACGGTATCTCGAGGAGGAGAAACCAATGCCTGCACCAGGCCAAACCAGAGAAACACACAAAGATACATTTCTAGCTGTTGATACATGGAAGCATTCGGACTTCCTATGCAGAAACTATATTCTGAACTGTATCAGCCTTTAATGATAGCAAAGGCCCTCTGGAATGCACTTGCCGCAAAGTACAAGACACAGAATGTCGGTCTGAAGAAATTCATTGTAGACAAATTCATGGACTACAAAATGATAGACTCCAAATCTGTGACTACTCAACTGCATGAACTCCAAATTATTATTCATGAACTTGAATCAGAAGGCCATAAGGTTGAAGAATCTTTCTTGGTTGAAGCCATAACAGGAAAGCTGCCTCTATCATGGAGAGACTACTGCAACTATCTAAAACATTAAAAGAAAGAGATTTCTTTGCAGGACTTCATCGTACGATAAAATATTGAGGCAGATAACCATGGAATTACGAAACAAAACGAGGAGGCGTTGGTAACAGAAGGGTCGACGAACAAGAATAAAGGCCACTTCAACAAAAAGAACTTCTCCAAGAAAAGGAAAGCACTTGAAAACAAACCCAAAGATAATAAAGCCAAGAAGTTTAATGGCGAATGTTGGGTTTGTGGCAAAATGGGACACGCCGCTAGAGACTGCAGGCACAAGAAGGAGCGCAACTCAGAGGCAAATATAGGTGACAACATGGAATTGGACGAGTCCAATTTGTCAGCAGTTATATCTGAATGCAATTTGGTTCAGAATCCTAACCAATGGTGGGTGGACACAGGAGCTATTCGTCATGTCTGCTCTGACAAATCCATGTTTTCTACATATCAGAAATTTGATCAGAAAGAAAATCTCTACATGAGTAATTCTGTTGTTTCCATGGTCGAAGGCAGTGGCACAGTAATCCTCAAGTATACTTCTAGAAAAACTGTCAAATTGAATGACGTGCTCCACGTTCCAGACATACGCAAGAATCTGATCTCTGGCTCGGTACTATCAAAGAAAGAATTCAAAATGGTGTTCGAGTCAGACAAGATGGTTCTGTCCAAAGCTGGAATATATATCAGAAGGGGAAATTTACGTGATGGCCTATTTAAGGCAAATGTAGCCGTTATCGACAATAAAACTATGTATTCTGTTTGTGCTATTAATAAAATTGAAGTTTCTTACTTGCTTGAGCACGAAATCTTATTATGGCATGATAGATTGGGACACATAAATTTCTGAAAAATGAAAACATTATCAAACTTGGGATTAATTTCGAAATTCCAAGTAGATAAGAACTACAAATGTGAGATATGTGTAGAAGCAAAAATGGTTAAAAAAACCATTTCAATCTGTTGATAGAAGCACCGAACCAGTAGGTTTGGTTCATACAGATTTATGTAATTTTAAATCATTACCTACAAGAGGTGGGAAAAGTTACTTTATCACTTCTATTGATGACTATACACGATATTGCTATGTATATCTTTTAAATAGTAAAGATGAAGCAATTACATCATTTATGAAGTACAAAGCTGTGGTAGAAAATCAATTAAATAAGAAGATCAAAATATTGAGATCTGATGAGGTGGAGAATATAAATCACCATTTGAACAGTTCTGTGCAGAAAATGGTATAATTCATCAAACAACGGCTCCATATTCACCACAACAAAATGATGTAGCCGAGAGGAAGAACAGAACGTTAAAAGACATGATTATTGCCATGCTTTTAATCTCTGGTCTACCGACAAACTTGTGGGGGGAAGCCTTAAATACGTCTAATCACATATTAAACAAAGTCCCTCACAATATAACAGGAACAGTTCCATATGAGCTATGGAAAGGACACATACCAAGTTTTAAATACCTCAAAGTGTGGGGTGCTTCGCAAAAGTTTCAGTTCCGCCTCCAAAGAAAGTCAAACTTGGACCAAAAACAGTAGATTGTGATTATCTAAGGCCAGTCCAAAATAGTAGTGCCTACATATTTTTGGTATTCATGTCTGATATAGATGATGTTCATGTAAATACAATCATGGAATCAAGAGATGCCTCGTTCTTTGAAGATGTGTACCCACATAAAAGAAACGATGGAAACCTTGTCCCAAAGAGGACAAGAGATAACAGAGATGAGACATATGGAGATGAAACTCATCAGGACAATCATAAAGTTGAACCAAGAAGAAGCGTAAGGGAAAGAACTTTATTTGGTTCGAATTTTTTAATTTATATGTTATAACATGAACCTCAAACGTACAAGAAAGCAATGTCTTCTTCGGAATCTTCATGTTGGAAAGAAGCAATCCAAAGTGAGATTGATTTAATTCTAAGTAATAAAACTTGGGAAATAGTTGATATTCAATCTGGAATAAAACCAATTGGCTGCAAATGGATTTTTAAGAGGAAAATGAAACCAGATAGCCCTACTGATAAATATAAAGCCAGATTAGTAGCCAAATTATATCGTCAAAAATGTGTATATTTCTTTGATACCCATTCACCGGTTACACGAATAACCTTTATAAGAATGTTAATAGCAATTGCATCCATATATAATCTAGAGATTCATCAGATGGATGTAAAAGCAACATTATTAAATGGAGATCTCGATGAGAAGATTTACATGGAGCAACCTGAGGGTTTTATTTCCAAAGAAAATGAAAATAAAGTATGTCGGTTAGTAAAATCATTATACGGACTCAAACAAGCTCCAAAACAATGGCACGAAAAATTTGATAGTGTCATGATGAAAAATGGTTTTCGTATAAACGAATGTGATAAATGTGTATTACAAACAAGTTGGACAATCATACGTTATGATTTGTTTATATGTAGACGATATGCTAGTCTTTGGTCCTAACACTAAAGTAATAGAGACCATAAAGAAGATGTTAATCAACAATTTCGATATGAAAGACTTATGAGTTGCAGACGTTATTTTGGGAATCAAAATAATAAGAACGCCTAATGAAATTGAATTGTCTCAGTCACATTATGTAGACAAAGTGATTGAAAAATTCCAAATCTATGGAATTAAAGGAGTGAGAACACCTTTTAATCCATCAGAAGTACTGCATAAAAACACTAATGATATTGTAATGCAACTGGAATACTCTCATGTAATTGGATGCTTAATGTATCTCATGAATTGCACTGGACCAGATATCGCTTATGCGGTATGTTGACTAAGCAGATATACAAGTAACCCATGGAAGGAACACTCGAAAGCACTAATGAGAGTGTTGGGATATTTAAAGAATACCACTAATTTTTCCTTACATTATGAATAAAATCTTACGGTCTTAGAAGGATACAGTGATGCAAACTAGATCGCGGATTCAGATGAATCAAAATCCATAAGTGGTTATGTCTTTCCCTTGCAGGAGCAACGTGGTCATGGAAATCTACTAAACAAACATACATAGCTCGATCCACTATGGAATCTGAGTTTATCGCATTAGATAAAGCATGCGAAGAAACATAATGGCTTCGTCAATTTTTGGAAGATATTCCATTTTGGCCCAAACCTATAACGGCCATATGTATTCACTGCGATAATCAAGCATCGCTAAGTAGAGTGAAATTTTTTGTTTATAATAGCAAATCACGACACATTCGTGGTCGCTATAACACAGTTAGGCAGTTACTCTCTAATGGAACTATTTTCATTGATTATGTGAGAACAAATGATAACCTAACATATCCATTTACTAAAGGTTTATCGAGAGAGAAAATTGACTGCACATCGAGGAGAATGGGTTTAAAAACCTAAACCAACAAGAGTTACCTTATACGGGAACCTATCCTAGCAACTGGAGATCCAACTGACTATGATCAATATGCAAACCAGTTCTAAGTAACTCAAGAAGCAATGCATTTGTTTGGACTTAGTCCTACTCCATTCCTATGGTGCAAAATATAATGCATGCCTATAGAAGTAGTTAAAAGTTAAAACTATGTTTTTTAATGATCATATCTTGAATATAACAAGTGGGGTATATGTAGGATACTCTTAATGGTTGCGATCATCTATGTTAGTGTGAGCTGGGTCGGCTCTATGAGAATATTAAAGGCTTATATTTTTTATAAACACTCGCAGAACCAAAAATTGTTCAGGACCAAAGTGAACACAACCAAGAGATTGGATGAGAAGGGAATCAATGCTTCGTAAAGCTTATTGTCTGGATATACAATAAAGGCCGATGGTTCAAGATGAAATAATTCGTCGATTAGCCAAGTAGATCCGATAAGTTTTAATTAGGGAAAGTTGAAAGTGAAATATCGACTTGTCCACGATAAAGTATTATTCCATATGTACTCTGTGATATTTCGCTTTGTGTGGGCATATGTATATTATCTTTCATGTGGGGGATTGTTGGAACTTCTAATACTAAATTGAATGAAAATAACATAGTCCCGCATCGCCAAAAATTGCAAAGCTATTCTAGTATATTGATAGCTTTGCAATGAAAGGGTTGGAGCCTTGGGGCACTCAAATGTTTGCTTCGTTGTGAGGAGGGAGATCATGCATCACCACCACACGCGCGCGTGCCGCCGCCGTCCTACCGAACCACACCGGACCGGGCTTAAGTTTTGGTTTAAATCTAATATGATCCTATTTTTACTGCAAAACTGGGCCGGATTTTCTGATAGTTGCAGGCTATACGAACATGTACAGATCTGTTCAGAAGCGGAGGCGGGCGAAAAGAAGCAGGTGCGACCCGACTGAAGAAGCGCGGGCGAACAAAAATAGGTGTGATGCTAACGGATGCAAGGAGCAGGCGGGTGCGACCCGTTAACGAACAATAGAAGTTAAAAGGCAATGGGTGCAACCCGTCAAGCGAACGCGACTGTTTGAAGGGATGCGATCGAAATTATAAATAGGAGAGAACACTGATCTCATTCTCATTCTATTTCAATTATATATTCTTCTGCTTTTACTTCTCTACGGCTCTATACAGTAAATCACAGAGTTGACATACTCATTACAATCTCATGCAGATTACGTCTGTTGTATCTTGAGAGAATTTAAATAAAAATTCTTAAGAAAATTGTTTCGACAAGCATCAGATGGAATTTTCTTAGTTAAATGGTCAGATTCTAGTCTATTTGTGTATTCTTATACATCAATCTTTTATCTTCCCAGTTTCTACGTTGTGCTATTTTTACGATTGTATAACGTTGTTGTTGAAATTTAATTACGACATACCTATTGCTTAAATGAGCTAATACAGACTTGCAGAGTAGTGGAAATCTGATTGATACACTTGTGAGACGAATTTATAATTGATTATTCTATATTTTGGTATACTAGACGTATAACAAAATGTTACTATAAAATACCGTCTGTTGTAAAAATCCTTCTAGGCTCCGCTAGGCCAGCCTTACCGTCTGGATATTTTTCTAATCTAGTAGACTTACTACATTATCTAAGCATATGAACATGTTTATAACCATCATCTATGCATCAATTTATATTTGATCCCTCTTACAAGCATTAAAATGTTTGTTTTAAACAATTTTATCTTCATGGTTGCTTGCAAACCCGTCTAAATCCGTGGTGTCCCATTGAGGATCAGTTAATTCTAAACAACATACTAAAATTTTATCCGAAATGCATGAGTTTATCAAAAACGCCTAACTCCGATTAATCCTCGATTAATCCCCGTCTAGACGATTAATCTTCAGTTCATGTTTACCGTCTAGTATCCGCCTAACGACTTTTACAATTTTGTAAAATACTCATGAGCGATGCGTTTTATTGGAGTGGATGAAACCGTTTTCATAGTTCACGAGAGCTAACAATGATTAATTATTAACGTGTCTTATAAAAAGAGGTAAAAATCTCTAAATGCGACTTAGTCCATGTGGCAAAATTGGTTGAATTGGAACCAACCTCTGTATTACAACATCCCCTCCCTTACTTTCAAAGAAAATTCCTTCCTTGGTTTCACAAATATTCGGAATCCATATTTTCAAACTTGTAGCACTATTGTTTGGTTTCTGACTGCTGAAAATGGCTGAGTTACGTACTTCGTCGCTTTCTTTAAGACGATTCGCGGCTTAGCCTTAAGGTGCAAGATTAGTTGTCAACCACTTCGTCCACATGATAAAACAACATTCTGCCTATCTGTCATTTAAATAAATAGAATAGAAATTGTGTGCGTTATTAAAACGAAGGGTTGTTTACGGATCTTGTAGGACAAAATAAGATTCTTTCGATTCTTATACTTGTAGGCCAAAATAAGATTCTTTCAATTCTTTTATCTTGAAAATGTCTTGCTTATTTTTCTGAATTGTGATAACAAATATTGTTTCTCAGGTATTGGGTTTATGTCCTGTTCAAAAAAAGTATGGGGTTGATGCGCTGATGCTAATCTGTTATTTCGTTACATAAGAATGTAAACGCATTTCTTTGAAGATATGTTATAATCTTACCATTTATTATAAATTAAACTTGTTCATATTAAGTTCACTTATCACGTCAGCTATTCTAGTAGCAGCTTGATATGGTGGAAGATAATACATACGAAAGTATGACTTGCAACAGCTAACAAATCTATGATTATTTTTATTTTCCCGGTCCCTCTTCTATAAGACCTGCTAATTTCAGAAATCACCGGTCATCATGGAATGATATTTTTGTGCATCTAAAATATTGTTTGAGGAGGGGATTCTTCGAAGCACAGAATTAAAAATGGTAAAGCGATTACACAGAAACCGAGTTTAAATTATAAAATCTATTACACAGACTTATAATTGTACACCCTGCTGTTTGCTCTGAACGCTTAGATGTTGGCAGCTCTGAATCAATTTGAATTTCACTTTAAGCTGTGATATATTCTATTAGATAGTATTTATTTGCAATAAAAACTACTTAGAGTTGATTACGATTAGTTGTGTTATTCTACAATCAGAAGTTTGTGCTTATTGAATATTTTTATCAAATGATAAACAATAATAACCTCACTGAGCATTAAAAAATCTCACTACTCATTAAACCATGCTAAATTTTTATAACATATATTTAGCCCTTGTAATTAGTAAAAATTAATATGCTCGAGTCAGTAGTATTACATACAGCCAAAACAAACAAAGCCTAGCGAATTATCATTCATGCCAAAGAAAACCACTAGTTGGAAATTTGCAGATGGCGAGTTGGAAAGATTAAGTTTGGCATTTGTCACACAGATCCTTCTCTTTCTTTTTTCCTACATTAAGTGATGCCAAGTGCCAAATTTTTTCTCTCTTAATCTCACTTCAGAAAGTTCTTGTGGATTATCATAAAAATTAATTGTTTTAGGTATGTATATACAACAGTATCTAGTCACAACATGCTGAACTGTATGTAGAGCACCGGACTTCATCTGTATGCTTCCTAAGAATGATTCAGAAGATGAAGTTCCTTCAAAAATTTCTGAGTATTGTAATATTAAGGGCTAGCAGATTTGAGAGGATCGCAACAAATGGTGTAGAACTCATAGGTGAAGTATAAATATGTGGATGCAGTAATATCTTAACACACACTCTTTTTTGGTTTTGTAATTTTTTTTTTTGATTTGTATGCAGGTTGTGCACTATTGAAGTATACGACAAAATAATAAGCTCTAGCAATCTCTGAGGCTTCGATTGGGAAACATAGGATGAAGGTATGCCTTTGCAAAATTTTCCATGTAGCAATATCGTCTAGTTATCATGTAAATTGATTATATGTCTGATACAGGTGTCTGCTTGACGAATGTTTTGATTTGTGAATGAATGAACCTGCTGTCTACTTATGTTTGTTAGACTGCATAGATGGTTACAAATTGTTTTTTTCATGTTGTAGAAATTCCAAGACAATGCAGAAATGCCTATAATAACTCCTGGTTTTCTGTGGGAACACTTTCTAGTCAACATAAATTTAGCTTGTTAGAACTCCTTTGTATACAAATTTAGACGCAACATTGGTCAAGCAACAATAAGATTTTTATGAGAACTAGTTATATATGTAAATGTGATGCAATAAAATTTGATAGCTTGAAAGTCATTGTTTTGAATAGTCATTTCCTTCATGATTTGGGATATATGTATGTATGTGTGTGTGTAATTTTTATATTCAATACTGACTTTGGCTAAGAAAGGCCAACCCATACTTTTAATCAATCATAATTTCCTTCAAGTTCTGGAAGTATCAATCATAAACGTTGATTATTCTTGTCACTACAAGTACGTTCCTGACTTAATTTTCTCTTTCCTTTTCTCTTTGGTGTTAGGCATTACAACTTCACTAATTTTCTAGTATAAATATGGAATATGAGGATGATCTCCCTGTTGAGAGAAAGAGAAGCGGCCGTGGAGTTAACTGATAAAGTGGCTTTCTTTTTGTCTTAGAGGAGAAGTCAACAAGAGAAACATTTTTTTTGATATACTTTGAATTTAACTGTGATTTTAACTTTTTTGTAAAATAAATTTCGAAAATAACAACTTAGACAAGTCATATAAAAATAACACAAAAACAAGAATTGGACATGAAAATTTTAAATGAATTTCAATTTACAAACCAAATACATTATCCAATTTTCATATCGGGACAAATTTTCAAAACAAATGAAATCAAAGATATTTCAGGGTTTTCTCCCTTTTAATTTTCTTTTTAGATATATTCTTATTGATTCCTCATCTTTTTCAAATACTAATTTCTCATATTTTTTAAACATTCTTACCGATTCCTTCTTTTAGTTTCTTTAATATTTTTATTTCCGTTTCTAACAATGTCAATAAAATGTTGTCTAGCATAGTATCATGTGTTTAATTAATGAAATTGATGGAAAATTACATGATTTTTTCTTCCGCCATTGCATAGTTATACCAGTTAGTAAAGATTAAGCATGCCAATGGATACTTTTGGATGTGGATAATGTCATATCTGCATCTACATCCAAAATTATTTCGAACATCGGATATCCGTATCGGTAGATGCAAACAGATATTGGATAACTATCTTATCATCAATAGAAACTTTGGTTTAAAACAATTTTTTTTTCAATCTCATTGATTATAAAAGTACAAAACATAAACAAATATGATGATAATAAATAATTTTGAGTAGCTAACATGCATCAAACGGATAAAATATAAACTATGGATTTATTAAAACATTAAACACATATCATTTATTATACTAAAATATACATAATATAAACTATAATGTTGAAGAATAAGTAGACGGATATTTGTCGGATGCAAATGCCTCCGTATCCACATCCGATTTTTCAGATGTTTGATATTTATCATGTTGGGGAATTTTGCGGTTCGAGACGAATTTGATGGCGATTGTGATGAAGATAATGTTGTACTTTCGACTTCAAAGATCTATGGAATAGATTCTTTCAGACAATAGTTCAACCCACCAGGTACAAACGGTTTATCGAACTATCGACTTTCAGGATTCAATGAAGCCATATAACAACGTAATCAGATTCAAAGTTTGTACGGCTTTGATCCGACCAAGAACACTTTAGAACGGTTTCTGATGATGCAATTTGAAGAGAAAGAGATAAAGAGAAGAAGAAGAAACAAATCTGCAACGATCCAGCGTTTGCAACACCTTCAGATGTTACAAAATATAGAGTAACTGGAAGTGCAGCGATTAGCAATACTTCGTTGGCGTCGTAGATTTGTGCAAGAAGAAGAAGAAGAGCGCAGAGAAGAAAACTGTTTGAAACATGTTCTGGGCGTTGCTATTTATAGTGGTGGAGAGGTGTTTATTCGTCAAGCGTCACAACTGTTTGCAACGGTCACGTCTATTCATTTCATAACGGTTCACAACTGTTACAAACGGTCACGTCCATTCATTTTGTAATGTTCCAGAAAACGTTACAAATTTCCCGCCATCAGCTAGGTTCTTAATGGGCTGAAATCTGTCCCGTTACTGTTAATATATAATCCAAAAATATTTTCGAAAACCCGTACCAGGTCCAGTCGGACGAACGGCGGTGGCGCACGTGTGGTATTGCATGACTTCTCTCCTCACAACAAAGCAAACATGTGGGAGCCCAAAGGCCCCAACGTCCACTTGAGAAAGCTAAATATATACAAATATTTTCTTTGATTTTCTACAATATGGGACTTTCTTTTCTTCTTCTTTCTTTACTTCTACTTTTCCAAATCGGAAAACCCAAACCTCAAAGCTATTTGAAAATTTACAACAATCTCCCCCAATTTTCAAAATAAAAATAAATGAATAGGATGGCTGCATCACTAGAGTGATTTCCTACATACCCAAGTGAGTTCAAGCCTACGTAGTTCTAAGAGCAAGTTTTGCATCATCGTGAAAACCAACACATAAATAAAAAGTATCTTTCGGATTTGAACCTTTATTTAGTGTAAACCATTCAAAGCCTTATCGAGATTCTATGGTGAACGAATCTTGAACCAAGTATCCCTAATGATAAAACCGAAACAATCACACATGTTGACTTCCTTAGGTAAAGTGTTTTGTATTGCTCAGCACGTTAATGACCATGTGCTTAAATCCTGGTTCATGAATCTACTTAGAAAGCGGTCTTTCTTTCCTAGGAAACGGCCTGATTTCCATACTCATATAGGCAAGTCTCTTAAGGTGCTTTTGCGAGACGCCTTTTAAGATTTCTAGACTTATTAAGGATATATATTCATCCTTTGTTCTTGCAGAATCCAACACTAAATATTAAGGGATTATCGGTTTAGTGTTCTATAATCATTCTCTTAACTTGTTGGTGCCCATTGAACTTTGTCTATCCATTTCAAGACATAAGTTAGGTTTCTGTTAAGGATGATCAACCTTCATTCACAGACCTTAGTCCCATTTCTTGTGACTTTATAGAAACCATTGCCTTTGGAAGACTCTTTGTAAGTGGGTCAGCCAAGTTTTTCTTTATTTCTATGTAGTCAACAGTTATAACTTCTCTTTTGAATAACCGTCTCACCATTTGATGTCTTAGACTCACATGTCTAGACCTTCCATTATATGTCTTATTAGACACATTGTATATCATTGCTTGATTGTCACAGTTAATCAAGGCTGCTGGAGATGGCTTCTTCCATAAAGGGATTTCCATTAATAAATTACTAAGCCATTTCGCTTCTTTTCATGCATCTGCTAATGCAATCAATTCTAACAACATTGTTGAGTCAGAAATACAGGTCTGCTTCTTGGAATCCCAAGACACAGCAGCGCCTCCTAATGTAATGATCCATCCAGTTGTAGATTTGGATTTGGATTCTGCATTGTTCCAGGTTGCATCACTATATCCTTCTATTACAGCAGGATATGCTTTATAAGATAAACCATATTCAATGGTTCCTTTCTAATAAGCTAAAACTTTGAAAATAGCTTTCCAATGTTCGAAACCTGGATTACTCGTAAATCGACACAATACACTTATAACATGTGCGATGTCTGGTCTAGTGCAATGCATAGCATACATAAGACTCCCAATAACACTGGAATACTCTAGTTGAGAGATAGTATGTCCAGTGTTCTTTTCTAATTTAATACTAAGATCTAAAGGAGTTGGTGCTGGTTTGTCATCGTAATGACCATACTTTTGTAGGAATTTCTTTATGTAATGAGATTGAGTTAGTAATAACCCACCATCTTTCCTAACAATTTTAATTCTCAAAATTATATCAGCCTCTCCTAGATCTTTCATATCGAATTTAGAAGACAAAAACTTTTTAGTTTCATTCACACAGGATATACTGGAACCAAATATTAGCATGTCATCAACGTATAAACATATTATAACAATACCATTGTTATCCGATTTTCTATATATACATTTATCAACATCATTAATAATGAATCCATATGACAGTGCAACTTTATCAAACTTCTCATGCCATTGCATGGGAGCTTGCTTCATGCCATAAAGAGATTTCACTAATTTGCAAACTTTCTTTTCTTGTCCTGGGGTTTTGAAACCTTCATGTTGTTCCATATATATCTCTTCTTCTAAATCTCCATTTAGAAAAGCAGTCTTTACATCCATTTGATGTACGACTAATTTATGAATTGATGCAAGTGCAATTAAACAGCATACAGAAGATATACGAGCAACTGGAGCATATGTATCAAAGTAATGTACTCCATGTCTTTGCTTATATCCCTTAGCAACTAATTTGGCTTTAAACTTATCAATGGATCCATTTGTATTCAACTTTTTCTTGAATATCATTTACATCCTATAGGTTTAGCACCAGGAGGTAAATCAGTTAAAACCCAAGTTTGGTTTAACAGTATGGAATTTATTTCATCATTGATAGCTTATTTCTAGAAATTGGAGTCTCTGGAACTCATAGCCCCAGAATAAGTTTTTGGATCGTCATCGACGTTCATTACATATTTAGTCGCATTAAGGACTTCATCCTTACTGCCTATGTAATGAAGTCACGACCATAGTCTTTCTCTATTCTTGCTCTTTTACTTCTTCGTTGTTCAGTACTATTATCTGGTACTGACACTTTCTTGCTGTTTTGAGCAGGAGCATAATCATCGTCATTGATATCATTAGTCATACTAGGTTCTGGACTAAATGATCTTAATGTGATCTCAACAGTTTGATTTTCTAAAAATTCTACATCTACAGATTCTATAACTTCTAGGGTGTCAAGAATAAGGAATCTATAAGTTGTCCTATTAAGTGAATATCCTATGAAAATACATTTAAATGCTCTATTTCTTAACTTTGGTCGTTTAGGGTCTGGTTTTCTAACATATGCTAAGCAGCCCGAAACTTTAAATCTAGTTAGGTAAGGTTTCCTTTTAAACCATAATTCATAAGGGGAAACATTATTCTTTTTAAGTGGTACTCTATCTAAAATATAACATGCAGATAACATAGCATCACCCCATAGGTTATAAGGTAAATTAGAATTATGAGCATGGCATTAACCATTTCTACTAAAGTTCTATTTTTCCTTTCAGCAACACCATTTTGTTGTGGTGTATATGAGGCAGTACATTGGTGAACTATACCTTGTTGTTTACAAAACAAGGTGAATTCATTTGAGAAATATTCACCACCACGATCTGAATGTAATATTTTAATTTTAACTCCTAATTGTGTTTCGACCTTTGCTTTGTAAATTTTGAATTTATCAAAAGGCTCATCTTTAGTTTTCATTAGATATACATATGCATATCTAGTCTAATCATCAATGAATGTTATATAGTATTGGTTACCACCATAGGTGATATGACTTTTTAAGTCACCCACATCACTATATACCAAATCAAGCAAACCAATTTTCCTTTCTACGGATTTGAAGGATTTCCGGTGTATTTTTGCTTGAACACATATTTCACATTTAGAGATGGTATCGAAATCACAATCAGAAATTAATCCTAATTTATTCATATTTCTAATGGATTTATAATTAATATGTCCTAATCTACCATGCCATAAATTAATAGAATCAACAATATAAACAGAAGATTTATTTATTAGATTCAACTTAATCATGTCGTTACAAGAGTATCCTTGTCCAATAAATTTACCATTCATAGACAACACTAGCTTATCAGACTCATACACCATCTTGAATCCTCCTTTGTTAATAAGGTATCCAGAGACCAAATTCTTACACATATTAGGTACATAAAATACATTGACTAATGTAAGAACTTTTTCAGAGGTGAGAGGAAGTTCTATAGTGCCTTTTCCCAGAACTTTGCTTGGAACTTTATTTGCTCCAGTAACTTCGTCGGCTTCTCCTTTATTTTCTTCGTAACTCTTGAAAAGATTACGGTCTTTGCAAATGTGAATGGTTGCTCCAGTATCGAACCACCAATCATTATCATTGCCACTAACGGAGTTCGCCTCTTGCACTATAGCCACAAGCATGTCTTCGACCGCATTCACTTTTTGTTGTTTCTTTCGCAGACGGCAGTTTCGGGCATAGTGCCCGGGCTTGTTACAAAAATAACAAGCACCTTTCTTTTTGTTGTTGGTTTTTGAATGATTTTTCTCCTTAAATCATGTCTCATTCTTTGGCTTTAATTTATCAGTAATTTCAACATTATTTGCCTTAGAATGGGACTCGGTTTGTGGATTATCATCTAGATTGCGTTTACGAGAGTCTTCTTTAATACAAAGATGACGCTGCAAAACGTCTAAGTTATAATCTGTTTTCGCGTGCTTCATCTTTTTCTTATAATCATTCCAACTATGCGGAAGTCTAGAAATTATAACTCCAACAACAAAAGATTCAGGGAGATCAATTCCAACATCTTTAAGTTGACTCACCAATAGTAAGATTTCGCTTACTTATCCAATTATGGACTTATTGGTGACCATTTTGAAATCTATAAAATTGGAAATAAGAAACTTTTTATTACTTGCCCCGGATATGCGGTACTTATTCTCCGGTGCAGTCCAGAGTGTCTTAGTTGTTTCGAAGGTCCTATGAGCATTGTAGACTAGGGTAGATAGCGCATTCAAAATATGACCTCTGCATAGGAAATCGTCCTCTTTGCGCTTTGCACGTTTAGCCTATAGATCAGCATCATCTTTATCAGTTTCCTTCGAGATTTCTTCCAAGTCATTTTCCAAAATGTAGAACAACTTGACGGTGACCAGAAAAAATTTCATCATCTCTTGCCAACGAGTGAAATTATCGCCATCAAAACGCTCCAATCGAGTTAGATGCTGATTCATAACTTGTAGAGCGCTCGAACCTTCCATGGAGGAAGAATATTGTCTGAAATTTGTTGGGGAATTTTGCAGTTCGAGGCGAATTTGATGGCGATTGTGATGAAGATAATGTTGTACTTCCGACTTCAAGGATCTATGGAATAGATTCTTTCAGACAATAGTTCAACCCACCAGGTACAAACGGGTTATCGAACTATCGACTTTCAGGATTCAATGAAGCCCTACAACAGCGTTATCGGATTCAAAGTTTGTATGATTTTGATCCTACCAACAATACTTTAGAACGGTTTCTGATGATGCAATTTATAGAGAAAGAGATGAGGAGAAGAAGAAGAAACAAATCTGCAATGATCGAGCGTTTGCAACACCTTCAGATGTTACAAAAATAGAGTAATTGGAAGTGCAACGATTAGCAACACTTTGTTGGCGTCGCAGATCTGTGCAAGAAGAAGAAGAAGAAGAGCGCAGATAAGAAAACTGTTTGAAACATGTTCTGGGCGTTGCTATTTATAGTGGTGGAGAGGTATCTATTCGCCAAGCGTCACAACCGTTTGCAACGGTCGCGTCTATTCATTTTGTAACGGTTCACAACTGTTACAAACGGTCGCGTCCATTCATTTTGTAACGTTTCAGAAAAAGTTACAAATTTTCCGCCATCAGTTCAAATTTAGAATTTTCGGCTCTGGGTCCTTAACGTGCTGAAATCTGGTCCGTTACTGTTAATATATGATCCAAAAATATTTTTAGATCCTACCCCGAAACAATACCCGACCCGTCCCTGTTCGGTCGGACGGACGGACGGTGGCAGCGTGCGTGTGGTGTTGCATGACTTCTCTCCTCACAACAAAACAAACATGTGGGAGCCCCAAGGCCACAACATCCACATGAGAAAGCTAAATATATACAAATATTTTCTTTGATTTTCTATAGTGTGGGACTTTCTTTTCTTCTTCTTTCTTTATTTCTACTCTTCCAAGTCAAAAAACCCAAACGCCAAAGCTATTTGAAAATTTACTGAATATCATTTTTTCGGATATGGTTGCGGATGAATTTTAGATTTTTCGGATGTTCATTCACGAGCTTAGTAAAGATAGCGATGAAGATAGCTGTATAGAATACTGTAATGCTATCGAAAGGGTCATGAGATACCTGAAATGAACTATGAACCTTGTGTTACATTATGAAAAATTTCCAACTGTCCTTAAAGGATACACCGATTCAGACTGGAATACTTTATCCGATGGTTCGAAAGCAACCAGCGGCTATATCTTTAGCATTGTCGGTGGAGCCGTTTCTTGAGAATCTAAGAAACAGACTATTTTGGCTCGGTCCACTATGGAGTTTGAGATGATAGCACTAGCCACAGCTAGTAAAGAAGTAGACTAGTTAAGAAATCTGCTAGCTGAGATTCCTTTATAGGAAAACTGATACCAGCTGTGTTGATCCATTGCGATAGTACCGTGCCTATCACAAAAGTACAGAATCATTATTACAACGGTAAGAGAAGACAGATACGTCGTAAGCATAACATCGTTAGAGATCTATTCTTCAGGAGCTGTTAGAGTGGATCGCATACGCTGTGATGAGAATTTGGCCGATCCTTTGATGAAAGGACTGGTTAGAGCGAAAGTCCTTATAACATCTAAAAGAATGTGACTATTGCCTTAGATTGTTGAGTCACGCAGAATGGTAACCCACCCTAATGATTGGAGATCTCAAGAACTAGGTTCAATGGATAAGAACAAGTTGCGAAGTGATATGAGTTGCACATGCTATTTTTATATATTTAGAAGCATGTATTCCTGAAGTGATTAGATGATGAGTTAATAGAAATTATTAATGAGATCTATACTCTATACAGAGTGGAGTACCTGCCTTCATGATTACTCTTGATAGAGTCACCTATATGGATGCGGAAATGTGGTCGTTTCTATGGAATATTGGGCAAAATTCTTATAGCATTCACTGAACTAGGATAGACATGCATGACCATAAATGCATGGGCTTATTTGATTGCATTCTAGAAAGTTTGTATGTAGTTTAATGTCAAGAATAGAGTTCAAGGCTATGTGTCACTCTAGTAAAAACTGAATTTTATTCACTATGCAACGGTTCAAGTCGAAAGACACCTTTGCTTATGCACAATCTTATGTTCTCAGAAACTGCTCGAAAAATATTTTTTAAAAATTCAAGTAGGGAATTGTTGGAAATTGTGCTTGTGAATTGTTTAAAAATTAAATACCTTGGCATAAGTGCATTTATTGCTTGAGTCCCACACCATAGGGGTTAGGAATCATTGAAAGATACACATTTAAATATGATTTTCTTAGCTCCCACATTGGGCCCTTTGGGCACTCAAATGTTGCTTTTGTGTTGAGGAGGGAGCGCATGCTTGGCCATCACACGTACGTCCCGACCGACCCAACCCGGGCCAGGCTCATGGTGTAGCACTTATATTTTTGGAAAAATTTGTTATGTGTTTTTCTGACTGTTATTTTATTTGAAACAGTGCAATTACAGATTCGAATTTTTAACCATCGTCACTCTACTATTCAATAATACGTTCGACTTGGTATTCCGTCTATTCAATTAGTTTACAGACGAAATCAAAAGAGAACGATATTTTTTTACCTCTGTGGAAACCTAAACCAATCTTCATCTGCATGAAATTCTTAAATTATAAGACGAGTGGTCATTTTTGAGTGCAACTGAGTCGGTTTCTTCTGTGGAAGCAAATCGTTATCGAACCAGAGACTATTTTATCCTAGAGGCGGCGGCGTTGGTTAGACTGCTTTGCACCACTGAGCAAAATGCCAAAACGTCTTCAAGACAGTGACCAAGTACATGACTCAGCCAAAGATCATTTGTCTACAACAGAATATGACGATCAAGAGGATGAAAATTTGATCTTCACTACAAAGTTGATATAATTTATCATAGCTTCGAAAATGAGAACAGTTGGAATAAAATTTATGTCATTGTATTTATATTTTTATTTACACATGTTTTGATAGTGATTTTAAATTTGAAAATGGTTAGTTAATCCATTAATTTATTGATATTAAAGAGAGCTAATGTGAAGGAATCAACTCTTCAACACTGTCAATCAATTCCCTAATTTATTGATAGTAAGAGAATTAACATGAAGGAACCATTTTTTTAACATTGATAACCAGTTCTCTAGTTTATTGATATTAAGGAGAACTAATTAATGTGAATGTATTAATTATTTTTAATATTCTTTTAAGCATGCTGAGCACCTAAAGGTGATCAGTATTGGAAGTGATAGCTAGGAAGATGTTCGGTGGGTACATCTACTAGCTGATCAGTATAGGAGACATGAGAAACTCTAATACAACTCCCTTGAATTTGTTCTCGAATAAAATGAGAATCAAGAGCAACACGTTTCATGCGAGAATTGAAAGTTGGATTTGAACATAGATTCGTTACACCAACCTTGTCGTAGTAGATAACCGGTTGTTGGGTAGACTAACATATAGCTTACTGAGTAAAGAGCGTATCAAACTTGCATCGAAAAATAAGCCAAAATTAGCTAAAATTAGACACAATTTTTTTTACTAAACATACACCGTGTGTATTACAAAACCATTATTACTTTGGGATAAAACAATATACTAATCTCATTCGTTCACTTTTCCTCTTTCATGCATTAATCAAGCTAAAATTCATATTTTTTCTAAATTCACTTTTGTATATTTCAGTTTTCAAATTCAAATACCTTAAATATAATTCAAATTTATGTAATTTTTTACATATAGCAATTCAAATTAAATTTTGATAGTAAAATTTTGATCTATTTAAATTTCGATGTTAAATTTAAACTTGGATTAATTAAGTAAGAGTTAGAGAAGAATTTAGTACTCTACGAATGTTAATAATTTCGGCAATGAATTTTAAAATTTAATATCTTTTATATTTAAATTTTTAGTGGAAAAAGTTAAAATTTATTACGAATGAATATAAGTTGAAACTGTATAGGCAGAATTTGATACGTGAAAGTAAATGAAATTTAATTCAACTGATGATGTATAGAAACTTTAATTACTTATGAAAGAAATTATATCGATTACACTATGAATTTATTACTCTCTAATTCTTATTTTTACCTTTTATTAAATAGGAGCACTTTTTTCTAACATTTTATTCAAATTTATATTGTGTAGGCAAGACCATTAGTGGTGTATAAATAGAATTTTTCAAATATAAATAAGTAAATATAAGAATCTACAAAGACTGATAAATTATATTTGGTTATGTAAACAAGTGCAAATAAATTTTTGAAAAGTTGCATTGATACATATGAAACTATCTGGTATATAACTTATCTGAATTGTTGTCATCGTGTAAAATATGCTCACAATGAAATTTGGTTGATATATATTAGATAGTGAAATTAAGGAACGATAAAAGATTTTTTGGTTACATACTAGATAGTGAAATTAAGGAACGATAAAAGATGTTTAAGTGATGCTAAATCTTAATAGTAATATCTGTAGAGAGACATTTTTGGTATTGCATGCTAACACAAAAAGAGTGCGACGACAAATATACTACAACTATTAATAAAGAAATAAATATAAGGATATTTTTGAAACTTCGCGCTCGGACCAAAAAATTGCGCTTTACGCGTGAATTGTTTTTTTATAAATTGAATATGTTTTATTTGTTGCTAGTTTGAATTTTGTTCTTCTGATTATATTCTAGTTGCATCTATATTGGTGATAGCTTGAATTTTTGTTCCTGTTAATTTGTAAAAGAAGTTAATTTGTTAGATCTTATTTTAAGTGGTATTAAGATTGGTAATATTTGAAAAGAGAAGTTTTGAATTTGTAAAGAAAATTTATTTGTTGCATGCTATATTTAACCAACACTACGATTTAGTAATATTTATGGAGGTTTATTTATTAGATTCTATATTTAAGGGATATTAAGATTTGGCAATATTTACAGAGGAGAATTTTGAATTTATAAAAAAAGTTGGATCCATTTTTTAAATGATATTAATGAGCATTTTTTGTAGTTTATGCTGATACCAAAAATGTGACATCAAAGATATTATAACTATCATTAAAGATGTATTGAATTATCTAGAAGAATCTTTTATTATTTAGATGTGCGTATTTGACATATTCTTATTTTAGTGAACACGCAAACCTAGAAAATATTTATTGAAATAATCAAGTTTTAACTTGGTTTGAATTGTTCCATTCCAGCGTAGAAATAATAGGTTAGGCGCTTGTAAAATGAATGATATAGATAATACTTGAATTATACACGAATGAAGGACATTTTGGAAAACTCACGTTTGGATCAAAAGATTGCGCTTCTAAGCCCAACTATTAATAAAGATAAATAATGTATAACTTCTAATTATTATCTGTAAGCAATAATTATTTTTATATTTTATAATTTATTATAACTAATTATTAATAGTTAGTAAATTATAGTTTATATTTATTAATAATTAATAATCAATATTAAATAATTAACAATTAATATTAAATAATTATTATTAAACAATTAATAATAATTAATAATTAATGATTAATAATCAACATTAAATAATTAATAATAAACATTAAATAATTAACTATTAATATTTAAACATTTTAATTAATTTAATGGTTTAATAATTAACATTTAATAAATTATTATAGTTCATTATTTAATTAATAACTAATAATAATTATTATTAATTTACTATTTAATAATTTTTACTACTCAATAAGTAATTTAATATTTAATTTTTACTATTTAATATTTACTACTTAATATTTAATGTTTAATTTTCAATAATCAATGATTAGTAAATAATAATTAACAATTAAAAAGTAATATTTTCTACCATAGCCCTAAATCCTCCTTACCGTTTATCTTCTCCATACCGTGCCTCATCATATGGACCTTCCTATTCCCCTCATTTGTTAACCCCTTCCTCCCGCCTCTCGCCCTAGATCTGGCCATATTTTTGCAGCACCACAAAAGCTGACACCTTATGCTCCTGCTGATGCCAAGTCTATCCCGTGCGACGAAGTTGCTTTTACAATCCAAGGTAATTCACTAGTAAGCTTGAATATCAAACTAGTACTGCTATGGCTTTCAACCCTACTGAATTAACATCCACGATATTGGGTTTTATTTTTGTGGACACAATTTACCAACTTGGTATTACTACTGTAATTGAAAATTTTGTGGCTTCTGCTCCTATTAGTAGAGCAAATGACACTGAGGATGTGGTCAAATGACATTGAAGATGTGATTAACCCCTTGGTGATAGCACCTAATATTACTACTGCATTATCCACGCTTATTCATCTGTTTGCCTCGGAGCCAAAGTTCTAGATATGGGAACAATTTTAGGTTGAGTGGTTTTATTTGTTGAATTATTTCGATTTACTTCTATCTTTAAACTGCAATGCATACCCAATATAGCTTCCGCCTGTAAACCCAAATCAATTTGCTGAATTGATTATTAGATGCTTATTATATCTTGCAAATTGATTTGTTATATTTATTTGTAGGCACTAGCAAATGGATAAGCAAATCAATACAGCCTGCAGATCGATTTACCAAATTGGTTCGATTTGGTTCTGCCTGTATATTCGTATGCATTGGCATAAAGGTTCTTGTTGTTTTCTTTCCTTATTATACAAAGTGTACGGATATGTGCTTTGTGAAGTTCCCTGTATCTCAAATTTTGGTTGATTTTTTATGCATTTTGAATGGTATTGTGGTACAATAAGTGGAAATGACCAATTATGATTATTTAATTCTATATGTCAATTGTGTCGAAAGTTACTATCATTGTTTCAACTTTGATGTGTTTTAAGTAAAAATTGTTACAACATAGCCTGACCAGAAAACATGAAAGTGATGCAAAAGTGCGAACAATATGAGTGTTAACTTTATCTACAACTTTGCTGGTCCCTCAATGGAAGCCTAACCAGACACACAACCCATCAAGAAAGCGGTGCACCCAATGTGGCTGCATAAAAAAAAATGGTTAGTTGTCTCGATCTTCCTTGTACTGGCCACTCTTGCTTGGGCCTTTCTCTTTGTCCTACAAGTATGTCTTACTGTTTCAGCAGTAAAAAACACACAGTATATGCAGAATCAAAAACATATAATATATATAAACATGTCTTGTGAGTAAGTGAAATTGTTGTTTATACAAGTATTCTCTTTGTTTTTTTTTATTTATTTGCTTTTATTTTGTTTATGATGTATCATTTGTGATACTGCCTTGATTGTTTTCCAAAACAAATTCCATACGGGTCATGTGGCGAGCCATGTCCCATAAGAACAACTAACATAGAAGTGAATCGAGGGAGGAAGTTCTTTTCATGCCAAAGTCGCAACTGCAGTTTCATTTGTATAGTTTGAAATATGGTCATGCTGTATGCACCTGCATAGGTAATTTATTAATATAAGCAAAATGTAGCATTTTTGTTATCTGTTTATTCCATGTTTCAGAAAACAATAATGCAATTGTATTGTACTATTTTAATGTTGATTTAGGTTTGACGATTTGTAACTACATTAAGACTTTATGAATAATGTGAATACATTATTCGTTTGGTTTTTTGAAATGTGAATCTTTCATGTTATTGTAACACCCTGAAAACTAACCGAAAGTTTATTAATAATAAAGATAAAAGTGGAATTTGAACAAACGTTAGAATTTGATTATGAAACTTTCACCGTTGCATACATGGCAATTTTCTGGACAAGTTCATAATCGGAGTTCGTATGGGAAAGTTATTAAAGTTTAATAATTTGAAAACAGAATAATAAATATATATAAAGGTAAATTTTAAATTAGGTAACTTTAACCAGTTGATACCATCATTGGGACCAATTGACACCTAACGGTCGATAGAACCCAATGAACCGGTCGTACATTTATGGCTAGGGTTAGCCTTGAAAGAGTTAGGAGTATGTCCTAAAAGCGGTTATTTAATTTGTTACATATATCTAACTCAATAACCAATCTTGTTCAAAAATAAAGGTATTTTTTTCTATTTTATACTTGAATTAATGTAGTTATATTAATTTATTTATTTAATTAAAAATATATTTAATATAAAATCCGTAAATGATATGTTTTGTGATAGTATTACAAAGTGTTGTAAGCGTGAGTAATTTATAACGATACAAATAAATATACCATTTTAATTGTTCCTAGTCAACATGCATCGAAACTGAATAGAGATGTATCCGTGAGAATAAAGTATGCAACGCTCTCCAAATGTTGGGCAGTGTATTACTTATGGTCGTTGGGGGCACCTAGAGGTTACGTACTGATAGTTATTGGATAACCATGGAACGGCCCACTTGATAGTTTTCTGTTGGTTAATATAATTAAGGTCAAATAGAAAATATCGATGCGACTGATACGAAATTCTCTCGACTTGAGAATACGGTGGATTTCAATATGAAAGCTTCGCTTTGATTATAGTCAAATCATGATACATCGTTCCATCGAGTGACTATAGTTGGTCCGGGTGGAATTATTGAAAGTGAAGCACTATTCAAGAAAGTGTTAGGGATGCGGATTAAGGATATTAAGGAAAAAATAACACTAGAGGGGGGTGAATAGTGTTTTAAAGAATATATGAACTATATGACTAAATTAAAACTTTCAACACAAATCTAAACAGAATTCTAACACAGAATGATCACAGAACATATAACAAATGCAAATAGTAAAGTAAAGCAAGTAAAAGGAAAGAACACACCGGATTTTATACTGGTTCGGAATCCTCCTACATCCAGTCCTGCAACAAGGAAATATCCTTGTACATATTTTTATAAGCCAATATCCAAATTACAACCCTCAATTTCTAAGGCCTTGAGGAACCCTCCTATCTCCGAGTCTGGGGTAAACTCTCCTGATTTACGGGACACAAGATCACCCTAATACTTCTTAATAACAATCCTTTTGAATGGATAGACTCTATGGACTTTTTGAATACAAATTAATCCTATAACTCTGAATAGCACTTTGATCTTTAGTAGAATGATGGAGAATCAAATAGAGAGAGTATCTAAATGATTTCCTATTGAGAATTTGGCAGAATGATGGCACGATCTTGAAAATATGAAGTTTTATGGATATGGAATGGTGGAGAAGAAAGAGTAAATAAAATAAGAAAGTAGTTGTTAAAAAAATTCGTTTTGGAAGCCTTTATATAGATGCACAACAGTCATAACCATTGGCGAAAGGTTTTCGAACGAATGGACACTTCTTTTGAAAATTGAATTATGAATCCAACTGTCACCATGTCGACATGGGGTATCCCCTTATGTCGACATCCCTTAGTTCAAAATTATAGAGATGTTGTTTTGTAAAGACAATTGAATTTAAAACAAGTTGAAACTTCTTTGAAGCAAAGTAAAGTGTTTAAACAATATTTTGAGATAGAGAATGAATATAAAACATTATTTTAAATATATATATATATATATATATATATATATATATATATAAAATTGATATAGACCGTCAATTATATAAGTAATATTTAAAATCAGAATAAGTTTTGATGTTTTAAAAATAGAAGTTTTTAAAATCAGAATAGAGGAATATTTCAAGGCTAAAACAAAGTTTGAAAATATTTTTGAAAACATGATTTTGAAAGCTAAAACATTTTGAAAACAGATTTAAAACATTTTGAAAAATCTATTCAAACTGAAATTGCAAGAACCTTCCTACAGAGCTCCTCCATAGGACTCGAGAACTTATACAAAGTAGTTTAAATGATTTTGATTTTCGTGGGTTTGTATGGCACTTGTCGTAGGTTTGTAAGCTACTTGTCGTGGGTTTGTAAGCCACTGGTTTCGATAGAAATTGGGTTCCATCCCAAAAAGAAAATTGGAAGAAAGATGAGAGTGCTATTATGAAGTTTTAACAAAATACTAGACACTTATCTTAAGATCTTGAAATCTTGATTCTCTAGAGTCTTGAATCTTGAATCTCTAATCTTCATCTTGATGATTGAGTCTTTATACTGATCAGTCTTCGATGATACCTGCATATACTTCCTATATACATACATACATATATATATATATATGTGGAAATGTTAGTATATATTTTATAAAGTAAAGTACAATAACTATATAAGGTTGTTGTCATCAAAACATCATCAACTCAGTTCCTAACAATCTCCCCCTTTTTGATGATGAAAACCTTTATTTATAAAATATTCTTACCATACCATAACTCCCCCTTACTCCGTTACTTCTTCTTAAAACAACAACTCCTCTTTATTCCATGACTCCCCCTTACACCAAGCACGTATATTTTTATAACTTTCTCCCCCTTTGTCATTAACAAGAACTATTAACTACTTAAGAATTCAAGAATGATTAGTATGAACAAATAATATGTATAGAACAAGCATGAAACAATGAGTATAAGTGAACACATTTTAGTTATTACAACATATATAAGAACATACATAAACACGAACAAACAAAACAATTTAAATCAAAGAATAAAATAAACCATTATTTAAAGTGTATTTTACATATCTTAAAATTCTTTTAACAGCTTTTTAGTGAGTTTCTTTAGGTTGTGATTGGTATCTTGCACAGAGACAAACACTACGCATAATATCAGGACGACTCGCTATAGAGTAGCGAACCAATCATTCCCCTATATAAAGTTTGATCAATATCTTTTGATTTATCTTCTTTACTTAAACCTACATTTGTTGACAATGGAGTTGGTTTTCCACTAGAGGTGCTTAAACCAAATTTATTAATTAAGTCTTTAGCATATTTTTCTTGACTTATGAAGATTCCATTTTCTAGTTGTTTAATTTGAAGCCCTAAGAAGAAACTTAATTCTCCCATGTGACTCATTTCAAATTCTTTAGTCATTATATCTGAAAATTCTTTATTCATTATGTTATTAGTTGATCCAAAGATTATATCATCTACATATATTTGAACCAGTTGAATATCTTGATTATTTCTTTTAATAAAAAGTGTTGTATCTACTTTACCAATTTCAAAACTAGATTGAAGTAAATAAGATCTTAGTCTTTCATACCAGGCTCTAGGAGCTTGCTTTAGACCATATAGAGCTTTCTTTAACTTGTATACATGGTTTGGAAATTTATTATCTTCACAAATTGGAGGTTGTTCAACATAAACATCTTCTTTTACAAAACCATTTAGAAAAGCACTTTTAACATCCATTTGATATAATTTGAAATTATTATAATTAGCGAAAGCAAGTAGAATTCTTATAGCTTCTAATCTTGCTACAGGGGCAAAGGTTTCATCATAGTCAATTCCTTCTTCTTGACAATAACCTTGCGCGACTAAACGAGCTTTATTTCTTACGACCTCACCGAGTTCATTCATTTTATTTTTATAAACCCATTTAGTTCCAATTATACTTTTATCCTTAGGTTTAGGAACAAGTTCCCATACATCATTTCTGGTAAATTGATTCAATTCTTCTTGCATAGCAAGAATCCATGAATCATCAGACGATGCTTCCTTTGGATTTTTAGGTTCAATTGTTGATATAAAGGCTACATTACTCATAATACTTAATTGATTTCTAGTTCTTACTACAAATTCAGTATGTCCTAAAAATTTTCTATAGGATGATCTTTTGATATTTTAAATCTCTTATTAGGTTGATTTATTTCACTAATAGTTTCATTAGATTGAAAATTTATAAAATCTTCTTCATCATCTATTTGTACAGTGTCTTTAAGAAATTCATCAAAAGATACATGCATAGTTTCTTCAATAGTATTAGTTTTTAAATTAAAAACTCTAAATGCTTTGCTTCTATTAGAATAACCAATAAAGAATCCTTTATCAGCTTTTGGTTCAAATTTATCTAAATTATCTTTTGTATTAAGTATAAAACATTTACTCCCAAAGACTTTAAAATAAGCAACTATAGGTTTCTTATTATAAAGTAATTCATATGGAGTTTTATTTTTTAATGGTCTAACTAAAATTCTATTTAATATATAATAAGCTATAGCAACTGCTTCAGCCCAAAAATGTTTAGGTAAATTACTATTAGAAAGCATTGTACGGGCACACTCTTGAATCCTTCTATTCTTACGTTCTACTACTCCGTTTTGTTGTGGAGTTCTTGGAAATGGAAAGTTGTGAGTAATTTCCTTTTGAGTACAGAAATTCTCAAAATTTTCATTTTCAAATTCACCACCATGATCACTTTGAATAGTTTTAATTTTGAAAGAATGTTGTTTTTGAATTCTTTTAGAAAAGTTTTTAAATATTTCAAAAGCATCACTTTTATGTTTTAAAAAGATTGTCCAAGTATATCTTGAATAATCATCTACTATAACAAAAACATATTTACTATGGTTAATCGATTGAACTTGAGATAGACCAAATAAATCTAAATGAAGTAATTCTAGAGGACTACAGGTAGAAATAGCATCTTTTAATTTAAATGAACTTTTCTTGAGTTTTCCTAATTGACAAGCATCACAAATACTATCTACTTTAAAGTTTAACTTGGGTAGACCTCTAACTAAGTCAAGTTTTGATATCCTAGATAATAATTTGAAATTCAAATGGCCAAATCTTTTATGCCAAATCCAAGGGTCACATGTATTAGCCAAAAGACATAGATTATCATTTGAAATTTTCATACTAAGGATATAAATATTTTTCTTCCTAATACCTTCAAAAATTATATTAGACTTATCATCTTCAATGTGACATTTATCTTTTCCAAATTTAATTTTAAAACTTTTATCGCAAAGTTGACTTATACTAAGCAGATTATGTTTTAAGTTCCTAACTAATAAAACATCAGAAATAAGTAAAGTTTTAGATTTACCGACATTGCCGACACCAACCACATATCCTTTAGAGTTGTCACCAAGATTGACTAATCCACCATCTTGATAAGTAATGTCCTTGAGTATCTCGGGATTTCCAGTCATATGCCTCGAACAGCCACTATCAAGTATCTATTTATCTTTCTCAATTTGCACAGTTTGTCTATTGGTTGTTGATTCGTCAAAAGCCATATAACATGTCTGTTCCTGCATAACACACCAATTCGGTAGGTAACTTGATTTTTCAAAATAACTATATGTAGACTTATGAAACTTTGATGAAATGCGTAGATTCAAAACAGTATTAACACAATTTTCAAAAAATGCCATTTTTATAATTTTCAAGTTTCAAATTATGAAAACAATGAAAACCAATGCTCCGATACCAATTGTTAGGGATGCGGATTAAGGATCTTAAGGCAGAAATAACACTAGAGGGGGGTGAATAGTGTTTTAAAGAATATATGAACTATATGACTAAATTAAAACTTTCAACACAAATCTAAACAGAATTCTAGCAGAGAATGATCACAGAACATATAGCAAATGCAAATAGTAAAGTAAAGCAAGTAAAAGGAAAGAACACACAGGATTTTATACTGGTTCAGAATCCTCCTACATCCAGTCCTGCACCAAGGCAATATCCTTGTACAGATTTTTATAAGCCAATATCCAAATTACAACCCTCAATTTCTAAGGCCTTGAGGAACCCTCCTATCTCCGAGTCTGGGGTAAACTCTCTTGATTTACGGGACACAAGATCACCCTAATACTTCTTAATAACAATCCTTTTGAATGGATAGACTCTATGGACTTTTTGAATACAAATTAATCCTATAACTCTGAATAGCACTTTGATCTTTAGTAGAATGATGGAGAATCAAATAGAGAGAGTATCTGAATGATTTCCTATTGAGAATTTGGCAGAATGATGGCACGATCTTGAAAATATGAAGTTTTATGGATATGGAATGTTGGAGAAGAAAGAATGAAGAAAATAAGAAAGTAGTTGTTAAAAAAATTCGTTTTGGAAGCCTTTATATAGATGCACAACAGTCATAACCATTGGCGAAAGGTTTTCGAACGAATGGACTTTTCTTTTGAAAATTGAATTCTGAATCCAACTGTCACTATGTCGACATGGGGTATCCCCTTATGTCGACATCCCTTAGTTCAAAATTATAGAGATGTTGTTTTGTAAAGACAATTGAAATTAAAACAAGTTGAAACTTCTCTGAAGCAAAGTAAAGTGTTTAAACAATATTTTGAGATAGAGAATGAATATAAAACATTATTTTAAATATATATATATATATATAATTGATATAGACCGTCAATTATATAAGTAATATTTAAAATCAGAATAAGTTTTGATGTTTTAAAAGTAGAAGTTTTTAAAATCAGAATGGAGGAATATTTCAAGGCTAAAACAAAGTTTGAAAATATTTTTGAATACATGATTTTGAAAGCTAAAACATTTTGAAAACAGATTTAAAAACATTTTCAAAAATCTATTCAAACTGAAATTGCAAGAACCTTCCTACAGAGCTCCTCCATAGGACTCGAGAACTTGTACAAAGTAGTTTACATGATTTTGATTTTCGTGGGTTTGTAAGCCACTTGTCGTAGGTTTGTAAGCTACTTGTCGTGGGTTTGTAAGCCACTGGTTTCGATAGAAATTGGGTTCCCTCCCAAAAAGAAAATTGGAAGAAAGATGAGAGTGCTATTATGAAGTTTTAACAAAATACTAGACACTTATATTAAGATCTTGAAATCTTAATTCTCTAGAGTCTTGAATCTTAAATCTCTAATCTTCATCTTGATGCTTGAGTCTTTATACTGATCAGTCTTCGATGATACCTGCATATACTTCCTATATACATACATACATACACACATATATATATATATGGAAATGTTAGTATATATTTTATAAAGTAAAGTATAATAACTATATAAGGTTGTTGTCATCAAAATATCATCAACTCAGTTCCTAACAGAAAGGATTCGTCTTCTCAGTTATATAAGTTTAGTCACGGTCAACTCAAGTTAACTCAAAGTCGTATTCTCTAGCCAGGGATTTCGATTTATAATAATTGTCATTATTGAACCAAAGACTTTGTGTTTGGACTATAAAGTCGAATATGGATGATATTGAAATTTTGACCATTACTAAATTTCATAAGTCCAAAGTGATATAAGTTTGATGAAGAGAATTGGTGTAAATAAATGCCACAATGTGTAACGCTTAATAAAGTGAAATGAGATTTTACCAAAACTGAATAAGCGATAAATTTAGCTATGACAACACACCACCTGCTACTGACTTGTGAATGTTAACATTTGAATTTGTCGATGTTAATTGCTTACCGAATTTGCACTCTAGAGTTACACATCCGGATTAATGAATTCTCTTTAGACCAAACGATTTAATTATTTTATAATTGTTATAAATAATTAAATTAATTAATATTTATAAAATTTTAATTTGATTTGAGAAATTAATAATGATATATATTTTTATAATAGTTATAAATATATCGATCGATATGAGATATTGATAATAGAATAATTAAATATATTTGTATATATATTTAATTTGGGTCAAATAAACTCATGGGCCATGATGCTTAGAGAGGATAGGCGGCTGGTTTGGCATTGATTAGGGGTGGCTAAAACATAAGGGATGGGTTAGAGATGTATGGATAAGATTGAGTAGGAATGGGTAACCTAATTGCTCTCTTATATAACCATTTAAAACAAGATCCAAAACCCCAATTATCTTTCACTCTTGACCGCCATTATCTTCTTCTTTACTGGTTGAAATTCATCTCAAAACAACTCCCCAAAATCTCAAATCAAATTCAAGTAAAAAGAAAAGTTATTCGATAGTGAAAGGTTGGCGATTCTAGACTAGCAATCTGACGGATCAAGAGACATTCAAAGAAAGAAATTCATTATTTCAACGTGGACTCAAAAGCATCTGTAGTTGGTAATATTCATTCAAATTATAGATATAATATCATGTTTTATAATCTTTTAATTATGCACACCTTAATACATATGTATATATCATTGTTATATAATTAGCTAGGTTAGATTTTTATATTTAAATACTGCTGTCGCTATAAGATTGATTATGTGCACAATATTTGATGTATATATTCATACTTTAATTATAATCAGACATTATATGTTAAGTAAAGTTTATTTTAATATATATATATATATATATATATATATATATATATATTTGTGTAAAAATGCATAGACACTATTCATATAAAGGCATTTATAATTATATACTATATATTATTGATTCAATTTTTTTCTATACTTTTTTTATATTTATTATGAATTATAAGTACTAAAAACTAATGTTATATTATTATTATGTATTAATTATTAATTTTTTATGATTATACGACTTGATAAATTTATATAAAATAATTAATATTTCGAAAATTCAATTTCATAATTTTGAAAATTAATATTACATATCAGAAGCGTTGGGAAAATTTTCGAGATTTTTTAAACATTTATTTATATTTTAATTAATTAATTCAAATCTCGGTTGTATGTTGATTTTTAATTAAAAATAATTTTATTTTAGAAAAATCTCAATTTTTTTTGAAGTTTCTATAATGTTATCCTAATTTGTCTGAAATTTTAAAATTCGAATTTTTGTCATATAATTAATTTATTGCGGCCTAAACTATTAATTTAATTATAGAAAATATATATTAAAGTATTTAAATTATAATATCTTTAAATGTTAGTTAGTTTCGAACTGAATTTTTTTTAAAATTATCTATATATTTATGTATATACAATAAAGCATGAAATACCATTAATAATATATATTTTATAAGTGTATGTATATATTATTAAGATAATTAGTTTATATTTTTATATATTATAAAATTATATATGTGTGTGTGTGTATTCATATACATTTATTAATCTCTGTACATATATAAATAATTTAAGTTATTAATCAAAATATTTTATATATAGATATATATGCGCATATTTATACATATTGTTAGTACTTGAGATATTGGTTTTAATGACAAAAAATGTAGGAAATCATATAAAATATAAGTACTAATGTTTTATCAAGATATATAATATATAGAGCAGAATATTTGACAGATGATGATTTAAGAAGAATGTACAGTATCAAGTCAGGATGTTGATATAAAGACTTAAGAGCTAGAGAATGAAGACTCATGGGTATCGAAGAGTTCAAGATTTCAAGATATTCTAAATAAGTTATAGAGTCATTGAATTATGTTAAAATTCTAATAGCACTTGATCTCTCTCTCATCTATCTCTCTCTATATATATATTTTTAAATATATTTTTCAAAACAACTTTTGAATAGTTTTTAATTTTCTTTTGAATAGTTTTTAATTTCTTATATTTACAAATATTATTTTAAGTTTTTGATATTTTACAAAGTTATTGTTTTTATCAAATTTTGATTTATGATGTTTAATTTTTCAAAAATCTTATCATATAATTTTACTCAAGTTTTATTATGATTTCAAAGTGTATAAATTATATTTAAGCATGTTTACAAAGCGATACATTTTCAAAATAATATTTTAAAGTGTTTTTCAAAATTACAAAGAATATGTCGATATACTCTACCCCTATATGTCGACATACTAGCCGTGATTTTCAAAAATCAAATTTCAAAAGAAGTGTATGTTCGTCGTATCTCTTCACGAACGATCATGACCGTTATTCCTCTATAAATAACCGTCTTTCCAATGAATTTTGCTATCAATTTTCATTTTTCTTCTCTCCTCCTAATTCTTTTTCATTTTCTAAACAAATATAACCGTACCATGTCGAATTTTGACCGAAATCAAACTCAATCAACATTAGTTCGATTCTCTATCATTTTCTCTCTGATTTCTATCATCTCTCTCACTCCAATAAAGATCAAAGTGCTATTCAAGAGTTAAAGGATCATTTATAATCAAGATTGAAGATCTGCGTCTGTAAAACTATATCAAATCAAACCACTATACTACAAGTCTACAGGGTGGATCGTGTAGTGTATATGCAAGTATATGTGACAAAATATATGATGCAACTAAAATAACATTAAAGGTACTTTGGCACAGGTCCTTATTAAGTTTCAAAATTTACAAAAAGTACTTCATTAAATTTCAGTATAAATTAAGTCCCTGTTTTTTATTCATGATTATTGCAGAGCATGATGCAACATTTCATAAAAGTTATTAACATTTCCATAACTTTTCTATACACTTTGAACATAATGTATGAAAGTTGCTTAAATATCAGCACTTATTTATAAAAGTTGCAGACATTTCAGCAACATTTATGTACACTATGAACACAATTTATGAAAGTTGCTGAAATATCATCACTTATTAATAAAAGTTGTTGACATTCCAGCAATAATTTTTCTTTGTTTTTACAATGAAACTTTGACAGGGAAAGTTGTTGAAATATCAGCACTTATTTATAAAAGTTGCTGACATTTTAGCAATAATTTTTCTTTGTTTTTACAATGAAACTTTGAAAGGGAAAGTTGCTGAAATATCAGCACTTATTTATAAAAGTTGCTGACATTTCAGCAATATTTTTCTTCGTTTCCAGAAAACAAGGACCCGCTTTACAATGAAACTTTGACAGGGACCCGTTTTACAATATAGAAGTACGATAGGGATGCCTTCCTACTTTCCACTAATATTAATCTAAGTAAATATAGAATAAACACAGCAGAATTTTATACTAGTTCGGACCTCCCATCCTACGTCCAGTCCCGAAGCTCCCCTTCGGAATTCGACTATCAAAAACCCTCGCTTTCCCCGGAGGAATAGGCTTGCTTACAATAAGTTGTTCTTGTCAAATGTATATTCTAGTATAACACAGATGTTGATTAATTAGTACAATTGCTTCCAATATATATCCAAATAATATTGTATATGAAGAACTGTGTATATGGAAGAGTGAATACAAGTAAATATTGCTAGAGTGCAAAGATCAAGAATATATGATAGAGTATAGAATTAGAAAGCGTAAGTAAGTAAGTTAAGTTCTGTTCTCTTGATTCTTGATGCTATATATAGTTGTAGATAGGTATCTTGAGTAGCTTCATCCATTAGCGAACGCTCTAAAGTTGTTTCTTTTGATGATGAAGAGTTGTGGCGAAGAGAAGCGGAGATGTTCATTCGCATATGGTAGCTGCAATTCTTTTCTGAAGTTCGATTTTGAATTCAGACGTCTAGTATTTGTTTTAGACGTTTAATACTATATATTTTTTGAACATAGTAGATTTTCAAACGTCTGAGTGCGATTACCAGATGTATGGTTTAGCCTGTTTGTTGTTGCAGAGGAATTTTCCAAACGTCTGTCTTATGCATCCAGATGTTTGATATTGGTGCATGTCTTTTTTGTGCATCTTTTCTTTTGCTTCTTTGTACCTATCGACTTGTAGTCTCTTGCGGTGTCCTTTGAGTCTTGTTCTTGTCTTTCTAGTGATGTTGTTCTGGCAAGTACCGTGTATATAAATATATATGTATATTTGATTTTCATTGTATAGTTGTTGACATCGAAACCGTAGATTGGATTTTCTAAGATTCTCCCCCTTTTTGGTGATGACAACTATACAATATACATAGATATAATTTTATAAATCTCCCCTTGAATATGTGCTTATCATTAATTCCCCCCCCCCCTTTGGCATTATCAAAAAGTATTATTATCTATAATTTAGATAGCATGTACACACTGTTAATCTGGAATTTTTACTAATTTCCGGAAGGTTATAACAATTTACTATAATTAAGTGGAAGTAACAAACCAAAAGGCACCTTTTATAATCATTAAACACAGTAATTACATGCATAGTTTTTTGATTTCAATACAAAAGATGGAAACTATTAAAAAAATATCTAAGGATCTTTCGGGGAAGCTTTAGCTTGAGCATCTCCTTATCTTCACTCTTTGAAGAACTATCTTGGTTTTTAGGAGATGATGAAGTAAGTTCGAGAGGTTCTTTTTCCACTTCAAAAAGTTTAGAATGTTTTGAAGGAGGAGGAGAAGGCATTGGAGTTGGCCAATCTTTCGAAGGTGGTGTAGGGCCATTGACTTATTGAAGAACCTCTTTTAGAACGGATAAAGTTGTTGAAAACGATGATTCGACTGTGGCTAGGCGAGAAGAAAACTTTGTTTCAAAGCTATCAATACGCTTAGCCAATAATTTTTGATTTCTTGATAAGATAAGTTGATTTTGGAGAGTTAAGTCTTGAGTACTTTCATTTGGATTGGTCTCAGTGCGAGTCTCCAAAATGTCATCTTGGCCTGGATAGTCAAAAGGTGCAGGAGGAGGAGTTTGTTCGTTATGATATTCCTCTTCTTGTGAAGGTTGTGGTGGTTGTTGATGGGGTTGAGGCCTAGCTTGTCCGTCTTGTTGACGACGTTGCGTCCATTCGTCAAATGACATAAAATGTAGAGGATTTTCTGGTAAGTGCATAAGAGAAAAGAATTTTGTGGCGGCGTACTTGGGAGAAATCTTTTCAAAAGTCGATAAATACGATGGAATGTTGTGAGCTTTCAGAATACGCATGATGTAGGTAGGGTAGATGATGGATAGACGTGATCAATTCCAATAATGTTTAAGCTCGTCAAATATGAATTTCGCCCAGTTTACCCTCGTTCCACTAAGGATGGCATATAGAGCTTTGTGCTCTAATTCTGTTATTTGCTCATGACAGCCAAGGCGAGGAATGATTGGGTTGATAATCATCCTGGTGAGGAGTCTTGCCTTAGGTCGTAAGTGTTTGGAAGCAAATCTTGGCATTTTATCTTCTCAAATTTGATGGGTAACATTATCTCTTTGTTTTAGACGCATATCGGGGATGTTATACAAATCTTCTCCAGAGTCGGAACAGCCTAGAGTACTGCCTATAATTCCCGGAGTTAGACAAATAGTGTTGCCGTAAACACTTGACCAAAGCCAATTATCATCAATATCGGTATGCCATACGGCAGTACTATCGAGATTGGCATAGAAAAGGAATATGGCAAGCTGATCGATTTGGACATTATTCCTAGCATTTTCACACATTTCATCCAAATCGTACATTGGAAACTTAAGCAAATTATAGAAAGGACATCTATGTAGCTTTTTCTTCTAAATATCGTAATACCTTTTCATTGAATGAAGTACTCGATTCATCCATCTCACTTGCGGGTTGGAGAATGTGGCTTGCTCTTGCTTTGTTTTAGAAATTTTAGGGTTTTTAGTTTTGGGGGCCATGAGATCGAGCGAATTTATGGAGATAGCGGTCTGGAGAGTTAGGGTTTTGGATATGAAAGAGAAACGAAATGTGCGGTAGAAATTTGGGAAAAATAGCCGTTATAAGGTTACTGAAGGTTATCGATTGAATTTCATATGTCTAGGAAGTGAGTCAGATGTCACGACCTGATTTTTCGACGCTTGAAAATCGACTTCATTACATCCACTGTATTAATTGCCGAACAATCGAATACGGGAAAACCAGACCATAAGGGAAATAAGAAGGAGGTAGAAGAAGATAAAACAAAACAACATCAGAAAATCACAATCGCAGCGGAATAATATATAATAGATAAATGGCTGATCTTTATACAAAAGAACTGTAATTGTTTTATATATACATCATCAGAGTACAACATCAACAAAAGCACAACACTGGATAGTTATCATAACTTGTCCACACAAAGCTGAATATGCAGCATACCATACACCGCGGAAATAAGTCAGATATGATTATAGAGACTTTGAGAAGATCGAAATCATTCTACAATGAATGAATGTTGCATAGGACAGACAAAAGAGTTAGTTGATAAAAGAAGATATGATTCAAGGTTCTCTACTTGCGATATGGTATTTGTTAACACTTCTCCGTTGAAGAAAATAGTTCGATTTGATAATAAAGGGAAGTTGACACTATTTATTGGACCTTTTCGATATTCAAGATGATTGGAAACCTTGCATACATAGTCGAATTAATTTAGAAGATGGCGAATGTGCACAACTAGTTCCACGTTTCGCACATTTGGAAGTTTGTGCATGACTCAAGTGTGGTAGTTGCAGCAAATCAACTAGATTATCTAGAAGTTGAACCCGAAGCATCGAGAGCTCGTAAGTCGATACACATAGTCGAGAAGAGTACAAAGCAATTTTATAGTTAAAACGTCTAACTGTTCCATAGTGGTGAAAGTATAAAACGGTATAGCAAGGATAAAGTGGGGATATAGTAGAGATGGCAGAGGTGCAAAAAGCATCATTGTATATAAAACCAATTATTTAAAGTTAATTTGTTCTCATTCACATTATGTTTAAGAAAAAGGACTATTGTTTAGTATTATATAACAAAACTAAATAATATCATAATTTATGCAATTTAGATTCAGCGACTGCAATAGATTTCTAACTTATTTTGCGTACTTATACCTTAAAATTAGGTTTTTATCATGACTTTGTTGACTTGGTTCAAAAGAGAACTAGTCAAATCAATCTTTTTATATTAATTTTTCTAAAACAAGTACTAAAAAGGCCTTGATTTAGTAAGTTTAGTGGAAAATTGAAGTAGATCTACTATTTAATGGCGTTATATTGAAAAAGCGAGGTAATCAAAGAATGTTACACACTATATTAGGGATTTTGCAAGGTTTTAGCAGGGTTTTAACTACACAGTGAAGTAGAATATGAAGAAGACCATAATGCCTTTAAGGTTTAGTAGAGTGAAAGAGAATGCGATAACATTAGAAAGGCTGAGGAGAGCATGAGTACCACTTATCCAGAGTTCTTTACTTGGTGAGTTTTAATTTTCACATTTACTTTCATACTTGGTATTTTGTTTAGTTGTTAGTAGCATGCGCATTATTTGGATATTAGTGTAGTCTGATTATGTGTTATGCTTGTTATTGCTTATATTGGCTATGTTTGTTTGACGTTGGTTGAATTTCGATGGAAAAATTCATAAAGATGGGAGAAAGTAATAACCCAGAATTCTAAATATGGACGAATCATAAAATATAATTTTCATAACATGACGTCCTTAGAATTGTAATAAACTTTGGGTAGCATTACGTTTGGACATATTTGACCTTTATTATAGTTTGTGGACATTTTCGACCTAGAAATCTTTTATTGGCTATAACATTTTATAGAAGCCTAATTAGGTCTGGAACCAATTCCGAATGAAAGATACGATGGTTTGCTTTTCCATAAAGTGATCATAATAGTAATTCTACCAAGCAATTCAGCGGATATCACAGTTTTAAGTTTGAAAATTTTTAAGCAGATTTTAGCATAATCAACCTAAGCCCAATAATTACACTATGTATTTTAGGATTTGTACTAACAAGCAGTAGAGACAGTCTTAAATCACTTTACCATCTTCCCAAAATTAATCTAATCCTCCATTGACTCCATCCCACACCAAAATCATCATTAATTCGGTCCAAAATAGTTAAACCAAGGGATTAAGGCTAGATTATTAAGAAGATCAATTAGAGATTAGTAAAGTCGACACTTTACTAAGGGATTTCATATCTAGACATAATGTGCTAGATTTGTATTGTTTTGTGTGATTTACACTGATTTTACATCGATTTGTGAGTAATGTATCATCTCACAACCTGTTATATATGTTTTTCAAGTTTAAACATGTTTTAGATCCAGCTTTCAACACAAAATATGATTTTAGAACTAATTTGAATTTTAAAAATTAAGTACAAGAAAATTAAAATGTTTTTAAAGAAATTTACACCATACTTCTATGCTTTGATTGATCACACAAGTGTTAGGATATAACTAGATAGAATACTGGTTGCTTTGCCATGATATAATTCTTATTTTAATGTTTGAACCTTTTATTTGCATATTTGAATGGATGAAACGCTGGAAGAGTGAATTTGGGGTTGGAATGAAAGCTATTCGATGTGCTCTCCGATTCGATTACATGAAGGATGGAAGATCCATAGCAGTATAACAAACTTTGATGGATCAGATCTAAAGATTTTAGAGTTAGACTGTTGCATAAGGAGTTACATCAAATAAAAGGAGTCAGAATAAAGCTGGATCGGTATAGAATTGGCCAAGGAAAACTTAGCCAAATCATGGCTAAGTTAGATGGATCAACATAAACCATATGGTTTGGCACCATCCCATGTTTTTTTGGAAAATTACATGAGGGAAGCACGATGATGATCTGGGCTATTTGGAAAATGACACACAGTGGGACTTGAAGCACTTAAAAGCGAAGGCGTGGTGTGATTCCCCAACTCCAATGATCGAAATATTAGAGGGAGTATACCGTACGATAACTCGGATCAATGGGCATGGAAGGAGCGATCTCTTGTATAACTGCTTTGATTCAACATGGATATGTTTTAATACCTGAATACAAATGAAATAATAGGCATTTCATCTCGACGCAAGGCAATGTACATGAGTTATAGACTTGAATAATACAATATTAAAGACAGAGAGAAATTTTTTCCAACTAACAGAATCAGAGGGAACAAAATAATGAACTTTATATCGTTCTGAATATTCTAATACATCATCTCATGTATATATACAACATATCACATTATATCAACCATTACAATGACATTCAATATTATTATAAACAATTCATACACTTGCCACCGTCGTCTACTATAAGTCTAGTTGTGAGTGTAATCGGTCATAATTAATAACATAACTTTACTCGATTATAAACACGGATTTGTTACTATAGTCAATGCCCATGAGTAATTTCAATTAAGCTCAGTATCAAAACCATTGTTAAAAATAAGTTTACAAAGTGATTTTGTTTCAAATCATTTCAACAAAATTGCTTCAAAATTGATTTCCAGATCACTTTAAGGAAATTACTTTATTTACAGAAATCCCATATATTTAGAAATCCTGTACTAAAAGTCTATTTTGTAAATGATGTCAAAATACTAGTTTTATATACAAATAATTTATCAAAACCAGTTTTTTTCCAAATACTGTATAAAACCAATCTTTGCAAATAGTTTATCAATATATTTCCCAACTTGTTTAAAATAAATCTTTGCAATTTATTTCTCAGATCACTTTGCAAATTTGATTTATCCTAAAATACCCGTTAGTAAAAACCAATCCCAAAATATTCGATAATCTCACTAAAACTAGATTTCAAAATATAACAAAGTTTCACCAAATCTAGTTTAAATAAATATCCTCATCGGGTGAATGCTCGACATAATATATCATAATAATTCATAACCGTGACGACCCAGATTTTCGCGTTCGAAAATCGACATCCATACTTCAACTCGTATTCGAATGCCGTAGATTCAAACGTTGAATCTGATTCGCCGTAGCTTATAACACATTAAGCACAACAACACAGCGGAAGAAAATGAATAATATCACACAATAGGTACAACAATTGATACAATATTCAAATACAATGAATATCAATACAAATCAGAGCCAAAAGATATACAATAGCGGAAGACAACACCAGAAGATGGTCTGGACTTTGCAACCATCGATAGCGGAAAGATATCTCCAAAAGAATCGAGCACCATCCTGCAACTCCATCTCCAAATTCCAAATTAGAAAGTGAGAATCGCTATCCATGCTGAAGTGAAGCAATTCGATCCAAATGCGATTGCTAATATCCAGAGATTGAATGCTATCAAATCTACACCTACTATCCAATTATCTGAAAAACCCAACTCTAGACTGCCCGTGTGGTAAATTGTGGGCACCCAGAGTTTAGAAAGGGAACAATAAACTCCGGGTCAGTCATGGGACAGGTATGAGCAAACGAAATTTTTTTTATCTTTTAAAACAAACAACAAAAGAATTTAAAATTGAAATCTACAATGCTTTTTGAAAAATGAAAACGCAGAATTGGAGGAGATTTCTCCTTATGATAGTCAAAAATGCTTGATACGCGAAAACCGTTTGATATTATCATTAGTGCATAGTGGAAAACATTTCGAAAGTATAATATTAATCTTAGCCAGCATACAACATTTCGTCGTATGCCAACTATAGCTACCATGTTCAATAGCAGGTTACTGCCACATTCCATGGCAGGTTATACAACTAAAACCGTATAGGGCGCGTATTATTTTTATGGATTTTCCAACAAATGGTCAGGCTAAGGAACTTCCTATTGCCACATGGGAACGCCTCTGAAGGGATGCCCCGAGAACCTACCCAGCTCTTTGCCAATAGAAGGCTGGTTTCCTCCCTGTCCGGGAGTAATACCTAAAGATATGCCATCCCCGGTCGTTTGTGACCTTTATCCGAGGGCCCTCAACACCAACAACCACAAAGCAATGTATTTGCAGTAACCACATAGATTAAATATCTGGGCTCCATACCATGATACCACCCTTTTCCAAAAGGAATGGACATACCCTAAGGGCGTGACCCCTGCGACCTTGCCACATCTTTCCTGTTTCGACCATTTCCAAGGAGTGAGGTCTGACGTGGTCTCGTCCACAAAGCTACGCTTTTCACAAAAGCCATGCTTTGATCAACGAATGATCAGCAACACACATCAGCACTCAACATGCCACACTACCAAATTAGGAATGTATCACTAGTAACCATCAACTACATAACCTCTGAGCTCGTACGTCTCAGAGAAGGGTGTTAAGCTAAGAGAATAAATCTCCGCCACCAAATAGAAATGTATTTGATAGAAACCAGCTTTACATCTCAAAGTGTAATGTCAGACACACATTCATACAAGTCTGTTCCAGGTTCGAACAGAACCGAAGGCACTTCCAAAGAAGCCCTTGCAGTTCCGGATAATCCTTAATCACGTCCGGACTCCCTATCACAAAGGGTGATCAAATCTCTGTACCTGGGATCAGCCGGTGCAGAGACATTCGCGAGCAATCCTTTCGCTTTCGAAAATATCCGGTTTACACCACCGGTCTTCCAATGCAATCCATATACGCCGTTTCGTTATTCAGAATGGGTTATATGACACAAGGTCCTCTCCCGGCTAAACCGAATAATGAGCGCAGTATTTTTAAAAGAAAACATATGGATGTGGGATCTCAGTTAAGTCACAACTTTAAAACCTAAAACAAATGGTTTAAATCAAATTACCATTTCAAATCTTTAAACAATTCATTTCACAAAGTTTACCAATCTTTCACAAAGATTCATTTACGGCTTTTCAAAACAATTTCCTTTTCAAATTGGATTAACTCATCCAATCATTAAATCAATGACTCAATCTATAGCTTTCAAAACCATTTCCAAAGATTCATAGCTTTCAAAAACAATTCTCATTTCAAATCTCTTTTATATAAATGATATACCATTTAAAATCATCTTCAATTTCAAAACAAGGTTCAACCATCTTTCACAAAGATTCATTCATAGATTTCAAAACAATTCACTTTCAAATTGAAATCTTTATGACATAAACTGGAAGTTCTTTCGTTATGTGAAAGCTATTATTATTTGAAAACAAATAGTTTTCGTTTCGGAAAAATCCGATTACATTTATGCAAGTTAAAGCCCTTCAAGTATAATACTTGGATTAAATTCAAATTCCCAAAACACTACTTTTAGAATGGTTTAAAACCCCATATAAACACATTTATAACTTATATAACCTTTTTAAACCATAATTTCCAAATATAGAATTAAATTTTGAATTTTGAATTTAAATTCAAATCAAACTATTTAAATTTCAAAACCTTATCAAGTCATCCAAAAGAACTTTTATCTTTAAAACTTCTTTTCAAAAGTTTTCATATTAATCCAATTCCATTTTCAAAACCGTTTGGATTTAAAACTCAATTTTAAAACTATTTCAAAAATCTGTGACTTAACCAATTTCCTCGGGCAATCCATATTTGTGTGTGTATAGTGTAGTCCAAGGGTTTTACACAATGGTGCAACAACATCAATCATCACAGATTCAATCATATCAATATCGATAAGCGGTATATTCCTATAATACTTACCTTTATTCACAGATTCACAGATAAATGTGTCACAGATAAAATGAATAAATAAATAAATTACACACAGCTCAATTCACAGAACAGAATATTACAATCTAGAGATCACAAATAATTCAAGGCATTTCATACAATGCAAACATTCATAAGCAATCCAAGCATTCAATAATCATTTATAAACAGGAATAGTTAATTGTTTGAATCCTAATAAATTCAATTTAATCTCCAATTGAATAACTTACTTATGAATTAATTATCAAATCTTGGTTAATTAATTACCAATCATTTGATATTAATGAAATTAATCAACCTTAATTATTTAGTTAATTACCTTTAATTAATCACATTAAATTAATTATCCTCTTATTAATTACTTTAAGTAATAACCTTTAATTACTAAGTAATTATCCTTTAATTACTCAATTATCCTTTAATTAATTATTCTTAATTAATTATCTTAATTAATGAACCATTAATTAAAATAAATCACACTGATTAATTATCCCTTAATTAATCATATTAGTTAATTTAACCTTTAAGTTAATCACATAATTAATTAATACTTAATTAATTACCATTAAAATTATTATCTTCAATTAATAACCTTTAATTATTAAGTAATTGTCCTTTAATTACTTAATTATCCATTAATTAATTATTCTTAATTAATCACTGCTTAATCACTTGATAAATCAACCTCTAATCATTAATTAATTATCCTTAATTACTTCCATTAAGATAAAAGGTAAACCATTTATCTTTATTATTTAATCCTTATTTAATAACCTTTGGAAATAAATCATCATCAATACATTAATTAACTAAAAATCTTTAAGTTAGATCAAGGATTATAAAACATTTTATTTTCTCAATTATTCACTTAATTACAAAAATTAAGTTTATAAACTTTGAAACAAAAGTTATACAGATTAAAACACTTTTAACTTAATAAATTTGAAATAATTTATTTTGAAAACAATTTGAGATTAAATTAAATAATCACCTAATATTTAATTATTCAAATCAAGATAATTTAATTTCAAAACACATTTGCATTTATAGTCTCTACATTTTAAAATTTTGTTTTAAAATCTTATTAAATATTTTTTTATGAGAACTTGCTTATTTCATTTAGCTTTGAAAACTTTGATTTACATTTTGTTTTTAAACTTGAACATCTTCCTTTTTCCGTTGAATTTTTAAAACCCGGAAATTTATTAACAAACCGAGCCAAACGCCTGATTTTCCTGGGAACAACTTCGAGTCACCCCTTCTTTTATTCATATTATTTAGGTTTTAAATTTTAAAGAAAAATAGAGTATGACACTTGTTAAATTCATACTATCTTTAAATTACACTTGTCCAACTCATATTACTTTACTTACACTTGTTAATATAAGCAATATTATGTTTAAAATCTTTAGTCAATTTAATTTATGATTTATAATTTAAACCTTATTTAATCTTAATTTATGAATTTACAACCCAATTTTACATATGTATGTTTTCTTATTTATTTCCAAAAGATAAAACATTTTATTAATTCTTGTTTCGATCTTATATATACATTTTTTCAATTACTTATACTTATATAACTCTTTTTAAAATAAGAAATTTTTTGGAACTTAATTTCTATATTAATTTCAAAATAAATCCTATTTGTTTGCAATATATTTCTATTTAAATTTCAAATCAAAAATATTCACTTTCAATATACTTATTAAATTTCAAAATCAATTCGAATTATAATCCATTTATATAAATAAATAAACATTCATCTTATTAATTTGGAAAATTCATATACAATATATATTTTATTCCCAAAATTTTATATTAATTACCAAATATTCCAAATTTTAATTTCAAAGGTTAAATTAATTATCAAATCATTTTTAGCTAAAATCCAGGAATGTTACAATAACAAATCACGATATTTCTCATCTGCAATCGACACCCAAGGAAGGAACTTTTCCAAACCCTACGATCTAGGCTCAGGTATCAGCTCTGAGCGATATCAAAAGCAATAATATCTAAATGGATAATAAAAGAAGTAACAGTCCATTTTAAAAAGGTAAAATCATCAAAACTATTTCCAACTGTGGAAATACAAAAAATCATACTTTCATTTCTTTCAAATTGGGAATTTTCAATAGTAAAAATACCTTCAATATACCTCTGGTTTGATTTTCATAAATCACTATTTAATTAATTCAAAGATAGTTTAAAGTCATTTTTCAAAACCTTCCAAGTTATAGAAGTCATAAAAATTCTTTCTGAAGAGTTTAAATATGAAATTCCTTTCCAATTTAACTTGTAAATAATCTAAAAACCTTTCTTCCATATAAATTCTTTTTAAAGGAATTTTAAAGCCAAATCTCTTTTTCCTTAAAATATTAAAATAAAATTCCTTTAAAACACCATACCAGCTTTACTTTTTTTTTTAAATGGTACTTAGATACAACATGTCACAAATCACTTGTCAACATATGTTCGAATCACACTACGCAAGTTTCGAACCTGTAATCACTCGTACCAAAGTCGAATCACTTAACCACTGGAACAATGTTGCTTAGCAATAGCTTTAAATATTCATAACCTATTTTCCTTTTTCATATAAATAATTCAAATTACTCATTTTAATTTATTTTTCTATCATCCATAACAATCAATATCAACATATATAGCATACCGTTTAACCATATATCACTTAGTTCAAACAATCATTGACCAATCAATCATTAATCATCCACTAATAGTAATCAAGACTATCAAGCCATCATCAACCAAGATATAGTTCCTATTCAATTCCACAAAATGTGTTCTATAATTTTCCCAATAAGCTAAGTATCCTAAATTTTCATAAAATAATTCAAGGGGGATGATTTTCTCTGCTATAACTAGGCTAAACAATTATCTTGCAAAACAATATTATTGTAATATCACCATCCAAAGCATAGAAAATACTAGCTTCAAAAGATTGTAAATTAATTGGAAGCAGAGAACTTTAACTTACTGTAATTAAATAAAAAAGCAAATTATACCCATTGGTTGAATTATACTCAACCAAAAAGGATGCCACTAAAGCCAGAATTCACTTTAGCCATCTCCTGAATAATCACACCACATTATTAATTCCTACTGCCCTAAACATCGACGACTAGCCCTCATCGTGCGTCATGAACTCCTCCTACATCATCATCGAATGCTAAAATACCCAAATGTCACATAATTACAGGGGGATTTTCACTTCCAGGGCTTATTTGTGCAGGGTAATAAGTTATAAGAACACTTGAAAAATTAGTTTTAAGGACATTTTACAGGAAAAAGATAAAAGAATTTGTCAGTTATACAGAAATAATGATAAAAGATTTATCATTTTCCTATATAACTTAAAAAGATAAATGAATATATCACTATGCTGTTAATTGTCCTTAAAACTAATTATTCAGAAGTGCCGTCCTTAAAACTTATTACCCTGCAAATAGAAGCCCTTTAATCTAATTTCCACTAATTGCAGACCGTCGTAGCCAATTGCCGATGGCTCTATCCTTCATCGCGATGTCAAGCTTACGTACGCCGAGACCAATGTTGTCCCCTCTGGCTCGTACCCTTGTGCCTCCTCTCTCGTGCACGATTTTCTTTTTTCTTTTTCCGAATTACGTTAGGGCATAGGAAGCGATTTGGGCAAATGGGTTTTATTAGATTTTACTTAGGGCTGAAGTATTGGAAAGAATGGAGGGTGTGGTCCAATGAAAAAGAAGAGAAAATTTATTTTACTTTTAGTTATAAATCAAATACAGTCAACCATCATTTAATCGAACCGTTTATAAATCAACATTTAATACCCATTTAAAAACCTACTAGAGGCGTTTTATCCAAATTTTATTTCACTTCTATAAGGATTTTTCGTTTATTAAAATACCACCGTTCAATTTCAACAGTGATAAAATAACTGTTTTTTTTTTCAAAACAACTGTAGAATCTTACAAATATTATTATTTTGCCAAAATAATTTTTTTAAAACAACTTTTGGATTTCTAGAACACAATTCAAATTTCAAGTTTTAATTTTAGTCAAATATTTTATTTTTAGTGGCAAACAAAATCCAAAATTTAATATTATTGAATCAAATTCAATAAAATATACATCTTAATAAATTTATTTTATTGGACTCTAAAATGGGATATTACATGTGGACTTGCTTGGATTTGAATGATTCGTTACACTGGAGCTTACAGGGATAGTCCAGTTTCTAAAGCGCATGGATTAGCAAGAATTCGAGCATTGATGGGACTGCGATGTTGAGTTGTCATTGATCATGCAAAGTGGTCATATGAGTTATCATATATCCAACAACATTTGAGTTGAGAGATGCTGTATCTATTTGATGATTTCCATGTTTGCTATGGTTGTCAAACGATGTATGTATTATCGAGTTGGATACCTCGACACCCTAGACTATGCACAAAGCAGTAGTACACCCATATGGTTGTTTAGCATATATTGTATTTATGTGCTAACTATTTGGTGTAGGGACGGTTTGGGTATGATTATCCATATCATATGTTCCTATTTACAATATTTATAACTTATATCTACTCTAAGATTACAGATCGCACATACCAGATTTTGTCTTATTCAAGGTGGTTTGTATTACTTCTTATATTTTTGAGTAATCTTAATGAGTTGATTGAGAGACAAACATAAGACAACACATGGAGTTATGTCGACGACGAGCAAGAGGATGACACTTTCTTATATATCTATTATTGGAGCCGCTATCACTTTTTTTAATGTGCAGTTCTATGGAGCTATTTGACACTACTATCGTATACAGACAATTATGTAGACTTTATTCGATGTATCGGGATGTATAAACTATGTTACTTTGTTTTGCATAATCTGATGAACCTATGTTGCACTTCGATATAATGTTATTTGATGAGTCTGCCCAGCCCTCTAAACCTCTTCATGTCTATAATGGTTGGCTCGTTAAAATCCTCAATAACTATGCTTTTTAACCATCTCTCCTTTGATTATCTATTAACCCAACCATTACCCAACAAAAATGATGCTAAACCAACAATAGACCTATAATTTAACCATTAATAAAAGACTCATCAACCAACCATAATCCTTCATTCAACATCGACCATCAAAGTAGCAGTTTCTTCAATTACCAAATCAACAACCCACAATCAGTAACTATTCTAGCAGCTAACCAAAGCATACCATGTTAACCCCATGTCAACACCAACTACATGAGCTTGATTGCTCTATAAATAGCTCTCTCCTCCATTAGGAAAGAACAAAATTCTGAGAGATTGAGCAGTAGAACAAAGCCTATAAAGTCGTCGTAAAATTTAAAGTTACAAAGCAACAAAACATCAATCCATAGTGGACGTAGATACCTCAAGGATTTAAGCAATCAAAATCCCTAGTTTGTTTTACCGTTTATTTTCCATTTTCAACGCTTTCGACGTTATTGATAAATCTTCGATTACACAATGCAATCAGGGATCCTTGCAAATCACTCGTTATTTGAGGTTGACAAAGAAAATCGCCAAGTACGGGCATGAAACAAACTTGGTCAAAGGAGGCGGGGAAATGCAACAGTCGAGAATTTACTTTTAATGGTTGATTATTTCATTACATTTTTAGTTTTGTTATTTTAATAGTAAATAAAGGTTGTTGGTATCATTAGGCCTATAACCACTTGTTTATTTCAGTAAATAGTGCTTTGTACTTTTATTTATCACGGTTAACCAATAAGCTCTAACATTATTTATCTTGGACAAAAAAGTTTAAGGATGTGTTAGATTTGGCCTGACATGCATGTGCGTGTTTAAATTAACTATAAAACTATGTGGCATCTCTTAAAACTCTGACGAGTTTTCAAGTCGTTAAAGTAGCTAAAAAGAGTTGCTACACACAAAACTTTAGTTGTTGTCCAATCACTTTTCACTTACCCTTCTTCTTTAGGTATATCCATGTGTATTTTATAAACCAATTCTAAAAGATCCAGAAATTATGCCAAGAATTTAGCCCGAATCCATCTTGGCTGCTGAGTAATACATGTATCCTGAATTCAACCTTTGGATTCCAATTCGCACCATCTGCTTTTATTAAATTTCGGGTCCCGTAATAGCTTTTGTATTTAATATTACAATTATATATTTCCTAAAGAACATTTGAACGATTTCTTTAGTTGACAAGTGCTATGATATACTTTGCATGTGTTCTTTTGAATGAGTTTACCTTCGTAAAACTTTTGCAGAACCCGTTCCAATTCCAACAGCTCGGACTCGGATCGTGAGGATCGTCAGAATACTTCGTATCAACAAATAAGATATTCGGTATATCAATATTGATTAGATCCGAAATCAGTTATCGAATTGCTCATTCAATGAGCAATCTCAATATTATGCCTTAAAGAGGACTCGAATCTCCACGCTATTTAGCACGAGATTTTTAGTCTCGCGTATCTACCATTTCACCATCAAGACATCATGAAAGTGTATCGTGCAATATTGCTCCTGAACAAAGCCATCAAAAACGTGTCGGTGCTAAAATTTTGCAGCAAGGAATGTGATGGTTATGTAGATGACTGGCTTAACAACCCGTTTGGGTCATCATCCAACAACCGCCCTTTCTTAATACTCACTTTTGTATTCCCGCCATTTCCACCCTAATTTTCCTGAACCTTTCACCCTAGCAATTTCTCATCCACACTTCAAGCCGAATCCTTAATCGGATGCGAAAAGATAAATGGAAGATGCCAGTATCCGTTGGAGAAGAAGCTGTCGAAAACCCTAATCCAATCTGAGGTCTTAAACCGAGACAAAGGTTTTTGGAAACTATTATAGTTACTTGGTGAAGGCCAGGGCAAGGATTCTTCTGCTGATTCAGCTGAATTGCTTGGACCATCTCTAATTTCCTGTGAGCGAGTTCTGTATTTTATTACGGTTTTCGTGTTGACTTTGATGATTTGTTTTTTTAACGCTGTATTACCGGCGATGTTGCCTGAAGAAGCATTCAGTGTTGTGACGAAATCATTTGATGCTAGAAAGGTTAGTTTTCTAATTTTCAAATTCAAACATGTAGATTGAAGTCTGTAGTTAATTGATAACGATTCAATGTAGGTTTTCCCTGGATACACATTCAATTGAGGACAGTGTTGTTGAATTCAAATATGTGATGAAAATAGGTTTTTAGTCCATCTAATGTAGAAACTACTGCAAAATACAGCAGGTTTGTGTGATTTGTGAATACTAGCATATTTTTATTACTTGATGATGTACAAAAATGGGAATCCAATTTATTCAAACATACTTAAGCGTAGATAAGGCAAGAATTCTAGAGAAATAAGAAAATTGCATACGTTTGTAAATGTTAGAACGATGAAGTTTATAAGTATGAGTGAAATGTAAAAAATCATGAAGGTGGATGGTGTTCAACTTCAATTGACACTTCCTTTATAAAACAGAAGAACACGCCGTTGCCGGGGATCGAACCCGGGTCACCCGCGTGACAGGCGGGAATACTCACCACTATACTACAACGACGGTGATGTTATCCAAATTGAAATATTTATAACTAACCTAAATTCTTAATTATAGATCATTATCTTTTTTAATTTCTTCAAAAAGAGTAACTTTGTATTTGAATTATTACTTATTCAATTCTCGAAAGATACTTTAACCATGTTTGATGGTCCCATGATCATCGCCAATTAACTATAATTTTTTTGCATATAGTAGATGTTATGCTGTAAAAATTAGTTTTACTTCAATTAACATAGAAATTCATACCAAGATACGATAAAATGATATGATATGTGTGCTAGGATGCTTGTATAAATTGATAATGGATAAAACATAAGACTCATGAGATGATAAATACATTTATTCAAACATAACCATATGCATTCTAGATAAGAGAACAACATATTGATAAGGAAATAACTTGAATATCATAGTTTATAAATGTAACAATAAGCCAGTTTATATATACAAATGAAAATAACAAAGGCATAAAGGTAGATGGAGATGACTGACATTAAATTCCAAATTTTAAATAGTTTCAAATTTTATGTCAACATATTTCTTATAGTGGAAATTAGGCACAAGGGCCTCTTTAGAAAGTGTAATAAGTTTCTAGGACACACAACCGAAATAATTACTTTTGAGGACAAAATGAAAAGTAATTAGTTTCTACGGCCTAAAAACCTATGAAATCATGTCCTTGAAAGTTATTGTACTACTGACTTTGTACTTAAAAGTATTTATTCTGCTGACTTTGGTCTTGAAATTAATTTATATGGATGTGTGTCCTAGAAACTAATTGGATTGCAAAGTTTGTCCTTCTAGTGAAATGCCTTTTTCTTATATTCCTTCAATCTATAAAACACTTATCGGTTTGAGCGACAATGTAGTTGTTGTAGTGTGTGTATGTATATATATATATGCTTTCACTATTTGATTATTGATATAAGCATAAGCATTTAACAACAAAGTCGTCATAGCATAGTGATAAGTATTTCCATCTGTCATGCAAAGAATCCGATTTTGATTTTCAGGGGAAATGAACATATTTATACGTTTGTCAAAGTTTTTTAATTGTAAAATATTCCATGATGAGTAACAAATGCATATGCACTTAATGTTTGTATGAATAATTATATATAGTATAATAACTATTTCAATTTTATTTGATTAACAACGAAGTCGTATTATAGTGGTGAGTATTTTCATTTCTCATACGGGTAACTTTTGTTAGATCCTCGGGATGACACCGACATTAGTAGAAAGTAGCATTACATAAGATAATAGTTTTACAAAGTTTACATTTTATTTTTATTCATTGAGGCAAGTGTCTTATATGGTTACTATTTTACATCTATTATGTATCTAGTAAAAAATAAGCTTCATTAACTCAAAAGAAAATCACACCATATTTGGTTTAGTTTTAAAATGTTCCATAAACATATATGAAAAACAGATGTTTATATAATAACATAATTATTAAAAAGTATTTATACTAGGGCGTCCTATTATATTTCTAAAAACAAGTTTCTTTTATTAAAACATTAGTTTTGATAAGGTAAATGTTAACTTTGAATGAAATAATTTTCCACTTACACTTAAGGTTGTTATGGTTGTGTTAAACACTATCAATGTGAGAAAATCTTTATGGTATCGATGCTATTGGTAAGTCAAAAATGACTATCAATATTTTACTATTACCGTTGGTAAAATGATCGTTGATAACCGATAAACTTTGGTAATGGTAAATTTACCAATGTATAAATACATTAAAATTTTATTCCAATAAATATTTTATAATGATAATTATTTTGTTTCCAATTCAAACCCTATGAATGATTATATCGACATTTTGGTTTATTTTAGTTGATATAGAAAAGTTTCTTAATTTATAACAAATTATCTACAATACTATAAAATAATAACATTGCTAATCTTAGATTTTGAAGTTAAAAAAATTATGAAATAAAACAATGTCATGAATAATACTAGAAATTCCATCTTAATTCTGACATTTCTTTAAAATTGTTCATGGTTGTGATTAATTAAGATAGTGAAAAAATAAAATTATTATAACCGGTTAAATTACTATTACCGCCGGTTTTGATTTTTTTCCTGTTAAATGTTCCGTTAACAGTGGTAAATTTATTGTTACCTTGCCGAAAGAACTGGTATACTGATGCAGCTCAATTGATTATTAATTGTTTGTTATGGATTTGATAACGGTAAATTTACAATTACCATAACAACCCTATTTACGTTAGCAAAACTAAAAGATAATCTCCATGGCTGGCCGAATGGTTATGCATCGATTGTTAAGAGAAAAGTGTAGGATTTGTATCACATGGGTGGCATAAAACAATGGTTAAAGGTTTTAGAAGAAATTCGAAAATTCTTGTCATCTCGGTTCGGTTTTGGTGGACTCTGAAATGAAAACCTTGCAAAAATCCAGTGCCGATTGGAAAAAGGAAAAAGTTTGAAAATTTTATAACTTAAACTATGAATCTATACTATATTATGATTAGTGAGACTGATTTCAAGAGCACGGAAGCCTCCCTAAATTTGCACAACTGAACACGTCCATATTTTTATCTTCCGCTTTTCCTCCATCACGACATTCTTTTCTCTCCAGCCTAATCTCCACCTCGCAGTTTCCTCCAGCCGAAAATGATCTATTCCCCTTCCGCTTATCTCCTCTTCCTCTCTTTTCCTTCGTCTAGAGCCGAAAATGAAGCGTCCCATTTTTTATTTTTTTTTCCATTCCATTCCGTCACTCCGCTTCTTCCCTATACTCCAAACCTTTCCTCAACTCTTCAATTGCGTCTTCCCTCTTCTTCCTTTTTCCTCCTTTTCAATATCATTTAACCCTAAATTAAATTATAAACACTGGCTGTCAGATAAAAACTCCTGAATTGCCGATGTTTACCTCTACCATACAATTGTCTGATTGTTTTTGGATTGTTCTTCCCATCATCCGCAATAAGCACTTTTTTCTTAACGTATAGCGAGTTGTCCCTAGGCTAAAAAGGCATCGCTCTCTTCAATCGTCTAGATCTTCTTCTATTAAGGTATGAAATTTCCGTCTTTGTTCATTCATTTTTTGAAGTATGTTCTTCTTTTTCATTAATTCCAGTGTTTGGCTATTCTCTGTCGATTTGACGTTGTACACTATGGATTCGAATAAATCGGCTTTAAGTATGTAATCTTTGTACTCCTTGGTTTTATTGATGTCCAATCAAATTGATGCACTAATTTTTTTAATTTTGACACCATCTGATCTAACATGCTCATGTAAGCTTAATTTTTGATACTTATGAACTAATGATATTAATATGAATTGTAATTAGTAATTGTAACACATCTTGTGATTGTAAAAAATGACCATGAAAATGATGTTACCAATATAAATTATTAACAACTATGTATTAATAGATATATTTTATGTATTTAAAAGGAAGCGGTACAAATAGTTTATTACGAAATTAGTTTTATCAATAATAATATTGAATGTAATGCAATGATCTTCCATCAACCACAATATCAGTAATATGAGTGGCTCAACTAAAAGTGAGTTTGTTATTTGCACTGAAAGGAAAATTTTGGTCAAACCCAAAGATTATGATCAGTTACCTTTAGTTTAGTTAATCACAACTAAACACGAAAGTGAAATCTGTTGATAAGTTTAGAATACAAGTGTCATAAGTGTCTCTCTTAATGTAGATTATGCTACTAAAGTTTGTATAACGAGGCAATATTTGTGATAATACACATAAGAGATGAAGTGAAATTTCTACAATGTTGAAATTAAATGAATAAGTCTACATCCTTAGCGTAAGATGGACATTAAAGCAAATTTTCAGTGCATTAATAAAAAGCATAGAGAGAGAGGTGGGGGTTATGCTTCTGTGTTTTACTAATACCATTTTTACATATATACTTTCATAGATTCAATGTCAGCTACTATAAAGTTAAGTTTTAAGACAACAGCTGTTGAGACTTAAAATAGACCCAACAATATATATTAGTTTAATGGCAAACCCCCTTTAGAATATATAGCATGATCGATTTATTTATTTCTTTGGTCTGTGCAGTTAAATGAATGTTAGTACTTTTAGATAGCTGTCATTTGCACATACAGTTTTCTGATTTTAACTAACTTTTGGATAGCTATAATGAAAGTATACAAACAGTTCAATCATGTTATTGCATTGCATTCTTTATTTGACATAAGAAGTGAAGGTTATTCATGTGTAATGTGTTACTATTGTATCAGTTTGTGTTGTCCATGCAAGATACCAGGAATTATCAAGCTCCATCCTATATTATCACTTCACTCAATAATGTACAATATCAGCATGCCAAAGCTATAAGACCCGAGGCTTTCCATTCCCAGCCCATGGTCCATTTGGTACCTTCCCTGCAACCTGTGTTAGACTCGAATTACACACTCATCTAACCTGACTTTTCACCACCTCTCCTTGGAGTTTACCATCAATCCTCAACGACCCCACCCATGTGTCGCCTGTTGTAGCTCTGAGTTTTTACCAACCAAACCTGAGACTCTCAAGTCTTCCCTACTATTTCAATTATTTCTTCCAGGTCTGTTATACCTTTGTAATCTTGACATATATTAAGCTCCAAGCTTTCCCCATTTACCACGAGTTCTAACTGCAAGCATAAAAAAGTTTTGGTGAGCAAAGGAAAATTGAGTGATCTAGATCAATTCACTAAAAATAGTTTGATGCGCTAAGCGTCATAGGGGAAAAGGAGAAGTTCATTACTAACTTAAATCAAAACTCCTCAAAAAAAGACTAGAAGGAAAATGTCTATCCCCTAGAAAAGATTCATAGTAGCGTATTTTAAAAAACAAAGACATGAATAGTTCATGGTAAAAACATATTTTCAGCGACTTTGACAGCTGCGATGACATCTATTGTTCATCTGCAAATGAGGATAAGCGTGAGTTGATTGGACAGAAACTAATAAAATCAAGCTCTACTTGCGATTTTACGATGCTGGAAAGTAGTTAGGACATTGCAAAAAGGGTTCATAATGATTATGGCCCTCCACATGTATGAATATTAATCTTAAATCTCTTACTGATTTAAGTGTGTCTAAAAATCCCTTATTTTTTGTAAATTCTATTGATGCATCCATTTCACATTCAAAAACTGGTCTCACAAAAAATGATATTAATGAGTCAGATTCACCATCTTTAAATAGGTTAACCAGCCCAATGACATAAATGTCCATTACTTCACCTTTTGTTCCTTTATACAGCAACTCTCATTCCTCATCTTCAATTAGTACCTCTCTACCACTTAATGTTGTCACAGATGCAATGATAATGTCTCATGCTTTTTCAAATACACTGCTCCAGGTGTATTTTAGGGTTATTATTATTTAAATTACTTCACACTTACATAGGTATCATTAATTCAGTACAGGTGTTTTTCATGTGCTTATTCGATGGATTCTACAAGAACGTTTATGCAAGAAAGGATTATGGAATTGAAAGCGGTATTTGTATTACATATTCACCGAAGAAACCAAAACCACAACTGCTTCCCTTTAAAGCTCCAAATGGAGAAGAAGAAAATCCTTTTGATTATCAGGTTTTGATCACAACATCAATGATTTTTCTTGTGTTTCTACTTTATTATTATTGTTTCCCTGATATATTTATGTGAAATAGCCCATGTTGATGTCAATTGATCTCTAGCTGTAGATTAGTATGTATAAACGCAAACTAGATTATACTGTTATTTAAGTTAAATATTAATATCTTATACGAACTAGAAGAGATGACTAGTGGATAGTAGTATTAAATCGGATACGATGTTAACGAAATATAAAAAAGTGATAATTTGGTAATGTTAATGTTATATTAATTAAAACTGTCGATCAGTGGAGGTAAATGTTAATATTTTACAGTAAAGTCAGCTCATCATGTTGCTGACAAAACAAAAGGGAACATCAAAGTTCAAATGTTGTTCGAGTCATGGCAGCTGGTAAGATCTAAGTAGAAGTACAGAAGTACAAATAATTGGCAATAAGCTTACTGTATTAATTGCCAGTTTAATTTCCCAGTATTGATATCTTTATTAAAGATTGAGTATGACTATCATTTATTAAGATGAACTTTAAGCATTTATTTACTAGTGAGTTTTATTAGAACATTTCATAAGCTTCTTTCTTATTATCCTGAAATTTTCTATAATATTTTGTTGGCATATTGCAGGAAACTCAAGTTTTGTAGTGGTAAACAAGGTAATATTTATCTATTTTTAAATTACTTTTACTCGACTATTACTGAATGTTAAATTAAGGTTTAAAGTTAAGGACAGGGCTAACGGATGCATGATAGGGTTAAACTTTAGATTTCCTTCTATGTTTATAGTTAAGGATAGGGCTAGTGTTATATGATTATTATCATTATACAATGTTCAGTTTAAGTCTGCACAATCCAGATTTATACGAACAGAAAATAGTCTTATCTAAGTTGGCCCAATAGTTCACGTACGGAGAAAAATGATACAATAGTGAACTCAAAAAAAATAGTTAACAGTCAATCTGCAAATCTCAATATGGCTGAATATGTAGTGTTGCAGCTAGAGGCTACAACCCAACAACAAAGGCTAAATTAAGATAATGAGGAACAGTTTGATAATATTATGTCGATATGACTTAAACAAAAGATAGTGGATGGGAGCTGTATCTCAGTAGTAGAATCAGAAATTCATAATCAGAGCAGCGAGTCAAACCATGTAGAAGCCATGCCAGTGGATGAAACTACAGCAGATGCAATACCCAATAGCTAGAAATAAGATAAATTTATTTAGTAAAATTTGAAATGCTAGGAAGAGTAGAATCGATGAAGTTATCTTTGAATTTGAAGCAAAAAATGATGAAGATGTGATAAATAATCCAGTAGGATCAATATGCTCCTAACTCAAAAACTAAGGCTAGAAATGATGGGGGGGGTGGAGAAAGATTAAAATCTAGAATGATGGGTGGAGAAAGATTACATTAGTAGTCAAGGAAGATTGCATTGGTAGTTAACTTATTAATAATCAGTCATTTAATAGAGTATTATTTCTATTTTGTTGTATGTGATTTTCCTATTCATAGTATTGTTCGGCATATATGGGTATATACAGCATACATATATAAGGTTTTTGTCAAGAAAACAGAAAATTCTCACTGAGTAGTTTGTGAATAGCCATCTTACTATTTTTGCTGGAGTTCATTGCACAATGAAACTACTTCACTAAAGGAAACAATGTAGAAAAATATAAAAATACATCAAATTTCATTTCAGAGACATTCCTACTATTGAGGTATCGGACTTGATTTTTTGCCTTTTCTACTACATATAATTTTGATAACCTGTCACTCACTAAAGGAAACAATGTAGAAAAATATAAAAATATTAAATTTCATTTCAGAGACATTCCTACTATTGAGGTATCAGACTTGATTTTTTGCCTTTTCTGCTACATATAATTTTGATAACCTATCAACCAAAGTGATACTGAAAGTGGAAAAAAAATGGACATCACCTTCAGTTGGTTATATCATATTTTGTTGAATGGTTTGTTTTTTGATAAATACATATTTTTAAATCATCAAGGACATTGAGCTTTATGGTCAGGTTCAACAAAGTAAAAAAACGACCAACTTATACATTATTATGTTTAAAAATAATATAAATGAGAAATTTATCAATAACAATTTATGGACAAAACTCCATGTGCTTAGCAGATATGGAAGTGGACATTTTTATACACTTTATTCATTAGATTGTATTTCCTTATAGGTTAACACATAGTAATATAAAACGAATAGAATGCGGTTTGCACGTAGGTTTACACAGTCATATAAAACAAATATGAATATCAACAATGTAAGACTTTTAAATTTTTATATTTATTCTTATCCATTTAGGTTTCATGTATTGGCAATTGAATTTTTGTCATCTACTGGTTTTATTGTGTTGTAGTAGCCAGCTGTATATTTCATTACCGTAGTTCTATTTTGATTGAAATCCGTTGCTGAACATCTATGGCTATTTTGCAATGTAAGGGAATGATGTGCAATTGTCTTTTTTATCTGAAATGGTAGTGTTAAAATTTTATGTTGTTCAACGGTATGTGTCTACTTGAGAAAGAAATTGTTGGTGCACCACTAACTGCTGTAGACTTTTTGAATTAAGGTTTATGTGCACTTTTCATACCGAAGTATAGAAGATTCAGAATTACAAGGTTAGAACCATTATGATCTTTATATGAAAATTGTTATATCAATTAGTCCTTAATGAAAGGCAATTTTAAGGTGGAAAGGTGCTTTGCTTCTCAAATGATGAAGTTGCATATTTTTATTGCTTGCAAGTGCTAATAGTTATAAGTGATGTTAATATTTTTGATTCACAATGTTCTATGCACCAAACAACTATAGTTATAAACGTTACACACTCACTTAAAAGGAATTGGAACAGAGATAACACAACTTTGTTTTTTAAGGTCCTTCTAAGTTAATGTAGCATTATATGATTGTATTCAGATTAAAGTTTTGTAGGTTTTATAATTTCTGAAATGCAAACTTAAAGGGTTAATACTTGGTTCTGCAAATGTTGTGCTTCACATATATAGTAGATAATTTAGTGCCATATGCACTTCCGTTAACGATTAAGAATTTAGTTCCATGTTCTTAATCTTTTGTTATGTACATTGGATGTTCAAATAGCTTATTCATAATATACTGCCAAATTTCCTTAACTGGCTATGTATTAAAAATGTACAGCCACAACCGATGGCTATGTATTAAAAATGTACAGCCAGAAACGATGAAGTGCAACACCTTAGAGATTCAGCTGAAGCATTTTATACGATTGGATATGTCATCGGCTACGTCAATAAATTATGTCTTAGGCATCTGGCAATGGTTAGCTTAGATGGATTATTGTCCTTGCATTTTGCATTATAGGAATCTTGCTGCCTCAACATTCATGTTGCACTATTGTTCCTATTTTTTTCTTCTGTACTAAGCATTCAAACGTCTATATACCGAACCTTGCATTTTAACATTGACTATTGTCTTGCTGGCTGAGTTCCAATATGTTCCATCGATTGGACATAAAGTACTTACTTCATTCAATTAACTTATGCTTGCTTCCCTATGAGGTGTATTGGGCCTGTCAGATATACTGTACTTTTTTTCAAAAAAGACAAATCATCCTTGGCTTTAATTATGATTTAACTATGGGTTTTGAAAATTGTATCTATATGCTTTAATATAGTTTTGAAATCCTGTAATAGATAGGAGCTTTTTGGATACCAGTATTCATTTTTTTAAATAGTTGCACTACTCTTGCCATGACGCCACCATGGTTGCCTATTTCATGAAATATGTTAGAAACATGTTTTTACTATGAGCAATTGAATTGATTATTGTGTTTGAGTGCTTCTATTAATCTATAATCATTATATTGTTAAAAACTTAATTGTGTTTTGCTAAAATTTAATTTGAAGCTTTGTACAATTGCAAAAGTTATTCTAAATATAAATGTAGCGTTATGAAGATTATTAAAGATAAAGAAGTGTACCGGGTACATAGATATCTTATAAGCAGGTTAATCTTTCTATTTTTAGTGCCTTTTCCTATTGAATATTTAAGTTGAATCAAGATGAAAGTCATGTAGGTTGATATGCAAGTCCATATTTAGGCCAGAGATTGGAAATTGCTAACCTGTCCATTGATGTTAATGTTTAAATGCAAATGCTGAATTATGGTAGAAAATTTTGATCGATGAATATGTGTAAGAAAAAAATCAACTTATAGGCTAACTGTTACTTAAAAGATTTATATCTGTTATGAAGTATAGGATCCACTATTAGGACAACCGGCTCAAACAACCCGAGTCTATGATTTAGTAGCTGTTGAATCATTTTTCCTCCCGCCAATGAAACTGCAAGTCTCTTTCATTGTGCTTAGAGATTCCCATAAAACATTATTTTTGGAAGAGTACACATTTGTTATTTTTATCTTAATTTCTTCCCATTAAGAACAAGCTATTTCTGAATATTTGTATTGTTTCAGGTACAAATCTGATCCTGTCAACTACCATTCACTCGAGGCCATTAAAATAGGTAAAACGTTGAATTTTATGGTAATATATGTAGAAAATACATATATCCTGTAGGTTATCACTAGGTCTAGAATAAAGTTATTTGGCACATTATTTCAGTTTATCTATATCAACACATTTAGAAATGAATTAGCAGATTGACTTATCAAACAATGAATCTCTAAGAAACTTTTTAGGTAAGTGTACCTTTTTCTTCCATGATTACACATATTTTCACACGTAACGCTTAATGAATGTCCTTATCTTACATGCTCAATTTATGTTCACATTGGAAATTGCTACTTTTAGACAGCCATAAAATTAAATTCAGGTCTAAGTCAAAGAATTTTATATTTCATTAACAATGTTCTATACCCATAAATTTTTTAATCTGTATAATTTTTTTTGCATGCCAATGCATAACCATCCAGTAACCTAGGTTTCAGTTTTTGTTGCTTTCTAAATTACAGGTATATAGAAATATAAAATTTCATTCCTGCTTTTGCATATTGATTTTATTTCTTATCCAAAAAACAACTTACATTGTTATTTCTTTTTGCTGAGTCTTTAAAGCATCCTTTAATACTACCACTATTACTAACTTTAACATAATTAAATTGCAGAAAAACAATGAATGAGACCAACTGACTAGATAGCCTACATTTGTGGCCAAAGAAAAACATCAAGTTTTTTTTTGCTCACTTGCTTGCTTTCTGACATCAACATGTTCCTAAAAACATAATTATTAGTATCTGATTTTTTGATTCTGCTGTAATAATAGCAAAAACATAAATCATATTTTGGCTGTAAAAGTCCATCTTCATTGTTACTTTTTGATCCATTAATCTTTTGGCAATCTCTATTACTTATGTGCGGTGCATAAATGTTTTCCAACTGAATTGTTTGAAGAAGATACATTGCTTTAATTATGATTTGCCTACTAACTATTGTGATACTGTTTTTTTTAATGTGGTTTTCTTTGTTTTTTGTCAATAGGTATCATATATATCTACAGTGTCATATACTGATTATTCTATCTATGTCGTAAAAGGATAATAGGATTCTACTTAAAGAACTACATATTATGTAATGGAAGCATTATTTTCTTATACACCTCCAATCCTATTTTATAGGACCCATGGTTGTTTAACTGCTTTATTATATGGTTTTGTATTTCAACGTTAATTTGTTACAACTATATTTTTTCAACTTCCGTGTGCGAAGCACGGGTTCACACTAGTTTTATTTTAAAATAAAGTTTTTAATCACGTCGTCAACTTCAATCGAATGTAGGTTCATCGTATTCAATCTCGTTGTCGATCGTTCTTTTGGTTCTCTTGTGCCTTAGCTTTGAATTCGAGAGGAAATTGGTGTTGAATTGAAGCAATTTTTTTATTTTAGTGTGTTGATTTTTTGTTTTGACATTTTCCCTAGCTTCAAAACATTAAATCGAGAAAGATGAAACTAGGAAATATGTGGCTGAGCTGTTATGTGGCCTTTTTCTATTATTTTCTTTGTTTCTGTGACTAAAGTTGAGCTGCACATTTAAGTTAATTATTTTTAATTTAGCTTAATCAAGTTCAATTTAGTTCATTTCAACTTCATTTAATTTGAAAATTGTATATTTCTTTAAATACCATATTTTGTGTTTTAGTTACAACTTTTACTAGTACGTTTTCATTAAGAAGAATACCCATATCCGAAATCGGAACCGAAACTTCCAAAATTAATCGAAACTAAGTAAATTTCAAATGACTGAAACCAAGTTGTCAAATCTTGCATAAAACACACCCTTCATTCATTCGTTCATTATCATAGAAAAGGTGAAAACTGCAAACAACACGGTAGTGTCCGTTTGACCATCAGATCATTTGGTTATGGACCAATATGGCTTTAGTAAGTCATGTTTGGTAAGCCCAATAAGTCAATAGGTTGGATTGGCAACATAGCATGCAGAAAAGCTATTAAACAATTTCATGTATTTATTACCTTTTTGAGAAAGTAGGCAATCTTATTCATAAATAATAATAATTTACAGAATAATACATTGTGGTACACCGATGTATCTACAATTGTGAAGTTGGTTAAGTTCTTCTTCTTCATATCTTGGGAACTGAAGCTGCTCAAATTACCTATATATTCATCAATTACTTTCTTTTTATGTGTTACCATTGTTAATTTGCAGTCTTGTAATATACTTATGCATAACTTTTTCGTTTCTTTGTGTTTAAACTTTACTGTACGTTTTTCATTCCAAATGTATATGGTAGTTTTAAATGCATTACATGGTAGGTCACTTTTTGTCGCTCAAAACTTCGGCTAGATAATGTGAGCCATTAGTGGAGTTGTGTACCATGTTACGTTGGTTTTTGTTTTAGTCTAAAAAACATATGCCACACATATTTGATATCTTATTTTCAATTTGCTTGATACTCGGTGTCTTATATAATTATTTGCAATTTTAATACGTTATAAAAAAAATAGGAAATTCTATTTGGATACAAATGAATGACACAAAATTTGAACTAAGATAATGTGCGCCACATGGTAGATGTAAATGCGATACTTACTAGGTAAACTAAAATGTCTTTTATCTTTGAACTTAGATAATATGAAAGCATCATTATATTAAGTTATCCTATATGTTTACTGTTTCATGTTGAATTTATCCTACATCTAAAAAAAGCTATATTATGCTTATTTGTTATTTTATTTTCAATTTACTTGATACCCGTTGTCTTGTATGAGTAACCACATTACAATTTTTATTCTATTACGATCTGTCATGTTGTTAATACAATTTTTTGATAAAAAAATTAGGGTTTATTATTTAGTACGAATGCCCAATGTCTTCTCTTGTTCAACGTTGAAAAATTCCGTTCGATTTTCATTCAGGATATGATTCAGGGTTAGAAAAATGTACGAAATTGTGTTCATTTGAATTGTTTGATGATTTTTTTATTCATCTGTTGTATGGTTTGTTCTTGTTAATTTATGACATGGTAAATTAGGACGTGTTAATTATGATTTCCTTAAAAACATGAACAAATTTGGATTAATTTTTGATTCGAAGTTTGAATCTATTTCTAAATGTGAACTGTGTGCAAACAAAAACATATGAAATCTTTGAAATCTATTGTGAAAAACCGGTTTGCTTGGTTTGGTATGCAACAATGTTGACGATTTGAAAGGTCATACAACTTACGATGGTAAAAAAATACTATGTCACATTTATTGATGATTATACTGGATATGCTTATGTTTATTGAAATCTATCTCACCACACTCGGTGTGCAACGGTATCTCGAGAAGGAGGAACCAGTGCCTGCACCAGGCAAAACCAGAGAAAAACATAAAGATGCATTTCTAGCTGTTGATACATGGAAGCATTCGGACTTCCTGTGCAGAAACTATATTCTGAACTGTATCAGCCTTTAAAGATAGCAAAGGCCCTCTGGAATGCATTTGCCGCAAAGTACAAGACACAGAATGTCAGTCTGAAGAAATTCATTGTAGACAAATTCATGAACTACAAAATGATAGATTCCAAATCTGTGACTACTCAACTGCATTAACTCCAAATTATTATTCATGAACTTGAATCAGAAGGCCATAAGGTTGAATAATCTTTCTTGGTTGAAGCCATAACAGGAAAGCTGCCACCATCATGGAGAGACTACCGCAACTATCTAAAACATTAAAAGAAAGAGATTTCTTTGCAGAACTTCATCGTACGATAAAAGATTGAGGCAGATAACCATGGAATTACCAAACAAAGCGAGGAGGCGTTGGTAACAGAAGGGTCGAATAACAAGAATAAAGGCCACTTCAATAAAAAGAAGAACTTCTCCAAGAAAAGGAAATCTCTTGAAAACAAACCCAAAGATAATAAAACCAAGAAGTTTAATGGCGGATGTTGGGTTTGTGGCAAAAATGGGACACGCCGCTAGAGGCTGCAGACACAAGAAGGAGCGCAACTCAGAGGCAAATATAGGTGACGACATGGAAGTGGACGAGTCCAATTTGTCAGTAGTTATATCTGAATGCAATTTGGTTCAGAATCCTAACCAATGGTGGGTGGACACAGAAGCTATTCGTCATGTCTGCTCTAAAAAATCCATGTTTTCCACATATCAGAAATTTGATCAGAAAGAAAAACTCTACATGGGTAATTCGGTTGTTTCCATGATCGAAGGCAGTAGCAAAGTAATTCTCAAGTATACTTCTGGAAAAACTGTCAAATTGAATGACGTGCTCCACGTTCCAGACATACGCAAGAATCTGATCTCTAGCTCGGTACTATCAAAGAAAGAATTCAAATTAGTGTTCGAGTCAGACAAGATGGTTCTGTCCAAAGCTGGAATATATATCAGAAGGGGATATTATGTGATGGCCTATTTAAGGCAAATGTAGCCGTTATCGGCAATAAAACTATGTATTCTGTTTGTGCTATTAATAAAATTGAAGTTTCTTACTTGCTTGAGCACAAAATTTTATTATGGCATGATAGATTGGGACATAAATTTTCGAAAAATGAAAACATTATCAAACTTGGGATTAATTTCGAAATTCCAAGTAGATAAGAACTACAAATGTGAGACATGTGTAGAAGCAAAAATGGTTTAAAAAACCATTTCAAATTGTTGATAGAAGCACCGAACCACTAGGTTTGGTTCATACAGATTTATGTAATTTTAAATCATTACCTACAAGAGGTGGGAAAAGTTACTTTATCACTTCTATTGATGACTATACATGATATTGCTATGTATATCTTTTAAATAGTAAGGATGAAGCAATTACATCGTTTATGAAGTATAAAGCCGAGGTAGAAAATCAGTTAAATAAGATGATCAAGATATTGAGATCTGATGAGTTGGAGAATATGAATCACCATTTGAATAGTTCTGTGCAGAAAATGGTATAATTGATCAAACAACAGCTTCATATTCACCACAACAAAATGATGTAGCCGAGAGGAAGAACAGAACGTTAAAAGACATGATTAATGCCATGCTTTTAATCTCTGGTCTACCGACAAACTTGTGGGGGGAAGCCTTAAATATGTCTAATCACATATTAAACAATGTCCCTCACAATAAAACAGGAACAATTCCATATGAGCTATGGAAAGGACACATACCAAGTTTTAAATACCTCAAAGAGTGGGGTGCTTGGCAAAAGTTTCAGTTATGCCTCCGAAGAAAGTCAAATTTGGACCAAAAACAGTAGATTGTTATTATCTAAGGCCAGTCCAAAATAGTAGTGCCTACATATTTTTGGTATTCAAGTTTGATATAGATGATGTTCATGTAAATACAATCATGGAATCAAGAGATGCATCGTTTTTTGAAGATGTGTTCCCACATAAAAGAAACGATGGAAACCTTGTCCCAAAGAGGACAAGAGATAACAGAGATGAGACATATGAAGATGAAACTCATCAGGACAATCATAAAGTTGAACCAAGAAGAAGCGTAAGGGAAAGAACTTCCAAGACATTTGGTTCGAATTTTTTAATTTATACGTTATAACATGAACCTCAAACGTACAAGAAAACAATGTCTTCTTTTGAATCTTCATGTTGGAAAGAAGCAATCCAAAGTGAGATTGATTCAATTCTAAGTTATAAAACTTGGAAAATAGTTGATATTCCATCTAGAATAAAACCAATTGGCTGCAAATGGATTTTTAAGAAGAAAATGAAACCAGATAGCTCTATTGGTAAATATAAAGCCAGATTAGTAGCCAAATTATATCGTCAAAAGGAAGATGTAGATTTCTTTGATTCCCATTCACCGGTTACACGAATAACGTCTATAAGAATGTTAATAGCAATTGCATCCATATATAATCTAGAGATTCATCAGATGGATGTAAAAACAACATTATTAAATGGAGATCTCGATGAGAAGATTTACATGGAGCAACCTGAGGGTTTTATTTCCAAAGAAAATGAAAACAAAGTATGTCGGTTAGTAAAATCACTATACAGATTCAAACAAGCTCCAAAACAATGGCACGAAAAAATTGATAGTGTCATGATGAAAAATGGTTTTCGTATAAATGAATGTGATAAATGTGTTTATTACAAACAAGTTGGACAATCATACGTTATGATTTGTTCATATGTAGACGATATGTTAGTCTTTTGTCTTAACACTAAAGTAATAGAGACCATAAAGAAGATGTTAATCAACAATTTCGATATGAAAGACTTAGGAGTTGCAGACGTTATTTTAGAAATCAAAATAGTAAGAACGCCTAATGAAATTGAATTGTCTCAGTCACATTATGTAGACAAAGTGATTGAAAAATTCCAAAACTATGGAATTAAAGGAGTGAGAACACTTTTTAATCCATCAGAAGTACTACATAAAAACACTAATGAGAGTGTAATGCAACTGGAATACTCTAGTGTAATAGGATGCTTAATGTATCTCATGAATTACACTGTACCAGATATCGCTTATGCGGCATGTCGACTAAGCAGATATACAAGTAACCCAAGGAAGGAATACTAGAAAGCACTAATGAGAGTGTTGGGATATTTAAAGAATACCACTAATTTTTTCTTACATTATGGAAAACATCTTACGGTCTTAGAAGGATACAGTGATGCAAACTAGATCGCAGATTCAGAGGAATCAAAATCCACAAGTGGTTATGTCTTTCCCTTGCAGGAGTAGCGGGGTCATGGAAATCTACTAAACAAACATACATAGCTCGATCCACTATGGAATCTGAGTTTATCGCATTAGATAAAGCATGCGAAGAAACATAATAGTTTCGTCAATTTTTAGAAGATATTCCATTTTGGCCCAAACCTGTAACGGCCATATGTATTCATTGCGATAATCAAGCATCGCTACGTAGAGTGAAAAACTTTGTTTATAATAGCAAATCACGACACATTCGTGGTCGCTATAACACAGTTAGGCAGTTACTATCTAATAGAACTATTTTCATTGATTAAGTGAGAACAAATGATAACCCAACATATCCATTTGCTAAAGGTTTATCGAGAGAGAAAATTGACTGCACATCGAGGAGAATGGGTTTATAAACCTAAACCAACAAGAGTTACCTTATACGGGAACCTATCCTAGCAATTGGAGATCCAACTGACTAGGATCGATATGCAAACCAGTTATGAGTAACTCAAGAAGCAATGCATTTGTTTGGACTTAGTCCTACTCCATTCCTATGGTGCAAAATATAACGCATGCCTACAGAAGTAGTTAAAGGTTAAAACTATGTTTTTTAATGATCATATCTTGAATATAACAAGTGGGGTATATGTAGGATACTCTTAATGGTTGTGATCATCTATGTAAGTGTGAGCTGGGCCGGCTCTATGAGAATATTAAAGGCTTATATTTTCTATAAACACTCGCTGAAACAAAAATTATTCAGGACCAAAAGGAACACAACCAAGAGATTGAATGAGAAGTGAATCAATGCTTCATAAAGCTTATTGTTTGGATATACAATAAAGGATGACGGTTCAAGATGAAATAATTCGTCGATTAGCCAAGTAGATCCGATAAGTTTTAATTAGGGAAAGTTGAAAGTGAAATATCGACTTATCCACGATAAAGTATTATTCCATATGTACTCTGTGATATTTCGCTTTGTGTGGGGATATGTATATTATCATTCATGTGGGGGATTGTTGGAACTTCTAATACTAAATTGAATGAAAATAACATAGTCCCGCATCGCCAAAAATTGCAAAGCTATTCTAGTATATTAATAGCTTTGCAATGAAGGGGTTGGAGCCTTGGGGCACTCAAATGTTTGCTACGTTGTGAGGAGTGAGATCATGCATCACTACCACACACACGCGTGCCACCGTCGTCCTACCGAACCGCACCGGACCGGGCTCAGGTTTGGGTTTAGATCTAATATGATCCTATTTTTACTGCAAAACTGGGCCAGATTTTCTGACAGTGCAGGCTATACGAATAGGTACAGATCTGTTCAAAAGCGGACGCGGGCGAACAGAAGCAGGTGCGACCCGACTGAAGAAGCGTGAGCGAACAAAAATAGGTGTGACTCTAACGGATGCAAGGAGCAGGCGGGTGCGACCCGTTAACGAACAGTAGAAGTTAAAAGGCAACGGGTGCAACCCGTCAAGCGAACGCGACTGTTTGAAGGGATGCGACCGAAATTATAAATAGGAGAGAGCGCTGATCACATTCTCATTCTATTTCAATTCTATATTCTTCTGCTTTTACTTCTGTACTACTCTATACAGTAAATCACAGAGTTGACACACTCATTACAATCTCGTGCAGATTACGTCTGTTGTATCTTGAGAGAATTTGAATAAGAATTCTTAAGGAAATTGTTTCGACAAGCCTCAGACGGAATTTTCTTAGTTAACTGGTCAGATTCTAGTCTATTTGTATATTCTTATGCATCATTCTTTTATCTTCCCGGTTTCTACGTTGTGCTATTTTTACGATTGTATAACGTCGTTGTTGTAATTTAATTCCGACATACCTATTGCTTAAATTAGCTAATACAGACTAGCAGAGTAGTGGAAATCTGATTGATAAACTTGTGAGACAAATTTATAATTTATTATTCTATATTTTGGTATACTATACGTATAACAAAATGTTATTATAAAATACCGTCCGTTGTAAAAATCCTTCTAGGCTCCGCTAGGCCAGCCTTACCGTCTGGATATTTGTCTAATCTACGTAGACTTACTGCATTATCTAAGCATATGAACATGTTTATAGCCACCATCTATGCATCAATTTAGATTTGATCCCTCTTACAAGCATTAAAATGTTTGTTTTAAACAATTTATCTTCATGGTTGCTTCCAAACCCATCTAAATCTGTGGTGTCCCATTGAGGATCAACTAATTCTAAACAACGTACTAAAATTTTATCCGAAATGCATGAGTTTATCAAAAACGCCTAACTCCGAATCCTCGATTAATCACCGTCTAGACGATTAATCTTCAGTTCATGTTTACCCTCTAGTATCCGCCTAACGAATTTTACAATTTTGTAAAATACTCATGAGCGATGCGTTTTATTGGAGAGGATGAAACCGTTTTCATAGTTCATGAGAGCTAGCAATGATTAATTTTTATCGTGTCTTATAAAAAGAGGTAAAAATCTCTAAATGCGACTTAGTCCATGTGGCAAAATGGGTTGAGTTGGAAACAACCTGTGTATTACAACATCCCCTCCATTACTTTCAAAGAAAATTCCTTCCTTGGTTTCACAAATATTCGGAATCCATATTTTCAAACTTGTAGCACTATTGTTGGTTTCTGACTGCTGAAAATGGCTGAGTTACGTACTTCGTTGTTTTCTTTAAAACGATTCGCGACTTAGCCTTAAGGTGCAAGATTAGCTGTCAACCACTTCGTCCACATGATAAAACAACATTCTGCCTATCTGTCATTTAAATAAATAGAATATAAATTGTGTGCGTTATTAAAACGAAGGGTTGTTTACGGATCTTGTAGACCAAAATAAGATTCTTTCGATTCTTATACTTGTAGGCCAAAATAAGATTCTTTCAATTCTTTTATTTTGAAAATGTCTTGCTTATTTTTCTGAATTGTGATAACCAATATTGTTCCTTAGGTATTGGGTTTATGTCCTGTTCAAAAAAAAGTATGGGGTTGATGCGCTGATGCTAATCTGTTATTTCGTTACATAAGAATGTAAACGCATTTCTTTGAAGATATGTTATAATCTTACCCATTTATTATAAATTAAACTTGTTCATATTTTCACTTATCACGTCAGCTATTCTAGTAGCAGCTTGATATGGTGGAAGATAATACATACGAAAGTATTACTTGCAACAGCTAACAAATCTATGATTATTTTTATTTTCCCGGTCCCTCTTCTATAAGACCTGCTAATTTCAGAAATCACCGGTCATCATGGAATGATATTTTTGTGCATCTAAAATATTGTTTGAGGAGGGGATTCTTCGAAGCACAGAATTAAAAATGGTAAAGCGATTACACAGAAACCGAGTTTAAATTATAAAATCTATTACACAGACTTATAATCGTACACCCTACTGTTTGCTCTGAACGCTTAGATGTTGGCAGTTCTGAATCAATTTGAATTTCACTTTAAGCTGTGATATATTATATTAGATAGTATTTATTTGCAATAAAAACTATAACTACTTATAGTTGATTACGATATCTACAATCAGAAGTTTGTGCTTATTAAATATTTTTATCAAATGATAAACAATAATAATCTCACTGAGCATTAAAAAATCTCACTACTCATTAAACCATGCTTAATTTTTATAACATATATTTAGCCCTTGTAATTAGTAAAAATTATGTAATATGCTCGAGTCAGTAGTATTACATACAGCCAAAACAAACAAAGTCTAGCGAATTATCATTCATGCCAAAGAAAACCACTAGTTGGAAATTTGCAGATGGCGAGTTGGAAAGATTAGGTTCGACATTTGTCACACAAATCATTCTCTTTCTTTTTTCCTACATTAGGTGATGCCAAGTGCCAGATTGTTTTAGGTATGTATATACTACAGTATCTAGTTACAATATGCTGAACAGTATGTAGAGCACCGGATTTCATCTCTATGCTTCCTAAGAATGATTCAGAAGATGAAGTTCTTTCACAAATTTCTAAGTATGGTAATATTAAGGGCTAGCAGATTTGAGAGGATCGCAACAAATGATGTAGAACTCATAGGTAAAGTATAAATATGTAGATGCAGTAATATCTTAACACACACTCTTTTTTGGTTTTCTAATTTTGGTTTTTTAATTTCTATGCAGTTACCTAATGTAGTAGGCTGTGCGCTATTGAAGTATACGACAAAATAATAAGCTCTAGCAATATCTAAGGCTTCGATTGGGAAACATAGGATGAAGGTATGCCTTTACAAAACTTTCCATGTAGCAATATCGTCTAGTTATCAAGTAAATTGATTATATGTCTGATATAAGTGTCTGCTTGACTAATGTTTTGATTCGTGAATGAATGAACCTGCTGTCTACTTATGTTTGTTAGACACTTGCTACTCAACATAAATTTAGCATGTTAGAACTCCTCCTTTGTATACAAATTTAGACGCAACATTGGTCAAGCAACAATAAGATTTTTATGAGAACTAGTTATATATGTAAATGTGATGCAATAAAATTTGATAGCTCGAAAGTCATTGTTTTGAGTAGTCATTTCCTTCATGGTTTGGGGTATATGTATGTATATGTGTGTGTATAATTTTCATATTCCATGCTGACTTCGGCTAAGAAAGGCCGACCCATACTACTTTTAACCAATCATAATTGTCTTTAAGGTCTGGAAGTACCAATCAAAAACGTTGATATACTTTGAATTTAACTGTGGTTTTAACTTTTATGTAAAATAAAATTTGAAAATAACACCTTAGACAAGTCATATAAAAATAACACAAAAACAAGAATTGAACATGAAAATTTTAAATGAATTTCAATTTACAAACCGGGTACGTTTTCCAATTTTCATATTGGGAGGCAAATTTTCAGAACAAATGATATCAAACATATTTCAGGGTTTTCTCCCTTTTATCTTCTCTTTTCAGATATATTCTTATTGACTCCTTGTGTTTTCAAATATTCTTACTGGTTGCTGATCTTTTTTAAACATTCTTAGTGATTCGTCCTTTTAGTTTCTTTAATATTTTTATTTCTGTTTCTAACAATGTCAATACAATATTGTCTAGCATATCATGTGTTTAATTAATTAAAATTGATGGAAAATTACACGGTCTGTTCTGCCACTGCACAGTTATACCAGTTAGTAAAGATTAAACATGTAAACGGATACTTTCGGATGCGGATGATGCCATATCTGCATCCATATCCAAAATTATTTTCGAACGTCAGATATCCGCTTTCGTATATACAAACGGATACTGGATAACTGTCTTATCATAAATAGAAACTTTGGTTTAAGACAATTATTTTTTTCAATCTTATTGATTATAAAAGTACAAAAATAAACAAATATGATGATAGTAAATAGTTTTGAGTAGCTAATATGCATCAAACAGATATAATATAAACTATTGATTTATTAAAACAATAAACACATGTTATTTTTTAAACTAAAATACGCATAATATAAACTATAATATTAAAGATAAATTAGACGGATAATTGTTGGATGCAAATGCCTTCATATCCGCATTCGCATTCGGTTTTTTTAGATATTTTATATTTATCATTTTTTTCAGATATGGTTGCGGATGAATTTAAGATTTTTCGAATGTCCATTCACGAGCTTAGTAAAGATAGTGATGAAGATAAAGATGTTTAATGGTGTTCTAGAATTGAACTTGTGATAGAATATATTTTACATATATTCTAGGCTTTAGTTCTTGCATTTATTCCCTGATCTGATGATATCTTTATTTGGTTAATATTTATTTAGTTACCTTTGTTTTAGCAAATCAGTTGGCTAATTTGTAGCCTCTTTATTTGGTTAGTATTTATTTAGTTATCTTTGTTTTTGTAACGACCCAACTTTCTATCTTCAGGAAATCGCATCGCTAATAAGAAAGAAAGGGATAGAGAATAGAAAGAAAGAGAAGAAGAAGAAAACAACACATCAAAATCTAAATAGCGGAACAAATAAATTATATTAATAACATAAAATATTTTACATAGTTTACAACCACTATCAGAGTACACAGATAATACAACCCATACTAGACAGTTATAAACACCTGTCTAGTATTAACATAATACAATCTTAGAGACAACACAGAACACACAGCGGAATACTAATATCTAACACAGAAGCCTCCTGCTCCATTGCTCCTCCAATATTCGTCAAAGCTAATCCGAATCCTAACCTGAATCCCTTGGCTACTCGTAAAAATTTGAGTACCCAAGAGTTTATGAAAAACAAACATAAACTCCGGGTCAGACATGGGTCTGGTGTGAGTAACAGGTTAAAGTTGCTTAACTTTTAAAAATCCTTTTGAAAAGAAAAAGTATGACGTAAGACTTCCCACACATAAACATGGAAAAGTTTTTACCTTACGCTAACCAAAACATTTGATAGGAAATCCGATGATATTACAATAGTGTCTAGGGTTTTCAAGTAAATATGAAATAGCCAAAATTGTTACATCTATTAAATTCCAGCTACTAGCCACAAAAGTGGGTAATACAATCAAAACCGTTGGCACTTATTGGATTTTGGATTCCATACAATGGCAGGGCTACTGGGGTACCGCCCGTCACAGTACGTGGCCTAGATCACCATACCGAGGAGTACTCCCACTCCCCTGCAACACAAGGCTGGACCCGTTCCTTACTGAACAGTTCCGAACAAGACAACCACGGCAGTTGTCGCGAACCACTGCCCCACACAGCCGAATATAAAGGGACCTCTAGACAGGGATCAATCTTGCTCTCCAGTGGAAGCTACCCACGAAGCCTTGCTGCACCTCCTCTGTTTTAGCCATTCCCGGTTGATGAGCCTTGAGGCTACGATTACCTTTATAGGACATCAAATCTTAGAATGCTCATCGTCCGCCTGACGATGTGCTGAAAGCATTCAATCCATACAAGTTCGTTCCGGGTTCGAACGAAACCGAAGGCACTATCTCGTTGCACTCATTATTGGAATCACCCTCAGAGTCAACGACCATAGCCCTTGCACTCTGATTCACCATCTCGAATCTATAAGCACTATTCCGTCAAACTCATTACGGAATCACCCACAGAGTTATACTGACGTATAGCCCTTACACCTCGAGTCTTCACTTGCTCCACTTGGATTAACGACCTAACGTTTAATTGGAATCGATGTGGTTTTCGGATTCCAAATATGGAAACCCGATCCCGGTCTCATCGAAATCCAAAGCGTGTCTTTTAGGTCCAAGTTGTTTTAGGTTTAAAACAATTCAATTCTAATTAACCATATACACACAGATAGATAATTCATATCATCATAATAGATTAACATAAACAGGTAATCATCACAATTTGATAATCTATATTATCATCATCAATAGATACTAATATCATCATCACAATGCAACCAATGCATCCACATCACACAATGCTAATCTCATGTCTGAGATTCAAACCATTCAAGTCAAACCAAATCATCCATTTATAAGCAAGGATCCATAATCACACCATCCATAATTAATTTAAAATGAATTAAATTAATAACCTCTATCTCTAATTAATTTAAAGTGAATTAAATTAATTACCTATCTTTAATTAATTTAAGATGAATTAAATTAATTACTTCACCATTTAAAACTTGCTTACTTAACCATTAATTGATTACCAATCAATTAAATCATTATCCTCAAATTAATCACCTTAATTAATCATCCTTGATTAATTGTCCCTTAATTACATTCAAGTAATTATCTTTAATTAATTTTACAAATTAATTATCTTTAACCAAAATCAGTAATTAATCTTTATTTACTTCATTACTTAATTAATTACATTAATTAATTACTTCCTTAATCACTTATCATTGATTAATTAATCCAAATTAATTAATCCTTAATTACATCATTAATTATATTAATTAATGATCCTTAATTATATTTAAATTGATTACTTATTTAAATTAATTACATTAAGTAATTAACCTTAATTAAACCACAATTATTAATCATTCTTGATTAATTACATTTAGTAATTAACTAACCTTAATTACTTTCTTAATCACTCCTAAATTAATTATATTTATTAATCATCCTTGATTAATCTCATTAGTAATTAATTACCCTTAATTAATTACATCACTTAATTATTTCAAAATACTTAAATTAATTACACTAAGTAATTAATTATTAATTACTTTCACAAAGTAATTATCCTCATTATTATTTACACAAAGTAATTAATCTCAAAACTTTTTCATACTTCAGTTAATTACCTCCAGTAAATTCTTTACCTTAATTACTTCTCTAAGTAATTATTCATCTTTGATTACTTACCAAACCATTCAATGATTATTCTAAATTAATTAAAGTTAATTAATTAATTTAAACTAATCCAATTAATAAATTAACTACAAAGAGTAATTAATATCTTTAATTATTTCCATAAAGTAATCATACTTAATTAAGTTTTCATAATTGATTATTCAAATTAATTAATCCAATTAATTATCAAAATTAATTACATTTATTAATTAATAAATAATCACAAGTTAATAACCTTCCTTAACTTATTAACAATTTCTTAATTACCTTTCTTAAGTAATTAACTTAAATTAATTACTAATTTAATTAACCTTAATTAATTTCAAATCTTTAATTAATTAAACAAATTAATTACTTACATTATTTAAATTACCTTACTAATTTAATGAAACAAAGATCATTAAATCTTAAATTTACTTTTAAAAAATAAAACATTTCTTATTCATGGTTACTTTATCATAAATAAAGTAACTTTAAAACAATTTAACTTAAAATTGTTTCAAATTACATTTTAAGTTCAAAATTTAAAATTTAAAAAGAAATCAAACTTAACTTAAACAAAGTTTTAAAAACATTTTAAAATCTTTTAAAGCTTTATTCTTATTTTATAAAAGAAGTTATAAGAAATTTAAACTCCAAATTCATTTAAAAATACAAATCATATTTAAATATGTTTGAACAACCAATTTGTTTAAACATTTAAATTTCTTTTTAAACTTCCTTAATTTTCAAACATTGTTTCAAGATTGAAGTTTGATTCCAGATTTAAACTTACGTTTAAATCCTTACTTAAATTTAAAGCTTTATTCAAAATTAAAATATTTAAACTCTTTGAAGTTATTTAAACATTTTTGTTTCAAAGTTTACATTTAAAATCTCAAACCTGAATTCAAATCTCATTTGAAATTCAAATTTTAAATTTGGCTTAAATTCTGTTTCAAACCCTGCATTAGATTTTAAAACAAATCTTTTAAATTGAAAATACATATACAGGTTTCAGTGAAACCTGTAATAACAGGGGATACTCGAGACCCCTTTCATTTTACTTCGAGACGCATACTTAATTACTCCAGGCAAAAGCTCAACTTACTCGAGAAAATCTCGAGTCAAAACACAGCAGCCATCAAAACAAAACACCCGACACTCCTTCTTCACCGTGCATATGCACGGTGGCTGTAGCCACCTTCGGCCACCACCCAGTCAGCTATCATATCGACTCTTATCCCTGCATCACCTCACTGACCTCAAAACCACCCAATTCACTCGAAAACGAAATCGAGTTTCCCAATTCCAACCTGGCAACAGCAGGCAACTTCACCCCAAAGCCTGTAAAACCCTCAACCTCTCCTCTCCGGCCACCGGGGTTGCTAAAACTTTGGCCAAGACTTCGACCATCCCCTAGCTTCCTTTACCCAGCGTTCCAGAGCACTCGAACAACCAGAGGCTCAATGCCGATCAAAAATTCATAAGCACACCAAACGTGGTTTACAGAACAAAACCCAACACCGCCGCCGCCACATTGATCTGCCACCACTTACACCATTTTTCCCATCATTACTGATAACTCATCCATCGCCAGAAGGAAGCCCGACACTCCTCTCACGCGTGATCATCAGAATTTTCCCCAATTACATTTTCCACTAAAAACAGAACTGCTCTTCAATTCAACCCTTAAAATTTATGATTTGATTTTTAAAAATCAGTATTTAGTATAAGTATTTATAATTCAAACCTGAATTCATGATTTCATAAGTTTGAATTTTTACTAAAAAAAACTCATACTTCCCTGTTGTTCTTATTTTTCAGAGCAATTACAATTTGTCTTGGCATAAATAAATTTTAAAGCTTTCTTTATAATCAATCAATCAGATATTGTTTGATTCCTAAATACTAACATAAACTTTTAAGAGAAAAATGGATTTTAACAAAATCCTTGCTTCTGAAACTAGGCAAGCAGATTTACAGTACATAGATTCAACATTCATAAGTATATAAACAACAATGCATTTTAAAAACATGAAATCCAGATAACATACACAACATACTTATTTAAGCAACCAACTCATATTTAAATTTTAAAAAGTGTTACTCACCTGTTAGTAGAGATGGAACAGAGCTTTTGGAAAACTGTTTTGAAAGCTTTTTCCCCTATGCTTTTTAAAAAAACTGAGTTGCTTGTTGAATTAAACTTGCATGCAGGCTTGAACAATCCAGACTTCTTCTTTTTTTCTTTTATTATTTGAATTCAACTTGCATGCAGGTAACATATGTTCTGCTTTGCACTTGAAAAAGATTGCACAGAGGATTGCAGGCAGATGCTTTTGCATTTGGAACTGATTTTAGTTTTGAGGGAGAGTTTGCATGCTTATGGAATTTACAGGTTGGTGATTGTGCTTTTGAAATGAATTTCAGGTGCAGGCTTTGATTTTGAAAAAGAAATATAAGATAGTGATTTGATTACAGTTTTGATTTCAGGTTTGAGAGTTTTTCTTAAACAAATTGTTTCAGCTGAGATTCTCTCTTTTTTTCTTTGAGAAATGAAAATTATAAAAGAATAAAGATGAAGAAAACATGTTTTATACAAGATAAAAATGATTTATTTAGAATATAAAAGAAAATCAAAATAAAAGACACTTGTCAAATTAAGTAGATTAATTGTTTACACTTGTCATTACACCTCTCAATATAATAACATGTGTTTTATAAATGAAATGTATTTCTTTTTATCTTATTTTAAAAGTAAATAAAACTCTTTCACTTTATTTGTATTTATATATGTGTAAGTTATTTCCATGAGTAAATGTATATACATTCCTTTTTTTAAAGAAAATGAAGTGAAACAATTTATATAAAAATTAAAACTTATTTACAAGATTCATATAGGTTTAATCATTTGGATTTCAAAATTAAATCAAATTCAAATGCTATTTATACATTTAAAAATCCAATTTTAAAACTAATTTATACTAACATATTTATTTTGACAATAATAATTTTGTCTTTTAAAACATATCTATATTTATGCATTTATTATTATTAGAAAATACTTATTTATCAATTTTAAATTATTTATAAAAGAAATCATAAATTACATATTTTATCTATCTTAATTAAAAGAATTAATGTTTAATATATAAAGAGTATCTTAAATTTTCATATAATTCCAAATTATAATTATTAAGCTATATTTCAAACAAATAAAAATAAACTTTTATTTATCTTATTAAAATTTAAACTATATTTAAAATACAATTATACAATTTAAAACAATTACTTTAAGTATTTTAAACAATTAGTTATCTATTAAATTAAAATGATAATCTTCAAATTATCAAATGAATATTAAAATTTGAAAACAATATTTTATTTGTTTATTTAACTTCTAATCATACTTGTCTATTCACAATATATATATATATATATATATATATATATAAATATATACACATTATAAATAGGAAAACAATTATTAGCCTTTAAAAGATAAAATTCATAAATTACACATTAATTTAATTGGATTATTAAATCAAGTAAATTTTTAATTAAAATTTTATCAAATCAATTTAATTTTAAATACAGATTATTAAATTGATATTGCTAAAATTTTCGGGATATCACATTCCTTCCCCCTTAAAAGAATTTCGTCCCCGAAATTTAAAAGCAAAAGTAATTTAATAATCTCATTTAAGATTTAAAATTTCAAATCACAAACATACATCAATCATATGCTAACAACCATAGCAACCAATTTATCTTATCAAACAAATTTAATTATCCAGATAAAATTCTAGATAAATTTTCCACGAGTTTCCCCAAGTATATATATATATACCGGGATACTCGCCCTACAAAATACAAACAATCTAGACTACGAAGCTACAGAGCTTCTACTCATCTAGATCTATAGAACTAGACAAGATATCAGACTACAAACGAGTCTGACTCAACAACCAAACCTTCTTGAACAGCTGGCTCCACTTCCAGAGATAACTCATACACGTACTCCCTCAGAGATACGTGAATCTCATCAAATCCCAGCTATCCAAACTGGAAATTCAACTCTTGAAAACCAACACCAATCCAACCAAAACACAGAAGAGATCCAAAACAAATCTTCGACTCAGGAATCCAAATTCCTTCGTTTCTTATCCAAACTGATCAGCTCAACTCTTGCTGATGCCCCAAAAAGAAACAATCCAGCACAACGATCTTCTCAAGATCAACCAAGACTAAGATCACCAACTCTACTCTTCAAACATTAGAAGAACAAACTCACTTCTTCTATCCAGAAAAAACAAAACAGAAGTATTTCCAAACTGCTTCCGCTGCACAACTCTGATCTGGCACAGAAGACACTGCTGATAAAGCATACGAGCACAAACTAGACATCACTTCCCAGAAATATGGCTTAACATATCCAAAGAAAACTCAAAAGTTCCACCAATCCTGAGCTGCCTCACCAAACCTATCTCGAGAAATCCTCCTTCTACTAGCTGATCCACCTGTAGCCCTACTCCGGAAATCCAGACGATAAGAAAACTCAATCTTCAGAAGTGGGCAAACCTCCGACTTCTCAGAAGACCATCAAAAATTCTTCAATACCTCAAAAGAACACTCAAACTATCGGAAGTCACTTTTGCGATCAATATAAACCAATTCCCAAACAAAACTGTTTTCTCTTTACCAAACAAAACAACCTACTCTTAATTAGCTAATCCAATAAAATATTGGGTCCACTCTGTTGCTTCTGAACTCCTCCTCCAGAAACTACTCAGCCAGCCAACTTCTACCAACACAGACACTCTGAGCTGAACTCCTGACACCAATGCCAAAAACTTCCTAATCAAAGCTCTTTGAGAAACTCAGACCTCAAAGCCAAACTCCAACAACTAGCTGAACTCAGCCACAACACCGAAGCAGACACACTTCCTAACTCGTCCCAAAGAAAACATCTTCGGAAATATCCATATTTACTGCATTTCATCACGCAGCTACCACTTCCTGAGGTATCAAAATACCATCACACTCTTCTGCCAAACCGACAGATCCAAACTCAACTCATCCATCTTCAAAGATGAACTCTGAACCTTTACAGGTTACCTTCAGAGATCGATGAAATCTCTACAGCACTGCACAACTCACTCGAGACGGTATTAGGTCTACAGTCTCGACAAATACACTTCCAACCTCAAACATTCAAACTCCAACCAATGGTAGTAATCGTGTTACACACACCACTACCTTATCTACCTTTATAAATTATATTGGAAAAACCCGAACAGGTAACCCAACAGATAGGTAGAAATATATAAATATATATATAGATATATTTCAAAATTACAAATACGCTCTCTCAAGATAGACACCACTCCAGAGCCTAGGTATTCACTCAACCTAATGCTCTGATACCATTGTAACGACCCAACTTCCTATCTTCAGGAAATCACATCGCTAATAAGAAAGAAAGGGATAGAGAATAGAAAGAAAGAGAAGAAGAAGAAAACAACACATCAGAATCTAAACAGCGGAACAAATAAATTATATTAATAACATAAAATATTTTACATAGTTTACAACCACTATCAGAGTACACAGATAATACAACCCATACTAGACAGTTATAAACACCTGTCTAGTATTTACAACATAATACAATCTTATAGACAACACAGAACACACAGCGGAATACTAATATCTAACGCAGAAGCCTCCTGCTCCATTGCTCCTCCAATATTCGTCAAAGCTAATCCGAATCCTAACCTGAATCCCTTGGCTACTCGTAAAAATTTGAGTACCTAAGAGTTTATGAAAAACAAAAATAAACTCCGGGTCAGACATGGGTCTGGTGTGAGTAACAGGTTAAAGTTGCTTAACTTTTAAAAATCCTTTTGAAAAGAAAAAGTATCACGTAAGACTTCCCACACATAAACATGGAAAAGTTTTTACCTTACGCTAACCAAAACATTTGATAGGAAATCCGATTATATTATAATAGTGTCTAGGGCTTTCAAGTAAATATGAAATAGCCAAAATTGTTACATCTATTAAATTCCAGCTACTAGCCACAAAAGTGGGTAATACAATCAAAACCGTTGGCACTTATTGGATTTTGGATTCCATACAATGGCAGGGCTACTGGGGTACCGCCTGTCACAGTACGTGGCCTAGATCACCGGACCGAGGAGTACTCCCACTCCCCTGCAACACAAGGCTGGGCCCGTTCCTTACTGAACAGTTCCGAACAAGACAACCCCGGCAGTTGTCGCGAACCACTGCCCCACACAACCGAATATAAAGGGACCTCTAGACAGGGATCAATCTTGCTCTCCAGTGGGAGCTACCCACGAAGCCTTGCTGCACCTCCCCTGTTTTAGCCATTCCCGGTTGATGAGCCTTGAGGCTACGATTACCTTTATAGGACATCAAATCTTAGAATGCTCATCGTCCGCCTGACGATGTGCTGAAAGCATTCAATCCATACAAGTTCGTTCCGGGTTCGAACGAAACCGAAGGCACTATCTCGTTGCACTCATTATTGGAATCACCCTCAGAGTCAACGACCATAGCCCTTGCACCCTGATTCACCATCTCGAATCTATAAGCACTATTCCGTCAAACTCATTACGGAATCACCCACAGAGTTATACTGACGTATAGCCCTTACACCTCGAGTCTTCACTTGCTCCACTTGGATTAACGACCTAACGTTTAACTGGAATCAATGTGGTTTTCGGATTCCAAATATGGAAACCCGATCCATGTCTCATCGAAATCCAAAGCGTGTCTTTTAGGTCCAAGTTGTTTTAGGTTTAAAACAATTCAATTCTAATTAACCATATACACACAAATAGATAATTCATATCATCATAATAGATTAACATAAACAGGTAATCATCACAAATTGATAATATATATTATCATCATCAATAGATACTAATATCATCATCACAATGCAACCAATGCATCCACATCACACAATACTAATCTCATGTCTGAGATTCAAACCATTCAAGTCAAACCAAATCATCCATTTATAAGCAAGGATCCATAATCACACCATCCATAATTAATTTAAAATGAATTAAATTAATTACCTCTATCTCTAATTAATTTAAAGTGAATTAAATTAATAACCTATCTTTAATTAATTTAAGATGAATCAAATTAATTACTTCACCATTTAAAACTTGCTTACTTAACCATTAATTGATTACGAATCAATTAAATCATTATCCTCAAATTAATCACCTTAATTAGTCATCCTTGATTAATTATCCCTTAATTACATTCAAGCAATTATCTTTAATTAATTTTACAAATTAATTATCCTTAACCAAAATCAGTAATTAATCTTTAATTACTTCATTAATTAACTAATTACATTAATTAATTACTTCCTTAATCACTTATCATTGATTAATTAATCCAAATTAATTAATCCTTAATTACATCATTAATTATATTAATTAATGATCCTTAATTATATTTAAATTAATTACTTATTTAAATTAATTACATTAAGTAATTAACCTTAATTAAACCACAATTATTAATCATTCTTGATTAATTACATTTAGTAATTAACTAACCTTAATTACTTTCTTAAAACTCCTAAATTAATTATATTTATTAATCATCCTTGATTAATCTCATTAGTAATTAGTTATCCTTAATTAATTACATCACTTAATTATTTCAAAATACTTAAATTAATTACACTAAGTAATTAATTATTAATTACTTTCACAAAGTAATTATCCTCATTATTATTTACACAAAGTAATTAATCTCAAAACTTTTTCATACTTCAGTTAATTACCTCCAGTAAATTCTTTACCTTAATTACTTCTCTAAGTAATTATTCATCTTTGATTACTTACCAAACCATTCAATGATTATTCTAAATTAATTAAAGTTAATTAATTAATTTAAACTAATCCAATTAATAAATTAACTACAAAGAGTAATTAATATCTTTAATTATTTCCATAAAGTAATCATACTTAATTAAGTTTTCATAATTGATTATTCAAATTAATTAATCCAATTAATTATCAAAATTAATTACATTTATTAATTAATAAATAATCACAAGTTAATGACCTTCCTTAACTTATTAACAATTTCTTAATTACCTTTCGTAAGTAATTAACTTAAATTCATTACTAATTTAATTAACCTTAATTAATTTCAAATTTTAATTAATTAAACAAATTAATTAATTACATTATTTAAACTACCTTACTAATTTAATGAAACAAAGATCATTAAATCTTAAATTTACTTTTAAAAAATAAAACATTTCTTATTCATGGTTACTTTATCATAAATAAAGTAACTTTAAAACAATTTAACTTAAAATTGTTTCAAATTACATTTTAAGTTCAAAATTTAAAATTTAAAAAGAAATCAAACTTAACTTAAACAAAGTTTTAAAAACATTTTAAAATCTTTTAAAGCTTTATTCTTATTTTATAAAAGAAGTTATAAGAAATTTAAACTCCAAATTCATTTAAAAATACAAATCATATTTAAATATGTTTGAACAACCAATTTGTTTAAACATTTAAATTTCTTTTTAAACTTCCTTAATTTTCAAACATTGTTTCAAAATTGAAGTTTGATTCCAGATTTAAACTTATGTTTAAATCCTTACTTATATTTAAAGCTTTATTCAAAATTAAAATATTTAAACTCTTTGAAGTTGTTTAAACATTTTTGTTTCAAAGTTTACATTTAAAATCTCAAACCTGAATTCAAATCTCGTTTGAAATTCAAATTTTAAATTTGGCCTAAATTCTGTTTCAAACCCTGCATTAGATTTTAAAACAAATCTTTTAAATTGAAATACATATACAGGTTTCAGTGAAACCTGTAATAACAAGGGATACTCGAGACCCCTTTCATTTTACTTCGAGACGCATACCTAACTACTCTGGGCAAAAACTCAACTTACTCGAGAAAATCTCGAGTCAAAACACAGCAGCCTTCAAAACAAAACACCTGACACTCCTTCTTCACCGTGCATATGCACGGTGGCTGTAGCCACCTCCGGCCACCACCCAGTCAGCTATCATATTGACTCTTATCCCTGCATCACCTCACCGACCTCAAAACCACCCAATTCACTCGAAAACGAAATCGAGTTTCCCAATTCCAACCTGGCAACAGCAGGCAACTTCACCCCAAAGCCTGTAAAACCCTCAACCTCTCCTCTCCGGCCACCGGAGTTGCTAAAACTTCGGCCAAGACTTCGACCATCCCCTAGCTTCCTTTACCCAGCGTTCCAGAGCACTCAAACAACCAGAGGCTCAATGCCGATCAAAAATTCATAAGCACACCAAACGTGGTTTACAGAACAAAACCCAACACCGCCGCCGCCACATTGATCTGCCACCACTTACACCATTTTTCCCATCATTACTGATAACTCATCCATCGCCAGAAGGAAGCCCGACACTCCTCTCACGCGTGATCATCAGAATTTTCCCCAATTACATTTTCCACTAAAACTAGAACTGCTCCTCAATTCAACCCTTAAAATTTATGATTTGATTTTTAAAAATCAGTAATTAGTATAAGTATTTATAATTCAAACCTGAATTCATGATTTCATAAGTTTGAATTTTTACAAAAAAAAACTCATACTTCCCTGTTGTTCTTATTTTTCAAAGCAATTACAATTTGTCTTGGCATAAATAAATTTTAAAGCTTTCTTTATAATCAATCAATCAGATATTGTTTGATTCCTAAATACTAACATAAACTTTTAAGAGAAAAATGGATTTTAACAAAATCCTTGCTTCTGAAACTAGGCAAGCAGATTTACAGTACATACATTCAACATTCATAAGTATATAAACAGCAATGCATTTTAAAAACATGAAATCCAGATAACATACACAACATACTTATTTAAGCAACCAACTCATATTTAAATTTTAAAACGTGTTACTCACCTGTTAGTAGAGATGTAACAGAGCTTTTGGAAAACTGTTTTGAAAGCTTTTTCCCCTATGCTTTTTAAAAAAACTGAGTTGTTTGTTGAATTAAACTTGCATGCAGGCTTGAACAATCCAGACTTCTTCTTTTTTTCTTTTATTATTTGAATTCAACTTGCATGCAGGTAACATATGTTCTGCTTTGCACTTGAAAAAGATTGCACAAAGGATTGCAGGCAGATGCTTTTGCATTTGGAACTGATTTTAGTTTTGAGGGAGAGTTTGCATGCTTATGGAATTTACAGGTTGGTGATTGTGCTTTTGAAATGAATTTCAGGTGCAGGCTTTGATTTTGAAAAAGAAATATAAGATATTGATTTGATTACAGTTTTGTTTTCAGGTTTGAGAGTTTTTCTTAAACAAATTGTTTCAGCTGAGATTCTCTCTTTTTTTTCTTGAGAAATGAAAATTAGAAAAGAATATAGATGAAGAAAACATGTTTTATACAAGATAAAAATGATTTATTTAAAATATAAAAGAAAATCAAAATAAAAGACACTTGTCAAATTAAGTAGATTAATTGTTTACACTTGTCATTACACCTCTCAATATAATAACATATGTTTTATAAATGAAATGTATTTCTTTTTATTTTATTTTAAAAGTAAATAAAACTCTTTCACTTTATTTGTATTTATATACGTGTAAGTTATTTCCATGAGTAAATGTATATACATTCCTTTTTTAAAGAAAATGAAGTGAAACAATTTATATAAAAATGAAAACTTATTTACAAGATTCATCTAGGTTTATTCATTTGGATTTCAAAATTAAATCAAATTCAAATGCTATTTATACATTTCAAAATCCAATTTTAAAACTAATTTATACTAACATATTTATTTTGACAATAATAATTTTGTCTTTTAAAACATATCTACATTTATACATTTATTATTATTAGAAAATACTTATTTATCAATTTTAAATTATTTATAAAAGAAATCATAAATTACATATCTTATCTATCTTAACTAAAAGAATTAATGTTTAATATATAAAGAGTATCTTAAATTTTCATATAATTCCAAATTATAATTATTAAGCTATGTTTCAAAACAAATAAAAATAAACTTTTATTTATCTTATTAAAATTTAAACTATATTTAAAATACAATTATACAATTTAAAACAATTACTTTAAGTATTTTAAACAATTAGTTATTTATTAAATTAAAATGATAAACTTCAAATTATCAAATGAATATTAAAATTTGAAAACAATATTTTATTTGTTTATTTAACTTCTAATCATACTTATCTATTCACAATATATATATATATATATATATATATATATATATATATAGACACACACACACACACACATTATAAATAGGAAAACAATTATTAGCCTTTAAAAGATAAAATTCATAAATTACACATTAATTTAATTGGATTATTAAATCAAGTAAATTTTTAATTAAAATTTTATCAAATCAATTTAATTTTAAATACAGATTATTAAATTGATATTGCTAAAATTTCCAGGATATCACAGTTTTAGCAAATCAGCTGGCTAATTTGTAGTCTATCTTGCCTCTTGTAACCACGTATATTATTGGACGTTGAATACAATGGGCAGACAATTGATTCCTAAATTGATTTCTATCATGGTATTAGAGTCTCTTACAATCCTATTCTTCTTACCCTAGCCTCACCTATCTTCTTCTATCTTTAATTCTTTTCCATGGCAGACTCGTCCAAGTTTCATCTTGCACCCACCATCACTAATGTTAAATCTCTTATTCCCGTAACATAGACAATGAGTAAGCCATGTATCATTCTTTGGCTACTCTATTTACCAATCTTGCTTGGGTTCATGATATTTACGATCACTTGGTTCCACCAACGGAGGAGAAGGCTATGGCTACCTATGTCCACGCTAAGTACGCTGTTCCGGCTCTTTGGAGGCATTTGGATGTCATTGTCTTGGAATGGATTTACAACACCGTTTCTTCCGATCCTCTCCTCGCTATCCTCAGACGTAATGACACTATAGAGGGGGCATGGAACTCTCTTGAAGCTCTTTTTCAGGACAACAAAGCCTCTCGGGCTACCCATCTCGAGGAGGACTTTACGAACGTTGCTTTTGAGGCTTTCAACTCAATCGACAATTATTGTAATCATCTACAATCTCTGGCGGATAGGTTGGCTGATGTTGATGCTCCGGTGATAAATGGTCATCTGGTTTTACGTCTCACCGGGTCCTTACTAGAAGCGTATAGTGGTATGGTGGACTTTTACGAAATCAAGAGCCTTTGTCATCCTTTGAGAGTTGTCGTTCAAGGTTGAAAATGGCTGAGCGTACTATCAAAGCACGTCAAGCTCGTGAAATTGGTGGCTCTGGAAGTCGGTTCGGTGGTGTTGCCATGGTTGCCACTGATTTATCTGCAAGCAACAAGTGCAACAACAATAATAAAAGGAGGAACAATTCGAAAAAACAATGAGAAGTAAAAAGTCCACCAAAGTACTAATGGGTCCGGTCATAGTCAGCCGTCATATCAGCAGTACAAGTGGCAGCCACGCCAGCACGCCCCATCGCCATAGTGGCAGTAGCCAGGTTGGGGAGGGTGGACTATTCCTCCTTGCTTATTTCCCGCATACTCTTGGCAGCCAAAGCCCAATCCAGCGGCCCAACGTCCCTCCTCTTCTGGGTCAGGCTTTCTTGGGTCCAGACCTCAAGCTTTCAATGTTGTTGTTCCTCCTGCTCCTAGCTACATGCCCACTGACATTGAGGACGCTATGCATGCTCTTTCGTTCTCTTAACCAGATGGGAACTACTGCATGGATACTAGTGCTACATCTCACATGACGGCGGATGCAGGTATTCTATCTTCTTATTTTAATTGAAGCAATAAGCATCATAACATTGTTGTTGGTAGTGGTTATTTAATTCCAATTATTGGTCACGGTCGCACTACATTGCCTCCACCTTATCCACCATTTATCTTAAACAATGTGTTACATGCTCCCATGCTCATTAAAAATCTGGTCTCTACTCGTAAATTAACCAGCAGATAACTATTGAGTGAATTGTTCCATAGTTATCCAATAACTATTAGTACATAGCCCTTAGGTGCCCTCAGCAGTCATGAGTAATACACTGCCTAACAGTTGGAAAGCGTTAACTACTCCAGTCTCAACGGATACATCGACATCCTATCTCGATGAATCTTGACTATGAACATTTAAAATGGCATATTTGTTTCGTTGTGATAAATTACTTACGGTTACAATCCTTTGTAACTACTATCAAAATATATCATATTTGTATTTTTCTATTAAAATATACTTTTAATTAAGTTAATTAATCAATATAATCACATTATATCAAGTATATAGTAGGAAGAGAATACCTTTTATTTCGAACAAGATTGGTCAACGAGTTAGATATATGTAAAAAATTACATAATTGCCCCTAGTGCATACCCCTAACTCTATCAGAAGGAAGCAAGATTGGCTTGGAAGGAGGAGCATGAAATTAGAGAAGAGAAGGAATAGGAAGGAGGAGAAATGGAAGTGGAGGAGGAGGAAGAACAAAAAGAAGAGGAAGACGCTTGTTTGGAAAGTTTTGAAAAGCCATCTCATCCATCCACCAATGAAATTCTCAAGAATTGGGAAAAGCTTCTTAATTAATAACCAAAAGAAGCTTAAGAAATCATTCACTTCTCTTTCCAACAAAATAGACAAGTGTTTTGGAAAGATTATTCACAAGATTAGAGAAAAATCATCTTCTCTATTTCTTCCCAGTTGTATTTCATATAATTTTCTAGCTTTTAGTTTGAATTGTTCTAGTTTTAATCCATGTATCTTTTATGTTTATCTTTATATTTCATATACTTATATATGGTCATCAATGAAATCATATTCCTTGCTATTGTACATTCTTATTAGTCTTTGGAAAGTCATAAAAGTACAATAGTTTAAGTTGATTACAAAAATATAGCAAATAAATTGATTTTGCAATTGTATATATATGGATACTAGTACTACATGTCAACATATAATGGATGTGACGACCCGCCTTTCATTCCACAGAAAGACGTACCATCGATAAGAAAGAAATAGGTAGAAAAAAATAGATAGAAAGAAAGAACGACAATCATCAGAATCTCACAGCGGAAATGGAACAAAATATAATATATCACATAACCATTACATAGTCATTACATCAGAGTTACGCGGTTACACAACATCATCACATTAGACGGTCATGAAGACCCATCTATCCATTACATTCCAAAATACAACAGACCAAAAGACTCCAACACAACAAAAATATATAGGTATGGCTACGCCAAACTCCTGCTCCAAGCTTCCAAAAATTCGTCCAACCAAACCTGATCACTTGGCTACTCATAAAAATTTGGGTACCCAAGGTTTAAGAAAACAGAAATAAACTCTAGGTCAGACATGGGTTTGGTGTGAGTAAACGGTTAAGTTGTTTAATTTAAAAAAAACTTTGAAATAAAAGGGTATCTCGTAAGACTCTGCGCGAATAAACACGTACAAGTTTTCCCTTACAATAACCAAAAAATTTGATGGAAAATCTGGTTATATTATAATAGTGTCTAGGGTTTTCAATATAAAATACAGAAATAGCTGGAATTCTTACATCTCACGTTCCAACATAGTTGGGTATAATCAAAACCGTACAAGCACTTATTGGATATTGGATTCCATACAATGGCAGGTGTAACGACCCGGAATTTCGATCCCAAAAATTCCAGATAGTTAGAGAAAAGAAGAAAGAGATAAAATAAGAACAGAAAAGAAACACACAAACTCACATTCGCAGCGGATAAAATATAATATCAATAATAATAATAATAATACCAAAGAAAACTGTATCTATGAATTTACATAGATATATCAGAGTTACAGCAATTTTTATACACATTGGACAGATACAATATAACATGTCTCAAATATATACACTATCATAGTGGAACTCTCCATACGTTCCTGCCATCCAGCTCGCCTCCTGAGCTCCAGAACGTCCTTACCTGAGAATCTGTAATACTCGGTCTGACCCGAGCATTACATCAAAGTAACACCCGGGTCAGGCTGGAAACCAGTGTAAGTAAACCCAACTAACAAGGAACACAAAAGCATACAATATATATAATCCCGGGTAACTTATATCAAATTTCAACTTCACAAGTTGTTATAGACATCACATATTTCACGCATCAATTTCTACGTTTCAACTTAGATTAAAATGTCCAATTCACTTCAATCATTCCAAATCAGTCTATCGGTTTCACGTATCAAATTATAAGAATCAAAATGGTTTTGGATATTAACTAATACCCGACTCCGGTCTCTTCGAAACCAATATCATCTTAACTTAAATTATCCAATTAAATATAATTCAACTTTAATTGTCGAATAATATCTTTACACAGCAATTCATAATTGATTGATAATCACATTATCATCGTCCATCCAACACATTATGTCACAAAGCAATTCATATCAGAGATTCCAATCAATTCAAAGCACCTATTATTATTTAAGCAAGATTGATCACTTCCATTAATTACATTAATTAATGACCCTCTAATTACTACACTAGTAAATTATTCTTAAATTTCATATAATAATTAACTTTTAACTTAATTACATTTATTAATCAATCTTGATTAATCACAAATAAAAATTAACTTTCCTTAGTTACTTCATCAGTTTAACCAACTCCTTGATTAATTATATAAATTAATCCTTCAATTATACTGAGTAATCATTACTTAATTTCTTCCATCAAGTAATTATTACCCATCAAGTAATTTCCTTAAATTAATTACATCCAGTAATTATCCATTAATTACTTCACTAAGTAATTACACCTCATTAATTACCTTAAGTAATTATACCTATCCAATCATCAAATTGTTACCTTTAATTAATTAAACTTAATTAATTGACTAAAACTATCCACATCAACTTAATTAATTACATCGGTAATTAATTTCTCAATTAATTTCCCTAATTAATTATTCTATAGTTATTAATTAATTATAAATCACATTCATTGATAAACTTTTAATTAATGCCCAAATTAATAAATCCTTAAATTAATCCATCCTTAATTAATTATACTATGTAATTAATCACTAACAATTTATATTTTAATTACTTACACTAAGTAATATCATAATTACCTCTAAATCAATTTCATCAAGTGATTACTCTCAATTAACTAATCTTGATCGTTAATTAATTTAACCTTTAACTAATAATTAAATTAAGCCAAACAAATTTTATCCTTTAATTACCTAAACTTACATTAAGTAATTATCTTTAAATTAATTACATTAAGTAATTATCTACCTTTAAATGCTTTTTTTTATTACTACATTAATTATATCACTACCTTTTACTTAACATCTTTATAATTAACTAAACAATAAAGTTATCTCATCTAATTAAATTAGCATTAATAGTGATTAAGTTAAAACTAAGTCAACTATGAAAATTTCTTATTTAAAATTAACCGGCCCAACCCAAACCCCTTCCTTCTTCTTCTCTTCCCATATTACTACAACCTGCGAATTACCATCGTCTTACTCGAGTCTATCCCGATGACTCCTCCCAAGTAGACCCGAGACAAACTTAGGTTTTTCTCAGCCTTAATACCGAGCTTAAAACTTCCTTCTTCTTCCCTTTTTTTTTTAAACTTGTGTAAATTTAAACTGTACTTAAATTAGAACTTCTCGCGCACAACACAAGCCGAACTCGAGACAAAACCTCATATCCACGAGATTGATCCCGAGGCCAACCTGAAGCAACATTTTCCCCTTCTTCAAATGCAACGCTGACCCACCAAAAACTATGTGCACGTGCACCTTCCCACGCCGCCACTTCGATCATCACCACTATCCCCAGCATATCGTCATCGACGTGCCTATTAGTTCTGACCACCCAGAACTAGTTCCAATCCCCTGGAACGAAATTGAGAAATTCGAATTGCAACAGGAAGAACCAGTCACCAAAACGTTCGGTTTGCCGACGAACTCGTCCACCAGAAATCTCCAGATTTCGCCCGAAACTTCACCAACGTCATACGCTCCTACTCGATCCACTCGCTGATGTTCTGATGCATCAACATGTCCAGAAATGCCTCGCAAAGATTCACGACCCAAATCAGAACATAAACCCTACTTTTTCTTCGCCGCACCACCACGGCATATCAGAAAATTAACGATTATTTTTCCCAACTTCCTCGTTCCATGAACCACCTCTGACATGAACCAAGAGTCTCAGATCAACTTCGATCGACGGCAATATACCGTTTTCCCAAAACCAAGTACCTTACAATAACTTTGCAATTACAAGTCTAAAAATCTTAGATTTTTTTTAAAAATCCTAGAATTCGAAGTCGAATTCAATTATATGCTCAAAATCCAATAATTTAATAATCAAATTTTGACATTGATTTATCCTTCTCTGAAGTATATTTTTTTCTGAAATATATGCAAAATAATTTTTCTTCAATAAAATTTTAAAATGATGTTCACTCACCCACCAATACTTTTATTTCAAGAATTACTGCCTATAGAACACTTGAGTAGAAGATCTAAATTGTTTGAATCAGGTTTCAACTTGACAAGTTTCAACAGAGGCATACTTTGCCCCTCTCAGACCTGATTACATAAAATTAAAATAAAATCATTTTAACTTCATTCATAAACAAATTCATATCATGCTCGAAGGTTAATCACATGCAGCCTTAATTAAATCAGATTTGTTTGAAATTCTAAGCCTAACAGAAATTAGTTGCAGAGAATTTAAATTTTTATCAATATTTCATCTGTGAAACATAAACAGAGATGGTTAAATCAACAGCCCAGCATATTCACTTCATATGTACCCGTATTCATATTTAAACAAACATGCATCCATACATTTAAACATGCAACACAAAGTTTTCATCCAATACATCATTTAAAACTGCTTAAGTTTAAGTCTACTCACCTGTAAAGTAGAAGAACAGAGAAGTAGCTTGAGGCCCGAAACTGGAATTTACTTTTGATTATTGAAACTGGTGTTTGATGCTTGCTGATGAAAATCTACTTCATGCTTTTAATTTGTTGACTAAAAGTTGAAACTGATCTTTAACTTGCAGGTTGAACATTATTTGAATTGCAGGTAACCAATTTTTGCAGCTTTGGAAAAATGCCGATTTCAGGTTTTATTTTTAATTTCAGATTTTAAATTTGCCTTTAGTTTCTTTTCAGTTTTGAGAAAAAGTTTCTAGTTTGAGTTAAGAAAAGAATGATTTTTTTTTTCTTTTAGCCACTTGTCTTTATATGTGTTATAAAGGCTACAAGTGTTCATTTCATATATTAAAAGTCTTACAAATGTTTAATTCCTTTATTAATATTCTTATGTTTTATAATTTGTTTTATGTATTTATATTACATATAAACTATATTGAGCACATGTATAAATTAGAAGGAAAGAATATTAACCCCTTTTACTAAATCTTGTTTACATTTACACTCTAATTTGTCATTGTATTTAAATTGATATATACGAGTATTAGTGTTAAAATGTAGAATTCATCTTTTTAAATAATCTTGTAAATCACCATATTAACTTTTAAAACATAACTTTAAATAATTATACTATAAGAATATTAAATAAATATTTATCTAAGTATAAATATTTATTATCATCTTTATTTAATAATTCAATATTTCTATTAGTTATCCCCGTTAATTAACAATTAACGGATACTCCAAAATTCAGGTTATCACATTCCTTCCCCTTTTGAATCTTTTCGTCCTCGAAAAGGAACGAAACCAGAGTTTATTAAAATGCTTACTATCAGTAAAATTTCTTTGATAACTTAAAAACATTTTAAACTATATAATATTATCAAAATAGTCTTTACAAAAATACTTTTATAACTCGATGTCTCAATAAGTCCGTCCTCGTTCTCACAGAAATTTGGTCATACGTTGATCAGGCGTAAGACTGAAAATCTACAAGTGCTTGGCATACCCATTTTCAACATCCAGTGAAAATACTTTAAAAATAATTTTATTGTAAATATAGGAAACGGTTTTTGAAAATAGAGGAGATATCTTTGGTGAGAATGCTCTGGAAATCATCACCCCCATCCATGGTCGCAGTTAACCCGATGGTTACGTTGTCATCCCGACAAAATCCACAGATAACTGTAGGCCTCCGCGCCCCTCGATTACACCATGGAACCCGCTACAGATCGCAGTTACAACCGGGGTTACGTAGCTATCACAGCAAAAACCATATAACTGTAGGCATCAGTGCCCTCGAATTTCGCTGCCAAAAATGAAACTTCTCCACTCCACTGACCATAGATCGCAGTCTACCGATGTTGCTTTGCCTTTCCGGCAAAATCAAGTGTAGACCGTTGACACTCATCCTCCACACGATTTTCGCTATGGTCCCCACAGTAGATCGCAGCGACATCGAGTTACACTGTCATCACAGCATAACCCAAATGCCTCTGTAGGCATCAACGCCATCGACTTTCGCTACCCAATAATCCTCAGGAACAAGTTTTGTCCGGACTCCTCACAGGATCAACTTTAGAACCCCCCTTGGGGCTCAAGGCAGCACCACCCGGTGGTACTCCTGAGAAGTCCATTCCAAGGGAGTGCCTCTTTCCCCAGAGCATCATCAAAACATTTTATACTATACATATATAGTATCTTTAAATCATACACCTAGTATGATTTCATACAAAGCTCCTTTACACAAAATCGATTATTCCAAAATCGATAATTCTCAAACTAGGCTTTCCAAATTCTCATATTGATTTTACCCAAAAATCAAAAGCCTTTCCAAATCCATAGGTTCCCAAAACCTTTTTCCAAAATCCTCATATGATCCTTTATATATATATATATATATATATATTCAGATATGTAAAATCTTTCAAAACTTTGGATCATTCCAAATTTGTATAAAACTCCTTTTATACTTCAAACACTTTCAAAAACCATTTTCTTCCGGCAAAAGATTCATCAAAGGGAGTTTTATCTTATATAACAAAGATATTTAACTCTGTTTACTCAAAATCGAATATTCAAATTTGATTACTCTTTTCAATATCAATTTCATTCAAATCCGTATGATGTACACATATCATTCGTACGCTATACCAATTTGATCGCTCACTCGATCACACAATTTCACTTCCGAACTAGCATCGTCCACCCGACTTCCTAGTGCGGACTTAGATCTGGCTTCTTGATCAGAAACCGTCATTCTCCTTGCATAGCCTAACTATGATAGAGAATATCCAGAACCAATCAACAATCCATATCCAGGTTCGCCGTCGAAAATCGAGTGAAAAATCCCACTCGGATCGATATAACTATCTCGAAATTCTGTGCTCGAATCTGGATCACATTACTATGCGAATGGAATAACATACATACACCCTACGTATTTATCTTCATTGGTTATTAGCCAAATCAATTTTCTCTTTCTATTCACATTCACTTTAATTTTCATTCACTTTCTCACAATTGCTTCAAATCATTTGGATTATCACCTCCATTCTTATCTCGATTGGGTATTTAATCAATAACAGTTTAAACTCTGTCCAGTTTAAATTTAGAAAATAGCTTGAAAAATTTGAAAACAGATAAGTAGTTGGAAAATAATTACTAGTTTGTAAAATAGCTGTAAAATAGTTCAGTAATTGTAAAATGATGGGAAAATAGTTAAATAGTCATAGAAATTTTAAATAATTGCAAAATAGCTGTAAAATAGTAATTAGTAGTTGAAAATAGTAATTAGTTTATAAAATAGTTAAGGTCTAGTAATTAGTTTACAAAACAGTTGGAAAATTGTTAAACAGTTTCAAAAATAATTGTAAAACAAATATAAGATAGTTTGGCTTTTTAAAAGAAAGGTTGTATATATAATGAATAGCTTGGAAAAATAGGTTTATATTAAATCAATTTATATTAAAAATAGTCCAGAGTCAAACTGCTCACTTTCCAATCTCCCTTCTCATCAAATCAATTTAAATTTCCTTTAGCATTTAAATTGATCCAATTCCTATTTTAAATAATTCCAATTTCCATTGGACTTGATTTATTCCAAATTCAAGTTGAATTAATTCTCTATTCCCTTTCAAATTTAAATCAAATTCTATTTGATTTTAAACATATTCAACTTTAATTACAATCGCAAGTTATTCCAATCGCTTTGGACTAATATCCATTCAATTGAACCCATTTCAATTTCAATCCATTTCAATCCCAGTTTGAATTAATTCCAATTTCAAATTCCATTTCCAAATCAAGTTGAATTATTCTTGATTTCCTCCCAAATTTAATTCAAATTCCATTTGAATTTAAAACTATTCAATTTTAATTATAATTCCAAATTATTCAAATCAATTTGGACTAATTTCAGATTGAACTCACCTCAAATTTCAAATTACTTCCAATTAATCCAATTCAAATTTTCCATTTGAATCTTATACTCATACATCCTCAATCACAATTAAATCAAATTCAATTTGAACAAATTTCAATTCAAATTCCAGATTTAAACCATCTCGAATTATATAAATTCGAGTTAATACTTCAAATGTTGATTTAATTCCTTTAAATCAATTTACCTATTAATCCCAACAATGGATTACCATACTCCATTTCTTATTCATTTAAACAAATCCATTTCACAACTTAAAGATTTTTAACATCAATAGGATGATATCATTTAATTCATCTTAAAACATTCATCAATTTACAATTTCCAGATCTCAAACCCATTTTGAGATCGCACAAACTCCCAATTCCAATCAACCATTCAACTTCTTAAATTAAATCTCAATTTCATCTTGAAATTTCCAAATCAGATTATTCATTCGTACTTATTTAACTTCCTCCGAGTTAAATTCAATCAATCCTGTTTCACCTTGTTCAAACTTGAATTCTCCTTTTCAAATTTCAAAATTCTAAACTTCACATTAATAATTTTTCCCAAGTTCAAAACTTATCACTTGGGTATCACATCTTATTCCAGATTTAAAACTCAATATTTAGAGTTTACTTGAAACCAACTTTGTTATTATGCATATCCACATGTATACATATTAATCTTCTTTTACATACCAAATTATACTTTAAAATTTTAAACCACCTTTAGTTTTTAATTCAAAACAAATTTCTTTTAAATTTTCAAACAACTCTTGTTTGAAATAGGACCATTTCATTCAACTGCATAATATTATTTATTATTTCTTTAAGTTAATTACGTCACTAATTAACTTCAATTAATCGCATTCGGTAATTAACTTATTTCTTAATTACCTTCATTAAGTAATTGTTCCTTAAATTACTTACTTCTAGTTACTTCATTAAGTAACTCCCTCTTTATTTATCATTTCCAATTATTATCCATTAATTAATCTCATTAAATAAAGTTTAATTAATTACATAAATTAATTAATTATCCTTATCCTGAAACTTTTCCCAAATTCAAGATTTAATTTCAGTTTGAATTCATTTCAAACTTATCTTTATTTAATTTCAATTTGGTTGTAATTCTATTACTTCTTAATTCTTACTATTACCTTTAATTTAATTAATACTACAACCAATTTCCTTAATATAATGGATAATCTATTTCTTATATAAGATTCGTTTACTTTTGAGATCATTTTAAAAACCTTTATATAAGAAAATAACAAGTACGCTCTCTCATATATATATACACTCAACTCATCCTAGGGTACCACTTACCCCATCCTTAATGAGTAATCCCACCAGAGCCAAGGTTCTCGCTTAACCTTAGGCTCTGATACTAAATGTAACGACCCAGAATTTCGATCCCGAAAATTCCAGATAGTTAGAGAAAAAAAGAAAGAGATAGAAGAAGAACAGAAAAGAAACACACAAACTCACATTCGCAGCGGATAAAATATAATATCAATAATAATAATACCAAAGAAAACTGTATCTATCAATTTACATAGATATATCAGAGTTACAACAATTTTTATACACATTGGACAGATACAATATAACATGTCTCAAATATATACACTATCATAGTGGAACTCTCCATACGTTCCTGCCATCCAGCTCGCCTCTTGAGCTCCAGAACGTCCTTACCTGAAAATCTGTAATACTCGGTTTGACCCGAGCATTACATCAAAGTAACACCCGGGTCAGGCTGGAAACCAGCGTGAGTAAACCCAACTAACAAGGAACACAAAAGCATACAACATATATAATCCCGGGTAACTTATATCAAATTTCAACTTCACAAGTTGTTATAGACATCACATATTTCACGCATCAATTTCTACATGTCAACTTAGATTAAAATGTCCAATTCACTTAAATCATTCCAAATCAGTCTATCGGTTTCACATATCAAATTATAAGAATCGAAGTGGTTTCGGATATTAACTAATACCCGACTCCGGTCTCTTCGAAACCAATATCATCTTAACTTAAATTATCCAATTAAATACAATTCAACTTTAATTGTCGAATAATATCTTTACACAGCAATTCATAATTGATTGATTATCACATTATCATCGTCCATCCAACATATTATGTCACAAAGCAATTCATATCAGAGATTCCAATCAATTCAAAGCACCTATCATTATTTAAGCAAGATTGATCACTTCCATTAATTACATTAATTAATGACCCTCTAATTACTACACTAGTAAATTATTCCTAAATTTCATATAATAATTAACTTTTAACTTAATTACATTTATTAATCAATCTTGATTAATCACAGTTAGAAATTAACTTTCCTTAGTTACTTCATCAGTTTAACCAACTCCTTGATTAATTATATAAATTAATCCTTCAATTATACTGAGTAATCATTACTTAATTTCTTCCATCAAGTAATTATCCTTTAATTATTACCCATCAAGTAATTTCCTTAAATTAATTACATCCAGTAATTATCCATTAATTACTTCACTAAGTAATTACACCTCATTAATTACCTTAAGTAATTATACCTATCCAATCATCAAATTGTTACCTTTAATTAATTAAACTTAATTAATTGACTAAAACTATCCACATCAACTTAATTAATTACATCGGTAATTAATTTCTCAATTAATTTCCCTGATTGATTATTCTATAGTTATTAATTAATTATAAATCACATTCATTGATTAACTTTTAATTAATGCCTAAATTAATAAATCCATAAATTAATCCATCCTTAATTAATTATACTATGTAATTAATCACTAACAATTTATCTTTTAATTACTTACACTAAGTAATATCATAATTACATCTAAATCAATTTCATCAAGTGATTACTCTCAATTAACTAATCTTGATCGTTAATTAATTTAACCTTTAACTAATAATTAAATTAAGCCAAACAAATTTTATCCTTTAATTACCTAAACTTACATTAAGTAATTATCTTTAAATTAATTACATTAAATAATTTTCTACCTTTAATTGCTTTTTTTTATTACTACATTAATTATATCACTACCTTTTACTTAACATCTTTATGATTAACTAAACAATAAAGTTATCTCATCTAATTAAATTAGCATTAATAGTGATTAAGTTAAAACTAAGTCAACCATGAAAATTTCTTATTTAAAATTAACCGGCCCAACCCAAACTCCTTCCTTCTTCTTCTCTTCCCATATTACTACAACCTGCCAATTACCATCATCTTACTCGAGTCTATCCCGATGACTCCTCCCCAGTAGACCCGAGACAAACTTATGTTTTTCTCAGCCTTAATACCGAGCTTAAAACTTCCTTCTTCTTCCCTTTTTTTTTAAACTTGTGTAAATTTAAACTGTACGTAAATCAGAACTTCTCGCGCACAACACAAGCCGAATTCGAGACAAAACCTCATATCCACGAGATTGATCCCGAGGCCAACCTGAAGCAACATTTTCCCCTTCTTCAAATGCAACGCTGACCCACCAAAAACTATGTGCACGTGCACCTTCCCACGCCGCCACTTCGATCATCACCACTATCCCCAGCATATCGTCATCGACGTGCCCATTAGTTCTGACCACCCAGAACTAGTTCCAATCCCCTGGAACGAAATTGGGAAAATGAGAATTTCAACAGGAAGAACCGGTCACCAAAACGTTCGGTTTGCCGACGAACTCGTCCACCAGAAATCTCCAGATATCGCCCAAAACTTCACCAACATCATATGCTCCTACTCGATCCACTCGCTGATGTTCCGATGCATCAACATGTCCAGAAATGCCTCACAAAGATTCACGACCCAAATCAGAACATAAACCCTACTTTTGCTTCGCCGCACCACCACGGTATTTCAGAAAATTAACGATTATTTTTCCCAACTTCCTCGTTCCATGAACCACCCTGACATGATCCACGAGTCTCAGATCAACTTCGTTCGACGGCAATCTACCATTTTCCCACAACCAAGTACCTTACAATAACTTTGCAATTACAAGTCTAAAAATCTTTTTCTGCAATTACAATAACTTCAATTATATGCTCAAAATCCAATAATTTAATAATCAAATTTTGACATTGATTTATGCTTCTCTGAAGTATATTTTTTTCTGAAATATATGCAAAATAATTTTTCTTGAATAATATTTTAAAATGATGTTCACTCACCCACCAATACTTTTATTTCAGGAATTACTGTCTATAGATCACTTGAGTAGAAGATATAAAATTTTTGAATCAGGTTTCAACTTGAAAAGTTTCAACAGAGGCATACTTAGCCCCTCTCAGACCTGATTACATAAAATTAAAATAAAATCCTTTTAACTTCATTCATAAACAAATTCATATCATGCTCAAAGGTTAATCACATGCAACCTTAATTAAATCAGATTTGTTTAAAATCCTAAGCCTAACAGAAATTAGTTGCAGAGAATTTAAATTTTTATCAATATTTCATCTGTGAAACATAAACAGAGATGGTTAAATCAACAGCCCAGCATATTCACTTCATATGTACCCGTATTCATATTTAAACAAACATGCATCCATACATTTAAACATGCAACACAAAGTTTTCATCCAATACATCATTTAAAACTGCTTAAGTTTAAGTCTACTCACCTGTAAAGTAGAAGAACAGAGAAGTAGCTTGAGGCCCGAAACTGGAATTTACTTTTGATTATTGAAACTGGTGTTTGATGCTTGCTGATGAAAATCTACTGCATGCTTTTAGTTTGTTGACTAAAAGTTGAAACAGATCTCTAACTTGCAGGTTGAACATTATTTGAATTGCAGGTAACCAATTTTTGCAGCTTTGGAAAAATGCCGATTTTTGGTTTTATTTTTAATTTCAAATTTTAAATTTACCTTTAGTTTCCATTTTCAGTTTTGAGAAAAAGTTTCTAGTTTGAGTTAAGAAAAGAATGATTTTTTTTCTTTTAGCCACTTGTCTTTACATGTATTATAAAGGCTACAAGTGTTCATTTCATATATTAAAAGTCTTACAAATGTTTAATTCCTTTATTAATATTCTTATGTTTTATAATTTGTTTTATGTATTTATATTACATATAAACTATATTGAGCACATGTATAAATTAGAAGGAAAGAATATTAACCCCTTTTACTAAATCTTGTTTACATTTACACTCTAATTTGTCATTGTATTTAAATTGATATATACGAGTACTAGTGTTAAAATGTAGAATTCAACTTTTTAAATAATCTTGAAAATCACCATATTAACTTTCAAAACATAACTTTAAATAATTATACTATAAGAATATTAAATAAATATTTATCCAAGTATAAATATTTATTATCATCTTTATTTAATAATTAAATATTTCTATTAGTTATCCCCGTTAATTAACAATTAACGGATACTCCAAAATTCAGGTTATCACATTGCAGGGCTACTAGGGTACCGCCCGTCACAGTACATGGCCTAGATCACCGTACCGAGGATCCACCCTGATCTCTTGCATCACAAAGACGGAGCTATCCCTTACTGGATAATCCGAATAAGACAACCCCACGGTTGTGGCCAAACAACCACCCACACAGTTGAATAAAAGGGACCTTTAGAGAGGGGAAAATCTTATCCTACTTGGGTGCTACCCACTTAGCCTTACGTGCACCTCCCATGTTTTAGCCATTCCCGGTTGATGAGGCTTGAGGCTACGATTACCTTTAGAGAACACTATCTTTGAATGCTCATCGTCCTCCATTGACGGTGGTTTGATAGCATTCATCCATACAAGTTCGTTTTGGGTTTGAACGAAACCGAAGGCACTACCTCGTTCCACTCATTTTGGAATCATTCTTAGAGTTAACGACAATAGCCCTTGCACTCTGATTCTTCATCTCGATCTTTACTTGAGATTTCACGACCTATCGTTTAACTTAGATCGATGTGGTTTTCGGATAATCAAATTTGATATCCGTTCCCGGTCTCATCGAAATCCAAATGCCGTTTCAAAGGTCAAGTTGTTTAAGGTTTAAACAATTTAATTCAATGTTTTGGATTGAATTCCAAAACATTGAATTCACACAGCATTCATCACAGATAAATAACATACATTTATCACATCTGTATCCAAAGTATATCACATCCCAGAATATCATAGATTATCATATTGTAGATATCAATCAATCCAGACATTCTATTCAATCAGTCATCCATAAGCAAGACTTATTAATCCATACTATAATTAATTTAATTAACTCAAATTAAATTAATTACATAAGAACTAATCACGTAACCCTGCTTAATTAATCATTAATTAATTTCAAACCATCTGAATTAATTAATCATTATTTAATTATCTTATAAATCAATTAATTAATCTTTAATTACTGATTAATTATTCTTTAATTATTAATTAATAAATCTTAATTATTGATTAATAAAGATTAATTACTAATTAATTAATACTTAATTACCAATTAAACAATCCTTAATTACCAATTAATTTATCTCTAATTACTCAATTAATTAATTCTTAATTTCTAATTACTTAATTAATCAACCTCTAATTACTAATTAATTAATGCTTAATTACAAATTAATTAATCTTTAATTATTTAACTTATAATCCTTAAATATTAATTAATTAATTAATCCTTAAACATTTATTAATTGAATTTATGAATTTCTCTTTAATTACTCTATCAATTTAATTAATCTTAAATCATCAAAACCTTAATTAACTTTTAAGATAAACCATTTATCTTATTAATTACTTAATTATGATTAACACTTAAATTTAAAATCTTTTATCCTTTTAATTAACACTTAATTACATTTCTAAATTAAGTTTGAAATAACTTAAAATTTTTAAAATAACAAATTCAAGTTAAACAAATTATATAACTTCCTTAAATCAATTATTTAAAAACATTTATTATATAAAAAATAGATTTAAGAAATTGTTCAAAACTAGATTTATTTTAAATTTAAAACTTACTTTTATTTAAATTTTAAAACTGTTAAATTTACTTCGGGTTTGACCCGATAAACACTCGAGCCCAGACCCGAGACAATCCACTTTTCTGTTTTTTTTTAAAAAACTTGTTAAAATTTAAATTTGAAAACATGTAAACACTCACGTTTCTACTCGAAGACAAATCCGAGCAACCCTGCCCTTTTCCCGAGCTTCCCTTCGAGACAAACCACTAACCCCAACACTCCAGCCTCGCCATGCACGTGCACCAGTGACCGGGGCAATTCCGACCATCCACGTTATCTCCGGCACGACCCCGACCGTCTCTAACTACGACCCCGACCATCTAAACTCCATCACAAACCAGAAATCGAAATCGAGCTATTTGAACAAGCTTGGAGCCAAACCCATCACCAGAAAACCTTCTCGACCCGACGCTTCCAATCACCTGCAGCCATGGAACTCCGGCCACACCCTCTCCGGCCATCCATGCTTCTTTTCCCCCATGACCGATGAACCCCGATCTTCCAGAGATGACGCAGCAATCCCATTTCTTGACCTCGACCAATTTGGGTTTTAAACCCTACGCCGACCAAATGCCTCCGCCACGGTGGATAATAAATCGACCTGACATTTTTCCCTAGCTCGCCAACATCCTAGCAACCTCTGCAGAGACCCGAACCACCCCGAGTCCTCCGACCACCAAAAATCCCTAAAAGTTCCTTTTCTGGTCAACTTCGAATTACTGCTCGATCTAGCGCAAAAAACAAGGATTTAGCTACTAAAATTCATGATTTTTTTATTGTGATTTAGATTATATAGGTAAATCAAAGGATTGTGGTATTTGAATTTAACAAATTTTCAAAGTTTTTACTGTCATTTCCATTCCTAGATGATATTCAAAACTATCCTACTTAAATATATTTTTAAATCTTAGTTTAGGTTTTAACAAACATAATTTGTTTAAATTCTAAAGCCTATCAAAGATTAGAAAAGAAGATTTGAAATTTTGATCTAAATTAAAACTCTTTAACTTGAAACAGAGATGAACCAAACATGCACACTGATATATGTGCATATTTATAAACATGCAAGCCAAAATTACACTTATGCAACAATTATCACATCATTATATAATATATACATCACATGCAACAGATTAAACAAGAAATTGGTTTGTTTACTCTCAAAGAAAATGTTGAACAGAGAAGATTGGAGGCAGTTTTTATTTTGAAAACTTGAATGCTAGTAAAAAATGCCTTGATCTTTAAAAGCTTGTTAACTGGAAAACTTGTTTTAAAACTGAGATGAATTGCTTGATGAACTGAAAATGGAAATCTTGATCTTTGAAAACTTGATTGTGTTGCTTGATAAGATTACTATTTGAATTAATTTCTGGTTTGAGTTTGTTTACAGACTTTTTGTTTTGATTTTCTCGGGTTAGTATGGTAACAGGAATTGGTTTACTTGTTTTGGAAATGAGAATAGGAAAGAAAATAGAGAAGGTAAAGTAGAGTCATATTTATAGCTTGATTCATCAAATATTTTTAAAAATAAAGAAAATGTAATAATGTGACACTTGTTTAATTACCTAACATTTGTCATTTACATATGCTAATTAACTTACATTTGTTAAACCACATATATTTAACTTACATGTGCAATTTTGCATGTGTAAATATATTTTTTAAATGTTTTTTATAAATCTTTTATATGTAATTTCCTATTTAATAAATACATTTCTAAATTTATATAAATAAAATCCTTTAAAGAAAATAATATACAACAAATTATATACTAATAAAAATTACGTACATATATATATAATATTTTTGAAACCAAATTATTTTAAGATATCTATCATTTGAATTTCAAATTCAAATTCAAATACAATTCAAATCAACACACATATATATATATATATATACATTTAAACAAACACAAATTTAATTTGAAAATAATAATTCTATTTAAAGCCTTATATATATACATATGAACAATCCACTATTATTTGTTTTAAAGGAACAATTTTTCCAATTTTAAATCATTTATAAAAGAGATTATCACATTTTAATTGTTTGAAATTTTCAGGATACCACATTCCTCCGCCCTTAAAAGAATTTCGTCCCCGAAATTTAAAAGCAAAAGATAATCCAAAACTTTTATTTCAAACAATCCAAGCATACATATCAACTATACACTAACAACCAAACAAACAATTCATTCAAACAAACATTACTAGCTATCTAGACAGAATTTCGGATAGGCTTTCCTAAAACTATCCAGAGTTTCCTAGGTTCAATTTCTAGGATCCTTATTCCACTGCACCTTGACCACCTTCACCACCTTGTATTTGAGCTGCTTCTCATCTTGATCAACGATCTGGACTGGATGTCCAACAACAGATAAATCTGGTTCGATCTCTGAATCTTCTTGCACTGTTGGATCCACAATTAGAGATGGGTCATGCACGTATTTCCTCAAATGAGATACATGAAAAACATTGTGAATTCTAACCATCCGGACTGGCCATTCAATCCCATAGGCCACAAGACCAATTCTCTCAAGCACTCGGAACGGACCAATATACCTTGGGGCAAGCTTTCCCGACTTTCTAAATCTGATCGCTCCTTTTATCGGGGAAACTTTGACAAAATCTAAATATCCGACTTCAAATTCCAATTGCCTTCGCCTCTTGTCCACATAACTCTTCTAACGATCCTGAGCTGCTTTCATTCTCTTCTTGATAAGCTCCACCTTCGCAGATGCTGCTTGGATCAAATCTGGACCAAGAATAAGATGATCTCCTGATTCAACCCAACAGGACAGTGATCTACAAGGTCTCTCGTACAATGCTTCATAGGGTGCCATCTTGATACTCGCCTGATAACTATTATTGCACGAGAATTCTACTAAATGCAGATGGTCCTCCTAAGACCCACCAAAATCCAAAACACAAGCCCTCAACATATCCTCAAGAATACGATTCAACCTTTCTGCTTGTTCATCGGTCTGGGGATGATAGGCCGTACTCAAACTCAATCTCATACCCAAAGCTGTCTGCAAAGCCTCCCAAAATTTACTGGAGAAGATAGGATCACGATCACTTACTATGCTGACAGGAACACCATGCAGTCTAACAATCCCCTTCAAGAAAATCTCTGCTAAAGACGTTGCAGGCCTGGTCGCCTTAACCGGAATAAAATGGGCGCTCTTGGTCAATCGGTCGATGATTACCCATATTCCTTCATTTTCTTTTCTAGTCATTGGCAAACCGTCGACGAAATCCATTGAAATCATTTCCCACTTCCATTTAGGAACTTCCAAAGGCTGCAACGATCCTGCGGTCTTCTGTTGATCACCTTTCATCTGCTGACAGATCGCACATCCATTGACGAAAGCAGCAATATCCTTCTTCATGCCCCGCCACCAAAAGACTCTCTTCATATCATTATACATCTTTGAAATCCCTGGGTGGATACTCTGCCTTGATTTATGGCCTTCTTGCAAAACGGCCGTTGATCCTCAAAACTCCTTGATCATCTATCTTGAAATCTGAATATCAACCATCCTAGGTTCCAAGAATCAATTCTTCAAAAGCTATATCCTTCATCTGACTACTTATGATCTTTTCCTCAAGAGATGGAACAACTTCCCAAATAGACAGAGCTGCATTCCTACTCAGAGCGTCCGCCACAACATTCACTTTTCCCGGAGTATAGAGGATATCTAAATCATAAGATGCCAAAGTTTCCACCCACCTCTGTTGCCTCAAATTCAGACACTTCTGGAAGAAAAGATACTTAAAGATTTGTGATCCGTGAAAAGCTCGAATTTCTCTCCCAACAGATAGTGCCTCCAAATCTTCAAAGCAAAGACGATGGCCAATAATTCAAGATCGTGCGTAGCGTAGTTCTTTTCATGTGGCTTCAACTGCCTGCTTGCATACGTAATCACTTTCCCATTCTGCATCAGCATTGCACCCATCCCAACTCCACAAGCATCCGTGTAGACATCGAACTTACTCTTACCATCAGGAATAGCTAGAATAGGTGCACTGGTCAGCTTTGCCTTCAAATCCAGGAATTCCTCTTCACACTTGGTGGTCCACTTAAACTTTGCTCCTTTCCGAGTCAACTTGGTTAAGTGTGATGAAATCTTAGAATAGCCCCTGATAAATTTCTTGTAATACCCTGCCAAACCCAGAAAAATGCGGACTTCTGTCGGAGTCTGCGGTTGCTTCCACTCCTGAATAGTAGCTACCTTGGCTAGACCTACATAAATACCCTCTTTAGTATGACCCAAAAATCTGACTTTGAATTTTAAAAATGGCACTTCGAAAACTTAGCCTTTCGAACATGCCTCATCAAAGTCTCCAACACTATCTCCAAATGTCGCTTTTGCTCTTCTTCAGACTTGGAGTAGACAAGAATGTCGTCGATGAACACAAGCACGAAATTGTTCAACACATCTCGGAAAACTTGGTTCATCAAATCCACAAAATAAGCAGGGGCGTTGGTCAGCCCGAAAGGCATAACCAATCACTCATAAAAACAATTGGGTCCCCTAAACGCAGTCAAGGGTATACTGTCCTCAACTACCCTTAACTAATGGAAACCCGAAGCTAAATCCAACTGAGAGAAAACAGAAGCTCCATGGAGTTGATCAAAAAGATCGTCTATACGGGGCAATGGATACTTATTCCTAATAGTAACCTTATTCAACTCCCAGTAATCCATATAGAATCTCAAAGACCCATCCGACTTGGTTACAAAGACTACGGCAGAACCCCAACTTGAAAAACTGGGCCGGATCAAACATTTCTCCAACAAATCTTGGTTCTGCTTCACCAGCTCTCTCTCTCTCGGCGCCATCCTTCTACTGGCTGAACAACAGGTATTGCTCCCGGAACCAAGTCGATCTGAAACTCTATCTCCCATTGTGGGGGAAAACCTTTAACTTCCTCGAAGACATCCACAAAATCTCTGACCATCTCGATGGATTCTAGCCTTCTGGAGATGCCTCCATTCCACGCAAAAGATTACTCAAATGAATTCTAGAACTATCGCAAGTCACTTCTGCGATTCTTCCCAACTCAGTTTCCAAAGTCACAGTTCTCTCTTCACAAATCAAAACAACCTTATACTTATCCAACCAATCCATTCCCAGAATAAGGTCAAACCCTTTGAAATCCAACACAAATGGGTCGCAAGAAAAACCATGAGACAGATAAGAAATCCTTAGGTCTCTACAGATCTTATCTAACTTAGTTACTCCGCCTATAGGATTGGATACAAAATAGGACGGTCTACCAAACTAGGGGAAAGATGAAACTTCTCTACTGAATCCAAAGAAATAAAACTAAGAGATGCACCCGAATCAAACAGAACACTAATAAAATTGCCACTAAAAGCAAAGTACTTTCCAAAATGCATTTGCCTTTAGAAGAAGAAGAAGTTGATGGACCATATTCAAGAGAAAACACCTTGTTCTTATGGGCCTTCTGAAGAAGCGGACAAGCCTTCACCATGTACCCTGGTTGATGACGGTTAAAACACAAAGATTTCTGAGCCAAAGCTGAACCGGGTCCACTCTGACGCTGCTGCTGAGATCTACCCTTGGGACACTTCTTAGCCAAATGACCCTCTTGCTGGCACACTAGCACTTACGAGGTCCATTGTTGTCTCCCTGCTTCTCATTGCCTTGCTTCTTCCAATTTGGGTTGAATTTCCTCTTATTTGCATTGGAACTAGTTCCACTTGATGCTGCTGCAGATGCCAACGATTTCTTATTCATAAGCTCCTCATACCTTAATGCCATGTCAATCAACTCCACAAAAGGTCCCTTAAGGTGTGCTGTCATCTTCTCATGGAACTCAGGGCTTATTCCCAACACAAACATCTCATTCTTCTTGAGAGGCGTGTCGATCAAACCAGGTCCATAGCGAGATAATTCATTGAACTTGTTCTCATATTCTGAAACCGACATACTCCCTTACTTCAGATCCAGAAAATCTTTATACAGACGAGTCCTCCCAGCTGTAGGCATGAATTGTTCCTCAAACAATTCCTTGAACTTACTCCATGAAATATCGTCCTCTAAAATATTCACAGTATTGCATCCCACCAAGCTGCAGCTCCTACTTGAAGTTGCCACAATGCCGTGACTCTCTTTTGTTCATCAAATAAATCCAAACTCTTAAAAATGCACTCACATGAGCGTAACCAAGCCTGAACTTCTTTGATGGACTCCGATTCTTTAAAAGGTCTTCCTCCCAGATTGGTGAAATCCTTGCACAAAGCAGCAAAACTTACTCGAGGAGGTGTTGGATTCGAAGCCTCGCTAGCAGTCGAAGCTCTTCCACTATTGGTTGTCATGCTGCCCACAACTCTGCCTCTCCTGCCTCTAGAACTCATGTTGGCAACCTGGACAGGTAACCCAACAATTTGGATAGTTATATTCTTATATAAAAATTACAAATACGTGCTCTCAAGATAGATACTACTTGAAAGCCTAGGTATTATCTCAACCTAGTGCTCTGATACCAGCTGTGACGACCCGCCTTTCATTCCATAGAAAGACTTATCATCAATAAGAAAGAAATAGGTAGAAAAAGAATAGATAGAAAGAAAGAACAACAATCATCATAATCTCACAGCAGAAACGGAAATATAATATATTACATAACCATTACATAGTCATTACATCAGAGTTACACAGTTACACAACATCATCACATTAGACGGTCGTAAAGACCCGTCTATCCATTACATTCCAAACTTAACAGGCCAAAAGACTCCAACCTAGCGGAAATATATAAATATAGCTACGTCAAGAATCCAGCTCCAAGCTTCCAATAATTCGTCAATCCAAACCTGATCACTCGGCTACTCATAAAAATTTGAGTACTCAAGAGTTTAAGAAAACATAAATAAACTTCGGGTCAGACATGGGTCTGGTGTGAGTGAACGGTTAAGTTGTTTAACTTGAATAAACTTTGAAAAGAAATGGTATCTCGTATGACTCTTCGCAAATAAACACGGACAAGTTTTTCCCTTACGATAACCAAACATTGGATAGAAAATCTAGTTATATTATAATAGTGTCTAGGGTTTTCAATATAAAATACAAAAATAGCTGGAATGCTTACATCTCACGTTCCAACATAGTTGGGTAAAATCAAAACTATACAGACACTTATTGGAGATTGGATTCCATACAATGGCAGGGCTACTGGAGTGCCGCCCGTCACAGTACGTGGCCTAGATCACCTTATCGAGGATCCTCCCTGATCCCTTGCATCACAAAGCCGGAGCTACCCCTTACTAGATAGTCCGAATAAGACAACCCCGCGGTTGTGGCCAAACAACCGCCCACACAGCCGAATAAAAGGGACCTTTAGACGGGGAAAATCTTATCCTACTTAGGTGTTACCCACTTAACCTTGCGTGCACTTCCCTGTTTTAGCCATTCCCGGTTGATGAGGCTTGAGGCTACGATTACCTTTAGAGAACACTTATCTTAGAATACTCATTGTCCTCCATTGACGATGGTATGATAGCATTCATCCATACAAGTTCGTTCCGGGTTCGAACGAAATCGAAGGCACTATCTCGTTACACTCATTTCGAATCACCCTCAGAGTTAACGACAATAGCCCTTGCACTCTGATTCTTCATCTCGATCTTCACTTGAGATTTCACGACCTATCGTTTAACTTGGATCGATGTGGTTTTCGGACAATCAAATTTGATATCTGATCCCGGCCTCATCGAAATCCAAGCGCCTTTTTAAAGGTCAAGTTGTTTAAGGTTTAAACTATTTGATTTAATCCAAAGCATTGAATTCACACAGCATTCATCACAAATAAATAACATACATTTATCACTTATATATCCAAAGTATATCACATCCCAGAATATCATAGATTATCATACTATAGATATCAACCAATCTAGACATTCTATTCAATCAATCATCCATAAACATGACTTATTAATCCATATTATAATTAATTTAATTAACTCAAATTAAATTAATTACATAAGAATTAATCACCTAACCTTGCTTAATTAATCATCAATTAATTTCAAACCATCTGAATTAATTAATCATTCTTTAATTACCTTATAAATCAATTAATTAATCTTTAATTACTGATTAATTATCCTTTAATTATTAATTAATAAAACTTAATTATTAATTAATAAAGCTTCATTACTGATTAATTAATACTTAATTACCAATTAATCAATCCTTAATTACCAATTAATTTATCTCTAATTACTTATTTAATTAATTCTTAATTACAAATTAATTAATTTCTAATTGCTTAATTAATTAATCTCTAATTACTAATTAATTAATGCTTAATTACATAATAATTAATCTTTATTTACTTAACTTATAACCCTTAAATATTAATTAATTAATCCTTAATCATTTATTAATTGAATTAATTAATTTCTCTTTAATTACTTTATCAATTTAATTAATCTTAAATCATCAAAACCTTAATTAACTTTTAAGATAAACCATTTATCTTATTAATTACTTAATTATGATTAACACTTAAATTTAAAATCTTTTATCCTTTTAATTAACACTTAATTACATTTCTAAATTAAGTTTAAAATAACTTAAAAATTTTAAAATAACAAATTCAAGTTAAACAAATTATATAACTTCCTTAAATCAATTATTTAAAGACATTTATTATATAAAGAATACATTTAAGAAATAGTTCAAAACTAGATTTATTTTAAATTTAAAACTTACTTTTATTTAAATTTTAAAACTGTTAAGTTTACTTCGGGTTTGACCCGATAAACACTCGAGCCCAGACCCGAGACAATCCACTTTTCTTTTCTTTTTTAGAATAAAAACTTGTTAAAACTTAAATCTGAAAACATGTAAACACTCACGTTTTTACTCGAAGACAAACCCGAGGAACCCTGCCCTTTTCCCGAGCTTCCCTTCGAGACACACCACTACACAACCTACCGACACTCCAGCCTCGCCGTGCTCGTGCCCTAATGACCGGGGTGATTCCAACCATCCACGTTATCTCCGGCACGTCATTGACCATCTCTAACTACGATCCCGACCATCTAAACTCCATCACAAACTAGAAAACAAAATCGAGTTATTTGAACAAGCCTGGAACCAAACCCATCACCAAAAAACCTTCTCGACCCGACGCCATCGATCACCGACAGCCATGGAACTCCGCCCACGCCCTCTTCGGCCATCCACGCTTCTATTCCCCATAACTGATGAACCCTGATCTTCTGAGATGACGCATCGATCCTATTTCTCGACCTCGACCAATTTGGGCTTTAAACCCTACTCGGACCAAATGCCATCGCCATGGTGGATAATAAATCCACTTGACATTTTTCCCTAGCTCGCCAACATCTTAGCAACCTCCAGCAGAGAACCCGACCACCCCGAGTCCTCCGACCACCAGAAATAACTCAAAGTTCCTTTTCTGGTCAACTTCGAATTACTCACTCGATCTAGCACTAAAAATCAGGATTTAACTTCTCAAATTCATGATTTTTTACTGTGATTTAGATTATACAGGTAAATCAAAGGATTGTGGTATTTGAATTTAACATATTTTCAAAGTTTTTACTGTCATTTCCAGTCCCAGATGATATTCAAAACTATCCTACTTAAATATATTTTTAAATCTTAGTTTTGGTTTAATAAACATAATTTGTTTAAATTCTAAAGCCTATCAGAGATTAGATAAGAAGATTTGAAATTTTGATCTAAATTAAACCCTTTAACTTGAAACATAGATGAACCAAACATGCACACTTATATATCTGCATATTTATAAACATGCAAGCCAAAATTACACTTATGCAACAATTATCACATCATTATATAATATATACATCACATGCAACAGATTAAACAATAAATTAGTATGTCTACTCACCAGGAAAATGTTGAACAGAGAAGATTGGAAGCAGTTTTTATTTTGAAAACTTGAATGTTGGAAAAAAATGCCTTGATCTTTAATAGCTTGTTAGCTTGAAAACTTGTTTTAAAACTGAGATGAATTGCTTGATGTACTGAAACTGGAAATCATAATCTTTGAAAACTTGATTGTATTACTTGATTAGATTACTGTTTGAATTAATTTCTGGTTTGAGTTTGTTTATAGACTTTTTGTTTTGATTTTCTCAGGTTAGTATGTTAACGGGTTTTGGTTTACTTGTTTTGGAAATGAGAACAAGAAAGAAAATAGAGAAGGTAAAGTAGAGATATATTTATAGCTTGTTTTATCTAATATTTTTAAAAATAAAAGAAAATGTAATAATGTGACACTTGTTTAATTACTTAATATTTGTCATTTACATATGCTAATTAACTTACATTTGTTAAACCATATATATTTAACTTACTGTGTAATTATGCATGTGTAAATATATTTTTAAATGTTTTTTATAAAATTTTTATATGCAATTTCCTATTTAATAAATACATTTCTTAATTTATATAAATAAAATCCTTTAAAGAAAATAATATAAAACAAATTATATACTAACAAAAATTACATATATATATGATATTTTTAAAACCAAATTATTTTAAGATATCTATCTTTTGAATTTCAAATTCATATTCAAATCAACTCATATACATACACATTTAAACAAACACAAATTTAATTTGAAATAACAATTATATTTAAAGCCTTATATATACACATATAAACAATCCACTATTATTTGTTTTAAAGGAACAATTTTTCCAATTTTATATAATTTATAAAAGAGATTATCACATTTTAACTGTTTGAAATTCCCGGGATATCACAACGAGCAGGAAGCAAAAAATTTTAAATTTCAAAATAAAATAACTACCATCTATTCAACTGTTCCAAATGACTTTTCACCTCGATATACACCTTTTCACTCCAAAAAAACATATTTCCACTCTCTTTCATCTACTTTTCATTTATGAACTTAACTTTTCAAATATGACTTCTCCAAAAAAAAACGTGTGAGAATCTTTAACAAAGCCTTCAACCATTCAAAAGTATCCTTACTTTTATCCTTAGAAATCAAATACATTTAGTATTGAGTCAAATGCAGATGATAAAAGGACTAAAAGAGCATTTTGACGCTATTCGATGGATGATTTCTTCTCTTATCAAGGATGAACTAACTAACGATCCGGATAGTACCATCAACAAAGACAATGAAGATTGGGATGCCATCAAAGAAAATCCAATTTTTGGTTTCCATGATTAGGTAAAAATTCCTATGGACGCTTAAGTTGTTTGGTTAGTTTGTATTAGATTTGATTTAAATTTGTATATTAAAAATTTACACTAGAATTAGAAGTGTAGATTGGTGTGTATAGACTAATTTAGGATTAGAATTGATTTGGTTTGACTTTAGTTTGATTTGAATATATGTTTGTATTGAATTAAATTAATTTAAATATTTGTATGTATTTGATTGGGATGATTAATAAAATTAGTTTTATCACATCTTATTTATCAATTGGGGTGGTTGTAATTATATTTTTGATGATGACAAAGGGTTGAAATATCCAGGCTTAGATTAAGGGGGAGTTTGCATAGATTAAAAGAGATTTTTGTAACTCAAGGGGAGTTATATCATATTTTAGATACATGGTTGTCATCATCAAAAATGGGGAGATCATTAGTACCTTAGCTTTTGGTTTTGAAGACAACAGCCATATGAGATCATATAAAACATAGATACTTATGTTTATCAAGTTATATATAGTGTATAGTGTAGGATATTAGACATGTGTTGATTAAGAAGACTGTATGGTATTAAGAGCAGACCAAAAGGCTGAAATAGAGATTCAACAGTTAGAGACTGAAAACTTATGAGTTTGAAGATTCAAGATATCAAGATAAGTTATAGAGTCAAAGATTATTTTGTTAAAGCCCTAGTAGCACTTCTTTGATCTTTCTATATTTTTTCAAAAAGGAGTTTTGAATTTATTCATCGATTTTAATGATTTTTCAAATATCTTGGCTTTCAAAAATTATTTTTAAGAATCTTAGTTTTCAAAATGATTTTTCAAACATCTTTTCAAAATAGCTTTCAAATTATTCCTGACATTTTAATTATTTATTTGCAAAATTATTATATTAAGTTTCTAAGTATTTCATATTCAATATATAGATTTAATTTATGTAGACATTCATTAATCCTTTGACATATCTATTCACTTATACTTTATATATTATTTTTCAAAAGAAATCCATATTTAAATCCTTATATATTAAAATATTTCAAAAATTATTTTTTAAAGTTTTCTTAAGTTTTATTATGGTTAAAATGTGTATAACCTATGCTTAAAAGATTTTACAAAGTATCAAACTATTTGACAAAATTTAATATTTTTAAAAGAATTTTTATTAATGTTTTTCAAAATTACAAAGGGTATGTCGACATATAGTTTGAGAATTTTAAAATTCAAATTTTGAAAGGAGTTATTATCTCTTCATGAAGGGACATGACTATTGTTTCTCTATAAATAGGGGTACTCTCAATAAATTTTAGTTAACTACTTTCTCAGAATTTCTTTCCTCTTTCATCCTCTTGATTTCTAAAAGAAATTCTACTAAAAATCTTCTCAAATTCAATCAAAATCAAGTTCAAATTCTATTGATTTGATTCTCTACTATTTACTCTCTAATATCTCTCATCTCTCCCACTCAAATTGTGACGACCCAGAATTTTGAACATTAGAAATTGAAATATTTAATTAATTCTAAATGTTTGAAAGTTATTTTAACTTGAATTTCAAATATCAGAATGAATTTGGCAATTTAGTTATTGAATTTAATTATTGAAGTTGGGTAAAAAAAATTTAAATCTTCAATTTTAAGCCTGTTAAAAATAATTTGAAGGCTTGGAAAATCTATATTGATAATACTAAAGATAACAGAAGCTTCAGAGTTGAATTTCAAACTGTTTTGTTCAGTTTTGAAATTATATCATTTAAATCGATATTTAAAAATAGCCTTTTGAGGCACAGTCTCGGATTTCGACAAAACCAGTTCCATTGGATCCGTAATATTGTATTATTATCGGATTTCAATTTTCGTAATGTTGAGTGATCGTTTGATCGTATGATAAGCAAACGCACTGAATTTAAATTGAAAATTCAATTTAAAAGTTGGGTTCCAAAAGGCTATCTTCTCCATACGATCGAATTTGGACTCGGAACCTTTTCCATTGCATTTGGAATAGCGGTGTAACCTTATGAATGCCTGGAGGCACGCTTCAATAGGAAGTTGAAATTTTGAGTTGTGGAATTTATACAATTTGGATTTGAATTTAAATTTAAAATATAACATATATGTATTTAAAATAATGTTTCTCAGGCCAAATATTAACATGTTTCTTCTTCCTCAACACTTGGCACTTGTTATTGACAAGCGTTTGAGAAAGGAAAAATAAAAATATATAAAATTTATTCGTTCAAAACAAAAGAAATGAAAACGAAAGCATTATCTTTCGTTCAAAAAAAATCAATACAATGGCCCTACTCTCTCTCTCAATTTCGAGCCAAAAGCCAAGAATATTCAAGCTTTCTAAATAAAAAAAGGGAGACTTTGTTCGAATCAAAGCAAGAGTGACCGAAAGGAAAAACCGATTCAAATCATGATTCATTCGATTGAGCTTGAGATGGAAGGATCGCCGACGGTAGAGTTTTGGGAGGCTCGCGAAAGGTCGTGCGGCGCTCATGCCCGATGGTGGCAGAGGCGTGCGCTCACGCACGCGTTCGTGAGGCAAGTTGGAATCACGTAAGAAGCACGATGGCGTGTGGGGGGATTCGAGTAGTTCCAGAGCATCGTGTCGGCACAGCAACGATGTTGGCATCGCGTCGTGGGAATTCCGACTTAAGCAAGCGATGCGCGGCAAGCAGCTCGCGACGGTGGGTGCTGCAGCGTTGCGCTCGAACTCAATCAGGTAGCGATGGCCTCGCACGCGTGAACTAAAGGTCGATGGTGTCATCACGATAAAGGAAGAAACAGTGAGGTAATTCCTGTTTTATAAATTTAAATAGAATAAATAAATATTTTTTTCTATGCAGCAAATTTATTTTATAGTATATATATGTATAGATAAAGGAAGAAACACATGCAGTAAATGTATTCGTTCCGCGGTGAAAAGTAAAACTGTAAAGGGAGTTTTGTTTAGTTTAAAAATATGTATATAAGGTTTGAAAAACAGGATTTTATTTTACAAGTGGAAAATAAAAAAATACAAATATATAAGGGTTATATATAGGAAATTTGACTTATATAAATTGTCTTTATATGCAATTTTAAAATTAAAATAAAATCATCTATCAAAGAAAATTTAATTTTCAGTTAAATAAATTTGTTAAAAGGGATTATTTTTTAAATTTATTAAAGATATTAGTTTGAAATTAAATCACGGGTTAATTAAATTATCAAATGGAATTTAATTGTTCGATTCGTTAGAATATTAAAAAATTGTATAATTGTTTATACAAGGTCTAAATTGTAAAGAAAACAAGCCGGAATGGAAATGGGCTGCATGCGTAAGCAAAGGCGAAACCCTCTCACTCAATCAGATTTTTCTGATTTAATTTTAAACGGTTAAATTCAAAATTGATTGATTGTGTGCTTGGATGATAAATAATTATCAGTTGTATTGAATTAGACCTTATGCGCCGCATAATAGCGGATGATATTTTATAAATCTCATATACCGCGATATTTCACCTCGAAGTGGAATGGGTATTTAATTGTTGTGCTAACATCTGTGGATGAAGGAAAAACAGGTTGGAGGGATCCAACTGGATTCCTCAAATAATTGAATTTGTTTCAATATTGTGTATTGATTTAATTATAATCTATGTGTGATTATATTGTGATTGAGATCGTTGAAGGCTAAAATTTAGCCGAATATATTTTTGGTATCGTAGGATACCAGAAATAAATAAAATTGGATTTTTTTTAAATTTAAGTAGAAAATCTATAGTGAAATCCTATTGAATAAATTTCAAAATATGGGAAAAGTTTAATAAATGGATTTCAAGTAATAATATTCAAAAGGTGAAGAATTTATTTTAAAAATACGGGTTTTAAATAATTTGGAAGAGATAAAGGAATTTATTTTAAAAATAAATTCGAAAATTAGTTTGGTGTTTGGAAATGATTTTTTAAACCAATTTGGAAATCGTATATCCGTAGATATTTGGAAATTTAAAATTCATAATGGGAATTTTATAAGGAAAAGGAAATTTTGTTTTAAAAATAAATGTTGGTTTATTTTTAAAGGTGTGAAAAGAAATATACAGATTTGGAATGTAAATTAAAATAAATTGAGAAGATTTATTAATTGATATAAACGGAAAGAGAATTCTTCCCTAGAAAGCAGAGTATACTTTTAAAGTAGCTTTTGAAGTATAAATTTAAAGTTCTGGAAATTGATTTGAAAGAATATTGTTGGAGAAATTATTTTTGGGAATTGTTTTAAATCTTTAAAATAAAGATTTATTTAATTAATTATAAAAGGGATTATTTTAAAGATTAAATTTGATATTTGATTTAGAAAATAGTTATTTAAATACTTATACTCTATCTACAAATTTTATTTTTAAAATTAGTTTGGACTTGAAGTATCATATGAGGTATTAGTATAATATTTTCATAATTAATATTTAAGCAAGTGTTTAAAAAAATATAGTTTTATTTTAAATATTTCCAAGTATTTATATGTTTGGATAAGTAATTTAGATATTTTAAAATATTTGAACTTGGCAAATTTTCAGAGGAATCAAATAAATATTTGGAAATTTATTCCACGTGAGAAAAGTGACTTGGAATTGGTTTCAAAAGATTGAAAGGCGAAAAGTGATTTGAAATTTGTTTTCAAATAGTTGAAGTGTTAAAATTATATCTTGCGAAGATATTTTGAAAATAAATAATTTGGAAAATTATTTAAACCTCGGTGATTGTAGTGAATATTGTTTGATAGTGATTGTTGTGAATATTGATTGATAGTTAAATAACCGACTATCAATATTGGCCTTCAAATGGCATTTGAATTTCGATGCGACCGGGGGTCGGATTCCAAATGGATATCCGAAAACCACATCAAACCTTTGTGATTGTGATGGATCTTTTATTTAAAAGATCAAAGTGGAAATTTGTTGTGAATTACTTGAATCTGAATGTAACACTTATTTTTAAATAAACGCTCGTTATTCGGATTAGCCGGGAGAGGAATTTGTGTCATAAAACCCATTTCGAATAATGATAGGGGTAAATGGGATTACATTTGAAGGTGGTGTTGAAAACCGGGTATTTTCGAAAACGAAAGGATTACCTGTCGAATGTCTCTACACCGAATTGCTCCGGTATAGAGATTTGATCACCCTTTTTGATGGGGACTCCCTACGTGATTAGTGAATATCCGGATTGCAAGGGCTTCTTTGAAGTGCCTTCAGTTTTGTTCCATCCCAGAACAGACTTGTATGGATGTGTGTCTGACGTTACACTTTGAGATGTAAAGCTGGTTTCTATCAAATACATTTCTGTTGGTGGCAGAGAATTTATTCTCTTAGCTTAACACCAATGTTTAAGACGTACGAGCTCAGAGGTTATGTAGTTGATGGTTACTAGTGACAAATTCCCAATTTGGTAATGTGGCATACGAAGTGCTGCTGATCATTTGTTAATCGAAGCAAGGATTTTGTGAAAAGCGTAGCTTTGTGGATGAGACTTCGTTGAACCTCACAACCCGAAAATGGTCGAAACAGGAATGTTGCAGCAAGACAGTTTGGGGGTAGCGCCCTCCGGGTATGTCCATTTCCTTCTGGAAAAGGGTGGTATCACAGTATGGAGCCTAGATACTTAACTTATGTGGTTACTGGAATATTTATTGCTTTGTCGTTGTTGCTCTACGGTTGAGGATCCTCGGATAAAGGTCGGTAACGACCGGGGATGGCATACTCGTGGTAGTTACTCATGTTATAGCTGTATTACAGTGTGGGGTAACTCGGCCTTGTGTTGGCAGAGATCCGGTTAGGTTCTTAGGGACGTCCCTCTAGAGGCATTCCATTTCGGCATAGGAAGTTCCTTTGCCTGACCATTGTTGGAAATCCAAAGAAACAATACATGCCCTGTACGGTTTTAGTTGTATAACCTGCCATGGAATGTGGCGGTAACCTACTATTGAACATGGTAGCTATAGTAGGCTTACAATATGGTTGTATGCTGGCTAAGATTAATATTATACTTGCGAAATGTTTTTTGCACTATGCACTAATGATAATATCAAATGGTTTTCGCGTATTAAGCATGTTTGACTATCATAAGGAGAAATCTCCTCCAATTCTGCATTTGCATTGTGTGTGTGGCGGGAGGCCTTATGGTAGTTTCATTTTTCAAAAGCATAGCGGGTTTCTTTTTTTTTTCTTTGTGAAAATAACTGTTTTTAAGATCTCACACCAGTCCTATGACTGACCTGGAGTTTATTGTTCCCTTTCTAAACTCTGGGTGTCCAAACGTATTCATGTCGACATTCGAAAGTCGTAAACTCGAGATGGCCAGGGTTTCAATCGTCTTGAGCTTAACAGTGAGGTAATTCGTATTTTATAAATTTAAATAGAATAAATAAATATTTATTTCTACGCAGCAAATTTATATATGGATATAGGCATAAACACATGCAGTAAATGTATTTGTTCTGCAGTGAAAAGTTAAGCAGTAAAGGGAGTTTTGTTTAGTTTAAAAATATGTATATAAGGTTTGAAAAACAGGATTTTATTTTACAAGAGGAAAACATAAAATAAAAATATATTAGGGTTTATATATTGAAAATTTGACTTATATAAATTATCTTTATATGCAGTTTTAAAATTAAAATAAAATAATCTATTAAAGAAAATTTAATTTTCAATTTAATTTTCAGTTAAATAAATTTGTTAAAAGGGATTTGTTTAAATTTTTTATTAAAGATATTAGTTTGAAATTAAATCACGGGTTAATTAAATTATCAAATGGAATTTAATTGTTCGATTTGTTCGAATATTAACAAATTGTATAATTGTTTATACAAGGTCTAAATTGCAAAGAAAACAAGCTGGAATGGAAATGGGTTGCATGCGTAAGCAAAGGTGAGATCTTCTCACTCAATCAAATTTTTATGATTTAATTTTAAATACTTAAATTTAAAATTGATTGCTTGTGTGCTTGGATGATATATAATTATCAGTTATATTGAAGTAGACCCTATGCGCCATACAATAGCGGATGATATTTTATTAATCCTATATACCGCGATATTCCACCTCGAAGTGGAATTGGTATTTAAGTGTTGTGCCAATGTCTGTGGATGTAGGGAAAACATATTGGAGGGATCTAACTGGATTCCTCAAATAACTGAATTTGTTTCAATATTTTTTGTTGATTTAATTATAATCTACATGTGATTATATTGTGATTGAGATCGTTGAAGACTAAAATTTAGCCGAATATAATTTTGGTATTGTAGGCTACTAGAAATAAATAAAATTGGATTTTTTTTAATTTAAGTAGAAAATCTATAGTGAAATCCTATTGAATAAATTTCAAAATATGGGAAAAGTTTAATAAATGGATTTCAAGTAATAATATTCAAAAGGTGAAGAATTTATTTTAAAAATACGGGTTTTAAATAATTTGGAAGAGATAAATGAATTTATTTTAAAAATAAATTCGAAAATTGATTTGGTGTTTGGAAATGATATTTGAAATCAATTTGGAAATCGTATATGAGTAGATATTTAGAAAATTTAAAATTCACAATAGGAATTTTATAAAGAAAAGGGATTTTGTTTAAAAATAAATGTTGTTTTATTTTTAAGGGTGTGAAAAGAAATTTATAGATTTGGAATGTAAATTAAAATAAATCGAGAAGATTTATTAATTGATATAAGTGGAAAGAGAATTCTTCCCTGGAAAGCCGAGTATATTTCTAAATTAGCTTTTGAAGTATACATTAAAAGTACTAGAAATTGATTTGAAAGAATATTGTTGGGGAAATTATTTTTGGGAATTGTTTTAAATCTTTAAAGTAAAGGTTTATTTAATTAATTAAAAAAGGGATTATTTTAAAGATTAAATTTGATATTTAATTTACAAAATAACTATTTAAATACTTATACTCTATCTATTAATTTAATTTTTAAAATAGTTTGGACTCGAAGTATCATATGAGGTATTAGTATAATATTTTCATAATTAATATTTAAGCAAGTGTTTAAAAAAATATAATTTTATTTTAAATATTTCCAGGTATTTATATGTTTGGATAAGTAATTTAAATAATTTTAAAATATTTGTACTCGGCAAATTTTCAGTGGAATCAAATAAATATTTGAAAATTTATTCCACGTGAGGAAAGTGATTTGGATTTGTTTCAAAAGATTGAAAGGCAAAAAGTGATTTGAAATTTGTTTTCAAATAGTTGAAGTGTTAAAATTATATTTTGCGAAGATATTTTGAAAATAAATAATTTGGGAAAATTATTTAAACCTTGGTGATTGTCGTGAATATTGTTTGATAGTGACTGTTGTGAATATTGATTGATAGTTAAATAACCAACTATCAATATTTGCCTTCAAATGGCATTTGAATTTCGATGCGACCGGGGGTCGGATTCCAAATGGATATTCGAAAACCACATCAAACCTTTGTGATTGCGATGGATCTTTTATTTAAAAGATCAAAATAGAAATTTGCTGTGAATTACTTGAATTTGAATGTAACACTTATTTTTAAAATAAGCGCTCGTTATTCGGATTAGCCGGGAGAGGACTTTGTGTCATAAAACCCATTCCGAATAATGATACGACGAAATGGGATTGCATTTGAAGATGGTGTTGAAGACCGGGTATTTTCGAAAATGAAAGGATTACCTGTCGAATGTCTCTGGACCGAGTTGCTTCGGTATAGTGATTTGATCATCCTTTGTGATGGGGACTACGGACATCATTAGTGAATATCCAGATTGCAAGGGCTTCTTTGAAGTGCCTTCGGTTCCGTTCGATCTTGGAATGGACTTGTATGGATGTGTGTCTTATGTTACACTTTGAGATGTAAAGCTGGTTTCTATCAAATACATTTATGTTGGCGGCGGAGAATTTATTCTCTTAGCTTAACACCATTCTTTGAGACGTACGAGCTCTGAGGTTATGTAGTTGATGGTTACGAGTGATACATTTCTAATTTGGTAATGTGGCATACGAAGTGATGCCGATCATTTGTTGATCGAAACATGGGGTTTTTGAAAAGCGTAGCTTTGTGGACGAGACTTCGTCGAACCTCATAACCTGAAAATGGTCGTAACAGGAATGTTGCAGCAAGACAATTTGGGGGTAGCGCCCTCAGGGTATGTCCATTTCCTTCTGGAAAAGGGTGGTATCATGGTATGGAGCCCAGATACTTAACTTATGTGGTTACTGTAAAATTTATTGCTTTGTGATTGTTGCTTTGTGGGTAAGGATCCTCAGATAAAGGTCGGTAACGACCGGGGATGACATACTCGTGGTAGTTAGTCATGTTATAGCTGTATTGCAGCGTGGTGTAACTCGGCCTTGTGTTGGTAGAGATCCGGTTAGGTTCTCAGGGATGTCCCTCTAGAGGCGTTCCATTTCGGTGTAGGAAGTTCCTTTGCCTGACCATTGTTGGAAATCTAAAGAAACAATACGTGCCCTGTACCGTTTTAGTTGTATAACCTGCGATGGAATGTGGCGGTAACCTGCTATTGAACATGGTAGCTATAGTAGGCTTACAATAATGGTTTTATGCTGGCTAAGATTAATATTATACTTTTGAAATGTTTTCTGCACTACGCACTAATGATAATAGAAAATGGTTTTCGTGTATCAAGCATGTTTGATCATCGTAAGGAGAAATCTCCTCCAATTCTGCGTTTGCATTGTGTGTGTGGCAGGAGGCCTTACGGTAGTTTCATTTTCCAAAAGCATAGCTGGTTTCTTTTTATTTTCTTTGTGAAAATAACCGTTTTTAAGATCTAACAACAGTCTCATGACTGATCTGGAGTTTATTGTTCCCTTTCTAAACTCTGGGTGCCTAAAATTTTCAATACGGGCAGCCTAGAGTCAGGTTATCACTATTATGGAGCGAAGTCAGAAAAGTTGTTGTGGAGATCTGGAGTTCAAGCTGGATAGCCAGACATATCACTTATACTATACAGTGTCCATTGCGTTTGGGTTGGTGCAAGTCAAAATTTCTATGTAAGCAAGTTAAAATAACTGCCAGTGTTTGTATTGTGTCATTGTAAACTCTGATGATGTATGTATAAACAGATATAGTGCTTTTGTTTTAAAGATATTCATTTGTCTATTATATTTGTTCCACTGCGAAATGTGAGATTTTGTTATTGTTTCTGTTTCTTCCTCTATCTTCTTCTTCTTAAACCCTAACGGTTCGGTTTTCCGACATTCGATTGTGCGACATTTGATATAGTGGACGTATTGATGTCGACTTTCGAAAGTCGTATAATCGGGTCGTTACACAAATAAAGATCAAAGTGCTATTTATTTGTACCCGTAGTCAAGAAATCGATTTTGTATACTATATCAAATCTTATTCAAGTACTCTAGCTTATGTGTGCTTAGCGTCCTTGAAATCCAAGTGGGCGTGCTTGTGTCCTATCTGAATCAAGTGGGCATGCTTTGTGTCCTGTTTGAATCCAAGTGGGTATGCTGATGTCCCGTCTGAATACAATGAGTGTACCAAGAGCACAAGAAATCTAGAGGGTTTGTCTTGTAGCCTTGAAATCGAAATTGTACAAACTTTGATCTTTGAAAAGAAATCTATATAAGAAATTATACAAGACTGGATGTAGGGTAGCTCCGAACCAGAATAAAAATCTTGATGTGATCTCTCCAAGTCTTTACTTTTTACTTTTACTGCATTTATATCTATCTATATTTGCATCTATGATTGTCAATTTGCACTGATTAAACTACAATCTTAAAAGAATTCAAAACAATTCATAAAAGTTATTTCTAGCAGGAAAAGGTAAAAGTGCGGCCTCACAAGCCTCATAACTCGAAATGACAAAAATCAGCAGATGCTGGTAGAGCTATGTGGTTTAATACCACTAGAAACATCATTCCTTGATCTAGAATCAGGATTTACAGATTTGATAGGCACGCAGGGCGATCGAGGGTTAATATATGCAGCCTCGGTGCTCGAGGGATGATGTTATCCGGTATGTCATTTGAAAGGGATAGCCGACTCAGTGTTTGTGGGGGGTTCATATATGGCCCTTACGACATTTTGTTAGAGGTTTACTGTGGTAGGTGGTACCCCGGTGCCTTATCATTGTTGGAATCCAATCTCCAATACGTTCCTTATGGTTTTAGTTATAGAACTTAGTATTTTTGAATGTAAATATGGGTTACCATTCCAAATATGTTATATATTTATTTTAAACCCTTAGACATTATCATAATATAACTGGATTTTATAATAAAAATGGTTTGGTTATCGTAGGTAAAAACCCGACCTTGTTTATGTGCAACATGGTCTTGCGAGATATCTTTATTCTTAAAAGGTTTTATAATATTAAAAATTTATTTGATTGTGTTTCTCACGTTGGTAAACTAGACTGATCCGGGTATTTTTTTTCTTTATAATGCCGGGGTCATCTCGAGCATATTTTCAGATTTAGTTATTGATGCTTTGGAGCTTTAGGAGTCAAGATGAATGCTTCCAAGACATATTCTCATATTTTCTTTTAATTTCACTATATTTTCTTGTTTGTATATGTTAGAAATTTTAAGGACAGACTATTACAATTTTCCAAGCTGATGATAGGTTAGTTACTTTGATATATGTTGTATATCATAGTTTTCTTTTATAAAGATCATTGGTACATTATGTATTACTCATCACGTTGTGAAATACTGTTCTGTCTCTTCTTTTCTTTCACCCCAGTAATCTGTCTTTTTGGCGCTTGGATGCTTAGCACGTGAATACTGTGGATGTATCAACCTCGACTTCTATGGATCTAAAAGGTAGGTCATTACACGTTGTATCAAAGCTTAGGTTGAGCGAACACCTAGCTCTTAGTGGGATAAACTCATTGGAGATAGAGTAAGCAACACCATAGAATGAGTTGCCTGAGTGTGTGTGTATGAGAGATCAATTTTGTTAATGTTGTAAAAATGTTTTATATCGTGTTGATTGGTCTGTTGAGTGGCATATGGATTTTGGTCAGTACAAGTAGCTAACATATTGATAGAAATATCCAAATACTTGAACATGGCAAACCGACACAGTATTGTTTTAAAGTTGGTAAACAAAATAATTTTACCTAGAATTATATTTTAAATAAAAGAATATTTTACAAAAATCGATATAGTTATTTGTGATGTGTTTGTTTATGAGGAAATGATAATATCTAATTATTATCATTTATTGTTTAATTAGTCATGCTCGTCCAGTTTTGAGCATTGACTTTTATTGATTTTTTAGGTAGATAGAAATTATAGGAACATTTAAACGAACATCTTGTGAATTAAGTTTCACAGTAAGGCGTTCGATGGTGATGTTAATTTAAAATTTGATTTTATTAAAAGAGGTTCATTAAAAAAAAGTTAGGATACCTTAAAATAAATATTTAGGAAATGATTTTATAAAGATGATTTTATAAATTTGGCTTGTAAAAAGGGCGTTTTATAAATAAAAGGATTTTTGAGAATTCAAACCCCACGGTTTTCGAAAAAGGATTTCAAATGATTTTTGAGAAGAGTAATAATATTATACTTGAAGGTATTTTCAAGTATAAATATTTTGGGATTTTCTTTTCAAAATAAGGTATATTTTCTTTGGATTAGTTCAGGGAATGAGTCTCAATTTGTTTTGCGATGATCTGAATAATCTTCTGAGTGTTGATCAAATGTTTGCCTAGGCGAACATTGTAGTGCACTTAGTAAATTATTCTCTTTATCATTGTACGATCGAAACGAGTTTAAATTCGAACAAAACCTAAAGCAAGTTGGCTATTGATATTTTGTTAAAAATATTTGTGTAGAAATATATACAGAATTATTTCAGAAGGGAATTTTGTAAATGAGTAAGTATTTGTTATGTTAACTAGTTTGAGGGACTCAAAAATAGCTAAAATGAGAAAGGGATGTGCTCAAATGGTAAGCACTTCTCTTACGTATTACCCTTCTTGGTAAGTAGATATATGATCCTATTTGGTGGTACCCAATTCCTTGGTATAATTTTTGGGTTACTCGGGCTATATATGTATATTTTCTTATGGGTTAAAATATATAGTATCTTTTTGAAAAGGATTTTGAAAGAAAATGGTCAAGTTTTTTGTGTTAGTCGGTTTTCTTTTTGTTTGTTTGAGATGAAATTTTGAGGTCAAAATTCTTTTAAAGGGGAAATAATGTAATGACCCCGAATTTTGTAGTTTTGATTTTGGGAATATTTAATTAATTTTAAATATTCGATTATGGTTTCTAAATAAAAAGAAAAGCAATTTGATAATTAAAAATAATTTATAGGACTTTTTCAAAAGTTTAATTTGGAAAATATTTAAATTAGCATTTGACGTATTTTCAACAAATATTAATATTTTTGAAATTTAATAAAATTTGATAATCAATGTATTTTATAACTCGTGTCGCATTGTTGTACGTAATCGCATTTTTAAATCTGTCGTTCTCGGTTCGTATGCGAATGGGATATTATAGCGGAGCATCACTAGTCTTTCTTTTCAAATTTTTTAAAATCGAATCAAATTCAAAAATATTTCAAATTAGCATTAATGTGACTTGCCTTGGTTTGATGGGTTTTCTTGAAGTGTGGATTTTGGTTAGCTTGGATTTAAATTAATGTTTTGGTTATAAGAATATCACCTCATCTCAACACATCACCCTTCACTTCTTTTTCCACTTCTCTACCTCTCTTTCTTCTTGCTGGCATTGTGTTGCTATTTTACGTCTCTTTGTATATCTGAAAACAAAGATAAACAAACCAACCTCTCCTTTTTCAAATGTCCTAACTCCCACTCTATTCACAATTTTCCAAAGTGATCAACATGAAAGTTATTTATTTGTTTTAAATTTATGAATTTAAGTTTGTCAAAACTTTAAAATGCCGTAACTCATTCATATTAAATCCGTTTAACCACGAGATTTTGCATTAGACTATTGATGTGTACAACACCTTGGTATAAATAGTTGTTAGTTCGAACGTAGTATAAATAGATAATAAAATAGTACTCGTTGTACATAATTACGTTGTTTTAAATAATAACATAGTTAAATAACTATACTTCATTGATGACATCTATTAAGAAAAATAAGATATCGTTCTACTGTACTGAAATTAAATAGATTACCATGGACATCTATTTAGCAGAATAAATCCTCATTCTGCTATTATATTAGTTTGAACATTTATTTACTATAATAGTTGATTGATATTGGATAAGTAATGTGTTAGATATTGATTGTTAATTATGGATTTTATTTACATATATGCTTGTCTATGTAAATACCGATAATACGACTTGGAAAGTTAAATTTAAGTAAATGGTAGCTTATTTAAGTACCATTATGATCACTAAGCCTCTTTTTGAATTTGGAAAGTTACTAAATTAACTTAAATTTTATAACAATTTGAGGTTAGGTATTATATAATTATAAACGATTTAAATATAGAGAGGAATGATGTTCTAAGTTAATTAATTATTTTATTAACGGTGTTTAAATTTGAATTAGTTATTTTATTAGTGATGTTAAAAGTTAATTGATTACTTATTTATGATGTTTAAAGGTAATTAAATTATTTAATAAAAATGTTTATAAATAAAGAATTGTCTTATAAAAGGAATTTTACTTAATAAATGATATTTAGTAAAAAGGATTTATAAATTTTATCTTGTAACAGAAATTTATAAATGATATTTTGTAAAAGAGATTTATAAATGGTATTTTATAAATAAAAGAGAGATTTACAAATGATAATTTATAAATAAAAGAATGGATTTATAGGTGGTATTTTAATAATAACGTAGATAAAAGGACCTTTATAAAGGTTTTTTATAAAGGATTTTATAAAAGGAGATTTATAATAGAGTTTTATAAAATAGAAATGAGTTTTGTAAATAATTTTAGAGATTTACAAAAGGAGTTTTATAAATAATTTTGGAGATTTATAAAATGAACCTTTCAAATAATTTTAGATATTTATAAAAGAAGTTTTATAAATTAAATTGGAGATCTACAAAAGGACTTGTAAATATGAAATGGGTTTTATAAAAAAGGGAATTTTATATAAGAATAAGATTTGAGGTTTATAGAAAAAATGTTCTGAATTTGTTTTTGACTTGTATAATATGATTTTTGAATTATAAAATACCCCTTATAGTTTGTGAATATACTTATACCATTTTATAAATATACCGAAAGGTTTTTTAAGTATTGAAAGTGAAATGGCTTGTGAATATACTTATACCATTGAAATAAATATATGAATATTTAAAGATAAATAATTGAAAAGAGATTTAATTTATGAAACACGAACTAAAGAAGCTTAGTGGTTCCCATATAAATTTAAATCTCTAATTTGAATGTTTGTTTAATTAAAAACCGAATATCAAATTTGGCCCAATATAACTCCGAAAATATCTGAAAGGAACACAGAATTATATGGTACGGTTATCTTCAATGATGCTATACTGTACGTATAAACTTGTGTGTTCTTATAGGATAAATGGCAAGGAAATCTGGCAAGGAAATCCATCTGCTTAAACTGTTAGGAGGTGATCTCCACTCTTATATATTATCTGTCTATTTTCTAAAGAATCGGAGTTGAGTTTACCAGAATCTATCGATTGGTTATGGAGCATCTAGTAAGTTGGGGAGTGAGATGACTCAAAACCATAAACACTCCAAAACCATATGTGTGTTCTACACTTTGGAAGAAGTTCATGATTGGATTGAGATGATGTAATTAAAGAAGAAGTTCATTGAAGTGCAAAGGCTACCTGCTACTAATCCTAAGGATGTAGTAGAAGTAATGCATTCGGTTTATTTTCAAATAGATTATCTTCCAATGAATATGTAGAAATCTGTCATTTTAAAAAAAAATCCCTAAATAGATGAGTGCCAATAAGGTTACAAAAGACTCATGTATTTAAAAGACATTTTCGATGGAAGGATTTGCAATAAGATTGAAAGAACTTTCATCTTTCAAAGGGTATGTTAATAAAAACTTCTATATTCTAAAAAGGCTATGATTTGCAATAAGTTATGATTATGAAACATATTCTAATGCTATAAGCTCCAGAGTTGTCATTTTCTGAAAATAAGCTATTATTGGTGAAACTAATTCGATTATTACAAAGCAAACCTGGATTCTAATTTACTTACCTCTTGGTGCTAAACCAATAGGATGTCAATGGATATTAAAAAAAATATGAACACAAATGGAACCAACAATAAGTTTAAGGCTGGACTAGTTGTTAAGGGTTATAACAAAGATTTAGAATAGATTACTTTGATACATAAGCTCATGTCGCTTACGTATCTTATGTTTGTTGTTTCATAACACACGCATGTGTTTATAAATCAGTTTTACACCAGATTTTCTAAATAGATATTTAAACAAGACATATACATAAAACAGCCGAAGGGTTTACCATATTTAGAACCGTAAGTTTGTAATTTGAAGAAATATCTTTATAGTCTGAAGCAAGCATCAAATGCAATGAAATTATAAGTTTAATAAAGTGGCATTATCACATGGTTTCGTCATCAATGTTGATGATAAATGCAATTATAACAAAGCAAATAGAACCGATCATGTTATAATACGTGTATGTGTGATAGCATGCTTGTATTTAATTTCATTATATTTTTTGATAAATAAAAAAAGAAGTTTCTATCCTCTATGATTAATATAAAAAATTTAAGAGAGTTAGTGTAACATCCCGAAAGTTTTCGACTTTCGAAAATTCAACATCGACACTCACTTTATCGACTGCCGAGAAATCGAAGGCCGGAAACACGGAATGTTATGGGTTTTAGAAAAGAATTTAGGAAAAGAAAAAGAAGAAGATAGAAAATTTAGATAGGGAAAAGAAGATAGAACATTTTAAAATAGAAGAAAAAGAGAATAGAGAAGAGATAGAAAATGGAGGGGAAAGAAAAAATAGAAAAATAATTTTAAAATAGAACGGAACAGAACACAACAGAACAACATCAGAATCTCACAATTCGCAGCGGAACAACGTATAATAATAAATGAATAATCTTTAAACAAAGAACTATATCAGTTATTACATCACATTATATTACATTACATCAAATCATCAGAGTGTACAACATACAACATCAAACAATGCAGCGGAAAAAGAAATACTATATAGTAGTAATACGCCATGCCATCCATCTTGCCTCCAGCAACTCCTGAATATCCAGAATATCCTGATAAACCTAACTCTTGACTGCCCGTGTGGAAATTGGTGGGCACCCAGAGTTTAGGAAGGAAAACAATAAACTCCGAGTCAGTCATGTGACTGGTGTGAGAACTCAAAACAGTTTATTTATCTTTAAAATCAAAATAGAGGAATATTTTTAAATCAATTCGCAATGCTTTTAAAAATGAGACTACCATAAGGCCTCCCGCACACACACACAATGCAAACGCAGAATCGGAGGAGATTTCTCCTTATGATAGTCAAAGATGCTTGATACGCATTTAAAAGAACATTTGATATTATTATTAGTGTATAGTGTAGAAAAAATTCATTTCGAAAGTAGAATATAAATCTTAGCCAACATAGACATTTCGAACTATGCCTACTATAGCTAACTATGTTCAATAGCAGGTTACCGCCACATTCCATAGCAGGTTATATAACTAAAACCGTACAAGTCACGTATTGTTTCTTTGGATTTCCAACGAATGATCAGGCCAAGGAACTTCCCATTGCCACATGAGAATGCCTCTGGATGGACATCCCCGAGAACCAAACCGGATCTCTACCAACACAAGGCCGGGTTACCCCTAACTGAGTAACAACTGACCGAATATGCCATCCCCCGGTCCTTTGGGACCTTTTAACCGAGCGCTCGCAATCAATTCACACAATCATAACAAAGTGTTTTCAACATGAGTAAGTATCTGGGCTCCATACCATGACACCACCCTTTTCCAGAAGGAAATGCACACATCCTAAAGGGCGCTACCCCTCATAACCTTGCCCCATCTTTCCTGTTTTGACCATTCACGGGGTGTGAGGCTCGACGAAGTCACGTCCACAAAAACATACTTTATACAAAAGCCATGCTTTGGGTCAACAAATGATCATAGAAATGATCACCAGGATAGACGATCAAATAAACGATCCTATCACAAATAATCAACACAATGATCATTTACAGCAACACTCAGCATGTCACATTACCAAATTGGGAATATATCGCTGATAACTTCAACTATATAACCTCTGAGCTCATACGTCTCAGAGAAGGGTGTTAAGCTAAAAGAATAAATTCTCCGCCACCAACAGAAATATATTTGAAAGAAATCGGCTTTATATCTCAATTTGTAATGTCAGACATACAATCCATACAAGTCTGTTCCGGGCTCGAACAAAACCGAAGGCACTTCTTACGAAGCCCTTGCAATCCGGGTATTCACAATCCCGATCGAATTTCCCATCACTTAGGAGATCTCAATACCAGGAGCTACCCAGTGCAGAAACAATCGATAGGTCATCCTATCACTTTTGCAAATACTCGGTCTTCAACACCGATCTTCAAATGCAATTCATAACGACGTGTCACATATTCGGAATGGGTTATACGACCCCATGGTCCTTTCCCGGTTAACCCGAATAGTGAGCGCTTATTCAAAAATAAGTGTGGCATTCACATTCAAACAATCACATCAAATACCCATTCAATGGGAAATATTGATAGTCCGTTATTGAACTATCAATGGATATGCACACATCACCAGTTTCGAAATAATTTTCCAAATTATTTATTTTCCAAAATATCTTTACTAGATATAAAATTTTCACACTTCAAAAATAAACCAATATTTATTTTTAGACAAATTCCCCTTTCCTTTATAAATTCAATAGTGAATTTATATTTCACAATATCTATTGATATACGATTTCAATTATCCATTTTCAATTTATCTTCAATAAGATAAATTCTAAATATCACTTCATATTGGAAAACAATTCCATACTTATTTAATAAGTAATTCACAAATTTTATTTATTTTCAACACTTGGAAAATATTCAATATACTTCAATCGAAATTAAGTATATATTTCATTCTTTAAGGAAATCATTCACTTAAACATATTTATTTCGGTCAAAACGAATGTTGCGTAAAACATCGTTACGACAACCCAAAATCACTAGTATAGGGATTCGTAATTAAAATAGATATATAAATCCCAATACTATTCAAACATTTCCTTCCGGAAATCATTTACTATAACAACAGTGTTATAGTCTACCATTTCCTTTTATTTCTCGAAAACGTCTATTTCAACAATAAATGTTGAAATCTATGATTTCGAATCTCAACACATTTTAAAACATCGTTAGATCGTTTTAATTCTATTTAAAACACCAAATCCAAAACATTTTCTTTAACATATTATTCACTATTTAAAAACGTGAATATACTACGTTAATCAATTTCATCCTTTGTTCATTTTATTTCAAAGGATTATTCACAGTTAAAAACGTGAATATAACTCCATTAATAGGTTTCAGCAATTTACTTATCAAAATAAGTCGTTTGCGAATTTATAAAACAACGTTTATAAATCCCTTTTCTATTTATCTTATAAAAACTTCTTTTTATAAATTCCTTTATTAACCTATTCCAGTTTATAACTCAATTATAAACTAAAAGTTCATATTATAAGTCAAATGCTTATAAAACGATTATTTTACAAAAATCGTTCTTTTAAAGACTTTCCAAACCATAAATCTTATAACTTATAAGATTCATTTATTTACCCAAATCTATTCTTCAAATAACTTCACAAATTTATAAATCTTACTATTTATAAATTTCATTTATAACTTCACCATTTTTAATTTTATAAATTCCATTCATTTACAAAATTCATTTTCGCTTCATTCAAACACTTATAAAAACTCGTTTTATAATGTCAATATTCCGATTTATAAATATCCATTTATAAATCTCTTAATATAAATCAATTTATATTATTCTTTAAACGTCTTTAATCTCCTTTATAATTTCATCCTTTTGATTTATAAAATAATTAAATTTCATAAATCCTATATTTAAACTTTTCACAATAATTTCAAAAATTCCGATTTTACTATTTTATAAAATCATCAACCCTTATTTCTCAAAAATCAGCTTTTAACTTTATTTCACAAAAACCATAATTTTATAACTTTTAAAATTATAACGTTTATTTATTTAACATGGATCAATTCCAAAAACATAGTATATTTTCAAAAATCACTTTAAAAATCATTTTAAAGTCCCAAAATTTGGTCCAATGATGCTACACACCAAATAGTCAATCACGACTACAACGATATCATATATCAATATGAAAATCCATCAAATATCAAAATATCTGAAATCAAATAAATACTGTTGAGGAATCCAGTTGGATCCCTCCAACCTGTTTTCCTGCATCCAAAAACATTAGCACAATACCAATTTCGCTCCAGTACGAAATTATCGCGGTATATGGGATTTAAATATTATCCGCTTAATAGACGGCGCAATAGGGTCTCATCCGCTAAACAAAAAATGCGGGAAATCAACAACTGCAATATATACATATGCCAATATATATATTGATATTATTTATAATACCAATTTCACTGTTTATGAAATATTCGCGGTATATGTTTTTAATAAATAACATCCGCTTACTAACGGCGTATAATGTCTATTTTAACAATCAATAGATAACAATCATCATTCAAACATGCATTCAAATATTTTAAAATCTAACTATTTAAAATAAAATCGAAACTGATTCGATTGAGTGAGAAGTTCTCGCCTTGATTTTATTTCCGTTTTAGCGATTTATTTCGAATAAAATTAAACGGACGTTTAATTTTACCCAAAATTCTCACTAACTCCAAACGACTCCAATCCAATTTCATCGCGTAGTGCTCGTCCATACGATTCCAACGCAACTGAGTTTGCATTTTTTCGACCTCGTATGAAAAAGTTATGCATTTTTGAAGTTTGTACACGATTTTTATATAACAATTACAACATAACTTATAATTATTTTAAACCTAACCATCCACAGCCCTTAGATCCAAATCCTCCTCATCTGGACCGTCCCCCCTTTCTTCTACATCATGCACGCAACCTACAGGAAGGCCGAACCCATCCATCACCAATTAGGTTTTGACTTTTCTCCTCCTACACTCGACTACACTTCATCAAACCCCCGCCATCTCGAAGCTCAACACCCCCTCTACCCACGCCTGCCTCCCCCTTGAGTTCGGCCCCCCATTTGCATGGAATTGCGTGCACAACCTGAAGCAATCGGCCCCCCATATCTCCCTCTACGTTGCACCATTTCCGATCATCACCGTATGGAATCGAAGCTCTCGTCGAGCTCTACGACTTTCGTGTTGAACACCTTGGCTAAATCTTTGTAGATTGAGAGAGATTGAGGGAGAAGTGAGAGACAATTCTGGCCATTGGTTGTAAATGTGGCGGCTAGGGTTTTGTTAGGGTTTATTTTTTTTTTTTTTTAATTTATGAAGGGTGTGGGTGTGTATTTATAGAGAATCGAAGGACACTATTCACCCGGAAATTCCGAACTCCGATTTAGGCGCCGAAACTGACGTACCTAGGGTTTATCCCGCGTTCCGGACACAATGGAACAGGTTTCGAAAGCTAATTCGGAAGTATGTGCGAGTTATGGCTGTAAACGCTCAATTTGAATTAAACCGATTTAAGCGATTTTCTAGGCGTTTTAATTTGTACCGGACAAACGGTAAATCCAATTGACTTGAAATTTGAAACCTTACAATAATATCACATTACGGGTCCGATGAAACTGGTTTCGTCGAAATCTGAGACTTTTTGAAAAATGGCTATTTTCGCTCGCCAAATTTAAATTAAAAATAAATCGATGCGTTTCGAGCTGCCACGATCAAACGATAACTCCGATTGACACGAAATTTGAAATCCGGTAATAAATAACTATTACGGATCCAATAGAACTGGTTTCGTTCAATTCTGAGACCGTTCAAAAATTGACTATTTTCACTAGTCGATTTTAATATTAAAATATTCAATTTTCACAAATTAACTTTTAATTCGATTTTAAAAGTTCTAAAATATCATTCTAACTTCAATATGATAAAATAAAATTTTACAAATCATTTTCAATCATATTTAACTATATTTTCAATTATTTCCATAATTTAACGTATTAAATTATCGATTTAATTATTCAATTAAATCCAAAAATTCAAATAAAAATTTATTTGACTTATAAATTCACTTTTAAATATTTAAAATAAATTAAATATTCAAATTTTAATAAATAAAAATTCTGGGTCGTTACAATCTTTCCCCTTAAAAGAATTTCGTCCTCGAAATTAACAAGTAAGAAAAGTTATAGAATTTATTAATTTTCCCAAAATTCATAATTAAATTTCTTATAATACTTTACTAAGTTTTCCAAATCATACTTAGTTATCCTTTCAAAACCAAACTATATCATTTAACTTTCAATTCCAAAATCAAAGTTATAGTTTTCAAAATTTTCCCAACTTTTTCTAACGCCTTAAATTTTCGAAAAAAATCGCCATAGTCTCCTTTGCGCGGCTCGATCCGAAAAAAAAATGATAGTATATATATCACAAATATACATCTCATCAAGTAATGAGGCATCCCGCAGGGAAAAAAATGTAAAAGTGCGATATTTAATCCGAGATATGTACCTTATATTTTATTAGCAAGCATATACGGCTAATATAGCGCAAAAGCGAGCTCCAAATGCGAAGCAAACGCGATCCGCACCTACTAATCACTCAACAAACAACATGAGAACATGCATACATGAAAATAGTATCGATATACAACATATAGCAAATGCAACTATATATGTCAACATAGCAAATGTAACTAAACAACAAATGCAACCATCAACCAACTATCATTCAACTAACATCCATAACCAATATATATTCATTTATATTCTCATTAATATTTAATGAATTGGTTTTCAATTTAATCATATTTGATTCATTAACAGTGGATGTTTACTAACATTCATGTTCAATTAGTTTATATTCACTAATTCATATTCAAGTTAGTTCACTTTCACATCAAATTCAATTCTATTCAAATTTCACTTAACTTCCAATTGAATTTCTAATTACTTTAGCTTTCAATTTCCTTAACACTTAATGAATTATATACAATCAACTAACAACCATATAACAACCAACGTATATTAATTACAACCAAATTCTTTTGCTTACAATTGGTTTAATTTAATTGATTTTCATTCAACTATTCAACTTTCAATAACTTTAGATTTTAAATGAATCAACACTTACATTCATTAATGAAATTCATTTTCATTTACAACTCATATTCATAAATATATTCATTAGTTTCACTTCTCATATATATATATAAGTTTATTTCACAATTGTAAATCACTTTAATTATAATTCAATTCTTATAATTCTTTTACTTATACAATTATTCTTTTATTTAGATTATTCAAACAACTTAACAATCAACTTATATACACTTTAATAATTCTGAAAAATTATTTTCTTTATATATAAAATATAATCAAGGTAAAATTATTTCATTTACCCAACTTAAAACAAATATTGTGCCGAATTGTTCTATTCAAGTGTTTAGAAATCCCTTCGGCATAGTTGTCGAGACCACGCTGACGAAGGTTCATATACCACTCAACAAACCAATCATCACAATATAAAACAATTTTATATTCACTAACAAATACGCTCTCATAGCTATTATTACACTCAAACTCATTCTAGAGTACTACTGACTCTATCTCTAATGAGTAATACCCAACAGAACCATGGTTGTCGCTTAACCATAAGCTCTGATACCAAATGTAACGTCCCGAAAGTTTTCGACTTTCGAAAATTCAACATCGACACTCACTTTATCGACTGCCGAGAAATCGAAGGCCGGAAACACGGAATGTTATGGGTTTTAGAAAAGAATTTAGGAAAAGAAAAAGAAGAAGATAGAAAATTTAGATAGGGAAAAGAAGATAGAACATTTTAAAATAGAAGAAAAAGAGAATAGAGAAGAGATAGAAAATGGAGGGGAAAGAAAAAATAGAAAAATAATTTTAAAATAGAACGGAACAGAGCACAACAGAACAACATCAGAATCTCACAATTCGCAGCGGAACAACATATAATAATAAATGAATAATCTTTAAACAAAGAACTATATCAGTTATTACATCACATTATATTACATTACATCAAATCATCAGAGTGTACAACATACAACATCAAACAATGCAGCGGAAAAAGAAATACTATATAGTAGTAATACGCCATGCCATCCATCTTGCCTCCAGCAACTCCTGAATATCCAGAATATCCTGATAAACCTAACTCTTGACTGCCCGTGTGGAAATTGGTGGGCACCCAGAGTTTAGGAAGGAAAACAATAAACTCCGAGTCAGTCATGTGACTGGTGTGAGAACTCAAAACAGTTTATTTATCTTTAAAATCAAAATAGAGGAATATTTTTAAATCAATTCGCAATGCTTTTAAAAATGAGACTACCATAAGGCCTCCCGCACACACACACAATGCAAACGCAGAATCAGAGGAGATTTCTCCTTACGATAGTCAAAGACGCTTGATACACATTTAAAAGAACATTTGATATTATTATTAGTGTATAGTGTAGAAAAAATTCATTTCGAAAGTAGAATATAAATCTTAGCCAACATAGACATTTCGAACTATGCCTACTATAGCTAACTATGTTCAATAGCAGGTTACCGCCACATTCCATAGCAGGTTATACAACTAAAACCGTACAAGTCACGTATTATTTCTTTGGATTTCCAACGAATGATCAGGCCAAGGAACTTCCCATTGCCACATGAGAATGCCTCTGGATGGACATCCCCGAGAACCAAACCGGATCTCTACCAACACAAGGCCGGGTTACCCCTAACTGAGTAACAACTGACCGAATATGCCATCCCCCGGTCCTTTGGGACCTTTTAACCGAGCGCTCACAATCAATTCACACAATCATAACAAAGTGTTTTCAACATGAGTAAGTATCTGGGCTCCATACCATGACACCACCCTTTTCCAGAAGGAAATGCACACATCCTAAAGGGCGCTACCCCTCATAACCTTGCCGCATCTTTCCTGTTTTGACCATTCACGGGGTGTGAGGCTCGACGAAGTCACGTCCACAAAAACATACTTTATACAAAAGACATGCTTTGGGTCAACAAATGATCATAGAAATGATCACCAGGATAGACGATCAAATAAACGATCCTATCACAAATAATCAACACAATGATCATTTACAGCAACACTCAGCATGTCACATTACCAAATTAGGAATATATCGCTGATAACTTCAACTATATAACCTCTGAGCTCGTACGTCTCAGAGAAGGGTGTTAAGCTAAAAGAATAAATTCTCCGCCACCAACAGAAATATATTGGAAAGAAATCGGCTTTATATCTCAATTTGTAATGTCATACATACAATCCATACAAGTCTGTTCCGGGCTCGAACAAAACCGAAGGCACTTCTTACGAAGCCCTTGCAATCCGGGTATTCACAATCCCGATCGAATTTCCCATCACTTAGGAGATCTCAATACCAGGAGCTACCCAGTGCAGAAACAATCGATAGGTCATCCTATCGCTTTTGCAAATACTCGGTCTTCAACACCGATCTTCAAATGCAATTCATAACGACGTGTCACATATTCGGAATGGGTTATACGACCCCATGGTCCTTTCCCGGTTCACCCGAATAGTGAGCGCTTATTCCAAAATAAGTGTGGCATTCACACTCAAACAATCACATCAAATACCCATTCAAAGGGAAATATTGATAGTCGGTTATTGAACTATCAATGGATATGCACACATCACCAGTTTCGAAATAATTTTCCAAATTATTTATTTTCCAAAATATCTTTACTAGATATAAAATTTTCACACTTCAAAAATAAACCAATATTTATTTTTAGACAAATTCCCCTTTCCTTTATAAATTCAATAGTGAATTTATATTTCACAATATCTATTGATATACGATTTCAATTATCCATTTTCAATTTATCTTCAAAAAGATAAATTCTAAATATCACTTCATATTGGAAAACAATTCCATACTTATTTAATAAGTAATTCACAAATTTTATTTATTTTCAACACTTGGAAAATATTCAATATACTTCAATCGAAATTAAGTATATATTTCATTCTTTAAGGAAATCATTCACTTAAACATATTTATTTGGGTCAAAACGAATGTTACGTAAAACATCGTTACGACAACCCAAAATCACTAGTATAGGGATTCGTAATTAAAATAGATATATAAATCCCAATACTATTCAAACATTTCCTTTCGGAAATCATTTACTATAACAACAGTGTTATAGTCTACCATTTCCTTTTATTTCTCGAAAACGTCTATTTCAACAATGAATGTTGAAATCTATGATTTCGAATCTCAACACATTTTAAAACATCGTTAGATCGTTTTAATTCTATTTAAAACACCAAATCCAAAACATTTTCTTTAACATATTATTCACTATTTAAAAACGTGAATATACTACGTTAATCAATTTCATCCTTTGTTCATTTTATTTCAAAGGATTATTCACAGTTAAAAACGTGAATATAACTCCATTAATAGGTTTCAGCAATTTACTTATCAAAATAAGTCGTTTGCGAATTTATAAAACAACGTTTATAAATCCCTTTTCTATTTATCTTATAAAAACTTCTTTTTATAAATTCCTTTATTAACCTATTCCAGTTTATAACTCAATTATAAACTAAAAGTTCATATTATAAGTCAAATGCTTATAAAACGATTATTTTACAAAAATCGTTCTTTTAAAGACTTTCCAAACCATAAATCTTATAACTTATAAGATTCATTTATTTACCCAAATCTATTCTTCAAATAACTTCACAAATTTATAAATCTTACTATTTATAAATTTCATTTATAACTTCACCATTTTTAATTTTATAAATTCCATTCATTTACAAAATTCATTTTCGCTTCATTCAAACACTTATAAAAACTCGTTTTATAATGTCAATATTCCGATTTATAAATATCCATTTATAAATCTCTTAATATAAATCAATTTATATTATTCTTTAAAACGTCTTTAATCTCCTTTATAATTTCATCCTTTTGATTTATAAAATAATTAAATTTCATAAATCCTATATTTAAACTTTTCACAATAATTTCAAAAATTCCGATTTTACTATTTTATAAAATCATCAACCCTTATTTCTCAAAAATCAGCTTTTAACTTTATTTCACAAAAACCATAATTTTATAACTTTTAAAATTATAACGTTTATTTATTTAACATGGATCAATTCCAAAAACATAGTATATTTTCAAAAATCACTTTAAAAATCATTTTAAAGTCCCAAAATTTGGTCCAATGATGCTACACACCAAATAGTCAATCACGACTACAACGATATCATATATCAATATGAAAATCCATCAAATATCAAAATATCTGAAATCAAATAAATACTGTTGAGGAATCCAGTTGGATCCCTCCAACCTGTTTTCCTGCATCCAAAAACATTAGCACAATACCAATTTCGCTCCAGTACGAAATTATCGCGGTATATGGGATTTAAATATTATCCGCTTAATAGACGGCGCAATAGGGTCTCATCCGCTAAACAAAAAATGCGGGAAATCAACAACTGCAATATATACATATGCCAAGATATATATATATTGATATTATTTATAATACCAATTTCACTGTTTATGAAATATTCGCGGTATATGTTTTTAATAAATAACATCCGCTTACTAACGGCGTATAATGTCTATTTTAACAATCAATAGATAACAATCATCATTCAAACATGCATTCAAATATTTTAAAATCTAACTATTTAAAATAAAATCGAAACTGATTCGATTGAGTGAGAAGTTCTCCCTTGATTTTATTTCCGTTTTAGCGATTTATTTCGAATAAAATTAAACGGACGTTTAATTTTACCCAAAATTCTCACTAACTCCAAACGACTCCAATCCAATTTCATCGCGTAGTGCTCGTCCATACGATTCCAACGCAACTGAGTTTGCATTTTTTCGACCTCGTATGAAAAAGTTATGCATTTTTGAAGTTTGTACACGATTTTTATATAACAATTACAACATAACTTATAATTATTTTAAACCTAACCATCCACAGCCCTTAGATCCAACTCCTCCTCATCTGGACCGTCCCCCCTTTCTTCTACATCACGCACGCAACCTACAGGAAGGCCGAACCCATCCATCACCAATTAGGTTTTGACTTTTCTCCTCCTACACTCGACTACACTTCATCAAACCCCCGCCATCTCGAAGCTCAACACCCCCTCTACCCACGCCTGCCTCCCCCTTGAGTTCGGCCCCCCCATTTGCATGGAATTGCGTGCACAACCTGAAGCAATCGGCCCCCCATATCTCCCTCTACGTTGCACCATTTCCGATCATCACCGTATGGAATCGAAGCTCTCGTCGAGCTCTACGACTTTCGTGTTGAACACCTTGGCTAAATCTTTGCAGATTGAGAGGGATTGAGGGAGAAGTGAGAGACAATTCTGGCCATTGGTTGTAAATGTGGCGGCTAGGGTTTTGTTAGGGTTTTTTTTTTTTTTTTTAATTTATGAAGGGTGTGGGTGTGTATTTATAGAGAATCGAACGACACTATTCACCCGGAAATTCCGAACTCCGATTTAGGCGCCGAAACTGACGTACCTAGGGTTTATCCCGCGTTCCGGACACAATGGAACAGGTTTCGAAAGCTAATTCGGAAGTATGTGCGAGTTATGGCTGTAAACGCTCAATTTGAATTAAACCGATTTAAGCGATTTTCTAGGTGTTTTAATTTGTACCGGACAAACGGTAAATCCAATTGACTTGAAATTTGAAACCTTATAATAATATCACATTACGGATCCGATGAAACTTGTTTCGTCGAAATCCGAGACTTTTTGAAAAATGGCTATTTTCACTCGCCAAATTTAAATTAAAAATAAATCGATGCGTTTCGAGCTGCCACGATCAAACGATAACTCCGATTGACACGAAATTTGAAATCCGATAATAACTAACTATTACGGATCCAATAGAACTAGTTTCGTTCAATTCTGAGACTGTTCAAAAATTGACTATTTTCACTAGTCGATTTTAATATTAAAATATTCAATTTTCACAAATTAACTTTTAATTCGATTTTAAAAGTTCTAAAATATCATTCTAACTTCAATATGATAAAATAAAATTTTACAAATCATTTTCAATCATATTTAACTATATTTTCAATTATTTCCATAATTTAACGTATTAAATTATCGATTTAATTATTCAATTAAATCCAAAAATTCAAATAAAAATTTATTTGACTTATAAATTCACTTTTAAATATTTAAAATAAATTAAATATTCAAATTTTAATAAATAAAAATTCTGGGTCGTTATAGTTAGATGTAATATTAGGAATTAAAATCCTAAGTAAAGAGGAAGCACTGGCATTAACCCAAACTTACTCCATCGAAAAGTTCACAAAAAGTAAAATCATTTTAATGTCAAACCAGTGCCAGCTACATTAGGTTCTAACATTAAACTAGTAAAGAGTAATGGTTAAACTACTTAACAACTTGAGTATTTTAGTATTGTTGAAAGTACTGTAATATCATCCTCATAAATGATGCATTTCAAACAAAAAGTGCGAAAGTACATATCATTAGCCAAGTGATAGAATTCAAATATGAAAAAAACTCATACATTGAAACTAAGGGTATAATAAAACATAACAATGTAATTGTAATAATTTAAGTAGAAAAAGTATGGTATAATTCTAATCAAAATGGCCCATTTAGGTCTTGAACCTACGTCGTTTGCGTTTTTAGCATAATGCTCTAACCAACTGAGCTAATGGGCCATCCAATACGGTAGGAGTTGTGCGAGTACTCGTTGAGACATTATGTGTTTAAAAGATTACTAGGTAATTATTATCTAATTGTAGGTCAAATCATGACCAATCGGACCAAAATCAACTCGACCCATTATACGGTCCATCATATTTGGTATATTTAAAACAAGGTCAATACGACCCAACCTGCTTCATTCATGACTCAGCCCATTTAGAAAACATAAAAAACTACAAATTGGAAAATGTCTAATAGATTAAAAGAACTGCTCAAATTTCCTAATACTAATAAAAACTACATGTATGAAAGCATAAAACCGCATCAAAGGCATACACTAAGCCAAGCGGAAACAACACTAAATATCATCGAAACAACACTAAATGTCATGAAAACTGCATATAGCATTGAAACTCCACTAAATAACACCAAATCTACATTAAATGACACTATCACTAGTTTAGTTTTATATATCGAATCACATATTGTCCTCAACTATAAATCCTAAATCATATTAAATTATATAAACTAAAGTTAAGCCTACTCTTCTTTACAATACATTTTCACCTCTTTTTCCGACAACTCCACATGCAACAAAATTTAGAAAGCATATAAGTTAAAAAAAAGTATTTCTATAGTTAATGAATTGAACTTTGTAACCATGCGATTACGTATCACATTCTACAAAGAACAAGGGACATACATACATGTTATATAAAACTTGCATTATACTTTTTCAATGTTATAGTCAACACAAAAAAAAATTCCCCTATTATGAGATTTGATGATTTATGTGATTTCTTTTTAGACTGGGATCTAATGATTTTGTAAAGCTATTATAAGTAATCTTCTTTGGAATTTAGATGTTTAATTTATATATGGTGGTTGCAAGAATTTTCTTATTACTATTAGAACTAAAGGAAAGGTATATAACCTTAGGTCTTATGTTACCCAAATTAGAATAAATTATATGAATGTCACGACAAAACACTTCATATTTTCACCTTAAAGCAATCGAAATATGGTGTTAAGAATTGAAGAAATACCAATTGAAGTTATAATTTCATCTCCCTTTCTTTTTCAAGAACATGAATCTATAGTAGTTGCCTGACATTAACATCAAAATTAATTTAAAGTACAAGGCATCATGTAAATATAAAATACGTGGTTTGCTTCCTTTTAAATTTACTTTTGAATTTAGTTATTAGAGAATACATGTTATTATTACAGATATGTGTAAATACATGGATTCGTACATAGTGTTAATTATTTTTTGGAAACTCATATCATTTGGGTTTCTAGACATGAACAAGACACTATTGTTACAAAATAAAGAGAATGGAGACCATTAGAGAGAGAATTTTTTTACTGAATTGAGATAGATCTTAAAATACAATCAAGCTCCATATTTATAGACTCCTTATGCAGTGCAGATTACAATAATGCCCTTTCTTATTTAGCATATTCATCCCTATTATTAATGTATATCACAACACTCCCCCTTGAATATGCATATGTAAAGATGATAAGAGTAATTGCCTCATTAAAAACCTTTTTATGAAAAACCCAGTGGAAAAAAAATCATAAATAAGGAAAAGAGTACAACATGATTTCATCTTTAAGTAACATATATTTTATAATGTTACTACGAGGGTTGATATTTCTGGATCAAGATATTGCCTCATTAAAACCTTACTAATAAAAACCAGTGGGAAAAATATTAGTGAAGGAAAAAGAGTACATTATAGCGTATTTCATACGCTCCCCTTGAATTATAACGCATTATTCAATCAGTTTGTTGATGCAGCCGACGCATACCAATTTTGTACACCATCTTCTAAAATGTTGATTTTGGAAGCGCCTTTGTGAATAAGTCCGTCGGATTTTCTTGGGATCGGATTTGTTTCACTTCTATCTTATTATCCTTTTGTAGCTCATGTGTGAAGAAAAATTTAGGAGAAATGTGTTTCGTCCTATCACCCTTAATGTAACCCGCTTGAATTTGAGCTACACAAGGTGCATTGTCTCCATAATTAATGGTTGACCCTTCTGTTACTGAAGGAAGTTGGCAGTTTTTTCGAATATGCTCAATTAGTGATCTCAGCCAAATACATTCTTTACTTGCTTCATGTAGTGCTAGTATTTCAGAGTGATTGGATGATGTTGCTACTAATGTTTGTTTTATAGATCGCCATGAAATTGCTGCATTGCTGTTATTAAACACATATCCAGTTTGTGATCTTGCTTTATGTGGGTCAAAAAGATAACCTGCATCAGCATAGCCAACTAGATTTGGATTATTGCCTGAGTTAGAGTAAAACAAACCCAAATTTGACGTTCCACGAAGGTATCTCATGGTATGTTTTATACCATTCCAGTGTCTTTTTGTTGGTTCTGAACTGTACATTGCTAGAAGATTTACTGAAAATGCAATATCTGGTCTTATGCATTGGGCCAAATATAATAATGCACCAATGGCACTAATATATGGCACTTACGGGCCAAGCATATTTTATCTTCTTCTTTTGGGCAGTAAGGGTCCTTTTTAATATCTAAAGATCTAACAACCATCGACGTACTAAGTGGATATGCTTTATCCATTTGAAAACGCATTAGAATTTTCTCAATGTAGTTTGATTGATGGATTAATATGCCATTAGTACTATGCTCAACCTATATACCGAGACAATGCTTAGATTTGTCAAGATCTTTTATTTCAAATTCCTTCTTTAAATAATATGTTGTTTCATCAATCTCTTCTGGAGTCCTAATCAAATTTATGTCATCAACATAAACTGCTAAGATAGCAAATCCCTTTACCGATTTCTTTGTAAAGGCACATGGACAAATGAGATTGTTTTCGTATCCTTCTTTTACCAAATATTTACTAAGACGGTTATACCACATCCTTCCAGATTGTTTCAAGCCATATAGAGATCGTCTTAGTTTTAATGAGTACATGGACTTCGATTTTGCTTTAGGCAATTTATATCCATCTGGGATTTTCATGTAAATATTGGTATCTAATTCACCGTAAAGATAAGCTGTCACAACATCCATTAATCTTATATCGAGTTTTTTAGAAACTACAAGACTTATCAAATATCGGAATGTTATGACATCCATAACAGGGGAGTAAGTTTCCTTAAAGTCAAAACCTGGTCTCTGCAAGAAACCTTGTGCGACAAGTCATGCCTTGCACCTCACGACTTCATTTTTATCATTTCGTTTTCTAACGAATACCCATTTATAACCTACTGGTTTAACATTTTCTGGTGTTTTCTCTATTGGTCCAAATACACCATGTTTTTGAAGTGAATCTAGTTCCACTTGAATATCATCTTTCCATTTTGGCCAATAGTGTCTTTTTCGACATTCATTTATGCTATTTGGTTCATTATCGTCATTCTCATTATTCTCATTATAGTCATGACTTTCAATTATTTCAGTAGCTACTGCAAATGAGAATACATCATCAATTATTATTTTACTTCGATCCCATATTACTACATAGTTCGTATAAAATATTGAGATCTCATTATTATTAGGTACCATTTTATCGTTGGAATCTTTTTTTATCTCTTCTGGGATAATATTTCCTTCCACGCTTCTAGGAGAATTGAGATTTTCATTTGAGTAATCCTTTTGATCATTTATAACCTCTTCGGGAGGTTCCTTAATTGATGATTTTTCATTAGACTTTCTTTTTCTAGGCGCCAAGTCTTTTAAACCAATTGGCCTTCCACGTTTTTGTCTTGCTTTAGATTCATTTTCTGCTATATTTACTTTTGATCCTTCAGGGACATCAATTTTTGCTGGTGCATTTGCTGCTGGAATGTGAGATTTAGTTATTTTTGCAGTGTCACTAAATGCATCTGGCAGTTGATTTGCAATATTTTGAATATGAAAAATTCTTTGTACCTCATGTTGGCATTGTTTAGTACGTGGATCCAAATAAGGCATAAATGGATTATTCCATGATATTTCACGTCGTTCTACTGGAACAGACTTTCCTCCCCCTAACGGAGGGAAGATTGTCTCATCAAATTTACGGTCTGAAAATCTTACAGTGAAGACATCACCTGTAAGGGGTTCAAGGTAACGAATTATTGATGGGGAATCAAATCCCACATAAATTCCCAACCGTCGTTGAGGACCCATTTTAGTATGAAGCGGGAGATTAATAGTTATTTGCACAGCACAACCAAATTTTCGTAAATGTGAAATATTTGGTTGAGATCCAGTTAAGAGCTGTGATGGTGAAAGCTGATGAAAAGATGTTGGTCTAATTTTAACCAATTTTGATGCATGCAAAATGACATGCCACCAAGCTAAAACGGGTAGTTTTGATTGCACAAGCAATGGTCTTGCAATAAGTTGCAAGCGCTTAATTAATGATTCTGCTAGACCATTTTGAGTATGAGCATGAGCTACTGGATGTTCAATTTCAATTCCCAATGATAGGCAATAATCATCAAATACTTGAGAAGTAAATTCTCCAGCATTATCTAGTGGAATTGATTTAATTTGATGACCAGGGAAGTGTGCTCTCAATTTTATTATTTGAGAAAGCATCTTGGCGAATGCCAAATTTTTTGTAGAAAGTAAACAGACATGTGACCAACGAGTTGATGCATCAATCAATACCATAAAATATTTGAATGGTCCACATTCAGGGTGGATTGGGCCACATATATCACCTTGAATTCTTTGTAGAAATGTTGGAGATTCATAAGTGATTTTACTATATGAAGGTCGAGTGATTAATTTTCTTTGTGCACATAGGGCACACTAATCACTTGGTAAATTCAATTGGTTTGATAAATCATGTCCATTTGAGTTTTTGGCAATTTTATGCATCATAGTTGATCAAGGATGGCCCAAGTGATCATGCCATAGAATCAATGTCTTTGTATTTGTGAGCTTCTAGCTCATGTTTATAGAGTGAGATTCAACTATGCCAATTTTTGTAAAATATAAACCAGTTGAAATTGTACCAAATCTTTCTAGGATAAGCTTCTGGCTTTCAATTCTAGAAATAACACAAAGACATTCGTTATTGTTTTCATTTATTGTTTCAATATGGTATCCATTCATTCTTATATCATTGAAAGTCAGCAAATTTCTTTTAGATTTGCTTGAGTATAATGCATTCTGAATATAGATATGTGTGCCACTGGGTAATATTATATGGGATCTTCCGGACCCGTCAATTATATTAGCAGATCCAGCTATAGTGGAGACTTTAGCTGAGAAATTTTCAGATAGTTCAGATAAAAACTTATGGTTTTTCAAAATTGTATGAGTAGTTGCACTATCTAGTAAGCATATATCATCACCCAAATGGCGTTCCATACCTTAAGAACTAAAGGCAATAATTAGTCAATCATTAAAAATTTGTATGCATAAATAAATGTAATGTAAACAAACAAAGTAATATGATTAAAATAGGCTACTAGTTAAAAACAACATCCACATTACACATTATTTTTAACAAGTACTGCAAAGAGAAATACAAGTAAACGAACACAAACTTCAAACTAATTTATTGATGCAAGATAATGAAATAAAACGAAAGCCACATAACAAACTTCAAGATATTTCTAATTGATCAACTCGGTCATATCATTGATCATTGCACTTAGATTTTCATCATTAATGAAATTTCCATTGTCATTTTCTAAGAAATCATCTAACTTCAGGTTAGTGTTTTCAGGTAACTTTTATCACAAATTTGATTTGCTTGCTTGAATGTTTCTAGGTTCTTAATCTTTCCATATTTGAATATTACTTTACATTTGTTCTTTAACTTGTTTTTGATTCTAAAACGATTTGATCTGGCTGCTTGTTTTCAACTTTAAAGCCCCCAGGTTTGAAGCTCATCATTTTTTTTCTTTTGAAAGCTTGAGAATTGAAAGTAACCAGGTTTACATTCTCTTTGATTTTTAAATTTTCATTTGTTTTTAGAAATGAGAATGAGAGAGAGTTTGAACTGAAATGATAACCAGGAATTTGTTTCTTCTTTCTTTTTATTCATATTATTTAGGTTTTAAATTTTAAATAAAAGTAGATATGACACTTGTTAGATTCATACTATCTTTAAATTACACTTGTACAAACTCATATACTTTACTTACACTTGTTAATATAAGAAATATTATGTTTAAAACCTTTATTCAATTTAATTTATGATTCATAATTTAAACCTTACTTAATCTTAATTTATGAAGTTACAACCCAATTTTACATATATATGTTTTCTTATTTATTTCCAAAAGATAAAACTTTTTATTAGTTCTTGTTTTGATCTTATATATATACATTTTTTTTTCAATTACTTATACTTATATAACTCTTTTTAAAATAAGAAATGTTTTGAAACTTAATTTCTATATTAATTCCAAAATAAATCCTATTTGTTTGCATTATATTTCTATTTAAAGTTCAAATCAAAAATATTCACTTTCAATATACTTATTAAATTTCAAAATCAATTCAAATTATAATCCATTTATATAAATAAATAAACATTCATCTTATTAATTTGTAAAATTCAAATACAATATATATTTTATTCCCAGGATTTTATATTAATTACCAAATATTCCAAATTTTAATTCCAAAGGTTAAATTAATTATCAAATTATTTTTAGCTAAATTCCAGGAATGTTACAATAACAAATCACAATATTGCTCATCTACAATCGACATCCAAGGAAGGAACTTTTCCAAACCCTACGATCTAGGCTCAGGCATCAGCTCTGAGCGATATCAAAAGCAATAATATCCAAATGGATAATAAAAGAAGTAACAGTCTATTTTAAAAAGGTAAAATCATCAAAACTATTTCCAACTGTGAAAATACAAAAAATCATAATTTCATTTCTTTCAAATTTGGAATTTTCAATAGTAAAAATACCTTATATACCTCTGGTTTGATTTTCATAAATCACTATTTCACTAATTCTAAAATAGTTTAAAGTCATTTTTTAAAACCTTCCAAGTTATAGATGTCACGACCCGACTTTCCACTCCCAGAAAATCGCGTCATGAATTAAGAAAGAAAGGGATAGAAGAAGAAAAGAAAGAAGAGAAAGAAGAAACAACACAAGAATCTCAACAGCGGAACGAATAAATTATATTAATAACCAAAGTATTACATAGTATACATTAAATATCAGAGTTACACAGACATATACAACACATACTAGACAGTTATAAACACCTGTCTAGTTATTACATCTCAATCACAAACACAAACACTCAGAGATACCAACACAGCGGAAACTATATAACTATACGCAGAAGCCTCCTGCTCCATTGCTCCTCCACAATTCGTCAAAGCTATCCTGAATCCTAACCTGAATTCCCTTGGCTACTCATAAAAATTTGAGTACCCAAGAGTTATAGAAAAAAGAAATAACTCCGGGTCAGACATGGGTCTGGTGTGAGTGACAGGTTAAAGTTGCTTAACTTTGAAAAGCCTTTGAAAAGAAAAGGTATCACGTAAGACTTCCCACACATAAACATGGAAAAGTTTTTACCTTACGCTAACCAAAACATTTGATAGGAAATCCGATGATATTATAATAGTGTCTAGGGTTTTCAAATAAATAAGAAATAGCCGAAATTGTTACATGATTAAATTCCAGCTACTAGCCACAAAAGTGGGTAATACAATCAAAACCGTTGGCACTTATTGGATTGTGGATTCCATACAATGGCAGGGCTACTGGGGTACCGCCCGTCACAGTACGTGGCCTAGATCACCGTACCGAGGATTACTCCCTTCATCCCCTGCAACACAAAGCCGGACCCGTTCCTTACTGAACAGTTCCAAACAAGACTACCCCGCAGTTGTGATCAGCAACCGCACCACTAAGCCGAAAATAAAGGGACCTCTAGACAGGGATAAATCTTGCTCTCAAGTGGGGGCTACCCACGAAGCTTTGCTGCACCTCCCCTGTTTTAGCCATTCCCGGTTGATGAGGCTTGAGGTTACGATTACCTTTATAGGACATATCACTTAGAATGCTCATCGTCCACCTGACGATGTTCTGAAAGCATTCAATCCATACAAGTTCGTTCCGGGTTCGAACGAAACCGAAGGCATTATCTCGTTACACTCGTATTGGAATCACCCTCAGAGTTAACGACAATAACCCTTGCACTCTGAATCTCCATCTCGAATCTATAAGTGCTATTCCGTCAAACTCGTTACGGAATCACCCACAGAGTTATACTGACGTATAGCCCTTACACCTCGAGTCTTCACTCGCACCATTTGGATTCACGACCTAACGTTATTTGAAATCGATGTGGTTTTCGGACCCCAAATATGGAAACCCGATCCCGGTCTCATCGAAATCCAAAGCGTGTCTTTTAAGGTCCAAGTTGTTTTAAGTTTAAAACAATTCAATTCATTATCTAAATATACATAGATAGATAATTCACAACACAATAGATAATCAACATTATCATTACCAACAGATAATTCATATCATAATCAGATATCCATACTATCATCCAAAAGCAACCAATGCATACATATCACATACACTACTAATCTCATAACTGAGATTACAAACCATACCAATCAATACCAATCATCAAACATAAGCAACTATCTAATGATCATTCCATTCTATAATTAATTTAAAATGAATTAAATTAATTACTTACTCTCTAATTAATTTAAAATAAATTAAATTAATCATTTCATCATCAAATCCTGCTTATCTTAATCATCAATTGATTATAAATCAATTTATAAATCATCTCAATATTCATTTCAATTAATCCTTATTGATTAATAATTCCCTAATTACAATAAGTAATTAGCATTTAATATTAATTATACCTTAATTAATCAATTCCAAATTACATCATTAATTAATTAATTAATGATTTCTAATTACATTTAATCAATCTCTAATATAAATTAATTACATAAGTAATTAATCTTCAACTTAAACCATATATATTAATCACCCATGATTAATATCCAATTGGTAATTAACTATTTTAATTACTCCTCCCATAACTTAATTACCCTTAATTAATTATCTTCATTAATCACTTGATTAATTTTCAAAGTAATTTAAATCAAAATTACTTCTATAATTAATATCTTTAATTACATCCTTTAATTATTAATTAATTACTTCTCTAAGTAATTATAAATTCATTAATTACATAAAGTAATTATCAAACAATCAACAATGGTTTAAATTAATTAAACTTAATTAATCTAAACTAATCACCTTAATCAAATTAATTACACCAAGTAATTAATTCATTAATTACTTTTATTAAGTAATTAAACAATTGATTATTATTAATTAATAAATCTAATTAATTATCAAAAATTAATCACATTAATTAATTGTTAATTAATCTTAAGTTAATGACCTTCATTAACATTTCTTAATTACTTAATTAAGAATTAACTTATAATTAATCATTATTAATTATTAATTAACTAATATTTAATTACAATTTAATTAAACTCTAATTATTAATTAATTAAGTGTTAATTAATATCTAAATTATCATTAATCTCTTGATTAAGTAAATCTTAATCATAAATTAAAATTTAATTAACCATCCTTAATTATAGATTAATTAACCTTAATTAATTAATCTCAAATCTTAATTAATTAACTTAAAAATTATTAATTACTTAATTAATCATCAACATTATTAATTAATTAAATAATTAATACTCCATTAATTTAACAATTTAAATGAAACAAATTTTCTTAAGATCAAAGTTAAGAAACATTCTTCCCTTATACAAAGTATTTAAAACACTTTGTTTCCAACAAAATTCAAATTAAAAAAAATTTCCCTTTCAAATTTCAAACGGAAACATAATTCAAATTTTCATTTCAAATTCAAACTTAAAATTTAAACTTTATTTACACTTCCATCTCCATTTTCAAATTCAAATTATTTAAACTTTTCCGAAAATGGTTAAAACAAATTCAAATTTAAATACTTACTAAATTTTAAAAACTGACACTAAGATCAAATCTCAGGCTTTAAAACTAAATTTAAACTTATTTTAAACTTATTTCATAATCTAAAACTTATAGTTTTAAATACAAACCAATGTTTCTTTATACATTTAAAAAGTTTAAAGTCTAAATTCTAATTTCCAGTTTCTAAATTAAATTCAAACTTAGATTTATTTGCTAAGTTCCATACTTTAATTTTCCAGATTTGAACTTATTTAAATTTCCAGTTGCATCTTAAATTTTGCTTTTCAATTTAAAACATAAAAACAGAAACAGTTTCCTGTTAATTTAACATTCTAAATCTGAATTCAAAAATGATTTCAAATCTCAAATTTAAATTATTGAATTCAAATTTAAGTTTCAGGTTTAAAAATTACAGTTTTAATTTCAACTTTAAATTTGAAATTTTACTTTTAAATCTAAAAACAGAAAACAGTTTCTGTTTTGTCTAAAACCAAGCTTGAATTTAAAAGCATTTCAAATTTGATTCAAAGATTTAAAATTTAAACTTACTGAATACAAATTCAAATTTAGATTCAAGGCTTGATTCAGATTTTTATTTTGCAATTTACTTTCTACTTAATTTTTAAAAACCTGGAAAAAAAAAACACAGGTTTCAGTTTTCTTAAACTAATTAAAATTTTCAAAATTCAAAGTAGTTCAAAATCCAAAATTAAACTAATTGTCATATTTGAATTCAGTTTAAAATTTACTCTTGCTCAGGTTTTAAATTTACATTTTTTTTAACTTTTAAAATCTTAAAACCTGAAAACATAATTCAACCCGAGCGACCTCGAATTTTACTTCGGGTAAATTACAACCCTGCTTCGAGTCATCTTCCCATTTACCCGAGACAGTCACGAGCTTCAAAACCCTGCAACAACCACTTCAACACTCATACCCCAAACCTGGAACAGGTCAAACCACCATCATCAAAAACCTGTCAACGCCAATATCTTCCAACTCCGATCAACTTCACCTTCCATACTCCGGCGAATCCTTCACCAAACCACCATCTATCATCATGCAAAACGTGGTTGAACTCGATCAACCCAAGAGTCCACATTCACACAAAATCAGAGACCCAATTCAACTAGGGTTCTAATACTAAAATCTAAATTTCAATCTCAAAATAAAATTTCAATTCATATTAGTAATTTTCCAACAATCCTTGATAGCTAAACTACCTCCATAATCAAATTCAATCAAATCTAATACAAGCTCCTACTGAACTTGGCAAAAATGAAAAATACAGTAAATTGGAATCTGTATTTTGATTTGATCACTAAATTTTGTAATATTATCTTTAAAAATCATGATTTTAGAAGTTATTTTGAATTGTATTTCTGAAACATTGATTCTTGTTACTTCAAGTTTTCCATTTATACAGAATTAAGCTATGTTATTAATGTTGCAGATCATACCCAAATAATACTGCTAAAGAAAACCTTCAAAATTTATATTATCATGTAATAAACAAACTCCATCCAATGATAAACAAAATAGCAACAGATCAAGGGATAAGAATTATTTCTGAACTTTAATTGCACAGCAAAAATCTGGGAAAATCAAACATGCATCACACCATATATACTCAGGCAATTTAAAAGCATATGTAAAATTAAACTCATAAAATAAACTATTATGCAATCCTACTTAAATTTTTAAATTAAGTGTTACTCACCTGAATTTGAAATGCAGAGCACTGTCCAAATTTTTAAATGATGTGTTGATGCTAGCTTGATGATTTCAGATGCAGTATTTCCAGGTTCTACATGCAGGCTTCTTGAATGCTAATAAAATGCAGAGCTTTTTCATGAAATTGCAGAGCTTTTATTTGGATGCATGCAGGCCTTTGAAATGCAGAGCCTCTCGTTCCAGATTGAAGATTTCATGAATGCAGATTCAAATGGTTGCATGCAGGCCTTCTACTTGCAAATGAAATGCAGGGCTTTTCATGTTGATGCAGGTTTGTTCTTTTTTTTTTTGTAGTTTCAGATGCAAGAACATGCAGGGCTTTAACTTGATTAGTAATTGATGCATGCAGGCCTTCTTTGATTGTTGCCTCTAGATTGAAGATTTCATGTATGCAGAGCCCTTTTTTTCATATGCAAAGAAATGCAGGCTTTTTCAAACTGTTGTGCAGGTTTGTATTTTGAAGAAGAGAAGTTGCAGATTTGAATTTTGAAAGAGGAGTTGCATGCAGGCCTCAAATTTGAATTTGCAGATTTGAATTTGGGTTGTGAGAATGAAGTTTTGGTTATATTCTTTTATTAAGGAATGAGAAAAGAATATGAATGAAGAGCAAGATGGTATGAATGTAGATTTTCAGAAAATGAATTAAAAGAAAATGAAAAAGAAATATTGACATTTGTCATTTTAAATTGTGATAAGTCCACACATGTTAATCCTAGGCTTTAATATATGTACACTTGTCTTATGATTAATAAACATGTTTAATTAAAGTTAAATAAATATTAAACATTGTTAATTAAATCTTATACATAATTATGTATAAAAATGATTCTCTAAATAAATAAAGCAAAGTATTATTATAATATACAAGTAGTTCATTTGAAAAGAAACTTTTCAAGCAAATTTATAAAAGAGTTTTTAATATACAACTTGAATTAAAATGAAATTTTAAACTAGTTAAAACATTTATCTCATATATAAAATCATATAGTATTTAATTAAATATTTTTGAAAAGCTTAAATTGAAAATAAATCACAATTCCTATTTTTAAAACATTAAAAAGATGCTATACTATTTTAAATTAAATAACTTGTCTATTTAAAATATATACAAAAACATATACATTATTAAATAGAAAACAATTTATTAACTCATTAAAATAATTTCACAAATTAAATATTTAAATAAAGAAGATTATTAAAATCAAATCAAATTTATTAACAAAAATTATCAATTCAATTTAAATTTAAACTCAGATTATTAAATTTAAATTGTCCAAATTTCCGGGATATTACAATCCTTCCCCCTTAAAAGAATTTCGTCCCCGAAATTTAAAACAAAGGCAATTTAACAATCTATTTACAGATTTAATTTTAAAACACAGCATATGTTAATCATATGCCAACAACCAAAGCAACCAATTCACACAATCAAAACAAATCTAGTTATCCAAAAGAATTTTGGATAAAACTTTCACGAGTTTCCCCGGTATATATATATCGGGATACTCGCTCTATAGAATCCAATCAATCAATACTATTAAGCTATAGAGCTTCTAACAACAATTCTATACAGAATATCAGACTACAAACGAGTCTGACTCAACAAACAAACCATCCTAAACTAGTGGTTCTACAACCAGAAATATCAAACACGTACTCCCTCAGAGATACGTGAAACATACTGAATCCCAGTTATCCAAACTGACAATTCAACTCCAGAAAACCAAACACTGATCTAACCAAAACATAGAAGAAACCAAAACACTACGGAGCTAGCTTCTCAAACTTATAGCTCCCTGAATCAGAGAAAAACTTAACCCAAATCCAATCTCCGATTCCAGAATCCAAATTCTCCCGTCTCTTATCAAAAAAACTCTTCGGACGATCCTGGGCTACCAACATCCATCCTGATCAGCTTAACTCTTGCTGATTCCACTAGAAACAGACTGAATCAAAACAATCCAATGATCTCCTCAAGATCACTCAAAAACCAAGAACACACGCCCTGCTTCTTAACAACAGAAGACAGAACAAACTCTCCTTATCCGGAAAAACAAAACAGAAACATTCCCAAACTGCTTCCGCTGCACAACTCTGATCCGAAACAGAAGAAAATGCTGACTAAGAGCACAAGCACAGACCAGACAACCCAGCACAGAAATATGGTTCCACGTATCCATAAAAGAAAACTCAGATGTGTTCTCCCAATCTGAGTTACTCCACCAACTTCTATCTCAAGGAACCATCTATCTACTAACTGAACCACTAGTTCCATCCTGGAAAGAAAACTCGATCTCCAGATGCAGACAAACTTCTGACTTCCTGGAAGAAACCCGGACAATCTCCAACAATCCAAAGAACAAACTATCGCAAGTCACTTTTGCGATCAACTCAGCCTAAATCCAAAGAAAACTGCTCTCTCTTTACCAAACAGAACAGCTTATGCTGGCTTAGCCAACTTACACGAGTAACGGATTCACTATGCTGCTTCTGAACTCCACTTCAGAAAAATTACTCAGCCAGAAGACTCCTTTCCAACTCAGAATACTCTGCTAAACTCAGCCACATCACCGGGCTGACTCACTTCTTACTCCTGTTCCAAAGAAAACATCTTCGGAAATATCCATATTCACTGCATCTCATCACGCAGCTACTACTTCCTGAGATATCAAGATATCTTTACTCACTGGCTTCTGCCCTACCGACAGATCAAAACTCAATTCTGCACTTCAAAGATGAACTCCGAACCTTTACAGGTTACCTTCAGAGATCGATGAAGTCCTTAAACCAACAAAACTCACTCGAGACGGTATTAGGTCTACAGTCTCGACAATACACTTCCAACCTCATCCATCAAACTCCAACCAATGGTAGTCGTGTTACACACACTTCTACCTCATCTACCTTTATAACTTATATTGGAAAAACCCGAACAGGTAAACCAATAAATAGGTAGAACCATAAATATATACATATATATATAATAAAAATACAAGTACGCTCTCTCAAGATAGACACCATTACAGAGCCTAGGTATTCACTCAACCTAACGCTCCCTAAAGAAAGACACACTTCAGAGCCTAGGTATTCACTCAACCTACAGCTCTGATACCAGCTGTCACGACCCGACTTTCCACTCCCAGAAAATCGCGTCATGAATTAAGAAAGAAAGGGATAGAAGAAGAAAAGAAAGAAGAGAAAGAAGAAACAACACAAGAATCTCAACAGCGGAACGAATAAATTATATTAACAACCAAAGTATTACATAGTATACATTAAATATCAGAGTTACACAGACATATACAACACATACTAGACAGTTATAAACACCTGTCTAGTTATTACATCTCAATCACAAACACAAACACTCAGAGATACCAACACAGCGGAAACTATATAACTATACGCAGAAGCCTCCTGCTCCATTGCTCCTCCACAATTCGTCAAAGCTATCCTGAATCCTAACCTGAATTCCCTTGGCTACTCATAAAAATTTGAGTACCCAAGAGTTATAGAAAAAAGAAATAACTCCGGGTCAGACATGGGTCTGGTGTGAGTAACATGTTAAAGTTGCTTAACTTTGAAAAGCCTTTGAAAAGAAAAGGTATCACGTAAGACTTCCCACACATAAACATGGAAAAGTTTTTACCTTACGCTAACCAAAACATTTGATAGGAAATCCGATGATATTATAATAGTGTCTAGGGTTTTCAAATAAATAAGAAATAGCCGAAATTGTTACATGATTAAATTCCAGCTACTAGCCACAAAAGTGGGTAATACAATCAAAACCGTTGGCACTTATTGGATTGTGGATTCCATACAATGGCAGGGCTACTGGGGTACCGCCCGTCACAGTACGTGGCCTAGATCACCGTACCGAGGATTACTCCCTTCATCCCCTGCAACACAAAGCCGGACCCGTTCCTTACTGAACAGTTCCAAACAAGACTACCCCGCAGTTGTGATCAGCAACCGCACCACTAAGCCGAAAATAAAGGGACCTCTAGACAGGGATAAATCTTGCTCTCAAGTGGGGGCTACCCACGAAGCTTTGCTGCACCTCCCCTGTTTTAGCCATTCCCGGTTGATGAGGCTTGAGGTTACGATTACCTTTATAGGACATATCACTTAGAATGCTCATCGTCCACCTGACGATGTTCTGAAAGCATTCAATCCATACAAGTTCGTTCCGGGTTCGAACGAAACCGAAGGCATTATCTTGTTACACTCGTATTGGAATCACCCTCAGAGTTAACGACAATAACCCTTGCACTCTGAATCTCCATCTCGAATCTATAAGTGCTATTCCGTCAAACTCGTTACGGAATCACCCACAGAGTTATACTGACGTATAGCCCTTACACCTCGAGTCTTCACTCGCACCATTTGGATTCACGACCTAACGTTATTTGAAATCGATGTGGTTTTCGGACCCCAAATATGGAAACCCGATCCCGGTCTCATCGAAATCCAAAGCGTGTCTTTTAAGGTCCAAGTTGTTTTAAGTTTAAAACAATTCAATTCATTATCTAAATATACATAGATAGATAATTCACAACACAATAGATAATCAACATTATCATTACCAACAGATAATTCATATCATAATCAGATATCCATACTATCATCCAAAAGCAACCAATGCATACATATCACATACACTACTAATCTCATAACTGAGATTACAAACCATACCAATCAATACCAATCATCAAACATAAGCAACTATCTAATGATCATTCCATTCTATAATTAATTTAAAATGAATTAAATTAATTACTTACTCTCTAATTAATTTAAAATAAATTAAATTAATCATTTCATCATCAAATCCTGCTTATCTTAATCATCAATTGATTATAAATCAATTTATAAATCATCTCAATATTCATTTCAATTAATCCTTATTGATTAATAATTCCCTAATTACAATAAGTAATTAGCATTTAATATTAATTATACCTTAATTAATCAATTCCAAATTACATCATTAATTAATTAATTAATGATTTCTAATTACATTTAATCAATCTCTAATATAAATTAATTACATAAGTAATTAATCTTCAACTTAAACCATATATATTAATCACCCATGATTAATATCCAATTGGTAATTAACTATTTTAATTACTCCTCCCATAACTTAATTACCCTTAATTAATTATCTTCATTAATCACTTGATTAATTTTCAAAGTAATTTAAATCAAAATTACTTCTATAATTAATATCTTTAATTACATCCTTTAATTATTAATTAATTACTTCTCTAAGTAATTATAAATTCATTAATTACATAAAGTAATTATCAAACAATCAACAATGGTTTAAATTAATTAAACTTAATTAATCTAAACTAATCACCTTAATCAAATTAATTACACCAAGTAATTAATTCATTAATTACTTTTATTAAGTAATTAAACAATTGATTATTATTAATTAATAAATCTAATTAATTATCAAAAATTAATCACATTAATTAATTGTTAATTAATCTTAAGTTAATGACCTTCATTAACATTTCTTAATTACTTAATTAAGAATTAACTTATAATTAATCATTATTAATTATTAATTAACTAATATTTAATTACAATTTAATTAAACTCTAATTATTAATTAATTAAGTGTTAATTAATATCTAAATTATCATTAATCTCTTGATTAAGTAAATCTTAATCATAAATTAAAATTTAATTAACCATCCTTAATTATAGATTAATTAACCTTAATTAATTAATCTCAAATCTTAATTAATTAACTTAAAAATTATTAATTACTTAATTAATCATCAACATTATTAATTAATTAAATAATTAATACTCCATTAATTTAACAATTTAAATGAAACAAATTTTCTTAAGATCAAAGTTAAGAAACATTCTTCCCTTATACAAAGTATTTAAAACACTTTGTTTCCAACAAAATTCAAATTAAAAAAAATTTCCCTTTCAAATTTCAAACGGAAACATAATTCAAATTTTCATTTCAAATTCAAACTTAAAATTTAAACTTTATTTACACTTCCATCTCCATTTTCAAATTCAAATTATTTAAACTTTTCCGAAAATGGTTAAAACAAATTCAAATTTAAATACTTACTAAATTTTAAAAACTGACACTAAGATCAAATCTCAGGCTTTAAAACTAAATTTAAACTTATTTTAAACTTATTTCATAATCTAAAACTTATAGTTTTAAATACAAACCAATGTTTCTTTATACATTTAAAAAGTTTAAAGTCTAAATTCTAATTTCCAGTTTCTAAATTAAATTCAAACTTAGATTTATTTGCTAAGTTCCATACTTTAATTTTCCAGATTTGAACTTATTTAAATTTCCAGTTGCATCTTAAATTTTGCTTTTCAATTTAAAACATAAAAACAGAAACAGTTTCCTGTTAATTTAACATTCTAAATCTGAATTCAAAAATGATTTCAAATCTCAAATTTAAATTATTGAATTCAAATTTAAGTTTCAGGTTTAAAAATTACAGTTTTAATTTCAACTTTAAATTTGAAATTTTACTTTTAAATCTAAAAACAGAAAACAGTTTCTGTTTTGTCTAAAACCAAGCTTGAATTTAAAAGCATTTCAAATTTGATTCAAAGATTTAAAATTTAAACTTACTGAATACAAATTCAAATTTAGATTCAAGGCTTGATTCAGATTTTTATTTTGCAATTTACTTTCTACTTAATTTTTAAAAACCTGGAAAAAAAAAACACAGGTTTCAGTTTTCTCAAACTAATTAAAATTTTCAAAATTCAAAGTAGTTCAAAATCCAAAATTAAACTAATTGTCATATTTGAATTCAGTTTAAAATTTACTCTTGCTCAGGTTTTAAATTTACATTTTTTTTTAACTTTTAAAATCTTAAAACCTGAAAACATAATTCAACCCGAGCGACCTCGAATTTTACTTCGGGTAAATTACAACCCTGCTTCGAGTCATCTTCCCATTTACCCGAGACAGTCACGAGCTTCAAAACCCTGCAACAACCACTTCAACACTCATACCCCAAACCTGGAACAGGTCAAACCACCATCATCAAAAACCTGTCAACGCCAATATCTTCCAACTCCGATCAACTTCACCTTCCATACTCCGGCGAATCCTTCACCAAACCACCATCTATCATCATGCAAAATGTGGTTGAACTCGATCAACCCAAGAGTCCACATTCACACAAAATCAGAGACCCAATTCAACTAGGGTTCTAATACTAAAATCTAAATTTCAATCTCAAAATAAAATTTCAATTCATATTAGTAATTTTCTAACAATCCTTGATAGCTAAACTACCTCCATAATCAAATTCAATCAAATCTAACACAAGCTCCTACTGAACTTGGCAAAAATGAAAAATACAGTAAATTGGAATCTGTATTTTGATTTGATCACTAAATTTTGTAATATTATCTTTAAAAATCATGATTTTAGAAGTTGTTTTGAATTGTATTTCTGAAACATTGATTCTTGTTACTTCAAGTTTTCCATTTATACAGAATTAAGCTATGTTATTAATGTTGCAGATCATACCCAAATAATACTGCTAAAGAAAACCTTCAAAATTTATATTATCATGTAATAAACAAACTCCATCCAATGATAAACAAAATAGCAACAGATCAAGGGATAAGAATTATTTCTGAACTTTAATTGCACAGCAAAAATCTGGGAAAATCAAACATGCATCACACCATATATACTCAGGCAATTTAAAAGCATATGTAAAATTAAACTCATAAAATAAACTATTATGCAATCCTACTTAAATTTTTAAATTAAGTGTTACTCACCTGAATTTGAAATGCAGAGCACTGTCCAAATTTTTAAATGATGTGTTGATGCTAGCTTGATGATTTCAGATGCAGTATTTCCAGGTTCTACATGCAGGCTTCTTGAATGCTAATAAAATGCAGAGCTTTTTCATGAAATTGCAGAGCTTTTATTTGGATGCATGCAGGCCTTTGAAATGCAGAGCCTCTCGTTCCAGATTGAAGATTTCATGAATGCAGATTCAAATGGTTGCATGCAGGCCTTCTACTTGCAAATGAAATGCAGGGCTTTTCATGTTGATGCAGGTTTGTTCTTTTTTTTTTTGTAGTTTCAGATGCAAGAACATGCAGGGCTTTAACTTGATTAGTAATTGATGCATGCAGGCCTTCTTTGATTGTTGCCTCTAGATTGAAGATTTCATGTATGCAGAGCCCTTTTTTTCATATGCAAAGAAATGCAGGCTTTTTCAAACTGTTGTGCAGGTTTGTATTTTGAAGAAGAGAAGTTGCAGATTTGAATTTTGAAAGAGGAGTTGCATGCAGGCCTCAAATTTGAATTTGCAGATTTGAATTTGGGTTGTGAGAATGAAGTTTTGGTTATATTCTTTTATTAAGGAATGAGAAAAGAATATGAATGAAGAGCAAGATGGTATGAATGTAGATTTTCAGAAAATGAATTAAAAGAAAATGAAAAAGAAATATTGACATTTGTCATTTTAAATTGTGATAAGTCCACACATGTTAATCCTAGGCTTTAATATATGTACACTTGTCTTATGATTAATAAACATGTTTAATTAAAGTTAAATAAATATTAAACATTGTTAATTAAATCTTATACATAATTATGTATAAAAATGATTCTCTAAATAAATAAAGCAAAGTATTATTATAATATACAAGTAGTTCATTTGAAAAGAAACTTTTCAAGCAAATTTATAAAAGAGTTTTTAATATACAACTTGAATTAAAATGAAATTTTAAACTAGTTAAAACATTTATCTCATATATAAAATCATATAGTATTTAATTAAATATTTTTGAAAAGCTTAAATTGAAAATAAATCACAATTCCTATTTTTAAAACATTAAAAAGATGCTATACTATTTTAAATTAAATAACTTGTCTATTTAAAATATATACAAAAACATATACATTATTAAATAGAAAACAATTTATTAACTCATTAAAATAATTTCACAAATTAAATATTTAAATAAAGAAGATTATTAAAATCAAATCAAATTTATTAACAAAAATTATCAATTCAATTTAAATTTAAACTCAGATTATTAAATTTAAATTGTCCAAATTTCCGGGATATTACAATAGAAGTCATAAAAATTCTTTTTGAAGAGTTTAAATATAAAATTCCTTTTCAATTTAACTTCTATATAATCAAAAAACCTTTCTTCTATATAAATTCTTTTTAAAGGAATTTTAAAGCTAAATCTCTTTTTCCTTAAAATATTAAAATAAAATTCCTTTAAAACACCATACCAGCTTTAATTTTTTTTAAATGGTACTTAGATACAACATGTCACTGGAATAACATGTCACAAATCACTTGTCAATATATGTTCGAATCATACTACGCAAGTTTCGAACTTGTAACCTATCGCACCAAAGTCGAATCACTTAACCACTGGGACAATGTTGCTTAACACTAGCTTTAAATATTCATAACCTAGTTTCCTTTTATTTTATAAATAATTCAAATTACTCATTTTAATTTATTTTTCTATCATCCAAAACAATCAATATCAACGTATATAGCATACCGTTTAACCATATATCACTTAGTTCAAACAATCTTTGACCAATCGATCGTTATTCATCTACTAATAGTAATCAAGACTACCAAGCCATCATCAACCAAGATATAGTTCCTATTCAATTCTGCAAAGTGTATTCTATAATTTTCCAATAAGCTAAGTATCCTAAATTTTCATAAAATAATTCAAGGGCGATGATTTTCTCTGCTATAACTAGGCTAAACAATTATCTATGCAAAACAATATTATTGTAATATCAACATCCAAAGCATAGCAAATCCTAGCTTCAAAAGATTGTAAATTAATTGGAAGCAAAGAACTTTAACTTACTATAATTAAGTAAAAAAGCAAATTATACACATCGGTTGAATTATGCTCAACCAAAAAGGATGCCACCAATGCCAGAATTCACTTCATCCATCTCCTGAATAATCACAACACATTATTACTTCCTGCAGCCCTAAAAATCGACGACTAGCCCTCATCGTGTGTCATGAACTCCCTCTGCATCATCATCGCACGCTAAAATACCCAAATGTCATATAATTGCAGGGGTATTTTCACTTCAAGGGCTTACTTTTGCAGGGTAATAAGTTATAAGGACACTATTTCTGAAAAATTAGTTTTAAGGACATTTTACAGGAAAAAGATAAAAGAATTTATCAGTTATACCGAAATAATGATAAAAGGATTTATCATTTTCCTATATAACTTAAAAAGATAAATGAATATATCATTATGCTGTAAATTGTCCTTAAAACTAATTATTCAGAAGTGTTGTCCTTAAAACTTTTTACCCTGCAAATAGAAGCCCTACAATCTAATTTCCACTAATTGCAGACCGTCGTAGCCAATTGCCAATGGCTCTAGCCTTCATCACGATGTCGAGCTTACGTACGCCAAGACCGATGTTGTCCCCTCTGGCTTCATGACCTTGTGCCACCTCTCTCGTGCACGATTTTCTTTTTTCTTTTTTTCGAATTACGTTAGGGCATAGGAAGTGATTTGGGCAAACGGGTTTTATTAGATTTTACTTAGGGTTGAAGTATTGGAAAGAATGGAGGGTGTGGTCCAATGAAAAAGAAGGGAAAAATTATTTTCCTTTTAGTTATAAATTAAATACACTCAACCATCATTTAATCGAACCGTTTATAAATCAACATTTAATACCCATTTAAAAACCTACTAGAGGCATTTATCCAAATTTTGTTTCATTTCTATAAGGATTTTTCGTTTATTAAAGTATCACCGTTTAATTTCAACAGCGATAAAATAAATGTTTTTTTTTAAAAACAACTGTAGAATCTTACAAATATTATTATTTTTCCAAAATAATTTTTTTTAAATAACTTTTGGATTTCTTGAACTAATTTTAGTTAAATATTTTATTTTTAGTGGCAAATAAAATCCAAAATTTAATATTATTGAATCAAATTCAATAAAATATACATCTTAATATATATATTTTATTTGATTCTAAAATGGGATATTACATGTGGACTTGCTTGGATTTGAATGATTCGTTACTCTAGAGCTTACGGGGATAGTCTAGTTTCTAAGGCGCATGGATTAGCAAGAATTCGAGCATTGATGGGACTACGATGTTGAGTTGGCGTTGATCATGAAAAGTGGTCATATGAGTTATCATATATCCAACAACATCTGAGTTGAGAGATGCTATATCTATTTGATGATTTCTATGTTTTCTATGGTTGTCAAACGATGTATGTATTATCGAGTTGGATACCTCGACACCCTAGACTATACACAAAGTAGTAATACACCCATATGGTTGTTTAGCATATATTGTGTTTATGTGTTAACTATTTGGTGTAGGGACGGTTCAGGTATGATTATCCATATCATATGTTCCTATTTACAATATTCATAACTTATATCTACTCTAAGATTACAGATCGCACATACCAGATTTTGTCCCGTTCAAGGTGGTTTGTATTACTTCTTATATTTTTGAGTAATCTTAAACGAGTAGATTGAGAGACAAACATAAGACAACACATGGAGTTATGTCGACGACGAGCAAGAGGCTGACACTTTCTTATATATCTATTATTGGAGCCGTTATCATTTATCTTAATGTGTAGTTCTATGGAGCTATTTGACACTATATTGTATACAGACAATTATCTAGAATTTATTCGATGCATCGGGATGTATAAATTACGTTACTCTGTTTTGCATAATTTGATGAACCTGTGCTGCACTTCGATATAATGTTATTTTTGGTTCATTTGATTATGCTGCTTTCTCGCTTATTTTATATCTATGTTGATTATTATATTATTTTGTCTATTCGACGTGAGATATTTGGAAGGCTCTTTATTAATCCCTAGTTTGTTTTACCGTTTATTTCCATTTTCAACGCTTTCGACATTATTGATAAATCTTCGATTACACGATGCAATCAGAGATCCTTGCAAATCACTCGTTATTTGAGGTTGACAAAGAAAATCGCTAAGTATAGGCATGAAACAAACTTGGTCAAAGGAGGCGGGGAAATGCAACAGTCGAGAATTTACTTTTAATGGTTGTTTATTTCATTACATTTTTAGTTTTGTTATTTTAATAGTAAATAAAGGTTGTTGGTATCACTTGGCCTATAACCACTTATTTATTTCAGTAAATAGTGCTTTGTATTTTTATTAATCATGGTTAACCGATAAGCTCTAGCATTATTTATCTTGGACAAAAAAGTTTAAGGATGTGTTAGATTTGGCCCGACATGCAAGTGCATGTTTAAATTAACTATAAAACTATGTGGCATGGTCTCTTAAAATTTCGACGAGTTTTCAAGTCGTTAAAGTAGCTAGAAGGAGTTGCTACACACAAAACTTTAGTTGTTGTCCAATCACTTTTCACTTACCCTTCTCTGTTAGGTTTATCCATGTGTATTTAATAAACCAATTCTAAAAGATCCAAAAATTATGCCAGGAATTAATCTCGAATCCATCTTGGCTGCTGTAACGACCCGCCATTCTCTCCACAGAATGACGCATCATTAATAAGAAAGAAGGGGATAAAAAAGAGAAAAGATAGAGAAGAAAGAAGAAACAACATCAAAATCTCAACAGCGGAACGAATCAATTATATTAATAACATAAGCATTACATAATATACAATATCAATCAGAGTTACACAGATAATACATCACATACTAGACAGTTATAAACACCTGTCTAGTTATTACAACTCAATACAATACAGAAATATCAACACAGCGGAACACTACACATATCTACAACGCTGAAGCTTCCCGCTCCATTGCTCCTCCACAATTCGTCAAAGCTAACCTGTATCCCTTGACTACTCGTAAAAATTCAAGTATCCAAGAGTTTAAGAAAAACAGAATAAACTCTGCGTCAGACAAGGGTCTGGTGTGAGTAACAGGTTAAGGTTGCTTAACTTTCAAAAACCTTTGAAAACAAAAGGTATCATGTAAGACTTCCCACACATAAACATGGGTAAGTTTTTACCTTATGCTAATCAAAACATTTGATAGGAAATCCAGTGATATTATAATAGGTCTAGGGTTTTCAAGTAAATATGAAATAGCCGAAATTGTTACATTTGTTAAATTCCAGCTACATAAGTATACAATCAAATCCGAGGGTGTGACGACCCAGAATTTTCAACGTTTGAAATTGAAATATTTAATTGATTTCAAATATTTGAATTGCTAATTTAAGCTTGAATTTCAATTTTAACTATGAAGTTAGCAATTTAGTTATCAAATTTAATTATAGAACTTTGGGTAAAATTGTAAATCTTTAAATTTGAGCCTGTTAAAAATAATTTGATGACTTAGAATTTTTTTATTAATAATACTGAAGATAGTAAAAGTATTAAAACTGAATTTGGAAGTGTTTTGTTCAGTTTGAAAATATATTGATTAAACTGATATTTAGAAATAGCCTTCCGGGGCACAGTCTTGGATTTTGACGAACCCAGTTCCATTGGATCCGTAATATTGTATTATTAACGGATTCCAATTTTCGTAGCAATCAGAGTTGTCGTTTGACCCTGGCAGCTCAAAACACATAGAAATTATTTTAATCTATTTAATTTAAAATTTATCGTTACTTCCGTAACTTGCGTATATGATCGAATTAGCCTCTGAAACATGTTTCATTATGTTCGGAATGCGGATAAAACCTTATAAATGCTAGGCGGCACGCCTCGATAGGAGTTCAGGATTTCGAGCAAGGTTATATGAGATATTTTGAATATAAAATTACAAAAATCACTATAGCTCTTCCTTCCTCCACACGCCAACGTCTCATCCTTGTCACCCTATTTCTTTACAAATCCCACACAACATCATTTCAAAGCAGAGAAAAAAATAATCAAAAATCAATTCTGCTCGAAGAAAGAAATCAATGGCCGAAGCCTAGGGGATTCAAAGTCAACAGACCGAAATCGTGATCTCGTTTTCCCCTTTTTCCTTAAATATCGTTCTTCCCCTTTAACTAAATCACGGCAGTCCCTTCCTTAAGAAAAAAAGAAAGAATCAAGGGCCGAACAGAATCGTTTACAAAGAAAATCATCGTGCCCACATACTCTATGCAAATCGAATCAGGGTCGGACGGGAAAATAGTGCGTCTAGGCGAAATTCGCTACCTGGTCATGACGGGTGTTTTCCTCGCAGTGATATTCGACAATAAAGGGGATCGAGCAAAGGTTTTCAAGCTTTGGATGGGGACGGTGAAGTTGGGGGGGCCGAAGTGAATCGCGTACGCGTGTTAGGGGAAGCGCGACACTCTTGATGGAAGTAGGGTATCTACTATAGCAGGAAGGAGGTCGCATCCGTGCTCGTGCCGCGACGAAGAGGAGGACGCGATGTCCCTGGTAATGGAATGATGGGCGATGCATAGCCATGGGTTGAGCGGGGCACGTTGGCATCGATTCGCTACTCTGGAAGGAGGAGTTAGGTACGTTATCGTAATTTCAATTTTTCTTTGTATTTCTCTAACTGTATGTTCCCAAAACTCTTGAGCAAATGTATAATATAATTGCAGTTAGATATATTAACATTAATTTTTAAAACATTGGATTTTTGAATATAAGTTATATGTATATATGAAGTTTTAAAAGAAAAAAATAAATTTATATTTTTAATTTACCAATTTATTAATATATTCAGGGAACAATTTGTTTAATTAGTTAATCAGTTATTTTGGTTACCAAAGATTATATAAAAAGGAAATTTAGTTTTAATTTAATTTTTAGTTAAATAAATTTGTTAAAAGGAATTGGTTTGCAATAAAATCATTGGATAATTAAAATTACCAAATGAAATTGATTATTCGATTTATTCGAATATTAATAAATTGTATAAATGTTTATACAAGGTCTAAAGTGAAGAAACAAGACGAAATGAAAATGGGTTGCACGCGTAAGCAAAGGTGAGACCCTCTCACTCGAGTTCAAATTGAAATTTCCAGGTTGATTTTTAATTTTTAAATTTAAATTGGTTGACTGTGTGCTTGGTTGATTGATTTATAATAATTATTCACTGGATGATATTATATATATATAGTAGTATATAGTATATATTGGGTGATTGATTTCCCGCATTATATAGCGGATGAGACCCTATTGCGCCGCATAATAGTGGATGATATTTCATAAATCCCATATACCGCGATATTCCACCTCGAAGTGGAATTGGTATTTAATTGTTGTGCTAACGTTTGTGGATGTAGAGAAACAGGTTGGAGGGATCCAACTGGATTCCTCAAACATTTGAATTTGTTTCATTTGTTGTGTGTTAATTTTTTTTATAATCTCTGTTTGATTATATTGAAATTGGAATCATTGTAGGCTAAAATTTAGCCGAATATATTTTTGGTGTCGTAAGATACCAGAAATAAATAAAATAGGATTTTTAAATTTAAGTATAAAAATCTATATTGAAATCCTATTGAATAAATTCCAAAATATGGGGAAAGATTTTTATAAATGGGTTTTGAGTAATATTGGTTGATAATTGAAGAATTTATTTAAAATTTGGATTTTAAATAGTTTGGAAAAAATAAAGGGATTTATTTTTAAAAAGATGAGAAATGTGGAAATCCATTGAAAATTGCTTTGGTATTTGAAAATAAATCTTTGGAAATCAAATTGAAATTTGATTCGATGTTTGAAACAAAATTTAGAAATCAATTTGGAAATTGATTTTGGTGATTGAAAATAAACCTTTGGGAAATCCATTTGGAAATTAATTTGGGTGTTTGAAACAAATTTGGGAAATCAATATTGAAAATTGATTTGGTGTTGAAAGTGAATATATAGTAAACGATTTGAAAATCGTATATCGATGGATATTTGGAAATTTGAATTCGCAATGGAATTTATAAAGGAAAGGGAAGTTGTTTTAAAAATAAATACTGGTTTATTTTTAAAGTGTGAAAAGGGATTTACGGATTTGGAATGTAAATCTAAAATAAATAAAGAAGGGTTTATTAAATTGGTCTAAGTGAACCATTTTGAAATGAAAGTGTATTTTCCCTAGAAAGTTGAGTATGCTTTGAAAGTAGCTTTTAAAATATAAATTAAATGTCCTAAGTTGGTTTTAAAAGAATGTTTGAAAAAATTTATTTACTTGGGTTATTTGAAAATCTTTAAGTAAAGATTTATTTAATTAATTATAGAAGTGATTATTTAAAGATTTTGTTGATATTTGTTTTAGAAAGTGGTTATTCAAATAGGTATACCCGATCTACTAACTTTATTTTAAAGTTAATTTGGATTTGAATTTTTATATAAGATATTAGTATAATAGTTTCTTAACAAATATTTAAGAAAATGTTTTAAAATAGTTTTATCTAATGTTTCCAAGCATATACTTTGGATAAGTGATTTAAATTATTTAAAGCACTTGAACTCGGCAGATTTTCAGTGGAAATAAATAATATCGGGAATTTTATTCCACGAGTGAAAAGTGATTTGAAATTTGTTTTCAAACGGTCGAAGTGTGAAAATATATCTTGCAAATATATTTTGAAAATAAATAACTGGGGGAAAATTATTTGAAATCCAGTAATTATTGTGAATGTTGATTGATAGTAAATAACCGACTATCAATATTTACCTTTAAATGACGTTTGAATTCCGATGCTACCGGAGGTCGGATTCCAAGTGGATATCCAAAAACCGCATCGAACCTTTGTGATTGTGATAGATCTTTTATTTAAAAGATCGAAGTGGAAATTATTGTGATTTGTTAAAAATTTGAATGAACACTTATTTTTAAAAATAAGCGCTCGTTATTCGAATTAGCCGGGAGAGGACCTTTGTGTCATATAACCCATTCCGAATAATGATACGACGAAATGGGATTGCATTTGAAGACCAGTGGTGAAGACCGGGTATTTGCGAGAATGATAGGATGACCTATCGATTGTCTCTGCACCGAGTAGTTACGGTATAGAGATTCCCTAAGTGATGGGAAGTTCGATCGGGATTGTGAATACCCGGATTTCAAGGGCTTCTTCGGAAGTGCCTTCGGTTCTGTTCGAACCCAGAATAGACTTGTATGGGTGTGTGTCTGACGTTACAAATTGGGATGTAAAGCTGATTTCTATAAAAATACATTTCTGTTGGTGGCGGAGAATTTATTCTCTTTGCTTAACACCTTTCTCTGAGACGTACGAGCTTAGAGGTTATGTAGTTGATGGTTACTAGTGATACATTCCCAATTTGGTAATGTGGCATACAAAGTGCTGCTGATCATTTGTTGATCGAAGCATGGCTTTTGTGAAAAGTGTAGCTTTGTGGACGAGACTTCGTCGAGCCTCACAACGTGAAAATGGTCGAAACAGGAATGCTGCGGCAAGGTTTATTTAGGAGTCGCGCCCCTAGGGTATGTCCATTTTCTTCTGGCTAAAGGGTGGTACCATGGTATGGAGCCCAGAACTTAACTCATGTGGACACTGTAAACTTATTGCTGTGTGATGTTGCTTTGTGGTTGAGGATCCTCGGATAAAGGTCGGTAACGACCGGGGATGGCATACTCATGTGTGGAGTTATCTATGTTACAACTTCATTGCACCAGAAGCGTGAGGTAACTCGGCCTTGTGTTGGCGGAGAGCTGGTTAAGTTATCGGGGCATCCCTCTAGAGGCGTATCCATGTGGCAATAGGAAGTTCCTTAGCCTGACCATTTGTTGGAAATCCAAATAAAACAATACGAGCCCTGTACGGTTTTAGTTGGATAACCTGCCATGGAATATGGAGGTAACCCACTATTGAACAAAGTAGCTATAGTAGGCATACGACGAAATGTTGTATGCTAGCTAAGATTAATATTATACTTTCGAAATGTTTTCTACACTATGCACTAAAAATAATATCCAAGATTTTGTGTATTTAGCATGTTTGACTATCGTAAGGAGAAATCTCCCCCAAGTGTGCATTTGCATTGTGTGTGTGGCGAGAGGCCTTATGGCAGTTTCATTGTAAAAAAAGCATAGCGGATTTCCTTTTATTTTCATTGTGAAAATAACTGTTTTTAAGATCTCACACCAGTCCCATGACTGACCTGGAGTTTATTGTTCCCTTTCTAAACTCTGGGTGCCCACCAATTTCCACACGGGCAGTCTAGAGTTAGGTTATCAGGTCATTCTGGAATTCAGAAGTTGCTGTGGAGATCAGGAGTAAGCTAGACGGCGAAGCGTATCACTAGTATATGTTGTATTTTCTTCTGCTGTTTGTTGTTGTAACACTCTGATAATGTAATGTGATGTGATGTAATAACAGATATGATTCTTTGTTTTAAAGATTATTCATTTATATATTATATGTTGTTCCGCTGCGATATTTGAGATTCTATTATTGTTTCTGTTTCTTCTTCTATCTTCTTCTTCTTAAACCCTAATGGTTCGGTTTCCAGCACTCGATGGTTCGGCGGTTGATACAATGGACGTATTAATGTCGACTTTCGAAAGTCGAAAAATCTGGTCGTTACAATGTGGTATCAGAGCATTTGATTAAGTGGCAATCTTGGCTCTGTTGGGTGTTACTCAGTAGAGATAGAGTCAGTAGTACTCTAGAATGAGTTTGAGTGTAATAATAAATATGAGCGCGTATTTGTTAGTGAATATGAAATTGTTTTATATTGTGTTGACTTATCGGTTGATTGTTTATAGATTCTGGTCGGTGCAGTTTGGCCAACTGTATCGATAGGGATTTCTAAACTCTTAAACAAGATAAACCAACACAGTATTGTTTGAAATTGGGTAACTGAAATAGTTTTACTCAGAACTATTTTCGTATATAAAAGAAATAAATTTTCTGTGAATTATTATAATATATGGTTGCTTGGTTATTAGGAAGCAATAATATTAAATTATTATCATCGTTGTATGAGAAATTGAAATCAAAACCAAAAGCTAAGAAAATAAAAATACAAATGAGATTTGGAAATGTAAATTATAAGTGTGATTCATAATTTGAAATAAAATTCATTAATGGAATGAAATTGGTAATGTGAGTTTATAAATGAGTTTTATAAATTGAAATGAGATTTGATTTGAATCAAGTTGAATAAAAATCAAAACATGGGAAAAATAAAAATAAAATGGATTGAATTCAAGTAAACTAATATGATAATTAATTAATTCATGAAATAGGAAAGTTGAATTAGTTAAATTAAAACTTGAATTGTGAGTTAAATAATAATGGTTTGAATTTGCAGATAAATTCAAGTAGAAATAAATTAAAAATTTCTTTGTTATTGATAAAATGAATTCAAGATGAATTGATGAAAATTTGCGATTAAAAATAGATAAGTGAATAAAACTAATTTAAATAAATTAGTAGATGGAATGGATTTGGTAAATGAAAAAAAAAATCAAATCAAGGATTTAAGTTTGGAAGTGTTACAAGGAAAAATAAAATTTGACTTTCGAATTGAAATAACTTGAAGAAAATAAATAACTTAAGTAAATATTGGATAAAATCTCGACTTAAGTAAAATTGTGAAATGGTTGTTGTCAAGTTGTATGGAATGCAAAATGAATTGAACGGAATCAATTGGAAATGAAATAGAATAAAGAGTAAATTGAGTTGGTATCAATTTAAGTTAGTTATAAACTAGATTGGATATTCTATTTAGTGAATACCGTCGAATTTGCATAGAAATGGTTGTCGTTTGACGCAAACGGGATTGTATGAAATTTTATGAGTTAAGGAAAGCCAATAAAATTGATTTTTGAATCAATTGAAATGGATATGAGTTCGTTTCGGTTAAAAATGAATTGAATGAAAGAAAGTGTGTTGTAAATCACTTGAATTGAATAGAAATGATATGGAATGTAGTTGTAAGCAATTAAATTTGTATTGAAACCTTAGAAATTGCTTATGGGAATTATTTTTAGTGCATTGCTTGTGAAAACTATGTGTTTGCTATTAAAAATAAGTGAAATGTAGATGAATTTCCTATATATGTCACTTACGTGTTTAAAATTGAGTAAGTACAGGTACAGGGGGGCCGTTTGGCTGGATTTGGTCGCGCTAAAATGCTAATAATAAATTGCTTTGCTTAAAAATGCTAAATAAGGTACGCCTACGCAATTAAAATAGGAAATATGAACTATTTTTATTTTTCCGACCGGGTGGGTCGATGTATATATATTTATATGTTTTGTCAAATTGCAAAAGTTCCTCTGTTCAAAGGAGACTCTACCAAAATTTTCTGAAAATTTTGGAAGTTAGAAAATTTTGAAACATTTTTTGTTAGCGAAAACAATTTCAAATTGGAAATTGAAGTATATTAGTGAATGAAACTAATTTAAATTAATAATATGAATCAGTACAATTGAAAGATAAAATTCAATATTCAGAGTTGAAGATAAATTGAATTCATATGGAAATGGGAAAACAAATTTGAATAAAAGTATATATGAAACTCCTGTAAGGAAATGTATAATATGATATTTGAATGTTGTAATTGGATATTATGAATATCAGAATATACAGGTGTGTACAGGGAAATGGAATTGGGATTTTGATTTCAAAGGTAAAATTTGAATTGCTCGACAAAAAGGTATGTATTTCAATTTCAGTATGAAATTTGGTGATTTTCATGTTTAGCCACTTGGCTTTTTGTTTTCTTTTGGAATCTGAGGGCCTACGGTGCCATTTTGTAGTCGTACCGAGCTAGCCGCGCGAATAAGACGCTGGTGAAAATTTTGAGAGTTAGAAAAATTTTGAGAAAATTTTGAAAGTTTAAAATTTGAATTTGAATTGTGAAGAAAATGAAGTTGTTTGGAAACTGTGAAGATTTTAGAAAGTTAGTTGAAATGAATCTTTAATAAAAATATTTAGGTTGATAAATTGATAAAACTGTTTGGTTTGGAAAATATCAAACGGGTTGTGGATCATTCTTCCTAACTAGTAATTTCGGGACGAAATTCTTTTAATGGGGGAAGGATGTGACGACCCAGAATTTTCTACGTTTGAAATTGAAATATTTTATTGATTTCAAATATTTGAATTGCTAATTTAAGCTTGAATTTCAATTTTAACTATGAAGTTAGCAATTTAATTATCAAATTTAATTATAGAAATTTGGGTAAAATTGTAAATCTTAAAATTTGAGCCTGTTAAAAATAATTTGATGAATTAGAAATTTTTTATTAATAATACCGAAGATAGTAAAGGTGTTAAAATTGAATTTGGAAGTGTTTTGTTCAGTTTGAAAATATATTGTTTAAATTGATATTTAGAAATTGCCTTCCGAGGCACAGTCTTGGATTTCGACGAAACCAGTTCCATTGGATCCGTAATATTGTATAAATATCAGATTCCAATTTTCGTACCTCGAAGTTGTAGTTTGACCCTGGCAGCTCAAAACGCATAGAAATTGTTTTAATCGATTTAATTTAAAATTTATCGTTACTTCTGTAATTTGCGTATATGATCGAATTAGCATTCGAAACACGTTTCATTATGTTCGAAATGCGGATAAAGTCTTATAAACGCTAGGCGGCATGCCTCGATAGGAGTTTGGGATTTCGAGCTAGGTTATATGAGATATTTTGAATATAAAATTATAAAAATCACTGTAGCTATTCCTTCATCCACACGCCAACGTCTCATCCTTGTCTCCCCATTTACATATCCAGCGCAACATCATTTCAAAGCAGAGAAAAAAATCAAAAATCAATTCTGCTCGAAGAAAGAAATCAATGGCCGAAGCCTAGGGGATTTAAAGTCAACAGAACGAAATCATGATCTCGTTTTCCCCTTTTTCCTTAAATATCGTTCTTCCTCCTTAACTAAATCACGACAGTCCCTTCCCCAAGAAAAAAAAGAAAAGGATCAAGGGCCAAATAGAATCATTTACAAAGAAAATTATCGTGCTCAAATACTCTATGCAAATCGAATCAGGGTCGGACGGGAAAATAGTGTGTCGAGGCGAAATTCGCGACCTGGTCATGATGGGTGTTTTCCTCGCGGCGATATTCGGCAATAAAGGGAGATAGAGCAGAGGTTTTCAAGCTTGGGATTGGGACGGTGAAGTTGTGGGGGGCGAAGCGAATCGCGTACGCGTGTTAAGGGAAGCGTGACACTCTTGATGGAAGTAGGTTTCTATTATAGCAGGAAGGAGGTCGCATCCGTGCTCGTGCCGCGACGAAGAGGAGGCCGCGGTGTCTCTGGTAATGGAATGATGGGTGATGCATAGCCATGGGTTGAGCGGGGAAAGTCGGCATCGATTCGCTACTCTAGAAGGAGGAGTTAGGTACCTTATCGCAATTCAAATTTTCTTTGTATTTCTCTAACTGTATGTTCTCAAAACTCTTGAGTAAATATATAATATAATTGCAGTTAGATATATTAACATCAATTTTTAAATGATGTTTTCGAAAACAGAAATTTTTTATATCCAGTTTATTTATATTAAATTAATCACACACACACACACACACACACACACACACACATATATATATATAAAAGATTTTGAGAGTGTAAGAATTTATTTATAAACATTGGATTTTTGAATATAAGTTATATGTATATGAGAAGTTTTAAAAGAAAAAATAAATGTATATTTTTAATTTACCAATTTATTAATATATTCAGGGAATAATTTGTTTAATTAGTTAATCAGTTATTCTGTTTACCAAAGATTATTTAAAAAGGAAATTTAGTTTTAATTTAATTTTTAGTTAAATAAATTTATTAAAAGAAATTGGTTTGCAATAAAATCGTTGGATAATTAAAATTACCAAATGAAATTGATTATTCGATTTATTCGAATACTAATAAATTGTATAAATGTGTATACAAGGTCTAAAGTGAAGAAACAAGACGAAATGAAAATGGGATGCATGCGTAAGCAAAGGTGAGATCTTCTCACTCAAGTTCAAATCGTAATTTCCAGGTTGATTTTTAATAGTTTAATTTAAATTGGTTGACTGTGTGCTTGGTTGATTGATTTATAATAATTATTCACTGGATGATATTGTATATATATAGTATTATATAGTATATATTGGGTGATTGATTTCCCGCATTATATAGCGGATGAGACCCCATTGCGCCACATAATAGCGGATGATATTTCATAAATCCCATATACTGTGATATTCCACCTCGAAGTGGAATTGATATTTAATTGTTGTGCTAACGTTTGTGGGTGCAGGGAAACAGGTTGGAGGGATCCAACTGGATTCCTCAAACATTTGAATTTGTTTCATTTGTTGTGTGTTAATTTTTTTTTATAATCTCTGTGTGATTATATTGAAATTGGAATCATTGTAGGCTAAAATTTAGCCGAATATATTTTTGGTGTCGTAAGATACCAGAAATAAATAAAATAGGATTTATAAATTTAAGTATAAAAATCTATATTGAAATCCTATTGAATAAATTCCAAAATATGGGGAAAGATTTTTATAAATGGTTTTGAGTAATATTGGTTGATAGTTGAAGAATTTATTTAAAATATGGATTTTAAATAGTTTGGAAAAAATAAAGGGATTTATTTTTAAAAAATGATAAATGTGGAAATCCATTGAAAATTGCATTGGTATTTGAAAATAAATCTTTGGAAATCAAATTGAAATTTGATTTGATGTTTGAAACAAAATTTAGAAACCAATTTGGAAATTGATTTTGGTGATTGAAAATAAACCTTTGGGAAATCCATTTGGAAATTGATTTGGGTGTTTGAAACAAATTTGGGAAATCAATATTGAAAATTGATTTGGTGTTGAAAGTGAATATTTGGGAAACGATTTGAAAATCGTATATCGATGGATATTTGGAAATTTGAATTCACAATGGAACTTATAAAGGAAAGGGAAATTGTTTTAAAAATAAATATTGGTTTATTTTTAAAGTGTGAAAAGGGATTTACGAATTTGGAATGTAAATCTAATATAAATCAAGAAGTGTTTATAAATTGGTCTAAGTGAACAATTTTGAAATGAAAGTGTATTTTCCCTGGAAAGCCGAGTATGTTTTGAAAGTAGCTTTTAAAATATAAATTAAAAGTCCTGGGTTGGTTTTAAAAGAATGTTTGAAAAAATTTATTTACTTGGGTTATTTGAAAATCTTTAAAGTAAAGATTTATTTAATTAATTATAGAAGTGATTATTTAAAGATTTAGTTGATATTTGTTTTAGAAAGTGGTTATTTAAATAGGTATACCTGATCTACTAACTTTATTTTAAAGTTAATTTGCATTTGAAGTTTTATATAAGATATTAGTATAATAGTTTCTTAACAAATATTTAAGCAAATGTTTTAAAATAGTTTTATCTAATGTTTCCAAGTATATATTTTAGATAAGTGATTTGAATTATTTAAAGTACTTGAACTCGGTAGACTTTCAGTGGAAATAAATAATATCGGGAATTTTATTCAGCGAGTGAAAAGTGATTTTAAATTTGTTTTCAAAAGTTCGAAGTATGAAAATATATCTTGCAAAGATATTTTGAAAATAAATAACTAGGGGAAAATTATTTGAAATCCAGTAATTGTTGTGAATGTTGATTGATAGTTAAATAACCGACTATCAATATTTGCCTTTAAATGGCGTTTGAATTCCGATGCGACCGGAGGTCGGATTCCAAGTGGATATTCTGAAACCACATCGAACCTTTGTGATTGTGATAGATCTTTTATTTAAAAGATCAAAGTGGAAATTGTTGTAATTTGTTGAAAATCTGAATGAACACTTATTCTTAAAAATAAGCGCTCGTTATTTAGATTAGCCAGGAGAGGACCTTTGTGTCATATAACCCATTCCGAATAATGATACGACGAAATGGGATTGCATTTGAAGACCAGTGGTGAAGACCGGGTATTTGCGAGAATGATAGGATGACCTATCGATTGTCTCTGCACCGAGTAGTTACGGTATAGAGATTCCCTAAGTGATGGGAAGTTCGATCGGGATTGTGAATACCCGGATTACAAGGGCTTCTTCGGAAGTGCCTTCGGTTCTGTTCGAACCCATAATAGACTTGTATGGGTGTGTGTCTGACGTTACAAATTGGGATGTAAAGCTGATTTCTATAAAAATACATTTCTGTTGGTGGCGGAGAATTTATTCTCTTTTCTTAACACCTTTCTCTGAGACGTACGAGCTTAGAGGTTATGTAGTTGATGGTTACTAGTGATACATTCCCAATTTGGTAATGTGGCATACCAAGTGCTGCTGATCATTTGTTGATCGAAGCATGGATTTTGTGAAAAGCGTAGCTTTGTGAATTAGACTTCGTCGAGCCTCACAACTCGGAAATGGTCTAAACAGGAATGTTGCGGCAAGGTTTACTTAGGGGTTGCGCCCCTAGGGTATGTCCATTTTCTTTTGGATAAAGGGTGGTATCATGGTATGGAGCACAGATACTTAACTCATTTGGACACTGTAAATTTATTACCGTGTGATGTTGCTTTGTGGTTGAGGATCCTCGGATAAAGGTCGGTAACGACTGGGGATGGCATACTCATGTGTGGAGTTATCTATGTTACAGCTTCATTGCACTGGAAGCGTGAGGTAACTCGGCTTTGTGTTGGCGGAGAGCTAGTTAAGTTCTCGGGGCGTCCCTCCAGTGGCATACCCATGTGGAAATAAGAAGTTCCTTAGCCTGACCATTTGTTGGAAATCCAAATAAAACAATACGAGCCATGTACGGTTTTAGTTGTATAACCTGCCATGGAATATTGCCGTAACCCGCTATTGAACATAGCAGCTATAGTAGGCATACGACGAAATGTTATATGCTGGCTAAGATTAATATTATCCTTTCGAAATGTTTTCTACACTATGCACTAAAAATAATATCCAAAGATTTTGCATATTTAGCATGTTTGACTATCATAAGGAGAAATCTCCCCCAAGTGTGCGTTTGCATTGAGTGTGTGGCGGGAGGCCTTATGGCAGTTTCATTGTAAAAAAAAAGCATAGCGGATTTCTTTTATTTTCTTTATGAAAATAACTGTTTTTAATATCTCACACCAGTCCCATGACCGACCTGGAGTTTATTGTTCCCTTTCTAAACTCTGGGTGCCCACCAATTTCCACACGGACAGTCTAGAGTTAGGTTATCAGGTCATTTTGGAATTCAGAAGTTGCTGTGGAGATCATGAGCAAGCTGGATGGCAAAGCGTATCACTAGTATATGTTGTATTTTCTTCTGCTGTTTGTTGTTGTAACACTCTGATAATGTAATGTGATGTACTGTAATAATAGATATGATTCTTTGTTTTAAATATTATTCATTTATATATTATATGTTGTTCCGCTGCGATATGTGAGATCATGTTATTGTTTCTGTTTCTTCTTCTATCTTCTTCTTCTTAAACCCTAATGGTTCGGTTTTCCGGCGTTCGATGGTTCGGCAGTTGATACAGTGGACGTATTAATGTCGACTTTCGAAAGTCGAAAAAATCGGGTCGTTATAGAGGGCACTTATTGGAGTTTGGGTTTCCATCAATGGCCGGGCTACTGGGGTACCGCCTGTCACAGTACGTGGCCTAGATCAACGTACCGAGGATCCATCCTAAATCCCCTGCAACACAAGGCCGGAACCATTCCTTACTAGACAGTCTCGAACAAGACAACCCCGCAGTTGGTGCGCATTCCAACTACCCACACAGCCGAATAAAAAGGGCCCTCTAGACAGGGGAAAATATCGTCCTACTTGGGCATGACCCACTTAGCCTTGCTGCTCCTCCCCTGTTTTAGCCATTCCCGATTGATGAGGCTTGAGGCTACTATTACCTTTAAAGAACACATCTCTTAGAATGCTCATCGTCCACCTGACGATGTTCTGAAAGCATTCAATCCATACAAGTTCGTTCCGGGTTCGAACGAAACCGAAGGCATTATCTCGTTACACTCATTTTGGAATCACCCTAAGAGTTAACGACGATAACCCTTGCACTCTGAATCTTCATTTCAAATCTAAAAGTACTACCCTGTTAAACTTGTGTTGAAATCACCCTCAGAGTTTTAACGACGAATAGTCCTTACACCTCGAGTCTTCACTCTTCACTTGAGATTCACGACCTATCGTTAATTTGGATCGATGTCGTTTTCGGATATCCAAATCTGGAAACCCGATCCCGGTCTTATCGAAATCCAAAACGTATCTTTTAAGGCCAAGTTGTTTTAAAGTATAAAACAATTCAATTCTATTATCTATATAGACGCAGATAGATAATTCACATATCACAACAGATAATCTACATTATCATCATAAACAGATAATTCACATTATCATCACAAACAGATAATCCACATTATCATTATACTTCAACCAAAGCATCCATGTCACACTGCATTACTTATTTCATAACAGAGATCTCAAACCACTCTAGGTAAACAATATCATCCATCCATACATAAGCTATGATCTGTAATCACACCATCTATGATTAATTTAAAATGAATTAAATTAATTACTTTCATCTCTAATTAATTTAAAGTGAATTAAATTAATTACTTCATCAATGTAAATCTTGCTTACTTAACCATTAATTAATTACAAATCAATTAATTAATTATTCTCTAATTATCCACCCTAAATAATTCACCCTTGGTTAATTATCCTTTAATTACATTCAAGTAATTATCCTTAAATAAATTAATTAACTTAACCCAAAACAGTAATTAACCTTTAACTACTTCACAAATTAATTAACTATAATTAATTACACTAATCCTTGATTAATTTTATTAATTAATCACTCTTAATCACTTATTATTGATTAATTAATCTTAATTAATCAACCCTTAATTACATCATTAATTATATTGATTAATGATCCCTAATTACATTTTAATTAATTACATTAAGTAATTAATCTTTAATTAAACCATAATTATTAATCACTCTTGATTAATCACCTCCAGTAATTAACCACCCTTAATTAATTACATCACTTCATTATCTTCAAATAATATTATTAATCAATTCTTAAATTAATTACACTAAGTAATTAATTATTAATTACTTCTACCAAGTAATTACCCTTCTTATTAATTACACAAGGTAATTAAACCCAAAACTATTTTAAATCTTCAATTAATTACATCTTGTAATTACCATCACTAATTACTTCACGAAGTAATTACACTTTATAATTCTCATTAAGTAATTATACTTAATCCCATCATCAAGTGATTATTTAAATTAATTAAACCAATTAATTAACTTAACTAATCATATCAATTTAATTAACTACCTTGAGTAATTAATTTCTCTAATTACTTCCATTAAGTAATTATACTTATACAATTCCTCAAATGATTATTCTTAATTAATTAATCTAATTAATTATTAAAATTAATCACATTAATTAATTATCTAATAATCCCTAGTTAATGATCTTCATTAACTATTAGTACTTCTTTAATTACTTTCTTTAAGTAATTAAACTTATATTAATCATTATTAATTACAATTTAATTAATCTTTAATAACCAATTAATTAATCTCTAATTATTTAATTAATTAAGTGCTTAACTCTAATTTATTTAATCTTTAATTACTTGATTAATTAATTTTTAATCATTAATTAAAAATCTTAACTTATGTAATTAACGATCCTTAATTACAAATTAATTATTCATTAAATAATTAATCTTAATCCTAAATTAATAAATTTTAAAACCCTTAATTACTAAATTAATTAATCCAAATTATTAATTAAATAAGTTAGTTAATTATTCATTAATTACCTTAATAATTTAATGAATTACAAATCATTAAATCTTAATTTTTTAGATAAAAACATTTCTTATTTATGACTAAATTGTCATTAACCAAAAACATTTGAAAACATTTTACTTTTGAATTTACTTTCAAATGCCATTTCAAATTAAGGTTCAAACTAAATACAATTTAGCTTTAACACAATCTTAAACCAATTAAAAAAAACTTTTAAATCACATGTTAAAGAAATGCTTATTTTATAAAGAAATTTAAAAGGGTTTAAACCAAATTCATTTTTAATTCAAATCTTTTAAAATATACCTTAAACATTTAAAGGTGTTAAAAACAATTTAAATTTTATAAAACTTTAATTTATTTGAAAACTAGGATACAAATCTAGATTTGAATCCATACTTAAAACTTGATTTAAAACTCTGTTTAAAATCTTACTTTTAAATTTTTTTTCCATTTTAAAAAAATAAATAAATGCCAGACAGGTTAAAACCTGTTACCAAATTCACCCACGAGTCACTCGAGTCATTCGATCAACTGCTTCGAGAAAACCCCCTGTAACGATCCTGAATTTTTATTTAATTTAAATTAATAATTAAATGAAATTTTGAATAAAAATTTATAAAATTAATTATAAATAGTGATGTGAGTTTCCCCGAGTTCAAATATATTCTATATAAATCATTTAAATTTTTAAATATTATGTATATATGTATATATGTGAATATATATATATATATATGTATATTTGGGTATATATGAGTCAATTTGAAATTTTAAAATCTTGTGTGTATATATATATATTTTGATTTGAATTTAAATCTTATATTAATGGTTTGAAAAATAAATATTAAAGTGTATACTTTAGACACAAGTATAAAAATAAATAAATAAATTGATTTAAAAATTTATAAATAATGATAATTTGAGTTATATAAAATATATGTGTATATATAGAGAAATATAAAACAATAATTTTTAAAGTAAAATTTATGATAATTATTTAAACTAAAAATAGAAGTAAATTTAAAATGCAAGAATAAGAGCAAATAAAAATATGTTATTTATCAAAATAAAGATAGTTTCTTTTATAAATTGTTTTAATTAAATAATGAGTTGTATTTAAACAATATTAATAGTATAATATTTATACAAATGGATTTTTATTGATAGAAATGGTTATTTCAGATTTATATATATATGTATGTAGGTATTTTTAAAGAAAGCTAGGATTTGTGAATTTAAAATGAAATAAATTACAAACAAATGTATGCATACAAACATAATTAAAATAGAAAATTATTTGTAATACAAAGTAAACTAAACAAAATAACAAAACAAAACAAAAGATAAAAACAAAAGAAAAGGTAACAAATCAAATACAAGATACATTCAAGTATTCAAACAAAAGAAATAATCCAAACCATACTTTTACATATTTGTACAGCCGAGACAAGAAAGAAAGAAAAAGTAAAGGTAAAAAAATGCATTACAAAGTACAGGTGCATTTAATGTTTACACCTCTAGCCTATAACAAAAAGAAAAAAAAAAGAGGATACCATCACTTGTACCTGCACACCTCTATACATTATATATGTACAGCTTTAGTTCACAAGGCTGAGCATACTTGTAAACATTTTCTCAAATTCTTTAAACATTTTCAAAGCTGTAATAAGTATCAAGCATGCAAAGAGTTCAACTTCATTAGCAAAGCAAAATTCCAAATTTACAAGTTCCAGGAAAATAAAAGAAAAGCTTCAGATCAACCAAACTCTAACCTGTAAACTGCTGGATTTAAGCAATGATTTGGAAGGTGAGTACACATCTGTATTTCAAAGTTTAAACTTGTGTGTTGCTTCGAAATGAATATGTATCTTATGGTATATGCTGTGATGATATGCATGTGTTGTGTGTGTGGCTTTCATCAGAGTATTCTCTGTTTTATTTAAATATCAGGTTTACAGAGAACAACCCAACAAAGCTAGGAAAAAGATAATTCAAGTTCTTGTTTTATAATCCATATCAGGCCTTAGTTTCAAAACAAGATCGATGTGTTTAAGTATGGGCTATAATAAAAAAATGGTTTCATAATGTATAGAGGTATGTAGGATAGAAGATCAAGATTTTACAGTACAAACTTTAAAAATTGGAAATTTCGAATGACACGAATCATTAATTCAAGTGTATAACTTGAATCCTCATATCAAATGATGATTTTAAGATGAGTTTCGTGATTTTTAGTGGGGTGGTTTGGTAGCAGTTTAAAGTTGAACGGAAATGGGTTTTTGGGGGATTTCTGGCGATCAGGGGTACTAGAGGTGCTAGGGTTGTGCGTGGTGGTGGAGGAGCTTACAGGGATGGCAGGAAAAATATAGGGATGGTGAGTAAATCATGGTGGTGGCGTCGGCAATTGGTTGAAGTCTGTAGCCCTAGTTTTGTTGGGGTCGAAGAAATTTGATTTGTTCGTCGTCCACAGTGCATCGAGTTGCACGAGACTGGGGGTGATGAAGGCTGGGGTGTAGATGAGGCGGTGGCCGGAGGTGGAAGCTCGCTGATGGTCGGCACGGCGTGGACGAGGCGATGTTGACAGGTTTGGGGTGTTGAAGCTGGCGTGTTTCCAGGTTTGGAAATTTAACTAAATTTTGATTCGTGCTGTCGTGATGGGTGCTGGGTGATGGATTGAGCTGAGGGGGTCAACGATGACTAGATGGCGATGGAAGTGGTGGCCAGGACATCGGCGGTGGATGGTGCAGGTGCACGAACCACTGATGTGTATCAGTGGCATGGGGAAGAAGAAAAAAAAGAAAAAGAAGAACTTGGACTCGGGGTAATCCTCGGGAAGTTTGCAAGATAGCTCGAGTTAGACTCGTGTATTTTTAGGTTCATGCCGAGTAAATATTTAACACTTAAACAAAATTTATAAAATTTATAAAGTCTCGGGTTGGTTTGGGGAAAGACTCGAAGCAGGGCTCGGGTAGAACGTGGATTTCCTCGGGTTTGACTCGGGTAGGTATAAAAACAGTTTTGAAATTTTAAAACAAAATGCAAGTTTTAAACATTTTAACTCATTCTTTTAAATAATTGTCTCATTTAAGTATGGGATTGGTTTAAGGTTTAAAAGTAAATTATTTTAATTTAATTAAGTTTTACATAAAGATTTAATTAAAAAGATTAATTAATTAAAGGTTAATTAAGTACTGATATTTTTTTTTAATTAATTTGTTAAGAGCTAATTTATTAATGATGAATAATTAAAGGATAATTATTTAATTAAATATTAATAAATGATAAAGATTGATTTAATTAAGTGATTAATCAATATTTAATACAAAGCATAATGTGATTGACTCAAAATGATAATTAATTTGAGATTAATTAATTAAAGGTTAAATTTAATTTAATAAAGTTGATTAAGGAATGATAATTAATCAAGGAAAAATTAATTAGAGTAATTAATTAAAGATAATTAATTAAATGGTGAATTAGATAATTAAAGATTAATTGTTTAATAATTAAAGGTTGATAATAAGAGGTTAATTAATTTATTTGTAATGGATAATTAGTAAAAGATTAAAGAATAATTAATCAAAATGATTTGTAAATTATCAATGTTAATTAACCAGGACTTATAATTCATAAGAAATTAATTTGATTTAAATTAATCAGATAATTAACTGATTTTACTTACGAATATTTGGATTCTATTGGATGACTTGATTGTTTGATATCCCTAATATATGATGCTTTGTGATACATCCTGATTTATGTGGTGATCTGTAATTTACTATCTGTGACATATTTATCTGTGATCTGTATATAACCGATAAGCGTTACAGCTTATATCGCTTATCAATTATATTCCTGTATTCTGATCTGTAATAATTGTATGATGTTGCATTACTGTGTATAACCCCTGGACCACACTTATACACACACAAATATGGATTTCACGAGGAAATCGATTAAGTCACAGATTTTTGAAATAGTTTAAATTTGAATATTTGAATTCAAATGTTTTGGAAATGGAATTGGAATAGAAGTGAAAAGCTTTTGAAATGGAATTTCAAAGATGGAAATTTATTTTGAATAACTGGATTAAGTGTTGGAATTTAAGTACTTTAATTTAAATTTGAATTCAATATTCAAATTGAATTCTGTAATTTGAAATTAGGGATTTATGATATTATACTAGTCATTATGAGTTAAACCATTTTTAAAGTATTATTTTTGGGAATTTGAACTTAACCCAAGGATTTCAACTTGTATAAATGAATCATATTTCAAAAATGAAAACTGTTGTTTTCAAATGATAAACACTTTTGGATAAGAACTGAGATTCCAGTTAATTAGGGGAATTTCAAGATTTAATAGAGAAATGATTTTCCTAAGTTATGAATGAATTCTTTTTGAAAGCTATGAATTAAATCTGTTTATTTTTAACAGATTTAAATTGATGATTTGTTTAAATCAAATTGAAATGAAATTGTTTTGAAGGCTATAAGTTAAATCTTTGATTTAAAGATTTAACGAGTTAAATCAAATTGAAATGAAATTGTTTTGAAGGCTACAAGTTAAATCTTTGATTTAAAGATTTAACGAGTTAAATCAAATTGAAATGAAAATTGATTTGGAAGATATGTGGAAGAATCTTTTGTTTAAAAGATTTAAATGTGAAAATTGTTTAAACCGTTAAAGGTTGTGAAAATGAATCTTTTTGTTTAAAGATTGAAAATGGTAATTTGCTAAGCCATTTGAAGAAAAGTTTTGAATTATTAAGTTGTGACTTAATTGAAATCCCATTATCCATTTGTTTTTGAACTATTGCGCTCACTATTCGGTTTAGCCGGGAAAGGACCTTTGGGTCGTATAACCCATTCTGAATATGTGATTCGACGTTATGGATAGCATTTAAAAACCGGTGATGAAGACCGGGTATTTGCAAAAGCGATAGGATGACCTATCGATTGTCTCTGCACTGGGTAGCTCCTGGTATAGAGATTCCATATGTGATGGGAAATCCGATCGGGATTGTGAATATCCGGGTTGCAAGGACTTCTTTGTAAGTGCCTTCGGTTCTGCTCGATCCCGGAACAGACTTGTATGGATTGTATGTCTGACATTACAAGTTGAGATATAAAGCCGATTTCTTTCAAATATATTTCTGTTGGTGGCGGAGAATTTATTCTTTTAGCTTAACACCCTTCTCTGAGACGTACGAGCTCAGAGGTTATATAGTTGAAGTTATCAGCGATATATTCCCAATTTGGTAATGTGATATGCTGAGTGATGCTGAAATGATCATTGTGTTGATTTTTGTGATAGGATCGTTTATTTGATCGTCTATCTTAGTGATCATTGTGTTGATCATTTGATGACCCAAAGCATGGCTTTTGTATAAAGTATGTTTTTGTGGACGTGACTTCGTCGAACCTCACACCCCGGAAATGGTCAAAACAGGAAAGATGCAGCAAGGTTATGAGGGGTAGCACCCTTTAGGGTATGTACATTTCCTTCTGGATAGAGGTGGTATCATGGTATGGAGCCCAGATATTTAACCTATGTGGTTACTGCGAATTTATTACTTTGTGGTTGTTGGTTATCAGGATCCCGTGAGAAAGGTCGTTTACGATCGGGGAATGGCGTGCTCGTGTCAGTAGTTACCCAGTTAGGGGTAACCCGGCCTTGTGTTGGCAGAGTTCCGGTTTGGTTCTCGGGGATGTCTTTCCAGAGGCATTCTCATGTGGCAATGGGAAGTTTCTTGGCCTGACCATTTGTTGGAAATCCAAAGAAACAATACGAAACTTGTACGGTTTTAGTTGTTGAACCTGCCATCTAATATCGTAGCTATTAGTAGGCATAATATAATGGTACCTATGCTGGCTAAGATTTATATTCTACTTTCGAAATGAATTTCTTCTACACTATGCACTAATAATAATATCAAAATTGATTTGATTTTAATACGTATCAAGCATCTTTGACTATCATAAGGAGAAATCTTCTCCAAGTCTGCGTTTGCATTGTGTGTGTGGCAGGAGGCCTTATGGTAGTCTCATTTTTCAAAAGCATTGCGAATTGACTTTAAAAATCTTTTGTTGAATGTTTTAAAAGATAAACTGTTTTTGTTGCTCACACCAGTCCCACGACTGATCCGGAGTTTATCGTTTCTTTCCTAAACTCTGGTTGCTCATTATTTTCTACACGAGCAGTCTAGAGTTGGGTTTTACAGATAGTTAGATATAGTGGATTATCTGGAGTTAGTTCAGTCTTTGGATCGCACCAGTCTTGTTAAGCTTGATAAATCTTTATTGGGAGTTCGAGCTATTACTGGATGGATTCTTGGAAATGGAGTTGCAGTTATTTTTGGAGTTCTTCTTTGAAGACTATCTTAGAGTTATATTGTTCCGTATGTTAGATGTCATCTATTTTCTTTTCCGCTGCTATTTATTGTATCATATCTCTGATGTATATTGATATCTATTGGATCATCTGTTGTATCAGATATTGTATCAAAGCTGTATATCAATGTATTATTCTTTTATTCCGCTGTGTTGTTTACTTAATGATTGTTATAAGCTCCGGCGAATCGGATTTGAACGGTCGAATCTATGGCATTCGAATACGATTTGAAGTATGGATGTCGATTTTCGAGCGGGCAAAATCCGAGTCGTTACATCTGGTATCAGAGCTAAGGGTTGAACTTTAGCTCAGGAGTGTAACACATTAAGTAGCTCATTAGAGATAGGGTGAAGTAAATCCTAGAATGAGTAATCCTTAAGATATCCGTTTGAATGCCTCAGTAAATTCTCTTACTATCCACTGATAGTAAGTATAAGTGCAAAAAGAGAACGAGATAGAGGACAGGGAAATACGACTATAAATGGTCGATACTCTGTAACAATAGTGGAAACAACTTTCTTATCAATTTTCTTTGATTCGTTTTCAAATTCTTTTGAATTGTATTGATAAAACGATTTTGGTTGAGAACAAATTTTGAATTTCTGTTATAACTTCTTGGGTGGAATAAAATATGAAATATAAACTTTGATGTATTTCTCAACATATAAAACTCTAAACTTAAGATCTTAATATTTGGCTTTTGATTTTAATTGTAGAGAACAAATAGCGTTAGCCGAGGAGGAAAGGTCAGGAGGGTGGGTGATTATGCTTCATCCAGTAGGGTACGAGATGATGAAGGTGAGTCATCAGTTCATAGGGAATTCCCAGTGGAGCCTGTAGTGCAGCCCCAACCACCAGTGGAAGAAGAAGAAGATGAAGAGGAATTCGAAGAAGAAAATGAAGACGAATTCAAAGAAGAAAATGAAGAGGAATTCGAAGAAGAAGAGTTCGAGGAAGAATTCGAAGAAGAAGTTGAGGAGGAATTCGAGGAGGAGGTTAAGGCGGAAGAAGAACCTGACGTGGAGGAAGAGTCCGAAGGTGATGAAGAAATTCATTGGGATTTAGATAATGCCGTGGATGATGATGATCCCATTGAGGACGAGGAGTTAAATGGTGGGTATCTTATTCTGGAAGAATCTGATCCGGAAGAGATTTTTGAGACAGACAATGAGGTTGAAGTGATGGACCTGTCAGGGCCTGAGAGGGAGGGTTCTGAGAGTGAGGATTGGTAGTTGGTCGGTTTGACTCATTTTGGGGTATTTATATAGGTATTTTGGACTTAAGATCGTAGTAAAAGTTGGATGTTAGTGGGTTATGTATGACTATAACTCATGTACTAATATTTTGAGTAGTGTTTAATATAAAATATATTATGAATGGCCTGAAAATATCCAGTTTGATCTGAAAAGATATTTCTCTATCTTTTATCTATCTCTGTATTGTTTTCGTGCCTGCGAATTTCGAGGACGAAATTCTTTTAAGGGGGGAAGTCTGTAACGATCCTGAATTTTTATTTAATTTAAATTAATAATTAAATGAAATTTTGAATAAAAATTTATAAAATTAATTATAAATAGTGATGTGAGTTTCCCCGAGTTCAAATATATTCTATATAAATCATTTAAATTTTTAAATATTATGTATATATGTATATATGTGAATATATATATATATATATATATATATATATATGTATGTATGTATGTATGTATATTTGGGTATATATGAGTCAATTTGAAATTTTAAAATCTTGTGTGTATATATATATATTTTGATTTGAATTTAAATCTTATATTAATGGTTTGAAAAATAAATATTAAAGTGTATACTTTAGACACAAGTATAAAAATAGATAAATAAATTGATTTAAAAATTTATAAATAATGATAATTTGAGTTATATAAAATATATGTGTATATATAGAGAAATATAAAACAATAATTTTTAAAGTAAAATTTATGATAATTATTTAAACTAAAAATAGAAGTAAATTTAAAATGCAAGAATAAGAGCAAATAAAAATATGTTATTTATCAAAATAAAGATAGTTTCTTTTATAAATTGTTTTAATTAAATAATGAATTGTATTTAAACAATATTAATAGTATAATATTTATACAAATGGATTTTTATTGATAGAAATGGTTATTTCAGATTTATATATATATGTATGTAGGTATTTTTAAAGAAAGCTAGGATTTGTGAATTTAAAATGAAATAAATTACAAACAAATGTATGCACACAAACATAATTAAAATAGAAAATTATTTGTAATACAAAGTAAACTAAACAAAATAACAAAACAAAACAAAAGATAAAAACAAAAGAAAAGGTAACAAATCAAATACAAGATACATTCAAGTATTCAAACAAAAGAAATAATCCAAACCATACTTTTACATATTTGTACAGCCGAGACAAGAAAGAAAGAAAAAGTAAAGGTAAACAAATGCATTACAAAGTACAGGTGCATTTAATGTTTACACCTCTAGCCTATAACAAAAAGAAAAAAAAAAGAGGATACCATCACTTGTACCTGCACAGCTCTATACATTATATATGTACAGCTTTAGTTCACAAGGCTGAGCATACTTGTAAACATTTTCTCAAATTCTTTAAACATTTTCAAAGCTGTAATAAGTATCAAGCATGCAAAGAGTTCAACTTCATTAGCAAAGCAAAATTCCAAATTTACAAGTTCCAGGAAAATAAAAGAAAAGCTTCAGATCAACCAAACTCTAACCTGTAAACTGCTGGATTTAAGCAATGATTTGGAAGGTGAGTACACATCTGTATTTCAAAGTTTAAACTTGTGTGTTGCTTCGAAATGAATATGTATCTTATGGTATATGCTGTGATGATATGCATGTGTTGTGTGTGTGGCTTTCATCAGAGTATTCTCTGTTTTATTTAAATATCAGGTTTACAGAGAACAACCCAACAAAGCTAGGAAAAAGATAATTCAAGTTCTTGTTTTATAATCCATATCAGGCCTTAGTTTCAAAACAAGATCGATGTGTTTAAGTATGGGCTATAATAAAAAAATGGTTTCATAATGTATAGAGGTATGTAGGATAGAAGATCAAGATTTTACAGTACAAACTTTAAAAATTGGAAATTTCGAATGACACGAATCATTAATTCAAGTGTATAACTTGAATCCTCATATCAAATGATGATTTTTAAGATGAGTTTCGTGATTTTTAGTGGGGTGGTTTGGTAGCAGTTTAAAGTTGAACGGAAATGGGTTTTTGGGGGATTTCTGGCGATCAGGGGTACTAGAGGTGCTAGGGTTGTGCGTGGTGGTGGAGGAGCTTACAGGGATGGCAGGAAAAATATAGGGATGGTGAGTAGATCACGGTGGTGGCGTCGGTAATTGGTTGAAGTCTGTAGCCCTAGTTTTGTTGCGGTCGAAGAAATTTGATTTGTTCGTCGTCCACAGTGCATCGAGTTGCACGAGACTGGGGGTGATGAAGGCTGGGGTGTAGATGAGGCGGTGGCCGGAGGTGGAAGCTCGCTGATGGTCGGCACGGCGTGGACGAGGCGATGTTGACAGGTTTGGGGTGTTGAAGCTGGCGTGTTTCCAGGTTTGGAAATTTAACTAAATTTTGATTCGTGCTGTCGTGATGGGTGCTGGGTGATGGATTGAGTTGAGGGGGTCAACGATGACTAGATGGCGATGGAAGTGGTGGTCAGGACATCGGCGGTGGATGGTGCAGGTGCACGAACCACTGATGTGTATCAGTGGCATGGGGAAGAAGAAAAAAAAAAAAAGAAGAACTTGGACTCGGGGTAATCCTCGGGAAGTTTGCAAGATAGCTCGAGTTAGACTCGTGTATTTTTAGGTTCATGCCGAGTAAATATTTAACACTTAAACAAAATTTATAAAATTTATAAAGTCTTGGGTTGGTTTGGGGAAAGACTCGAAGCAGGGCTCGGGTAGAACGTGGATTTCCTCGGGTTTGACTCGGGTAGGTATAAAAACAGTTTTGAAATTTTAAAACAAAATGCAAGTTTTAAACATTTTTAACTCATTCTTTTAAATAATTGTCTCATTTAAGTATGGGATTGGTTTAAGGTTTAAAAGTAAATTATTTTAATTTAATTAAGTTTTACATAAAGATTTAATTAAAAAGATTAATTAATTAAAGGTTAATTAAGTACTGATAAAAAAATTTAATTAATTTGTTAAGAGCTAATTTATTAATGATGAATAATTATAGAATAATTATTTAATTAAATATTAATAAATGATAAAGATTGATTTAATCAAGTGATTAATCAATATTTAATACAAAGCATAATGTGATTGACTCAAAATGATAATTAATTTGAGATTAATTAATTAAAGGTTAAATTTAATTTAATAAAGTTGATTAAGGAATGATAATTAATCAAGGAAAAATTAATTAGAGTAATTAATTAAAGATAATTAATTAAATGGTGAATTAGATAATTAAAGATTAATTGTTTAATAATTAAAGGTTGATAATAAGAGGTTAGTTAATTTATTTGTAATGGATAATTAGTAAAAGATTAAAGAATAATTAATCAAAATGATTTGTAAATTATCAATGTTAATTAACCAGGACTTATAATTCATAAGAAATTAATTTGATTTAAATTAATCAGATAATTAACTGATTTTACTTACGAATATTTGGATTCTATTGGATGACTTGATTGTTTGATATCCCTAATATATGATGCTTTGTGATACATCCTGATTTATGTGGTGATCTGTAATTTACTATCTGTGACATATTTATCTGTGATCTGTATATAACCGATAAGCGTTACAGCTTATATCGCTTATCAATTATATTCCTGTATTCTGATCTGTAATAATTGTATGATGTTGCATTACTGTGTATAACCCCTGGACCACACTTATACACACACAAATATGGATTTCACGAGGAAATCGATTAAGTCACAGATTTTTGAAATAGTTTAAATTTGAATATTTGAATTCAAATGTTTTGGAAATGGAATTGGAATAGAAGTGAAAAGCTTTTGAAATGGAATTTCAAAGATGGAAATTTATTTTGAATAACTGGATTAAGTGTTGGAATTTAAGTACTTTAATTTAAATTTGAATTCAATATTCAAATTGAATTCTGTAATTTGAAATTAGGGATTTATGATATTATACTAGTCATTATGAGTTAAACCATTTTTAAAGTATTATTTTTGGGAATTTGAACTTAACCCAAGGATTTCAACTTGTATAAATGAATCAGATTTCAAAAATGAAAACTGTTGTTTTCAAATGATAAACACTTTTGGATAAGAACTGAGATTCCAGTTAATTAGGGGAATTTCAAGATTTAATAGAGAAATGATTTTCCTAAGTTATGAATGAATTCTTTTTGAAAGCTATGAATTAAATCTGTTTATTTTTAACAGATTTAAATTGATGATTTGTTTAAATCAAATTGAAATGAAATTGTTTTGAAGGCTATAAGTTAAATCTTTGATTTAAAGATTTAACGAGTTAAATCAAATTGAAATGAAATTGTTTTGAAGTCTACAAGTTAAATCTTTGATTTAAAGATTTAACGAGTTAAATCAAATTGAAATGAAAATTGATTTGGAAAATATGTGGAAGAATCTTTTGTTTAAAAGATTTAAATGTGAAAATTGTTTAAACCGTTAAAGGTTGTGAAAATGAATCTTTTTGTTTAAAGATTGAAAATGGTAATTTGCTAAGCCATTTGAAGAAAAGTTTTGAATTATTAAGTTGTGACTTAATTGAAATCCCATTATCCATTTGTTTTTGAACTATTTCGCTCACTATTCGGTTTAGCCGGGAAAGGACCTTTGGGTCGTATAACCCATTCTGAATATGTGATTCGACGTTATGGATAGCATTTAAAAACCGGTGATGAAGACCGGGTATTTGCGAAAGCGATAGGATGACCTATCGATTGTCTCTGCACTGGGTAGCTCTTGGTATAGAGATTCCATATGTGATGGGAAATCCGATCGGGATTGTGAATATCCGGCTTGCAAGGACTTCTTTGTAAGTGCCTTCGGTTCTGTTCGATCCCGGAACAGACTTGTATGGATTGTATGTCTGACATTACAAGTTGAGATATAAAGCCGATTTCTTTCAAATATATTTCTGTTAGTGGCGGAGAATTTATTCTTTTAGCTTAACACCCTTCTCTGAGACGTACGAGCTCAGAGGTTATATAGTTGAAGTTATCAGCGGTATATTCCCAATTTGGTAATGTGATATGCTGAGTGATGCTGAAATGATCATTGTGTTGATTTTTGTGATAGGATCGTTTATTTGATCGTCTATCTTAGTGATCATTGTGTTGATCATTTGATGACCCAAAGCATGGCTTTTGTATAAAGTATGTTTTTGTGGACGTGACTTCGTCGAACCTCACACCCCGGAAATGGTCAAAACAGGAAAGATGCAGCAAGGTTATGAGGGGTAGCACCCTTTAGGGTATGTACATTTCCTTCTGGATAGAGGTGGTATCATGGTATGGAGCCCAGATATTTAACCTATGTGGTTACTGCGAATTTATTACTTTGTGGTTGTTGGTTATCGGGATCCCGTGAGAAAGGTCGTTTACGATCGGGGAATGGCGTGCTCGTGTCAGTAGTTACCCAGTTAGGGGTAACCCGGCCTTGTGTTGGCAGAGTTCCGGTTTGGTTCTCGGGGATGTCTTTCCAGAGGCATTCTCATGTGGCAATGGGAAGTTCCTTGGCCTGACCATTTGTTGGAAATCCAAAGAAACAATACGAAACTTGTACGGTTTTAGTTGTAGAACCTGCCATCTAATATGGTAGCTATTAGTAGGCATAATATAATGGTACCTATGCTGGCTAAGATTTATATTCTACTTTCGAAATGAATTTCTTCTACACTATGCACTAATAATAATATCAAAATTGATTTGATTTTAATACGTATCAAGCATCTTTGACTATCATAAGGAGAAATCTTCTCCAAGTCTGCGTTTGCATTGTGTGTGTGGCAGGAGGCCTTATGGTAGTCTCATTTTTCAAAAGCATTGCGAATTGACTTTAAAAATCTTTTGTTGAATGTTTTAAAAGATAAACTGTTTTTGTTGCTCACACCAGTCCCACGACTGATCCGGAGTTTATCGTTTCTTTCCTAAACTCTGGGTGCTCATTATTTTCTACACGAGCAGTCTAGAGTTGGGTTTTACAGATAGTTAGATATAGTGGATTATCTGGAGTTAGTTCAGTCTTTGGATCGCACCAGTCTTGTTAAGCTTGATGCATCGTTATTGGGAGTTCGAGCTATTACTGGATGGATTCTTGGAAATGGAGTTGCAGTTATTTTTGGAGTTCTTCTTTGAAGACTATCTTAGAGTTATATTGTTCCGTATGTTAGATGTCATCTATTTTCTTTTCCGCTGCTATTTATTGTATCATATCTCTGATGTATATTGATATCTATTGGATCATCTATTGTATCAGATATTGTATCAAAGCTGTATATCAATGTATTATTCTTTTATTCCGCTGTGTTGTTTACTTAATGATTGTTATAAGCTCCGGCGAATCGGATTTGAACGGTCGAATCTATGGCATTCGAATACGATTTGAAGTATGGATGTCGATTTTCGAGCGGGCAAAATCCGAGTCGTTACACCCCCTGACTACACGAGCCAAACCCTCATAGAACTCGAATTCAAACCGAGCTCAAATCATCTTCCCTAAAACAAACAAGGCCTGATACCCAAACTTGCACCGTGCACATGCACGGTGGTTCCGACCACCTACGGTCATCACCAAAACCTTCAGTAAGTCGTCGCCACCTACCCCAGTCTTCACGATCCTCCAGAACTTCGAAAACGATGTCCAAATAAAATCGAACGGTCGAACTCCAGTGCTGGAAACAACCATCATTAGTAAAACATCCATCGACATCGATCTTGACCATGATGAACATCGCCGTCTTCACATAGATGCTTCGACCTCCAATCATCCAATTCCCAAACTATGGTGGCAATCAGTCCACCATAGACGCCGTGAAGGTCAGAAATTCCCATCCTACCCAAACTAGGGTTATTAACTAAAATGATCAACCACTGCCGCCACAAAGCCTTAATCCACCATCGGACATTTTTGCCAAGGTTCTCGATCACTCCTCTTCCTTCAGAAAGAACCCTGACCATCCCAAGCTACTATATTGCCAGAGGTAACCCAAAATCCCCTTTTTTGATCAACTATAACTGCTCCTTTGATTCAATGCTAAAAATTATGCTTTCAGTTTTAAAAATCATATTTTTGGATACATTTTTAGATTATATGCTTGGATCAATGAATTAATATGTCTGAATTTTCATCTTTCCTAAGTTAGCTCTATTCTTTGGGTTTACCAGAGCAGTTTCCAATTTTATTTTAACTTAAACAAATTTTCAAACATTAGTTTATGATAAAACAAACAATTTTTGTTTATAGCCTAAATCCAAATAGCAAGTGGATAATGATTTATTTTTTCAAAATCATGGGCTGGGAAACACAGAACAGAGAATACATATTCAACAGCATGCACACTATTCATTCATAAATATACACAGCAGATTGCACACACAATACATATTTATCACAGAAAATTAACATGCAACCATATTTACTTAAGTTATTTTTAATAAAAAATTTACTCATCTTTGCTTTTATTTGCAATCCATTTCAATATTGGCTTGGTTTCTCGATTTTGACCTTGAATAAACAATTCACAATTTATTATTATTTGAAGTATCGAACAATTAATTACCACTTATTTATTTAATTTTAAACTAATCTTATAGAAAATATCATTAGTGACCAAATAATTTAATAGGTTAGTTAGACAAATAATATTTTCATAATCTTTATTTTAGAATTAATCTAGTAAGTTTAGAATATGTATATGTCTATCCTTTATTTCCCTATTTTTATCTTTGAAACTGTATATATACACACGCATTTATAAAAATAATTTTGTTGCTGTAAAACTTTATATATAGATATATAATAATTTTTTTCATCCGTTTTATTGTATATATAAATATATAAAATCAATTCCTGGGCTAAATATTTTTCTATGACCTATATAAATATACAAATACATATACAGGTTTGAAATAAAAATCTAATACCTTACTGCATATATACAATAACGCAAAATCAATCTTTGATAAATATATTTAAATTGAAAACAAATTATACCTCGATTCCATCTCTGCCGAAGTCGAAAATCGCACAGGACCCTAGCCTCTACTGCCTACTCGCGCACGCGATTCAAAGCACGAGTCCCCTCAAAGTCAAGATGCCGATGACCCTTCATCCAAATCGAACAACGTTCCGGCCTCCCCCTCTTTCGCCTTTGCTTCGACCCTCACGAGATATCACGATTCGCCCCTGTCGCAAAATAGCCTTACTCGAATTCGAGCATCTACTGCCTCGTTCAAAAATGAACAGCGAGATTCCCTTTTTTCGAGTCGTGAATTGGGTTGGTGAAGAAGGAGGAAAGAATAAACTTGATTTTGATTTTAGAAATGAGAAAGATCTGGGTTCGGTTACGTTCGTTTTCTTTTAACTGGATTGGGATTTAATTTTGTCAGAGAGGAAGAGGATGTGGTGGTGTTATATATATATATATTCTTCTTTGTTTCTGGAGGAAGCCATTTATATATATATATATATATATATATATATATATATATTCTTGCTTGTTTCTGGAGGAAGCCATTTTTCTTTTGGAAATGAATTCGTTCTGATGGAAGAAAGGAGGGTACGGGGTGATTTAAAAGGTGAAGGGTTGCGTGCATTGAATAAGAAAAGTGGACAGGACTGGTTGCTAGGGTGGCTTGCTATAGAGACGGTCGGCTACAGAAATTTTTTTGAAAAGCAAGGAAAAAAATGCTGATGTGAAGGGATTTCAGCTGATGTTGACTAGTGTATATATAACTATATTTTTAATTAGGTTCAAATTCAAATTGTCTCGATAAACGCAACTTAAAATCTCAACCTCCTATCGAGGCATGCCGCCAGGCATTTATAGTGTTATACCCCTATTCTGAACGCATTGGAAAAGGTTTCGAGTCCTAATTCGATCATATGGAGAAGATAGCTTTTTGAACCCAGCTATTAAATTAAATTTCGATTTAATTTTCAACGCGTTTGCTTATCGTACGGCCAAACGACAACTCCAAACATTACGAAAATTGAAATCCGATAATAATACAATATTACGGATCTAATGGAACTAGTTTCGTCGAAATCCGAGACTATGCTTCGGAATGCTATTTTTAAATATCGATTTAAACAATATAAATTCAAAACTAAACAAAAAATTTCCAAATTAAATTCTGAAGCTTCCATTATCTTCAGTATTATCAATATACATTTTCTAAGCCAAAAAAATTAATTAGCTTAAAATTGAAGATTCAAATTATTATCCAACTTCAATAAATTAAATTCAATAATTAAATTGCCAAATTCATAGTGAATTTTGAAATTCAAGTTAAACTAACTTCCAAACATTTAAAATCAATCAAATATTTCGATTTCAAATGTTCAAAATTCTGGGTCGTCACATCCTTCCCCCTTAAAAGAATTTCATCCCGAAATTACTAATTGAGAAGAATGATCCTTAACCCATTTGCTATCTTTCCTAACTAAACAGTTTTATCAACTTACCCAAAACAAATCTTTTTATTAAAGATCCATTATCATTCAACTAGCTTTGCAAAATCTTCACAGTTTCCAAACAACTTCATTTACTTCACAATTCAAATTTAAATTAAAATTAAAATTTTAAATTATCAAAAAATTTCTCAAAATTTTTCTAACTACCTAAATTTTCGAAACATTTCTCCTGCGTCTCCTTTGTGCAGATAGCTCGGTACGACTACAAAATGGCACCACGGGCCCCCAGATTCAAAAAGAAAACAAAAGGCCAAGTGGCTAGACAAGAAAATCATCAAATTTCATATAGAAATTTAAATACATACCTTTTTCGAGAAATTTCAAATTTATCTTCGAAAATCAAATCCCAATTCCTTTTCCTTTATAATACCTGTATACTATTTAACAATCATATCCAATCTCTACATTCAAAAATCATTTTGCATATTCCATTACAAAAGTTTGAATACTTACTTCCTATACCATTTTTACTTCACTATTGAAGTTATATATCCATTTTTGTAACGACCCAGAATTTTAATTAATTAAAGTTTGAATATTTAATTAATTTTAAATATTAATAAGTGAAATTTATAAGTCGAATGAATTTTATTTCGAATAATTGGATTTAATTGGATAATTAAATCGATAATTTAATATGTGAAATTATAGAAATAGTTGAAAATCGAGTTTAATATGATTGAAATTGATTTGTAAAATTTTATTTTATCACATTGGAGTTAGAATAATGTTATAGAACTTTTAAAATCGAATTAAAAGTTTATTTTTGAAAATTAAATATTTTAATATTTAATCGACTAGTGAAATTAGCCATTTTTCGAACAGTCTCAGAATTGGACGAAACTAGTTCTATTGGATCCGTAATAGTTTGTTATTATCGGATTTCAATTTTCGTAGCAATCGGAGTTATCATTTGATCGTGGCAGCTCGAAACGCATCGAAATTGTTTTTAATATTAATTTAGCGAGTTAAAATAGTCATTTTTCAAACTGTCTCGGATTTCGACGAAACTAGTTTCATTAGATCCGTAATGTGATATTATTGTATGGTTTCAAATTTCATGTCAATTGGATTTATCGTTTGTCCGGTGCAAGCTAAAACGCCTAGAAAATCGTTTAATTGGTTTAATTTTAAATTGAACGTTTATTGCCATAACTCGCACAGATGACCGAATTAGCTCCCGAAACACGTTCCATTGTGTTCGGAACGTGGGTAAACCTTAGAAACGCCAACCGACATGCTTCATTTGGAGGTCGGAAAATCCGGGATGAATAGTGTTTCGCGAATTTTCAATATAAGCCCCTCAACTTGTTCATTTGCAAAAGAAAATTAGAAACCCTAGGGTTCTGAAGCACAGCCGCCTCTTATATGTCTAATGGCTGAAACACACCCTCCTTCTTCCTCAATTATCTCTTCATCCATCAACATTTACAAGAAACTGTCAACATGAAAGTTGTAGAACATGTTGTGAACTAGCTATTCAACGGTCACGATCTAAAACGACTTCACCAATCAGCGGAAATTTATCCTCAAAGTCATCAGGTCGTGCATGCCATACGAGGTTGGATAGAGGGCCGAGATGCATGTGGTTCGTGGTGGAGATGGAGTGGAGGATGCTCTTTGTCGTGGCACTTGTTGATCGTCGCCAAAGTGGTAGTTTTGGTCGTGATTCTAAAAACCTAACATATGCGTTGGGTTCGTGCGTGTATCGTGATGGCCTGGGGAGTATTCGCGTGAGAGAAAGAAGGTTGGGGACGCACGGATCTGAGGAAATCAACGGCCCAGAAAAATTTAGGTTTAAATTGAAAATATGTTGTAAATTTATATTAAAAAAATTCGTGAAACTTTGAAAAATCATATATTTTTCATACGAGGTCGAAAACGCGCGAAACCAGTTGCGTTGGAATCGTATGGACGAGCGCTACGCTATGGAAATGGATTGGAGTCGTTTGGAGTTAGTGAGAATTTCCGGTAAAATTAAACGTCCATTTAATTTTATTCGAAATGGATCGCTAAAACGAAATTGAAATCAATGTGAGAACTTCTCACTCAATCGTATCGGTTTCGATTTTAATTTTAAATAGTTGTATTTAAAATTCTTGAATGCATGTTTGAATGATGATTATTATCTATTGATTGTTAAAATAGACATTATGCGCCGTTAGTAAGCGAAGATTATTTATTAAAAACATATACCGCGAATATTTCACAGTATAGTGAAATTGGTATTATTTATGTACTTGGAGTTGATTTTCCCGCATTATATAGCGGATGAGACCCTATTGCGCCGTCTATTAAGCGGATAATGTTTTATAAATCCCATATACATCGATAATTCCGTACTGGAGCGGAATTGGTACTGTGCTAATGTTTTTGGATGCAGGGAAGCAGGTTGGAGGGATCCAACTGGATTCCTCAACTGTATTGATTTATTTACAGATATTGTGATATTTGTTGATTATCATATCGATATATGATATTTGGATGTCGTGATTGACTATTTGGTGCTGCTGCATCATCGAATCCATTTCTGAAGTTTTAAAAATAATGATTTTGGTTTTAAAAGGAATTTTAAAGTGATTTTCGAAAGTATTCGTTTTATTAAATTTTGAATTGTTAAAAATAAATAAACGTTAAAATTTTAATGTTATAAAAGTATGATTTTTATAGAATGAAAGTGAAAAGTGATTTTTGAAATAAATAGTTAATAAATTTATGAAATGGTTTAAATTGGAATTTTTGGGACTATTACAAACAATTTTTATAAAAGATTTATAAAATGGATATTTATAAATTAAAAATATTGGAATTATAAAACGAGCTTTTATAAGTGTTAAAATAAAGTTGTACCTAGATCTATAAGTAAATAATAATTAAGATTTATAAATTGATGTTGATATAAAAGAATGGATTTGTGAATAAATGGTTTAAAATTAATTTACTTATAAACCGAATTTCGACATGTAAATGAAATTATAAACATTGTTTATAAATTCGAAATCAATTGAATTTGATAAATTGAACATAGAAGTTTATGAAAGGTAATTTATTCGCGATTTTGGATAGCAAATAAATTCTTGAAAATAAAACGTGTTGTAAATATTGAAATTGGGTTAGTGAAGTATATTCACGATTTTGGACAGTGAATATATTATTAAGTAAAATGGATATGTTTTGGGAAAGCGATATTATTTAAAGAAGTTGATTATTTTAACAACATTTTAAAATGTGTTATCGAAATCATAGATTTCAACATTCATTGTTGAAATAGACATTTTCGAGAAATAAAAGGAAATGGTGGACTATAACACTGTTGTTATAGTAAATGATTTCCGAAAGGAAATATTTTGTATAGTATTGGGATTTATATATCTATTTCAAATTTCGAATCCCTATACTAGTGATTTTGGGTCGTCGTAACGATGTTTTACGCAACATTCGTTTTGACTCAAATTTATGTGTTAAGAAAATGATTTCTTAAAGAATGAAATATATACTTAGTTTTGATTTAAGTCTGTTGAATATTTTCAAATGTTTGAAAATAAATAGATTTGTGAATTACTTATTATTAAGTAAGTATGGAAATATTTTTTTCCAATGTGAAATGAACGTTTTAGAATTTATCCTTGTAAAGATAAATTGAAAGTGAATATTTGAGATCGATTGAAAATCGTATATCATAGATATTTTGGGATTATAAATTCACTATGGAATTTATAAAAGAAAGGGGAATTTGATTAAAAATAAACATTGATTTTTTTTTGAAAGTATGGGAATAAATTTACGGATTAGGAACGTAAATATAAAGTAAATCGGTAAGGATTTATTTAATTGGTTTAAATGAACCATTTTGAAATGAAAGTATTTCCGAGTAAGGAAATGATTGAAATTTGTTTTCAAAAGTGATAAAGGATTGAAAAGTAATTTGAAAATTTGTTTTCAAATGGTTAAAGTGTGGAAATTATATATCTAGTAAAGATATTTTGGAAAGTAAATAATTCGGGAAATTATTTGGAATTTGGTGATGTCGAGCACGCCTATTGATAGTTAAATAATCCGACTATCAATATTTACCTTTAAATAGGTATTTGTTGTGATTTGCTTGAATTTGAATGCCACACTTATTTTTGAATAAGCGCTCACTATTCGGGTTAGCCGGGAAAGGACCTTGGGGGCGTATAACCCATTCCGAGTATGTGATACGTCGTTATGGATTGCATTTGATGACCGGTGTTGAAGACCGGATATTTGTGAAAACGGAAGGATTATCGTCGAGTTACTCTACATCGGCTGATCTCCGATATAGTGGTTTTCTCACCCTTAGTGACGGGAAGTCCGGTCGTGATTAGTGAATATTCGGATTGCAAGGACTTCTTTGGAAGTGCCTTCGGTTCTGTTCGAGCCCGGAACAGACTTGTATGGATTGTATGTCTGACATTACAAATTGAGATATAAAGCTGATTTCTTTCAAATATATTTCTGTTGGTGGCGGAGAATTTATTCTCTTAGCTTAACACCCTTCTCCGAGACGTATGAGCTCAGAGGTTATATAGTTGAAGGTTATTAGTGATATACTCCCAATTTGGTAATGTGACATGCTGAGTGTTGCTGTGAAATGATCATTGTTTGATCATTTGTGATATGATCATTTGTTTGATCATTTATCTTGGTGATCATTTCTATGATCATTTGTTGACCTAAAGCACAGCTTTTGTATAAAGCGTGGCTTTGTGGACGAGACTTCGTCGGACCTCACACCCCAGAAATGGTAAAAACAGGAAGGATGCAGCAAGGTTATTAGGGGGTAGCGCCCCTTTAGTGTATGTCATTCCTTCTGGATAGAGGTGGTATCATGCTATGGAGCCCAGATACTTAACCTATGTTGTTGCTGCAAATTTTGTGGTTGTTGGAAATCGAGGATCCTTGGATAGATCGGTTACGATCGGGGGATGACATATTCGTGTCAGTAGTTACCCAGTTAGGGGTAACCAGGCCTTGTGTTGGCAGAGATCCGGTTTGGTTCTCGGGACGTCATTCCAGAGGCATTTCCATGTGGCAATGGGAAGTTCCTTGGCCTGACCATTTGTTGGAAATCCAAAGAAACAATACGATCTTGTACGGTTTTAGTTGTAGAACCTATCATTCACTTATGGTGGCGCCCCACTGTTTGGATGGTAGCTATAGTAGGCATAAGTGCGGAATGCCTATGCTGGCTAAGATTTATATCTTTATTTTCGAAATGATTTTTCCTACACTATGCACTAGTAATAATATCAAATGTTTCTTTTTAATGCGTATCAAGCATCTTTGACTATCATAAGGAGAAATCTCCTGCGATTCTGCGTTTGCATTGTGTGTGTGTGCGGGAGGCCTTTTGGTAGTCTCATTTTAAAAAAAAACATTGCGAATTGACTTTAAAAATATTCCTCTATTTTGATTTTAAAGATAAATAAACAGTTTTAGTTCTCACACCAGTCACATGACTGACTCGGAGTTTATTGTTTTCCTTCCTAAACTCTGGGTGCCCACCAATTTCCACACGGGCAGTCTAGAGTTAAGGTTTATCAGGATATTTTGGAATTCAAGAGTTGCTGGATGGCATGACGTATTACTAGTACTTAATATTTCCTTTCCGCTGTTTGTTGTTGTTTGTTGTTGTACACTCTGATGATGAAATGTAATGTAAAATGATGTAATGAAATAACTGATATAGTTCTTTGTTTAAAGATTATTCATTTATCTATTATATGTTGTTCCGCTGCGAATTGTGAGATTCTGATATTGTTCTGTTGTTTCTGTTTCAGTTCTATCTTTTTCTATCTTCTTCTACTTTTTCTTCTTCTTTAACCCTAATGGTACGGTTTTCCGACCTTCGATTGCTCGACAGTTGATACAGTGGACATATTGATGTCGGCATTCGTGGACGAAAAATCGCGTTCGTTACATTTGGTATCAGAGCGTATGGTTAAGCGACAACCATGGCTCTGTTGGGTATTTCTCATTAGAGATGGAGTCAGTAGTACTCTAGAATGAGCGTGAGTGTAATAATAGATACGAGTGCGTATTTGTTAGTGAATATGAATTGTTTTATATTGTGTTTGCTTATCCGTTGGGCTGTTTGTGAATTCTGCTCGATAGATGGGACGCCATATTATCGATAGGGATTTCTAAACTCTTAAACGAGGCAAGTTGACATAGTATCGTTTTAAATTGGGTAAATGAAATAATTTTACCTTGATTTTATTTTATATATAAAGGAATAATTTTTCAGAATTTTTAAAGTGTGTATGAATTGATTGTTTGGTTGTTGAATAAGTTAAATTAAAACAATAATTGTAAAAGAATGAATTGTATAAGCAATCAAATTATGAGTGTGAAATTATAATTAATGTAATTTACAATTGTGAAATAATATTATATACATATAAGAAGTGAAATTATATAAGTAAAAGGTTTGTAAATGTGATTTATAATATGAAAATAAAATTCCAGAGAAGTGTTTTGAAAGGATATGATAATTTGGAAAATTGTTTTGGAGAAATTAAAGCTCTAAACTCTTTTCGGTCGCTGGAAAATAATCCTGATGATGATGGCCACATCATTAGAATTCATTTTCGGGTTTCCAAAAGAGAAATTGCTGCCAAATTGTTTTAATAAAAGTTGTTTGGAAAATTTTGAGTTTGGGTTTTGAAATTCAAAAGATAATTGAATTGATTTCAAAAATGGTTTTGAAAGATTGAAAGGACTCTGGAATCTTATTTAAATATTATGAGAATAATAAATGAGTTGATAACTTATACAATTTGAATTTCGATAGAATAAATTTAACTTAAAGGATGAAGTTAAATTAAAGGAAGTATAAGTAAGTCAATAAAATCCAAGTTGAAATAAGTTTGAGTTGTCATCAAAGACATGTAATTTGGAATTTAACAAAAGGAAAGTTAAATAAATTGATTTGGATTTGATAAGATGTTTGAAATGGAATATAACTTAAGTGATGTTGAATAAAGTTAATTATGGGTATCGAAGTAAATTAATAAGTGAATTAATGAAGTGAAGTCATTGAGAAATTGAACTTGAGTTATATGAATGAAATTCAACGTTAAATTGTTAAAGGAATTAGCAATTGAATTGATAAATGGATTGCATGTTAATCAATTAAATGTAAATAATGGATATGAAATAATGGATGTAAGTGTAAATTCATTAAAAGCTAATGTTATTGGAAGTTGAATAAATTGAATGGAAGTCAATTTAATATGATCCAATTGGAATTAAAAGTGTTGAACCAAATTGAATGTAAAGTGAATAAATTTGGTTGTATTGAATAAACATTGGTTGTTATTTGATTGTTGATTGATTGTATATAATTCATTAAGTGTTAATGAAATTGAATTAGCGAAATTGGAAGCTATGTAATTGAATTCAAATGGATAATATGTAAACTTGAATAGAATTTAATTTGATTTGGAAGTGAATCAATGTGAATAAATTAGTGAATGTACACTAATTGGAAACAAATGAATGAATGTTAGTTAAATCCAATGTTAATGAATAAAATGTGATCTAAATTGGAAAACCAATTCATTAAATGTTAATGAGAAATAAATTTATATTGATTTGGTAGTTGCATTTATTTCTATTGAATGCATTGCTATATTGGCACATGTAGTTATTATGTTGCTATATGATGTATATTGAAATTTTTTCATATATGCATGTTCTCATGTTGTTTGTTGAGTGTTTAGTAGGTGCGGATTGCACTTGCTTCGCATTTGGAGCTCGCTTTCGGGCTATATTAGCCGTATATGCTTGCTAATAATAAATAAGGTACATATCTCGGATTACATATCGTACTTTTACACTTTTTCCCTGCGGGATGCCTCATCACTTGATGAGATGTATATTTGTGATATATATACTGTCATTTTTTTTTCGGATCGAGCCACGCAAAGGAGACTCTGCCGAATTTTTTCGAAAATTTAAGGCGTTAGAAAAATTTGGGAATTTTTGGAAAATTTTGAAAACTATAACTTTGATTTGGAATTGAAAGTTAAACAATAGTAGTTATTTTTGAAAAGATAACTAAGTATGATTTGAAAACTTAGTAAAGTTATTATAAGAAATTTAATTATGAATTTCGGGAAAGTTAATAGATTCTGTAACTTTTCTTACTTGGTAATTTCGAGGACGAAATTCTTTTAAGGGGGAAGTATGTAACGACCCAGAATTTTAGTTAATTAAAATTTGAATATTTAATTAATTTTAAATATTAATAACTGAAATTTATAAGTCGAATGAATTTTATTTCGAATAATTGGATAATTAAATCGATAATTTAGTATGTGAAATTATAGAAATAGTTGAAAATCGAGTTTAATATGATTGAAATTGATTTGTAAAATTTTATTTTATCACATTGGAGTTATAATAATGTTATAGAACTTTTAAAATCTAATTAAAAGTTTATTTGTAAAAATTGAATATTTTAATATTTAATCGACTAGTGAAATTAGCCATTTTTCGAACAGTCTCAGAATTGGACGAAACTAGTTCCATTGGATCCGTAATAGTTTGTTATTATTGGATTTCAATTTTCGTAGCAATCGGAGTTATCGTTTGATCGTGGCAGCTCGAAACGCATCGAAATTGTTTTTAATATTAATTTAGCGAGTTAAAATAGTCATTTTTCAAACTGTCTCGGATTTTGATGAAACTAGTTTCATCGGATTCGTAATGTGATATTATTGTATGGTTTCAAATTTCATGTCAATTGGATTTATCGTTTGTCCGGTGCAAGCTAAAACGCCTAGAAAATCGTTTAATCGGTTTAATTTTAAATTGAACGTTTATTGCCATAACTCGCACAGATGACCGAATTAGCTCCCGAAACACGTTCCACTGTGTTCGGAACGCGAGGTAAACCTTAGAAACGCCAACCGGCACGCTTCGTTTGGAGTTCGGAAAATCCGGGATGAATAGTGTTTCGCGAATTTTTTATATAAGCCCCTCAACTTGTTCATTTGCAAAAGAAAATTAGAAACCCTAGGGTTCTGAAGCACAACCGCCTCTTATATGTTTAATGGATGAAACAAACCCTCCTTCTTCCTCAATTATCTCTTCATCCATCAACATTTACAAGAAACTTTCAACATGAAAGTTGTAGAACATGTTGTGAACTAGCTATTCAACGGTCATGATCTAAAACGACTTCACCAATCAGCGGCAATTTATCCTCAAAGTCATCAGGTCACGCACGCCATACGAGGTTGGATAGAGGGCCGAGCTGCATGTGGTTCATGGTGGAGATGGAGTGGAGGATGCTCTTTGTCGTGGCGCTTGTTGATCGTCGCCAAAGTGGTAGTTTTGGTCGTGATTCTAAAACCCTAGCATATATGTTGGGTTCGTCCGTGTATCGTGATGGCCTGGGGAGTAGTCGCGTGAGAGGAAGAAGGTTGGGGACGCACGGATCTGAGGAAATCAACGGCCCAGAAAAATTTAGGTTTAAATTGAAAATATGTTGTAAATTTATATTAAAAAAATTCGTGAAACTTTGAAAAATCATATCTTTTTCATACGAGGTCGAAAACGCGCGAAACCAGTTGTGTTGGAATCGTATGGACAAGCACTACGCTATGGAATTGGATTGGAGTCGTTTGGAGTTAGTGAGAATTTCGGGTAAAATTAAACGTCCGTTTAATTTTATTCGAAATAGATCGCTAAAACGAAATTGAAATCAAGGTGAGAACTTCTCACTCAATCGAATCGGTTTCGATTTTATTTTAAATAGTTATATTTAAAATTCTTGAATGCATGTTTGAATGATGATTGTTATCTATTGATTGTTAAAATAGACATTATGCGCCGTTAGTAAGCGGAGGTTATTTATTAAAAACATATATCGCGAATATTTCACAGTATAGTGAAATTGGTATTATTTATGTACTTGGAGTTGATTTTCCTGCATTATATAGCGGATGAGACCCTATTGCGCCGTCTATTAAGCGGATAATGTTTTATAAATCCCGTATACCGCGATAATTCTGTACTGGAGCGGAAATGGTATTGTGCTAATGTTTTTGGATGCAATGAAGCAGATTGGAGGGATCCAACTGGATTCCTCAACTGTATTGATTTATTTACAGATATTGTGATATTTGTTGATTATCATATCGATATATGATATTTGTATGTCGTGATTTACTATTTGGTGCTGCTGCATCATCGGATACATTTCTGAAGTTTTAAAAATTATGATTTTGGTTTTAAAAGGAATTTTAAAGTGATTTTCGAAAGTATTCGTTTTATGAAATTTTGAATTGTTAAAAATAAATAAACGTTAAAATTTTAATGTTATAAAAGTATGATTTTTATGGAATGAAAGTGAAAAGTGATTTTTGAAATAAATAGTTAATAAATTTATGAAATGGTTTAAATTGGAATTTTTGGGACTATTACAAACAATTTTTATAAAAGATTTATAAAATGGATATTTATAAATTAAAAATATTGGAATTATAAAACGAGCTTTTATAAGTGTTAAAATAAAGTTGTACCTAGATCTATAAGTAAATAAGAATTTAGATTTATAAATTGATGTTGATATAAAAGAATGGATTTGTGAATAAATGGTTTATAAGTAATTTACTTATAAACCGAATTTCGACATGTAAATGAAATTTATAAACATTGTTTATAAATTCGAAATCAATTGAATTTGATAAATTGAATATAGAAGTTTATGAAAGGTAATTTATTCGCGATTTTAGATAGCAAATAAATTCTTGAAAATAAAACGTGTTGTAAATATTGAAATTGGGTTATTGAAGTATATTCACGATTTTGGACAGTGAATATATTATTAAGTAAAATGGATATGTTTTGGGAAAGCGATAATATTAAAAGAAGTTGATTATTTTAACGACGTTTTAAAATGTGTTAAATACCGAAATCATAGATTTCAACATTCATTGTTGAAATAGACGTTTTCGAGAAATAAAAGGAAGTGGTGGACTATAACACTGTTGTTATAGTAAATGATTTCCGAAAGGAAATATTTTGTATAGTATTGGGATTTATATATCTATTTTAAATTTCGAATCACTATACTAGTGTTTTTGAGTCGTCGTAACGATGTTTTACGCAACATTCATTTTGACTCAAATTTATGTGTTAAGAAAATGATTTCTTAAAGAATGAAATATACACTTAGTTTTGATTTAAGTATATTGAATATTTCCAAATGTTTGAAAATAAATAGATTTGTGTATTACTTATTATTAAGTAAGTATGGAAATATTTTTTTCGAATGTAAAATGAACGTTTTAGAATTTATCCTTGTAAAGATAAATTGAAAGTGAATATTTGAAATCGATTGAAAATCGTATATCATAGATATTTTGGGATTATAAATTCACTATGGAATTTATAAAAGAAAGGGGAATTTGTTTAAAAGTAAACGTTGATTTATTTTTAAAGTATGGGAATAAATTTACGGATTAGGGACGTAAATATAAAGTAAATCGGTAAGGATTTATTTAATTGGTTTAAATGAACCATTTTGAAATGAAAGTATTTCCGAGTAAGGAAATGATTGAAATTTGTTTTCAAAAGTGATAAAGGATTGAAAAGTAATTTGAAAATTTGTTTTCAAATGGTTAAAGTGTGGAAATTATATGTCTAGTAAAGATATTTTGGAAAGTAAATAATTCGGGAAATTATTTGGAATTTGGTGATGTTGAGCACGCATATTGATAGTTAAATAATCCGACTATCAATATTTACCTTTAAATAGGTATTTGTTGTGATTTGCTTGAATTTGAATGCCACACTTATTTTTGAATAAGCGCTCACTATTCGAGTTAGCCGGGAAAGGACCTTGGGGGCGTATAACCCATTCCGAGTATGTGATACGTCGTTATCGATTGCATTTGATGACCGGTGTTGAAGACCGGATATTTGTGAAAACGGAAGGATTACCGTCGAGTCACTCTACATCGGCTGATCTCCGATATAGAGGTTTTATCACCCTTAGTGACGGGAAGTCCGGTCGTGATTAGTGAATCTCCGGATTGCAAAAACTTCTTTGGAAGTGCTTTCGGTTCTGTTCGAGCCCGGAACAGACTTGTATGGATTGTATGTCTGACATTACAAATTGAGATATAAAGCTGATTTCTTTCAAATATATTTCTATTGGTGGCGGAGAATTTATTCTCTTAGCTTAACACCCTTCTCCGAGACGTATGAGCTCAGAGGTTATATAGTTGAAGGTTATTAGTGATATACTCCCAATTTGGTAATGTGACATGCTGAGTGTTGCTGTGAAATGATCATTGTTTGATCATTTGTGATATGATCATTTGTTTGATCATTTATCTTGGTGATCATTTCTATGATCATTTGTTGACCTAAAGCACAGCTTTTGTATAAAGCGTGGCTTTGTGGACGAGACTTCGTCGGACCTCACACCCCAGAAATGGTAAAAACAGGAAGGATGCAGCAAGGTTATTAGGGGGTAGCGCCCCTTTAGTGTATGTCATTCCTTCTGGATAGAGGTGGTATCATGCTATGGAGCTCAGATACTTAACCTATGTTGTTGCTGCAAATTTTGTGGTTGTTGGAAATCGAGGATCCTCGGATAGATCGGTTACGATCGGGGGATGACATATTCGTGTCAGTAGTTACCCAGTTAGGGGTAACCAGGCCTTGTGTTGGCAGAGATCCGGTTTGGTTCTCGGGACGTCATTCCAGAGGCATTTCCATGTGGCAATGGGAAGTTCCTTGGCCTGACCATTTGTTGGAAATCCAAAGAAACAATACGATCTTGTACGGTTTTAGTTGTAGAACCTATCATTCACTTATGGTGGCGCCTCACTGTTTGGATAGTAGCTATGGTAGGCATAAGTGCGGAATGCCTATGCTGGCTAAGATTTATATCTTTATTTTCGAAATGATTTTTCCTACACTATGCACTAGTAATAATATCAAATGTTTCTTTTTAATGCGTATCAAGCATCTTTGACTATCATAAGGAGAAATCTCCTCCGATTCTGCGCTTGCATTGTATATGTGTGCGGGAGGCCTTATGGTAGTCCCATTTTAAAAAAAAACATTGCGAATTGACTTTAAAAATATTCCTCTATTTTGATTTTAAAGATAAATAAACAGTTTTAGTTCTCACACCAGTCACATGACTGACTCGGAGTTTATTGTTTTCCTTCCTAAACTCTGGGTGCCCACCAATTTCCACACGGGCAGTCTAGAGTTAAGGTTTATCAGGATATTCTGGAATTCAAGAGTTGCTGGAGGCAAGCTGGATGCCATGGCGTATTACTAGTATTTAGTATTTCCATTCCGCTGTTTGTTGTTGTTTGTTGTTGTACACTCTGATGATGAAATGTAATGTAAAATGATGTAATGTAATAACTGATATAGTTCTTTGTTTAAAGATTATTCATTTATCTATTATATGTTGTTCCGCTGCGAATTGTGAGATTCTGATATTGTTCTGTTGTTTCTGTTTCTGTTCTATCTTTTTCTATCTTCTTCTACCTTTTCTTCTTCTTTAACCCTAACGGTAAGGTTTTCCGACCTTCGATTGCTCGACAGTTGATACAGTGGACGTATTGATGTCGGCATTCGTGGACGAAAAATCGCGTTCGTTACAATTTTCATTCAATCTTATATTTTTAATTTCATTTGAATTCAATTGACAATTTCAGTTCTAATTGGGTTCAATTTATCTTCCGAATATTGAATTTTATCAACTATTTTCATTCACAACTGACTCATCTCACTATTTTAAAATAGTTTCATTTACTAATTCATTACAAATTCCAATTCATTTTATCTCAAACCATTTTTTTCTATTTCCACCTTTATTAACTTTAGTTCACTTCGAACTTATTTTACAACTTCATTCTATTTCACACAATTCAAACTAGTTTTCAATATTCAGTTTCGATTCCAGTTTTATTCTTTTGTTCATTCCCAAAAATTTATTTTCAATTCACTATTTTTGTTTATAACCACTTATATTAAACTGGATTTCCAATTATATATGAATTCAATTTACTTTCATCTATAAATATTAGATTCAATTCATTTCAAACCTTATCCATTTGGTCATTCATCAATTAGTTTCACTTACTAATTTTAGTTTAATACTTCACTTTATTTATCACAAATCAATTTCAATTCCAACTCTAGTTCTATCTACTTACAAAATCGAAATGAATTTCAACATTTAATTTCATTTTCTTGCATTTCAATTTCATTTTGAATCCATATCATCATTTTATTTGACTTAAATTTTAAATAATTTGGCAGCAATTTCTCTCTTGGAAACTCGAAAATGAACATTGATGATGCTGCAGTCATCACCGAAGTTATTTTTCGACGACCTAAAAGAGTTTAGAGCTTTCATCCCTTCAAAACACTTTTCCAAAACCTTTGAAAATCATCTTTAAAATCAAAAGGGATTTAAACTTTCCAAATCTCCAAAAAAAATTATATTCTCAAATTCCATTTGTATGTGAATTTATTTCTTAACTTTGGAGTTACGATTTCAATTTCCTATTCAGATGATAATAATATTATCGCTTCCTAACAATCAAGCGAGCATATACTATAGTAATTTACAAAGATTATTTCCTTTACCTACGAAAATAGTTTTGAGTAAAATTATTTCATTCACCCTATTTTAAAACAATATCGTGTCGAATTGTTCTGTACGAGTGTTTAGAGATCCCTATGGATATAGTTGTACAGACTATATCGACCAGAATCCATATACCACTCAACAATCCAATCATCACAATATAAAACAATTTTTTATATTCACTAACAAATACATGCTCATATCTATTAATACACTCTACTCATTCTAGAGTACTATTGACTCTATCTCTAATAAGTAATTCCCACCAGAGCTAAGGTTGTCGCTTAACCAATTGCTCTGATACCACATTGTAACGACCCGATTTTTTTCGATTTTCGAAAGTCGACATCAGTACATCCACTGTATCGAATACCACATAATCGAATGCCCAAAAACCAAACCGTTAGGGTTTAAAGAAGAAGAAGATAGAAGAAGAAACAGAAATAATAATGATAGAATCTCACATTTCGCAACGGAACAACATATAATAGATAAAGGAATAATCTTTAAAACAAAAACACTACATCAGTTTTTACATACATCACATTATCAGAGTTACACAACACGATACAACACTGGCATTCATTAGAATGTGCTATATAGAAATTTACTTTACAACAAACCACACGCAGCGGATACTATATAGTATAAGTCATGCGTCTCGCCATCCAGCTTGAACTCTAGATCTCCACAGCAACTTCTTGATAGACTTCGCTCCAGAATAACGATAACCTGACTCTAGTCTGTCCGTGTGGAAAATTATGGGCACCCAGAGTTTAGAAAGGGGACAATAAACTCAGGTCAATCATGGGAGTGGTGTGAGATCTTAAAAACAGTTATTTTCACAAATAAAAGAAAAGAAATCCACTATGCTTTTTGGAAAATGAAACTGGCATAAGGCCTCCTGCCACACACACAATGCAAACGCAGAATTGGAGGAGATTTCTCCTTATGATAGCCAAACATGCTTGATACGTAAAATCCTTTGATATTATTATTATTAGTGCATAGTGCAGAAAACATTTCGAAAGTATAATATTAATCTTAGCCAGCATACAACCATTATTGTATGCCTACTATAGCCACCATGTTCAATAGCAGGTTACCACCACATTCCATGGCAGGTTATACAACCAACACCGTACAGGGCGCGTATTGTTTCTTTGGATTTCCAACAAATAGTCAGGCTAAGGAACTTCCTACTGTCACATGGGAATGCCTCTGGAGTGACGTCCCTAGAACTTAACCAGCTCTCTGCCAACACAAGGCCGGGTTACCATTGTAACTTGGTAACTGCTACACGAGTATGCCATTCTCCGGTCGTTTGCGACCTTTATCCGAGGATCCTTAACCATAAAGCAACAACCACAAAGTATAATAAATTTGCAGCAACTACATAGGTTAAATATCTAGGCTCCATACCATGATACCATCCTTTTCCAAAAGGAAATTATATAGCCTAAAGGGCGCGACCCTCATAACCTTGTCGCATCTTTCCTCTTTCGACCATTTTCGGGGTGTGAGGTACGACGAGGTCTCGTCCACAAAGCTACACTTTTCACAAAGTCATGCTTCGATCAACAAATGATCTACAGCACTTCGTGTGACGACCGCCCATGACTCCTGCACGGAAACAAGGGAATGGTGCGCTGAAAGTGTGCCAGGCAGCCATGAGTGACCGCCAAGGGTAAAATAAACATCGCAGACTCTATCGTAAAACTCACAGCGCATGGATAAAATACAATAGAAAAATATAATAAAGTAAAGCTCCCATAGAACAGAATATCATCATCTAATCATAATAGCTTTATGCATGGTCTGAATCATGAATACAAGAAGCCTCACTACATAGCACTCAGAGTAATCAACAATCAGCGGAATATCCAGTACATAGAATAAGAAAATAATATGTAAAGCCTCCTGCTCGTCTTCGTCATCATCAGCGTGAGCCACTAAGATCAGCACCTGCCACCTGTCACCTAGTCTGCCCATCCCAAAACATGGATGAACAGCCCAAGGTAATAAGAGGAGACATAAAACCTTGAGTCAGACAACAGTCTTAGTGAGCAGTAAATCAACTATCAAACATACCAAAGGAACATAAAGGATAAAAGGAATAGGAACCCAAATCATCCCACTCCACCTCTTTCTACAGTGATAGCCCCCAGACACACATTAAGGAGAAGCAAGCATAACATAGCAAGCAATTAAAATAAAGCAATAATCACTCGAGTCAAGGTCGATGTTTTCCAAATACAAACCCCCAAGGCCTAAACCAAGATCAGATAAGCACCCAGAAAACACCGCTCTTGAGACCGAATGACGATACAATCAAACGTCCAAACATCCATGACTCTGGCTATCACTGTTATCATCGCCTTGATTTCACCGTTAGTTGAACGACCATTTGTCAAGGGCTAATGGTAACCCCCGGTTCTAGACATAACTCCACACGTCGTCGCAGCCCGTGCCTAGGAATTTTCGCAACTACCCAGAGTACTAGCACATCGTCGCAGCCCGTGCTTGGAACATCATCGCAGCCCGTTCCAACGTACTCTTGCTTTGAGCATGCTAGAACCTTCAACAACGATGAGATCTCAGCCTCCTAGTCATCCTCCTTGACGACTATTTTCATACTAGCTCAAGCGCCTCTCAAGCTAACCATTATCAACCAACTCGCATCGCATCATCGAGTTATCAACATGCTTGGGATGATCCCGTCTGGATTAAACCAAGGCTATCTCACATCATGCTTCGCTTTATCGCATCATAGCGAAGTCTCATCTCAACATCATGGCTTGCCTCATCGCATCATGGCAAGGTCCCATCTCAACATCATCTAATCCATACATATGAGCTTCAACATCCGCTTCATATGCCACAAGCAGCTTTCACCATTCAAGAGCCTTTCCACTTAGCTTTTGAATCATCCTCAACCATCTTGTTCCAAATCAACCACTAGCTAACTTGAAACAATTAAATCAATCATACATCCAAACAATCAAGCATTCAAACAAGATCTAATAAGCAATATTAACTATAGTGGCAATTTCGTAAATAAATGAGCATAAGTCTAACATACATGAATCATGGGTTTCTATCATAGATCTAACAAATATGAATCATGGGTTTCTATCATAGATCTAACAAATATAAATCATGGGTTTTGTTTCTCTAACTTGATAAATGAACTTGCATAAGTAAATATCTTCATAAGAAATGGATCTAGACTTAGATCTAAGAAAAATGCATGGAATCACTATTTTTAACACCCAAACAAACCACCAATCCAATATACTCCTTTGGGTCCGCGTGAGAGATAACTACCACTCACCGAATCACCCAAACACCTCAAAAACTAATCACTTCAGATCTGGACAGCAAGGATTCAAACTTGATTTGTCGAAATCTCGGTTGAAACGATGAAATCTAACTTCGTTGGATGAAGATCTTCAACTTTGGCTCTTGGATCTTCAATCTCGATCTTCGATCTTGGATGGATGTTAGAACTAGATTGGAATGGAGAAAAGAAGATGAAGAAATGTTGTAGTCGAGCTCTCAAAATGGCAGCACTTCGTCGCTTCAAAATCCGGTGCCAAAAAGTGAAGAAATGGTCACGTATTTATAGGCTGATCGGCTCCTAACTCGGTCAGGTCCTAACTCGCTCGGAGTTAACTCGCCCGGTCTTAGGTCGTTGCCGACCTAAGAATCTCCCCGACCTAACTTAGGTCGCTGCCGACCTAACCCACCCCACACAAGGCCTATCCAACGACCTTAACAAAAGCGCGGGTTAACTAGGTCGTTAACGACCTAACTCCAAAGCCCCTCTACAACCTATAAGATCCAATGGCTCACAAATCCCTATGACCTAAAAAGAACGCAGATCCGCTAACTCGTAAACGAGTTACGACTTACGACATAGCGAGTTACTAAGTCGCACACACGATCTAACGGTCCTAAAGCTGCGCGACTTAAAATGAATGCAGATCCACGATGCCGCGACTTAACTTCTTAAGTTGCCAACGACTTAACTCGTAAGCCGCTGCTCCACCTAACTCGCTCACACACTAACTCGCTAGCCCCTAAGTCGGTCAAAACCTTAAGTCGCTAGCCCTTAACTCATCCCAAACCACTAAGTCGTAGCACACTATCTCACTAACTCTTATAACTCGTTAACGACTTAAAACCCTATTAACTCGAACCCGACTCAACACTTAACACGTTAGCTCGTAATTCCTTAAGCCTTAACTCGTTAGCACTAACACGCTAACTCGTCCAAACCTATAGGTCGCTCCACTCGACCTACTCTCACACGACATATGCTTAAGTTGCCTACACGAGATATCTTCCTTACAACCCAAACAACACACGAGTTAACCTCCCATACGACTTAGGCTAGGAATAACATAACACTAACGACCTGTAAATCCTACGATATATCGACACGTAAAATACGGGTCGTTACATTCTCTCCCCCTTAGGAATTTCGCCCCCGAAATTCCAAACAAACAACAGCAATCAAAGCTATTCTGCATGCCTACCATCCATAGCAATCAACAAATCATGCATCCAATTTCTAACCTAGCATGCAGAATTCTAAGATCAGAATCAAGTTACAAATTCATGAGATGTCACGACACCTTAGGGCCATACCTTGAAGAGTTCAGGATGAGCTGCCTTCATCCTCTCTTCCTCCTCCCACGTACAGTCGTTAACATCATCACTCCATTGTATCTTGAGCAACGTAATCGTCTTCCTCCTAAGCTGTTTGGTGTCGGTTTCAACAACACGGAGCGGCTTACGAGGTCTCGTAACCACTGGATCAACCTCCAAATCTTCACAGCTATCAGCAGAAACCACTGTATTCGAGTCGTGCACATACTTTCGTAGATATGATACATGAAAAACATTGTGCACACCCGACATCTTTTCCGGTAACTCCAATCTATAAGCGAGCTTTCCAATTCGCTCGATGATCTGGAATGGTCCAACAAACCTCGGGGTCAACTTTCCTTTCTTCCCGAATCGAATGAAATTCTTCAGAGGAGAAATCTTCACAAAAACCATATCACCTACGTCGAACTCCAAATCTTTACGACGCTTATCGGCATAACTTTACTGACGATCTTAGGCTGCCTTCATTCGTTGCCGAATGATTTCTATACAATCCGAAGTCTGTCGAATCATCTCTGGCCCAAGTATCAGCTTTTCTCCAGTTTCCAACCAACATGTTGGAGAGTTACACGGTCTTCCATACAATGCCTCATATGGTGCCATACCAATACTCGACTGATAACTGTTATTATACGCAAATTCCACTAAATGAAGATGATCTTCCCATGATCCTCCGAAATCCAAGACACACGCTCTCAAGAGATCTTCCAAAACTCGGTTGACTCTCTCAGTCTGACCATCTGTTTGGGGATGATAAGCTGTACTCAAACACAACTCGGTTCCCAAAACTTCCTGAAAGCTCTTCCAAAATCCACTAGTGAACAATGGATCTCGATCGCTCACTATACTCTTCGGAATACCATGGAATCGAACTATCCACTTAACATACAATTCAGCCAACTTCGATGCAGTCCTAGTCGATCGAACAGGAATGAATCTTGCACTCTTGGTCAAACGATCTACGATGACCCAAATCCCTTCATTTCCTGCCTTGGTTCTAGGTAGGCCATCGATAAAATCCATCGACACTTGCTCCCACTTCCATGTAGGAACCTCTAATGGCTGAAGTAATCCACTGGGCTTCTTCTGCTCAGCTTTCACCAACTGGCAGTTCATACATTTGGAAATAAAATTTCCAACATCCTTCTTCATACCTTCCCAGTAGTAGGTTCTCTTCATGTCCCGATACATCTTATTTCCACCTGGATGAATCGTCAACTTCGAGTGATGACTTTCCCTCAGAACTTCATCTCTCAATTCATCGATATCGGGAACAACTAGTCGTCCTTGCTTACGAAGCCAACCCTCTCGATCGACTTCGAATCTTTTATCCTTCTCTGGGTCCAATCCAGATTCCAAATCACGGATAATCTTGATAAGCTTATTGTCTCGTTTTTGGCTCTCGCCAATTCTTTCCACAAGAGTAGGCCTTATCGATAAGTTTGCCAACATCTCAGGTTCCAATTCACATCTAGGCCTGAAATCAAATCCAGCAAAATACTCGAGACTCTTCCATTCCGAAAACATGGCTCCCAATCCTGCATGTCTTCGACTCAACGCATCAGCTACAGCGTTACCCTTTCCCGGAGTATAAGCTATACCAAAATCATATGATGCTAGAAACTCCAACCATCGTTGCTGCCGAAGATTCAAATCCTTTTGGGAGAAAAGATACTTCAACGACTTGTGATCTGTAAACAACTCGAATCGAACTCCCAATAGATAGTGTCTCCACATCTTCAGAGCAAAAACAATCGCCGCTAACTCCAAATCATGAGTCGGATAATTCCTCTCGTGTGGCTTCAGTTGTCGACTTGCATATGCAACAACTCTATCCTTCTGCATCAGCACTGCCCCAAGTCCAGTACCACATGCATCGGTGTAAACCACCATCTCATCATTCCCACTTGGAATAACCAAAACAGGAGCACTCGTCAGTCGCTCTTTCAGGATTCCAAAGGCTTGCTCACACTTAGCATCCCAACTGAATACCTGATTCTTCTTCGTCAATCCTGTTAACGGTGCAGCTATCTTGGAAAAGTCCTTGATGAACCGACGATAATATCCTGCTAATCCAAGAAAACTTCTCACATCAGATGCATTCTTAGGTCTAACCCAATCCTGGATCACTGCCACCTTAGCGGGATCAACCGCTATTCCATTTCCAGAAATAACATGGCCTAAGAATCTCACTTCACTCTTCCAGAAGTGACACTTCGAAAACTTAGCCTTCAGCTGATGTTTCCGTAAGATTTCCAAAACAATACGCAAGTGCGTCTTGTGCTCTTCCTTAGTTCTGGAGTAAATCAGAATATCATCCACGAACACAAGTACAAACTTGTTCAACTGATCTCTGAACACTCTATTCATAAGATCCACAAAATATGCTGGTGCGTTAGTCAATCCAAACGGCATTACCAGCCACTCATAAAAACCGGATGGTGTCCTAAAAGCAGTCTTCGGCACACTATCCTTAGCCACTCTCAACTGGTGAAATCCCGTTGCCAAATCCATCTGAGAGAACACCTTAGCCTCGTGAAGCTGATCAAACAAGTCATCTATTCTCGGCAATGGATACTTGTTCTTCTTAGTCACCTTATTCAGCTCACGATAATCAACACACAACCTCAACGATCCATCCGCTTTGGTTGCGAACACCACTGGTGCACCCCATTCGGACACACTACGCCAAATGAATCCTTTCCGCAAAAGGACATCAACCTGCACCTTCAACTCTTGTTGCTCCCTAGGCGCCATCCGCCTAAGAAGCATTACAACAGGTCTGGCTCCCTCAACTAGATCGATACGAAACTCGATCTCCCTATGCGGCGGTAATCCTTTGACTTCGTCAAAGACATCCTCAAATCCATTCACAATAGGCACCGGTGACAGTCCATCCCGTGGAACAACCAGCGAATACATGAAGCTCATGAAGACGCCTTCCTCATGCTTACATCGTATCACAACCTTTCGCCCTTCCACACTCCCGACTGTCACCTCTAGCCTCTCACAATCAATCCTTGCCGCATACTTCCTAAGCCAGTCCATACCCAAAATAATTCCGAACCCCGCAAAGTTCAGAACAAAACAATCACAAAAAAAAGAGCAATCATGACTCATCACAACTAGACCACGACATATCATACAGAAACATGACGAACCCCCAACTGGATTAGTCACAACCAATGGCCTATCAACAATATCCGGTTCCAAACCTAACCGGCCTACAAGATCATCACAAACAAAAGAATGCGACGCTCCAGTATCAAACAACACTCTAACTGGAACACCACAAATGGAAAGAGTACCTTGAACCACCACACTCTTCCCTTTCTCTTCAGCAGTAAGAGCTTTTGAAAACGACGGCACAGCTCCCAAAGCATAAGCTTGCACAATCTGCCTGTCCTTCCTCGGTTCTGGACAATCTTTCCTGAAATGCCCTGGTTTGTCACAGTTGTGGCATTTCACCGGCGCTTTTGGATTCCTACAATCCTTGGAGAGATGGCCCTTCTGCTGGCAATTATAGCAAGTCATTTCGCCCTTCGGCTTCTTCTGGCCATCCTTACCCTTCTGTTGTTGTTGCTTCCTCTTTTTGTTTCCACCCTTCTGTGGCTTAAACCCTTCCTTGGTTGCAGCAACAACAGAACTCTCCCTAGGAAACAAACTCTCATGCCTGAGAGCTTTCTCCACAAGCTTCTCAAACGGATCGTCCAGATGATCCACCAACTGTCTTCCAAGATAAGCATCCAAAGCGGTCACAAACTTCTCATTCTTCTGATAGGGAGAATCAATATACGATCTGGCATACTTGGACAAAGCCTCAAATTCAGAAACATACTCAAGAACCGATCTTCCACCTTGCTTGATCTCAACAAACTTCTTGAACAAAACAGACTTCTGAGCCATAGAGATGAACTTAGCTTCAAATCTAACTTGGAATTGCTCCCAAGTAATCTCCTCCTCCGGAGTATCAATGGTGATAGAGTTCCACCAGTCAGAAGCCCTTCCTTGAAGCTGCCTTGATGCAAGCTTCCTTTTAGTTGCATCATCAATTCCCAAGTCACCAAAGATCCTTCTACAAGCATCTATCCATCTCTGGACTTCAATAGTAGATTCTGTCCCCAAGAAAACCTTTCCTCCAAGAGCGGTATAATCCTTGCACAACCTAGCAAAATCCACTGGCTTTGGAGTTTGAACTTGAATTCCAACATCTACCGCTGACCCTGGAGTTGGTATCCTTCTCATGATCGAAGTCATCATCGCTTCGAACATAGCTCCATAATCAGCAACTCCATCAGCAGCACGACCTTCCCTGGCAGCTGGTCTCCCTCTTCGACTCATCCTTAATATCTACAAAAAGGAATGATTAGAACACCTTTGAGAAACAACTGCATAAGGAGTTCAAATCCATCTAAACTACTATATTATATATATAGTAATCATCCATCAAAATACAATTACGTCTCTCTTACATAGTTACGTCAGCGAGCGTTGGCTAAAATCGATTAACCAGGGCTCTGATACCAAATGTGACGACCGCCCATGACTCCTGCACGGAAACAAGGGAATGGTGCGCTGAAAGTGTGCCATGCAGCCGTGAGTGACCGCCAAGGGTAAAATAAACATCGCAGACTCTATCGTAAAACTCACAGCGCATGGATAAAATACAATAGAGAAATATAATAAAGTGAAGCTCCCATAGAACAGAATATCATCATCTAATCATAATAGCTTTATACATGGTCTGAATCATGAATACAAGAAGCCTCACTACATAGCACTCAGAGTAATCAACAATCAGCGGAATATCCAGTACATAGAATAAGAAAATAATATGTAAAGCCTCCTGCTCGTCTTCGTCATCATCAGCGTGAGCCACTAAGATCAGCACCTGCCACCTGTCACCTAGTCTGCCCATCCCAAAACATGGATGAACAGCCCAAGGTAATAAGAGGAGACATAAAACCTTGAGTCAGACAACAGTCTTAGTGAGCAGTAAATCAACTATCAAACATACCAAAGGAACATAAAGGATAAAAGGAATAGGAACCCAAATCATCCCACTCCACCTCTTTCTACAGTGATAGCCCCCAGACACACATTAAGGAGAAGCAAGCATAACATAGCAAGCAATTAAAATAAAGCAATAATCACTCGAGTCAAGGTCGATGTTTTCCAAATACAAACCCCCAAGGCCTAAACCAAGATCAGATAAGCACCCAGAAAACACCGCTCTTGAGACCGAATGATGATACAATCAAACGTCCAAACATCCATGACTCTGGCTATCACTGTTATCATCGCCTTGATTTCACCGTTAGTTGAACGACCACTTGTCAAGGGCTAATGGTAACCCCCGGTTCTAGACATAACTCCACACGTCGTCGCAGCCCGTGCCTAGGAATTTTCGCAACTACCCAGAGTACTAGCACGTCGTCGCAGCCCGTGCTTGGAACGTCGTCGCAGCCCGTTCCAACGTACTCTTGCTTTGAGCATGCTAGAACCTTCAACAACGATGAGATCTCAGCCTCCTAGTCATCCTCCTTGACGACTATTTTCATACTAGCTCAAGCGCCTCTCAAGCTAACCATTATCAACCAACTCGCATCGCATCATCGAGTTATCAACATGCTTGGGATGATCCCGTCTGGATTAAACCAAGGCTATCTCACATCATGCTTCGCTTTATCGCATCATAGCGAAGTCTCATCTCAACATCATGGCTTGCCTCATCGCATCATGGCAAGGTCCCATCTCAACATCATCTAATCCATACATATGAGCTTCAACATCCGCTTCATATGCCACAAGCAGCTTTCACCATTCAAGAGCCTTTCCACTTAGCTTTTGAATCATCCTCAACCATCTTGTTCCAAATCAACCACTAGCTAACTTGAAACAATTAAATCAATCATACATCCAAACAATCAAGCATTCAAACAAGATCTAATAAGCAATATTAACTATAGTGGCAATTTCGTAAATAAATGAGCATAAGTCTAACATACATGAATCATGGGTTTCTATCATAGATCTAACAAATATGAATCATGGGTTTCTATCATAGATCTAACAAATATAAATCATGGGTTTTGTTTCTCTAACTTGATAAATGAACTTGCATAAGTAAATATCTTCATAAGAAATGGATCTAGACTTAGATCTAAGAAAAATGCATGGAATCACTATTTTTAACACCCAAACAAACCACCAATCCAATATACTCCTTTGGGTCCGCGTGAGAGATTGCTACCACTCACCGAATCACCCAAACACCTCAAAAACTAATCACTTCAGATCTGGACAGCAAGGATTCAAACTTGATTTGTCGAAATCTCGGTTGAAACGATGAAATCTAGCTTCGTTGGATGAAGATCTTCAACTTTGGCTCTTGGATCTTCAATCTCGATCTTCGATCTTGGATGGACGTTAGAACTAGATTGGAATGGAGAAAAGAAGATGAAGAAATGTTGTAGTCGAGCTCTCAAAATGGCAGCACTTCGTCGCTTCAAAATCCGATGCCAAAAAGTGAAGAAATGGTCACGTATTTATAGGCTGGTCGCCCCCTAACTCGGTCAGGTCCTAACTCGCTCGGAGTTAACTCGCCCGGTCTTAGGTCGTTGCCGACCTAAGAATCTCCCCGACCTAACTTAGGTCGCTGCCGACCTAACCCACCCCACACAAGGCCTATCCAACGACCTTAACAAAAGCGCAGGTTAACTAGGTCGTTAACGACCTAACTCCAAAGCCCCTCTACAACCTATAAGATCCAACAGCTCACAAATCCCTATGACCTAAAAAGAACGCAGATCCGCTAACTCGTAAACGAGTTACGACTTACGACATAGCGAGTTACTAAGTCGCACACACGATCTAACGGTCCTAAAGCTGCGCGACTTAAAATGAATGCAGATCCACGATGCCGCGACTTAACTTCTTAAGTTGCCAACGACTTAACTCGTAAGCCGTTGCTCCACCTAACTCGCTCACACACTAACTCGCTAGCCCCTAAGTCGGTCAAAACCTTAAGTCGCTAGCCCTTAACTCATCCCAAACCACTAAGTCGTAGCACACTATCTCACTAACTCTTATAACTCGTTAACGACTTAAAACCCTATTAACTCGAACCCGACTCAACACTTAACACGTTAGATCGTAATTCCTTAAGCCTTAACTCGTTAGCACTAACACGCTAACTCGTCCAAACCTATAGGTCGCTCCACTCGACCTACTCTCACACGACCTAAGCTTAAGTTGCCTACACGAGATATCTTCCTTACAACCCAAACAACACACGAGTTAACCTCCCATACGACTTAGGCTAGGAATAACATAACACTAACGACCTGTAAATCCTACGATATATCGACACGTAAAATACGGGTCGTTACACTTCGTATGCCGCATTACCAATTTGGGAATGTACCACTAGTAACCATCAACTACATAACCTCTGAGCTCGTACGTCTCAGAGAAGGGTGTTAAGCTAAGAGAATAAATTCTCCGCCACCAACAAAAATGTATTTGATAGAAACCAGCTTTACATCTTAAAGTGTAATGTCAGACACACATCCATACAAGTCCATTCCGGGATCGAACGGAACCGAAGGTACTTCAAAAGAAGCCCTTGCAAATCCGGGTATTCACTAATCATGTTCGGAATCCCCATCACAAAGGGTGATAAAATCTCTATACCGAAGCAACTAGGTGCAGAGGCATTCGACAGGTAATCCTTTTGCTTTCTAAAATACCGATCTTCAACACCATCTTCAAATGCAATCCCGTTTCGTCGTATCATCATTCGGAATGGGTTTTATGACACAAGGTCCTCTCCCGGTTGATCCGAATAACGTGGGCTTATTTTTAAAAATAAGTGTTACATTCAGATTTCAAACAAATCACAACAATTTCACTTTGATCTTTTAAACAAAAGATCCATCACAATCACAAAGGTAAGATCCATCACAATCACAAAGGTTCGATGTGGTTTTCGAATATCCATGTGGAATCAGACCCCGATCGAATCGAAATTCAAATGACATTAAAAAGGCCAATGTTGATAGTCGGTTATTTAACTATCAATCTTCATTCACAACCATCACTGAATTTCAAATAATTTTCCCAAATCATTTATTTCCAAAGTATCTTCGCAAGATATACTTTTATTACTTTAATATTTTGAAAACAAATTTCAAATCACTATTCACATTTCAATCCTTTGGAACAAAATTTCAAAGCATTTTCCTTACACGGAATATATTTCCAAATATTTATTCATTTCCACTGAAAATCTGCCGAGTTTAAATATTTTAAAATAATATAAAATACTTATCCAAAATATACTTGGAAACATTTAAAATAAAACTATTTTAAAATACTTTCTTAAATATTAGTTATGAAAAATATTATACTAACATCTCATATAAAAATTCAGGTCCAAAACTAATGTTAAAATAAAATTAGTAGATAGGATATAACTATTTAAATATCCAGTTCCTAAAATAAATATCGATTTAAAACTTTAAATAATCACTTCTATAATAGTTTAAAATATATTTTACTTTTAAAGATTTTTAAAATAACCTAAGTAAATAATTTTTTTTCCAAACATTCTATCCTTAAAACCATCTTTACAACTTCAATCTATATTTATAAACTATATTGAAAACATTCTCGGCTTTCAGGGAAACCACACATTCCATTCTAAAATGGTTCATTTAAATTAGTTTATAAATCTTTCTGGATTTATTCTAAATTTGTGTCCCAAATCTGTAAATTCCTTTCCAACTTTAAAAAAATAAAACAATAATTATTTTTAAAACAAATTTCTCTTTCTTTTATAAAATTCCCATTTATGGATTTAAATGTTTAAATATCCACTAATTTACTATTTTCAAATCGATTCCCAAGTATTCACTTTCAACTCCAAATCAATTTTCAAATTGATTTCTAAATTATTTCAATTACCAAGTCCAATTCCAAATTTATTTCTAAATTTACATCAAAAAACAAATAAATTTTCATATTAATTTCTCAAAGGTTTATTTTTAACATCTAATTAATGTCAAATCGATTTCCCAATTTATTTCCAAAACACCAAATTAAATCCTAAATTAAATTTCTAAATTTATTTCCCTTTGAAATAAATTTCTTTATCTCTTTCAAATATTTAAAATCCGTATTTTAAATAAATTCTTCAACTATTACGTAATATTACACGAAATCCATTTATTAAACTTTTCCCATATTTGGAATTTATTTAATAAGTTTTCAAAATAAAACTTTATCTATTTAAATTTCTTCTTTTGAATAAATTTATTATAAACTCTTTTACCCAAATTTACAAATCCAATTTTATTTATTTATTTCTGGTATCCTGTGATACCAAAAATATATTCAGCTAAATTATAGCCTTCAAAGGTTTCAATCACAAATAATCACACGCATATTATAAATAGTCAACACATAATATTGAAACAAATTTAAATATTTGAGGGATCCAGTTGGATCCCTCCAACCTGTTTCCCTGCATCCACAATCGTTTGCACAACAATTAAATACCTATTCCACTTCGAGGTGGAATATCACGGTATATGGGATTTATAAAATATCATCCGCTATTATGCGGTGAATAGGGTCTCATCCGCTATATAATGTGGGAAATCAACCACTCCAATATACTATATACTACTATATATCATCTAGCACATCAAATCAATCCAATCATCCAACCAATTATTTAAATTTAACCATTTAAATTTTAATACTGATCCAAAAGAATGAGATTATCCCACCTTTGCTTTTTTTTGCAATCCACTTCAATATTGGCTTGGTTTCTCGACTTTGACCTTGAATAAACAATTAACGATTTATTATTATTTGAATTATCGAATAATTAATTACCATTTATTTATTTAATTTTAAATAAATCTTATAAAAAATATCTTTAGTGACCAAATAATTTAATAGGTTAGTTAGACAAATAATATTTTCATAATCTATTATTTTAGAATTAATCTAGTAAGTTTAGAATATGTATAGGTATATCCTTTATTTCCCTAATTTTACCTTTGAAACTATATATACACATTTATAAAAATAATTTTGTTACTGTAAAACTTTATATATAGATACACAATTATTTTTTCATCCGGTTTACTGTATATATAAATATATATAGATCCTTACTGTAAAAATCAATTCCTGGGCTAAATATTTTTCTATGACCTATATAAATATACAAATACATATACAGGATTTGAACTAAAAATCTAATACCTTACTACATATATACAATACCTTAAAATCAATCTTTGATAAATATATTTAAATTGAAAACAAATTGTACCTCGATTCCATCTCTGCCGATGTCGAAAATCGCGCAGAACCCTAGCCTCCACTGCCTACTTGCGCACGCGATTCGAAAGCACAAGTCCCCTCAAAGTCAAGATTTCGAAGACCCTTCGTCCAAATCGAACAACGTTGCGGCCTACCCCCCCTTTCGTATTTGCTTCGACCCTCACGAGATATCGCGATTCTCCCATGTCGCAAAATAGCCTTACTCGAATTCGATCATCTACCGCCTCGTTTGAAAATGAATAGCGAGATTCCCTTTTTTTCGAGCCATGAATTGGGTTGGTGAAGAAGGAGGAAAGAATAAACTTGATTTTGATTTTAGAAAGGGGAAAGAACTGGGTTCGGTTACATTCATTTTCTTTTAACTGGATTGGGATTTAACCTTGTCAGAGAGGAAAAGGATGTGGTGGTGTTATATATATATATATATATATTCTTGTTTGTTTCTGGAGGAAGCCATTTTTCTTTTGGAAATGAATTCGTTCTGATGGAAGAAAGGACGGTACGGGGTGATTTAAAAGGTGAAGGGTTACGTGCTTTGAATAAGAAAAGGGGACACGACTGGTTGCTAGGGTTGCTTGCTACAGAGAAGGTCGGCTGCAGAAATTTTTTTTAAAAGAAAGGAAAAAAATGCAGATGTGAAGGGATTTCAGCTGATGTTGACTAGTGTATATATAAATATATTTTTAATTAGATTCAAATTCAAATTGTCTCGATAAACACAACTTAGAATCTCAACCTCCTATCGAGGTATGCCGCCAGGCATTTATAGTGTTATACCCCTATTCCGAACGCATTGGAAAAGTTTTTGAGTCCTAATTCAATCATATGGAGAAGATAGCTTTTTGAATCCAGCCATTAAATTAAATTTCGATTTAATTTTCAACGTGTTTGCTTATCGTACGGCCAAACGACAACTCCAAACAATACGAAAATTGAAATCCGACAATAATACAATATTGCGGATCCAATGGAACTGGTTTCTTCCAAGACTGTGTCTCGGAATGCTGTTTTTAAATATCGATTTAAACAATATAAATTCAAAACTAAACAAAACATTTCCAAATTAAATTCTGAAGCTTCCATTATCTTCAGTATTATCAATATACATTTTCTAAGCCAAAAAAATATTTTCAATTAGCTTAAAACTGAAGATTCAAATTTTTATTCAATTTCAATCAATTAAATTCAATAATTAAATTGCCAAATTCGTAGTAAATTTTGAAATTCAAGTTAAACTAACTTCCAAATATTTAAAATTAATTAAATATTTTGATTTCAAATGTTCAAAATTCTGGTTCGTCACAATATCAAGTATATAGTAGGAAGAAAATACCTTTTATTTCGAACAATATTGGTCAACGAGTTAGATATATGTAAAAAATTACATAATTGCCCCTAGGGCATACCCCTAACTCTATCAAAAGGAAGCAAAGATTGGCTTGGGAGGAGAAGCATGAAATTAGAGAAGAGGAGGAATAGGAAGGAGGAGAAAAGGAAATGGAGGAAGAGGAAGAACAAGAAGAGGAGGAAGACGCTTATTTGGAAAGTTTTGAAAAGCCATCTCATCAATCCACCAACGAAATTCTCAAGAATCGGGAAAAGCTTCTTAATTAATAACCAAAAGAAGCTTAAGAAATCATTCAATTCTCTTTCCAACAAACTAGACAAGTGTTTTGGAAATATTATTCACAAGATTAGTGAAAAATCTTCATCTTCTCTACTTCTTCCCAGTTGTATTTCCTATAACTTTCTAGCTTTTAGTTTGAATTGTTCTATTTTTAATCCATGTATCTTTTATGTTTATCTTTATATTTCATATACTCGTGATGATATGCATTGTTATTAATTTCAATGAAATCATGTTCCTTGCTATTATACATTGTTATTAGTCTTTGTAAAGTCATAAAAGTGCAATAATTTAGGTTGATTACAAAAATATAGCAAATAAGTTAATTTTGCAATTGTATATATATCGACATATGAGTACCCTACATGTCAACATATAACGGGTGTGATGACCCGCTTTTCATTCATAGAAAGACATATCATCAATAAGAAAGAAATAGGTAGAAAAAAATAGATAGAAAGAAAGAACAACAATCATCAGAATCTCACAGTGGAAACGAAACAAAATATAATATATCACATAACCATTACATAGTCATTACATCAAAGCTACACATCATCGCATTATACGGTCGTGAAGACCCGTCTATCCATTACATTCCAAAATACAACATACCAAAAGACTCCAACACAGCAGAAATATATAGATATAGCTACGCCAAGACTCCTGCTCCAAGCTTTCAAAAATTCGTCAAGCCAAACCTGATCACTTGGCTACTCATAAAATTTGAGTACCCAAGAGTTTAAGAAAACAAAAATAAACTCCAGGTCAGACATGGGTCTGGTGTGAGTAAACGGTTAAGTTGTTTAACTTGAAAAAAAACTTTAAAATAAAAGGGTATCTCGTAAGACTCTCCGCAAATAAACAGGGGCAAGTTTTTCCCTTACGACAACCAAAACATTTGATAGAAAATCTGGTTATATTATAATAGTGTCTAGGGTTTTCAATATAAAATATAGAAATAGCTGGAATGCTTACATCTCACGTTCCAACATAGTTGGGCACAATCAAAACCGTACAGGAACTTATTGGAGATTGGATCCATACAATGGCAGGGTTACTGGGGTACCGTCCATCACAATACGCGGCCTAGATCACCGTACCAAGGACCCACCCTAATCCCCTGCATCACAAAGCCGGAGCTACCCCTTACTGGATAGTTCGAATAAGACAACCCCGCGGTTGTGACCAAACAACCACCCACACAGCCGAATAAAAGGGACCTCTGGACAGGGGAAAATCTTATCCTACTTGGGTGCTACCGACTTAGCCTTGTGTGCACCTCCCCTGTTTTAGCCATTCCCGGTTGATGAGGCTTGAGGCTACAAATACCTTTAGAGAACACTTAACTTAGAATGCTCATCGTCCTTCATTGACGATGGTCTGATAGCATTCATCCATACAAGTTCATTCCGGGTTCGAACGCAACCGAAGCCAATATCTCGTTACACTCATTTTGGAATTACCCTCAGAGTTAACGATAATAGCCCTTGCACTCTGATTCTTCATTTGAGATTTCACGACCTATCGTTTAACATGGATCGATGTAGTCTTCGGATAATAAAATTTGATTCGATCCCGGTCTCATCGAAATCCAAACGTCGTTTTAAAGGTCAAGTTGTTTAAGGTTAAACAATTTAATTCAATCCAAAACATTGAATTCACACAGCATTCATCACAGATAAATAACATACATTTATCACATCTATATCCAAAGTATATCACATAGAATATCACAGATTATCATACCATAGATATCGGTCAATCCAGACATTCTATTCAACGAATCATCCATAAGCAAGACTTATTAATCCATACTATAATTAATTTAATTAGCTCAAATTAAATTAATTACATAAGAATTAATCATCTAACACTGCTTAATTAATCATTAATTAATTTCAAACCATCTGAATTAATTAATCATTCTTTAATCACCTTATAAATCAATCAACGAATCTTTAATTACTGATTAATTATCCTTTAATTATTAATTAATAAATCTTAATTATCAATTAATAAAGCTTAATTACTAATTATTTAATACTTAATTACCAATTAATCAATCCTTAATTACCAATTAATTTATCTCTAATTACTTAATTCTTAATTACAAATTATTTAATTTCTAATTAATTAGTTAATTAATCTCTAATTACTAATTAATTAATGCTTAATTACAAATTAATTAATCTTTGATTACTTAACTTATAACCCTTAAATATTAATTAATTAATCCTTAATCATTTATTAATTGAATTAATTAATTTCTCTTTAATTACTTTATTAATTTAATTAATTTTAAATCATCAAAACCTTAATTAACTTTTAAGACAAACCATTTATCTTATTAATTAGTTAATTATGATTAACACTTAAATTTAAAACTTTTATCCTTTTAATTAACACTTAATTGCATTTCTAGATTAAGTTTAAAATAACTTAAAATTTTTGACTTAACAAATTCAAGTTAAACAAATTATATAACTTTCTTAAATCAATTATTTAGAAACTTTTATTATACAAAGAATAGAATTAAGAAATAGTTCAAAACTAGATTCATTTTAAATTTAAAACTTACTTTATTTAAATTTTAAAACTGTTAAATTTACTTCGGTTCAACCCGATAAACACTCTAGCCCAGACCCGAGGCAATCCACTTTTCTCTTTTTTTTAAAAAAATTATTAAAATTTAATTTTGAAAACATGTAAACACTCACGTTTCTATCGAAGACAAACCCGAGCAACCCTGCCCTTTTCACGAGCTTCCCTTCGAGACACACCACTACCCAACCTACTGACACTCCAGCCTCGTCGTGCACGTGCACTAGTGACCAAGGCGATTCCGACCATCCACGTTATCTCCGACACGTCACTGACCGTCTCTAACTACGACCCCAACCATCTAAACTCCATCACAAACCAGAAATCACAATCGTGCTATTTGAACAAGCCAAGAACCAAACCAATCACCAGAAAACCTTCTCGACTCGACGCTGCAGATCACCAACAGCCATGGAACTCCGGCCACACCCTCTTCGGCCATCCACGCTTCTTTTCCCTCATGACCAATGAACCCCGATCTTCCAGAGATGATGCAGCGATCCCATTTCTCGACCTCGACCAATTTGGGTTTTAAACCCTACTCCGACCAAATGCGACCACCACGGTGGATAATGAATCCACCTGACATTTTTCCCTACCTCACCAACATCCTAACAACCTCCAACAGAGACCCTGACCACACCGAGTCCTCCGACCACTAGAAATCACTCAAAGTTCCTTTTCTGGTCAACTTCGAATTACTCACTCAATCTAGCATTAAAAATTAGGATTTAACTTCTAAAATTCATGATTTTTTATTGTGATTTAGATTATATAGGTAAATCAAAGGATTGTGGTATCTGAATTTAGCATATTTTCAAAGTTTTTACTGTCATTTCCATTCCCAGATGATATTCAAAACTATGCTACTTAAATATATTTTTAAATCTTAGTTTAGGTTTAAACAAACATAATTTGTTTAAATTCTAAAGCCTACCAGAGATTAAATAAGAAAATTTGAAATTTTGATCTAAATTTAAACCCTGTAACTTGAAACAGAGATGAACGAGACATGCACACTTATATATCTGCATATTTATGAATATGCAAGCCAAAATTACACTTGTGCAACAATTATCACATCATTATATAATATAAACATCACATGCAACAGATTAAACAAGAAATTAGTTTGTTTACTCACCAGGAAAATGTTAAACAGAGAAGATTGGAAGTAGTTTTTATTTTGAAAATTTGAATGCTTAAACAAAATGCCTTGATCTTTGAAAGCTTGTTAACTGGAAAACTTGTTTTAAAACTGAGATGAATTGCTTGATGAATTGAAACTGGAAATCTTGATCTTTGACATTGTGTTGCTTGATTAGATTACTGTTTGAATTAATTTCTGGTTTGAGTTTGTTTGCAGACTTTTTGTTTTGATTTTCTCAGGTTAGTATGTTAACAGGTTTTGGTTTACTTGTTTTGGAAATGAGAATAGGAAAGAAAATAGAGAAGGTAAAGTAGAGATATATTTATAGCTTGATTTATCTAATATTTTTAAAAATAAAAGAAAATGTAATAATGTGACACTCGTTTAATTACCTAACATTTGTAACTTACATATGCTAATTAACTTACATTTGTTAAACCATATATATTTAACTTACATGTGTAATTATGCATGTGTAAATATATTTTTAAATGTTTTTTATAAATCTTTTATATTTAATTTCCTATTTAATAAATACATTTCTTAATTTATATAAATAAAATCCTTTAAAGAAAATAATATAAAACAAATTATATACTAATAAAAATTACATATATATAAGATTTTTAAAACCAAATTATTTTAAGATATCTATCTGTTGAATTTCAAATTCGAATTAAAATTAAAATCAACTCATATATATATACACACATTTAAACAAACACAAATTTAATTTGAAAATAATAATTATATTTGAAGCCTCATATATACACACACACATATAAACAATCCACTATTATTTGTGTTAAAAGAACAATTTTGCCAACTTTAAATAATTTATAAAAGATATTATCACATTAATTGTTTGAAATTTCCACGATATCACATTCCTCCGCCCTTAAAAGAATTTCTTCCCCAAAATTTAAAAGCAAAATATAATCCAAAACTTTTATTTCAAACAATCCAAGCATTCATATCAACTATCCACTAAGAACTAAACAAACAATTCATTCAAACAAACATTACTAGCTATCCGGACATAATTCTGGATAGGCTTTCCTAAAACTATCCAGAGTTTCCCACGTACAATCTTTGGGATCCTCACTCCACTGCACCTTGACCAGCTTCACCACCTTGTTTTTGAGCTGCTTCTCATCGTGATCAACGATTTGGACTGGATGCCTGACAACAGGTAAGTCTGGTTCGATCTCTAAATCTTCTTGCACTGCTGGATTCACAACTGGAGATGGGTCATGCACGTATTTCCTCAAATGAGATATGTGAAAAATATTGTGAATTCCAGCCTTCCGGAATGGCAATTCAATCCTGTAGGCCACAAGACCAATTCTCTCAAGCACTCGGAACGGATCAATATACCTTGGGGAGAGCTTTCTCGACTTTCCAAATCTGATCGCTCCTTTTATCAGGGAAACTTTGACAAAAGCTAAATATCCAACTTCACATTCCAATTGCCTTCGTCACTTGTTCGCATAAATCTTCTAGCGATCTTGAGCTGCTTTCATTCTTCTTGATATGCTCTACCTTCGCAGATGCTTCTCAGATCAAATCTGGGCCAAGAACAAGAAGATCTCCTGATTCTACCCAACAGGACGATGATCTACAAGGTCTCCCGTAGAAAGCTTCATAGGGTGCCATCATGATACTCGCCTGATAACTATTATTGTACGAGAATTCTACTAAATACAGATGGTCCTACCAAGACCTATCAAAATCCAAAACACAAGCCCTCAACATATCCTCAAGAATACGATTTAGCCTTTCCGTTTGTCCACCTGTCTGGGGATGATAGGATGTACTCAAACTCAATCTCGTACCCAAAGCTGTCTCCAAAGCCTCCCAAAATTTGCTGGAGAAGATAGGATCATGATCACTTACTATGCTGACAGGAACACCACGCAGTATAACAATCTCCTTCAATAAAATCTCTGCTAAAGACGTTGCAGTCCTGGTCGCCTTAACCGGAATAAAATGGGCACTCTTGGACAACCGGTCTATGATCACCCATATTCCATCATTTCCTTTTCTATTCCTTGGCAAACCGTCGACGAAATCCATTGAAATCATTTCCCACTTCCACTTAGGAACTTTCATATGCTGCAACAATCCTGCGGTCTTCTGTTGATCACCTTTCACCTGCTGACAGATCGCGCATCCATTGACGAAAGCAGCAATATGCTTCTTCATGCCTGGCCACTAGAAGACACTCTTCATTTCCTTATACATCTTCGAAGTCCCTGGGCGGATACTCAGCCTTGATTTGTGGCCTTCCCGCAATACTTCCTACCTCAAACCATCCACATCTGGAACATACAAACGACTATTGATCCTCAAAACTCCTTGATCGTCTATCTTGAAATCCGAATATCGACTATCCTTGGTTCCAAGAATCAATTCCTCAAAAGCTCTATCCTTCATCTGACTACTTATGATCTTTTCCTGAAGAGATTGAACAACTTCCAAAATAGACAGAGCTGCATTCCTACTCAGAGCATCCGCCACAACATTCGCTTTTCCCGGAGTATAGAGGATATCCAAATCATAAGATGCCGAAAATTCCACCCACCTCTGCTGCCTCAAATTCAAATCCTTCTGGGAGAACAGATACTTTAAAGGTTTGTGATTCATGAAAAGCTCGAACTTCTCTCCCAACAGATAGTGCCTCCAAATCGTCAAAGCAAAGACGATGGCCGACAATTCCAGATCGTGCGTAGCATAGTTCTTTTCGTGTGGCTTCAACTGCTTGCTTGAATACGCAATCACTTTCCTATTCTGCATCAGCACCGCACCCAGCCCCTCTACAAGCATCCGTGTAGACCACGAACTTACTCTTACCATCAAGAATAGCTAGAACAGGTGTAGTGGTCAGCCTTGCCTTCAAATTCAGGAATGCGTCTTCACACTTGAGGGTCCACTTAAACTTTGCTCCTTTCCGAGTCAACTTTGTTAAGTGTGAAGAAATCTTATAATAGTCCTTGATAAATTTCCTGTAGTACCCTGCCAAACCCAATAAATAGCAGACTTCCATCATAGTCAACGGTTGCTTCCACTCCTGAATAGTAGCTACCTTGGCTGGATCTATAGAAATACCCTCTCCAGAAACAATATGCCCCAAAAATCTGACTTTCGATTTTCAAAAATGGCACTTTGAAAACTTAGCCTTCAGAACATGCCTCCTCAAAGTCTCTAATACTATCTCCAAATGTCGCTTATGCTCCTCTTCAAACTTGGAGTAGACAAGAATGTCATCGATGAACACAAGCATGAACTTATTCAACACATCTTGGAAAACTCGGTTCATCAAATCAACAAAATAAACATGAGCATTAGTTAGCCCGAAAGGCATAACCAACCACTCATAAAATTATTTGGTCCCCTAAACACAGTCAAGGGTATACTGTCCTCAGCTACCCTTAACTGATGGAAACCCGAAGCTAAATCCAAATGAGAGAAAACAGAAGCTCCATGGAGTTGATCAAAAAGATCATCTATACGGGGCAATGGATGCTTATTCCTAATAGTAACCTTATTCAACTCCCGATAATCCACATAGAATCTCAAAGACCCATCCGACTTGGTCACAAAGACTACGGCCGAACCCCAACTGGAAAAACTGGGCCGGATCAAATCTTTCTCTAAGAAATCTTGGGTTTGCTTCACCAGCTCTTCTCTCTCTTGACGCCATCCTTTTACTGGGCTAAACAACGGGTATTGCTCTCGGAACCAAGTCGATTTGAAACTCTATCTCCCAATGCAGGGGCAAACCTTTAACTTCCTCTAAGACATCCAGAAAATCTCTGACCACCTCGATGGATTCTACGCCTTCTGGGTCAAACCCTTTGAAATCCAACACAAATGGGTCGCAAGAAAAACCATGAGACAGATAAGAAATCCTTAGGTCTCTACAGATCTTACCTAACTTCGTTACTTCGCCTATAGGATTGGATAAAAAAATAGGATGGCCTACCAAACTAGGGGAAAGATGAAACTCATCTACTGAATCCAAAGAAATAAAACTAAGAGATGCACCGGAATCAAACAGAACACTAATAAAATTTCCATCTAAAAGCAAAGTACCTTCCAAAATGCATTTGCCTTAGAAGAAGAAGAAGTTGATGGACCACCTTCAAGAGCAAACACCCTTGTTCTAGTGGCCCTTTTGAAGAAGCGGACAAGCTTTCACCATGTGCCCCGGCTTATGATAGTTAAAACACAAAGATTTATGAACCAAAGATGAACCGGGTCCACTCTGACGCTGTTGCTGAGATCTACTCCTGGGACACTGCTTAGCCAAATAAGCCTCTTGCTGGCACACATAGCACTTACGTGGTCCATTGTCGCCTCCCTGCTTCCCTTTCCCTTGCTTATTCTAATTTGGGTTGAATTTTCTCTTATTTGCATTGGAACTAGTTCCACTTGATGCTGCTACAGATGCCAACGATTTCTGGTTCATAAGCTCTTTATACCTTAATGCCATGTCAATTAGCTCCACAAAAGATCCCTTAAGGTGTGCCGCCATCTTCTCGTGGAACTCAGGCCTCATTCCCAACATAAACATTTCATTCTTGAGGGGCGTGTCGATCAAACCAGGTCCCTAGCGAGAATTAATTGAACTTGTTCTCATATTCTGAAACAGACATACTCCCTTGCTTCAGATCCAGAAAATCTCTATACAGACGAGTCCTCCCAGCTTTAAGCATGAGTTGTTCCTCAAAAAATTCCTTAAACTTACTCCACAAAATATTGTCCTTTGAAAAATTCACTGTATTTCATCCCACCAAGATGTAGCTCCTTCTTGAAGTTGCCACGATGCCATGACTCTCTTTTGTTCATCAGATAAATCCAAACTCTTAAAAAAGTGCTCAAGTGAGCGTAACCAAGCCTGAACTTCTATGATGGACTCCGATCCTTTAAAAGGTCTTCCTCCCAGATTGGTGGAATCCTTGCACAAAGCAGCAAAACTTACTCGAGGCAGTGTTAGATTCACAGCCTCGTTAGCAGTCGGACCTTTTCCACTATTGGTCGTCGTGCTGCCCATAACTCTACCTCTACTGCCTCTAGAACTCATGTTGACAACCTGGACAGGTAACCCAACAATTTAGATAGGTATATAGTTATATAAAAATTACAAATACGCGCTCTCAAGATAGATACTACTCGAAAGCCTAGGTATTATCTCAACCTAGCGATACTAACTGTGACGACCCGCCTTTCACTCCACAGAAAGACGTATCATCAATAAGAAAGAAATAGGTAGAAAAAGAATGGATAGAAAGAAAGAACAACAATCATAAGAATCTCACAGCGGAAACGGAACAAAATATAATATATCACATAACCATTACATAATCATTAAATTAGAGTTAAACAGTTACATAACATCATCACATTAGACGGTCGTGAAGACCCGTCTATCCATTACATTCCAAAACGCAGCAGACCAAAAGACTCCAACATAGCGGAAATATATAGATGCAGCTACACCAAGGCTCCTGCTCCAAGCTACCAAAAATTCTTCAAGCCAAACCTGATCACTTGGCTACTCATAAAAATTTGAGTACCTAAGAATTTAAGAAAACAGAAATAAACTCTGGGTCAGACATGGGTCTGGTGTGAGTAAACGGCTAAGTTGTTTAACTTGAAAAAAACTTTGAAATAAAAGGGTATCTCGTTAGACTCTCCGCAAATAAACACGGACAACTTTTTCCCTTACGATAACCAAAACATTTGATAGAAAATCTAGTTATATTATAATAGTGCCAGGGGTTTTCAATATAAAATACAAAAATAGCTGGAATGCTTACATCTCACGTTCCAACATTATTGGGCACAATCAAAACCGTACAGGCACTTATTGGAGAATGGATTCCATAAAATGGCAAGGCTACTAGGGTACCGCCCGTCACAGTACGTGGCCTAGATCACCATACCGGAGATCCATCCTGATCCACTACATCACAAAGCCGGAGCTAGCCCTTACTGGATAGTCCGAATAAAACCCCGTGGTTGTGGCTAAACAACCGCCCACACAACCGAATAAAAGGGACCTCTAAACAGGGGAAAATCTTATCCTACTTGGGTGCTACCCACTTAGCCTTGCGTACGCCTCTCATGTTTTAGACATTCCCGGTTGATGAGGCTTGAGGCTACGATTACCTTTAGAGAACACTTATCTTGGAATGCTCATCGTCCTCCGTTGACGATGGTCTGATAGCATTCATCCATACAAATTCGTACCGGGTACGAACAAATCCGAAGGTACTGTCTCATTACACTCATTTTGGAATCACCCTCAGAGTTAACAGCAATAGCCCTTGCACTCTGATTCTTCATCACGGTCTTCACTTGAGATTTCACGACCTATCGTTTAACTTGGATCGATGTGGTTTTCGGATAATCAAATTTGATATCCGATCCTGGTCACATCGAAATCCAAACGCCGTTTTAAAGGTCAAGTTATTTAAGGTTTAAACAATTTAATTCAATACAAAACATTGAATTCACACAACATTCATTACAGATAAATAACATACATTTATCACATCTATATCCAAAGTATAACACATCCTAGAATATCACAGATTATCATACTATAGATATCAATCAACAGACATTCTATTCAATCAATCATCCATAAGCAAGACTTATTAATCCATACTATAATTAATTTAATTAACTCAAATTAAATTAATTACAATAGAATTAATCACCTAACCCAGCTTAATTAATCATTAATTAATTTCAAACCATCTGAATTAATTAACTATTCTTTAATTACCTTATAAATCAATTAATTAATCTTTAATTACTTATTAATTATCCTTTAATTATTAATCAATGAATCTTAATTATTAATTGATAGAGCTTAATTACTAATTAATTGATACTTAATTACCAATTGATCAATCCTTAATTGCAAAGTAATTTATCTCTAATTACTTAATTAATTAATTCTTAATTTCAATTTAATTAATTTCTAATTACTTTATTAATTAATCTCTAAATACTAATTAATTAATGCTTAATTACAAATTAATTAATCTTTATTTACTTAACTTATAACCCTTAAATATTAATTAATCCTTAATCATTTATCAATTGAATTATTAATTTCTCTTTGATTACTTTATTAATTTAATTAATCTTAAATCATCAAAACCTTAATTAACTTTTGAGATAAACCATTTATCTTATTAATTACTCAATTATGATTAACACTTAAATTTAAAAACTTTTATCCTTTTAATTAACACTTAATTACATTTCTAAATTAAGTTTAAAATAACTTAAAATTTTTAACCTAACAAATTCAAGTTAAACAAATTATATAACTTCCTTAAATCAAATATTTAAAAACATTTGTTATATAAAGAATAGATTTAAGAAATAGTTCAAAACTAGATTCATTTTAAATTTAAACTTAATTTTATTTAAATTTTAAAAAATTTAAATTTACTTCGGGTTCAACCCGATAAACACTTGAGCCCAGACCCGAGACAATCCACTTTTCTCTTTTTTTAAAAAAAACTTGTTAAAACTTAAATCTGAAAACATGTAAACACTCACGTTTCTACTCGAAGACAAACTTGAGCAACCCTGCCCTTTTCCCGAGCTTCCCTTCGAGATACATTACTACCCAACCTACTGACACTCCAGCCTCGCCGTGCACGTTCACCACTGACCGAGGCGATTCCGACCATCCACGTTATCTCTGGCACGTCATTGACCGTCTCTAACTACGATACCGACCATCTAAACTCCATCACAAACCAGAAATCAAAATCGTGCTATTTGAACAAGCCTGAAACCAAACCCATCACCAGAAAACCATCTCGACCCGATGCTGCCAATCACCAACAGCCATGGAACTCCGGCCACGCCCTCTCTGGCCATCCACGCTTCTTTTCCCCTATGACCGATGAACTCCAATCTTCCAGAGATGACGCAGCGATTCCATTTCTCGACCTCGACCAATTTGGGTTTTAAACCCTACTCCGGCCAAATGCCGCTGCCACGGTGGATAATAAATCCACCTGACATTTTTCTCCTAGCTCGCCAACATCCTAGCAACGCCAGCATGATCCCGACCACCTCGAGTCCTTCGACCACCAGAAATCACTCAAAGTTCCTTTTCTGGTAAACTTCGAACTAATATAGGAACATTCTATCCACTTCCCTTACATCCCATGATCAACCAGGGCACAGACGATCTAGCGATAGCTTCTGAACGACGATAAGGGAATGGACAAGCAACAACTACTCAAACGATACTCCTAAAGTGACTCCAAGCAGACCAATGTTTGGCTCTAAGCAATTTATTCCAAATGTTAACAAGGTTATCATACTAATCACGTTTGAGGAAATTCGAACTCCAGATATATTTTGGCAGCTAGTTAGCTGGAGAGCCTCCTACGACCATGGATTGTTTCTGTTACAAAATGAATCAGAACCAAAGTGAGGAGAAGTGGAGCAAACTAGGAGAAATAATAATGCAGCCCCATCGGCTAAGGAACTGATTCCACTAGACAAAACAGGATCTTAAAATTAGACTCATATGCTCTTTGAAAGATTCAATCGACAGCCTCTATTTGGGGACTCACGACTCAAAGTGGTAATGGAAACTAACCTCGGGAGAGTCCATCGAAGTCCAGAGGAAACCAGGGGAATGTTGTATATTCCAAGATGCACACAGATCCTAACACTGGCATTTACAAAACACCTCTAAGGTGCCATCGGAAAGCGGATTCAGAAAGAAAAGCTTCAATAGTACGTGCAAGCCTTGCAGAACGGCGAGCCAGGACCTTCGGATGCCCATCAATAAAGAACTCCAATTATCAATTGGACTGTTGGTGGTCGAAATCCTGCTAGAAGGGGCTAGGGGCAGGGTTGAATAGTGAGCACACGATACTGCCCCCTTTATCAATGAGATTTATACCAATCTTCTTTGTATATGTTGATTTCAATTATGCTTTGAATTACGATCGACTGGAACTAAACTTCTTTCAAAACCATGCACGTGACCGAGTACTTAGATTTGGCCACCAACCAATCCACGTAAACCGTGACCAGACTTATGGAGTTTCTTCAAGACGAGCATGAATCTACCGCTCACCATCAACCTTACGCCTTCGATTTGGTGCTATGGACTAGAGATTGAAAAGCTCATCGTGATAAGAGCCCAATACAAAGTCAACACGACCGATCGTTCATTCATTGACCTCCATATTTGACTTGAAGACTAATGCAAGGCTTGAAATGAATATGGCCCGATCATCCACTCAAATCTAGTCATAAAATGAAGTTTAACAAAATACAAATGCCTCTCCTAAAGCTCAGTGACACTGGGATCTATCTAGAGTAGACATGGTTTGATCATCTACACATCAAATCCTGCTCTGAACACAAAAGGTTGTTCGAAAGCCGGACTTAGAGAAGCGGTGATGGACTACTTACTTTCCAACCATCGCCCTTAATACATGGACATGACTACACCTTGAAACATATGCAAATTACTTTGTCTACTCAATAACCTATTATCCTATTTTCAAGAAAGAGATACAAAACAAATTGTGCGAGACTTGATTATCTTACCCATCATGGATGTGATCTAACCATCTATCATGTGCCTCCTTCCTTGACTTGATTGGAAGAGCTATAATCAGCAAACGAACGAGAATCTACCGTCCATTCTTCAAGTTTCTTCCTTCATGCTAGGGGCAGAGTCCCATTCCATAAGAAAATGTGGTCCGGTCGTTCATTTGAAAGCATTAGGCTCGATACGGTAAACGAAATACAGATTAAATGGATGGAAATACGACTGCTCTCGACAAAAATCTCTAAGTCCCTGAAGCAGACTAGAGTACTCTCAGTCCCCTGAGTGCAGACTAGAGTATAAATGACTTAAAAACCTCTAAGTCCCTGAAGCGAACTAGAGTACTCTCAGTCCCCTGAGTGTGGACTAGAGTATAAACGACTTAAAAACCTCTAAGTCCCCTGAGTGCGGACTAGAGTACTCTAAGTCTCCAAAGCACGAATTAGAGTATAAAGGACTCAAAAATCTCTAAGTCCCTGAAGCAGACTAGAGTACTCTGAGTCCGCAAAGCGTGGACTAGAGTATAAACGACTTAAAAACCTCTAAGTCCCTGAGCAGGACAAGAGTACTATCCGTCCCCTCAGTGCGGACTAGAGTATAAACGACATAAAAACCTGTAAGTCCCCTGAGTGCAGACTAGAGTACTCAGTCCCCAAAGCGTGAACTAGAGTATAAACGACTCAAAAATCTCTAAGTCCCTGAAGCGGACTAGAGTACTCTGAGTCCCCAGAGCATGGACTAAAGTATAAACTACTTAAAAATCTCTAAGTCCCGTAAGTGCGGACTAGAGTACTCTAAGTCCCCTGAGTGCGGACTAGAGTATAAACAACTTAAATTCCTCTAAGTCCCCTGAGTGCGTACTAGAGTACTCTAAGTCCCCAGAGTGCGGACTAGAATATAAATGACTCAAAATCTCTAAGTATCTAAAGCGGACTAGAGTACTCTGAGTCCCCAGAGCGCGGACTAGAGTATAAACGACTTAAAAATCTCTAAGTCCCCTGAGTGCGGACTAGTTCTCTAAGTCTCCTGAGTGCGGACTAGAGTATAAACGACTTAAAAACCTCTAAGTCCCTGAAGCGGGCTAGAGTACTCCCAGTCCCCTGAGTGCAGACTAAAGTATAAACGACTTAAAAATCTCTATGTCCCCTGAGTGCGGACTAGAATACTCTAAGTCCCCTGAGTGTAGACTAGAATATAGACAACTTAAAAACCTCTAAGTCCTCTGAGTGCACACTAGAGTACTCTAAATCCCCTTAGTGCGGACTAGAGTATAAACGACTTAAAACCTCTAAGTCCCTGAAGAGGACTAGAGTACTCTCAGTCCCCTGAGTGCAGACTAGAGTAAAAATGACTTAAAACCTCTAAGTCTCTTGAGTGCGGACTAGAGTACTCTACGTCTCCTGAGTGCGGACTAGAGTATAAACGACTTGAGAACCTCTAAATCCTTGAAGCGTACTAGAGTACTCTCAGTCCCCTGAGTGCGGACTAGAGTACAAACGGCTTAAAAACCTCTAAGTCCCTGAAGCAGACTAGAGCACTCTTAGTCCCCTGAGTGCGGACTAGAGTATAAATGACTTAAAAATCTCTATGTCCCCAATGTGCGGACAAGAGTACTCTAAGTCCCCAGAGTGCGGACTAGAGTATAAACGACTTAAAAACCTCTAAGTCCCCAGAGTGCGGACTAGTGTACTCTGAGTCCTCAGAGCGTGGGCTAGATTATAAATGACTTGAGAAAAATCTCTAAGTCCCAAAAGCGGACTAGAATACTGTAAGTCCCCAAAGTGCGGACTAAAGTATAAATGAATTGACAAAACTCTCTATGTCTCGAACTGTGGACTAAAGCATAAACCATTCGACAAATCTCTACGTCCCTGGAGCGTGAACCGAAGCATGAACACAAATTGGGCGCGAGTCAACCAGGGGGAGAATAACACTAAGTCACCAGAATGCAGAGTGGTGTATAAAATCGACAAATAGACGAGTGGATTCCAACCTTTCTCTATTCTGCACACTTCGGCCTGAAATCGACAGGAGGATTACTAACTTGCTAAGGATGGAGTTCGACCATCCAACTAGTGGCCTGGCCAAATCAATGCTGGGAGCAAGAGTACAAATCTCTAAAAGCTGAATATAACAGCTTACTATAGCTCTAGCTTGGCTTTCTTTACAACTTAAGGCAATGACTACAAGGAGACCTCAATACAGAACCAATCAAAACTAAATCCAAAGCTATGGGCAGCCGACTATATCGTACCTCAGATCGAGGGCCAATATCAATCCGCACCAAGAACATACGAATGTGACTAGGATGTTCCTTGAAAAACTTATGACCTCCAGAGTGTGGAAAGGAGAGTAAACCATAAACATTTGGTCAAAAATACTCCAACACCCTCCTTCGATCCATCAGGAGGAGTATGAAACTGGATGAGCATGACCCGATTGCATTTGTAGCCAACTTTATCTTGAGATTTGATTATAGAGCATGAACCAAAGTGGATATGGATGACCGTCCAGTGTCCAAATTATGCCTTGAAATTGACGAGGAAACGAAGTATTCCTCTTGGAATGAAAACCCACAATGTATCCAAGATAGGTGAGACCCAGCTTCCCATCAACTGCCTTGATCCCACGATTCAATGGGAAAGAGAGTAAAGCTAAAGTGGGCATGGTTGACCTTCCTACTTATCGGTATATGCCCTAGACATGGGGGCATGAGCTAGAAGAAGGATGAATGTGAACTGACTATTCATCGATCAACTCTATGTTTTCGGAGTTTAGATGGGAATATAAACAAAGATATGACGAGACTCAACCGTCCATGCAGTACATTTATCAAACCGAGACTGGGAGCAGACACATGGTCATCCAATGATTGGCTGCGATAGCTCGGTATTGAAACTTATATATAGTTCTTACAGCTACTTAAGGTTACGACCGAAAGAATATCTATAGATAGAATCATTAAATCGATACCTAAGCTTGTGGGCAACAGACTGTCACTCTAACCCGAAGGATGGGCAAAGGAACATGAATGCACTGAATAGAAAGTGCGTTACTCGAATATACAAGAAAATTCAAACTAATAGCAAGATCCAACTATGCAGCTGCACGCAACTCGAGGATGACCCCAACTCGACATTTCCTTCAACGTGCTTTTAAGCCTGATCTTTGGCCAATTGCTGATAATCGATTAGAGCATTCATAGCCCTTCACTATCAGACTTAATAACTCATGACAAGACTCTAGATTTCGACCAGAGTAACCATCACATTGACCATCCCAACCATATTTCACATGGAATGTTATGAAAATTAGTCACATCTGAACTCAAAGTATCCGGATGCTGAATATCAGATCACATCTCAGTGCAAAGATGATAAAAGAATTAGTTGGATTTTTTTGAATAAACGATGATATGTTCCCTTGGACCCATTTTGATATGCATGTGTGATTTCACCAAATATCGCGAGCCATGCATTGGATATCGACCCGAAACTACAAAAGCTAGCGCAATGTCTATTGATTTCATCATGAAAGCTCCGCTCTTACATTTGGGCTCACCCCATCAATGTCTATGCCTACTAGCCATTGCAACCGGGTATACAAGGACCTGAGACGTCTGAAAGACTACTTAAATAGAATATCGAACTAAGCCAATTCGATATCACTTGTTTCCCTCAAAGGGCTATCCAAGGATGGAAATTAACAGACCTCACACCCAAATTCACTACATCAGATGACTACTCGAAGGGTAGTAGAGAACCAACTGAAAGATGGAAAATGTACGCGGATGGAGCATCCAGTGATCAATGTTAGGGCGCAGGAGTCATGTTAATGACTCTCGAGGAACGATCGATCAACTATGTCCTGAAACTCAATTTCCCTATAACAAACAACGATGCTTATTATGAATCCTCAACCGCCAGCCTCAAACTTGCTAGAGGATTTGGAGTGGAAACTTCGCATATCTTTTGTGATTCCTGATTGATAGTATGCAAAGTTAAGGAGGTTGATCTTGCTAAGAGGCATTATCTTGCTCCTTATCTTGGCCAGGTCCTAGAGCTACTAGCCGACTTCACGTATTGCATCATTACACACATACTCAGCAAACAAAATGAAAAGAGTCCAGTCACTGGCCAAGCTAGCCAATTTTAGGGATGCGTAACGGACGTACATTGTTTCAGTTGAAATACTTAATATTCCAAGAATTGACGGATGGAGATCGGCTAGGTCTTGGAGACAGAGCTAGAAAAGGAGTCATGTTTGACTCCTATCAAAGGCTATCTACAATGAGGAATTCTTACTGAACGGAGGAATGGAAAACGACAGATCCTCCTCAAAGCTTCACGCCAAATCATCCAAGAAGAAGTCGTGTGTAGAAAGGAGTTTATCCATCCTTATGCTTCGATGTATGGCCCATGATGATATCTTGAGCGAAGTCTATGAAGAAGAATGCGGTGATAACATCAAGGGGAAAACCATGATAAAGAAAATACTCTGCTACATGTATTATTGGCCAACTATCAATCCATATGCGGTTGATCATGCTAGACAACGCGTCGAGTCCAAGATGTTTGCAAAAAATCCAGGAACCCCGCTGATGGAAACTACTCAAATGGCTAGTTCATAGTCGTTTGCCACTCGAGGGCGTTGAAATCATCTCCTGGTCGATCCTAATGGTGGCGCGAAATACACCATCAAGCAGTTGATTACTTCACCAAATGGGCAGATGAAGAACTTTTAACCACGACCAAGATGAAGAAAATAATCAACTTCATTTTCCGTAACGTCATCTGTCGTTATGACCTTCCATGATCTGTTATAACTGCAAATGGGCAGGTTGAAGCTGTGAGCAAAATCATAAAGTCTGTACTGAAGAGAGGTTTGGAAAAGGCTAGAGACAAATGGGCGAATAAACTTCCAACAGCATTATGGGCTTATAAAACTACCCATGATTCCATGACTGGTCGTACTCCATTCTCCTTTGCTTACTGCTCTGAGGTCGTCATCCATGTAGAGTTTGAAGTCCGGTCTCATCAAGTGGCTGATTACAACCCTTATTTCGCAGAAAATACAAACAAGGAATCGCAATTGAATTGCAATTAAAATAGATGGAACTGGTGACGACTTATGAGCATATAAAATGCATCCGAGAGCCAATGGCAAGAACATATACCCAAACAAGCACGTGCACATCCAAAAAAGTTCGACTTCTTGAAATCAACAGAAATTGAATTTTCACTTAGGGTTATTAAGAAAAGACTAGATCAGATAGCCGAAGCTTTGTAGAATCGGACACGGATGGCCACTGATGAACTACAACCCTAGATTTATAATTTTGGGAATCGACCAAGCATCATGATGAACAAAGGAGGATACGACACCTTGGGAGGATAAAATCGAAGGATAGTGAGTATTCAGGAAACGCGATGGATTTGTTTCTAGAAACGAGGAATACTCGCTGATTCTAAGCAGTTGTGTTGCTTCACATGACACACTTTAGGGGGAAAATGTTACCCGACACCTTGGCCCAGCTACAAAACAATAGTTGAAGATATTATCGTTAGCACTAGACAAGATTCTGACCAAGAAGAGCGTGAAGCTATACGGGTTTGATGCAGTTGACATGTTTTGGCATTTAGGTATTGTTCGGCAAGAATGGACCGGCCAGCTCAAGATCGCCCTATATGGGACAAGTCACCTCGGCCTTGAGGCATATGCAGGTAGTCCAGCCTATCTTCATTTATAAATAGAAGGGCAGGGGACAGTGAAAGGGACCTTTTTTCGGGAAAAATAGGGAGACCTCCCCATTTTTGATACTCTCCTCTTTTTAATTCAAACTTATATGCAAGTGATTGGTTTACGGATTGTATCTGTATTCAAGTGATTAAGAAAGCAATAAAGATTAAGCTCAAAGTGGACGTTGGCAATTACGCCGAACCACTATAAATCCGGTGTTCTCGTTTTTGTTGTTCTTTTTGCATTGAATTACACTATTCCTCTGTTCTAATTTACTCCCTTTATTAATCTCTCTACATAACTCTACTCAAGGGTGTTAGTAATCAAATTTGGTGCTTACAATTTGTAAGTCTGCTTATGAAATACGGAGAACACTACAAGTTACACATAAGGGGCACTAGTGGAGTCGAATACATAAAAATTTCTATGTTAACTAATCAATTTCAATTATTTAAAAAGAGTCCCAATGAGTCCATTTATGTTATGTTTAGTGGATTTCAAGATATAGTACATTCACTAATTGGATTGAGTAAAAGTTTTTTTAAAGAGGATCAAGCTAGAAAAATCCTCAATTCACTTACTCTTGAATGAGACCAATAGACTCTTACACTTGAAAAGGCTAATGACATTAGCACTCTAAAAATTGAAGATTTATTTGGCAATTTAATATCATATGAAGCACAAGTGTAGGGCAGGAGAGAAAGCAAGGCAATCAAAAAGAAATCCATTGCTTTTAATGCAACAACAGATGATTTGGATTCAGACGACAATGACAATGAGGAAATTGCTTTCATGACCAGAAATTTCAGAAAATTTTTGAAATATAGAAAAATTCTAAAATACAGAAAAATGAATAATCTAAAGAGAAATGATAACAAAAATCCAGGAAGTAGAAATGTTTTTAGATGCTTTAACTACAATGAATTTGGTCGTATTCAGAGAGATTGCCCACAATCGGAGAAACTGAAAATCTCACCAAAAATTGATCGTTTAGAAAATGAAAAACGGCCTATACTCCAATACTAGAAGATTCAGATACTTTCTCAAGTGATAATGAATCAGATATGGAAGATGCCAATATGTGCTTCACAATAATAATCATTAAAATTCATAAAAGTTCAAAGAAATAGAGAAAAGATAGGTAAGCATTTAAAATTTAAAAAATTTGATTGGATTTTTGGTTGTTTTTGATAGGATTAGATTAATAACAATATTGAATAAAAATAATATATATATATGTATATAAATTATTTTTAAATTATTTACCAAGAATATAAACTAGTAATAATTATAGGATAATTATATATATATATATATATATATATATATATGTACGTATGTATGTATGTAAATAGATAATTTGTTCTACTCCACCTTTTGAAATTCACGGGCTATATGTCGATGCACCCTCTACCGATATGTCGACATATGCACATGGATTCAGAAATTTGAATTTCCCTCCCCATTTTCACCAACTCCAATGTTCTGAAAAGGTGTCACTTGACCAGAGAATGTATCTATTAATTCTCTACTTAATTATTCTACCTCCATCCATTCATTTCACTCTCATTTCTCTCAACTTATTTTGGTTAACTACTGTATCAAATTTTCTCTCCTCTTTCATTCCTTTAATTTCTAAAAGAAATTCTACTTTAATTCTTCTCAACTTCAATCAGAATCAAATTCAAATTCTATTGATTTAATTATCTACCATTTACTCTCTAATCTCCCTCATCTCTCACTCAAATGAATATCAAAGTGCTATTCAAGAGGTTATAGGAATATTTGTAGTCAAGATCAAGAAATTCATTTTGTAAACTCTATCAAATCGTATTCAAATCCTCTCGGGTGTGCTTGGTGTCCTTTAAATCCAAGTGGGTGTGCTTACATCCCGTTTGAATCATGTGAGTGTGCTTGGTGTCCCGTATAAATCCATAAGTGAGGTGGTGTCCCGTCCAAATCCAATGGGTATACTAAGAGCTCGAAAAATTTGGAGGATGTGTCTCGTAGCCTTGAAATCGAGATTGTATGAACTTTGATATTTGAAAAGAAATATGTACAAGAAATTGTACTGGAGTGCATGCATGGTAACTCCCAATTGAATAAAAAACCAGATGTAATCTCTCCAACTCTTTACATTTTGCTTTTATTGCATTTATATATATATATATATACACACACATATATGTATGTATGTATGTATGTATTTACATCTGTGATTGTCAGTTTTCATTGATTAAACTATAATTTTAAAAGAATTAAAAACAATTCATAAAAGTTATTGCTAGGAGAAAAAGGTAAAAGCATGGCCTCACAAGCCTCACAACTCGGAATGACTGAAATTAGGGGATGTTGGCAATGCTATGTGGTTTGCTGCCACTAGGAGCATCATTCCTCGATCTAGAATCAGGATTTAAAAATTTGGTATGCACTCGGGGCGATCGAGGGGTAATATTTGCAACCTTGGTGCTTGAGGGATATTGTAATCCGGTATGTCATTTTAAAGGGACAGACGACTCTATATTTGTTGAGGGTTCATGTATAGCCCTTGGGACATTTTTCTGGAGGTGTATTGTGGTAGGTGGTACCTCGGTGCCCTATTACTGTTGGAATCCAATTTCCAATACGTTCCTTATGGTTTTAGTTGTAAAATCTAGTATCGTTGAATGTAAATATGGGTAACCATTCCAAAAATGTTATATATTTATTTTAAACCCCTAGACATTATCATAATATCACTGGATATTATAATGAAAATGGTTTGGTCATCATAGGTAAAAACCTGACCTTATTTATGTGCGACATAGTCTTACGAGATATCTTTATTCTTAAAAGGTTTTATAATATTAAAAATTCATTGGATTGTGTTTCTCAGGTGTGTTAACGAGACTGATCCGGGTGTTATTTTATTGTAATACTCGGGTCAGCCCGAGCATATTTTCAGATTTAGTTGAAAGGTTTGGAGCTTCAAGAGACAAGCTGGATGCTTCCAAGATGTATTCTCATATATATTTTACTTTTATTATATTTTCTTGTTTATATTTGTTAGCAATTGTTAGGACAGACTGTTATAATTTTCCAAGTTGATGATAGGTTAGTTACTTTGATATATATTGTATATCGTAGTTTTCTTTTATAAAGATCATTGGTACATTATATGTTACTCACCAAGTTGTGAAACTCTATTCTGTCTCTTCTTCTCTTTCACCCCCAACAATCTATCTTTTCGGCGCTTAAATGCTCAACATGTGAGTACTGTGCACGTATTAATGTCGACTTTTGAGGATCTAAAAGGCGAGTCGTTACACGTGGTATCAGAGCTTAAGTTGAGCAAACGCTTAGGCCTTGGTGAGGTTTCAGTCGAGTTTGATTTTGGGTATCTAAAATAGAGCTTATAAGGCAGCGGTGGACATTGAGTGAGGAGTCGGTTAGCTCAAAGATGCTGCGGTTTTGGGCGGTCATGATGACATAGGTGGGCGTGGTTGGCTATGGCTGTGGAGGCGGGGCGAGCTCGTTTTGGTGAGTGTATTCAAAACCTAGATGCGAAATTGAATTGGATCTTTGGGTCGAAATCCGCTAAGGGGCATCGAAGGTGGTGGTAAGAGGGGTAGTGGAACGAGGTGGTGGACAAGAGTTTATGGGTGGGTGCGGATTGTCCAACGGCCGTGTTGGTTGCTAATGCACATGCACTTCATGTACAGGAGAAAGGGGGAAATTGAACTCGAATTGAAGGATTGGGTAGATGGAGTACTATAATTAATGGGATCGGGTTGAAAGTTACGGGCCTTGGGCTTTGGTTTGTTTAGGTGAGAAATATATTCATTTGTTTTGAATTTATGAATTAAGTTTGCCAAAACTTTGAAATGGTGTAACTCATTCATATTAAATATGTTTAAGCCACGGGATTTCGCATTAGACTTGTATTGATGAGTAGAACACCTTGATATAAATAGTTGTTAGTTCTAATGTAGTATAAATAGATGTAAAATAATACCAGTTGAATATAATTATGTTCTTTTAAATAATAACATAGTTAATTATCTATACTTTATTGATGACATTATGTTTAGCAAAATAAAATACCATTCTACTGCACTTAAATAAATAGATTACTATGGATATCTATTTAGCAGATTAAATTTCCGTTCTGCTATTATATTAATTTGGACATTTATTTATATGCCAGTTGATTGATATAGGATAAGTGATGTGTTAGATATTGATTGTTAATTATGGATTTTATTTACATGTATGCTTGTCCATGTAAATACCCGTAATATGAATTGGAAACTTAAGTTTAAGTAAATGGTAGCTTGTTCAAGCACCATTGCGATCACTAAGCCTCTTTTGGAATTTGAAAAGTTACTAAATTAACTTAAATTTTATAACAATATGAGGTTAAGTGTCATACAATTATAAATGATTTAAATATAGGGAGGAATGATGTTTATGTTAATTATTTATTTTATTAATGATGTTTTGAAGTTAATTAATTATTTTATTAATGGTGCTTAAATTTAATTAATTATTTTATTAGTGATGTTAAAGTTGAATGGTATTTGTTTATGATTTTTGAAGGTAATTAAATAATTATATAAAAGTGTTTTATAAATAATAAACTGTTTTATAAAAAGAATTTTACTTAATAAATGATATTTTGTAAAGGTGATTTATAAATGATATTTAGTAAAAGGTAAATGATATTACGTAAAAAAGATTATAAATGGTATTTTATAAACAAAAGAGAGACTTATAGATAGTAATTTATAAATAAGAGAATGGATTTATAAGTTGTATTTTAAAAATAATGTAGATAAAAAGATCTTTATAAAGGTTTTTAATAAAGAAATTTATAGAATGGGATTTATAAAAGAGTTCTATAAGTAGAAAGGAGTTCTATAAATAATTTGAGAGACTTACAAAAGGAGTTTTATAAATAATTTTAGAGATTTATAAAAGGAATTTCATAAATAGTTTTAGAGTTTTATAAAAGAAGTTTTATAAATTAAATTGGAGATCTATAAAAGGACTTGTAAATATGGAATGGGTTTTAAAAAATTTTTTTTTTGTATAAGTAACAAGATTTGAGGTTTATAAAAAAAATGTTCCAAATGACATTGTTTTTGACTCATTTAATATGATTTTGAAATTATGAAATATCCCTTATAGTTAATGAATATACTTATACCATTTTATTAGTATATAGAAAATTTTCCAAACATTGAAAGTGAAATGGTTTGTGAATATACTTATACCATTGAAATAAGTATATGAATATTTTAAGATAAATAATTGAAAAGAGATTTAATTGATAAAAGATTAATTAAAGAGACTTAGTGATTTCCACATAAAATTAAATCTCTAATTTGAATGTTTGCTTAATTGATAGTTAAATAACTAATATTAAATTTGGCCAAATATAACTCCAGAAATATCTAAAAGGAATATGAGAATTATATGGTACAGTTATCTTCGATGTTGTTATACTGTACGTATAAATTTGTGTGTTCTTATAAGACAAATGATAAGGAAATACATCTACTTAAACTGTTAGGAGGTTATCTCCACTCTTACGTACTGTCTAATTATTTCCAATAGAATTGTAGTTGAGTTTGCCGGAATCTATCGATTGGTTTTGGAGCATCCAGTAAGCAGGGGAATGTACTTATATGAGATGACTCAAAACTATAACCACTCCAAAACCATATGTGCATTCTGCACTTTGGAAGCAGTTCAAGATTGGTTCGAGATGACGGAATTGAAGACAAAGTTCTTTGAAGTGCAAGGGCTACTTGCTACTAATCCTAAGGATGTAGTAGAAGTAATGCCTTCGGTTTATTCGTATCCTAAAAAACTTATATGGATGAATTCTGGCATTACATTATTGCCCGGAAGGTAATGTTAGCATTTCAAGTGGGAATTGCTAGGAGGAAAAGGTAAAAGCGTGGCCTCACAAGTATCACAACCCGGAATGACTAAAATTAGGGGATGCTCGTAGAGCTATGTGATTCGCTACCATTAGAATCATTATTCCTCATTCAAGAATCAGGATTTACAGATTTGGAACATGTGCGTGGGCGATCGGGTGGCTAAGTTTGCAGCCTCGGTACTCAAAGGATGATGTTATCTAGCATGTCGTTGAAAAGATGCAGCTGCCTCTATGTTTATCGGGGTTCCATGTATGGCCCTCGGCACATTTTTCTAGACCAATGCTATGGTAGGTGGTACCTCGATGCCTAGTCATTGTTGGAATTCAACCCGTAACACATGCCTTACAGTTATTATTATAGAACATTGTCCTGTTGAATATAATTATGGGTAACCATTCAAGATATATTATATATTTATTTTAAACCCCGAAATATTATCATAATATCATTGGATTTTATAATAAAAATGGTTTGGTTATCGTAAGGTAAAACCCGACCTGGTTTATATGAGGCGTGGTCTTAGGAGATACCTTTATTCTCGAAAGGTTTTATAATATTAAAAATTTATTTGATTGCGTTTCTCATGCTTGTTTACCAGACTGATCAGATATTATTTTCTTGTAATGCTTGGGTCATCCTAAGCATATTTTTATATTTTGTTACGGATGCTTTGGAGCTTCAGGAGATGATCCAAATGCCTTCAAGACGTTTCTCGTATTTTTTTCTATTTCTGCTGTATTTTCTTGTTTGTATTTGTCAGCAATTATGAGGACAGGCAGTTATAACTATCTAAGTTGATGATAGGTTAGTTACTCTGACTTTGTTGTATATCATAGATTTATTTTGTAAAAATCATTGGTATATTTTATATTACTCGTCATGTTGTGAGATTCTATTATGTCGCTTCTTTTCCTTCACCCCAACAATCTTCCTTTCGGCACTTGGATGCTCGGCACGTAAATATCATGGATATATTAGTGTCGACTTCTGAGGATTGAAAAGGCAAGGCATTATGGAAATAGAATATTGCATATAAGCGCAATTTTGGCCAATTTGGATGATGAAGAAGGAGATGACTTTTATTTTAGACATATGAACTAATGGATGAAGGATATTGCATATCAATTAGACTTTTTGTATCGTTTTCATGTGAATAAAATACCTCATGGACTTCGAACATTTTTTGACCAATATTTATTTGACTATGGGCATAGTGGAAATTTATATAAACTATTATACCCACCAAAATTATTTTGGGTGTTGGACCAAAATTGGTTAAAATTTTGGTGCTTTCACTAAGAATTGAACTCGTGACTATTAAAAAGTAACCAAATACCCCTAATTTTAAAGAAAAATTAAAAAATCATATAACTATAGAAAATCGGAAATATTTTTGTGAGTGCGATAGTCAAAGAATTTTCCAAATCCTAACATTTTTCAAAGAATTATTTATTTTTCTTCTAAAAATGACCAAAATTCTCCTAATTTTGGAATTAGATAAAACCAAAAAATACTGGAAAGAAGTGTGGTCATCAAACAAACCTTTGGTTCCACCTCCATACCTGGGCAAAGTAACCGCCAAAGAAGGGTGGTCATTAAATAAGCCTTTGGTTCTACCTCCAGGACTGGCCAAAGCAAACGTCTCAGGAAACATGGGCAGCCCAACGAGGAACCATCCAAGGGAGAGATTATGGTTGGCTAACCATTTTAAAGAATCATCAAGCCGATCCAACTAGAGGATAACCAAAGTGGGACTCAATAAGAAATATTACGATGATAAATGACTTATCCAACTGTAATAAGTAATTCATTACAATAATCGAGCAAAGAGCCAAAAAATGGAAACATTATTTGAAAATCTTATGGATTCATTGATAGATTTGTATCCACTTTAAGAAATAATTGACAGCTAGACCAAGTCTCTCGACAATTGAAGAGAAAATTATCCATTTAAGAGGAAATAGTTAGCCCAACAATCATAGAAAGATTACTGAATTACCCGTTTATAGGAAGACGATGCATCGAAAGGCTGTAGGAAAATATACAAAAGCTCAATTCACAGTCAGACCAATGCTCCTAATTAAGGGATGAACAAGTATAAAAGGCATTTCCATAAGGCTATAAGAATTGTAAAAAAGATATTTAAAAATTTTGGTTTCTAGAAGCTTTGAGGAGCTCTTACATTTTGAAAAGTCATCTTTGAGAAAAGCTAATTTCGAAAGTCATAAGGAGCCTCTAGATTTCAAAAATCGCTTTCAAAATGATTTTCAGAAGGCTTTAAATAACTTTTGTATTTTTGAAAATCAATTTTGTGAAATGATTTTTCAACAAATATACGTTGAAATTTTGTATTATAAAAAGAATGTCAGTCGAATGTTTTTCAAATGAAGCATAGTAATCTTTCATATTTCAAATAGATTATTTTTCCAATGAAGATGTAGACATCTATCATTTTTAAGAAAAATCCCTAAATAGATGAGTGCCAATAAGGTTACGAAAAACTCATGTATTTCAAAAACATTTTCGATGGAAGGACTTGCAATAAGATCGAAAGAACCTAGTAAAAACTTCTATATTCTAAAAAGGCTATGATTTGCAATAAGTTTGATTATGAAACATATTCTAATGCTATAAGCTCTAGAGGTGTCATTTTCTGAAAATAAGCTATTAGTATTGAAACTAATTCAACTATTATAAAGTAAACGTGGATTCTTATTGACTTACCTCTTGGTGCTAAACCAATAGAATGTAAATAGATATTAAAAAAGGATGAACACAAATGGAACCATCAATGAGTTTAAGGCTAGACAAGTTGTTAAGGGTTATAACAAAGATTTGGAATAGACTACTTTGATACATAAGCTCATGCCGTTTACGTATCTTCTGTTAGTTGTTTCATAACACACACATCCATTTATAAATCAGTTTTACACCAGATTTTCTAAGTGGATATTTAAACAAGACATATACATAAAACAACCGAAGGGTTTACCATATTTAGAACAGTAAGTTTGTAATTTGAAATATCCTTATAGTATGAAGGAAGAATCAAATGCAATGAAATTATAATTTTAATAAAGTGGCATTATCACATGGTATCTTCATCAATGATGATGATAAATGCAATTATAACAAAGCAAATAGAACCGATTATGGTATAATACGTATATGTGTGATAGCATGCTTGTATTTAATTTCATTATATTTTTTGATAAATAAACAAAGAAGTTTCTATCCTCTATGATTAATATAAAATATTTAAGAGAGTTAGATGTAATATTAGGAATTAAAATCCTAAGTAAAGAGGAAGCATTGGCATTAACCCAAACTTACTCCATCGAAAAGTTCCTCAAAAAGTACAATCATTTTAATGGCAAACCAGCGCCAACTACATTAGATCCTAGCATTAAACTAGTAAAGAATAATGGTTAAACTACTTAACAACTTGAGTATTTCAGTATTGTTGAAAGTACTATAATATCACCTTATAAATGATGCATTTCCAACAAAATGTACGAATGTACATATGATTAACCAAGTGATGGAATTCAAATATAAAAAAACACATGCATTGAAATCGAGGGTATAGTGAACCATACCAATGTAATTGTAATAATTTAAGTAGAAAAAGAATGGTATAATTCTAATCAAAATGGCCTATGTAGGTCTTGAACCTACGTCGTTTGCATTTTTAGCATAATGCTCTAACCAACTGAGCTAATGGGCCATCCAACATGGTAGGAGTTGTGCGAGTAGTTATGGAGACATTATGTGTTTAAAAGATAACCAGGTAATTATTTATCTAATTGTAGGTCAAATCATGACCAATCGGACCAAAATCAACTCGACCCATTGTACAGTCCATCATATTTGGTATATTTAAAACAAGGTCAATACGACCCAACCCGCTTCATTCATGACTCAACCCATTTAATCCATTTAGAAAACATAAAAAATTACAAATTGGAAAATGTCTAATAGATTAAAAGAACCGCTCAAATTTCCTAATACATAATAAAAACTACATGTATGAAAGCATAAAATCGCATCAAAGGCATACATTAAGCCAAGTGGAAACAACACTAAATATCATCGAAACAACACTAAATGTCATGAAAACTGCATATAGCATTGAAACTGCACTAAATAACACCAAATCTACATTAAATGACACTAACACTAGTTTAGTTTTATGTATCGAATCACAGATTGTCCTCAACTATAAATCCTAAGGCATATTAAATCATATAAACTAAAGTTAAGCTTACTCTTCTTTACAATACACTTTCACCTCTTTTTCCAACACCTCCACATGCAAAAAAATTTAGAAAGCATATAAGTTAAAAAAGGTATTTCTATAATTTATGAGTTTATTTTTGTAACCATGTGAATACGTATCATATTCTATAAAGAATAAGGGACATGCATACATGTTATATAAAACTTGCATTATACTTTTTCAATGTTACAGGCAACATATAGAAAAGATCCCCTATTATAAGATTTGATGATTTATGTGATTTCTTTTAGTCTGGGATCTAACGATTTGTAAAGCTATTATAAGTAATCTTCTTTGGAATTTAGATGTTTAATTTATATATGGTGGTTGCAAGAATTTTCTCATTACTATTAGAACTAAAGGCAAGGTATATAACCTTAGGTCCTATGTTCCCCAAATTGGTGTAAATTGCATGAATGTCATGACAAAACACTTCATATTTTCACCTTAAAGCAATCAAAATATGGTGTTAAGAACTGAAGAAATACTAACTGAAGTTATAATTCAACTCCCTTTCTTTTTCAAGAAAATGAATCTGTAGTAGTTGCCTGACGCTAACATCAAAATTAATTTAATATACAAGGCATCATGTAAATATAAAATACATGGTTTGCTTCCTTTTAAATTTACTATTGAACTTAGTTATTAGAGAATACATGTTATTATTACAAATACCTGTAAATACATGGACCCGTACATAGTGTTAATTATTTTTTGGAAACCATATCATTTTGGTTTCTAGACATAAACAAGAAACTATTTAAATTTTATGTCAAATTAGTGCAATCGTGCTGCATACATGGTTTTTCCACTAAATAGCTATATTAAAATAATTCAAACATACATGCAATTTTTACATATTATATCGATATATGTACATGTAACCCATTTTAAATCCGTGATCCTTATTTGTGCACCATTTTTTCAAAAGAACATAAAGATAATTCAACTTCAAATTTGTTCAAATGGATTAAAAAATTGAACATAATAAATATTCATTAAACAATTCCAAACTGAAGTAGTCGGACAAAATATCTTATTCAAATAAAGTACGAAAATATTCTGAAAAAATGAAAATGAAATTCTGCCTAAATATCTTATATAAAGAAAAAATTGATACCAGTATTTATTTTTACAAACATCCTAACTTTGTTTGTGCAATGATAAAAATTACTACAAATATGAAGAAAAAATAAGGTCCGCTAATTTCCACACCGAATATGGCATTATATTTTACACAAATATAAAAATTCCACAATTATGTACAATCATACCTGTTGATAAAACTCATTATTTGTATAACTTTAATTTAGTTCATGGTAAAAATACACATTACACCTTGGAGCAATAACAATTCTATCTACATAATTTATTTTATAATGGATACATATGTGCTTTCATAGAGTTAAACAGAAAACACTTTCATATTAGTACTGATGACAATATGTTAATGGAGATAATTCAAAAATATTATAGACACATTGAATATGAATTTTTTTAATAAAAAAAAATGATTACATATTCACATATGATTGAAGCTTTAATAATGATTTTTTTCTTTGAATAGCATCGTTATAAGGATGGATATGAGATTAAAATATCAATTATCTCTCTATAGTTTTAGAAACCCTTTTTTCAGCATATTATAAGAAAGTGAGCATCATTCTTTTGAATTTCAAATTTTTATGTCTTTACTATAACAAAACATACTAAATTACATAGAGTAAGTTTTCCTGAATTAAAAAGTTAAAAATAACATGTATATGTAAATATATATATATATATATATATATATATATATTAAGGAACAATATAAAGTTTTTACTTAGTGTGTGACGCCCCACCTCTACACTCACACTAGCCAAGGACACTACGGAGTAATACAGTCAACTAGCACGAAGAATAAGGCTGTTGAGGAGCGACCATCTGTGTAATTGCTTTGTGCGAGTACCGATATGTCAGATAGTATTACATGCATTTTGTTTCAAGAGAAAATTCGACATATTAAATACAAACACAAGGCTACTACACAGTGGCTATGTGGTCTTCGAAAACAAGTATAAAATAAACGTAACATAAATCAGTCACAGATATTCATATCACAAAGGCAAAAACAGATATGAATATAACACATGAAAGTGTACATCAAAGTAGTGGTCATACAAGAACTACTACATCACATAAGAATAGGTACAAGTGCTAGACAAAATAATATGTATACATGAAGGAGTCTCTATCTCGAATGTATAAAACAAAAACTACTAAGCTAAAGTAGTTAGCCAAAAGTCAGATGAAGGACCATGATAAGAAGTCAAGCAGAAGCACTTGAAATACCTCGGTCTGACCGAGTATTATTTAATAAGAAAATAATAAACAGATCAGTCTAGCTATAAATATCAGATAAAATGAGATAGGATAAGATATGATAAAAATGTATGATAACAATAATGCCATACTGTGTCAAGTATATATTTAACAACAAACAAAAAATCATACAATATCTTAAGAATCTCATACACTAAAAAGAATGTCATATTCTTTATTTTATTCACCAAACCACAAATATTGATAAAACTTATCAATGAAAATCACAAAAATTGGTGAAACATAAATTCTAGAAATCATCAACTAGAAATCCAGAAATCACAAAAAGGGGAGGCCTATCGCAAACAGGTGCGTGAAAACTCACCAACACGTGTATCACAAACGGAACGCTATTCCATAAACTGAACATTGACACACCTAAAAAGATGCGCCCCATGCACATTCGAACATCGATGCACCTAAATAGATACACCCCATGCATAAACAAACATCGACGCATCTAGAAAGATATATCCCATGCATAAACAAACATCGACGCATCTAGAAAGATACGCCCCATGCATAAAAAACATCGACGCACCTAAAAAGATACACCCCATGTAAAGTCGAACATCGATGCACCTAAAAAGATACGCCCCATGCATAGACGAACATCGACAAACCTAAAAAGATACGCCCCATGCTATGACATATCGAACCGATTGCTCCACGAACGGTCCAAAGACCATGGGTCGATAGTCCATAAAAATGAGCTAAAGCTCCATAAAACGAGGTACAGTCACCCATGCGGACAAAGAGACATCATACATCGCACATCACTAGTCTAAATCACAAAATGATCATCATTGATCAATAAGTGTAAATTACACTAAGCTAGTAAATAAATGAGTTTAGCTTCATGTCCCATAACCACTGGCTTAACTTAAATATTTACGAGCAGATTGTAGATTTCCACTCGAGAATTGTCATGAGAGTTCAATCGAACAAGTCCAAGAATTAATCGACAAAGTAAACGCAAGCGTTTCATACCACTTGTTTTGCTAAGTCATTTAATTAGATTTCTCGAACGAATGAGGTAAAGGTTTGTATATAATAGTAGATTGGAAAACGGTTTTGAAAGCGAGCTTTGTATTGAAAGAAAATGTTGAAATCGTTTTGATGAAAGATTTTTAGTATTTACTACTAGAATAGAAACCATTGCATTTTAAAGTGACAAACCATAAAAATGATTGTAGAAACAATCAGTCGCCAAAAATTGACTTACTAAGACGTGAATTAAATCCATAGAAATCGATACTAAATCCATCAAAATGGATATCCCAAAAATCCAAGGAAAGAAGTCATCAAAGTCGATAATAGGTAATAACAACTAACCGGATCAAGAAAAGTCGATAAACGAAGGAAATTTACTCAAAAACTAGGCAAATAGGCAAAACTGCACAGTTCTAGACGTCCGAAATTACCAACCAGACATCTGAACCACTAATCAGACGTCTGGTTGGATTTCCAAACGTCTGGATTTTGTCTCTGCCTTTTTTCTTTTTCCAGGGACCAACTCCCGACATTTGGATTTTTTAACCAGATGTTTGAATTTGAAACCAGACGTTTGGATTTTCTTGCAGACATCTGAAATTTCCTGCTAGACAAAAATCAGCCTAGCCCAAAAAGGGCAAAAATCCAAACCGGAAGCGATCAGACGAGCATTGAAAGCTAGGGATTTATGCCAAGCGACAACCCAGCCGTATAAGCTCTTCGATACACTCCAAATAACATGTCCAAACATGCAAGATAGGATTTTTAATGATTTTGACTTTAAAACACCATAACTGGAAAATTCACCAAATCAATTCAAATCAAAAGCAAATGAACATGAATAGCTGTTTAGGAATTCATACCTAACAACAATGAAAGCTATAGACATAGATGTGAGTTCAAAAACTCACCTTTAAACCCAAAAACTCAAGTGAGAAGCTATAAAACAAGGCAAGATCAACCACTCTTCAATTTCAACTCAAGAAGCTTCAATCTAAGCTCATAAGAAAAATAATTTCTAAGTTATGGTTTAGGAATTTCTGAAAATGGAAGAGGGATTGAGACGGAGAAGATGAAGAGGATGCTTACCTAAACTTCTCCTTGATTTCTAGAAACTTGAGTTTGAATTTCCTAGCAAAACTAGGGCTTAGGAATTTTGATTTCTTTCTCTTCCCCCATTTTTCCTTTTAGCTTGAGTTTAGGAAATGAAAATGATGAAGAGGGGAGGAGTGGAGTGGGATTTATCATGTAGAGGAGTTGAGTTCTCTTAGTGGGCTGAAACCCAAACCCAAAGCTCCAAACGAATATATCAAAATTCTAATCAACTCCAAACATATCGATGTTTACACTCAGAAAGGCCGCAAATGCCATTTTGGACTCAATGGAAGTGGTCCCGAGTTTTAATTCGACTGTTTGCAAAAAGTAACATTTTGGACTTTAATCCGACTAATGATATTATATTTAAATATGCAATCGTAAAATATGCGGGTTGTTACAGACTTCCCTCTTTAAAGAAATTGCATCCTCGCAATTCTTAAGAAGAAAACAAAGAGTAACAACCATAAGCGCATATCAACACAAAAGAAAATTTGAAGTAAGAAGTTCACCTTTAAAGAGCACGAGAGAGTAAGTCCACATGCGTTCGCTCGATGAATTCTCTGGATTCCCAAGAGCAATCCTTAGGATTTGCGGACCATTGAACTTTCACAAGAGGAACATCTTTATTTCGAAGGCGTTTAACCTCCTAAGAAATGACACGAATAGGATGTTGCTCGTAAGTCAAATAAGGTGAAACATCAATCTATTATCAAAGGTGATGTTTTTCCTAAGTTAGGGTTTAGGAATTTCTGAGAATTGAAGGGAGATTGAGATAGAGAAGATGAAGAGGATGCATACCTAAACCTCTTCTTGATTTCTAGAAACTTGAATTTGAATTTCCTAGCAGAACTAGGGCTTAGGAATTTTGATTTCTTTTCTCTTCCCTCATTTTTTTCCTTTTAGCTTGAGTGTTAGGAAATGAAAATGAATGAAGAGGGGAGGAGTGGAGTGGGAGTTATCATGTAGAGGAGTTGGGTTCTCTTAGTGGGCTGAAATCCAAACCCAAAGCCCCAAACAAAAATATCAAAATGCTAATCAACTCCAAACATATCGATGTTTATACTCAAAAAGGTCGAAAATGCCATCTTGGACTCAATGGAAGTGGTCTCGAGTCCTAATTCAACTCTTTGCAAAAAGTAACATTTTGGACTTTAATCTGACTAACAATGCTATATTTAAATAAAATATTTAAATATACAATCGTAAAATATGGAGGTTGTTACATAGTGTAATATGTTTCAACAAAATAAAAAAATCGAAAATTCTGAATGTACATAATTTCTTTAACTTCAAAACACAAATTTCTATGCATAAAATTCATTGGTAACATGATTTCCTTACAATCCATTTGGACTGGAGCAAGATGGAAATAACCAAAAAAAAATAGCACTCTTTTTGACAGTATACTAGAGCAAGAGAATGATAAACGAAATTCATATTATGCATTCAAAACAATGGACCTTAACTTAAATTGTTTTCACCTACATTATCTGAAAATCAATAATAAATTAAAATAAATGTAATAAATAAAAAGTTATTTCCATTATTCATAGATCATAACTGCTAATCGATTCTTTTGACTTAATGTTTAATAAAGGGTAAATATGATATTTAAAAAGGAAAATTAATTGAAGGAGAAGGTCAAATAGCTAACATACATACATATATACACACACACACACACATACACACACACACACACATATATACATACATACATGCATACATATATATATAATCATACATACATTATATAATATAGTTATTACTTTCTGTATTTTGTTAACTCCAACTCGGCCATGACTCAGCGACCTAAAACAGTTACCGACTTAAGGCTTAACAGTTACCGACTTAAGACTTAAGAGGGATGCCGACTCGACAGACTTAAGAGGGATGCCGACCTAAGGTTTAAGAGTGATACCTACCTAAGGAGGATACCGATCTAAATACCTAAGAAGGTTGACGACCTAACTGCTCGGAACAGGTTCACGGTCTACACTTGAGTCGTGACCGACTTATGGCCTATGTTAGGTCGTTCCCGACCCAAGGAACGAAGGAGAATCCGGTGCAGCTACTTAGCACGCAGCCTGTTAACTCGGCGGCGACTTGGGACTTGTGATTTGAATCCCGAAGAGCATACACTTCTCGTTTAAGCCGTAAGCCATGCATGGGAAAGAGAGGGCGACCTATGATCTATCCTGAGTCGGTGACGACCTACGACCTATTTTAGGTCGGCCACTACTTACAACTTGACAACGAAAATTCCTATAAATACCCCTCGAACTCCAACACTTGAGAGGACTTTTTTGAATGATTCTTCTGGGAAGCAACTACATTCTGCCGAGCTACTTCATCAATAATTGCAACACTTAGGACGCTTCAATAAACTTCAACTCGAGATTCAGCTTATTGGACATGGATTCAAGGGATTTTCTCGTATCGAAGTTTTAGCTACTTGTCTTTCCAAGTGATGTAATGGAAGATTGTTATAGAATTGTATTTGATCCAACAATAAAAAAGAATTAAAGTGGACGTAGGCTCAATTGGGAGCCGAACCACTATAAACATTGTGTTCTTACTGTTTTCCCTGCTTAAATCTGATTCCCGTGCGAACGGGTGGTGCTTTCACACTCGCTTTATCACACTGGGTGTTAGCGCTCGATTTTCACGTTAACATTTTTGGTGCTTTCACTGAGAGTTGAACTCAGGATACTTCCACCATTGCTCCGCAAAGGTCTGTTGAAAGGATTTCTTTTAAAACCAGAAGTTTATTGGAAATAATGGCTCCTGGGAGAAAACGAAGTTCTGTAAGATCCGACAATGTTCAAGAGAATACTTCTACCTCTCCTCCTTCAAGTCAAGCAGATCCAACTGTTGGAGTTACGCGGGCAGAATTGGACGCCGTAGTTTTGGGGTTGAATCAACAATTAAATGCTCAGAATGCGCAGTTGGAAGCCCAGAACGCCCAGAATGCCCTGATCTTAAGTAAGTTGAATGATCTACTTGGGGCAAACCGTCAACCGGGTAATAATGATGGAAACCCTACTGTGGGAGTTCAGGATGTTGAAGGGAACATTTCTCAAAGAGCCGCAGACCCTGTGGAAAGGACACCTCCTCAAGATGGAGGATCAGGGCCGCAGCCTACCCTCCGTGAACGATTGTCAAGACAGAATTCAGAGAGAGTGGCTGATGTTTGCCCTCTAGAGCCTCTAAATGATGAAGAGTATTTTTCGGGTATGGTTCGTCAAATCATGAAGGAAAATATGCGAAGAGATGAAGAAGAGAAAGAGTGGGGTTTTGCTCCAAGCAAAACTCCATTTATTGAAAAGATCTTGAAGGCAGAGTTCCCAAGGAAATTCGTTCCCCCTCCTATTCCGGCTTACAAGGGGACGAGTGACCCTAACGAGTTTCTGTATAAATACGACTAGCAAATGACGGGTGCCAGAGCGTCTGATAAAATCAAATGTCGATATTTCCCGGTATATCTTGAAGGTGTGGCTCTATTGTGGTTTACAAAGCTGCCAATCAGGTCCATTGATCAATTCTCCGATTTGACCAGGAAATTCAAGGAGCAATTTCGATTGTATGCTTCTAAAGAAAAGGATATAATGTCGTTGTCAAGTCTAGAGCAAAATCTGGGAGAATCCATCAGATCATTTTTAAATCGTTTTAACATAGCATTGGCCGAAGTAGATAATGCTGAGCCACGCATGGTCCTAACATACTTGATGAGGGCGATTGACAAATCGAGTGAATTTGGAAAATGGTTGAAAATGAAAGAACCAAACTCACTTGACAAATTCTACAAGAAAGCGGATGAATTCATGCGCTTGGAGAGCCTCCAAACACCGGCTAAGGTGGTATCAATGGAAGCCGGGAACAATGGTGCTGCTTCGAACAAGAAAGAGCCTAACACTCAGAAAAGGGGAAATGATGGTGGAAAGAAACAGGGAGATGCTAAGAAAGGCAGTCCTTTCAATTTCACGCCCTTGACCGATACCCTTGAGAACATCTTCTTTGCAACCAAGGATGATGTCAATTATCCGACACCACCTAAAATAAGAGTGGGAAAAAGATGGAGAAGAGTGGAAGGTTTTGCTGGTTCCACAACCAGCCCGACCATGACACCAACGAATGCCGTCAGTTGAAAGAAGTAATTGAACAACTTTTGAAAGAGAACAAGCTCCAACAGTATGTGAAAAGGAGTAGAAATGCCCCAGCTTTGTCAACTCAAGGACAACAAGTTCCCACTCGCCGTCCTGGCTCAAGTGAGAAGGCCGTAGAGCATGAATCGGAAAGACCTGTCATCAATATAATAACTGGAGGGCCTCACCCAGCAGGCAAAAGCTAGGGCGAGATGGAAAGGTATGCCCGGGCCTTGAGGCATGTACCAGCTGAAGATAATGTTTTTGTTTTAGAAAATGACGCGCCTTTAAAGCAACAAAAGACTTCCACAGATGATATTGTATTCAGTGCCAGAGATCTTTGGGTATTGAAGCTCCTACCATAGATCCTTTGGTCATATCTGCTGGTATTGGGCCGGCTACTGTGAGAAGAGTTCTGGTTGATTGTGGAGCTTCATGCAACATTCTCTTCAAGAAGACCTTTGATCAAATGAAAATTCCAATGGCTGACGTTCAAGCTTCATCACTTAAGATTGCTGGGTTTGCTGGAGAACCCAAACAGCCGATTGGGACCATATATTTGTTTGTAGAACTTGGAAAAGGACTGAGGAATGTGGCTCGAAAGCAAACCTTTATAATTGTTGAAGAATTCTCTGCCTATAATGCCTTTTTAGGCCGACCAACTCTTGCTGCATTCAAAGCTGTTCTTGCCCCGTGGTGTCTGACTATAAAATTCCCCACGGATAATGGAGTTGGCGTGATTAAAGGAGACCAAGATGCGGGGCGAGAATGTTATCTTACAGAGCTGCGTAAATCAAGGAAAAGAGAGATGGGAAAAGGTGCGGCGACTCCAGTCCGCACCAAAGAACAAACCTTGTAGCAATTACAGGGTGGACCCTGCACTGGTGAATGTAGTGCCGAACGAAGAGAGATGGATCCAAGGAAAGCCAGTGCAGGGGAGAATAGGGTAGTACCGGTAAAGGTAACAGTGTCGGTACCCGTTGACCCAAAGGACCCAAACAAAGTGCTAAATGTGGGTTCACAACTCAACACAACAGTTCAGACTGTTCTGATTTCATTTTTGAAGGCAAATTTGGATGTATTCGCCTGGACTCGTGCTGACATGTGTGGAATATCCCCAGAGACTGCAGTACACACTCTGAACATTGATCCAAGTTTACACCCGTGAAACAGAAAAGAAGAACTCAGGGTGCTGAGAGGACGGCAGCGTTAAAAGAAGACGTGGATCGGCTCATGGAGAACGGTTTCATCAGAGAATCTACTTATCCAAATTGGGTATCAAATCCAGTGCTGGTTAAAAAAGCTAACGGAAAGTGGAGAGTATGCATTGACTTTTCAGATCTGAACAAAGCCTGCCCCAAAGAATGTTTCCCGCTGCCCAGGATCGATCAGTTGGTGGATGGGACGGCAGGGCATGAATTATTATCTTTTATGGATGCATACTCCGGATATAACCAGATTATGATGCATGAGCCAGATCAAGAGGATACAAGCTTCATCACAGATGTTGGACTCTACTGCTACAAGGTCATGCCTTTCGGACTCAAGAATGCAGGGGCAACTTACCAAAGGCTTGTTAATGCCATGTTAAACCATAGATTGGCAAGACAATGGAAGTTTATGTTGATGATATGCTGGTGAAGTCTAAGAAAGCAGTGGACCACATGGATCACTTGGCAGAGATGTTCGCAGTACTCCGAAAGTACAGAATGAAGCTTAATCTCTTGCAATGTTCATTTGGAGTGGAGTCTGGAAAGTTTTTGGGTTTCATTGTGAGCGCTAGGAGCATTGAAGCTAATCCAGCTCAGAGCACTGCCCTGAGAGAGGTCAAGGCTCCTAAAACGAAGAAGGAATTGCAAAGTCTCAATGGAAAGGTTGCTGCCTTGAGTCGGTTCATTTCGAAAGCCACTGACAAATGCATTCCACTCTTTGATGCTCTGAAGAAAGGAAGAAAAAACTTTAAGTGGACTCCTGAATGTCAGAAGGCATTCGATGAGTTGGTTCGTCATACGGAAGTGCCTCCGATACTTTCAAAGCCTGACAATGGTGAAGATCTCTTCGTATATTTGGCAATTTCATCTCATGCTCTCAGTGCAGTATTGGTACGGGAAGACACAAGGATTCAACGCCCAGTCTATTATATCAGCAAAAGATTCACTGGGGCAGAGACGAACTATTCAAGGTTGGAAAAGCTCGCCTATTGTTTGTTGATCGCATCAAGAAAATTGAGGCCATATTTCCAAGCTCATCCCATCAAAGTCCTCACTGATCAACCTCTAAAGCAAGTCCTATTCCGTCCTGAGACTTCGGGCCGTCTTTTGAAATGGAATATTGAACTCATCCAATATGACATCACTTATCATCCCCGGAAAGCAATCAATGGACAAGTTTAGCAGATTTCATCGCAGAATGTACGGATAAAGGTGATAGTGAGGAAGAAGTCACTGATAACGTCCCAATCCAATGGAAATTGTATGTCGATGGCGCAAGGAATGATTACTGTTTCGGAGCAGGGGTTGTCCTTGAAACCCCAGAAGGGCGATCACTATGTTATGCGCTGAGACTAGAATTCCCTTCGACAAACAATGAAGCAGAATATGAAGCCCTCATTGCTGGTTTGAGGATCGCTAAAGAACTAAACATTAAGGCATTGCTGATCTTCAGTGATTCTCAACTTATTGTCTGCCAAGTCAAGAAGAAATTTCAAGCTAAAGGAGGGAATCTACCCGCCTATTTATCAAAAGCCTGGGAACTTCTTCAAGATTTTGACCGTTATTCAATAAACCATATACCCCGAGAAGAGAATATGAAGGCAGATTCTCTCGCAAAGTATTCAAGTACTGGTGAAGCTTAACTGCTGGGATTAGTTCCTGTCGAGGTCTTGTCAGCTCCAAGCACAGATGAAATGGATGTGGATTAGATTATGAATGTATCCCAAGAGCAAGAATCATGGATGACTCCGATATTTGAATATTTTCTCAATGGTTCTTTGCCAGAAAGTTCAAAAGAACGACAGAAGCTGATAAGGAAAGCCTCTAGATATATAATTCAAGATGGTCGTTTGTACAGATGAGGATTTTCAATGTCATTACTCCGATGCGTGACAAAGGAAGAAGCTAAGACAATTCTGACTGAAGTACACGGAGGGGAATGTGGGGATCATACCGGTGGTCAAACTTTAGCAAAGAAAATCCTCCGTTATGGATACTTTTGGCCAGAAATTAATCAAGATGCTGCTGACTATTCCCGAAAGTGTGATAAATGCCAGAGATTCGCCAAAATTCCTAGAGCACCTTCCACTGAGCTAACACAAATGGTCAGTCCATGGCCGTTTGCCATCTGGAGAATAGATCTCATTGGGCCTTTGCCGACTGCCAAATCGGGAATTAAATATGCTATCGTTGCTGTTGATTATTTCACTAAATGGGCTGAAGCCGAACCATTGGCTACTGTTACCTCTAAGAAAATGATAAGTTTTGTGACTAAAAATATCATTTGCAGGTATGGTGTGCCTCAGAATATAATCACAGACAATGGTACCCAGTCTGAAAGTGAGGAGTTCCATGATTTCTGCAAACGATTCAAGATCCGAAAAGGCTTCTCAGCAGTGGCTCATCCGCAGGCAAACGGGCAAATGGAAGCAGTAAACAAAATCATCAAATCAACTATCAAAAAGCTGCTGGAAAAAGCAAAAGGTGGTTGGGTCGATAAGTTACCGCTTGCACTATGGGCATACAGAACCACCCACAAAACTGCGACTGGGCATACTCCATTTTCATTGGCATACGGGTCAGAAGCGATGATTCCAGTGGAAACTGAAGTCCCCTCACACAGAAGGATCCATTTTGATCAAGATGAGAATCAAAAATTGCAATTGGAAGCACTTGACCTCCTCGATGAAAGAAGAGAAGAGGCTAGGCTTAGAATTGCAGCTCATCACCAAAGAATAGCCAGGCACTTCAATTCCAAAGTTCGTCAGCGCAGCTTTGAAGTTGGGGACCTAGTCCTGAAAAGAATTATGACAGCCACAGGTGTGTTTGGGCCAAACTGGGAAGGGCCATATGTCATAGGCACGAAGCTTCTTGATGGCACATTCAAACTCACAACTGTCGAAGGAGAACCAATTCCAAGAACTTGGAACAACAATCATTTGCGTCCATATTTTACTTAAAAGCTTTGCTGAAATGTTGTAAAAGAATTACGAATATATGATTCTTGTATTGAAAGCAATTGTAAAGCAAGTGAATAATGAAAAGCTATAAAGTGGATGTAGGCCCAGCCTGGCCGAACCACTATAAATCTTGTGTTCTCTACTACTATAAACTGCTTTGTTTTATTTTGACATATAAAATACGTTAATTGTGTTACTAAAATGTCGATTTAATAACGCAGGCCATAAAAACAAAGCTTACCCATCGCAAGACCAAGCGATCTCCGACGTCGCCTAGCAAGCAAACACTAAACCATTCAAAATTTCCATACTCAAATCCTACAAAAGAAGTGCTTCGAACAAAAGTTAGCGATGTGGATGGAAGTGGACCATTTCTAACTAACTGCGAATGTTTGTACAAACAAGCATCCAGTTAACTAGCCTGTGTCTACCACCACCAACTCGCTTAACTATGAAGTATATTTCTTTGGATAAGGAAAATTATTGGCAACTAAAAAGGGTTGACACTTGCAAAAGATAACGAGGATCGCCGACATGAATAGATGGCAAAGAGACATGGGCGAGCAAGCATCAAACAGCAAAAGACCTCTTCGGAGGCACAAGCCCTCTTCAGAGGCACAACTCTTCGGAGGATAAAGACCTCGAGCGGGCCTCGCCAGAAAAAGAGAGTTCTTTCTCGACATAAAGTTGCGGACTGATCGGTGATACACTCCCGTGAATCCGCCCAACTGAGAGAAAGAAACTCCAAACTTCCAGGCAAAAGCCATGCTCAGAGGCACATGTTTCACCGAGATTGAAATAAAACTTCCAAGTGTTGAAACGTGAAAAGCCCTCTTCGGAGGCCCATTTCACCACAGTTGAAATGCTAAAAGACCTCGAGCGTGCCTAACCAGAAAAAGAGAGTTCTTTCTCGACATAAAGTTGCGGACTGATCGGTGATACACTCCCGTGAATCCGTCCAACTGAGAGAAAGAAACTCCAAACTTCCAGGCAAAAACCCTACTCAGAGGCACATATTTCACCGTGATCGGTGATACACTCCCATGAGTCGAAATGTGAAAAGCCCTCTTCGGAGGCCCGCTTCCCAGCAAACAGGGAAAAAATAAAAGCCTCTCCAAAGAGGCAGAAACCAAAAGACCTCTTCCTAGAGGCAGAAACAAAAAGACCTCTTCCCAGAGGCAGAAACGAAAAACCTCTTCCCAGAGGCAGAAACAAAAAGATCTCTTCCCAGAGGCACAATCAAACAAAAAGACCTCTTCCCAGAGGCACAATCAAACAAAAAGACATCTTCCCAGAGGCAAAATCAAACAAAAAGACCTCTTCGGAGGCACACGTTTCACCGAGATCGAAATAAAACTTCCAAGTGTTGAAACGTGGAAAGCCCTCCTCGGAGGCACAACTCTTCGGAGGCACACGTTTCACCGAGATTGAAATAAAACTTCCAAGTGTTGAAACGTGAAAAAGCTCTCCTCAGAGGTACAACTTTTCAAAGAAGCATTTCATCAGAAATGCAAAGCAAAGATCAGAAAGCCCTCCACCGAGGCGCAATATAAAAAGAAAAAAAAAGAAGCCCTCTTTAAAGGCACACTTTAGCTTTCAAAAGAAGATTGGTTCATCCATTCTTCCTCAAAAAAGTTAAAGTGCCCTTCAAATGCCAGCTTTACCACATAGGAGAATTCATTTTGTAAGAATGTATATATGCAAAAGAAAAAGTGATATCTCCGAAGGGTAGAGTGTGAAAACTCATATGAAACGAGCTGTACTCTATTGTGAGCAGAGTAATATTCCTCCAAGTATGGAATAATTATTCTCCAGAAAATAAGAGTACAAGTCCCTTCAAAGTTGAAAATATTGCAATGAGCTTATGGTATAGGGGCAGCATGGTATAGCCACATTGGTAAGAATTGTGCTCGAACAACATACCACAAGCTCACTGCAATATCGTACAAAGAAACTTGTACAAAAACGAATAGTAAATGCATTCTTAAAATACACACAGAAGTTTGTACAAACAAAAAGAATCATTTTATTCAATACTGTCAAAATTTTGTACAGGTACAGGTTTCAAAATAAAAAGAAAAATAAAAGCGGAGGCCGGTACCCGCACAATCTCCGGCCAGTACATGCAAAAAGCAAAAAGTAAAAATAAATCAAAGCAAGGCCCCTTAATTCTTCTTGCCACCACCCTTAGAGCCTTCACCTGACCTAATAGGAAGCTTTTCAAGACGGCTTGGGAGAGTCGGGGATGAAGGAGAGAGGGTTACTGCTGAATCAACCTTCGCTTCCTCTTCAGAAACAAGAATGCTTTTCGTTTTCTTCTTGGAAGTGGTACGCTTCCTTCTCCTCTTTGAAGAGGACTCACTTCCCGGAGTAACAAGAGTAGCCAGTTTTACGTCATCAGAAATAGTATGCTCTGGGGATTTGTCGCCTCCTTCAGGTCCTTCGCCCTTCTGCTCCTGCGAAGCGATTGGATCATCCAACCCTTGAAGGGCTCCTATCAATTCTTCTTGTGATCCCGGCTGGGAAATAGGAGTGACTTGAGGGAATGGAGGAGAGACAGCTGGAGGAGGAGAAGTCTGTGTGGCACTTGGCGTTTTTGCTACAGAAGAAGAAAAGCCAAAAATATTTGTACCTCCCGTGAAGAAAGGAGATAGCGGCTCATTGAGATTTAAGAAATAATCAAAAAGTTCGTCAAACTCTTAAGGACCAAACAAACTGTCCACTTGGTCAAGATTAACGGTAGAGTTACCTGGAGAAGTCGGCTTCCTAATATCAACCTCATAAGCATGTGCTTCGGCGCCCTCTTCGCCTTCATCTCCACCCTGCGTGCTTGTGATCTCAGTTGTAACTTTAACAGGGGATGGAGAGTGAGAACCAGAGCCTGTGATGTCAACATCGGCCGAAACCGAAGGAAGGACGGGGGCAGTTAATGGTGCTTCTTTCACAAAGTGCTTCTCCCCTTCCTCAGCTCGTGCTTTGGCGAGCTGCTCTTTTCCCCGGGCTAGGGCAGCTCTGGCGTCATCATCTAGAAAGTGTTCTGCAAGAGATACTTCAGCATAGCCGGCGCCTGCGCCTCCAAGCATGTCAAGAACTGACTCCCAAACCTCGGCCAGGGTAATCTCATACTTCGGTCCTAAGAATGAAAGGCTCCCGCGCCCTATAACGTTATGTACGTAGAAGTCAAATAAAGTGGAGCTGATATTGTCTTTAGTCGCCTCATGCGACTGTTCGGCAGCCTGCCTTCCAGCGATAGCTTCATCGCATTCCTTCTCGGTCTTTAATAATTGGGCCTTTAGCCTCATAATCTCCAAATCCTGGGAGTTGACCATCTCCCTTAACTCTGCAACGTCAGCACGATACCTTCCCGCTGTCTTCTGCTCGGCCTCAAGTTGTGCCTCGGCATGTCGCTGAGCAGCGTGAGCATCGCGAACTTGCTTTTGAAGTACTTCTTCTTTTTGAGTGTAGGAAGTAGAAGAAGTGGCAAGTTCTTTTTTGAGCTTTTCGACTTTTGCTTCAAGCTCTTCATTATAAGTAGTGATGTTCCTCATCTCGGTATCATGCTGCACAAGAACCTTCTGCCATTTAGCTTAGTCATTTTCCATAGTAAGCATGGCCTCGAGATTCGCACGGTTTACCCTTTGAAGCTCATCAACAAGCTTTTGCCAGCCCGACATTCTTTCAATATCAAGTCTAACGGCATCGAGATTTCGCAGCATGGCAGGCTTGTCAATTGGAACTAAGTCGAGATCGAAGCGAACCCCCTTCAAGCACCATTGTGGAAACCGACTTTGCAGAGTTGCTGGGCCTGGTCCAATTTGAAATTTAGGCCTGTTAACTATCGTCTGAATGTCTGTCTTCCCGAGAGCAGGAGAGCCAGAAGGGATGTCAAGTGAGACGGGGGCAGTGGCCTTTTAAGGAGTTGTAGATGCATGTTTCTCACCATGCCGGGCACGCTTGCTTGGGTCCTCAACTATATAGCTTTTTCCCCGATCATCATGCGACTTTCTTTTGTGAGAGTCGTCACCTCTCTGGGAAGAATCATGGTGTTCCTCCCTTTCTTTTCTCTCATAACGCTCTTCTTGAGCCCTCCTCTCCTGAGCCTTTCGAGCGGCTCTCTCTTCGTCGGTTTCTCTGTGAACGGGAAGGTAGCGCCTATAGTCATATTGACTACGCCTCCCGTAGCGCTGAAAGTCGTCATAGTAAGAGCTGCTGCGTCCCATCGGAGAATCTGAAATTTTTAGAAAAAAAGAGACAAGTCTTAAAAGTCTTCAGAGAAAAGAAGCGTGACTTTAGAATCTTCAAAGCACAAAGAATTAGGTGCATGAAAGTGCCAAAAAGTCCTATGTGTGTGTGGTGTGCAAACTACACACATCAGGCTACAAACCGCTCTTCGACACAGCGGTGGTAGTGACTTGAGTGGTACGCGTCAAAATTTGTTGAAAAGTTGATGTCGCCTCGACAACAGGAGAAGAAGCTTTAGAGACATCATCTTTAAAGAGTTCTTGTGAAGTTATCATCAGGTCACTTAGCCCCTCGAAAGTATCATCACCGCCAAGTTCGACGGGAGTATCTTTTTCGGCTTCTAGACCAGCCGCATCTTCAGAGCAACGAAGAGATTCTTCCTCTTCAATAACTGGGGCAAGTGCCGATTTGCCGGATGGCCCCGCAACATCGACAGTAGTAGAGCACTTCACTAGAGAAGCCTCGGACGCAGGTTCTTTTGGTATAGGTTCGATAGTGGAAATTGGGGCATCTAATGCTTTAGGCGGGGAGTCTGGAACCTCATGGGGGTGTGTAGAGTGAGAAGCGTGTAAAAGTCCATACTGATGCAAAAATTCGTCCCTCAACAAAAACTTTATACTTCTCTCTCTAGCAGTCACAGCACTTAATCTTTCAAAAACTTGCTTATGGCTTGGATCTCTAGAGGGGAGAGGAAGTGCTGAAAAGAGCAAAGAACGAAATTAGCAATTGGTAATTCGGATCTCGAAAAAGTTTGAAAATGGAGAAAATAGAAACAGGTAATCTTACTTCCTACTCTCCAGATGGCATAAAACCCTGGGGGGCAGTGAGTAAAGAAAAACTGGTTCAAAAATCCATGAACACTTTCGGTAAGATCAGAAATAAGCTTGCGGTTTCTAGCACACCTCACAATAATAAGGGAAGGATGGTCTTTACTCTTTGCAAACGAGCATATGTAGCGAATTTCTTCAAAACTTGGCAAGCGATCAAGAGTTCTCCTAAACAAAACACACAACCCCATCAATATGGCGTAGCCATTAGGATGAAGTTGGAATGGAGAGATTGTCAACCGAAGGAGAAGGGTTCGAAGGAAGTCGTTAAAGGGAGGAATCGCCCCGCTTAGGCACATTTGACGATTGACTGCGACAAAACCGGGGGGAGGACTGTCTGCAGTATCATTTGGCCCAGGAAGTAGGGCATCATTTTCAGCAAAACCAAATTGAGTACGTAGCTGAATAAACGCTCTCGAAGTTAGGATAGTCGAAGTTCTCTCTGGAGGATTCTCTATGGGAACAGCTGTCTAAAAGGTCTCTCCCGCTTGAGCTACCACTTCTTCTTCTTGGAGGGAAGTCGTTCTACACAAACAACTGGATATTCAAACATGAAGGTGCACGTTTCCTAAAATGTGTGGAGTGTTGTGTAAAATCAATCAAGCAATAAACAAATATAACTGGAATAAAAACTAGCAAGTATTTTTCAGTTATAAAGTCCAGGGTTCATTGTTTTAATATGCAAGTGTAATGTTGATGCAAACAAATCAGTTCAAGTTAGTGACGCTTTGCATTAATACTTCACTTTAGTTGATTGGTTCACAGCATTTCATACAGTGCATTTAAGTTGATTACTCTATGTTGACTAATCTGTCATTTGATGTGGGCAGTCAATGGCAGTATATTCGCCTTGCTTTTCTGTGATTGTTGTTTTCAGCAGGTTGTTAGCCTATAAGTTAATGTGGTCTGTGAAATAAGGCAACAAAGTTAAAACAATCTAGGATTTAAGCAATTCAGTCCAGCAGATCAAGTCGTGAGGAGTAGTAAGGAGAAAGGCTCCGGTTCAAAAAGTGGTGCAAGATTCCCCAAGTGCTAGTTCGGCCACAATTTAAGGATTAGGTCGGCAAATTTCCCCGAGTGCTAGTTCGGCCACGACTTAAGGTTTAGGTCGCATCAAATCAGATCGACCAAAAATTAGGTCACCCAAAATCATTGGGTCGCGTCCAAACCAATATCTCACTCCACTCAACCCGTTAACCCGATAGTCGCTCCATCAACGACGGCCTTCATTTCATTCATGATATCGGATCATCCAATAAACCAGTTTGAAATCATCACAAAATCAATGCTTTGCCACCCTAACGCAAATCAGAAATCAGTGAGCCTAGAGCAGTAACCCATCGACATCATCTCATCAATCATTTAAAGCCAAAACCAAGCTAACTCGGGTTCATAAACTACAGGTGTAATGAGATTCGCAATGAAGCAGTGCGCAAGGAGGTGGGTTAGATTTGAATGGAATTCATGAATCAATGACAATAAGGGATCAAGAAAAGAGCAGGTTCACTTACGCAATGAGTAGCAAAGATTATCGGTGATTGATTGGAATGAAATCGCCTTTTGGAGCTCGGGAAAATTTTTTAATGGAAGAATCAAGCAAGAGAGTAAGTAATGAAAAGGAAGAAGAAGATGTGTGACTTATACCTTGCAGTGGAGGGACCTGAAGCGGCACATACGATCTAACTGTTAGGTCGCGTACGACCTACCGACCTAAAGGGGGACGGGTTAAAGGATATCGAAGCACACAACCTAACCATTAGGCGTATACTTCGAGGGGCAAATGTTAACTCCACCTCGGCCATGACTCAGCGACCCAAAACAATTACCGACTTAAGGCTTAACAGTTACCGACTTAAGACTTAACAGGGATGCCGACTCAACAGACTTAAGAGGGATGCCGACCTAAGGTTTAAGAGTGATACCTACCTAAGGAGGATACCGATCTAAATACCTAAGAAGGTTGACGACCTAACTACTCGGAACAGGTTCACGATCTACATTTGAGTCGTGACCGACTTATGGCCTATGTTAGGTCGTTCCCGACCCGGGCAACGAAGGAGAATCCGGTGCAGCTACTTAGCAAGCAGCCTGTTAACTCGGCGGCGACTTGGGACTTATGATTTGAATCCCGAAGAGCATACACTTCCCGTTTAAGCCGTAAGCCATGCATGGGAAAGAGAGGGCGACCTATGATCTATCCTGAGTCGGTGACGACCTACGACCTATTTTAGGTCGGCCACTACTTACAACTTGACACCGAAAATTCCTATAAATACCCCTCGAACTCCAACACTTGAGAGGACTTTTTTAAATGATTCTTATGGGATGCAACTACATTCTGCCGAGCTACTTCATCAACAATTGCAACACTTAGGACGCTTCAATCAACTTCAACTCGAGATTCAGCTTATTGGACATGGATTCAAGGGATTTTCTCGTATCGAAGTTTTAGCTACTTGTCTTTCCAAGTGATGTAATGGAAGATTGTTATAGAATTGTATTTGATCCAGCAATAAAAAAGAATTAAAGTAGACGTAGCCTCAATTGGGAGCCGAACCACTACAAACATTGTGTTCTTACTGTTTTCCCTGCTTAAATCTGATTCCCGTGCAAACGGGTGGTGCTTTCACACTCGCTTTATCACACTGGGGTGTTAGTGTTCGATTTTCACGTTAACACATTTCTCGTTCTAAGCATATTATTAAAAATAAAATTTTAAGTGGGGTTTAAAGGAGATTAGGGTTTCGGTAAAGGAGTAATTTATGGCTAAGAATGAGTAGTTGGTAGGAAAAATACCAAAATTATGTAATTGGATGGAATAAAATCTAAATATATAACACAAATTAAGGAGAATAAAATTCAATTTCTGAAAGCACAAGAGAAAAGATGATAAGAAAACATATATTAGACATTTTATGTAATTTAATTAATAAGGCAGCCGAAATAGATTATTTTCTCAAATGAAAATCAATAAATCAATATAGTAGTAATCATTAATAAATCAAATATGTAAATAATCAAACATCTAAAATACATCCATTGTTAATAATTTCCTAAACTATAACCATTATTAGACAATTAAAATGATACATCGTATCAATCATTAGTCAAAATCAAATATGGTAATAAACAATCAATCATAATATAAAGCAAACTTCATCATTATTATTAGAAAAATATCATGCTAAATAAATTATATATAGAGTAAATTTTATCAAATAATCAACAAGATTGATGAAGAAATGATTAGGAAGTAATCAAATATCAATAAGTTTTGTCATTTTTCTCAAAAAAAATCAATAAGGTTTGGTAAATAATATTTATTGCTCTTTGACAAAGATTGTTTTTTTTATAGGTATTATCGATTGTTTCTATAAATTTTACTATGCAATTAACTTATTATTGAAAAAGTACTTCCATGTAATGTTAAGCCCAATAATATCTTTTATCATTTGTAAATAAATAGTTGATGCATGAGTATTCCTATCCCTAATACACATTCGAAGGTTTATATTGTGGACTTATTTCTAAAAATTGATATTGTAAAATTTATAGTTATTCTTTAGATTTCCTTAAAAAATTATTATTATTGACATTATAATTTACAACATGTGACCATCAAGTGAAAATTAAGGATACAGAAAGCATATCAATAACCAGGAAACATAGAGAAATCAAAAATGGTTACTACCATACAAATCAACATCATCATTCAATTGTAAACTTGAGAATATAAAAGGCATAGCAATTATAACAACCCGCATATTTTACGATTGAATATTTAAATATTTTACTTTAATATTTTATCGTTAGTCGGATTTTAGTCCGAAAAGTTACTTTTTGCATACTCGTGTCAAGTTTCTCGGTCATATTATTTCCGAATCTGGAATTTCCGTGGATCCTTCAAAGATTGAAGCGATTCAAGATTGGAAGAGACCGGAGAGTGTGACGGAAATTCCTAGTTTCCTTGGATGGCGGGTTATTACCGTCGTTTTATCAAAGACTTTTCTAAAATTTCTGTGCCTCTTACTAACTTGACAAAGAAAGGTGTTAAATACATTTGGTCGGACAAATGTGAAGCTTCTCTTCAGAAATTAAAAGAACTCCTTTCCGATGCTCCTATTCTTGTGATTCTCGAGGGAAACCAAGATTTTATTGTTTATACCGATGCTAGTCGCATTGGTTTGGGTGTTGTTCTTATGCAAAGAGAACGTGTTATTGCTTATGCTTCTAGGCAATTGAAGCCAGCCGAGACTAGATATGCCACTCATGATTTAGAGCTCATGGCTATTGTTTTCGCCCTTCATATTTGGCGTCATTATCTTTTGGGAGAAAAATTTATTCTTTACACCGATCATAAATCTTTGAAATATCTATTTTCTCAAAAGGAACTTAATTTGCTTCAACAACGTTGGCTCGAATTTCTTACAGCTTTTGATCTTGATATTCTTTATACCCCCGGAAAGGGAAATCATGTTGCAGACACACTTAGTCGTAAGCAACAAGTGGTTGTTTTATGATGATATCCGAATGGAATGATCTCGGAATTCTATCCACTTGTGAGATTCGAGATCGTTTTTCCGATTTATGTTCATCTCTTGTTTTGTGTAGCCTTGAGGCCCATCCTTCTATTTTAGACCGCATTCATGAAGCTCAAAGGCTAGATCCCGAATTGGCTCTTCTTGGCCAAAATTTTTGGGATAAAATTGATATTGAATGTTTGAAAGACTGTGATATTGATTCTCGTGGCGGTATTCGAAAATTTGAAAGACTTATCGTGCCAAATATTAGTAATCTTCGTAAAGACAATTTAGAAGATTCTCATCGTTTTAAATTTACCATTCATCCCGGTAGTAGTAAAATGTACGTGGACATGAAGCGACTTTATTATTGGGAGGGAATGAAATCTGATATTGCTAACTTTGTTAAGTGTTGCATGACTTACCAACTCATTAAGGCCGAACATCGAAGGCCCGGTGGGTTATTGCAACCTTTAGAAATTCCAATTTGGAAGTGAGACCAAATTTCCATGAATTTTATAGACGGCCTTCCCCGTTCTCGTTCGGGTCAAGATAGCTTATGGGTGATAGTCGATAGACTTGCTAAATCCGCCCATTTTATTCCCGTTCGGTCCAATCGAGCCGTTCCTCTTTTGGCCAAACTCTTTATCAAAGAAATTGTTAAATTGCATGGAGTTCCTACTTCTATTGTTAGTGATCGTGATCCATTGTTTACTAGTGGATTTTGGAAGAGTCTTCAAAAAGCTTTGGGAACGAAGCTTAATTTTAGCACCGCTTATCATCCTCAGTCCGATGAACAAACCGAGCGTGTGAATCAAACTCTTGAAGATCTTCTTCGTGCATGTGTTCTTGATTTTGGTGTGGGAATATCATATTTCTCTTGTTGAGTTTTCCAATAATAATAGCTTCCAATCTAGTATTGGTATGGTACCTTTCGAGGCACTCAATGGAAGACCATGCTGGTCTCCTTCTTGTTGACTTGAGGCCGGTGAGAAGCTGGTTTTAGGTCCAGATTTTATTCGTGATTCCACAGAGAAGATTGACCATATTCGTCATAGGATGAAAGAAGCCAGAGTAGACAAAAATCCTATGCCAATAACCGGAGAAGGAAATTAGAATTTTCTGTGGGAGATCTTGTGTTTATTCGTGTTTCACCTATGAAGGGTGTTGTATGTTTCAGTCGATCGGGATAGTTAGCACCTCGATATATTGGTCCATTTCCCATAACCGAATGTATTTGTTCCGTAGCTTATCGCCATTTATTACCGGCTCAGTTTTCTGCTATTCATGACGTGTTTCACGTTTCTCAATTGCGGAAATACCTTTGAGATTCCGATTCTATTCTTGAACCCGGTGTTGTGGAAGAAATTGAAGTTATGTCTAATTTAACTTATGAGCAACATCCTATTCGTATTATTGCTTCGGAGGTCAAACGCCTTCGAAATAAAGATGTTCCGCTTGTTAAAGTTCAATGGTCATCAAATCCTAAGGATTGCTCTTGGGAATCTAGAGAGTTCATCGAGCGAACACATCCGGACTTACTTTCCCGTGCTCTTTGAGGTGAATTCCTAATTTCAAATTTCTTTTGCATTGATATGCTTTCATGGTTGTTACCTTATATTTTCTTCTTAAATATTGCGAGGATGCAATTTCTTTAAGGAGGAGAGTCTGTAACAACCCGCATATTTTACGATTGAATATTTAAATATTTTATTTTAATATTTTATTTTAATATTTTATCGTTAGTCGAATTTTAGTCCGAAAAGTTACTTTTTGCATACGGTCGAATTAGGACTCGGGACCACTTCCATTGACTTCAAAACACCATTTGCGATCTTTTTGAGTATAACTTTGATATGTTTGGAGTTAGTGGAATTTTGCCATTATTTCACTTTGGGCTTTGGGTTTGGTTTAGCCCATTAGCCTAAACTATTAACTCTAGCACAACCCCCTTCCCTTCATAACTTCACTTTCATTTTCTAACACTCAAGCTTCATCAAAAATGGAGGGAGGAAAGGGAAATTAAAACTCCAAGCCCTAGTTCATTTGCAAATCCAACAACTAACTCCAAATTCAAAGAGAAGCCACTGATTCTTCCTTTGCTTGCAAGCTTCTTCTTCATTGATTTTGTGTAAAGGTGAGATTTTTATCTCACATCTTCGTCTATAACTATCTTTAATTGTTAGGTATGAATTCCTAACACCTTTTCATATGCGTTTGCTCTTGGTTTGGATTGAATTGGTGAAAATCCCATTTTTAGTGTTTTGGGTTCATATCTTTAAAAATCCTCACTTTGATGTTTGAACACGTTTTTTGTGATGCAACGAGGAGCCAATAGGATCGGGTAGCCGATGGGCGTAATCCCCTAGCGTTCGTGCTCGATAAGTTGCAAATTGAGAGAGTTTTTGCATTTTTGTTGCTCAGGTCATTCGACCTGCACATATGATTCTCGGCCTGCAGTTAGGTCGGTCTGCCTTAGGTCGCAACCCATAGGTCGTGACGGGATAGGTCATTCTATCTTAAGTCGCTTGGCTTGTCCCTGTGCCTTAGGTCGCGCTATACCTTAGGTCGTTCGGCTTGTAAGGTCGTTCCATTCCTTAAGTCGCTCGGCCTATTCTTACCCCTTAGGTCACCCATTTGTCTCCTTAAGTCGCTCGGCTTGTCCATATGCCTTACGCCGCAACTCATAGGTCGCTCGCCTTGCGTTAGGCCATTCCATGACTTAGGTCCCAAAACCCCCTTAAGTCGCTCGGCCATTAGGTCGTTCCACCCCTTAGGTCGCTCGGCCATGATAAGTCGCACATGCTATCTCGCAACCAAGTTAGGTCGCAACCTCTTAGGTCGCAACACATAGGTCGCTTGGTTTGCTCTTCTACCACTTAGGTCGGCCTACCTTAGGTCGCTGACCTCCTTAGGTCGCGCCATGTTTGGTCGTGCCATACTTAGACCGTTCCTGTACCATAGGTCGCTCGGCTTGTTATGTCGCTGGCTCCTTAGGTCGATTGCACTTAGGTCGCAACCATATAGGTCGCTCGGCCTACTGCTATATCTCGCTCCAATTTAGATCGCTCCATGCTATAGGTAGCGCCGTGTTAAGTTTCTCTGTTAGGCCGCATGCTACTTCTTTAGTCGCTGATCTCTTAGGTCGTATGTCTTGGAGTCGCATGCGTTGAGTCGCTGATTTCTTGTGTTGACTTATGTTAAGTCGTAACTCGTGGCTGTTAAGTCGCAAGGCTATTTCCACTTTGATGGATTTGGAATCGAATTCTTTGGATTTTATTCACGTCTTCGAATGTGAATTTTTGTGATTTATTGTTTCTACAATCATTTTTGTGATTTGTCACTTTATCTCACTTGTACGAGAAATCTAATTAAACGGAGTAGTAAAACAAATGGTATGAAACGCTTATGTTTACTTCGCCGGTTAATTCTTGGAATTTTTCGATTGAATCTCTTGTAACAATTTTGGAGTGGAGATCTACAATTTGTTCGTAAATATTTAAGCTAAGCCAGTGGTTATGGGACATGAAGCTTTGTACGAGAAATCTAATTAAACGGCTTAGTAAAACAAATGGTATGAAACACTTAGGTTTACTTGGCCGGTTAATTCTTGGACTTGTTCGATTGAATCTCTTGTGACAATTTTCGAGTGGAGATCTACAATTTGTTCGTAAATATTTAAGTTAAGCTAGTGGTTATGGGACATGAAGCTAAGCTTATATATTTACTAGCTTACTGTAATTGACACTTCTTCATGATCGTTGATGATCATTTTTGTGATTTAGACTAGTAAATGTGCGATGTTTCTTTGTCTACGAGGGAGACTAAACCCCGTTTCTGAGGAGCTTCGGCTCAATTTGGTGGGGTAGAAACCCATGGTCTTTAGGCTGTTTTGTGGAGCTTCGGCTCAAAATTAATGGTTAGAAACCATGGAATAGCGTTCCATTTTGTGATACACGTGTTGGTGAGTTTTTATGCTCCCGTTTTGTGATAGGCCTCCCCCCTTTTTGTGATTTCTAGATTTCCATTGATTATTTCTGGAATTTGTGTTTTCACCAATTTTCGTGACTTACATTGGTATGTTTTATCAATATTTGTGCATTGGTGAATTTGTGTGTCATTAACTTTTGTGATTGACATTTATATAATTGTCAATATTTATGGTTTGGTAAATAAAAATAAAGAGTGACATTATTTTTGATCTTTGAGAAGATTCTTGTGATATTGATTAATCCCTAGTTGATTTTCAATTGCATACTTATCACGGTATGGCTTTATGCTTATCATATATTTATGTCATATCTCTTATTCTATATCATTTTATCTGATATTTATTGCTAGACTGATCTGCTTATTATTTTCTTATTAAATAATACTCAGGTCAGACCGAGATGTTACAGGTGCTTCTGCTTGACTTCACATCTGGGATTATCACCCAGATTTTTGGCTAACTACTTAGATTAGTATTTTTTGTTGTATACATTTGAGATAGAGACTCACTGATATATCCATATTCTTTTATCTAGCACTTGTAGCTATTCTTTTGTGGTATTGTGGATCTAGTTTGACCACTACTCTGATGTACACTTCCATGTGTTATATATTCATATCTATTTCCGCCTTTGTGATATGGATGTCTGTGACTGATTTGTGTTATGTTTATTTCTATATTTGTTTTCAAAGAATATATATAGCCACTGTGTAGTAGTTTTGAGTTTGTATCGGTATGTCGGATTTCCTTCTGAAACCAAATGCATGTTGTACTATCTGACATATCGTTGCTCGCACAAAGAAATTATACGGATGGTCGCTCCTCAACAGCCTTATTCTCCGCGGTAGTTGACGGAATTACACCGTAGTGTCCTTGGCTAGAGTGGGTATAGAGGTGGGGCATCACAGCTTGGTATCAAAGCCAATCTTCGGAACAATGTAGAATAATCTAGCAAGGATCATCGTCCTAAGTCCATCTTAGGAGTCGTGCTTTAGTATTTAATTCGAGTCTTCGTACCGATTCATCCTATTTTCTTTATGATTCCTTGTTTACCTCTCAAGATTGCTTGATATTCATTTGGTGAATAACCTTATCCTTCTTCTTTCTTTCTTTCTTTCTTTCAAAAGGAAGAGAAATGGTTAAACCTGGTCGTCCCAACGCCGGTCAATCTAGTGCTACTCCCCAAGATGGAGTACTTATGTCTGCCCAGCAACTTCTTGATCTAGTAAGGAATGCTCAAGAAGCCGGATCTAATCCGGGGTCTACTCACCCTAAGTTTGGATTTGCACATTTTTGCAAGGATTATACCAATTTGGGTGGGAAGCCATTCAAAGGTTCTAAAATTATTATTGAAGTCCAGGCCTGGCTGAGAACGTGCGATCGAATCTTTTCTCGCATGAATCTTATTGATCTTCACCGTGTTCAGGTGGCCTCTAGTATGCTCCAAGAAAGAGCATTAGATTGGTATGAGCTTCTTATTTCGGAAATAACTGAAGCGGATCTTACTTGGGAGAAATTCCGGGAACGTTTCGAATTAAAATTTGTGCCAGAAGCTAAGAAGGTGACATTGGCTCGTCGTTTCATTGACCTTGTTCAAGGTGAATCCTCCGTGGCAGATTATGTCGCATCATTCGAGTCACTTTCTAAATACGGGGTCAAATATATAAACACCCCATTGAAGAAAAACCAAAGATTTTTCTATGTCTTGAACAAAAATCTCAAGAAGCCATTACTTCTAAAATTAGAAGTTTCTTTTGATTAGCTCATTGATATAGCTCTTCGACTTAAAGAGGCTGATATAGTAAGTGATGTTGAGGTTGGGAGTGCTAAACCAAAATTCAACAACAAGAAAAGGCCTAATAAGTTCAAAGGTCCTTATCCCAACAATATGAAAGGGAAGCAAGCCCCTCCGACAACCAAGACTTCTACCTCAAGTGGTGGGCTATGCTACAATTGTGGTTCTAAGGACCATTATGCGAACAACTGTTCAAAGCCTCGTGCTTGTCGCTATTGCAAAAGCCCGGATCATTATTTATCTTCTTGTCTCAAACTTCAAAACAGGAAGGAGGGAAAGCTTAATGTTGCTCAAGCCCCTGGCAACACATCTCGTGGTCAAGGTATTTCTCATTGTATCCTTGATGGCATTATTTTATTTCATGATCATCCTATTCGAGTTCTTTTTGATACGGGTGCGTCCCACTCTTTTATTTCAAAAGAACTTGTTGATACATTTTATTTGGATGTTTTGTGTTTAATGACTTCTTTGAGAATTGCGAATCCGGTTGGTGGATCCGCAACAATCAGTTTATTGTGTAAAGATGTCGAGATTATTTTGTGTGATTTTTCTTTCCGAGCCAATTTGCATGTTATGCGCTACTTAGGCTTTGGAATGATTTTGGGAATGGATTGGCTTAACCGCTATGAAGCCCAAATCCTTTGTCCCGAGCGGACTATTCATCTTTGACATCCTCAATCTGTTAAGCAGATTTCTATTGATCTTAAAGATTCGGATTCCAGCTTGGTTGCAACTTTATATTCTTTAAATCCTCATGATGACGATAATGATGATGAGGAGGATATTATTTCTCTTATTCACTTTGTTCATGAATTTTCCGACATATTTGAGCCCATTTTAGGATTACCACCTAAGCGAGCAATTAAGTTCAGAATTAATCCCATCCCTGGAGCTCAACTTATCACTCGTCCTCCTTATCGTATGTCCAATAAAGAAAATGAGGAGATGCGCAAACAATTATCCGAATTGGTGACGAAGCAATTTATTCTCTCTAGTTCCTCTCCTTGGGGAGCTTCGGCTATTTTTGTGAAGAAATCCGATGGTACACTTAGGCTTTGCGTTGACTACCGCAAGCTTAATGATCTTACTATCAAGAATAAATATCCTTTACCTCGGATAGATGCTCTATTCGATCAACTTAGTGGTGCAGAGTCTTTTCACAATTAGACTTAGCTACCAGTTTTCATCAGCTTCGTATTATAGAGGATAGTATTCCTTTGACATCGTTCCGCACTCGTTATGGATCTTATAAATTGCTTGTTATGCCATTCGGGTTAACGAATGCTCCGGCTTATTTCGTTGACCTTATGAATAGAGTTTTCAAAGACTTCCTCGATCGGTTTGTTCTCATCTTTATTGATGATATTCTTGTGTATTCTAAAACCGAGGAGCATGAAAAGCATCTTCGGATTGTGTTGGAAACTCTTAGGAGTAATCAATTAAAAGCAAAATTTTTTAAATGCCACTTTTGGCAATCTCGTGTCAAGTTTCTCGGTCATATTATTTCCGAATCCGGAATTTCCGTGGATCCTTCAAAGATTGAAGCGATTCAAGATTGGAAGAGACCGGAGAGTGTGATGAAAATTCCTAGTTTCCTTGGATGGCGGGTTATTACCGTCGTTTTATCAAAGACTTTTCTAAAATTTCTGTGCCTCTTACTAGCTTAACAAAGAAAGGTGTTAAGTACATTTGGTCGGACAAATGTGAAGCTTCTCTTTAGAAATTAAAAGAACTCCTTTCCGATGCTCCTATTCTTGTGATTCTCGAGGGAAACCAAGATTTTATTGTTTATACCGATGCTAGTCGCATTGGTTTGGGTGCCGTTCTTATGAAAAGAGAACGTGTTATTACTTATGCTTCTAGGCAATTGAAGCCAGCCGAGACTTGATATGCCACTCATGATGCAGAGCTCGCGGCTATTGTTTTCGCCCTTCGTATTTGGCGTCATTATCTTTTGGGAGAAAAATTTATTCTTTACACCGATCATAAATCTTTGAAATATCTATTTTCTCAAAAGGAACTTAATTTGCGTCAACAACGTTGGCTCGAATTTCTTGCAGCTTTTGATCTTGATATTCTTTATACCCCCGGAAAGGGAAATCGTGTTGCGGTCGCACTTAGTCGTAAGCAACAAGCGGTTGTTTTATGATGATATCTGAATGGAGTGATCTCAGAATTCTATCCACTTGTGAGATTCGAGATCGTTTTTCCGATTTATGTTCATCTCTTGTTTTGTGTAGCCTTGAGGCTCATCCTTCTCTTTTAGACCGCATTCATGAAGCTCAAAGGCTAGATCCCGAATTGGCTCTTCTTGGCCAAAATTTTTGGCATAAAATTGATATTGAATGTTTGAAAGACTTTGATATTGATTCTCGTGGCGGCATTCGAAAATTTGGAAGACTTATCGTGCCAAATATTAGTAATCTTCGTAAAGACATTTTGGAAGATTCTCATCGTTTTAAATTTACCATTCATCCCGGTAGTAGTAAAATGTAAGTGGACATGAAGCGACTTTATTATTGGGAGGGAATGAAATCTGATATTGCAAACTTTGTTAAGTGTTGCATGACTTACCAACTCATTAAGGCCGAACATCAAAGGCCCGGTGGGTTATTGCAACCTTTAGAAATTCCAATTTGGAAGTGGGACCAAATTTCCATGGATTTTATAGACGACCTTCCCCGTTCTCGTTCGGGTCAAGATAGCTTATGGGTGATAGTCGATAGACTTGCTAAATCCGCCCATTTTATTCCCGTTCGGTCCAATCGAGCCATTCCTCTTTTGGCCAAACTCTTTATCAAAGAAATTGTTAAATTGCATGGAGTTCCTACTTCTATTGTTAGTGATTGTGATCCATTGTTTACTAGTGGATTTTGGAAGAGTCTTCAAAAAGCTTTGGGAACGAAGCTTAATTTTAGCACCGCTTATCATCCTCAGTCCGATGAACAAACCGAGCGTGTGAATCAAACTCTTGAAGATCTTCTTCGTGCATGTGTTCTTGATTTTGGTGGAAGTTGGGAAGATCATATTTCTCTTGTTGAGTTTTCCTATAATAATAGCTTCCAATCTAGTATTGGTATGGCACCTTTCGAGGCACTCAATGGAAGACCATGCTGATCTCCTTCTTGTTGACTTGAGGCCGGTGAGAAGATGGTTTTAGGTCCAGATTTTATTTGTGATACCACAGAGAAGATTGACCATATTCGTCATAGGATGAAAGAAGCCCAGAGTAGACAAAAATCCTATGCCAATAACCGGAGAAGGAAATTAGAATTTTCTGTGGGAGATCTTGTGTTTATTCGTGTTTCACCTATGAAGAGTGTTGTATGTTTCAGTCGATCGGGATAGTTAGCACCTCGATACATTGGTCCATTTCCCATCACCGAACGTATTTGTTCCGTGGCTTATCGCCATTTATTACCGGCTTAGTTTTCTGCTATTCATGACGTGTTTCACATTTCTCAATTGCGAAAATGCCTTTGAGATTCCGATTCTATTCTTGAAACCGGTGTTGTGGAAGAAATTAAAGTTTCGTCTAATTTAACTTATGAGCAACATCCTATTCGTATTATTGCTTCGGAGGTCTAACGCCTTCGAAATAAAGATGTTCCGCTTCTTAAAGTTCAATGGTCGTCAAATCCTAAGGATTGCTCTTGGGAATCTAGAGAGTTCATCGAGCGAACACATCCGGACTTACTTTCCCGTGCTCTTTGAGGTGAATTCCTAATTTCAAATTTCTTTTGCATTGATATGCTTTCATGGTTGTTACCTTATATTTTCTTCTTAAATATTGCGAGACGCAATTTCTTTAAGGAGGGGAGTCTGTAACAACCCGCATATTTTACGATTGAATATTTAAATATTTTATTTTAATATTTTATCGTTAGTCGGATTTTAGTCCGAAAAGTTACTTTTTGCATACGGTCGAATTAGGACTCGGGACCACTTCCATTGACTTCGAAACACCATTTACGATCTTTTTGAGTATAACTTTGATATGTTTGGAGTTAGTGGAATTTTGCCATTATTTCACTTTGGGTTTTGGGTTTGGTTTAGCCCATTAGCCTAAACTATTAACTCTAGCTCAACCCCCTTCCCTTCATAACTTCACTTTCATTTCCTAACACTCAGGCTTTATCAAAAATGGAGGGAGGAAAGGGAAATTAAAACTCCAAGCCCTAGTTCATTTGCAAATCCAACATCTAACTCCAAATTCAAAGAGAAGCCATTGATTCTTCCTTTGCTTTCAAGCTTCTTCTTCATTGATTTTGTGTAAAGGTGAGATTTTTATATCACATCTTCATCTATAACTATCTTTAATTGTTGGGTATGAATTCCTAACATCTTTTCATATGCATTTGCTCTTGGTTTGGATGGAATTGGTGAAAATGCCAATTTTTAGTGTTTTGGGTTTAAATCTTTAAAAATCTTAACTTTGATGTTTGAACACGTTTTTGGTGATGCATCGAGGAGCCAATAGGACCAGGTAGCCGATGGGCGTAATCCCCTAGCATTCGTGCTCGATCGGTTGCAAATTGAGAGAGTTTTTACATTTTTGTTGCTTAGGTCATTCGGCCTGCACATATGATTCTCGGCCTGCAGTTAGGTCGGCCTGCCTTAGGTCGCAACCCATAGGTCGCGACAGGATAGGTCGTTCCATCTTAAGTCGCTCAACTTGTCCCTGTGCCTTAGGTCACGCTATACCTTAGGTCGTTCGGCTTGTTAGGTCGTTCCATTCCCTAAGTCGCTCGGCCTATTCTTACCCCTTAGGTCGCGCCATTTGTCTCCTTAAGTCGCTTGGCTTGTCCCTGTGCCTTAGGTCTTCATAGGTCGCTCGCCTTGTGTTAGGTCGTTCCATGACTTAGGTCGCAAACCCCCTTAAGTCGCTCGGCCGTTAGGTCGTTCCACCCCTTAGGTCGCTCGGCCATGATAAGTCGCACCTGCTATCTCGCAACCAAGTTAGGTCGCAACCTCTTAGGTCGCAACACATAGGTCGCTCGGTTTGCTCTTCTACCACTTAAGTCGGCCTACCTTAGGTCACTAACCTCCTTAGGTCGTGCCATGTTTGGTCACGCCATACTTAGGCCGTTCCTGTACCATAGGTCGCTCGGCTTGTTATGCCGCTAGCTCCTTAGGTCGATTGCACTTAGGTCGCAACCATATAGGTCGCTCGGCCTGCTGCTATATCTTGCTCCAATTTAGGTCGCTCCATGCTATAGGTAGCGCCGTATTAAGTTGCTCTGTTTGGCCGCATGCTACTTCTTAAGTCGCTGATCTCTTAGGTCGTATGTTGTGGAGTCGCATGCGTTGAGCCGCTGATTTCTTGTGTTGACTTATGTTAAGTCGTAAGTCGTGGTTGTTAAGTCGCAAGGGTATTTCCGCTTATGGAATTGGAATCGAATTCTTTGTACTTTATTCACGTCTTCAAATGTGAATTTTTGTGATTTGTCACTTTATCTCACTTGTACGAGAAATCTAATTAAACGGCTTAGTAAAACAAATGGTATGAAACGCTTGTGTTTACATCGCCGGTTAATTCTTGGACTTGTTCGATTGAATCTCTTGTGACAATTTTCGAGTGGAGATCTACAATTTGTTCATAAATATTTAAGTTAAGCTAGTGGTTATGGGACATGAAGCTAAGCTTATATATTTACTAGCTTACTGTAATTGACACTTCTTGATGATCGTTGATGATCATTTTTGTGATTTAGACTAGCAAATGTGCGATGTCTCTTTGTCTACGAGGGAGACTAAACCCCGTTTCTGTGGAGCTTCGGCTCAATTTGGTGGGGTAGCGACCCATGGTCTTCGGGCCGTTTTGTGGAGCTTCGGCTCAAAAATTAATGGTTAGCAACCATGGAATAGCATTCCATTTTGTGATACATGTTTTGGTGAGTTTTAATTCTCCCGTTTTGTAATAGGCCTCCCCCTTTTTGTGATTTCTAGATTTCCATTGATGATTTCTGGAAGTTGTGTTTTCACCTATTTTCGTGATTTACATTGATATGTTTTATCAATATTTGTGCATTGGTGAAATTGTGTGTCATTAGCTTTTGTGATTGACATTGATATAATTGTCAATATTTATGGTTTGGTGAATAAAAATAAAGAGTATGACATTCTTTTTGATCTTTGAGAAGATTCTTGTGATATTGATTAATCTCTAGTTGATTTTCAATTGCATACTTGTCATGGTATGGCTTTATGGTTATCATATATTTATGTCATATCTCTTATTCTATATCATTTTATCTAATATTTGTAGCTAGACTGATCCGTTTATTATTTCCTTATCAAATAATACTCGGGTCAGACCGAGATGTTACAAGTGCTTCTGCTTGACTTCACATCTGGGATTATCACCCTGACTTTTGGCTAACTACTTAGATTAGTAGGTTTGTTGTATACATTTGAGATATAGACTTACTGATGTATCTGTATTCTTTTGCCTAGCACTTGTAGCTATTCTTTTGTGGTATTGTGGATCTTGTTTGACCACTACTCTGATGTACACTTCCATGTGTTATATATTCATACCTATTTCCGCCTTTGTGATATGGATGTCTGTGACTGATTTGTGTTATGTTTATTTCTATATTTGTTTTCGAAGAATATATATAGCCACTGTGTAGTAGTTTTGAGTTTGTATCGGTATGTCGTATTTCCTCCTGAAACCAAATGCATGTTGTACTATCTGACATATCGTTGCTCGCACAAAGCAATTACACGGATGGTCGCTCCTCAACAGTCTTATTCTCTGTGCTAGTTGACGGCATTACACCGTAGTGTCCTTGGCTAGAGTGGGTATAGAGGTGGGGCGTCACAGCGATAGTCATACAATGAAAATTTACTGAAATGATTACGTATTGATAGAAAGTTATATCAAGTCCGATTAGAAATTAATCTGATAAGCCATGTTTAAAATTTTCAATTAAGATATATATGTTGGAATATAGTAAGTCAAGATCTTATTTATAATATTTCACAATGTGTGTGAGAATTGAGCATTATTAAAGAGATAACATAAGCATACATAAACATCCTTATATTTGGAGTTTTTTCTATCGATTTCATGTGAATTAAATAAATGAATATTTTTAGAATTTTTTCCACAGGTTGGATATTCTTCATAACAAAAGTATTTAAGAAATTAAATTGAAAGATTGAAAAGGAAAGCAAGCGAAAATTGGGTCAAAGCCAAAGATGCAAGGACATGTGGTATTTAATGCATTAATTTTTTAAATTAATGCATCATGAGAATAATAAAATAGGAGCACCTAAAATAAATAATTTACCCCAAGATTAAGATGGATTAAGTATAAAAGTTAATAATATTGATATAAAAGAAACATTAATAAAAATAAATAACGTGGAGACCATGTGGCAATTTAGCTACTTTGATACATAGCTTCAAAATATAATTTATTATAAAGTCAACTTCTCCATTTAGAAATTATAAAGGGAACTATCTATTATATATTGACAGATTATACAATAAGTAACTATTAAATTGCTCAATCTAAAGTAATATCAAATCAAATTAAATACTTATCATGTCCTTGAAAAAAGCATTGCAGATATACTAAGCATATGAATAATTTATTCCAAATCATATCAAAAAAGTATTAGTAACGAGTACAACATGAATTTTAGGCTGTAAATTACAAATAAATTGGGCAAATATGAAAATAATAAATAGATTAGGAGAAGAGAGCAGTTGAAAAGAAATATCAGTAAAGAATACAACATGAAAATAAAACTTTCAATTACAAAGTGTACAGTATACCTTACATTGAAATGTTATGTCTTTCTGAATTTATCACTTTCCATTTTATAAGCTATAATATCTCAACTCCATTCCATCCACATCATTTTTGCAATTTCGATGATATAATAAGAAAACTAAAGTTTGAAAATAATTAAAAGTCAATTTTGAAAATATGTACAAAAAATCAATGTCATAGATGGAAGAACAAACATATAAAGTGAATCTCATATAAGAGGCTCTTTTACGAGCCTGCATACTTAACTTTGGAGGCTCGTGGGATGATCAATTGCATATAATAGAGTTCACTACAACAAACTTATTAGTCGATCATTGGTGTGGCACTGTTCAAAGCTTTATATGGCCAACCAAGCAATACCCTTTCATGTTGGTAGAAAACGGGGAAGAAACAGATTCTTAGCCAGATATGATTATAGAGACTTTGAGAAGATCAAAATCATTCTACAATGAATGAATGTTGCATAAGACAGACGAAAGAGTTATGTTGATAAAAGAAGATATAATTCAAGGTTCTCTTCTTGCGATATGGTGTTTGTTAAGACTTCTCCGTTGAAGAAAATATTTGGATTTGATAATAAAGGGAAGTTGACACTATTTATAGGACCTTTTTCGATATTCAAGATGATTGGAAACCTTGCAAACATAGTCGACTTAATTCAAAAGATGGAGGGTGTGCACAACATAGTCCACGTTTCGCACATTTGGAAGTTTGCGCATGACTCAAGTGTGGTTGTTGAAGCAAATCAACTAGATGATCTAGAAGTTGAATCTGAAGCATCGAGAGCTTGTAAATCGATACGTATTGCCGAGAAGAGTACAAAGCAATTATACAGTTAAGGCGCCTAACTGTTCCATAGTGGTGAAAGTATAAAACGGTATAGCAAGGATAAAGTGGGGATATAGTAGAAAATAGCAGAGGTGCAAAAAAATTCATTGTATATAAACCAAATATTTAAAGTTAATTTGTTCTCATTCACATTATTTTTAAGAAAAAGGAATATTGTTTAATATTATACAACAAAACTAAATAATATCATAAATTATGCAATTTAGATTCAGCGACTGCAGTGGATTTCTAACTTATTTTGTGTACTTATGCCTTAAATTAAGTTTTTACCACGACTTTGTTGACTTGGTTCAAAAGAGAATTATTCAAATCAACCCTTTTATATTAATTTTGCTAAAACAGGTACTAAAAAGGCCTTGTTTTAGTAAGTGTAGTGGAAAATAGAAGCAGATCTTCAATTAAATGGCGTTATATCGAAAAAGCGAAGTAATCAAAGAATGTTACACATAATAGCAGGGATTTTGTAGGGCTTCAGCAGGGTTTTTAACTACCCAGTGAAGCAGAATATGAAGAAGACCGTAATGCCTTTAAGGTTTATAGAGTGAAAGAGAATGCGATAACATTAGGAAGGCCGAATAGAGCATGAGCACAACTTATCCGGAGTTCTTTACTTGGTGAGTTTCAATTTTCACATTTACTTTCATACTTGGTATTTGGTTTAGTTATTAGTAGCATGCGCATTATAGGATGTTAGTGTAGTCTGATTACGTGTTATGCTTGTTATTGCTTATTATTGGCTATGTTTGTTTGACGTTGGTTGAATTTCGAGGGAAAAATTCATAAAGATGGGAGAAAGTAATAACCCAGAATTCTAAATATCGACGAATCATAAAAATATAATTTTCATAACATGACGTCCTTAGATTGTAATAAAACTTTGGGTAGTATTATGTTTGGACATATTTGACCTTTATTATAATTTGTGGACATTTTTGACCTAGAAATCTTTTATTGGCTATAACATTTTATAGACCTAGAAACCTTTTAATGGATATAACATTTTATAGAAGCCTAATTTAGGTCTGGAACCAATTCCGAATTAAAGACACGATGGTTTGCTTTTCCATAAAGTGATCATAGTAGTAATTTTGCCAAGCAATTCAGCAGATATCACAGTTTTAAGTTTGAAAGTTTGTAAGCAGATTTTAGCATAATTAACATAAGCCCAATAATTACAATAAGTATTTTAGGATTTGTACTAACAAGCAGTAGATACAGTCTTAAATCACTTAAACATCTTCCCAAAATTAATCTAATCCTCCATTAACTCTATCCCACACCAAAACCATCATTAATTCAGTCCAAAATAGTTAAATCAATGGGATTAAGGCTAGATTACTAAGAAGATCAAATAGAGATTAATAAATCGACACTTTTAAAAGGGATTTCGTATCTAGACATAATAGGCTAGATTTGCATTTTTTTGTGTGATTTACACTGATTTTACATCGATTAGTGAGTGATGTATCATCTCACAACCTATTATGTATGTTTTTCAAGTTTAAACATGTTTCAGATCCATTTTTCAACTCAAAATATGATTTTAGAACTAATTTGAATTTGAAAATGAAGTACAAGTAAATTAAAATGTTTTTAAAGAGATTTAGACAATACTTCTATGCTTTGATTGATCATACAAGTGTTAGGATAGAATTGGATGGAATACTAGTTGCTTTGCCATGATATAATGCTTGTTTTAATGTTTGAACCTTGTATTTGCATGGTTGAATGGATGAAATGCTCGGAAGAGTGCACTTGGGGTTGGAATCATTTCTATAAGTTAGGGTCTTTGTCTAGAAAGAATATCTATTCGATGTGCTCTCCGATTCGATTATATGAAGGATGGAAGATCCATAGCAGTATAACAAACTTTGATGGATCAAATCTAAAGATTTTAGAGTTAGACTGTCGCATAAGGAGTTACATCAAATCAAAGGAGTCAGAACAAGCTGGATCAGTGTAGAATTGGCCATGGAAAACTTAGCCAAATCATGGCTAAGTTAAATAGATCAACATAGACCATATGGTTTAGCACCATCCTATGTTTTTTGGAAAATTACATGAGGGAAGCACGGTGATGATCTAGGCTATTTGGAAAATGACACACAGTGGGACTCAAAGCACTTAAAAGTGAAGCGTGGTGTGATGCCCCAACTCCAATGATCGAAATATTTGAGGGAGTCTACCGTACGATAACTCGGATCAATGGGGATGGAAGGAGTGATCTCTCGTATAACTGCTTTGATTCAACACGGATATGTTTTAATACCTCAATAAATATGAAATAATAGGCCTCTCATCTCGACACAAGGCAATGTACATGAGTTATAGACTTGAATAATACAATATTAAAGACAAAGATAAAAAATTTCCAACTAACAAAATCGGAGGGACCAAACTAATGAACTTTATATCGTTTTAATTATTCTAATACATCATCTCATGTATATATACAACTTATCACATTATATCAACCAATACAATGGCATTCAATATTATTATAAACAATTCATACACTTTCCTCCGTCATCTGCTCTAAATCTAGTTGTGAGTGCAATCGATCTCAATTAATAACATAACTTTACTCGATGATAAACACAAATTCGTTACTGCAGTCAACGCCCATGAGTAATTTCAATTAAGCTCAGTATCAAAACCATTGTTAAAAATAGATTTACAAAGTGATTTTGTTTCAAATCATTTCAACAGAATTGATTCAAATTGAATTTCCAGATCACTTTAGGGAAAGTACTTTACTTACGGAAATCCCATATATTTAGAAATCCTGTACCAGAGGTCTACATTGTAAACGATGTTAAAATACTAGTTATTTATACAAATAATTATCAAAACCATTTTTTTCCAAATCCGGTATAAAACCAATCTTTGCAAATAGTTTATCAATATATTTCCTAACATGTTTAAAATAAATCTTTGTAATTTATCACATTGAAAATTTGATTTATCCTAAAATACCCGTTAGTAAAAGCCAATCCCAAAATATTCGATAATCTCATTAAAACTAGATTTCAAAATATAACACAGTTTCACCAAATCTAGTTTAAAGAAATATCCTCATCGGTTGAATGCTCATCATAATATATCATAATAAATCATAACAAAACACAATATTGCTCATCTGCAATCGACACCCAAGGAAGGAACTTTTCCAATCCCCACCATCCAGGCTCAGGCATCACCTCTCGGCGATATTAAAAGTAATAATATCTAAATGGATAATAAAAGAAGTAGCAGTCCATTTTACAAAGGTAAAATCATCAAAATATTTCCAACTGTGGAAATACAAAATATCATACTTTCATTTCTTTCAAATCAGGAATTTTCAATGGTAAAAATACCTTCAATATTCCTCTGGTTTGATTTTCATAAATCACTATTTCATTAATTCTAAAATATTTTAAAGTCATTTTTCAAAACCTTCCAAGATATAGAAGTCATTAAATTATATTTGAAGAGTTTAAATATAAAATTCCTTTTCAATTTAACTTCTAAATAATCTAAAAACCTTTCTTCCATATAAATTCTTTTTAAATGAATTTTAAAGCTAAATCTCTTTTTCCTCAAAATATTAAAGTAAAATTCCTTTGAAATGCCATACTAGCTTTATTTATTTTTAAATGGTACTTTGATACAACATGTCACTGGGACAACATGTCACAAATCACTTGTCAATATATGTTCGAATCACACTACGTAAGTTTCGAACTTGTAACCTCTCGCACCAAAATCGAATCGCTTAACCAATGGGACTACGGTGCTTATCACTAGCTTTAAACATTCATAACCTATTTTCCTTTTTCATATAAATAATTCAAATTACTCATTTTAATTTATTTTTCTATCATCCAAAACAATCAATATCAACATATATAGCATACCGTTTAATGATATATCACTTAGTTCAAACAATTATTGACCAATCAATCATTAATCATCTACTAATAGTAATCAAGACTACCAAGCCATCATCAATCAAGATATAGTTCCTATTCAATTCCACAAAGTATGTTCAATTATTTTCCCAATTAGCTAAGTATCCTAAATTTTCTTAAAAAAATTCAAGGGGGATGATTTTCTCTGTTATAACTAGGCTAAACAATTATCTGTGCAAAACAATATTATTGTAATATCACCATCCAAACATAGCAAATTCTAGCTTCAAAAGATAGTAAATTGATTGGAAGCAAAGAACTTTAACTTCCTATAACTAAATGAAAAAGCAAATTTTACCCATTGGTTGAATTATGCTCAACCAAAAAGGATGCCACTAACGCTAGAATTCACTTCATCTATCTCCTGAATAATCACACCACATTATTACTTCCTACTGCCCTAAACATCGACGACTAGCACCCATATTGCGTCATGAACTCCTCCTGCATCATCATCGCATGCTAAAATACCTAGAAGTCATATAATTGCAGGGGGATTTTCACTTCAAGGTCTTATTTGTGCATGGTAATAAGTTTTAAGGATGCTACTTCTGAAAAATTAGTTTTATGGACATTTATAGGAAAAGGATAAAAGAATTTATCATTTTCAGTCATACAGAAATAATGATAAAAGGATTTATCATTTTCCTAAATAACGTTAAAAGATAAATGAATTTATCATATGTTGTAAATTGTCCTTAAAACTAATTGTTCAGAAGTGATGTCCTTAAATCTTATTACCCTGCAAATAGAAGCCCTTCAACCTAATTTCCACTAATTGCAGACCTTGTAGCCAATTGTCGATGCTCTAGCCCTCATCACGATGTCGAGCATACGTACGCCGAGACCAATGTTGTCCCCTCTGGCTTCACGCCTTTGTGTCTCCTCTCTCGTGCATGATTTTCTTTTTTTCCTTTTTTCCGAATTACATTAGGGCATAGGAAGTGATTTAGGCAAACAGATTTTATTAGATTTAACATAGGGCTGAAGTATTGGAAAGAATGGATGGTGTGGTCCAATGAAAAAGAAGGGAAAAATTATTTTCTTTTAGTTATAAATCAAATACACTAAACCATCTTTTATTCGAACCGTTTATAAATCAACATTTATTACCCATTTAAAAACCTATTAGAGGCATTTTATCCAAATTTTATTTCATTTCTATAAGGATTTTTCGTTTATTAAAATATCACCGTTCAATTTTCAACAGTGATAAAACAATTGTTTTTTTCAAAACAATTGTAGAATCTTACAAATTTTATTATTTTGCCAAAATAATTTTTTTTAAACAACTTTTGGATTTTTAGAACACAATTCAAATTTCAAATTTTGATTATAGTCAAATATTTTATTTTTGTGGCAAATAAAATCCAAAATTTAATAATATTGAATCAAATTCAATAAAATATCCATTTCAATAAATTTATTTTATTTGACTCTAAAACGAGATGTTACATGTGGACTTGCTTGGATTTGAACAATTCGTTACTCTGGAGCTTACGAGGATAATCTAGTTTCTAAGGCGCATGGATTAGCAAGAATTCGAGTATTGATGGGACTGCGATGTTGAGTTGTCGTTGATCATGCAAAGTGGTCATATGGGTTATCATATATGCAACAACATCTGAGTTGAGAGATGCTATATCTATTCGATGATTTCTATTTTTGATATGGTTGTTAAACGATGTATGTATTATCGAGTTGGATACCTCGACACCTTAGACTATACACAAAGTAGTAATACACCCATATGGTTGTTTAGCATATATTGTGTTTATGTGCTAACTATTGGGTGTAGGGACGGTTCGAATATGATTATCCATATCATATGTTCCTATTTACAATATTTATAACTTATATCTACTCTAAGATTACAGATCGCTCATACCAGATTTTGTCCGATTCAAGGTGGTTTGTATTGATTCTTATATTTTTGAATAATCTTAAATGAGTAGATTAAGAGACAAACATGAGACAACACATCGAGTTACGTCGACGACAAGCATGAGGCTAACACTTTCTTATATATCTATTATTGGAGCCGCTATCACTTATTTTCATATGTAGTTCTATGGAGCTATTTGACACTACTATTGTATACAGACAATTATCTAAACTTTATTCGATGTATTGGAATGTGTAAATTATGTTACTCTGCTTTGCATAATTTGATGAACCTGTGTTGCACTTCGATATGATGTTATTTCTGGTTCATTTGATTTTGCTGCTTTCTCGCTTGTTTTATATCTATGTCGATTAATATATTATTTTGTCCATTCGCCGTGAGATATATTGCAGGCTCTTCATTAATTGCATTACATTTTCTCTTGATAGTTTCCCTCCTCAACTGGGCACCACAATAGCATGCTGTTATGCTATTAAATATTTGGTTTGTTTAGGTATTAGAGATAGAGGGAAGTTGTCACAGAATATAAGGGAACCCCTGATTTAGTTTCGACTGTAAAACCTAAAATGTAGGGACAAATCCACATAGCCCAATCCTACTCAAACGCACTCCATGTCTTGGGTTTTGTATCTTTTTGAGATATAAAAAGTCACAAATCACATGATAATGACATGTTTTATCGCATTTAACACTAAGAGAGCACCGGTACGCTAACTGCACAAGTCTACACCTACATGTGTAATTTTTGGAGGTAAGGGTGGTTTGAAAATGTTGTATGCATTCCAAGACTAAAGTCCCAATCATGAGCATAATGGCCCAAAAATTCAGTCCAAAAGGACCTTAACCTAGTTATTGGGGGAGCTTCCATGTAAGAGGGTTCGTTCCACTAACTGTATTTGCTAAAGGAACATCAATCTAGTAAATTCACATAATTCACCACATAAGAACATATACTCAACAACCATTAAGGTGCACCTCACTCAAACCTAGTCGCACAGTATGTTTAACCCACGTCAAACCGACCGTTATTGGAATTTCTAATAAAACGGGACAAAACTAACATCCAACGGCACTCCCCTTTATCATATGCTCTGTACTCATTCTTGCAAAGTCTATCTAATTCCATGTATGCTCCAAGCCTACGTGATATTGGACAATTTCTGCCCAGCCCTCCAAACATCTTCAAGTCTATAATAGTTGGCTCATTAAAATCCTCAATAACTTAGCTTTGTAACCATCTCTCCTCTGATTATCTATTAACCCAACCATTACCCACCAAAAATGACGCTAAATTAATAATAGACCTATAATTTAACCATCAATAAAAGACTCATCAACCAACCATAATCCTTCATTCAACATCGACCATCAACGTAGCAGTTTCTTCAATTACCAAATCAACAACCCACAATCAGTAACTATTCTAGCAGCTAACCAAAGCATACCATGTTAACCCCATGCTAACACCAACTACATGAGCTTGATTGCTCTATAAACAACTCTCTCCTCCATTAGGAAAGAACATAATTCCTAGAAATTGAGCAGTGGTACAAAGCCTATAAAGTCGTCGTAAAATTTAAAGTTACAAGCAACAAAACATCAATCCATAGTAGACGTAGATACCTTAAGGATTTAAGAAATCAAAATCCCTAGTTTGTTTTACCATTTATTTTCCATTTTCAACGCTTTCGACATTATTGATAAATCTTCGATTACACTATGCCATCAGAGGTCCTTGTAAATCACTGGTTATTTGAGATTGACAAAGAAAATCGCCAAGTACTGGCAGGAAACAAACTTGGTCAAAGGAGGCGGGGAAATGCAACAGTCGAGAATTTACTTTTAATGGTTGGTTATTTCATTACAATTTTAGTTTTGTTATTTTAATAGTAAATAAAGGTTGTTGGTATCATTTGGCCTATAACCATTTATTTATTTCAGTAAATAGTGCTTTGTATTTTTATTTATCACGGTTAACCGATAAGCTCTAGCGTTATTTATCATGGATAAAAAAGTTTAAGGATGTGTTAGATTTGGCCCGACATGCATGTACATGTTTAAATTAAACTATAAAACTATATGGCATTGTCTCTTAAAAGTCTGATGAGTTTTCAAGTCGTTAAAGTAGCTAGAAAGAGTTGCTACAGACAAAGCCTTAGCTGTTGTCCAATCACTTTTCACTTACCCTTCTTCATCAGGTGTATCCCATGTGCATTTAATACACCAATTCTAAAAGATCCGGAAACTATGCCAGGAATTAAGTCTGAATCCTTTTGGCTGCAGAGTAATACAGATCTCCTGAATTCAACCTTTGGATTTCAGTTCGCTCCTTCTGCTTTTATTAAATTTCATTTTGGGCCCCATAGAAGCATTTGTATTTAATATTGCACTTATATATTTCCTAAAGAACATTTGAATGATTTCTTTAGTTGACAAGCGCTTTGATATACTTTGCATGTGTTCTTTTGAATGGGTTTTACCTTCGTGATACTTTGTGCAATATTCCTTCTGAACAAAGCCATCAAAAAATGGTCAGTGCTATAAGTTTGAAGCAAGGAATGTGATGATCACATGTAGATGGTGTTAGAAATCTAATGGTCAAATGCAGAAGATAATACATTTTGGGCTTCACAACCCGTTTCGGTCATCATCCAACAACCGCCCTTTCTTAATACTCACTTTTGGATTCCCACCATTTCCACCCTAATTTTCCTGAACCTATGACCCTAGCAATTTCTCATCCACACTTCAAGCCGAGTCCTTAATCGGATGCGAAAAGATAAATGGAAGAGGACAGTACTCATTGGAGAAGAAGCTACCAAAAACCCTAATCCAACCTAAGATCTTAAACCGACACAAAGGTTTTTGGAAACAATTATAGTTACTGGGTGAAGGCCAAGGCAAGGATCCTTCCGCTGATTCAACAAAGTTGCTTGGACCATCTCTAATTTCCTGTGAGCGAGTTTTGTATTTTATTACGGGTTTCGTGTTGGCTTTGATAATTTGTTTTTTTAACGTTGTATTACCGGCGATGTTGCCTGAAGAAGCATTCAATGTTGTGACGAAATCATTTGATGCTAGAAAGGTTGGTTTTCTAATTTGCAAATTCAAACATGTAGATTGAAGTTTGTAGTTAGTTGATAACGATTCATATGACCTATCACACATTGTTTGATTAAATTTAGGGAATTGAATTATGATTATCCTTATATTTGTCCGTACTAGCTTAAGTGCAAAATTGTTGTTTTTGTAGAAAGTAAGAAAGGCGACTGTAGATATAACTTTAGTCGCCTAGCTGCTTGGAAGCAACTGATTTTGCTACATAACTACATGAGATACATAAATTGGAACAGGTTTAATCATAAATATCACGTTTTTAAACTATCAAGTTTGTTCTCATTATGTTAGTGTGTGTGTGTGTCTATATATATATACATTATCAAAATTGATAATATTTCCCCGGATACACATTCAATTGAGAACTGTGTCGTTGAATTCAAGTATGTGATGAAAATTATTTTTTAGTCCATCTAATGTAGAAACTACTGCAAAATATAGCAGATCTGTATGATTTGTGAATACTAGCATACTTGTATTACTTGATGATGTACAAAAATGAGAACCAAATTTATTCAAACATAGTTAAGTGCAGATAAGACAACAATTCTAGAGAAATAAGCTAATTGGAGACATTTGTAAATGTTGGAGTGATGAAGTTTATGAGTAGGAGAGAAATGAAAGTTTATGAGTAGGAGGGAAATGTAAAATTTCATGAAGGTGGACAATGTTCAACTTCAATGGACACTTCCTTTACAAAAAGGAAGGACACGCCGTTGCCGGGGATCGAACCCGAGTCACCCGCGTGACAGGCGGGAATACTCACCACTATACTACAACGACAATGATGTTTTTCAAATTGAAATATATATAACTAACCTAAATTCTTAATTATATATCATTATCTTTTTTAATTTCTTCAAAAAGAGTAACTTTGTATTTGTATTATTACTTATTCAATTCTCGAAAGATACTTTAACCGTGTTTGATGGTCCCATGATCATCACCAATTAACTATAATTTTTTTGCATATAGTAGATGTTATGCTGTGAAATTAGTTTTACTTCAATTAATATAGAAATTCATACCAAGGTACGATAAAATGATACGATGTGTGTGCTAGGATGCTTATATAAATTGATAATGGATAAAACATAAGACTCATGAGATGATAAATACATTTATTCAAACATAACCATATGCATTCTAGATAAGCGAACAACATACTGATAAGGAAATAACTTGAATATCATAGTTTATAAATGTTATAATAAGCCGGTTTATATATACAAATGAAAATAATAAAGGCATAAAGGTAGATGGAGATAACTAGATATTAAATTCCAAATTTTAAGATAGTTTCAATTTTTATGTGAAAATATTTCTTATATTCCTTCAATCTATAAGACATTTATCAGTTTGAGCAACAATGAAGTTGTTGCAGAATGTATGTATATGTGTGTGTGTGTGTATGCTTTCACTATTTGATTATTGATATAAGCATAGGCATTTAACTACAAAGTCGCCATAGCATAGTGATAAGTATTTCCATCTATCATGCAAACAATCCGATTTTGATTTTCAGGGGAAATGAACATATTTATACGTTTGTCAAAGTTCTTAAATTATAAAATATTCCATGATGAGTAACAAGTGCATATATACTTAATGTTTGTATTAGTAATAATAGAGTATAATAATTATTTCAATTTTATTTTGATTAACAATGAAGTCGTATTATAGTGGTGAGTATTTTCATTTCTCATATGGGTAACTTGGGTTAGATCACACCGACATCCGCAGATAGTAGCATTACATAAGATAATTGTCTTACAAAGTTTATATTTTATTTTTATTCATTGACGGCAAGTGTCTTATTTGGTTACTATTTTACATCTATTATGTATCAAGTAAAAAATAAGCTTCATTAACTCAAAAGAAATCACACACCATATTTGGTTTAGTTTTAGAATGTTCCATAAACATATATGAAAAAAAAATGTTTATATAATAAAATAATCATAAAATAGTATTTATACCAGGGCGTCCTATTATATTTCTAAAAACAAGTTTCTTTTATTAATACATATTTTAATAAGGTAAATGTTAACTTTGAATGAAATAATTTTACACTTACACTTAAGGCTGTTATGGTAGTGTTAACGCTATCAATGCGAGAAAATCTTTATGGTACCGGTACTATTGGTAAGTCAAAAATGACTCAATATTTTACTATGAGCGTTGGTAAAATGATCGTTGATATACCGATAAACTTTGGTAATGGTAAATTACCAATATATAAAGATATTAAAATTTTATTTCTATAAATTTTTGATAATGATAATTATTATTTTTTCAATTCAAACCCTATAAATGATTATATCGACATTTTGGTTTATTTTAGCTGATATAGAAAAGTTTAAAAATTTATAATAAATTATCTACATTACTATAAAATAATAGCATTGCTAATCTTAGATTTTGAAGTTAAAAAAATATGGAATAAAATAATGTCATGAATAATACTAGAAGTTCCATCTTAATTCTGACATTTCTTTAAAATTGTTCATGGTTGTGATTAATTAAAATAAGGAAAAAATAAAATTAACATAACTGGTTAAATTACCATTACCGCCAGTTTTGATTTTTTTCTGTTAAATGTACCGTTAACAATGGTAAATTTACTGTTATCATGCCATAGAATTGGTATACTTATGTAGCTCAATATCGATTATTAATTATTTGGTATTGATTTGATAACGGTAAATTTACAATTACCATAACAACCTTATTTACCCTAGCAAAATTAAAAGATAATCTCCACGGCTGACCGAATGGCTATGCATTGATTGTTAAGAGAAAAGTGTAGGATTTGTATCACATGAGTGGCATAAAACAATGGTTTAAGGTTTTAGAAGGAATTCTGAAATTCTTGTCGTCTCGATTCAGTTTTGGTTGACTACGAAATGAAAACCTTGCAAAAATCCAATGTCGGTTGGGAAAAGGAAAAAAGTTTGAAAAATTAGATTGAAAATTTTATAACTTAAACTATGAACTTTATTCTAAAATTAAATTTTTCAATCACGTCGTCAACTTCAATCGAATGTAAGTTCATCGTATTCAATCTCGTTGTCGATCGTTCTTTTGGTTCTCTTGTGCTTTAGCTTTGAATTTGAGAGGAAATTGGTGTTGAATTGAAGCAATTTTTTATTTTAGTGTGTTGGGTTTTTTTTAACGTTTGCCCTAGCTTCAAAACATTAAATCGAGAAAGATGAAAGTAGGAAATATGCGGCTGAGCTGTTATGTGGGCTAGTTCTGTTATTTTCTTTGTTTCTGTGACTAAAGTTGAGCTACACATTTAAATTAATTATATTTACTTTAGCTTAATCAAGTTCAATTTGGTTCATTTAGACTTAGTTTAATTTGAAAGTTGTATATTTAAATACCGTATTTTGTGTTTTAGTTACAACTTTTACTATTATGTTTTCATTAAGAAGAATACCTATACTCGAAAACCGAAACTGAAACTTCCAAAATTAATCGAAAGTAAGTAAATTTCAAATGATCGAAACCAAGTCTTCAAATCTTGCATAAAGCACACCCTTCATCCATTCATTCATTATCATAGAAAAGGTGAAAACCGCAGATAACATGGTAGTGTATGTCTGACCATTAGATCATTTGGTTATGGACCAATATGGCTTTGGTAAGTCATGTTTGGTAAGCCCAATAAGTCAATAGGTTGGATTGGCAACATAGCATGCTGAAAACCTATTAAACAATTTCATGTATTTATTACCTTTGTGAGAAAGTTGGCAATCTTATTCTTAAGCGGTAATAATTTACAGAATAATACACTGTGGTGCACTAATGTATCTACAATTGTGAAGTTGGTAAGTTCTTCTTCTTCTCTTGGGAACTGAAGCTGCTCAAATTACCTATATATTCATCAATTACTTTCTTTCTGTGTTACCATTGTTAATTTGCAGTCTTGTAATATGCTTATACATAACTTTTTCGTTTCTTTGTGTTTAACCTTTACTGTACTTTTTTTCATTCCAAATGTACATGGTAGTTGTAAATGCATTACATGGTAGGTCACTTTTTGCTGCTCTAAACTTCGGCTAGATAATGTGAGTCATTAGTGGAGTTGAACATCCTATGTGTACCATGTTATGTTGGTTTTTGTTTTACGTCTAAAAACAGTAGGAAAATTCTATTTGGATACAAATTAATAACACAAAATTTGGACTTATATAATGTGCGCCACGTGGTAGATGTAAATGTGATACTTTCTAGGTAAATTAAAAAGTTTTTTATCTTTGAACGTAGAAAGCATCATTATATTAAGTTATCATATATGTTTACTCTTTTATGTTGGATTTATTCCACACTAAAAAAAGCTATATTATGCTTATTTGTTATTTTATTTTCAATTTACTTGATACCCGGTGTTTTGTATGAGTAACCACATTACAATATTTATTCGATTACAATGTGTAATGTTGTTAATACAATTATTTGATATAAAAAATTAGGGTTTATTATTTAGTAGAATGTCCAATATCTTCTCTTGTTAAAGGTTGAAAAAGTCCGTTCGATTTTCATTCAGGATATGATTCAGGGTTAGATAATGTACGAAATTGTGTTCATTTGAATTGTTTGATGATTTTTTAATTCATCGGTTGTTTGGTTTGTTGTTGTTAATTTATGACATGGTAAATTATGACTTGTTAATTATGGTTTCCTTAAAAATATGAACAAATTAGGATTAATTTTTGATTAGAAGTTTGAATCTATCTCTAAATGTGAACTATGTGTAAACAAAAATATATATGAAATCTTTTAATTCTATTGTGAAAAAACGGTTTGTTTGGTTTGGTATGTAACAATGTTGACGATTTGAAAGGTGATACAACTTATGATGGTAACAAATACTATGTCACAATTATGGATGATTATACCGGATATGCTTATGTTTATTGGATGAAAACAAAAAACGATGCCTTCGAAAAAAGTAAAATTTATAAAGTGAAAATGGAAACATAGTTAGGATTTAAAATAAAAATACAATATTTTGGTTGTGATGGGAATATTTTTCAAATGATTTCACTTTGTGTTATAAATACGGATTAGTTCATCAACGCACTAACCTCCGTACACCTCAATAAAATGGTATCATCGAAAGAAAAAATTAGGACATTAGTAAAAATGGTTAATGATATGGTTATTAGTTTAAATTTGCTTAACACTTTATGCGGTGACGCTATGTTATTTGTTTTTTACATTTTTAAATAGAGTTCCTTTGAAAACGAAAAATACTTCTCTCTATGAATTATCGTTTAACTAAAAAACCTAACCATGGGAGTAGTTGCTTTCGGTCCTATCAACAAGTGTGATTTTTCCGATTCTATCATGGGGCTACATGGTTGAAGATTAGTTCAACATAGACCTCAATAACAATTTAAAAATTTAAACCAAATGAATGTATAATCCAAAAGATGTCCCTCATTTATGTGTTGGTTCCATGATGAAGCAATTTTCTGTTCTTTAACTATGTTGGCTTGATCCCACTTGGATACGTGAGCATCACCTAAATAATATAGCCTATTTTATTTATTTTGTGTATTTATATTTGTTTATTTAAAAATGAGGTGAGAATGTTGAATATTTTTAAAACAAAACGGGGTTGGGTTTTTTGAAATGAAGAAGTTTTGGAATTTTGCATTGTCTTTGATTAAAATAAAGTATAAAGAGTTATCTTTGATTAAAATAGAGACAAAGCCATGAAAAAGAAAAGGCAGAGTGCAGTGCAATGTACATGCACATGCATAAGTAGGCGACTGAGCATGTAGGGTGCAATTGGGTCTTTTAGGACGCAATTTGCACTTAGCGTATACGCATATCGACAGAAATGGGTGTCCTGTTTTGAAAGTTAGGACCGTTGCAGAGCAAATTAACAAGTTGGGTAACAGATAGATCCGTTGAGCGAACTATTACGGGTTAACAGATCTAGCCTTTGGATGTATTCATTTTAGGAGTGGATGGTTCAGAACCACCGTAAATGTATAGCAGATCCTCAGACTTTAGAACAATTCTTTTTCCTTCTTCCTAACTTTATTTCCCCTTTTTTGCATCATCAACCATTAATATGAACTGAATATTCTTTGACAGATGACTTTGAATCCTCAAGTCTTTGATTGTATAAAATATACATTTGTAAAATAATGCATAGAAAGATCCTTGAAGCATGATGTTTGACATTATCATTCTCAAAGGAGATACAATATTTCCAGCAGAACGTAGAAATGCGCGTATGAGTAATCGAATGACAGAGAAGATGTTTTAAAAATGAGGTGAGAATGTTGAATATTTTTAAAACAAAACGGGGTTGGGTTTTTTGAAATGAAGAAGTTTTGGGATTTTGCATTTGTCTTTGATTAAAATAAAGTATAAAAAGTTGTCTTTGATTAAAATAGAAACAAAGCCATGAAAAAGCAAAGGCAGAGTGCGGTGCAATGTACATGCACATGCATACGTAGGCGAATGAGCATGTAGGGTGCAATTGGGTCTTTTAGGACACAATTTGCACTTAGCATATACACATATCGATAGAAATGGGAGTCCTATTTTGAAAGTTGGTACCGTTGCAGAGCAAATTAACAAGTCGGGTAACAAATAGATCTGTTGAGCGAACTATTACGGGTTAACTGATCTAGCATTTGGACATATTCATTTTAGGAATGGATAGTTCAGAACCACCATAAATGTATAGCGGATCCTCAGACTTTAGAACAATTCTTTTTCCTTCTCCCTAACTTTATTTCCCCTTTTCTGCATCATCAACCATTAACATGAACTGCATATTCTTTGACAGATGACTTTGAATCCTCAAGTCTTTGATTGTATAAAAATACATTTATAAAATAATGTATAGTAAGATCCTTGAAGCATGAAGTTTGACATTATCATTCTCATAGAAGATACAATATTTCCAATAGAATGTAGAAATGCGAGTATGAGTAACCGAATGACAGAGAAGGTGTTTAAAAAATACATGCATTGTAATTGGAATATAATAAAACATAAGTATATCAGAGGTAGGAAATAAAAACAATGGATAGTTCAAAACCACCATAAATGTATAGCAGATCCTCAGACTTTAAAACATTTTTTTTCCTTCTTCTTAACTTTATTTCCTCTTTCCTGCATCATCAACCATTAACATTAACTGAATATTCTTTGACAGATGACTTTGAATCCTCAAGTCTTTTTGTATAAAATATACATTTGTAAAATAATGTATAGAAAGATCCTTGAAGCATGAAGTTTGACATTATAATTCTCGTAGCAGATACAATATTTCCACAGAACGTACAAATGCGCGTATGAGTAACCGAATGACAGAGTAGATGTTTTTAAAAAAATACATGCACTGTAATTTGAAATATAATAAAACATAAATATATCAGAGGTAGGAAATAAAGAATTGGCCCATGCATGTCTTGAACCTACAACCTTCGCGTTATTAGCACGACACTCTAACCAACTGAGCTAATGGGCCACTTGACATAGTAGAAAATTTGCAAGTACTAGTCGAGAGATTGGGTGTTTGGACGGTAACTAAGTAATTATTTATCTAATCATGACACATATGTAAATGTTGTACATCTCATTTGAAACGATTGTAGACTATTTAGTTTTGTTGTTATTGATGTGTTTTTGATCATCATTTGCCTTTTTCTCAAATGACTGAAATTGTAACGACCCGGAATTTTCGAACCCAAAAATTCCAGATAGTTATGAAAAAGAAGAAAGAGATAGAAGAAGAAGAAAAGAAACACTAAACATCTCACATTCGCAGCGGATAAAATAAAATAAAATAATAAATAATAACATTTTACAAAGAATGTTATATCTGTCGATTACATTTAATATACATCAGAGTTTCACACATATACAGTCACTGAATAAATACAATTATCATGTCTCAGATTAACAATAATATAAATACAGCAGAAATATACTATACGCTACTGCCATCCAGCTCGCCTTTTGAGCTCCAGAATGTACCTACCTGAAAATCTGTAATACTCGGTCTGACCCGAGATTACACGAATGTAACATCCGGGTCAGGCTGGAAACCAACGTGAGTAAACCTAACTAACATGGAATACCAAAGCAATCAACTTATATAAACCCGGGTAACATATATCAATTCCTAAGTACCAAACTTAGATAAAATAATCCACTTCACTTAAATCGTTTTATTTCAGCCTATTGATTTCACACATCAATTTATTTTTAATCTGAAGTGGTTTCGGGTATTCCCTAATACCCGGTCCCGGTCTCCTCGAAATTCATCCCATCCTTACCCAAGTTATCCAAATGAAATACACAACATTTCATATCAGAGATATCAACTCATTCAAAGCAACCAATACCAATCAATCATCCATACACAAAACTTAATCATATACAAACCAATTCAATTGATTCTAATTGAATTTCAACCCTCAATCACTTAGATTTCTTCATTCAATATTAATTAATTCCAAAACAATTAATCAATCATCCCTTCATAATTCATCTTGATTAATCACTCTGGATTAATTATCCTTCAATTACCTTCAAGTAATTATTCTTAATTAAATTCACGATATTAATTATTCTTAACCAAATCAATAAGTAATCTTAATTTCTTCATGAATTACTTAACTACTTCAATTGTATAAATCCTTAATTACTTACATTAATTAATTACTTACAAGTCATTTACTATGGATTAATAAATCTTAATTAATCGGTCTTTGATTACATCATTAAATATCTAATTTAATTATATTAATTAAACCCACAATATTAATCATTGAAATCTTGCTTACTTACTAATAAGTAGTTACACTCCAGTAACTTATCATTCCCTAAATACCTATCTAAAATTTATCCCCGATAAAATTGTTTCAAAGGATAGTTAATTTTCTCTAATTAATCTCCTAATAAATTCACCTTCAATTACTTCTACTAAGTACTTACCTTCTCATCAATTTCACCAAGTAATTTAAGTCTAAATTACTGCCATTTATTTTCCATCCATTAATTTATTTCATCCAGTACTTTCAAGTATCTCTAATTACATCACCAAGAAATCCTACTTTATAAATTACATTAAGTAATTATACCTATCAAATTTCAAAATTGATTATCCTTAATTAATTAATAAAATTAATTACCTTAAATTAATCACATCAATAGATCATTTAATAACCCTTAATACTTGATCTTTCATTAGCTATATTCATTAACCAATCCTTAAAGTACTTCTCTAAGTACTTAACTTAAATTAATCACTTAATTACAAATTAATTCATTATTTAATTCTTAAAACTATTTAACTTCTAATTACATCATCAATTTATAGACCTTAACTAAATTTATCTTTAATTACTCGAATAACCAATTCTTAATCATCGATTAACAATTCAAACTTATTTAATTAACAATTCATAATGGTAACTGATTTACTGATCATTCCCAAACACCTTTAAAATATTTCCTTTCAAATTCATTTAAACTTAAATTTTGTGTACTTTCAAATCCATAACAGCAAATCAGTTATACGGATCGAAGATTACTCACCTAAGTTTTTTGATTACCATTTATAAATTTGACTTACCAATAAATCATTTTAATCTAAAATTTAATTTATCTAATGATTAAAATTTTAAATTAACTTTGTATAGATGTTTCAATATCTAAACTCCCATTTCTGTTTTACATGTTCTATAGGGTTAAAGTTTGATTGTTAAGTGATCAGTTATGACACTTGCTAAATATTGTGGAATGCATTAAATTTTACAATGCTAATAACATATTGTTAAATATTGTAATCAGGCATTTCAGCAATCCATAATAGGACAAAATGTAGAAACAAAATATTCATACTTGAATGCCAAATCAAGTAATCAAACTAAAGAATACTCATTGTCTTGCCGACTATGAGACCACATCGCCTCGCGTTCCCTGATTTGATCGCAACCCCAAGCCCTAAATGACTGTCTTTCAAATCAAAGTCGAACAAAGCTGCGGCCTCGACACTCGCGCAGCCATCTGCTGCTGTCAAACCCCATTTGCTGACCATCGCCGCCTCTGCCCTAATCGAAGTCGACGACGAAACTCAATTCCCATCGCGAAACCCTGCCTCGCGTCTACCACTTCATCGTGCGACCCAAACCCTAGTTCGTATTCGAGTTCCTGACTCCCTTTGACAATGCGAAAACTCACGAGGCCCCCCTTCACGTTCGAACGCGACCACTCTCTCCCCTTTTACGCAAACTCGAGCCAAGCGTCTCGTCATCCACCACGTTCTTCACTGAGTTGATGGCCACGACAATCTCTGCTTCTATTCTACGGTGAGGAGGGTGAGGCGATTTGATTATTAGGATGGAGGCGCTTTCGTTCTCATCGGCCATTTTTTTCCCTTAGCGATTTGATTTTTGAAAAATGAAGGGAGGAGCTCCGTTCCTTCTAGATATGAACGAACAGAAACAAAATATCTACCACTTAATTTATTTTATCAACGAAGAAGCATATGATGGAAGCCAAGGAAACGTATTAAAAATTTAGAGTGGCTTCTTAAGTACGATTGTATATTTTTAATTGTATTGTATTATCGTTTTTTTAATTTCCAATGCGTTTCTCACCCGTACAAGCAAACAGTAAATCCAAACGCTATGAAAATTGAAATCCGATAATAACTAACTATTACGGATCCAATGGAACTGGTTTCGTCAAATTCCGAGACCGTGCCTCGGAAGGCTATTTTTAAATATCGAGTTAAACGATATAATTTCAAAATTGAACAAATTTCCTTTAAATTAAATTCTAACCATTCTATTATCTTCAGTATCATCATTATAAATTACATAAGCCTTCAAATTATTTTTAACAGGCTTAAAACTAAGGATTCAACAATTTACCCAATTCCAGTCTTTTAAATCCAATAACTCAATTGCTAAATAATAATATTATTTGAATTCAAGTTAAAATTAACTTTTAAATGTTTAAAATCAATTAATTATTCCATTTTAAATTGTTAAAATTTTTGGGTCGTCACCTTCTTCCCCCTTAAAAGAATTTCGTCCGTGAAATTACTATTGGAAAGAATGGTTCCAAACCCGTTTACCTTTTCCCAAAACTCCCAATTCAGCATCCTACCAATTATTTTTTATTAAAGACCCACTATCCTTAACCAACTTCCCAAAACCTTCTATAGTTTTCACGCAATAACCTTTTGCTCAATTCTTTAAATTTCCATTTTAAAACCAAATTTTGAATTATCAAAATTTTCTCAAAATTTTTCTAACTCCTTAAATTTTTGAAAATTTTTGCCAGCGTCTCCTTTGCGCGGCTAGCTCGGTACTACTACAAAAGGCCTCTACGGGATCCCAAACTCCAAACAGAAAACAAAAGCCAAGCGGCTACATCAAAAACCCAATCCAATTTCATACAGAATTTAAATACTAACCTTTTAGTCTGGCAATTCAAATTTATCCTTTGGAACCAAATCCAGTTCCATTTCCCTTTATAATACCTGCATATCCTACTTAGCAACAATATCCAATCACAACCTTTCAAATTATTTTATACATCTCTTTACATAAGTTTCAAACTCACTTCTATTCACATTAGTTTTCACCATTTCATATGAATTCAATTTATTTTCGATTTCTAATATTGAATTTTATCTTTCATTTAAACTGATTCATATTAGTTTCATTTACCGGTTTACTTTAATTCCAATTTGAAATTGTTTATCGTTATCGAAAATTTTCAAAAAATTTCTAACTCCCAAAATTTTCAGAAAATTTTGGCAAAGTCTCCCTTGTACGGAGGAGCTTTTGCAATTTGACAAGAGATATAAATATATATACATCGACCCACACGGTCGGAAAAAGCAAAAACAATTCATATTTCCTATTTTATTGCGTAGGCGTACCTTTATTTAGCATTTTAAGCAAGCAGCTTATTTATTTTAGCAATTAGCATACCCCAAATCTAGCCAAACGGCTTCCCTGTACCTGTACTTACTCAATTTAAATATGTGAGTGCCATATATAGAAATTCTATTAGCATTTCACTTACTTTTAATGGCTAAACACAAGCAACTCAAAAGCAACAAACACCAAACACTTACCATAAGTGATTTATATAATTTAAAGCTAATCCAATTGCTTCCAACCAAATTAATATGCCATTTCATTCAATTTTAATAGTTTACAACGCAATTGCTTACATTCAATTTATTTTTAAGCAAAACAAACTCGTATTCATATCAGTTGATTCAAAAATCAATTGTATTTGCTTCCACTAATTCATAGAATTTAATTAAATCTCGTTTACGACCAACGATACCCATTTTTTACGGAAATTGATGATATCCATGTGAATAAATAATTACTTAAGTTTTATAAGCAATTTAAATTGATTCCAACTCAATTTTATATAATTCAATCTCATTTTAATTTGTTCACAACCATTTTATTTATCATTTGAATTCATTTCCAAACTTTAGCATCAACTTACAATCCGTTTTAATTAACCGAGTTGAATTTTATTAACATACTCTATCAAATAATTATTTAGCTAATTAGCTTACTTTCGTCTTTTAAATCAATATTCGATTTTATTACAAAGAATCGCTTCATTTAAATTTCCCGAGTCCAATTTTATTTTGTAATTTTATTTTGGATTCCCCTTTACTTTAAAATTTAGAAATGCCTTTAAATTCAGATAATACCATTAAAATAGCTTTTTATAAAAATATTTCTTATAACTCTATGTCTCAACCAGTCCATCCTTGTTCTCACAGAAATTCAGTCATACGTTGATCAGGCGTAGGACTGAAAATCTATAAGTGCTTGGTAAACCCGTTTTCCACACCCAGTGAAAATAATTGGAAAATAATTTTATTGGAAATCTAGAAAACAGTTTTTGAAAATCGAGGAAATATCTTTAGTGAGGATGCTCTGAAAATCATCACTCCCATCCATGGTCACAGTTACATTCCAGGGTTACGTTGTCGTCACAGCAAAAGTCCATGTAACTGCAGGCTCTCCACGACCTCTCGATTACGCCATGGAACCCACAACAGATCACAATTACATTCCAGGGTTACGTTGCCATCGCAGCAAAAGTCCATGTAACTGTAGGCTCTCAGCAGCCTCTGATTTTTGCTGTCAAAATGAAACTTCCCCACTCCTATATAGGTCGCAGTCTACCGATATAAAATCAGACGCAGACTGTTGGCTCTCAGCGGCACACATGACTTTCGCTATGTTACCATAGGTCGCAGTTACATCCTGGGTTACGTTGCCATCGCAGCAAAAGTCCATGTAACCGTTGGCTCTCATCGGCACACACGACTTACGCTATGGTATACTCTACTCATAATCCTCAGGAACTAGTTTTGTCCGGACTCCTCACAGGATCAACTTTAGAACCCCCAGTTGGGGCTCAAGGCAGCGCCACCCAGAGGCACTCCTGAGAAGTTCATTTCAAGGAAGCGCCTTTTTCCCCAAAGCCATCATCAAAACACTTTATACTATACATATATAGTATCTTCCAAATCATACACCTAGTGTGAATCTCATAAAAATCTCCTTTTCACAAAATCGATTATCCCAAAATCGATAATTCTCAAACTAGGCTTTCCAAATTTCAATATTGATTTTCCCAAAAATCAGAAGCCTTCCCAAATTCAAAGGTTCTCAAAACCGTTTCCAAAATCCTCATAAGATCTTTTATATATATATATATCCAGATATATATAATTTTTTTAAAAAACTTCGGATCTTTTCAAACTTGTATAAAATCCCTTTATACTTCAAATACTTTCAAAAACCATTCCCTACGGGTTATAGATTCAACATGGGGAGTTTTATCTTATTTAACAAAGATATATTGTTTATTCAAAATCAAATATTCAAATTTGATTTCTCCTTCCAATATCAATTTCATTCAAAACCGTACGATGTACACACATCATCCGTGCGCTATACCAATCTGATCGCTCGCTCGATCACACAATTTCACTTCCAAACTAGTATCGTCCACCCGCCTTCCTAGTGCGGACTTAGATCTGGTTTCTTGATTAGAAACCTTTATTCTCCTTTCATAGCCATAACTATGATAGAGAATATCCAGAACCAATCAACAATCCATATCCAGGTTCGCCGTCGAAAATCAGTGAAAAATCCCGACTCGGATCGGTATAACTATCTCGAAATTCTATGCTCGAAAGTCACTATGCGAATAGAATAATATACGTACATCCTACGTATTAACTTCATTTATTATTGGCCAAATCAATTTCCTTTCTATTCACCTTCACTTAAATTTTCATTCACTTATCACATTTGCCTAAATCCTCGTTTGGATTATCACTTCAATTCTTATCTCAGTTGGGTATTTAATCAATAACAGTTTGAACTCCGACCAGTTTAGAAAATAACTTGAAAATTCTAAACATAGATAGGTAGTTGAAAAATAATTATTAGTTTACAAAATATATATAAAATAGTTAACTAATTATAAAACAGTTGAAAAATAGTTAAATAGTTATAGAGATTTTAAATAATTGCAAAATAGTTGTAAAATAGCAATTTATTCGTAAACTAGTTGAAAGATAGTAATTGGTTTTAGAAAACAGTTGAAAAATGGTTAAATATCTCAAAACTAGTTGTAAAACAAGTATAAAATAATTTGGCTTTAAACAAAGGAAGGTTGTATATATTTAATAGCTTTGAAACATAAGTTTATATTAAAACAATTTATATTGAAAATAGTCCAGAGTCAAAACTGTTCTCTTCCCCAACAATTCAATTTAAATTTCCACTTCCTTTTAAGTTGTCCCAAATCAAATTTGAATAGCTTCAATTCCATTAAAGTCCCAAGACCAGTTGAATTGATTCTCAATTTCCTTTCCAACTTCAAATCAAATTCCATTTGATCTTTAAACTTGTACACCTTTAATTATAATTTCAAATTTACGACTTCTATTTATAATCTATTACATTCACATTTTTCTTTTAACTCGGCATTATACATTTTATTTAGCCAATATATTTTTATTATTCCATAAACATTTTAATCAAGATTCCAGAGTTTAAACAATTTTCCAAAATTTCAATATTACCCTAGAATTTAACTATATCCAAAATTCTTTGGTAAATTCAATTATCCCTTTGAATTTCAAAACTAGACCCAGTTCACAAGCAGTCCCAATTTAAAACAATTTGGTAGCAATTCTCTTCTAGAAACTCGAAAATAAACATCGATGATGCTGCAGTCATCACCGACGTTATTTTCCAGTGACCGAAAGAGTTCAATGCTTTTATCTCTTAAAAAACATTTCCAAACATTTTTTATTTGAAATCTCCCAGATCTCAAATTCAACACAAAAATAATTTTTTGAAATAATACTATTATTTCTCCAAAACCTTTGGAAACCACTTTCAAATCCAAAGGAATTTTAAATTTTCCAAACAAAATTCCAAATTCCCAATCCATCCAATTCATATTTAAACATTACTCTGGAATTTTCATCTGACTTATTTTCAAATATTCTCTGGAATTCTATTTCAAATTATAATCTCATTTATTTATGAAGTTTATTTCAATTTATAAATTACATTTACAATCTATATTCCAACTTCCATTTTGTTGTATAAGTTTATTCTTCAACTTTGGTTATAAGTTTCAATTTGGTCGTATTTTTATATTGCTTCTTAACTTAATTCCACTAATTTAACAACACCTAAATATTCATTAGAAGGAAATATTGCTTTATATATCAAAAAATATTTTTATATAAAATCATTTAAAATCTTTATAAGCAAATAACAAGTACGCTCTCATATATATATATATATATATACTCAACTCATTCTAGAGTACTACAGACACTATTCAATGAGTAATCCCCACCAGAGCTAAGGTTCTCGCTTAACCTTTCAGCTCTGATACCAACTGTAACGACCCGGAATTTTCGAACCCGAAAATTCCAGATAGTTATGAAAAAAAGAAAGAGATAGAAGAAGAAGAACAGAAACACTAAGCATCTCACATTCGCGGCGGATAAAATAAAATAAAATAATAAATAATAACAGTTTACAAAGAATGCTATATATGTCGATTACATTTAATATACATCAGAGTTTCACACATATACAGCCACTGAATAAATACAATTATCATGTCTCGGATTAACAATAGTATAAATACAGCGGAAATATACTATACGCTACTGCCATCCAGCTCGCCTCTTGAGCTCCAGAACGCACCTACCTGAAAATCTGTAATACTCGGTCTGACCTAAGCATTACACCAAAGTAACACCCGGGTCAGGCTGGAAACCAGCGTGAGTAAACCCAACTAACATGGAATACCAAAGCAATCAACTTATGTAAACCCGGGTAACATATATCAATTCCTAAGTACCAAACTTAGATAAAATAATCCAATTCACTTAAATCGTTTTATTTCAGCCTATTGATTTCACACATCAATTTATTTTTAATCCTAAGTGGTTTCGGGTATTCCCTAATACCCGGTCTCGGTCTCCTCGAAATTCATCCCATCCTTACCCAAGTTATCCAAATGAAATACTAACATTTCATATCAGAGATGTCCACTCATTCAAAGCAACCGATACCAATCAATCATCCATACGCAAAACTTAATCATATACAAACCAATTCAATTGATTCTAATTGAATTTCAACCCTCAATCACTTAGATTTCTTTATTCACTATCAATTAATTCCAAAACAATTAATCAATCATCCCTTCATAATTCATTTTGATTAATCACTCTGGATTAATTATCCTTCATTTACCTTCAAGTAATTATTCTTAATTAAATTCACGATATTAATTATTCTTAACCAAATCAATAATTAATCTTAATTTCTTCATGAATTACTTAACTACTTCAATTATATAAATCCTTAATTACTTTAATTAATTACTTACAAGTCATTTATTATGGATTAATAAATCTTAATTAACCGGTCTTTGATTACATCATTAAATATCTAATTTAATTATATTAATTAAACTCACAATATTAATCATTGAAATCTTGCTTACTTACTAATAAGTAGTTACACTCCAGTAACTTATCATTCCCTAAATACCTATCTTAAATTTATCCCCAGTGAAATTGTTTCAAAGGATAGTTAATTTTCTCTAATTAATCTCCTAATAAATTGACCTTCAATTACTTCTACTAAGTACTTACCTTCTCATCAATTTCACCAAGTAATTTAAATCAAATTACATCCATTTATTATCCATCCATTAATTTATTTCATCCAGTACTTTCAAGTATCTCTAATTACCTCACCAAGAAATCCTACTTTATAAATTACATTAAGTAATTATACCTATCAAATTTCAAAATTGATTATCCTTAATTAATTAATAAAATTAATTACCTTAAATTAATCACATCAATAGATCATTCAATAACCCTAAATCATTGATCTTTCATTAGCTATATTCATTAACCAATCCTTAACGTGCTTCTCTAAGTACTTAACTCAAATTAATCACTTAATTATAAATTAATTCGTTATTTAATTCTTAAAACTATTTAACTTCTAATTACAACATCAATTTATAGACCTTAACTAAATTTATCTTTAATTACTCGAATAACCAATTCTTAATCATCGATTAACAATTCAAACTTATTTAATTAAAAATTCATAATGGTAACTGATTTACTGATCATTCCCAAACACCTTTAAAATATTTCCTTTCAAATTCATTTAAACTTAAATTTTGATTTCTTTCAAATCCATAACGGCAAATCAGTTATACGGATCGAAGATTACTCACCTTAGTTTTCTGATTACCATTTATAAATTTGACTTACCAATAAATCATTTTAATCTAAAATTTAATTTATCTAATGATTAAAATTTTAAATGAACTTTGTATAGATGTTTCAATATCTAAACTCCCATTTCTGTTTTACATGTTCTATAGGGTTAAAGTTTGATTGTTAAATGATCAGTTATGACACTTGCTAAATATTGTGGAATGCATTAAATTTTACAATGCTAATAACATATTGTTAAATATTGTAATCAGGCATTTCAGCAATCCATAACAGGACAAAATGTAGAAACAAAATATTCATACTTGAATGCCAAATCAAGTAATCAAACTAAAGAATACTCATTGTCTTGCCGACTATGAGACCACATCGCCTCGCGTTCCCTGATTTGATCGCAACCCCAAGCCCTAAATGACTGTCTTTCAAATCAAAGTCGAACAAAGCCGCGGCCTCGACACTCGCGCCGCCATCTGCTGCTGTCAAACCCCATTTGCTGACCATCGCCGCCTCTGCCCTAATCGAAGTCGACAACGAAACTCACTTCCCATCACGAAACCCTGCCTCGCGTCTACCACTTCATCGTGCGACCCAAACCCTAGTTCGTATTCGAGTTCCTGACTCCCTCTGACAAAGCGAAAACTCACGAGGCGCCCCCCTCGCGCTGATCAACAAATGATCATCAGCACTCAGCATGCCACATTACCAAGTTGGGAATACATTACTGATAACCTTCAACTACATAACGTCTGAGCTCGTACGTCTCAGACTCTCTCCCCATTTACGCAAACTCGAGCCGAGCTTCTCGTCATCCACCGCGAACTTCACTGAGTTAATGGCCACGATGATCTCTGTTTCTATTCTACGGTGAGGAGGGTGAGGCGATTTGATTATTAGGATGGAGGCGCTTTCATTCTCTTCAGCCATTTTTTTTCCTTAGCGATTTGATTTTTGAAAAATGAAGGGAGGAGCTCCGTTCCTTCTAGATATGAACGAACAGATACAAAATATCTACCCCTTAATTTATTTTATCAATGAAGAAGCGTATGATGGAAGCCAAGGAAACATATTAAAAATTTAGAGTGGCTTCTTAAGTACGATTGTATATTTTTAATTGTATTATATTATCGTTTTTATTTATTTCCAATGCGTTTCTTACCCGTACAAGCAAACAGTAAATCCAAACGCTACGAAAATTGAAATCTGATAATAATTAACTATTACGGATCCAATGGAACTAGTTTCGTCAAATTCCGAGACCGTGCCTCCGAAGGCTATTTTTAAATATCGAGTTAAACGATATAATTTCAAAATTGAACAAATTTCCTTTAAATTAAATTCTAACCATTCTATTATCTTCAGTGTCATCATTATAAATTACATAAGCCTTCAAATTATTTTTAACAGGCTTAAAACTGAGGATTCAACAATTTACCCAATTCCAGTCCATTAAATCCAATAACTCAATTGCTAAATAATAATATTATTTGAATTCAAGTTAAAACTAACTTTTAAATGTTTAAAATCAATTAATTAATCCATTTTAAATTGTTAAAATTTTTGGGTCTTCACAGAAATTGATCACATGAATTTTTTGGGTTTTTTATACGATAAAATCAGTTTGGGGTATCCTTTGGCATAAACAGTTGAAACTGGAGGCACATTGGTGAATCATGCAGAAACAGTTTTTTTTATCAGCATTAAAGATGGATGGGGACGTTGACACTGTGCCATGGTTGAAAATACATGTTTTGATCTTCGTCAAGACGACTGTTATATTCCGATCCAGAATCTCTCCCCGTTTTTGCAGTTTGATTAAGACTAAACCTGATCTTCCTCTGATATATTCCGATCATATTCTATACTCCTCTGAATTTCTTCTTTATTTTTTCTAATTCAATTGTTTATTTCTAATCAATTTGGATATTCTAGGTGCAAAGTTTTTCATCGGTCATCGGGCGAAGCAAATGACTGAACATTAACTGGTTTCTACATTCGACAACTTCACGAGAGTTGGGGAGATCAGCATTATTAAAGATAAGGTGACCAAGACGTTGTGAGGTTAGTTTTAACCTGGATACAACACTGTTTGGTGATTTCAGTTAGCTCTAGATTTTAATTTTTCTGGTGCGTAATGTAGGTTTTCGTTTTTCGATATGTCCGACTAGAGAGGAAGCCCATAAGTCGGTCAAAGATTTTCATAATAAAATGACCCTGCCAGGGGTAAGTTTTTTTATATTTAATGTTTTTTTGAATTGAATTGGTACAGTCTGCCTTTACTTTTGTGGAAGGATTCAACATATGTTCGATTGGTTTAGTTTGAAATCTGGTAGGTTGAATCAGGAAGTATTGTGTCATTGTCCTTGATTATGTGAGGAAATGCTGATGAATAAAGAAATTAAGTGAAATGTTGGAAACACGAAACCTACTTTGAATTGATGATACACCAATGCAACTTAATTTGTTTTAAATGATTGAAATGTGCATGCATGTATTTTAGAGATATGGATGCAATATGCTAGGGATATAGCTAAAGTGATTGAGACTAGTATTATAGTTCAGGTGGCGTGTTTTCAGACATAAATTATTCTACTCTGCCACAGATTATGGAACACGTTGCTAGTTCCAAGGGAAAAATAATAATGGGAACGCATGGTCGTAAGAAATGCATTTTGTTGTATTTGTAACTTGTTGGTCATTAGCCGTCATAATTGTTGTTACCCTATCAAATAGCATCTTGAGAGCTTTTAAAATTAAAATATTTATTAGACTTCCTTGTTTCTGCTGTTATTATACTTCTATTTGATGTTGTAAAGTTGCTACATTTGTATTTGATATAAATAATACTAATTTAATAATTCAAACAACACTAATGCTCTAAGATTTAGTTCCACCAGAGGTTTCTCTATGAAAGTGAGATGGGGTAGGTGGCAAAGGAAGAGATAACATGCTTTCTGGACATGAGCAGACAACCTTATTAATAGATTTGGGCCTCTGAAGATGAAATGGACATTCCTTTTTGTAACCTTGTGAAGAATGCAGCTAAACCATATCTATCATGTGCAACTTCGATGTGTTAAAATTGGACGTAGATTCCCGTCAAAGTTTACATTTGTTAGCAGTTGTGTGGACGAATGTGAACACTAGTTAATAGACTACTAAGATGATGTTTTACACTTAATTACAAATATGATTTTAAACAGGCTTGTAAATCATATGTCCAATTAAAATGTTACTATAAAATACCTCTGTTGTAAAAATGCTTCTAAGCTCCGTTAGGCCAGCAACCGTTTGGATATTTGTCTAATCCACGTAGACTTACTACATTATCTAATCATATGAACAGGTTTATAGGCACGATCTATGCATCAATTTAGGTTTGATCCCTCTTACAAGTATTAAAATGTTTGTTTTAAACAATTTTATATTTATGGTTGCTTCCAAACCCATCCAAATCCATGGTATCCATCAGTTAATTCTAAACAACATACTAAAATCTTATCCGAAATGCATGAGTTTATCAAAAATGTCCAGCTCCGATTAATCATGGATTAATCCCTGTCTTGGCAATTAATTCTTAGTTTATGCTTACCGTCTAGTATCCGCCTAACGACTTTTACAATTTTGTAAAATACTCATGAGAGATGCGTTTTATTGGAGAGGATGGAACCGAGAACGTAACGGAGCCGAACGGCCAGTATATTGGGAGTTCACGAGAGCTAACAATGATTTGTTATCAACATGTCTTATAAAAAGAGGTGAAAATCTCTAAATGCGACTTAGTCCGTGTGGCAAAATGGGTTGAGTTGGTGACAACCTGTGTATTACAACATACCCTCCATTACTTTCAAAGAAAATTCCTTCCTTAGTATCACAAGTATTCCAAATCCATACTTTCAAAGGAAATTCCTTCCTTAGTTTCACAAGTATTCAGAATCCATACTTTCAAACTTGTAGCACTTATAGTTGGTCAGGTTGAAAATGGCTGAGTTACGTACTTCGTCGCTTTCTTTAAAACGATTCGCGGCTTAGTCTTAAGGTGCAAGATTAGCAATCAGCCACTTCGTCCACATGATAAAACAACCTCTAAAAATTTGGTAGATTTTCTATTTGCACGCCAACAAATCATTTTGATTTTAACACTTTTTAATTTAATTGCTTGGAAGAATTCTGCAGAGAAAGAGAAATGACAGAAGAGAAGAAAGGAAATTGCCTATTGTCTTGTAATTTTCCTTCTGCCTATCTATCATTTAAATAAATAGAATGGAAATTGTATGTGTTACTAAAATGATGGGTTGTTTACCGACCTAACATTATTGTCATTCATTATGAATTTTATTATTGTTGATTTTTGCAACGGCTCAATAATAATAGCTCATAAATATATTATTGTTATACAACATCATTCATTACAAATTTTATTACCTTTTTTTTATAAAATTAATTCGCTTAAAATTCCTACACTTATGCTTGGCCTTTAATCAAATCCATGAAACACAAATGGATCATTATAGCTTGTTTCGGTGAGCTGATAACTATCTTTAGCTCGCTTTACATTATACATTCAATGCCATACATGTGCTTCTGGTTAAACCTATCAGACTAACCTTTGTCATACTTGTAGGCCAAAATAAGATTCTTTCAGTTCATGTTATACTTGTTGGCCAAAATAAGATTCTTTCAATTCTTTTATCATGAAAATGTCTTGCTTATTTTTCTGAATTTTGATAACAAATATTGTTTCGCAGGTATTGGGTTTATGTCCTGTTCAAAAAAAAGTATGAGGTTGATGCACTGATGCTAATCTGTTATTTTGTTACATAAGAATGCAAACGCATTTCTTTGAAGATATGTTATAATCTTACCCATTTATTATAAATTAAAATTGTTCATATTAAGTTCATTTTATGTCGGCTATTCTAGTAGCAGCTTAATATGGTGGAAGATAATACATATGAAAGTATTACTTGCAACAGCTAACAAATCTATGGTTATTTTTATTTTCCTAGTCCCTCATCTATAAGACCTGCTAATTTTAGAAATCGCCAGTCATCTTGAAATGATATTTTTGTGCATCTTAAATATTGTTTAAGGAGGGGATTCTTCGAAGCACAAAATTAAATATGGTAAAGCGATTACACAGAAACCGAGTTTATATTATAAAATCTATTACACAGACTTATAATTGTGACGCCTATAATTTTGAACATTTGAAATCGAAATATTTAGTTGATTTTTAATATTTGGAAGTTAGTTTAACTTGAATTTCAAAATTAACTATGAATTTGGCAATTTAATTATTGAATTTAATTTATTGAAGTTGGATAAAAATTCGAATCTTCAGTTTTAAACTGAATAAAAATATTTCAAAGGTTTAGAAAATTTGTGTTGAGAATACTGAAGATAATGAAAGCTTCAGAATTGAATCTGAAACTGTTTTGCTCAGTTTGGAATTTATATTGTTTGAATCGATGTTTAAAAATAGCCTTCCGAGGCACAGTCTCGGATTTCGACGAAACTAGTTCCATTGGATCCGCAATATTGTATTGTTATCGGACTTCAATTTTCGTAATGTTTGGAGTTGTCAATTGGTCGTAGGATAAGCAAACGCGTTGAAAATTAAATCGAAATTTAATTTAATAGCTGGGTTCAAAAAAAGCCATCTTCTCCATACGATCGAGTTAGGACTCGAAACCTTTTCCATTGTGTTTGGAATAGGGGTTTAACATTATAAATGCTTAGCAGCACGCCGAAATTTTAAGTTGCATTCATCGAGATAAATTTGAATTTAAATTGATATATATAAATTTATATTTCCTAGTCAACCTTCAGCCGTAATTCTTTCCCCTCGGCTGCCTTTCTTCTTTTCCCATCAGCCTGCTCCTTTCACTATCGCAACTTTGTGCCTTCTCAGTAGTAGGCATTCAATACAGAAGAAAGCACGCCCATCTCCTTTCAGTTAAATCACGGTCTCCCCTCCTTCCTTTTAAAAATCTCGCGAGCATATCTTTCCATTCAAACATAATCAGAAAAGAAAAAAAGGGTGCAGGCGAAGAGGTAGTTGTAGGGGCGAATTGTGATATCTCGTAAGGGTCGAAGCAAAGACGAAGGAGGGAGAGGCCGCAACGTTGTTCGATTTGGATGAAGGGTCTTCGGCATCTGGACTTTGAGGGGACATGTACTTTCGAATCGCGTTCTCGAGTAGGCAGTGGAGGCTAGGGTTCTATGCGATTTTCGAATTCAGCAGAGATGGAATCGAGGTTGTGGTTGCGCACAATAATGGTAGTAGTCATCGAGCAGCACCTAGGGTTGGTGACCATGAAGATTTGGGTCGCGAGTGAAAAATATTTTGGAATCGCGCATGCAGGCGGCGATGTAAAAGGCATAGCGGCGGCGACCTTCTGGCGGCGAGCGTGAAGGTCTCAGGGTCGTAGGTGGAGGCGCGTGAAAATTAAGTGTTTCGCGATTACTGGTCACGATTTGGACAAGAAAGGTATAAATTCTTGTTTATTTAAATTTAAATATAATTAACATGTTTTAATCAGTGAAAATATATATATATGCAGTTTTTTTTATTTCTTCTCTCTACAGTAAAATAGAAAAGAAGATATATATATATTTCAAGTTGCAAACTGATTTAAGGAAATTAACTTGTTAAAGTTAGCTTATTTAATGATTTAAGAAATTTTTTTAAAAGAAAATTGATATCTTGTCTTAAATAATGTATTATAAGCAATTTACTTGTTTAATAAAATTATTTAATTATTCAAAATTACTAAAGGAATTTAGTTTATAAATTTTAGTTAAATAAATTTATTAAAAGAAATTAGTTAAAAATTTAGTCATCAATTTAGAATTAAACCACTAATTAATTAATTATTAAATGAAAATTGATTATTCAATTTATTTCGAATATTAACAAATCATATAATTGTTTGATACAAGGTCTAAAATCGAGAAACAAGTCAAATTGGAAATAGATTGCAAAATAAAGGAGTAAAGGTGAGATCTTCTCACTTAATGAAATATTTTTCTGATTTAAATTTTGAATAATTATATTTAAAATTGATTGACTGTGTGCGTGGATGATTAATTTATTATCAGTTTATTAGTTTAGACACTATGCGCCGCATAATAGCAGAGGATATTATATAAATCGCATATGCCGTGATATTACACCTCGAAGTGGAATTGGTATTTAATTGTTGTGCTAACGTCTGTGGATGCAGGGAAATAGGTTGGAGGAATCCAACTGGATTCCTCAAATAATTGAATTTGTTTCAATATTGTATGTTGATTATTTAAAATCTGTGTGTGATTATATTGCGATTGAAATCGTTGAAGGCCAAAATTTAGCCGAATAGTATTTTTGGTATCATAGGATAACAGAAATAAATAAAATTGGATTTTTAAATTTAAGTAGAAAATCTATAGTGAAATCCTATTGAATAAAATTCTAAAATATGGGAAAAAGTTTAATAAATGGATTTCAAGTAATAATATTCAAAAGGTGAAGAATTTTAAAAAAAATATGATTTTTAAATAATTTGGGAAGGATAAAGGAATTTATTTTAAAAATAAATTCGAAAATTGATTTGGTGTTTGTAAATGATTTTTAAAAATCGATTTAAAAAAAATCATATATCAGTGAATATTTGGGAATTTGAATCCAGAAATGGGAATTTTATAAAAGAAAGAGAAATTTTTAAAAATAAATATTGTTTTATTTTTAAAAGTTGGAAAAGAATTTACGGATTTGGGACAGGAATTTACGGATTTGGGACGTAAATTTAAAATAAATCCAGAAAGATTTATAAATTGATTTGAATGAACCATTTTAGATGGAATGTGTACTTTCTCTGAAAGCCGAGAATGTTTTCAATATATTTTATAAATATAGATTGAAGTTGTAAAGATGGTTTTAAGGATAGAATGTTTGGAGAAAAAAATAATAATTTACTTAGGTTATTTTGAAAATCTTTAAAGTACAATATATATTTTAAACTATTATAGAAGTGATTATTTAAAGTTTTAAATTGATATTTATTTTAGAAATTGGATATTTAAATGGTTATATCCTATCTACTAATTTTATTTTAAAATTAGTTTTGGACTTGAATTTTTATATGAGATATTAGTATAATATTTTCATAACTAATATTTAAGCAAGTATTTTAAAATAGTTTTATTTTAAATGTTTCCAAGCATATTTTGGATAAGTATTTCATATTATTTTAAAATAATTGAACTCGGCAGATTTTCAGTGGAAATGAATAAATATTTGGAAATATATTCCGCGGAAGGAAAATGCTTTGAAATTTTCTCCAAAGGATTGAAATGTGAATAGTGATTAGAAATTTGTTTTAAAAATACTAAATTGATAAAAGTATATCTTGCGAAGATATTTTGGAAATAAATGATTTGGGAAAATTATTTGAAATCCAGTGATGGTTGTGATGATGGTTGATAGTTAAATAACAGACTATCAAATCAATATTGGCCTTTTTAATGTCATTTGAATTTCGATGCGATCGGAGGTCGGATTCCAAATGGATATTAAAACCACATCGACCCTTTGTGATTGTGATGAATATTTTATTTAAAAGATCAAAGTGGAAATTTGTCATGATTTGTTTGAAATCTGATTGAACACTTATTTTTAAAAATAAGCGCTCGTTATTCGGATTAGCCGGGAGAGGACTTTGTGTCATAAAACCCATTTCGAATAATGATACGTCGAAATGGGATTGCATTTGAAGATGGTGTTGAAGACCGTGTATTTTCGAAAACGAAAGGATTACATGTCGAATGTCTCTGCACCGGGTTGCTCTGGTATAGAGAATTTATCACACTTTACGATAGGGATTCCGGACGTGATTAGTGAATATGCGGATTTGCAAGGGCTTCTTTAAAAGTGCCTTCAGTTCCGTTCGATCCCGGAACGGACTTGTATGGATGTGTGTCTGACGTTACATTTTGAGATGTAAAGATGGTTTCTATCAAATACATTTCTGTTGATGGCAGAGAATTTATTCTCTTAGCTTAACACCCTTCTCTGAGACATACAAACTCAGAGGTTATGTAGTTGATGGTTACTAGTGATACATTCTCAATTTGGTAATGTGGCATACGAAGTGTTGGTGATCATTTGTTGATCGAAGCATGACTATGTGAAAAGTGTAGCTTTGTGGACGACACCTCGTCGGACTTCACACCCCGGAAATGGTCGAAATAGAAAAGATGCGGCAAGGTTAGTTGGGGGTAGCGCCCCTTGAGGGTATGTCATTTCCTTCTAGAAAAGGGTAGTATCATGGTATAGAGCCCAGATATTTTACCTATGTTGTTGCTGCAAATTTATTATACTTTGTGGTTGTTGCTTCGTGGTTGAGGATCCTTGGATAAAGGTCGCAAACGACCGGGCGATGGCATACTCGTGTAGTAGTTACCTAGTTACAGAGGTAACCCGGCCTTGTGTTGGTAGAGAGCTAGTTAAGTTCTCGGGACGTCCCTCCAGATGCGTACCCATGTGGCAGTAGGAAGTTCCTTAGCCTGACCATTTGTTGGAAATCCAAAGAAACAATACGCGTCCTATACGGTTTTAGTTGTATAACCTACCATGGAATGTGGTGGTAACCTGCTATTGAACATAGTAGCTATAGTAAGCATAATAATGGTTGTATGCTGGCTAAGATTAATATTATACTTTCGAAACGTTTTCTGCACAATGCACTAATGATAATATTAAAAAAAATTGCATATTAAGCATATTTGACTATCATAAGAAGAAATCTCCTCCAATTCTGTGTTTGCATTGTGTGTGTGGCAGGAGGCCTTATGGTAGTTTCATTTTCCAAAAGCATAGCGGGTTTCTTTTCCTTTTCTTTGTGAAAATAACTATTTTTAAGATCTCATACCAGTCTCACGACTAACCTGGAGTTTATTGTTCCCTTTCTAAACTCTTGGTGCCCACAATTTTCCACACGGATAGCCTAGAGTCAGGTTAGCATTATTCTGGAGCGAAGTCAAGAAATTGCTGTGGAGATCAGAAGCAAGCTAGATGGCAAGATGTATCTCTTTACTATGTATTATCCGCTGCGTTGGGATTGCTGTAAGTTTAGTTTTAATATGGATTAGTTGTTGTAAATGCCTAGAGTTAAATGATGTCGTTATAAACTTTGATGTTGTATTGTAATAGCAGATATAGTGCTTTTGTTTTAAAGATTATTCATTTATCTATTATATTTGTTCCGCTGTGAAATGTGAGATTCCGTTATTGATTTCTGTTTTCTTCTTCTATCTTCCTCTTCTTTAACCCTAACGGTTCGGTTTTCCGGCATTCGACTGTGCAGCATTTGATACAGTGGACGTATCAATGTCCATTTTCGGGCGTCGAAAAATCGGGTCGTTACAGATTGGTGTCAGAGCAATTGGTTAAGCGACAACCTTGGCTCTGGTGGGAATTACTCATTAGAGATAGAGTCAGTAGTACTCTAGAATGAGTTGAGTGTATTAATAGATATGAGTGCGTATTTGTTAGTGAATATAAAATTGTTTTATATTGTGATGATTGGTTTGTTGAGTGGTATATGGATTCTGATCGATATAGTCTGTACAACTCTATCGACAGGGATTTCTAAACACTCGTACAGAACAAATCGACACGATATTGTTTTAAAATTAGGTTAAATGAAATAATTTTACCCAAACTATTTTCGTATATAAAGGAAATAATTTTTCGTAAACTATTATAGTTGTATATAGTTGCTTGTTTGTTAGGAAGTGATAATATTGAAGTATTATCATTATTGTTGAATAAGGAATTGAAATGATAACAAACGGCTAAGAAATAAATTTATATACAAATGGAATTGATAAATATAAATTGTAAATGTGATCTATAATATGAAGTAAAATTCCAGAGGAATATTTTGAAATGTTTTTGAAAGGATTTGAAAATTTAGAAATTTGGAAAACTTTAAATTCCCTTGAGTTTGAAAATTGTTTTCAAAGGTTTGGAAAGATAATAGTGAAATTAATTGCAGGAAATAATTTTTGAATTAAATTTGAAATTTGATGGAGTTTGGAATTTAAAAATATTTGGAAAATGTTTTAGAGGGGGAAAAGCTCTAAACTCTTTTCGGTCGCTGGAAAATAACTTCGGTGATGACTGCAGCAACATCGATGTTCATTTTCGGGTTTCCAGGAGAAGAATTGCTGCCGAATTATTTTAAATGGAAGTTGTTTGCAAACTGGGTTTGGGTTTTGGAATTCAAAAAATAATTTGAGTTGATTTTCAAAGATGAATATGAAATGTTGCAAAGACTCTGGAATCTGATAAAAATAGTTTGATTTTGGAAATAATGGATTTCAAAGGTGATTTTGAAATGTTGAGAAATTGTTTAAAACTCTGGAAGATTTATCAAAAGTGTTTATGAGTTGGTAACTTATATAATTTGAATTTTGATAAGAATGAACTTAACTTAAAGGATTAAGTTAAATTAAAGTGAATATGAAAACGAAATAAGTTTGGAAAGTAAACTTATTAAATGAAAATAAGTGAGAAAACTTATAGAAGTTTAAAAATTGAATTTGAATTGTGTTAAATAAGGTGAAGGAGAAAATAAAATTATGAATGAACAAAAGAATAAAACCAATTTGAATTGTGTGAAATAAAATGAAGTTGTAAAATTAGTTCGAAGTGAACTAAAGGTAATAAGGGTAGAAATTAAAAAAAAAAATGGTTTGAGATAAAATGAATTGGAACTTGTAATGAATTAGTACATGAAACTAATTTAAAATAGTGATATGAATCAGCTGTGAATGAAAGATAGTTGATATAATTCAATATTCAGAAGGTAAATTGAATCCAAATTAAATTGAAAGTGTAAATTGAATTCAAATGGAATTAAAAATGCAAAATTGAATGAAAATGGATATATAACTTCAATAGTGAAGTAAAAATAGTACAAGGAGTATGATTGAAAATTCTGTAAGGAAATGGGTTAAATAATTTTGGATATGGTAATTGGATATTATTGCTTAGTAGCATACAGGTGATTTAAATGCAAAAGGATGGGATTTGATTTTCGAAGTTAAATTTGAATTGCTCGACAAAAGGTATGTATTTAAATTTCTATATGAAATTTGATGATTTTCTTGTCTAGTGGCTTTTTGTTTTCTTTTTGAATCTGGGGGCCCGTGGTGCCATTTTGTAGTCGTACTGAGCTAGCCGCGCAAAGGAGACGCTGGTGAAATTTTTCAAAAATTTAGGGAATTAGAAAAATTTTGAGGAAGTTTTTGATAATTTAAAATTTGAATTTAAATTTAAATTTGAATTGTGAAGCAAAGGAAGTTGTTTGGAAACTGTGAAAATTTTGCAAAGCTAGTTGAAGTGATAATGGATCTTTGATAAAAAGATTTGTTTTGGGCAAGTTGATAAAACTGTTTAGTTTTGGAAAGATAGCAAATGGGTTCAGGATCAATCTTCTTAACTAGTAATTTCGGGATGAAATTTTAGGGGGGAAGGATGTGACAACCCAGATTTTTGAACATTTGAAATCGAAATATTTAATTGATTTTTAATATTTGGAAGTTAGTTTAACTTGAATTTCAAAATTAACAATGAATTTGGCAATTTAATTATTGAATTTAATTTATTGAAGTTGGATAAAAATTTGAATCTTCGGTTTTAAACTGAATAAAAATATTTCAAAGGCTTAGAAAATTTGTGTTGAGAGTACTAAAGATAATGGAAGCTTCAGAATTGAGTTTGAAACTGTTTTGTTCAGTTTGGAATTTATATTGTTTAAATCGATATTTAAAAATAGCCTTCCGAGGCACAGTCTCGGATTTCGACGAAACTAGTTCCGTTGGATCCGTAATATCGTATTATTATCGGATTTCAATTTTTGTAACGTTTGGAGTTGTCATTTGGCTGTACGATAAGCCAACGCGTTAAAAATTAAATCAAAATTTAATTTAATAGCTGGGTTCAAAAAAAGCTATCTCTCCATACGATCGAGTTAGGACTCGAAACCTTTTCCATTGTGTTCAAATTAGGGGTTTAACATTATAAACGTCTAGCGGCACGCCTCGAGAGGAGTTTGAAATTTTAAGTTGCATTCATCGAGACAATTTGAATTTGAATTTAAATTGATATATATATATATATATTGCCTAGTCAACCTTCAGCCGTAATTCTTTCCCCTCGGCTGCCTTTCTTCTTTTCCCATCAGCCTGCTCCTTTCACTATCGCAACTTTTTGCCTTCCCAGTAGCAGGCATTCATTATAGAAGAAAGCACGCCCATCTCCTTTCAGTTAAATCACGATCTCCCCTCCTTCCTTTTAAAAATCTCGCGAGCCTATCTTTCCATTAAAACACAATCAGAAAAGAAAAGAAAAAAGGGTGCAGGCGAAGAGGTAGTTGCACGAGCGAATCGTGATATCTCGTGTGGGTCGAAGCAAAGATGAAGGGGGGAGGCCGCAACGTTGTTCGATCTGGATGAAGGGTCTTCGGCATCTCGACTTTGAGGGGACTCATTCTTTCGAATCACGTCACGAGTAGGGAGTGGTGGCTAGGGTTCTGTGTGATTTTCGACTTCGGCAGAGATGGAATCGAGGTTATGGTCGCGCACGATAATGGTAGTTGTCATCGAGCAGCACATAGGGTTAGTGACCGTGAACATTTGGGTCGCGAGTGAAAAATGTTTTGGAATCGCGCGTGCAGGCAGTGATGTAAAAGCCATAGCGGCGGCGACGTTCTGGCGGCGAGCATGAAGGTCTCGGGATTGTCAGGTGGAGGAACGTGAAAATGAGGTGTTTCGCGATTACTGGTCGCGATTTCGACAGGAAAGGTATAAATTCTTATTTATTTAAATTTAAATATAATTAACATGTTTTAATCAGAGAAAATATATACATGCAGTTTTTTTTTCTTTCTTCTCTTTACAGTAAAACAGAAAAGAAGATAGATATATTTCAAGTTGCAAACTGTTTTAAGGAAATTAACTTGTTAAAGTTATCTTATTTAATGATTTAAGAAAAAAAATAAAGAAAATTGATAGCTTGTTTTAAATAATGTATTATAAGTAATTTACTTGTTTAGTAAAATTATTTAATTATTTCAAATTACTAAAGGAATTTAGTTTAAAATTTTTAGTTAAATAAATTTATTAAAAGAAATTAGTTAAAAATTTAATCATCAATTTAGAACTAAATCACTAATTAATTAATTATTAAATGAAAATTGATTATTCAATTTATTTCGAATATTAACAAATCAGATAATTGTTTGATACAAGGTCTAAAATCGAGAAACAAGTCAAATTGGAAATGGATTGCAAAATAAAGGAGCAACGGTGAGATCTTCTCACTCAATCAAGTATTTTTCTGATTTTAATTTTGAATAGTAAGATTTAAAATTGATTGACTGTGTGCTTGGATGATTAATTTATTATCGGTTATATGGGTTTAGACCCTATGCGCCGTATAAAGCGGATGATATTATATAAATCCCATGTACCGCGATATTCCACCTCGAAGTGGAATTGGTATTTAATTGTTGTGCAAACGTCTGTGGATGCAAGGGAAACAGGTTGGAGGGATCCAACTGGATTCCTCAAATAATTGAATTTGTTTCAATATTGTATGTTGATTATTTAAAATCTGTGTGTGATTATATTGTGATCGAAATCGTTGAAGGTTAAATTTAGCCGAATAATATTTTTGGTATCATAGGATACCAGAAATAAATAAAATTAGATTTTTAAATTTAAGTAGAAAATCTATAGTGAAATCCTATTGAATAAAATTCCAAAATATGGGAAAAAGTTTAGTAAATGGATTTCATGTAGTAATATTCAAAAGGTGAAGAATTTATTTAAAAAATATTATTTTTAAATACTTTGGAAAGGATAAAGGAATTTATTGTAAAAATAAATTCGAATTTTGATTTAGTGTTTGTAAATGATTTTTAAAAATCGATTTAAAAAAAATATCATATATCAGTGAATATTTGGGAATTTGAATACACAAATGGGAATTTTATAAAAGAAAAGGAAATTTTTAAAAATAAATATTGTTTTATTTTTAAAAGTTGGAAAGGAATTAACATATTTGGGACGTAAATTTAAAATAAATCCAGAAAGATTTATAAATTGATTTGAATGAACCAGTTTAGAATGGAAGCCGAGGATGTTTTCAATATAGTTTATAAATATAGAGTAAAGTTGTAAAGGTGGTTTTAAGGATAGAATGTTTGGAGAAAAAAATTACTTAGGTTATTTTGAAAATCTTTAAAGTAAAATATATTTTAAACTATTGTAGAAGTGATTATTTAAAGTTTTAAATTGATATTTATTTTAGAAATTGGATATTTAAATGGTTATATCCTATCTACTAATTTTATTTTAAAATTAGTTTTAGACTTGAATTTTTATATGAGATATTAGTATAATATTTTCATAACTAATATTTAAGCAAGTATTTTAAAATAGTTTTATTTTAAATGTTTCCAAGTATATTTTGGATAAGTATTTCATATTACTTTAAAATATTTGAACTCGACAGATTTTCAGTAGAAACGAATAAATAGAAATATATTCCGCATAAGGAAAATGCTTTGAAAATTTGTTTCCAAAGGATTGAAATGTGAATGTGATTTGAAATTTGTTTTCAAAATATTAAAGTGATAAAAGTATATTTTGCGAAGATATTTTGGAAATAAATGATTTGGGAAAATTATTTGAAATCCAGCTATGGTTGTGAATGATGATTGACAATTAAATAACCGACTATCAAATCAATATTGGCCTTTTTAATGTCATTTGAATTTCGATGCTACCGGGGGTCGGATTCCAAATGGATATTCGAAAACCACATCGAACCTTTATGATTGTGGTGGATCTTTTATTTAAAAGATCAAAGTGGAAATTTGTCGTGATTTGTTTGAAATCTGATTGAACACTTATTTTTTAAAATAAGCGCTCATTATTCGGATTAGCCGGGAGAGGACTTTGTGTCATAAAACCCATTCCGAAAATGATATGACGAAATGGGATTGCATTTGAAGATGGTGTTGAAGACCGGGTATTTTAAAAAATGAAAGGATTACCTGTCGAATGTCTCTGCACCGGGTTGCTTCGGTATAGAGATTTTATCACACTTTGTGATGGGGATTTCAAACGTGATTAGTGAATATCCGGATTTGCAAGGGCTTCTTTAGAAGTGCCTTCGGTTCCGTTCGATCCCGGAACGGACTTGTATGGATGTGTGTCTGACTTTACACTTTGAGATGTAAAGCTGGTTTCTATCAAATACATTTCTATTGGTGGCGGAGAATTTATTCTCTTAGCTTAACACCCTTCTCTGAGACATACGAGCTCAGAGGTTATGTAGTTGATGGTTACTTGTGATACATTCTCAATTTGGTAATGGGCGTACGAAGTGTTGATGATCATTGGTTGATCGAAGCATGACTTTGTGAAAAGTGTAGCTTTGTGGACGAGACCTCGTCGGACTTCACACCTCGGAAATGGTCGAAATAGGAAAGATGCAGCAAGGTTATTTGGGGGTAGCGCCCCCTGAGGGTATGTCATTTTCTTCTGGAAAAGGGTAGTAACTTGGTATGGAGCCTGTTAACCCCACTGAAACTTAGGCCGACTCAACAGATAAGGCAGTCAGCGACTCATAGGAATCAGCGACTCAACTGACGAAGCGACTCAGATTTTGCCGACTCAATGGGTCAACGACTCATTGATAGCAACGACTCAGTGAGTTAGCGCCTTAAAGGTACAGTATGGATCAACGACTCAGCGGGTCTGCGACTCAAGGCCTATACCGATCCAACGACTCATTCGAGCTCCGACTCATCAAAGACCGACTCATCTGATCACGACTCATTCGAGCTCCGACTCATCAAAGACCGACTCATCTGATCACGACTCATCCATTCAAGGTCCTTAAGTATCTCATTAGGTTTACGACTCAAGAGATGAACGACTCAAGAGGCCGCTACGACTTAAGGAACCTGACGGGTTAAGGAGATTCGATGGGTTAAGGATGGCACGACTCAGGAAAGCCTACGGCTCAAAAGATAGGTCGACGCACGACACAAGGCTCAGAGGCAAGTTCAAAATCATGCTGCAAAGAGGTGACCCGCAGACGACTCACGACTCATCATGAGTCGGTCACGACTCATCATGAGTCGGTCACGACTCATCATGAGTCGGTCACGACTCATGACTTAGCAATTTCAGCCTAAACAGTTTGCCTATAAATACAAGGCCACATTCAACATGAAGGGGACCTTTTGGCTCATTCTCTTCAAGTGCCGTTACTCTGCCGAATTCCAGACGACTTCAAAGCTTTTTAGATCCAACAAACTTCTAAAGGAACTCCATGAAGGAATCATCCACATTCACCATGGATTTGAAGATGATTGTCAACATCAAAGCTTGAGCTACTTGTTTCACATACCCTATCACTTGAAGTGGGTTGTAATTGAAAGATCTTGTAAAGAATTGTAATCAAACTAGTGATAAAAAGATTAAAGTGGACGTAGGCTGGATTATAAGCCGAACCACTATAAATACTGTGTCTCTTACCGTTTTTCTACATACTTTCTGCTTATTTCTATTTCCCGTATAAACGGGTGGTGCTTTCACAATCACATCTTATACACCAGGGTGTTAGCGTTTAAATTTGAGCGTTAACATTTTGGTGCTTTCACTGAGAATTGAACTCAGGACATCTATCATCATTGTTTCAGAAAGATTTGTAGATAGAGTTTCTTTAAGAACCAGAAGTCTATCCGAAATCATGGCTCCTGGAAGGAAAAGTAAATCTGTGAGATCTGCAAACATTCGAGAGGGAACCTCCACTTCCCCAACACCAAATCAAGCCACTCCAGCTGTTGGAGTTTCAAAAGCGGAATTGGACGCTGCTATCTTTGGGTTGAATCAGCAAATAAATGCCCAGAACGCGCAATTGGAAGCTCAGAATGCTCAGAATGCTCTGATTCTGAATAGGTTAAACGATCTGCTCGGGGCAAACCGTCAACCTGCGAATAATGAAAGGAACTTTGTCGGTAATATCCATGATGCTGAAACTAGAAACATTCCCGAAAGGGCTGCTAGCCCCTTTGAACAGACATTGCCTGAGGCTGGAGGATCCAGAAATAGGAATGACGAAGAATATCTTTCTGGTATGGTTCGACAGATTATGAAAGAAAGTATGCAAAGGGTCGAAGATGAGAAAGAGTGGGGTTTCGCTCCGAGCAAGACTCCGTTTACTGAAAAGATCCTAAAAGCTGAATTCCCAAGGAAGTTCGTCCCTCCGACCATTCCAGCTTACAAAGGGACAAGTGATCCAAATGAGTTCCTGTACAAATATGATTGGCACATGACAGGTGCCAGAGCTTCTGACGAGATAAAATGCCGCTATTTTCCTGTGTATTTGGAAGGGGTAGCTCTGCTTTGGTTCACAAAACTACCTGTCCGGTCCATCGATCAGTTTTCAGACCTAACCAGGAAATTTAAAGAGCAATTTAGGCTATATGCTTCAAAGGCAAAAGACATCATGTCGTTATCCGGTTTGGAACAGAATCCGGGGGAAACTATCAAGTCTTTTTTAAATCGCTTTAATATAGCGTTAGCTGAAGTGGATAATGCAGAACCCCGCATGGTCTTGACCTATTTGATGAGAGCTATTGATAAGTCAAGTGAATTCGGAAAGTGGCTGAACATGAAGGAGCCAAATTCTCTGGAAAAGTTCTACAAAAAGGCGGATGAATTCATGCGTTTGGAAAGCCGTCCTGTCCCGGCAAAGGCAACAGTAGAGAAAGCTGAAGACAACACTGCTGCGCCACGTAAGAATGGATCTGTGGGACAGAAAAGAGAAAATAATGATGGAAGGAAACAACACAATTCAAAGAAGCCTCGATCCTTCAAGCCATCAGAATATACTCCTTTGTTAGAGACACCAGAGCGCATCTACCTGGCTACAAAAGATTCTTTTGAGTATCCCAAACCTCCTGTTCTCAGAACCGGAAGAAAAGCTGTGCAAAGTGGGAAGTTCTGTCGCTTCCATAATCAGCCTGGTCATGACACAGACGACTGCCGTCAATTGAAAAATATAATCGAAGAATTGCTAAGAGAAAATAAGCTGCAGCAGTTTGTGAAGAAGAGTAGTAATGACCCTGCTTCGTCAAGTCAGGGGCAACAAGCTCTTGCTCATCAGCCCAGGACAAATGAGAAGGCCGCAGGACATGAATCTGGAAGGCCAGTTATTAATGTCATCACAGGAGGACCCCACCCAGCAGGCAGAAGCTGGGGTGAAATGGAGAGGTACACTCGAGCTCTGAAACATATGCCAACTGAAGAGAATGTCTTTGTTTTAGAGGACTCTACACCCCTGAAACAACAAAGGACTTTTAATGATGATATTGTGTTCAGGGCTAGAGATTCCACGGGCATTGAGGCCCCTACTTTGGACCCGTTAGTCATCTCGGCCGGTATTGGACCGGCTATTGTCAGAAGAGTTCTTATTGATTGCGGCGCATCTTGCAACATCCTCTTCAAGAAAACGTTTGACCAGATGAGAATCCCGATGGCGGATGTGCAAGCCTCATCTCAGAAGATTGTTGGCTTCACTGGGGAGCCAAAGCAACCAGTAGGAACCATTGACTTGCTTGTGGAACTCGGAGAAGGAGAAAGAAAAGTAGTTCGCAAGCAGACTTTTGTGATAGTAGATGAATTTTCTGCTTATAATGCTTTCTTTGGTCGACCTATTCTTGCTGCATTCAAAGCTGTCCTTGCCCCATGGTGTCTTACTATTAAATTCCCTACAGACAATGGGGTAGGAGTTATTAAAGGAGACCAGAACGCTGGGCGAGAATGTTATATGACAGAGCTGCGAGAAACAAGGAAGAGAGAAATGGGGAAAGATGCGGCAACCCCAATCCGCATCAAAACACCAACCCTATAGCAACTACAGGGCGGACCCTGCACTGGCGAGCATAGCGGGGCACGAAAAGTGATGGATCCTAGAAAGGCCAGTGCGGGGGAGAGTAGGGTGGTACCAGCAGAAACAACGATACCGGTGCCCGTTGATCTGAAGGACCCAAACAAGGTGCTGAATGTGGGTTCACAACTTAATGTGTCAGTTCAGAATGCCTTGATATCTTTTTTGAAAGCAAACCTGGATGTTTTCGCTTGGGCCCATGCCGATATGTGCGGAATATCCCCAGAAGTTGCGGTACATGCTCTGAATATTGACCCAAAGTTCACGCCAGTAAAGCAGAAAAGAAGAATCCAAGGTCTAGAAAGGTCGACAGCATTGAAAGAGGAAGTTGACCGGCTCATGGAGAATAATTTCATCAGAGAATCTACCTATCCAAATTGGGTTTCAAATCCAGTGCTAGTTAAGAAAGCCAATGGTAAATGGAGAGTGTGCATCGACTTTTCAGATCTAAACAAGGCCTGTCCCAAAGACTGCTTCCCATTACCCAGGATCGATCAACTGGTAGATGGAACAGCGGGTCATGAATTGTTGTCTTTTATGGATGCCTACTCCGGATATAATCAGATCATGATGCATGAGCCAGATCAGGAGGACACAAGCTTTATCACCGATGTCGGTCTTTACTGTTACAGAGTTATGCCCTTTGGGTTGAAGAATGCGGGGGCAACATACCAAAGACTGGTTAATGCTATGTTCAAACCGCAGTTGGGAAAGACTATGGAAGTTTACGTTGATGACATGCTAGTAAAATCTAAGAAAGCAGTGGATCACATCGAACACTTAGCAGAAATGTTCGCAATTCTCCGAAGATACGGAATGAAGCTTAACCCTTTAAAATGTTCTTTCGGGGTAGAATCTGGGAAGTTCTTGGGTTTCATCGTGAGCGCTAGGGGCATTGAAGCTAGTCCAGCTCAAATCACTGCTCTAAAAGAAGTCAAAGCTCCTAAAACAAAGAGGGAATTGCAAAGTCTCAATGGAAAAATTGCCGCCTTAAGTCGGTTCATATCCAAAGCTACTGATAAATGCATTCCATTCTTCGACGCTCTAAAGAAAGGAAAGAAAAACTTTGACTGGGCTCCCGAATGCCAGAAAGCTTTTGAAGAATTGATTCAACATATGGAAACGCCTCCAATACTTTCCAGGCCCAGCGATGGCGAGGATCTTCTTATATACTTGGCAGTTTCATCTCATGCTTTAAGTGCAGCGCTGGTACGGGAAGACAAAAGGATTCAACATCCAGTTTACTATATCAGCAAAAGACTCACTGGGGCAGAAATGAATTACTCCAAGTTGGAAAAACTCGCCTATTGTCTATTGATTGCCTCAAGAAAGTTGAGGCAATATTTCCAGGCTCATCCTATCAAAGTCCTCACTGATCAACCTTTAAAGCAAGTCTTGTTTCGCCCTGAGACTTCGGGCCGCCTTTTAAAGTGGAATATTGAATTGAGCCAATATGACATCACTTATCATCCTAGAAAAGCGATCAACGGACAAGCTTTGGCAGATTTTATTGCAGAATTTACAGACAAGGGTAACAGCGAGGAAGAAACAATCGAGAACTCCCCAACCCAATGGAAGTTGTTTGTAGATGGCGCAAGAAATGATTACTGTTCAGGTGCTGGAATTGTTCTTGAAACTCCTGAAGGCCGGTCATTATGCTATGCGCTAAGATTAGAATTTCCTTCAACAAACAATGAAGCAGAATATGAAGCTCTGATCGCTGGTTTGAAAATTGCTAAAGAACTAAACATTCGAGCGTTACAGATCTTCAGTGATTCTCAGCTTATAGTATGCCAAGTCAAGAAGGAGTTTCAAACGAAAGGAGGAAATCTGCCCGCTTATGTGTCAAAGGCTTGGGAACTCTTATGTGAATTCGACCATTACACGATAAGTCATATTCCTCGAGAAGAAAACATGAAAGCAGATTCTCTCGCAAAATACTCAAGTTCTGGCGAAGCCCAATCCTTAGGGTTAGTTCCAGTGGAAGTTTTGTCAAATCCGAGCATTGATGGAATGGATATCGATTGGGTTATGAGTATGTCGCAAGAGCAAGAATCATGGATGACTCCAATAACAAAGTATCTACTCAATGGCTCTTTACCAGAAAACTCTAAAGAACGACAAAAGCTACTGAGAAAAGCTTCTCGATATATAATCCAGGATGGTCAATTATACAGACGAGGATTCTCAATGCCATTGCTTCGATGTGTATCCCGGGAAGAGTCCAAAACAATCCTAACTGAAGTGCATGGAGGAGAATGCGGTGATCATTCAGGTGGTCAAACATTAGCAAAGAAAATTCTCCGATACGGATATTTTTGGCCAGAAATTAATCGAGATGCTGCAGATTACTCTCGAAAATGTGACAGATGTCAAAGATTTGCCAAAATTCCTAGAGCACCTTCTACTGAGCTCACACAAATGACCAGTCCGTGGCCGTTTGCGATTTGGGGAATAGATTTGATCGGACCTTTACCAACCGCCAAATCTGGAATCAAATATGCCATTGTTGCTGTAGATTATTTCACTAAATGGGCTGAAGCTGAACCATTGGCAACTATCACCTCCAAAAAGATGATAAATTTTGTGACTAAGAATATCATTTGCAGATACGGTGTGCCTCAGAAAATAATCACAGACAATGGTACTCAGTTTGAAAGCGAGGAATTCCAGGATTTTTGCAAGCGATTCAAAATCCAGAAAAGCTTTTCGGCAGTAGCTCATCCGCAGGCAAACGGGCAAGTGGAAGCAGTGAACAAGATCATCAAATCAACCATCAAAAAGCAACTCGAAAGAGCAAAAGGTGGTTGGGTCGATAAACTACCGCTTGCACTATGGGCATACAGAACTACTCACAAAACTGCAACTGGGCATACTCCTTTTTCGTTAGCATACGGATCGGAAGCAATGATCCCGGTTGAAACAGAGGTCCCTTCACACAGAAGAATCCATTTCAATCAAGCAGAAAATGAAAAGCTGCAACTTGAAGCGCTGGATCTCCTTGATGAAAAAAGAGATGAAGCTAACCTCAGAGTTGCAGCTCATCAGCAAAGGATAGCCAGACATTTCAATTCCAAAGTTCGTCAACGCAGCTTTGAAATTGGAGATCTAGTCCTAAAAAGAATTATGACAGCGACAGGTGTGTTTGGGCCAAATTGGGAAGGACCGTATGTGATAGGTCAGAAACTCCTTGACGGCACATTCAAGCTCACCACAGTTGATGGAGATCAAATTCCAAGGGCATGGAACAGCAATCACTTGCGTCCATACTTTACTTGAAAATTTTGTTGAAACATTGTAAAAAGAATTATGAATGTATGATTCCTGTAATTGAAAGCAATTGTGAAACTGATGCAAGTAAATAATGAAAGAATATAAAGTGGATGTAGGCCCAATTTCATGGCCGAACCACTATAAATCTTGTGTTCCTTATTATCATTATATGTTTGCTTTGTTTTCGATATAAAAATACACAAAATGTATTGCTGAAATATCGATTTAAATTTTTGCAGACAGTGGAGATAAAACTTGCGCATAATAAGACCGAGCGATTCTCACCATCATTCAACAAACAAATTTCAAGTCACAAAGACCCCGAATTCAAATCCTAGATAGGAAATGCTTCAATTGAACGGCTAATGATTTCGATAGGAACGAGCCCTTGCTGATAAATTGAGATTGTTTAAACAAACAAACATCCAATTAGGAAGCTAGTGCCCGTTCTCACGAGCTTGCCTGGCAATGAAGTACACTTCCTTGGATTAAACAAGCCACTTGTGGAAAAAAAGGGGATCGCTGAAAAGGCATAAGCAAGTGAACAGAGGAACAACCAAAGCTACCATCAGCGCCACAAGTCCTCTTCGGAGGCACAACTCTTCGGATAATAAAAGACCTCTAATGGGTCATATGCCACAAAAAAGAAAGTTCTCTACTCAACAAAAAAGATTGGAGGAGTCATGACCCTCCAACCATGAGAGAGTAACTTCCAGGCGATGAAAACCCTCTCTGAGGCCCATTTCACCAGGAGTTGAAGTGTTATAACCGCTCTTCGGGATTTCACTTCACCAGAGTTGAAATGTAAACAAAATAAAAGCCCTCTTCGGAGGCCCATTTCACCAGGAGTTGAAGTGTTATAACCGCTCTTCGGGATTTCACTTCACCAGAGTTGAAATGTAAACAAAATAAAAGCCCTCTTCGGAGGCCCATTTCACCAGGAGTTGAAGTGTTATAACCGCTCTTCGGGATTTCACTTCACCAGAGTTGAAATGTAAACAAAATAAAAGCCCTCTTCGGAGGCCCATTTCACCAGGAGTTGAAGTGTTATAACCGCTCTTCGGGATTTCACTTCACCAGAGTTGAAATGTAAACAAAATAAAAGCCCTCTTCGGAGGCCCATTTCACCAGGAGTTGAAGTGTTATAACCGCTCTTCGGGATTTCACTTCACCAGAGTTGAAATGTAAACAAAATAAAAGCCCTCTCCGGAGGCCCATTTCACCAGGAGTTGAAGTGTTATAACCGCTCTTCGGGATTTCACTTCACCAGAGTTGAAATGTAAACAAAATAAAAGCCTTCTTCGGAGGCCCATTTCACCAGGAGTTGAAGTGTTATAACCGCTCTTCGGGATTTCACTTCACCAGAGTTGAAATGTAAACAAAATAAAAGCCCTCTCCGGAGGCCCATTTCGCCAGGAGTTGAAGTGTAGCAGCCGCTCTTCGGAATTTCACTTCACCAAAGTTGAAATGTAAAAACAAAGACCTTCTTGAAAGCACACGTTTCACCGAGATTGAAATAAAACTTCCAAGTGTTGAAACGTGAAAAGGCTTTCTTCAAAGGCACAACTCTTTGGGGGTACACGTTTCACCAAGATTGAAATAAAACTTCCAAGTGTTGGAACGTGAGAAATCCCTCCTCAGAGGTACAACCCCCTCCCGGGAACACAATTAAGAAAAAAGACCTCTTTGGAAACCCACGTTTCACCGAGATTGAAATAAAACTTCCAAGTGTTGAAACGTGAAAAGGATTTCTAAAGCATAACTCTTTGGAGGTACACGTTTCACCGAGATTGAAATAAAACTTCCAAGTGTTGAAACGTAAAAAAAAAAAAAAAAAAAAAAAAATCCCTCCTCAGAGGTACAACTTTCTAAAAAAAAAAAAAAATCCTCATCAAAAGCGTACTTTAACTTTGAAAGGAAAAGTAATTTGCCTACTGTGGGAAATGATCGTAAAAAGAAAAGAAGTTAAAGTACCCTTCAGAGGTCCGCTTTACCACATAGAGGAATTCACTTGATGAGATATGCACATAAGCAAAAGAAAAAAGTGATTTCTTCGAACGACCAAGCGTAAAAACTTATACGAAGGGAGTTGTACTCTATAAAATTTTCTTTAAAGAATAAAATAATTATTCTTTAGCAAATAAGAGTGTAAGTCCCCTCGAGGTATAGAATATTGCAGCATACTTATGGAATGGGGGCAATATAGTATAATTACACACAATATGGTATAACTAAACCAGCAAAAGGTAACGCTCAAGTAACATACCATAAGCTCGCTGCAATATCAAATAAACTCATGCCAAAACAAATAACAAATGTATTCTTTAATTCAAACAAAAGTTTGTACAAACGAGGAATCATTTTATTCAAGGAATCATTTTATTCAATTACAACGCAGGTACAGGTTTCAAAATAAAGAAAAGCGGGGGCCGGTACCCGCACAATTCTCGGCCAGTACATGCAAAACACAAAAAAAACTAGAAACTGAAGATCTTCACTTCTTTTTGCTGCCTTTAGACCCTTTACCCGGCCGAATGATCAGCTTTTCAGGTCGACCAGTGGGTATAAGGGAGGAAGGAGAGGTAGGCGCAGCTGGCCCAACTTCTGGCTCCTCTTCAGTGGCAGTGATTATCTTCCCTCTCCTCCTTGATGCTCCTTGCTTCCTTCTCCTCTTTGAGGAAGACTCACTTCCTGGAGTGGCAAGTTTAGATAAAGTTATATCATCAGAAGGAGTCCGCTCCGGAGATATGTCACCTCCCTCAAGTCCCTCATCTTTTTGCTCTTGCGAAGCAACGGGATCATCCAGGCCATGGAGAGCTTCTATTTGTTCTTCTTGTGACCCAGGTTGAGAAGCAGAGGGAGGCGCCACTTGAAGAGATGGAGGAAGGATCACCGGGGGAGAAGAAGCTTGAGTTTGACTCGGTGCTTTCTCTACAAAGGAGAAAAAACTTAAAATATCAGTATCTTTCGAAAAGAGAGGGGATGACGGCTCGTCAAAAGTCGGGAATTCATTAACATTTGAGGAATAATCAAAAGTCGGGAATTCATTGACATTTGAAAAATAATCAAGAAGATCGTCAAGTTCACAAGGAGCGAACGAGCAGTTCACCACTTGGGCTGGTCCGGTGTCAAGTTTACCTGGGGTAGTTGGATCTCTGAGGCTGATTTCATATCGCTGTGCTTCGTTGCTTTCACCACCTTCATCCCCGCCTTGTGCACTTGTAGTTTCAGTTACTGTCTTAGTTGCAGGCGGAGTAGAGGAGCTAGAACCCGTGATGTCAACCACAGGAGAAACTGGAGGTTGGACAGAGGAAGTAAGCGTTAATTCCTTTCCAGAACGTTCCTCTTCCGCCATTCCAGTTCTCATCCTGGCAAGTTGTTCTCGCCCCTTCGCAAGAGCAGCGCGAGCTCCCTCATCCAGGTAACGCGCCTCAAAATCTTCATCGCCATACCCGGCGTCTTTAAACATGTTAAGAGCAGCTTCCCACACCTCGGCCAGGGTGATTTCATACTTAGGACCAAGAAAAGAGAGGCTGCCGCGTCCCAAGACACAATGTAAATAAAAATCGAATAAAGTCGAATTGATATCGTTTTCCATGGTCTGAGCAGTTTCTTCGGCTGCAATTTTGCCAGCCATGGCCTCATCTCGATCTTTTTCGGTCTGAGCAAGTTGGGCTTTTAGCGCTTCAATCTCCATGTCCCGGGCGCTCAGTTTATTCTGCAGCTGGGTGACATCAGTGCGGTGGTTCTCTACAGCTTGTTCCAACCTCTCAGCTTTAGCTTCAGCGTCCCTCTGGCCGGCGTGCGCATCTCGCACTTGTTTTTGCAATACCTCTTCTCTTTGGGTGTAAGTATTAGTAGAAGAGGCAAGATCATCTTTGAGCTGCTTTACTTCAGCTTCGAGTTTTTCATTGTATTCGGCTATCTCCTTCATCTCAGCGTTGTGTTGATCAAGAATCTTCTGCCATTCTGATTTGTCATTTTCCATGGTCAGCATTGCTTCGATGTTAGCCCGATTAACTCTTTGAAGTTCATCAACCAGCTTTTGCCATCCAGACATTCTATCGATATCAAGCTTGACAGCATCGAGATTTCTGTACATAGCTTCTTTGTCGATGGGGACCAAATCAAGGTCGAAGCGTACCCCCCTCAAACACCAGTTCGGGAATCGGCTCTGCAAAGTAGGGGGCCCCCTTTCGACGTGGTATGAAGGCCTGTTGAGAAGTGTTTGGATGGCACTTCCTTCAAGAGCAGGAGATTCGGAAGGGATGTCAATAGAAACTGAGGCACCAGGTCTCTCAGATGTCACGGGCACGTGCTCCTCGCCAAGTTTGGTCCGCTTTCTCGAATCCTCAATATGGCTCTTCCCCCTATCATCGTGTGTTTTACGTTTATGGGAGTCATCATCCCTTGGGAAGGATTCATGTCGCGTGCCCGCTCCCTCATGACGTTCTTCATACCTTCTCCTCTCTTCAGCTTTTCGCGCAGCTCTCTGCTCATTGGTTTCTCTGGGATCGGCATAGTATTGCTTGTAGTCATAGCTGCCACGCCCTCCATAGCGTCGAAAGTCCTTGTAATAAGAACCGCTGCCGCTGCGCCCCATAGAGAAATCTGAAAAGGCAAAAATAGCAAGTCTTAGAAACTCCCGAAGAAAAGAAGTTAAATATGAACAAATGCCGAAAATTCCTAAGTATTGTGTGATGTGCAAGCTACGCGCATTAAGCTACAAACCACTCATTGGTGTAGGGGTGATGATAGCTTGGGTATGAGGAGTTGGTGTTTGTGTTGGTGTTAGTCGAAGAAGGGACGTCGCCTCAATCATAGGAGAGATAGTTTTAGACACGTCATCTCTAAAAAGCTCCTGTGAGGTCACTATTATGTCGCTCAACCCATCATAAACATCGTCACCATCATGCTCGGTGAGACTTGTTTTCTCAGTTCCTACATCAGCTAATCCCCCGAGAGGCTGTGAAGGTTCTTCTTCTTCCTCAATCGGGGCAAGTGCCGTCTTACTAGATGACCCCATAATATCGGTAGGGGTGGAACATTTCACCAATGAAGCTTCGATGTTAGACTCTTTTGATGAAGATTGTTCGATAGTAACGGGGGCATCCGATGCTTCAGTCGGGGAATCGGGAACTTCTGTTGGAGGTTCATGAGGCTGAGTAAAGCGAGAGGGATGGAGGAGTCCGTATTGATGTAAAAATTCATCAGTTAGCAGAAACTTTATGCTCCTTTCTTCTGCCGGCACAACACTTAATCTTTCGAAAATTTGCTTATGGCTTGGGTCCCTGGCAGGGGGTGGAAGCGCTAAAACAGGAACAAAGAATGAAGTTAGCAACTGAAAGTTCGGATCTCAAAAAATGGCTTCAAAGCGGAAAGAATATAGACAGGAAATCTTACTTCCTACTCTCCAGATGGCATAAAACCCTGGAGGGCAGCGAACAAAGAAAAACTGATTCAAAAATCCGTGAGCACTTTCGGAGAGATCAGTAATAAGTTTGCGGTTTCGAGCGCTTCTTATAACCACAATGGAGGGATGGTCTTTAATTTTCGTGAACGAGCAAAAATAGCAGATCTCCCCGAAGCTCGGTAATCGATCCAAAACTCTCCTATATAGAACACATAACCCCATCAGAATAGCGTAGCCATTGGGGTGTAGTTGGAATGGAGAGATAGTCAACCGAAGCAGGAACTGTTGAAGAAAGTCATTAAAAGGAGGAATAGCGCCGTTCAAGCACATTTGACGATTGACAGCAACAAAGCCATGAGGGGGCCTATCCGCGGTATCATTTGGCCCCGGAAATAAGACGTCAGCGTCATCGATGCCAAACTGGACGCGTAGTTGGTTAAACACCCGCTGGTTCAAAGTTGTGGATGTTCTCTCCGGAGGATTATCTACAGGGATAGCTACTGGGAAGACATCTTCAGCCTGGCCCATCGGCTCTTCTTGATGAGAAGTCATTCTACACAAGCAACTGGATGTTCAAATGCGAAGGTGCGCGTTTCCTAAAAAGTGTGAAGTGTTGTGCAAGACTAATAAAAGTGACAAGTATATATAACTGGAATTATACTAATCGATGCTTGATCGATTGTAAACATTTCAAAACTTGTTAATCTAAAAGTTCAAACATAATATTAGTGCAAGCAAGTCGATTTCAATTGACTATTTCAGTATTGCTTTGATATTTTGTTTGAAATTGATATGTTAAAAGCACTTCATACATACAGTTTATTCAAGTTAATCATCTATCATTAACTAATCTGTCGTTCGATGTGGGCAATCAATGACAGTATATTCGTCCCAGTTTTCTGTGAATGTTATATTAACAGGTTATTAGCTTACAAGTTAAAGCAATCTGTAAAAGATTCAAGCAGCAGTTCAAGGTTCAAGTGGAGTTTAAAAGTGCAAGTGCTAAGTCGTAGACGACTCAAGGACTAAGTCGAAGACGACTCAGCAATACTTAGGTCACGAGTCATAAAAGAGAATAGATGTCAGCTCAGAATTATGAAAAATTCATCAAGACATGTCTCGGCCCCGACTCAAGCATTGTGTCGTGATGTCTCGGCCCCGACTCAAGCATTGTGTCGTGATGTCTCGGCCCCGACTCAAGTCTTGTGTCGTGAAGGTTGGTGAGCCGGTCCAGAGTTGAATCGCAAAGGGTTTTAGGTCGTTCAAGATTATTAAGTCGCATCAGGGGTAGTGTTTTACTCTGATTGGCCTATCTACCATACAACTCCAAAACTCGTTTCCCTCCTACCCCATGATAACCCAATGACCTATCTCCAAGTCCTATCTTCGGATCCTAACCCATAACCCGTTAACCTAATGGTATCTCCAAAAATAGCAACTTTAATCCTATCACAATACAGAATCGCCTCGAATGATGGATCGCCGCGAGTAAAATCAAGCAGACCTAAGTTCATCAACAATCAAACCCAACAAAACTCGTAAGACACGAAGAGGCAAATCGGAGGCGAAGGATTAAGCATGTAAGACAATAATGATCAACGATCGAAGAAAGGGAAGAAATCGCTTACGATTGTATGTTGACTAGAGAGGATTGGGTGCTAATTCGAGTTGAAATTATTTTTGGGAGCTTGGAGATGTGTTAATGGCGGAACACGACTCAAGAGATGGATAAAGGAAGAAGAAGATAGAAGTGACGGTTCATCCATTTTATACCAAGGAAGTAGGGCATGAGTCGGCACAAGCGAGTTAAGATAAGTCGAAGCGCGCGACCTACGACTCAGGCGCGTGCTTCGAGGGGCAAATGTTAACCCCACTGAAACTTAGGCCGACTCAACAGATAAGGCAGTCAGCGACTCATAGGAATCAGCGACTCAACTGACGAAGCGACTCAGATTTTGCCGACTCAATGGGTCAACGACTCATTGATAGCAACGACTCAGTGAGTTAGCGCCTTAAAGGTACAGTATGGATCAACGACTCAGCGGGTCTGCGACTCAAGGCCTATACCGATCCAACGACTCATTCGAGCTCCGACTCATCAAAGACCGACTCATCTGATCACGACTCATTCGAGCTCCGACTCATCAAAGACCGACTCATCTGATCACGACTCATCCATTCAAGGTCCTTAAGTATCTCATTAGGTTTACGACTCAAGAGATGAACGACTCAAGAGGCCCGCTACGACTTAAGGAACCTGACGGGTTAAGGAGATTCGATGGGTTAAGGATGGCACGACTCAGGAAAGCCTACGGCTCAAAAGATAGGTCGACGCACGACACAAGGCTCAGAGGCAAGTTCAAAATCATGCTGCAAAGAGGTGACCCGCAGACGACTCACGACTCATCATGAGTCGGTCACGACTCATCATGAGTCGGTCACGACTCATCATGAGTCGGTCACGACTCATGACTTAGCAATTTCAGCCTAAACAGTTTGCCTATAAATACAAGGCCACATTCAACATGAAGGGGACCTTTTGGCTCATTCTCTTCAAGTGCCGTTACTCTGCCGAAT